>JAJQWJ010000009.1:10442210-11705960 GCA_023637945.1 Phaethornis superciliosus | reverse complement strand
ATCCAAAAACCAAACTAATTGTAAGTGCATGAATGTGCATAGGGATTGATACACATTAACCAGGGCAAATTTACAAAGGGATGTGCTTACTTGAAAGAATAGGCCTAGAGCTTCCCAGTTCACTATACATGTATGTTGGGCAACATTTTCATACAGTATGCACAACTGAACCAAGTTGCAAACATCAGACATTAACTACATTGAAAGCTGTCTGTAGCTACAAGCTTAAAAAGACCACAAGGATTCCAATGATATCCACTATGATCCACTATGAGAAAATGTCAGTGAATTTAATGTATACTAAAACATTTTTTATTGTTTTGCAGTATATACTATAGAAGAGCAATGATATTTCTACTTTATTTCAAATGATTTTTGCTTTTTGATTATGTCAGGTCTTTATCCCATTTCTCTACAAGATTGTCCACTTGGTAAATAAATGTTTCCAGCTTTACCCAAATTTAGAGAATTTTGCATATAGGATATCCTATATTATCAGTAAAATGTTTGTTATTCAGTATTTATTGCAAAAAACATCTGCCTCCCCTGGAGAGAAATTCTAGCAAGGCTAAAATCGCATTCAGAAACTCTCAATTTATGACTAATACCCTGGAGATGAAGATTTTCTCTGGTAGAGATGTTGTCCAAAATACTGAGATTTTACTCCTCATGATTTTCAGTGACACATGTGGCAAATTAATATGTCCACTAGGTAAAAATATTCAAAGGGAAGGAGAAATACCCTAATGCCCTGTGTAATATGACAGAACACTGTACTGTTGGTGCTATAAAGCATGACCATGTAGACAGAGGATGCCCTGACCTCATGACTGTAACCACAGGCAAACTGCAATTCAGAACAGGCCAGAAATAGCAGGCTATCCATCTCATGACATCCAGCCCAGTGTTCAAGGCTGGGCTGGATGGGGCCTTGAGCAATCTGGTCTGGTGGGAGGTGTCCCTGCCCATGCAGGGGCTTGGAACTGGATGAGCTTTAAGGTCCCTTCCAACCCAAACGATTCTATGATTCTATGATTCTATGTACGCATCCATGCCTGCTACTGCTCTCATTCTTTGTCTTTTGGACTACAGATAGAAGAAAAATTGTATATTTATTTCCCTGCTGTACTTGAAATATCAAAAAAATAAATCCAGAGAGGGATTTACCACTGTGTAATGTACCACTGGGTGGGAGTGAAATTAGGAGAATGCTGCAAGTCTTGCATATTCCTAACCTAGTATAAACAGAGATACTTCAGTCTTTTGCCCAAAAGCTCCATTTATTTCAAGAAATCTCTAAATTATAACAGGAACATTTGAAACACACCATTCTTAAGATGTGCATACCTATTCTTCTTTGGCTGTTTTGGGGGTTTTTGTGGTTTTTTTTTTTTTTTTATTAAGAAAAAAGTGAGATCTGGAGTAGTCCATTAGAAGGATATATAGTTGGTTATGCATGTACAAATGAAGTTTGGAGTCAATATAGCCATAACAGCTTTCTACAAGGAAATATATTCTGAATGTAAGACTGCCATATTCTAAAGTGCCTTAGCATTGTAAAAAGAAAGATATGTAATCTCAGTAAAAATATCTATTTTAATTACACCTCCAGCAATTTTAGATAGAAAATGTGCATGTTAGAGTTCATTTTAGAGCTAAGGACAAGAGGTACGAAAATCATACTGTACCATATCATGCAGATTATCCTCTTTGGTTTGCCTTGTTTCTTTGATAATTGGAAGGAAATATTTTGGCTCCTTTTTAAATAATAGAAGACTATCAGGACCAAGTTAGTGGTTTTCAAGGTGTCCATTACCCTATGCTTGAGAATCAAATACAGGATTTTAATGAGATATTTCAGAGTAAATGTAGCTCTGCACTGAAACCCTGCATGTAGGAGTTAGTACCTGAGAGTTTAATGATAGAGTGCAGACAAAATAACAGGCTCTGACAGAGGAAGGACAGGAAGCTTAATCCCTAACAATTTACCACATCTTTTATCCCAGTGAAGTTTATGGGGAAGAAACTTTTGCATTCTGGAGAAAGGAATAATATCTCTGCATTGACCTGGATCTGCCAGTGACCATGGTGGAACGAAGGCTACCAACTGATCTATGAAATCATTCCTGCCTGGTGTGCTTTTGAGATTGGAGCACAGATAGACCCTTGTAAAAAACAAGCCACAAGGAAGACTCTACTCCGTGACACATGGGGTTGTGACTTCCTGTTTTCTATGAAATTTCACATATATGTGTTTCCACCACAAACATAATTTGGCACGACATTAATTGAAGATACATTCTGTAGATGGCAACTCACACTGGGTCTTAGTTTAATGTTATACATGTAAGAGGCATTCAATTAAAATTAACTGGTTATGGTTTGATTTGATGATCTTAAAGGTCTTTCCCATCCAATAAGATCCTATGATTATAATCCTGACACTCTAAGAGACAGATTTTCCCTGGCATAGCCTGGGGTATAACATGCACACCAAGACCTGGATTCATCCAAATTTAGTTATTTAACTGAAGAACCTCAGCTAGGATTTTCCAACCACACTGAAAGTCAGCAGAACCTCAGGGAGTATGGCCAGTCCTCCAAAAACCTGCATTACCTTCTGGAGATGCCTTGCTCTTACAAAACACACTCACTATCTCAACTGACTATATGGAAAACCTGACTGAGTGCCTTAGGCAGAACTAGTCTGTGCCCAGCTATCTATCCAAGATGTCCATGGTCTCCATGTGACCTGGAAGAATACAACACTATGGGAGACTACTGTTGTACAAAAAATGATAGGACAGTTCACAGTCCCCATAAAGCATCCAAGAACATGCAGCTTATGCACTACCCATCTCACTGGGGAGGTAGCAAAATTACCCCTCTTTTTTTTTTTTTTTTTTTTTTCATGAAGGACATTTAGTACAGCTTTATCATAAATCTTTTTTATATTGTACAGTTATTGTCATTAAACAGGCATCACTGCACTGCTGGGATGATAGCATAAAAAAAAATATCAATTGCCCATACGTTCCATAATGACAGTGTTTCTTTCCAACATTAATAGATTTTATATAAAGGATAAAATACAGTCAGTTACCATGCCACTTCATGTATTTTCACCACAGCATATCTCCCTGGGAATTACAGTGACCTTTGTATTAGAGGTGCCAAAATAGCCTTGCCTTTCCAAGTAGGAGGGGGAAAGCCCTGACAGAGGAAGGTAAAGACATCTGCGTATATTTCAAAGTACATATTTCCCTTCCTGCTGCTGCTTCTGATTGACTGTCCTAGTTTTCCTAGATCCCAAGTTTGGGGCAAGCACACAGCACATGCAGAGAAATATGGTCATACAGGGCCTTCAGACTACTTCAGATTCTAAAATTAACATGAGACCATTTCACCTGAACTACACAGTAAGCAAATGCGTAAAATACACATTGCAAGGAAATGCATATTTTGTTCTTGTGAAGTGTTCTGAATAGACTTTTTGTATTACAACTATACTAAGTCAGCTTCTTTACTCAGTGGAGCTTTACAGATTTACTGAACTGACAAACCTTTTTTTCTGTAAGGCAGTTCGGAGAGACATAGAAAAAGCACTAATCTATGTTCCCAAATCCTACTGAAAATAAAGGGAACTACTCTGAAATACCAGGAAGTAATATTTGGTTCTAATGCTTTTTGCACACAAGGTGGTTATATTCTGATTAGTTTCTACCAAGAAGGTATTTTGAAGGATTCATAAGATCCACTGACTTTATTCATATGCTAACGTCACTGACTTAAAATAAAAATTAAGGCAGAATCAGACTAAATCCTGGTTAAGAATGCATATGTTCTCCCACTGATTGCATAACTAATTCATTTAATAGTATTCAAAGCATTCTATAACAACATATTCTAGAAGTTTCCAGTTGTCCATTATTTTTTTAGTTTGACCTGGTAATCTGACTTGACTGAGAGAAAATGGGAGGAAAAAAATACATATATTATGCATGTATACAGTGTAATGTCTGATCTATGATGACATTTCCTTTCATTCATGCAGGGACATAGATTCATTTTTTCCTGGCTATGTTGCTCTTAAATGTTTCTTTCTATTTCTGCTCAAAAAGCCATGTTTTATAGTAATCATCTGACATTATGTGTTACTGAAACAGTGTAAGCCATATAAGCAGGGTGGGAAATATAAATATTATTATAGCAAAGTTTAACGCCTTGAAAGATGAATCAAAATTTCCAAAGGACTGTTTAAAAGATATCTTTAAAAAATCTCAGACAACTCTAGACTAAGAGTAACTCATACCATCTGCAGCATTTCAATTGCAGGCAAGCGAGGACTTACTGGAGAGGAGAAGTTCGCATGATTCTCCATCCAAGGTTAAGCACTCAGGGTTGGAAGTGAAGATCAACTATTGCTGCAAGCTTTCAACAGTTGGGCAGGGAAACTATTGAAGGGAAAGATATTTCTTCCTATGCTGACTACCATAAAATCCATTCCAGATAGAAGTAGCACTTACAGTAGTGTTTCACTCCCAGGAGGCTGAGTAGGCTATTGAAGGAGGTGGAAGGGGGCAGGGGTGGGGAGCAGCTATGAATTTTCCTTTTAATTTTTACACTTAATGCAAAATTAATGCATGCCACATTAGATCAGGTATCATCTGAAACACTCTGCTCTGTATCTTATTGCCAATCTTGCCAGGGTTAGATTAAGTAGATGCAAATAACTCAGAAAAATGCTCTCTCTTTTCCTCTTTCTCTCCTGTTTTTTTTTGTTTGTTTTGTTTTGTTTTTATGTTTGTTTGTTTTTTACAAAGTAACTTATTCACTATAGATCTTGAAGTAGCAAGGGTGACCTGAAAATCTATGCAACTTGCATCTGCAGAGCCATGTAGGGAGTTTCCTACACATACAAACCCACAGAAGAGTATTACACTTAAACTGCAAGTTTCTCTTGTAATAGATGTACTTCTTTTTTGCCCTCCTGCACATCAGAGAGGAATGTTTTTAGACATACTTTTTATAAATCACAAGTGATTATAATTTTTGTTGGAAAAATGCATAAGAATCAGCTTCTATTTCTCCCATATTCAATATAGTTTTCCAAAATACAAAAGCTGATCTACTCAGAACTGATTTCCATAACATTAGATCATTAAACAGCTAGCACTGCCATTTCACCACATTTACATAGTGGGAACAAATTGGAAAAATAGCTACTGCATTTGAAAAAAAACCCAGCAATGTTGCCAACCCTCATTTCTTTTCTTTCCTTACCTCCATTTTAAAACACTCCTTGGAGAACAAAAGAGATTGAGGAAAAAAGTACTTATGAATTCAAGATGATGAAAATATCCTTGGCAAGAAATTTGATTACTGAGTTGATAATGATCATGAAAACAAAGTACAGTCTGGAGCAAGGAGAGGTTAAGGTTGATCCTTTGTACCTCTCAATGTCTCTCAGCACAGCTTTGATACCCCAGGTATCCATTATTCTAAATAAAAGATCAGGTCAACAGACTGGAAAAGTGCCCTTAGGAATCAGTTCATAATACTGATAGCAGTGCAAAGAAGCACATTTAAAACTCATTTTCTGAAACACTTGAAAACAATCAAATTGGTTGGTAGGAACTGAATACAAAACCACTCCCAACATATCTGCATAGCTGAGAACTCTAGCTAGACAAGAGATTTGGGAAGCAGGACACTGGTGATCTGTCTGTAATTCCATTTCCATGTTGAAACTGCACGTTATTTCTGTCAAACTTTGCAACAAGAGATACTGCTTCCCACTGTGTGCCTCATCTTCTTATTATGTTCAATATTCTACTGACTCCAGCTCCTTGGGATTGTAATTCTGGATTCTATTAGCTGGTCATAGATCAACAGATACGTCCCCACAGACTGCAGTGGAGTTCCTAGGAAAAGAGAAAGAGCATTCCCAGTTATGTCTGCAGCCACTTTCCTGTAAAGCTCAGTGCTAAAATACTGAAGAGGAAAAAGCTAGAAGGATGGGATAGGGTGGGATGGGAGGGGACGGGACGGGACGGGACAGGAGAGGACAGGACAGGACAGATGGGACTGGCAGGAGCTACCTTGGACAGCTCCTCAGCATCACTGCTGCCTGCAGAGAGGGACAGGGCCACAGCGGCAGCCAGGACCTCAGCCCAGGGAACATTTGGAAACATAGAAGCAGAGGGCACGGACTCAAGTCAAGAGAAGGGTCTTGAATGGCTTGTCACTTCAGGGCTTAATCACTTGGCTTGTGATAACTGTCTCAGTTCACTACTGCCCTAAGCAAGGCTGGTTGGAGAGCAACCCCCACGAGACAGCCTGCCAGGAAAAAGTAAGGAAGTGTGGAGAAAGGGGCAGGGTGTTTGGAAATAGAAGGGGGAAGGTAAACAAGAAGGTGAGAGGACTAAAATGGAAGTCTGAAAGAGACAGATGATAGAAAAGAATAAGGAAGGGATGGTCAGGGACAAGACAAAAAAAGTAAAAAACTATGCAGAAGGGAATGAACAAAACATGAATATGGAAGTGAAAAAGTGCGTAGAAAATGGAATGATAAAGTGGGAATGGTGAAATGACATGGAAAATTGGAAAATTATATGGAAAACACATGAACAAAATATTCACAAGCACCTAGAGAACATAAAAGGAAAAAAGACAAAAATGCATAGCAAGATCTTATAGATACGTGGTCCATTTTAGTGGCAGCGGTACCCTCCTCTGAATCATCATCTCCAGACCTTACATCTATATCCCAAGACAAGTCAATATTCACTGGTTCAGACACCAATCCATTAACAGATTAATGGATACACGTTAACTCCTGGGAAGGTGTTAACACTTTCTATCCTCTTAACAGTGATCATAATCTTGACATCACAGTGATTAAAAATGTAGCATTTCAACCTGTTTAATTAAGATGATAGGTGAAGTCATTGATTTTAATTTGCTTTTGTGCCACAAATAAACTTGCTGATCTTATCCAGGAATCATAAAAAATTTATTTCTTGTATCCAAGATGGTGATATGGTTCATCTGCATACTGATAAAGTGGCATGCATGTATATAAGGAAGACTTGATGATTACTTGCCCTACTTTTTCCACTATGGTGAAATTCATAACCATTAGTATCTTCCAATAGAAAGTCGAACTATCTGAACTTAATTCTGGTGTGAATGAAGGGAAACATTCCCATACAGTCATTTTGTTTTTATCAATTAAGTGTAGAAATTTACATCAAAATGGTAAATTTTCTTTACCCCAAAGTGGTGTATTAGATACATTAAAAATGTTGGAAATAAATTATTGTCATTAGAGAGACAGATGATCTCATTCAAACCCAGTAAAATTAAATATTAAGCAGTAACAGAAAATGTGTATATTCGTATATTTTCCTTCTTTTTAGACACATAATTTGTCATTGGTCACAATTTGCTATTTATCACTAAAATTTGTATCTGGAAAGCATTCTTTCACAGCACAAAGACAAATAGCTGTAATGAAAACACAAGAAAATTACATTCTACCGAATAAGTGCTTATATTGATGTTATGTTATCAAAGCCTTTTAAATTACAAACAAATAAATCCTTCAATCAGCATAAATGGACTCCTGAGAAACATGAAGAATACTATGTTATTGTATATTTGGACTGATTTGGAATTAAGAAAATTTTTGCAAGTCTTTTTCTTCTTTATAAATCAAACAGCTTGCTTTTTAATTTGAATTAGATTAAACATATAAATAATTCTGTTTCAGTGCACTTTAGGGGTACTGCTAAAAACTTGGCTCAGAAACATCCATTTGTCCACAGTGGGAAAAAAGTTTTAAACAGTTTCTGCTATCTAATTAAGCTGTACATTAATTTGAATTCCTAGTATGTAAAATGCCATGGGATTTTAAAGATAATATTTCAAAGAAGAAATGCCTTCGTTTTCATGGATTTACAAGTGTTTGGATGAAATAACTATTGTAGTAAAATAAGGAGTTTTACCAAAGCAAATCACCAAGACCTCCCTTAACCCACAATGATCTGTTGCCTGAGGCAATGCACATCTCCCTGCTCCATAGTTAATTGAGAGATGACATCCAGTCAAAAAGTCTGTCTGTCTGTGGAAGCCACTTTATTATTTTCTTCCATATTTTTCAAAAGAAGCTTCTGCCTTTTTGTAGATCTCACCACTTAATCCATAAAGCCTCTCCTCAGGCTGAAACTCCCAGGGAATGGCAACTGAATTTTGCTGGGCTACACAGCATCTCCCCTCTTGAAGAAATTCAGATGATCTTTTCTATGTATCTGTCTTCCTTTGGCCGCTGCCACAGATATGCTGAAACAGGTGCATCCTGTACTTCTTCATGATAAAAACCCTTGATATCAAGAGACATCAAGCCCAAGTTCCAAATCTGATTATTGCATTCAAGCCCTCGTAAATAGAAAGTAAACATGCTGCATCACATGATGCAGAATGAAGCTTTCAGCAGGAATGTCAGGGTAGATGAGACATTCATTCATTCCAATTAATCGAAGAAGTTGCCTCCATTTTACTCCCACAACTGAGAAGAAATTAAGTAAGGATTTAATTTCCCCAAAATAAAAAATTCTTATGATTTCAAGGGGACATCACTTACATGGAGGAATTGAGTTTCTTTTACTGCAGGACAAGACTCTAGTAACTGAAGGCATTCAGAAAAGCAACATCTCTGTGACACATCTGTTTGCTTTAGGTACCTGAAGGACTTCCAGCACATTCCATCTGGTTGGTTCTTGTGACAGATTCAGAACATTCCTGGGTGTAAAACTCTCTTGTTTGTCACTTATTTATGTACATCTGTGGTCAATTTAATTTCCATTCTGGATACAGATTTTTGGTAGGAATAGAATTAAGGCTTCCAGCTTTTTTGTCTGCTCCTGTTTGAATACAACTATACCAAGGCTGACTGAAGAGTTTCTTCTGAGCCACCTTCGTACAAGCTTTTCACAAAAGTTTTTTTTCTGATATTTTGAGGTTGTAGAAATGTTCTGTGCTATTCTACTAGGTGAAGAAACAGTGAGCCGATGTTATTTAATTTATCATTAAGCTTTTTGTAAACATTTGACCACAGATAACGTGAAAAGGTCCATTTATTCAGAGTTACTGGACCATTAAAATATTTAAGCCACTGAGCTTGAGCTGTGAAATGTGCAGGATATAAATTTCAATCCAATCTGAATGACCAAGCCATTGAAGAATTTATGGATAAAACAATAACCACAAGGGTGATAATGCACACAGATTAGGATCTTGGAAATGTATGTGAAGTAAGACAGTTTATGTTATTGAACTATTAAAGAATGAATAAAATTCTTTACATAATTTTTAAAGTGATCAATGTTGAAATATTTAAGGATATTGAGAGACTTGAATTTTCCTGGAAAAAACTATCTAGATTTCTAAGTTCAGAACAGGAATCCTGTTTTCTTCTTTTTACGCACAGATCCCTCATTTGATTAAACAAAATTAAAATTCTGCAAGCAAATCCATGTTTCTAGTCAGACTGCAGGCAAAATCCAATGTGCAGCACTTCAACTGCACAAGCAATAATCAAACTAATGCAAGTTTGTATTCCATACTTGCACATAATTATTAAAAATCATGCATGCACCACATTGTAAAGAGGGAACTGAGCCAGTTGATGCCTTATAATAAATTCAATTATGGATTGGGAAAATTTTATTCTCTTTCAGATCAAACATGGGACGTGAAAGGCGATGACTTTGGCTAGTGTTTTTTTAATGCAAATACAACAAATCTTCTGGTAGTATGTACCTGTTATTATGTTTCCAATTATATAGTATTTCCTTTCCAACCATATTAAATTGTTTATTGCCATTTCATAAAAAATAGATCATAACATCAACAGAATCTGCATTCGACCCTTCCACTTAGGCAGAGTTTACAACTCAATGGAATAATTCTGGCTTCCTGTAATTGTAATTGATTCCATCAATTGTAATTGATGCAGGTGTTATATTCAGTATATACATCTACTATCTCCTCTCAAGTTATATGAACAAAGCCCTTTTCCCACATTTGGGACTTTCCTACAATTTTCCAAATATACAGAAGCCATAAAGATGTCAGATTTCCCTCTGGAGAGACATATTAGCTTACTGGAAGCTATGCTTACTTCAAGTATAGGTGTTCCTGAATGCTTCAAAGGGCATTGCTTCACACAACAAAGTTGAGGAACACTTGAGCTACTTCAGTTTATCTTAGGTAACACTTTAATCCTTGATTTCCACAGACTGTATATTGAGTAATTTTATTTTTAGACTGCGTAAAAGCAGAAATAACCACTGAGGGAAACCAGTTGCCAAAGGGAAGAACATGAAGTTAGAAGTATTCATTAAGCCATCAGATATGTCTGATTTCCAGCCCTTCCCCACTTCATTTTTATCCTGTGATTGGTATTTACTGTAGCAGCTACACAGGACAAGGAGTTACTGCCACACTATGCAGTGAGATAAAAACAGCTCAAGCAGACACACAGCCTCCACTTCTGCTTCCCCTGTTGCAAAATCATCTTATATTTTCCACATATTCTGCAAACATGATAAACTCTTGCAGGGCAGCTACCACAGACTGAGTCTGGGACCATCAGTAATGAATGCCTACTCCCAAATGCTATCTGAAAAATCTGAAGATTTTTGTAGGTATGTACCAGAAGACAGATTGAATTTAGATGCAGAATTGACAACTTGGAAATATATATCCTAATATGCACACGCTTCCAAGAATGTGTAGGAATATATATTTATTAAAGCAGTCCATTTACTTAAAGGAATTAATTATGAGTAATTTGCTTTTAAATAAAGCAACAAACCAACAGCAAGCAAACAAAACACACGCACTCCTGGGAAGCATTCTAGCTACTGAATGTGTGCAGACATTTGGTAAAATATATGTACAGTAGATATGACAAGAGAAGGATTGCAGTTTGCAGCTTCTCATGTCACTGGAAGAAAATCGAGCGCTATAGCTTCTGCCATCCAGAGAGCTAAATATCCATTTCTGCCACTTTCGCTCTATGTTCTGTGCTAGAAAATATCCAAAGAATCAGGATATGTCTAAGAAGTATGCCTACTTGGCATACCTGTGCTATGCAGGCACTATGGCTAAACATAGTTTGTTCAGGTTTTTTTAACTCAAGTGCTAAATCCTCAGATTCTTTCATTATTGATAATGTAAACTTGCAGTTATATCTTTGTATCAAGGAATAATTACTCAGTCACATTCTATGGTGAACATCTGTTGACTTCCTCTACATTCCTTCAGTTAACAAAGTTTTCCACATTTAATTTAGCAATGGTTGACTTTAACAGCTTTCAAACCATGATCAGAGAGGGTCTGAAAGCCATCTCATGTTACAGAATCAAAATACAAAATGGTTAAATAGCCTCTTATATTTTTGTCCAAGTGTTAATTTTACAAAGAACATTCTCTCCATGAATATTTAACCAGTTTCTACAATCAAGATATTTCTACTCAACATATTCATTGACCAGTTTTTTTCACTTTTATTCTAATAAGATGATAGAAAAATTCTTGAACTATGTTATTTCTGGATAACAATTACTGATAATGACTTTTTCTGCTGCCCAACGATGTACAATTTTTTCAAGGAAAGTGTTATTCAGGTAATAAAATGCATATTCCATGGTTTTACCTTTTTTATTTGTTCAGTGAAAGAGTTCTCTGGTGCTATATTTATAAATAGGTAATTTCAATATATATTGAATGCTATTTTGGAACTGCAGTAATTTTTAGATGAAAGGCTTTCATTCCATTGCCACATTGCACCTAAGCCTTATGACCTCGTAAGAACATATGAGCATAGTACTGTGCATATGTACATGCAGGGTAGGTTATTATGCCTCAGTTTTAATAAGTAATAGTGCAAATGGGTATTTAATGGTGGGGGACGGGAAGTTTCTTCACTCCTGAGGCCATGTAATTTGTATCCTTGACAATCAACAACAACACAATGATTATGGACTCACAAAATAATTTATGCTCTTGAAGGAAAGCTAACTTCAGAGTTCAGTATTGCAAAAATAAAACATTTTTTCTCTAATGAATTCGGAACATCTAAAAATGCTCTGAAAAACATACATTTTAGTATTTTAGACATTTTTTCCTACAGCCTATGAATAAATCACTATCTTGTGTTTTCTTCATTCATTTGCTAAATTTCCCTCTCAAACTCAAGCATGCAGTTTTTCTTGTTTACAGATTTTGAAACATTCATTTTTCATTAAAATATAGTGAACAATATTGTGCTCATGTATAGTACTTAAAGATAAAAAATGTTGAGATGGAGGTTATTTGTCAGCAAAACATGACATTGGAGCCTTGGGAATTTTTCAGATGCAAAAATTTGCAGATGCAAATATGTTCAGTAAATGGATTAATATAAACAGGCTATAGTAGCAGTACTCCCAAAATGTCAGACATATATCACCACTTTGCTGATACAGAATTTCGTACAGACTGCAGGACAAACAGGATTCCTGCTGGGACTTCTATTTTTCCATTTAGAAAAATTAATTGCATGATTGTGGTTTCACACTCTTCCTCTGCCTCAGCTCATGCACCAAATGATGTTTAATTAGCTGGTGATAAGCAGCTTACTCAGATTCAAGCAAAATCTCTGTGTCAGGTCACCACATAAAAACCCATATTTGTGCCCTATTGATAATTACAAGTTGCTTCCAAGAGACACTGATGTCACTTGACCATCTGAGGTTTTCACATGCTGATGTTTTCATTATTTCATACCTGTAACTCAGACCTTAGGTCCAGATGTATGCAGATAACAAAGAATATGCCATTATCAGCATGGAAATAAAAGCATATTGGGCATAATTCATAAAAACCCATAAACTCCTTTTCCATATTTCAAATCCACAAGTGAACTTCACTAAAAGCCATGTAACCACTCAGTCTGGTGCTAAATCTGAATTAAGGGGGAGCAGTTCATACAAACCACAGTCCAGCTTTATACTTCTGTAGCCACATAGCTTGCAACCCAAAACTCATGTAATGCCAGAAAGCACAGGCACATCTGCAAAATATTGTGCAGATATGTTCGTAGGTAGTACTTAAAGCCAGAGAATGTGAAAGAGTGATCCTAGCAAGACTCATGCAAAACATGCAAAATTCCTTTCCTAGACCAACAGTGCAGTGTAAAAGGCATCAGGAAAGCCAGGACTCATTCAGAGTCATCTGTTAGTTTAAAACTGTGACCCATATCTAGTAGCCAAAGAACAGACATCAGAAAACAGAGCTTTACATCAACAGGACATTGTTAGGCATAGTGGAGAAACAATTTCTTGATGCAATTATAACTTCAAAGTAGAATTTAACTCTCCCACCTGTACTGTGGGTCTGTTTTGTACGTTTTGAACTTGTTCCACTGTGCTGTCACATGCCATCTATCCAAGAGTGTTATGTGCTGTTCACATGGGAGCTACAGATGGGTCAAATAGGAAAATTTTGCCCTAACATGAAAAAGTAAGGAAAAAATATTTTTGCACTTCTGAAAAGCTAATGTAAATGTTATTCATTATGGGAAAGCCTTCATCTCATTGAACTATCCTATTTTACCATATCCTAGTATTTTTTTTCTTTTATCAATTTTGCCAGGTTTATATGTAGTGTACCTTGTCAAGATTATAGAAAAGCTGTTATTTGTTGTCAAACATGGATTTTGTACTGGAAATCACCATTTTCTTTTTTCCAAGTAACAGACTCTATTAAAGTAGTTGCCCAGAAGATTAGAAAGCCTGTTCATAAATTATTTTTTAAAATTTAGCTGCCTTCTGATCACAACAATCTTTTAAATGGAAAACTGTAAAACAAGTACTATCCTTTCACTTGCTTAGAGAAGGTTTACTTACAGAATAACATGAATGCAACACACAGAGCAGATTCCCCCAACCAGACATTTTCCTGAGGGACTGGGGGAAAAAAGAACATTATATATACACACACACGTTGCTGCAGTTCTGAATTGAGATACGGCAACCAAAGCAGGGCAAAAATCACCTGCCAGCTCCACAAAGAAGAGCTCAGTTCCCATACGCCACTCTTCCTCCAGAAGAGGATTACTGTTTCAATATGGTGAGTTCACATAATCTCTTTCATACTCCATGGGCAAAACAAAACAAAACAAAAAAATCCTTCTATCTAATATGAAAGACTTAACCTATACACACAGTCACAGAAATGGCCTTTGTGCAGAGAAATTTTTTGTGCCAGTCATAGGAAAGCAGGTTTTCTTAAGCTAAAAAGAAACATTAACTACAACTGTGGTTGCTGCTGTAGCTTCTGGCCAAACTTCTGCTTGCTATAAATACCCCAAGGCCATTGTCTGACTGGTGCACAGCCACAGATCCACCAGCTCCCAGCCAACTCTCTTTCCCAAATTATTTCATCATGCAAGGAGGTTTATTCAATGATACAGCTCAGGTCCTTGCTTATGCAGTGGTTTTTCTGTTCCCATGGAAGCAATGAAACCACAGCTGCTGCCTGTGTCCAGCAATTACCAAAGCCTGGGAATAAAGGTGGACTTTGATGCAGAGGGAAGAGAGGACCTGGGCTGAGATGATGACCTGCAGTCATATTTTATACAGTGCAGCTTTGCCAACATCCTAGACTCTGCTGGAAAGTAACTTCATGTTTCCAACAGCTGTGGAAGCTTCTATCTGCCTGACAAGTGCAAAGAAAGCTGCTTTCTTCACCAAAGGAAGCTCCACTGACAATACCTCTTTTAGGGGTTGGGGCAGTGAGGGCAAAGTTTTGCATCAAGTATAGCTCTTAAAAAACAGCTTGCACTCACTGGGGTCACCCACTAATGGCCAAGTTCTCTTTTTGTTGAAGGAAGAATAAACCTTTCTTCCTAAAATCTTATTCCAGGTGAGTCAAAAGAGTCCTGAGCTCCAGATCTATTAATGTTATTGGTTTGTTCCCCAAGTTCTATAAATTTTTATATGAACTCGATTGGTTTTACTGAAGTAAAGCATAAACTGTTGTACGGTGTATGCTAACACGTTTCTAAGACAACTTCCTTTTCCAGAGATTGCTTGAAGGTGAGAAAAAAAAAAAGCAAAAGCTGTCAGCATTAGTGAAGATCCTGTACATTCGACTATCCTGCACAGGGATTGGTAGGTCATGCAACACCACACTTTCTTGTAAGACTGTCTTGAATGAAACAACACATTTTCCTTTAGATCATGTAGCTCATGGTCACTTACTCTAGAGAAAGTAACCTGCCACCCTATGGGGCACAGGCACTGATGATCTTTTTCCTTCTGAATTTGACTAGCTAAAGGACACAAGTTCTTGCCATGGTCTGTCACTAGCAAAAAAATTAACTGCTTAATTTCAGCTAAATCATATGTAATGAACATATAGTGGGAAAAAAATACAGAGAATTAGTGTAACTCTTCCTGTGCTTACAGCAACCACACAGCTTGCATTGCATCCTTCCCACCAGAAGATACTTAGAGTAACAATTTGTAGAATAGGGAATGGTTACTACCCTGTGTTTTACTATACCTAAGCTGCACTCTTAATTGACTTTAGGCAGTAATTTCATAAAATATAATTAATAGTAGAGTTTATGCAAGTTTCTGAAGTTACATCACAATAGGAGTTTCTTGGTTCATTTTAACAGAGAAGCACCCTAACTTCCCTGCTCTTCCAGAATGAAGCAATGGGGTGTGTGAAATGGAGCCAGACAAAGCACACTTCAGAAATTTTTAATGGTTTCCAGTGATTTGCAAGCCAGATTAATGATTTTAGAACAACTGAGGCTGATAGAGTAAAAGCAATCTAAATGCTCATCAACCACTCTCCCCCATAAATTTGCATATTTGGCAGTAGCAAAGTCTTGCTACTTGTCCTCAACGCTTGCTGTTTTACACAGCAGCAAGACCAGAAAAAGGGACTTCTTTTATTTAAAGGCTACACCACGGCTGGGTAGGAACCACTACCAAGAACCATCACACCATTCAAAAAACTGGAATTTGGTGCTGATAGTCAGGTACAAACTTCCTTGCTCCCAGCTCCTCTACTCCCAGAACCCCTCCTGACCAACTCTGCTGTGTGGAGCCCCTCAGTCTCCTTTTCACAGGGGTGTCAATGTGCACTCTGAACCCCAGGCAAGCAGAAACCCTGGAAATCTTTCATAAAAATGTTATGACAAGACCATGTGCTGATATGTTAACACTTGCGACCTGTTGGAGCTCTGATAAGCCTTTTTCAGTCATCTGGAGTCACACTGCAGATTTGCCTTCAACACCTGCCTGCAGGCATGAAGTATGTTTTTTCTTCTACCTGCTTGAAAAATTTGCTTTTCTGCTCAGTGCAGAGCATGGATTGGCACATCCTCTGTGGGTAAATGAAAGGAGAATCTCTAGGAAAAAAAGGGGCTGGTGGGAATCTTGACCTCCATTGCCATAGCTCTCTGGCTACAGCAGTCAAAATACTAGTGATTACCTGAACAAGAACAGCAGGTTGTTTCCCATGTTCCCCCCAAAAAAGGAGGGACAGGAAATAAATTATAACCACTTGAGACACAGTTCTCTCCTTGAACATTAAAGGTAAACACCACAACGCAAGAATAAGTTTACAGGCACAAGACAACCTTTGCAGACATTATTAGTGTGCTACAAAAGAATTAAAACACTATCCTGCACACCTCTCCAGGATACCTCACACTGACACCAACAGGAGCGAGACTGCAAAAAGGCTGAAAACTCCGATCGATGGAAAGGATCTCAAAATGACACATTTCACCATGGAAACAATTGGCAAGGCTAATTCTGTTCTCTTCTAGATTGTATCAGGGACGGCACTGGATGCTTCACAGATGGGGGAACTCACATTCCTCCGCGTTGCAGGGGGGGTTGAAGATGAGCTCAGTGTTGCTGCCCCGCCTGGCTCTGAGGCAGCAGGGATGTCACCTCACACAGAGTACACCCGCAAAAGAACTCTGGCCATACGGGACTTCTATTCCCAGGCCCATTCTACTACAGCGTTTCAGAGAAAGATTCCCTAGAACCAAGGTACAAGCCCCAACACTGCGCTACCCCTCCCCAGGAGGTTCCTGAGCAGCCTCATGCCTGCAGGGGACCCGTCCAGGTCCCCAGGCTTGCGCGGGGACTTCCGCAGCCCCCGTGCTGCAGCCGCAGTCCCCGTGTCTCAGCTCCGCGCCGCGCTGCCCCGTGAGCCGCTCCTCGGAGCGCCGGTGCGAAGGGGTTAAGGCTGCCGGGACCCCGCCGCCCGCTCCCCGCTCATCGCCGCCGCGCAGCCCCTGACGTCATCCCCGCGCACGGCACGCGCTGGCGGGCGGCTCGGGGCGGCGGCGGGCGGAGGAGAGCGGGGAGCGGCCGGTGGAGCCCCGCGGGGCCGCCGCCCGCAGCCCCGCCAGCATGTCCGCGAAGGAGCGGCAAAAGGGCAAAGTGACCAAGGACAGCGTCACCCTCCTGCCCTGCTTCTACTTCGTAGAGGTGAGTGGCCGCCCCCGCCGAGCGGGGCCCTCGGGAGCCGCGGCGGGGCCGGGGGCCGGGAGCCGGGAGCCGTTCGGCGGGGGTGGCCGCGTTCCCCGCCGAGGGAGCCCTGGCCTCGGCGCCGTCTGCGCATCGCCTGATGAGCGATGCTTGGCCCTACCGGAATGAGCGCCGGAGCCCCCGTAAGGAGCCGGCATAGGGTGAACCTCTTCCTTGCAGTATTTTCAAGGGCGAATGATTCCTAATAATTGCTCAGAAATTGCCAGAGCTGCTTAACTAAATCCTCCTGTGTGCAGGGAAAGCTCTCGGGAGGAAGACATGTTTCAGGGTCTGGCTTCTAGGCGAACGCCGCTCGCCTTGCTTGGATAGAATAAAAATCACCTTTTTAAGGAAATGCTTAGGAAAATTGAAATGTTCGCAAAGCCATCATCTGTGGAATGTTTCTACCGACCTCTGGATTATGTGCTTCCTAAATGAGCTAAAAATATCTGGTTTGAAAATGGAAAGAGGCTCTCGGCACATCTTAAAGAGAAAACCTGCTATGGCTGCTCAGCTGGTACCAGGTGGAGTTGCAGAGGCAATAGCTGCTTGGGATGTCACTTGCAGGCATTCAGTCCCCCTGGAAGGTACAGTCGCTTATGTAGTTCTGTAAGATCACGAGCAGATGCATTTTAAACTTAGGGATGTAGCCGAGATGTGAATTTGCTAATGGTACAGCAGTAAGCAGGAGGTAAGAATGCTTTATACATTGAGCAGGCAGTTTCAGGTGACCCCACTCAAAAGAAATTTCTTTGAGCATGTAAACTTACCTCAGAGAGTGATTGTGAAAATAATATGAAGAACTTAATGGTAAAATATAATGTAAATTAGTTATAACTGGTATGCTAAATAAAAGGATAAAAAAAGTATATACAATACTTAATGTATAAAATACAAAAATATAAACATTGAGTGAAATATAAAACAAAAATTATTTTATTTCAAGTGCATTTATTTATAATACTTATTTATTTATTTAAATAGTTATTTATTTTCAGTGCTTTGGAGGTTCTCTAAGAGGTAGAAAGGGTCAGGCTGAGAAGGGATTTCAGGTAACAGTGTAGTGTCTCAGTTCACTGCATTCCCTAAACACCTGGACATGGTCATCAGCTAACCTATAGTAAGCTGTACTGAATGGAAAGCTTTGCAGAGGCTGGTTATATGGAAGCATCACATTCATCCTATCAATGTAATTAGGCCTGCTCAAGAAAAGCCCTTTGAAAAGGGACTTGCATTATACATATCTTACATTAGCTTTGCACAAGAGGGAGAGGTCAAGCTAGGAGAAGCCCCTAAAGGGGCTTCCTCAATCTCTGTGGTAGAATGTTGCTTTGGGAATCCAAACGGGAAGGGAGATTGCTGAATCTCAGCCTGGTCATAGCTGTAATGCAGGAGATGATGTAGAGATTCTGCAAGACTCAACAGAACTGTGCTTTGGCCTGCAGCAAGATGGGAGACAGCAGCACAAAACACACGTGCCTGCTGTGCAAAAGAGTTGCATACTTATAGTACCCTTGGAACCTTTCTGTTACCAGGAATAGCACAAAGAGTTCTGTGAGTAATGAAGAGCATAAAATAAATTCTGTGTGCAGTTCCCACTGTACGCCAGTTACTCACTCTGGTGTGGACTCTTAAGGTGTTCAGCAAGTCATTTAGAGCTAGATCTAAAAAGAGGTGGAGATCTCAACACCCAGCTGCTCTGAGGGAGTCAGAGCCCTCACTTAACAATGCTCTCCTAAAGAACTTTCAGGACTTCTATGTTGCTCAGCCACAGGAGCACAATCTAGAGCCTGTGCCAGCTTCTCTCCGAGGAGCAAGTTCTAATTACTGAACTGCAGACATACACCCCACCTTGAACTCATAGACATGTAGGTATTTGGTACAAGAAACATCAAGAGGAAAAGCTGAGCATAATGCATCTTGAATATTGATTAGCAAACTCTTTGGTGAGTTTTCAGCCCTCTCCTATCACACAGAAGGAGGATTTGAAACCATTTCTCACATTTCGGTTGAGTACTCAAACCACTGGAGTCCAAGTCAGTTTTGGGATCCCCAGTTCAAGAGAGACAGGGATTCAGAGACAGTTCATTGGAGAGAGTCCAATGGAGAGCTACAAGGATGTTTATGGGACTTGAACATCTCTCCTATGAAAGACTGAGAGAACTGGGGCTGTTTACCCTTGAGAAAAGAATCTTATTAATGTCTTTAAATATCTGAGAAGTGGGTGTCAAGGGGACAGGGCCAGTCTCTTTTTAGGAAAAGGATTGATGGGTTTAAGCTAGAACACAGGAAGTTCCACCTCAACATGAGGAGAAGCTGCTTTACTGTGAGGATGATGGAGCACTGTCACAGGCTGCTCAGAAACGTTGTGGAGTCTTCTGTTCTGGAGACTTTCAAACCCCACCTGCGTGTGTTCCTGTATAACTGCCCTAGGTTATCCTGCTTTGGCATTCTATGGTTCTGCCCTAATATTCTATGATTATATGGAAAGGTGACAAATCATATGATAGTTAGAAAGAAACACTTAGGGTGTGTTGCTCTTGTACACCCACCCTGCATTTAGCCACACATGCACTGGGTCTGATCAAACTACTGATCAAAATGCCTCTTTAGGGCTTGTAGCACAGGCTGATATCAACATTTCAAAAGCATCAGCAAAAGGGCATGATGGCTTAGCTTCTTCTATTGTGATGGGCCCAAAGGGAACCAAAGATTGAACTGGACCTCATAAAGAGGGATTGGACCAAAGACAATTTAATTGCAACAGGAAGTTCCCAAAAATAAGGGATAGAGGAGTCACTCAGTGTGGCATTAATCTGTAACAAGGATTTCCTTTTTAGGCATGAGGTAAGTTCCTAATACAATCCAGCAAGCAGCCAACTATTTAAAAACAAATGTTACCCAATTTAACTAAGGGTCTCTGAATTCTAAAGGTTTTACATTCATGAGTGATGGTTCAATCAATGATGGGAAACAGCTTTTCTCTGTCCTCCGTCACTTCTTCTGTTTTTTCTTCTGGCATTCATTCCCTTTAAATTTCACTGTTCCATTCATAGCAGACAGTCCCTCTCCACCCTGAATTGCTAAAAAAAAAAAAAAAGTAGCACATTAAGTTTGCACGCTCAACAAATAAAATTGAGGTTTCTTGTCATGCAGTTTCATTGAAGACCTGGGAGGTCTACACCAGAGAAAAAGCTGTTTGGAAAATCAGTTATGAAAAGGTTCTGTTCTTTCTCTCAAACACTAGACCAAAGGAAAGACACAGAAAAAAAGGATGTTGGGTCAAGGAGGAAGTCACTATTCCAAGCAGTAGGAAAAAGATGGTTTTATGTTATGAAAATGAAACATGCTATACAGTTAAAAATTGAAAAACATATTTGTAGTAACTAAAATAAATCAGGGATGCAGAACAAGCATCCTCTGCTTCAGAAGGACTTTATCTTTAGAAGTCACAGAAAACACAGTTCTGACACTGAGCATTTTCTGTTAATAAGATCCTTAGGAATGTGTAAGGAATGAGACTACCTACAGTAAACAAATATGTTTGGTGTCAGCAGCTTTCAGGACTGGATGAATTATGATTACATAGAATGTAATGATGGTTAACTTCAAAAGAAATACTTTGGCCCTGATTTTGGTTTCAGTCTAATTTAAGACCAGCAGATTTTACCAACAACAGGGTTAAAATATAAAACCAAAATGTTCCTCTTAAGATAATTTTTATCACTAGAGCTATTCTTCATTTACACAGGAAAAGCAAAAGGAGACTCAGGCTAGGGGTCTGGAAGACATAGAAATTAAAAGGAAACAAAAATAAGAGATGGAGCTTCAGTAAAATGTGGGTGGGTCATTCTCTAAAAAACATCAGAGGCAAACAAATGAGCATTATGAAATAAATCTTAATGTATTTTCAGTTCCTTGTTTTCAAGTTTCATGATTTGAATAATGAAATAACTTGATGATTTATCCTGTTTATGTAAGAATGTTTTAAAGGATATTTTAAACGACTGGTAACACTCCTGAGAGCTAAATAGTTTTAGATTACCTTGTGCATTATGCTTACCTGAAGCATGTAGTAATCAGCACTGCCAGGCAGTTTGGCCTATTTTATTCCTAATTATTATAATGGTTTATGCCATTTTAGGTTTCTGTAGGCTGTATGGGTTATCTGAGCTTCCTTTTCATAGCTGTGAGTAACAAAACTTGCCAAGAAAATTCATAGTCCCTTTGGTCTAGTGGATATTAATTTTCAAGGTAAAAAAGTCTAACATGCCTCTGGGAGATATTGAAAATTAGTATTCCTAGAACTAGTTTTGTTTTTTTTTTTTAACCGACTTTCTTTTCAGCATATTCAGAGTATATCATAAGTTTATTCACTTACAGAAAAATATTATTGTCTCTCATTTTAATATGAATCTGGAATACTTCTGCATTATTGTAGTTTCAGATTCTGGCAGAATGGTGACAGTTGGAGGCAGAACAGACATATTCACTTTTTCTTGGTGAAGAAATGGTCTTCACCCATGCAATGCCACTTCAGAAACTCCTGGTTTAAATCTTGCTTTCACAGAAGTTGCCATGAATTTTGACTTTGACTTCAGTGACAGGTTGGTTCATCTGGTGCCCAGTATGTGTGAATGCAAAGGGCCAACGTGGTGTCAATTTGAGTGACTTGATACACTTAACCTCCAGCTAAATTGTGTATGGCACAGGCTTCCTTTGCTGGTTGCTTAACTTCCCGGGACTAAAATTCAAGATATGTCAGACAATGTCCCTAGTAAAGTTAATTTTTTTCCTTATGTTGTTCTCTAAACTGTTTTGTATGATGCATGCATTCAGATACAGGTAGCTTCTTTCCCTGTGTTTTCCAGAGCACAGCCACGAGTTAATCACACCATGACTGCTAGGAAATACTTCTTCCAATAGTGGAAGACCACTTATTTTTCTTGTTCCCCAAAGGAAATGGAGCTCTCACCAGCACGATGCACAAAGATCTCTCATCGCTGTAGGACTCCAGGCTGTAAAGTGCAAAAGGTCATCAGCTTCCATTTGAATAGGTGCATGTAGAGAACATTCACGGCCTCAGCACTGAATGCTTTATTTTATTTTTGTTTCTAGCATACAATGACAGAGCTAGATTTGAACATCCAGTGTACACATCACTTGGGAGCTGGGTGCCACTTCTCTAGTCACATCTGGAATTTTTTTTCAGCCATGCATGACCCACCACATTTTAAATTAGGCACTTTGTCACCTGAAAGTCATAAAGGTGTCACTGCAAGAGACACAAAATGCCAAAAGAATACAGTGATTAGAATAAGAGTAGAGGGAGAGTAGGCCACAGGGTTAATTTTTTTTTTCCTACAGATGGGATGTTTTGATCTAGTGTTAAGAGTTAAACTCTACCACTACATCTTGGAGGCACTGTGTAGTCACGTTTCTCTCTAGGTAGGTTTTCTGTTATGCTTGAATTAGCCGTAGAGGGGCAAGGGGAAAAAAAACAACAAATAACCTCCAGCTGTCAAAGATTAAATTATCCCCATACAGTGGAAGTAGCATAGTACTCTCCAAATACATTGCTTTTTCTCTTAGAAGAGTCAACCATGTGTGAATGGAAGGGGAGAAAGAGAAACACACTGCGCTGACCTTGGCATGCGGCTGACTCACAGAGGATGGGTGTCAGATCTGTTTGTAACAGTGCATTAGAGACCAGCATCCCCAAAACATTAAGGGTCTATTTGGGGCCTGAGGAGATTGCTACACATTCAAAGCATCTGTATAATTGATTGGCCAATTCATCAGTGTTGTATCTTCCACATCATTTCTATGCTTACAGAAGAGCCACACAGCCTACATACTGCCAGCTTTTAGCAGAAGATGAGAAGAGGAAAAAAAGGGAGGTGTCAGAACTATGCCAAGGCTCTCCTGTGGGCACAAGTGCAAATGCCACATGTTAGATCTCTCTCTGTGTTTGCTTACTTGATTAGCAAGTGTAGAGTTTGAGTAATTCCTGGTGAAAGAAGACCTTGCTCCCTTTTCAGTCCTGCACCGTCCTTCTGACCCCATAGTAAAAGGAGGCTTGAATACATTAAAAATTAAAGGACATTAATTTTTCAAAATTATTACCTCTTCCAAAAATTTATTCTCCTGTCTATGATTTTCTTCTATAATTATCAAAATTTTGTTACTCTGAAGCCAAAGTTAACAAAGGACAGTCTATTATAAAACCTTATGTACAGAGGAGCTGGGCTGTTCCAGACACCATATGTCGACTCGTCACATAAAAGGTCAGTTTTTAGGAAGAGAATTCAGAGTGGCCAACCAGCATGGGAGTAAGCCACTGGAGAAGGGTTGGGAAGCACAGAATTATTTTTTTTCTGTATGTATGGAAGCCAGTGTGTTTTAGAGAGAAGAACAAGTGATAGTATTTTGGAACGTTTGGCAGCTTTGTCCACTAGACATAAGGGTTTGGGGGAAACGTCTGGCTGAAGTTGGGTAAGACTGACCTGAAAACAACAGCCTTTTTTTGAAGTGTTTTAATTCTTGGTTTACCTTAACCTGGCAGCAGGAGCATAAGAGGAGTTTCATAATCAACAGTATGTGCAATATCTTAAATCTCATTGTTTGTAGTTATTAATAGATGATAACTAATCATTGGTTTGATTAATGATCATAATTAGCTGTAATAATGCAATGAATCATCAGTTACTTTTGAAGTTACATTGAAAAGAAATTATTTAATGGTATTTTTTTGTGTTGTAAAATTTCTGTCTAAGGACTTGCCTTTTATTTAGGCTCATGCTTATTTA
The DNA here is from genome assembly GCA_023637945.1 of Phaethornis superciliosus. Taxonomy (NCBI): domain Eukaryota; kingdom Metazoa; phylum Chordata; class Aves; order Apodiformes; family Trochilidae; genus Phaethornis; species Phaethornis superciliosus. Next base: position 11,681,542 of record JAJQWJ010000009.1, on the reverse strand, counting down.
AATAGAAATATTTTAAAAGATTTTTTAGATTATTCCTATTAATATTTTTGTCAAACAAATTTTATTTTGTTGGTTTCTCCCTGTGTAATTGCTGCTTTTAGGATTACTGTGCCTTCAGCATGACTTCAAGATTTCTGGAAAAATAGGAAATTTTATAATTGATGTAGCTCTACTTTTGTTCTTACATATTCTGAGAGGTTTTCCATTAAGATTTGGCAACAGACCAAGAAGTCTGAGGAGTTGCATGAGGGTATCTGTTGTATTTCTAAAGCTGGACTCTAATTAGCAGTCATTGAACAATTAAATTAAACTCTAAGATCAATGCTGTAAATCAGGATAACTTAATTTTTCAAAATGGTAATGATAATGGATTTCAGTGACACATGGGATTTGAAATTAAATGGAGAATTGAAATTAAATCAAGTAGAGTTAAATCTAGGAGAAGAAAGAGTATCATATCATGTCTTTGCAAGTAATTTTCATAGAACTTAAAAAACAGTGAGGTAAAAGTCCTCTAGAGAAAAGACCAGATCCCTACAGCTTTGGGACAGATGAAACCTGCATCCAAAAAAGGGAGAAGAAGCAGCAGAGACTCATTCAGAAAGAAAACAAAAAGCCTTTATACAGATGCAAATCTTAGACTTCTGAAAAGCCTAAATGCTATCTCTTATAAACCTGAGGCATTTAAGAGTTAAGTTTAGAACTTTAAAAAAGTCTACAAACCTGACTTTTAGGTCAAGCAAGTTCCCTGCTCTACAGCCATCTTGTGCTATCTCTCAAAAAGATGACAGCCCAGTTTGAAATGCATTTCAGCTTCTGCTTGGTCTGAAGCCCAGCCCTGCACAGCAGCCTCACTGGGAATGAAGGTGAAGCCAAGCAGGAGCCATGCATTCTCAAAACCAATAGAAAATGGCAGAATTTAGGCTGACACCATTTCTTCTTCCTGACCTGTTTCTGGAAGGTATTCAGTCATAGTCATGATCTTAGTATTCATTCCTGTCAAGATAAAAGAGACATACCCTCTTCTCTTCTTTCCTCCTGTCTTTTGCAAATCCCAAAGCAAAGTACAACAGGACAACAGCCAGGGTAGCTGAAAGCTGCAATCACTGTTAGTAGTTGGCTGAGAATAGGAATATCTTGTCTCTGGCAACCCACCACAGCCTTCTTTTTTGTCTCATCCATCTGTTGTGCCATATCATCTAGACCATGAATTCTCTGGCTCAAGGAATGACATTTGTCATGTATTTAATAAAATCTTCCACAATGTCACAGCCTTGCAGTGTGAACACAACATAATTATTAAGCAGAACATCCTTCTCCCGAGTACTTCACTGGTATGTTTTCTATGAGGAGAATCTGATGGTGTTCATTAGCTATCTCTCTGAGACAATCCTGTTTGATTTTTTCTTGATTTGTTACAAAGACTCCCAGAAAACAAAAGAAACACCAGGATGCAGCTCCCATGCCCAGGAACTCCTTGCTTCCTGTGAAGGAAGGTTGCAAAATTACCTAAGGATCTATGAATTTCCTGGCCATTCAAGTCTAAAAATTATTTACAAAATAAGAAAGATCTAAATAATATATCAGGCACCCTTAACCCTTTTTGACAGGTGGGCTGATCTTACTGTCTTTATTTTGCATCTGGCTAATCATGTCTTAACTTCCTCTGAAAGCTACATACATATTGTTTCTCTCTTTTCTGCCTACCTTTTATACAGACAGGTAGAACTAAGCAGTTCCACAGCCTTTGCATTTGCACACAGTCTCAAGGAGAATCACACAGGTCATTCTGACCAGTTCACTGAGCAGTGACATCAATATTCAACTATGCCTCCAGAGAAGCATTTCATTTTTCCCCCTTCTTAGCCTGAATAAAATACAGCTCAGGCCAGTCACTTTTGTGACCCGTATTTAAAGAGTGTCTGCTAGTAGCCACCAACACAGTCCCATACAACACCATAGCAAGATCTGGATTTGAGTTTGTAAGAGATAATGCCTGTAGTGCCTTTTTAGCAAAGCAAAGAGATGTCACTCTTTGTGCAACCTACAAAATGGATTCAGACATTTGAGTATGTGACAATCCTTTGCTGCAGTCTCATATAGCCCATGGATTTTAAGAAGTCATTTTTCTGAAGGTAAATATAGACTCTGTGATTATTGAGGGCTGGTAAATGTAAGAGATATGTAACTACCATTGTACAATTTTAGAGAAAGGGAATTTGTAGAAGCTACTGATTTCCAGAGAGTTTTGAATTACCATGTTTTACAATTACCATGAATTACAATTATCCAGTTGCATATTCTTTTAAGGTAAAAGAGAAACCATTTGTGTGTGTATGCACTTAATTTTTGCTTCTTTTTATTTGAGCCTCACCTGCTCCATTGCTATCTTTTAAGACACTCACAATATCTGATTGCTACCGACTTGCCTGTAATGCTTGCAGAGAGAATGTGGTTTTAGTGAAGCTTCGATTATTTGGAAATTCTCCAAAAAAGAGAGTATCTGGAATTAGAAGTTCAGGGCTCTGCAGAGACCCTGTGGAATAGTAAAGTTCAAGGTCTTGCATTTTGACTCAAGAGCAAGTGTTTCCTCCAGATCAACAGGTTGTGTTCTTGGTGGGAGACCAGACAGAAAAGTCAGTGCCCTAGTTGCTGAGCTGTCCAGGGGACAACCTTGTATTGTTTAGGGCTCTATCCACTCCAGTAAGATTTTCATACTGAAGCTTGGCCTTGCACTGCCCCATTTGCAAGACCTCTGCTGTCGTGCCTGTATTCCTGCATGACAGAGTGTGCAATGTGGAGGAGTTACAGTTATAGGATTAGAGACGGGCATATGCTGGTATTGGAGACCTCAAGTCTATAAACAACTCACCTAATGGTCAGATAAAGAAATGCAGAACTGAAGCTGAGAAAACTGATTTTAAACTGATTTAGTAAATTAGGCTATAATGTGAAAACACGTGACAAAAGAGCAAGGTGTAAAAGCACATTAGCAAACATAAAATGAACCCAAGTGGTTCCTGGAGTGTGTCATCATACTGATCCTGACAACGGATATGGTATGCACTATGTTAGAGTCATGAAGAGATGATTTTTTACAGGATAACTACTTCTTACTACTAGATACAGATAAAAAATCATGAAGAGTTTTACCATACAAAGATGGCATAGCTGAATTTCTAAGGTCAGTAGAAGAACTGCTGTTATAGTTAAACCAAATGTCAAGATAGGTACAAACTAAGAATGCTTGACAAGCCCCAGTCCCACGTCCATGAAAACTCAGTACAAAATCTGTGGCTTCTTTAAAGTAAAGACAATGCTGTATTTAGTGGATTACAGCTGTACAGATTTCTCTTTCCATGCATTGGAAAATCTGGAAAACTATAAACTATCTTAGGGAAGTTTAACAGAAGCATTTCCAACTATCTGGGTGTGCCCCAGCAGTTTTGGGCTTTGTGATTAATGGGTGGCCAACTTGTGGGTCTGGGGCAGGACCACATGGCTTCCGTGTGTAGGCTATATCGTATGAGAAATAATAAATTATGATGAGATGTTATGTCCTGGGCTCTCTTAATCCTCATAAATAAACCAGAAGCACCCCAAAACATCCCTAGAAGCAGTCACAGCATGTCCCAAATAACAGTGATGGGCAACCTGAAGAAATGTCATCTCCCACCTCTGAACTCATCTCTCAACCATTTCTTCTTTCACTTCTCTGCAATGGATGATGTGTGTCCTATGGCTCTTAGCCAGAAGGAAGATTTGTTACATATCCCATCAGTTCAGGGACATTATTGTATTAGCAAATGCTCTTTGTTTGGCCTGCACTATGTAATACACAAAAGAGTTTCACGTTTTATTTTCTTTTTTACAAGATCTGTATGTAGTTATTTACATTTGTGTGGAACTCTTATGAGAAAAGATTATATCTTTTCCTGCTTGGACAATCCCAGTTCAATCTTTTTAAATATTAGTAGCATTAATTTTTACCCATAACAAAATCCTGTGGCTTAATAAAGACTCTCAGCTTACAGCTTAAGAAAATAACAGGAGGAAAAATAAAAAATAAAAAAAGAAAAAAGAAAGAAAAAAAATAGAAACCTTTTCAGTGGCCATGCTGACTGTGGTCCTGATCTTAAGACTCAAAGCCAAACACCCAAGTGGTCAAACTTGACGTTTATAAATCTAAATTACAAGTTAAACAGGGATCTTTCTCAATTAGCCAACCAAGGAAGTCAGAGTTTGAACTGAGGCTGGGGGTCTTATTATTCTAATTAGGAGCAGAAAAATTCCTTTTCCATTTTGTAATTAAAACAATACACATTCTACCATCTAATTATATCTGACATTTTCAAGGTGTTGGGAGCTGAAGTCTATAATTACAGAACTACTGCTGCCTTAAGCAGAACGCTCCATAAATATTCATATATTAAATAGCCAGTTATACTGTTTAGAAGATTTTAGAAACATTGACTTTGGTTTTTTTAAGTGTTAGACTTTTTAGAAGACCTGTTTTATATTTGTATTTTAAAAGATACATAAAAAAAAAGCCCAGTGGGATCTGACATACATTGTGTAGCATACTGACTATAAACCTATTCATTAGTATGGTTAGCAGTTACATTGGGGATTCATAGCCCTTTAGAATTATTTCTTTTTTCTTAGCAGAATGGGTAATAACAGTCAGAAATAATACGAGAGTCCTGTAGTGAAGTCATAAGACAGTAAAATGCAATTCTTATGATTCCTTGATTTGTAATTAGCTATAAAATTATAGCTTACATATGGTAGTTTAAAAAAATGTTGTCCACATCTTTTATTTTAGTGTCTTGTAATAAAATGTATCTTCATATATTCCTTATTTTTGATAGCTCAATATTTTAATTTAAAACAGCAGCCTGCCTAAAAACCCGATAATTAATTCAGAGGTGGACTTGTGGTTAATGAAGAGCCTGTTGTTCAAGGAGAGGCTTTCCTTTTCTTGACATTAAAGAAATGGAAAAATAGGCACTGAAGCTGAAACTTTGAATGCAAGATATGTGTGTGCTTGCTCTGTGTTTTCATTGTAGGAAATGAACTCCTGGGGGCATGTAGATAAAAGGGCATAATTTCTGAAAAGAAGGGCAATAGGCACTTTGCCTCCTTTGTCCATTAAAAATAGGTTTGTTTCCTGTTATAACATGCTTTGCCCCATGGGACCTGGAGCCTGGCTAAGTAATTAGGTACAGCTTTCAAATAGTTAATAGTAAAATATATCACAAATGTTTCAAGAGAGAAATGCTGTGCAGAAGTGAAATTGCAATATGGGTAAATTCAAATGCTGTGGAGAATTTCAGTGTCCCTGGAAGAGCAGCAGAGACCCTGTGCAAGCTCCTCTCCCACACTGTGCCAGCCTTCTGGTCAGGAGGCCCCTTTATCCCAAACAGCTCCACAGTCTCTGTGCTGGCAGGTGTAGAGAGAAAGGCACCCAGTTCCACAACCTAATTATTCCCAGAGTATGAAGATATCGGGGAAGTCCTTTTTCATTCCTGCACATTTGTATAATGGCTGGAAAGAGCATAGCCAGCCCCTGTTGACTTAATTGTGCATGCTTGCATTGTAGCAAACAGTGACTGCATCCAGTAGGAAGTAAGAACTGGACTTCTTCCTGTGATGGGCAGGAAGCAGGACTCAATTTACTTACATTGTGTATAGTTATTCCATACATTTTATATGCCAGATTATATATTATTTATATTACGTATTCACAAATGTGTTAGGTATTGCGCATGTTTGCTATACATAATGTGCATGTGTAATAAAGTACCTGAGTGCAAATAAATGTTTGGTTTAGATATTTATAAACACACACTATTTATTGAAGCAAACTTAGTCCATGCCTGGTGGTGTTTTTTTTTTAATTCTTACAGCACTTAGGGTGCCAATACACATTCCCTCCCTTTCTACGTGTTCACAGCCTCTATACTGTGTGACATTACAATGCAATCAGCTGGAGCACAGATAATCAGAGAGGCACAATTCTCTCATTCTCCACCTTCTGCCAATTTTGTCTTGAACACTTTGAAGTTAAAACACACCCTCTTCAAATCTGTCTTCCAGTACATCAAAGATAAGCTGTTTTTTTCAAACAAAACTCAAGTCATATTAAAAAAACGTTTCAGTGAAATTTAGCTAGAACCTTCCTCCTTTAACCACCCACAATTATAATTTTATGCTTAGAAGCCCTGCATTTTTAAAACTCAGTGCTTAAAAATCTGAAAATGGCCAGTTACTGCAAGAAATTGTTGTACCTGTGCCATATATAGCAGGGTTTATTAATAATTTTTCCAATATCCATATTTATCCAGTTTTACCTCTGCTTTTATTCCATTGTAGAATAAATGCCACTTGTTGTGGCATAACCCCAGCCATCAATGAAGCACCATACAGCTGCTCAGTCACCCCCTTCCAGCCCTGGTGGGATGTGGGAGAGAATTGAAAGAGTAAAAATGAAAAAAACTCATGGGTGGAGATGAACACAGTTTAAGAGGTGAAGCAAAAGCCATCATGCACACAAGCAAAGCACAATAAGAAATTCAGTCACTACTTCCCATCAGCAAGCAGGTGTCCGGCCACTTCCAGGGAAGCAGAGCTCAGTCACAACTAATGGTTACTTGGGAAGACAAACATGATCACTTCAGTCCCCCTTTCTTTCTTTCTTTCTTTTTCCCCTAGCTGGACGTTCTGAGCATGACATCATAGGGTCTGGAATATTCAATTGGCCCACTCAGGCCTGTTCTCTAGCTATGCTCTTTCCCAGCTTCTTGTGTACCCATATGCTAGCAAGACATGGGCAGTTGAAAAATCCTTGATTTCTCTAGCAACAGCTAAAACCATCAGTACATTATCAACATTCTTCTCATACCAAATGCCATACCAAATCCAAAACATAGCACTATTCCAGCTACTAAAGAAAATTAGCTCTATCCCATCTGAAACCAGGACAGTATTGAAAACTGCAAGAATGATATAATCTAAGTATTCCCAAAATTATCTTAAAACAATTCCTCTTTCTCATAATGTGAAGTGCCTGATGTAAAAGAGGAAACTTTTTTTTCTTAAGAGATGTGTGTGATACAGCCTTATCAGGTTATCCATAGGTACCTTCATTGTAGCAGTAGACACACTGGGAAAGAGCCATCGAATCTCAGCGGAGGAGCAGGCAGTTGTTCTAATGTTGCCTTTTTCAGTGAAGACTCTGGGAAGTAACGAACATCAAACATTTCTTAGCATTTACTAAGAGGATATAGAGAATAATTACGTGCTGCTGGTCACCTCTGAATGCCCCACTGCCCACCCTCGGGGCAGGGCAGCTCTCTGTTCACTTATAAACCAATGGCTTTAAAATGCCTTATTGTTATTTCTCCTCTTGAATGACTTCAATCCAAAGAGACTTACTGGTTGAATCTGTGCTTTCAGGAGCTGCCAGAAAGCTGAGGTGAATGTATCCCCAGAGGCCAACTTTGCTCTTAATAAATTACTGGAAGTAATTGCAAACGGTAAAATCACTAAATAGCTAGAGGCTAAAAGAATTGTGATGGTTCTAAACAAACTGAGTCCTGCCAAAGTTAATTGCTTTTTTGATAGAATTACAAAATGACTGTGTGAAGGCAGAATGCTGTATTATCTCATATGAGCCTGTAGGAAAGCACTGGATACTTTTTAATTAACTGTTACTGTGAAACTTAATGCAAACTAGCTTTGATATAATTGTCACATACAAGGCAGGGAGTTGCTTAAGGACCAAAACCAGCAGTGATGAACAGGAGAAAGCTTCTGCCCCACCTGGGAGACTGCGATCTGGTACTTCCTTTCTTATAAAAAAAATAAAATCAAGGTACATCTATAAATTATTGATAGATGAAAAGTCTAAATTATATGGGTTAAAGGTCAGATTGGGTGTTTTGACTTGCTTGGTAGACAACAGGGTTAGTTGATATCGACTGAATAGTACTATATCTCTAGAGAAGTAATTATTTAAAGATGCTAAAATGGATATGCCAAGGAGCAGTGAGATGTAGACAGCAAACATGAAGTTTAATTAACAGACTATGTTGTCTTTGCAAAATCATTGCTGTTCCATTTCCAAACACTAATTTGTCTCTTTCTTCTCTTCTAGTTGCCCATATTGGCATCTTCTGTTGTTAGTCTCTATTTTCTTGAACTTACTGATGTCTTCAAGCCAGTTCACTCTGGATTTAATTGCTATGACAAGAGTCTGAGTATGCCATACATTGAACCTACACAAGAGTCTGTTCCCTTCTTGATGCTGCTGAGTCTGGTTTTTGCTGGACCATCAATTACGGTAAGTTTGAGGTGCAACTGTCACTTATTAAAGATTTTGAACAGAGTTTCAATTGGCATAAAGAAAATAACTGTTTTGGTTTCAGTTAGGCTGCAGCATGTCATCCAGGCTAATAACTTTAGGATTTTAAATTAATCTCTTAATTTAGAGGGGTAAAAGCTGATTTTTACTTAAGAGAGTTTATGTCAAGTCTAGGTAATATGAATCACCTTCAACTGAGATGAGATGCACATTCCATTACGGGCATGGGGGCTTTGATTAGAGCTTAATTGTTTAAGCATTGCATGAAATTATGCAATAGAGAATATTATTCTTGTTTGAATTATTTTCCTATCAGCTATACAGACAACTAACCAAAACGTATCATATGAAGAAATCAAACCCACACTTGAACATGCCTATCAAATGTAAGATCAGTAAAGAAAGTAAATCCTGAAGCTTCACATCACAACTACTTGAAGGCTGGAACCCTTATAAAGGTGTAGTTCATGTGTTAATGTGAGCATTAATTTGATTCTTGTGTTAGTTGGAGAATTGGCTCTGTGTGAAGTACACTACCTCTTTTCATAAAAGGCACTGCAGATAGTGTAGAGCATCAGCTTTTTATTATTCAGTATCATTTCTGAAGAAAAAGCTAGGATTTTTTTGTCCATTTCCTCCCTTTTTCTTTGGAAAAACATGTCAATGAAACACAATGCAAAAAGATTACAATTGTACCATTGTCATCTCGTAGAGTTTAGAATTTTAATGATTTACTTTTCATTAACATTTCAATGAAGTACACACTTTATAGAACCTGCAACATATAGAAAAGAAAGCATGAGCTATATGAGGTATTGAAGATCTCCAGTTACATTGCATATGCTAGCCTCTGCAGTTAAGGTACTTACTGCAGTATGAAGCAGAAAGTCATCAAGACTCAATAAAATACAGATGTGATTAAGGCACATTTTGAAATATTACCAAAAAATGTAAATAATAAGACAAAAAATCAGGAAAATAAGAAAAAAAAAAAGCTGGGATTAGAGGAGGAGAAAAGTACATTCCAATCTCAGTTTTTACTTAAAACCTTATTTAAATATTAGAACAAGAATTAATTTTTCCTATATTATTTTTTTGATCTACTCAGATTTTCCCAAGACTGAAGAACATATTCAAACTATTCACTTCATAGTAATTTTTTTTCAACAAATCTACTATGTTGTAGTATATTTTCTCAAGCCATTATTACAGAAGGATCTGTGTGGATTTGGGGCTTCATGGCTTTGGGTTTTTCTTTGCTTTTTTTACTTATTACTAGTGAGCAGCAACTGCTCTTAACCAGGTCTGTTCTGTAGCCCTGAAGTACTGCAGCAAATTTCTACCTGTATTATTGACATAGTTTTACAGCTTGTGGCTTCTATAAAATTTTATGTATGTATTCATAAACCACTGGAGACTTCCATGTGAAACAACTGGACTTGTATAGAATGGGTATTTTATGCCTGGAATATAGTTATACACTAATTGCAACATGACTTCCATTTGCTTCAAAGAACTCTGAACCTGATCCGCTGACATATTTTTTCTCAAGTTATTAATTAAAAAAATGCCAGGACTATTTAATCATTATTTAATGTTATTTAATCATATCACTGCAGGTTCAAACCCTTAACAACCACTGACAAAAACCTACTTAAAGATAACAATGTTTTCTAACAGACATTACTGGGAAATTAGATCACATTGATTTGGGAAATCAATTCACAAAGAAATAAATTCACTGCCTATTGCCTCTTCCACTGTGTGAGCTTATTTCCTTGGAAATACCAGCCTCTGAATTTTCCTTGCTGTTTCCCAATTTTCTCTCTGATCACACCAGCTAAATACATGTCTCAGTTTTTTTCCTTGTGCCAGATATTACCTGGAGCTTTGTTAAAAGCTATTGGAGTTTCTCTTGTTTTTTTTTATTTTGAAATACGATTGATTTCCTGTTGAAGTTTCACCTGTAAATTGATTGAATGGGGACAGATAATATTGACCATAGTTCTTATCTAATCAAAATTCCTTTAATAATCCTCACCACTGAATTTTCCATGTAATGAGACAACCTTCACTACTTCAGTTTTTCTGGGGAAGAAGGGAAATTTCAGTTTCATAAACCTTTAGCTGAAAGAGTTAGGCTCAGCTTCTGTATATTATCTCTCTTCTACTAGGGTGAGGGTTTTTAGCATGCACAAACTTCAGCATAACTCAGATGCTTTAGTGTCTTATTGCACTGCGAGCTTTGTGCATTGTATGTGTCAGTTTTCAGTGCATCTGTGGATAAACAACATGAATATCCTTTTAGTGGAGAGAAATGCTTCATTAATTTCAGCCCAGCCCTTATTCTGAACTTGGTACTAGCTTGAAACAGATTTTCAAGTGGTTGCACTATTTAACAAGGCAAAGTCAAACCTGAATCTGCAAACGTATAAATGGATATGGATTTTCCAGCAAGTAACACTATTTTTCATTTTTATTTTTCTCTTTATTTCCATTATAAACTCTTGTCTAGAGCTTCAATCATAATGTGTTTTGCTTTGTGCATTCAGAGGGACCGTAAGAACAGAATTTTTTCTGCTGCTGTGGATCTGGTTAAAATCAAAGCCAAATTTAAAAAAAACCCAAAATTCAAACAAATAACAACAACAACAAAAAAACAAAAACAAAAGCAAAAAAACACCACAAGAAACCAAACAAAAAACCTAACAAAAACAAACAAACAAGCAAACAAAAACCAAACAGAAGAGTAGGCTGCCACATAATTAGAAGCTGCCGGCCAAGACTCAGATCTAAAACCATCCCAGAAATACTTAAAATATTGCAGTGGCTCTGGATTATTGTTGAGGCAAGATTTTGCAATTATTACTTTTTTACTGTAGAAACATGGAATTTCAGCAGTGGATCAAGACCCTGATTCTGTTGAGGACAGTATATTGTATGCTACTTACATTTCATTTCAGTGCCTTTTTGCCTGCCCTCACTTTGGCTAAGTTTCATTACTGAATGTTTACATATTGATAGAAATCTTTTAAAGGCAAATACATGTCAGTGGATGACATTGGTTGTGGTAATAGATATCTTTCAGCTCTTTAAAGTCAATTAGTCTCTTCTGAGTAAGTGCTACATTTAATTTTAACAGCTCCTTTATCATTGCAGATAATGATCGGAGAAGGAATTCTCTACTGTTGTCTGTCCAAAAGAAGAAATGGGATTGGAACAGAGGCCAATATTAATGCAGGAGGATGCAACTTCAATTCTTTTCTTAGAAGAGCTGTCAGATTTGTTGGTAGGTTTCAAATGTTAGTCACAAAAAAGATCTTTCCATATACATTCAGTTTTTACCATATACATTTTCTTCTCTGAAACAGCTTTTCAGAACAGTGCAGGGTTGTCGCTGGCTTAGATCTTGTGCCAGAAGACGTGAGAAGCAGCTGTCAAATGGAGCAACAGAGCAGCTCCATATTCAGTAATGCAGCATCTATGCTCTCTGTTTTTCCCTTCCTCTCCCATACTATTGTCAGTGTTTCTAAAGAATAATATGTTTTTACTTCTCTATCCACCTTGATCTGTCTTCTTTTCACAGTTTTAGTGTATAGTCTCCCCTGCCTGTCTTCAATGCATTGTAAAAATTCAAGCCACCTCACATAGAATTCAGCATTACAGTAGAAACTTGTCAGAAACTGCCAGTAGATTTGACATTCTTTTTTTCTGGAGTGTGTTCAGCTACCTCTTGAGAAAGGGCAGTGTAATTATAGAGATTACATGTTGAATTGTTTTATTTTACTTTGGTTTTATTATCATTTGTGAAAATTGAACTTGAAAAGGCAACTGGAGTTTTTTTCCATTTCTGACAGTTAATTTCCTCTACCAATGAGTGAATAAAGAAAAGGTTAGAAGTGTCAGAAATATTTTAATTAGAGAGGGCAGCCTGGGCAAAGACAACCTGCAGGACAGCAGACTGGAGTCCTGGTAGGAAGGCGATACACTAGGTTTCTGTAGCCTGGGAAGCAGAAAGGTAATCACAGGAGAGGTCATACAGTCTGTGACCAGCAAAGCATCCTCTTAATAGCAGTAGTGATTAAGTGAGCACAGGGGATGGTAGATTACTACATCAGCAGGGAGGACAGTAAAGATACTCTGTGCTCTCTACTTCCCCTATATGGCATCTCATTCCATCAGCAAAAACATCAAGCTCAAAGCTGCATGAATTTTGTTTTTGACTTCAAATACATTTGAATTCAAATACTCTGAATTTGCAGTTTCTTTCATATTTTAATGACTTAAGATTCTTTCTGTAAAACAAGTGTATTTACTTTGACTGACTTGTGAATTTGGCATTATTAACCAGACAGAAACACTGATCAGTTACCAAAAAGTTTTAAATATTTGGGCTCATGGCAATGACTTGGTACTCAACAAGTATGAGGGTAGCCAAGGTTATTGCCAGTTGATGAGTTCCTGCTGGTAAAAAGAGAACAGGTCCTCAGGAGGATATTAAGTCAGCAAAATTAAGTGTTAAGTATCAAGAGGAAGAAAACAAGCAAAAATAAACTGATTTTTTTTAAATTAAGAATTGACCATTGCAATAAGCTTTCATTAAAAAAAACAACCAACCAAACAAAAAACCACAGGCAAATACAAAAACACAAAACAAAAAATCCCCAAAAAACCTCAAAAAATCATGTTATTCTTCAGTTAAGTTCTTTCAAATCCAATGACACAAGCCACCAGAATTCTACTGAATGTATTTTGTAACAATGGATTAATCTAATTTTGGTATATAATGCAGTTAACAAGCTCTATTGATTTCTATCCTAGGAGTTCATGTGTTTGGACTTTGTTCTACTGCTCTTGTTACTGATATTATACAGCTATCAACAGGATATCAGGCACCATATTTCCTGACTGTGTGCAAGCCTAACTATACATCTTTAAATGTATCCTGCTCAGAGAATTCGTATGTAGTGGAAGATATTTGCTCAGGAGCTGATCTCAATATTATCAATGCTGGAAGGTTGGTTCTATCCTTCATTGTGTTCATTTTTAAGTATTTATTTTATTTTTTATCTTCTGTGCCAGTTTCATGGGTTTTTTCTTATCTGAATAATTTTTGTCTACTTTTTTGTAACAGGTGAGAGTGTAAGTATAATTTAGTGATGTTGAATTTTCGTCAATATCTTTGTAGAGATATTGGGTCAATAGTGGGATATGTCAGATTCCAAAGCACAGTTGTTAGTATCTAGTTATTTTCCCTTCTTCAAATGAGACAACTTCTTATACCATTTTTAATATGTTTAGTCTCTCCTGCTTTTCCCAGTGGGATCTGGGTAAGTTACTCATTACAGGCAGAGGAAGAAGTCACCCAAGTACTTTATCTAATACCTCTGTAAAAAATACATAACTCCTCTGGAATTTTGGTTTTATTTTGTGAGGATTGGTTTTAGGATTCCATGGAGGACTTTGTTTTGCCTTTCTCCAGTTAATTAAATTTTTTATACAGGATTGACAAATTATTAGAGGAAAGACCACAGCAGTGCAAATCTCTGTGTTCCCAAACACATGGCTTTTTCTTTCAGGGTATTTCTCACTTGTGGTTTATCCTCCTTGATCATTCAGTCTTCAACCTCCCTACTTAGATGATCAGGAAAGAAATTAGTACTGTTTGTAATAGCAGTTCTGGGACATGTATATCAGTCAAGATAAAAAACAAACTATGTATCTTATTTTAAACAAGCTCAATATGACAAAATAGTGATAATTCAGCTACTGATAACAGGTCATAGATTTAAACAGTGAATATGAAGGTATAAGTCAGTAAGTTGTACAGTTCCAATACATCTGCTACTTGTTAGGGCAAGGCTCCATTAGTATGAAGTGTCCTTCAGTCATGTATTATTGGAGTTATGGTATAACTTCTCCAGCCCAGGAGGTTAATTTGACTTCAATGATTTCAGCTTGTAAGGGACCTATTCTTTTGAGATTGCTAATGGCCTTCATTTTTTATTTGTACTTCCCAGAAAGTTTGGCGCCAGAAATTTGCCTCTAGCCTCCCCTCAAAAAGTTATAGAGAGGAACACATAATTATCCAGCTGCTTGTATTAAATAATTTTCTGCAATATCCCCAAATATCCAGAGGTTTCTTTGTCTGTCTTTTCCTCTATTTATCTTCAAGAGCCTTTTCAGTCATTCCTATTCAGATGTCCAGTGAGCTCTCTATGCTCTATCATTTCTGATGTTCTAACTCAGTTTGACTCTCAGTATGACTCTGTAATCATTGTTGTCCTTCTACTCATCCTCATGCATGAGCATTTAGAGTGATGCACTGTCATCTGAGCTTAGGACATGTTTTCTTTGAGTTCTGTGTTCTCCTTTTCAATACAGAGCCATACAAAGAAGGCTACCTATTTTTACCTTGAATTGTTTTCATTTTTGATTAAAATATAACAAATGCAGAAATAAAAACAGTGTCATCAATAAAGAGTACACAGAGTGCATTTTGTCTGTAACAAGCTGTGCTGGCACTGAAAGCACAAGAACAGAAAACAGGATAAAGAAAAAAACGACTGTAGCGTAGTTCCATACCTTGTATACTATAACAATGTTATCAAATTAAGGTTAATGTTATCAAATTATGGTACTAAAGTTCATAGAATGAAATCTACACATCAGCTCCACAGAGATTGTACGTAGACTTATGCTTCAAATAAAAGCTGCACAGTGTAAAGGAGTTGTCCTCAATCCTGAACTTGTTCCCCAAGGATACGTTTGTGGAAGTTGGCTGGAGTTATGTACCTGCTGGAGCCATAGGCTCGAATTCAGGTCAGCAATGTGACATTCACACAGAACTACATGAACACATTTAGTTGCCAACAAATTATTTAGAACACATAACACAGTGCCTAGGAAAGAAACTTAGAAAGTAGACTCTCCTACTTTGCAGAAAAATGTCTTTGTCTAAAGGTAGATGACTATGTTCAATTTTAAACTCGTTTATGCAGGTTCTGCTGTAGAAATGTCTATGCATGGAGCCCAGTTAGGGTGTCAAGACCTATCTGTGAAGCTAAGTAATTATTCTAGTATTCATTCCAAGCTGAGTTTTCTCAGTCAAAGGTGGCTGCCGTGGCTCCAAGAGAGACATACTCTTCTTCACAAGGACAGCCAGCACATTACATTTCATGTCCATGTCATTTTAAGGAGGTAAATGTACAGATATAAATTGCTATGCATCTTCACTGCATCTTAGTCAGAAAGTTCAGAGATTATACATGTTTTCTAGGGGTTCTACAAGCTACGAAATAAATGTCTGCCATAGCACAGTTTTCAATACAGAATACTCAATCCACCCCCAGCTAAGTTTTTCCCTCTATTCTGTAAAAGTCTCTCCATGTTCCTATCACTTTTTTGTTGTTTTCTTTAGAGGACTGAAATGCTTCTATGAGAAGAACAAAGATAAAATGTTAGAGGGCCTTATGTAAGGGTTCTGTCTAGCTGCTCTTTCTACAAAACCTTTTCTTGGTCAGAGAAGCAGAAGCTAAGCTGTCACTTTTAATTGTCATATCTCTAGTTTCTGACTCAAGACTCAAGTCCACATCATTTGAGTCCCTAGGTTTTCAATGGGAGCAGGAGGCCCTGAGCAATTTCTAGAATAGATCTGATCACAATTTCCATGTATTTTAATTTACCCTCTTGGTTTGGATTTTAGGATGGGTCCCTGTAACTCTTAAAGTGTCCTCTGATTTTTTGTGCTCCATTCAGTCCTTCCATAACATGCAGAAATATAAAAAATAAACATGAAGACATGGCAAATAAAGATGTAGTTTGCCTCTCTCTGAGAAGGATGTCACCCTGTCATCCCTCCATCATCAGAGCAACAGAGCAGGGCATCCCTCCATCATCAGAGCAAGAAGATGATGGATTCAGTTGCTGAAGTTAGGGCCTGATTATTAAAGTGTATGAATCCTTACTTTGAAAAGAGTTGAAGTCAGTGGAAGTAATCACGAGATCAAGGTTCGTGCATTAAATAAGTTGTATAATTAGGTATTTACTGAAAAGTTATAATGGAAATTTCTTTATAGAAATGAATGTATAGATATTTCTCAGTCAATCATTTGGTCTTTATCTTGTTCCCACTGTTCTAGAAAACTCACTTTTCAAGTGCACAAAAAGAATTTCATGATAAATATTTACTTCAAAACAACGGCATTTCATTAACATTGGTGCTATCTCCAGATTGTAGAAAATAAATTTAGAAATTAAATGATACTGATCAATCATATATAAGCTGAAAATTACTGTACTACCCAGGGGTTTTATTCAAGTGAATACTAGCACAGTGTATTTGAATTGAGAAGCATAATTTGAGTGTCCTTCCTTGGCAGAAAGTCATTCCCATCTCAACACGCCACCCTGGCAGCCTTTGCAGCAGTGTACATTTCGGTGAGTAACCAACTCTGTTCATTTTCATTTATATGAGACAGGGGTCAAAAAATAATTTCCTGTATATCATAAAGTGATGTGTTGCCTGGACAACCTTGATGGATTTAAGTTTTTATCTTCCCAGTCTGAAAGCAAACTAGAACTACCAACAACTAAAATAAAACCAGCTTTGTTAAGAATACAGAAAGGGCCTAACTGCTGCCCAACCTTTGCTAAGGAGCAACAAAAAGTGTAATGTAGTATAAGTAGATTTGATGCCTCATAATATTGACATCTAAATTGAAGCGATATCCATCTTACAGGATTATATTTTAACTTAACTTTCAAATTAACCTTTATGTGTTCTGACTTTGTTGCTGTCCTTACTTGACTTGTTGATTTTAAACTTGAGGCATTAAGGAACAAACATTTATGTGATGTAGTTTCATTTGACCTCCATAGAACTTCAGCATGGGTGAACTGGCACAATCACTCCCGGAGGCCTCCAAGGTGCTGCTGCAAAGCAAGTGAATAAAAACCATCAGCAATTAGTAGAGGATTACAGGATATGTTGCAGCAATCACAGCATATTTTCCATAATTCTTCAGTATGGCTACAGTGTTTATATGAGTGACCACTTGAAGTTTGAAAACAAAAAAGTCATTACATCCCTCCTGCAGTTAAAATCATAGGAAAACAAGAATAATAACCAGTTAATCAAATCAGATAATGGAACTGTGCATGTATTGGGAGCTTCCCAGTGCTTATTCTGCCCAGGGAAAGCCCAAAATTTGGAATACTGGTGAACCACCTCCACGTAATTTTTTTGACGTCCCTGACATCATGTCCCCATGTTGAGAAATGGCTTTCTAAGGCATCTGGTGATTGCTTTTGTTGGAACAGGTTATTGCATTCATCTGGCATGACATCTGGCTTCTGTGTTTCAGAAGCAGAGACATCTTAGTCACGTTTACAGAACATTTAGGCTCTAACTGTGAACAGTATTTAGGCATAAAATCCTTATCCTTATTTATGTCATTAAGTAACACTGCCTAGATTTTTTAAAGTGAGGAACATTTAACAGGGCTGTAAAATAAAATTAAACTGACAATTTGCAATATTGCTGTATAATAGTGGTTATGTGTGGAAGAAACATTGAATAGAAGAATATGAATATCCTATATGAATATGAAAAGTTAAGTTTCTTTAACTGCTTCTTCATTTCCTTCTTTTTTCAAGATGTACTTCAATTCTACATTAACAGACTCCTCTAAACTTTTGAAACCACTCTTGGTCTTTGCTTTTATCATCTGTGGAATTATATGTGGTCTGACTCGTATCACCCAGTATAAGAATCATCCAGTTGATGTTTACTGTGGCTTTCTCATAGGAGGAGGAATTGCTCTTTATTTGGTAAATATAATGTTTACATAGTTAAGTTTAAACAACTAAAACTGATAAGGCTGTAATAGCAGTAATGGTATTTTTATTAAAATATTTCATCATGGTCACATGCCATAATTAAAAATAGAGTTTAAATGTGCTGAAGATGATGATGTTAGGGGTAACCACTTTACAAATAAACAGCATTTCAGTTTCAAGTAGCACAACAGTGCATAAAGTCATATATAATCATCTGGCATTGTATATAGAAACGGGTTTAACATTACATGCTTCATTAAATACTTTAATAATATACTAATCTTTTCCACTCCAAACTTGGAAGGATAACACAAAAAAAATATTTGATTAATTAGTATTTGTTGCCAGCCTGAGTTTGTATTGCTAATTTTACCTTTGTGATCTAAAAAAATTGGTTGAATTACTATGCAGTAACTGAGCTGAGTATATTGCTAAACCTGCAAGAAATCAGACTATATTACATCCTTGTGATTCTTGGGGGAAATTGTACTGAGGAAATAGGGTGCCCAAGCCAGGTTATTCCTACACCTTTCATGGAATATTCTTTCTCAGTGGAATCTTTTTAAAATAACAGCATTTTACAGTGAGTCTGATGAATAAGAAAATGTATAACTAGATTTTGGTACAGGTCTGTGCAGCTCGGAAAACAATAGATTTAAGGTTGATAAATTGCTCTATCGTGTAGATATTTTATTACACACCTATTATGCAGTAAAAAGGGCAGAATCACAGAGCAAAGAACAACTCAAGCTGTAACAAGATGCTGTAAATCAGAGCAGATAGTACTGTAGCTGTAAAATAGCTTTGCCTAGAAGACTGCAAACATTTATTTTGTTATTTTGACAACAGTACATTCTTTCTTCAGCTGTATCTGTTGCTTTATAAAATGAAGAAAACTGAAGGAGGCTAAATCTTTTCCTCATCTACTTACTGCCATGAACTATGTGCTCTAGTCATCCTACTGAAACTCCTTCATATGTACCAGGCTGAGGACAAAATTTGGAGTAAGGCTATACTGGTGAGGAAAGGAAAGTGAGCCTAGCCTGTCAGTTAAGCTGGACTAATTCTCTCACTCAATAGTAAAGGCAGAAGATTAAAATTAAAACCTTAACATGTCTTTTTTTCCTCCGTAACTGATTGTTGATGCTTCTGTTCAAATATCAGGGTCTGTATGCTGTGGGGAACTTCCTACCAAGTGATGAGAATGTGTTTCACCAAAATTTTCACAGAGAACCTTTAAGGTCTTTGACAGATCTCAGTCAAGATGCCAACAGAATCCTGCCAGGTAAAAACGGTAGCAGCGGTGATGGGATTGTCTCTCACCGTACAGAAAGTATCCTGAACAGAAACCACAGAGATTCAGGGTCTCTGACCAATATCAAGAGAGCAAATGCTGATGTAGAAATAATAACACCACGAAGCCCTATGGGAAAGGAAAATATGGTTACTTTCAGCAACACTCTTCCAAGAGTCAATACACCATCCTTAGAAGATGCAGCAAGACGAAATGCAACAATACATGCATCAATGGATTCTGCCCGTTCCAAACAGCTGCTTTCCCAGTGGAAGAACAAGAATGAAAGTCGGAAGTTGTCACTGCAGGTAATAGAGACTGATTCTGGGCAGTCACCACCGAGGGCTATTGAAATGAGGTCAAGCTCAGAACCCTCCAGAGTGGGTGTAAATGGTGATCATCATGCCCCATCTAGCCAATACCTGAAAATTCAACCTGGCAGTGTACCAGGTTGTAACAATTCAGGTCTTTCTGGTGGGCCAAGGGTCTCTATTCAGTCACGTCCTGGCTCATCACAGCTGGTGCATATTCCTGAAGAGACTCAGGAGAATGTGAACACATCACCTAAAAGTAGTTCAGCTAGAGCTAAATGGCTGAAAGCTGCTGAGAAGAGTGTTGCATGTAGAAGCAATAGCCAGCCACGAATCATGCAAGTAATAGCCATGTCTAAGCAGCAGGGAGTTCTTCAGGGAAGTCCAAAGGGCTCAGATGGAAGCACAGTCACCTGTACAGGAGCCATCAGATACAAAACCTTGACAGACCATGAGCCAAGTAGCATTGTCAGAGTTGAGGCCCATCCAGAAAATAACAGACCTATAATTCAGATGCCATCAGAAGGTGAAGGAAGTGGGTCATGGAAATGGAAAGGTCCTGAAAAAATCACCCTTCGTCAAACATATGAGCTAA
Organism: Phaethornis superciliosus; assembly: GCA_023637945.1. Classification (NCBI taxonomy): domain Eukaryota; kingdom Metazoa; phylum Chordata; class Aves; order Apodiformes; family Trochilidae; genus Phaethornis; species Phaethornis superciliosus. The sequence goes on along the minus strand of JAJQWJ010000009.1, from coordinate 11,661,137 downwards.
ATGATCTTAACAGAGACTCTGAGAGCTGTGACTCCTTAAAAGACACTTACGGATCAGGTGACAGGAAAAGGAGCAACATAGATAACAGTGAGCATCACCATCATGGAATCACTACAATAAGAGTCACGCCAGTGGAGGGAAGCGAGATTGGTTCAGAGACTCTGTCCATTTCTTCCAGCAGGGACTCAACACTTCGAAGAAAAGGTAACATCATTTTAATCCCTGAGAGAGGGAGCAGTCCAGAGAACACCAGAAACATCTTCTATAAAGGCACATCCCCGACACGAGCATACAAGGAATGAGAGAAGACATATCATCTGGACCATACCACCACAAAATAAACACATCTTGACACAGGTTCTGCTCTTTGTTTTGAGCTGATGTTTGCCTTTGATGTGCCAACTTATTGCCCAGCACCCCAACTGTTGCTGAACACTGCTGATGTGCATGAGCCTGTGGCAAGCACGTGGTGGGGGAAAAAGCACAATGCCAGAACCTAGCTAATATGAAACATTTCCATGCAACTTGTTTCTTCAGACTCAAAATGTTTATCTGAGGGTGATGATGTCAATCAAAACAATGGTCTTGAACACAAGACACTTTCTTTCCTGAATGTGCCAACTTTTTATTTTATAGTTGTGTCCGAAATCAACTGAATTTTTCACAGCAAAGGCTGTATCAGTGGTATATATTCAACTTTGCATAATTTGCACCAAATCTTTAATACAGGATGGTGCTGATGATAACCTTACATGTTTTGGAAAATTGCATACTTGTTAGACTCTACAAACACATGATGTATTGATGTGCAGTTACTTTAAAAGTAATATTGCTAATATTATGATGATGCTGGCTGCAGTCATTTAGCTTAGGAAATATTTACAGCTTTGTTATAGTGGATCTGTCACATTCAAAGATTGCAAAGTTTTTGTGTAGCTCTTTAAGCTGTCTACTGCAACAAAAATGTGTGGGTGACATTCCATTAGAATGGAATATCTGTTTTGAATGGTTTTGCTGCTACTGCTCAACTTCTGTTTAAGAACAGGTGCTACTAATGAAAAGGCTGCTTCTTAGTGGGCTAACTTGTAGAATTGTGTTAAATTATGTTTTTCAAGGGGTCTTTTAAAGTACTACAAGTAATTCAGATTTTACATTTTTAAACATTTTACTCTGTCCTTCAGCAACTCTTTGATTTTTCTATTAGTTTTTAACCATATAATGCAGGACACCAATAACTGCAAGATGTGCAAATGTGAAAGGCAAGCCATGATTTAACAAAAATAAATGGCCACTTTCCTGGCCAGCTTCCAAGGACATAGTAATTAATATCATAGCTCACACTTAGCAGCAGTCATTCACCTCACTTGCTTAGTATGCCACAAGAACAGTCACAAGTTTTCACCTCAGTCACCATCATTTAGGGGATTTATGCTTCACTTTGAAAATGGAATGCCTTGGTATTGCAGAATCACTGAATAAGTGTTGCATTGTGCCACTACCAATGTTCACGTCCCTTGAGACACCCTCCAGATCCTTTTTAAGTAATATACTTTTTCACACCACTGCCACTTAGGAGTATGGAGGGTCTCTGCACCTGAGAGAACATGGATTATTTTTGTAATTTGAGTTTCAAATATAAAAAAATAAGTTGCCTGCTAAAACTCTCCATTGCCAAAAGTTTTTTAAGGGATAAGTTCTGAAGGGAATATGCACAGCATGCCCTGGGCATGCTTGAAGAAATGCCTCATTGCATTTGGTTCTGACTTAAATAACTTAAACCATGAAGGTAGAAGCCAGGGGCAATGCTTATCCAGTGCAGCTCCTCATTCTCTCCTAGATTATTTCCACCTGAAGGAGAACTATCAGGCACACCTCCCAGCTCCGCTGCTAGGAGGGGGAGGGAAACATTTAACAATCCCCTCACTGAGTAAATAGGGCAGGTTAGGTTTATTCTCTGGCTGCTTGCGAGGAGTGTTTTGCTCTAAGTCCTCTTCTGATCTAGGGTACCAGAGGACCAGATACATTTGACATAGTCTGAACCTGTCTGTGGACCCTCTCCAACAGAACTCTGAGGAAAAGCCCACCCAGCCAAGTAGGAGGTAGAAGGAAGAATCATCACAACTCAAGATGATAAATAGCACAACGCACACAGAGACCAAAAAAAAAAAAAGGAAAAAACCAAACCAAAACAAAAAAACACTCACAAAACCCCTCAAAACCAAAACAAAATCCCAAACCCAAGCCCTCTCCTAAGTAATTTTGTAGGTGTGAGGACAGTGTTTGCTAATCTGTATAGAAAAGAAGGGAGTCAATGGAAAGCTTTATATACCTTCCCAGTTCTACAGGTGCTCCAGGCTTAGCTGAGTGCTGTCAGGCAACCTGGTCAAGTAATGCTTCCCTGCCCTGCCCAAGCTTTTCTTAACAGAAGACAAGCCCATGATACATTTGATGACTGGGAGGAAGTATTCTGCAGGTTACATGTAAGAATCTTAGTAATAGGGTTGCAGCATATTGTGTGTGTTAAAAGCACAGTATGTTGAAGGCACACTTTAAGGTACATTAGCTGGGAAAAATAAGCATAGATGCCAGGGGAAAAAAGAGTAATTTTGTAGGAATATGTTCTCAAACTAATAAAAGTCAGGCTTCTTTTTTTTAAAAAAAATAATGAAACTTACGTCCTTGGTATTTAGCATTTAGTATCAATTTTTGTACAAGGATCCTAGGAATTACAAACACTTGGACTGTCATAATCAAGACCTTTTGGATTTAGTTTAGTCTAGGTACCAGATAAAGCAGGTAGGATTAGCTTTAAATAAATGGGTAAGACAAAATCACCGTTGGCCCGTCAGTGCAGGGAAGTAAAATGCAATTGTTTGTTAGTTTGTAATTGCAGGGGAAAAAAACATAAGTAGATGAACCTGGAAATAATGGAAAATTGAAATGGAGACTTACGGCAATAAAGCAAAGATTAGAAAATGTTCCCTCTGGAAATTTAGCTGTTTTGGAAACAGCAGGATTCCTCGTGAGAGTGTTTGTTCTTTATTCCTTGGTTTTAGTCGGATATATATTGGCATATGTGTTGCTTTTATTACTCTAAAACTCGCTGCAGTATTTCAAGTGCAGTGTGATATTTTTCCTAAGGTTTCCTATTTCTTAACAAAATATTTTAAAGCTCTTGTGTAATCATTAAAATTGTGTTCTTTACATAAATATTGATATATTCTTTTTTACTCAAAGTGCCAAAGGCTACTGTTTTTAATAATGGCTTATCAAATTATATTACTTCAGAGAGTAGAAATATAATAATAATATATACATTGGAACTCAGACCTCTGCATGTATATTTGATAAGGAGCCTTTTGTAAAATTACTCTTTGTTTACATTCCACTGATACCTTAATTTAAAATTAATCAAATAAATTGACAGGTGACATCTTCTTAGTGTTCTGATTTTCTTACTTGCTAACAGGCACGAATTTCTTTGTTAGGCTGTGCTTTACTGAGAAAAGAAAATATTAAAAAATAAAATATGTTTTTAAATGAGAATTCTCTATATAAAGTATTGTGTTTAATAAAATGTTATGCAATGTTTTAAAATGGAAAAAATTTGTAAATTGCTATAAATGTATTTTGTTAAATAAGTACAGATCAAAGCTACTGTGTGAGTTTATTGTGCTAACATCATGAAAATAAAGATTAAATTCCTCAGTCTGATGTTCAGTCATCTCTGTGATGAAGCAAAGTCTCATTCTCATTCAAATTATTTTATTCAAATACTAGTTATCTCATGACAGCTAAAAGTGGTCATCAGTGGGAAACTTCAAAATCTTGCATAGTTGTAAGAAGTTATGAGGAGCAGTGTTCAAACAAGCTTGTCTCTAACAAGATACAAAAAAAGAAAGTGAATTGGGAACTTCAGGCCATGTGAAGACATGTCTGCTAGATCATTGTGCAGGACCAGCTGCATTGCTAAACCCCTAATGTCTCTTAACCACCTTCCTAGTGTTGGATAAAGCTGATGGACATGGTGAGGACCACCTTGGCTTTGTGAATGACAACAGGGCAGATGTCAGGAGCAAACCTGAAAGGAAGGGCTCTCCCCAGGGGAAGAAGTTTGGATGGAGTCACTAGGTGACATACAACCTTTGCTGGAAATGGTTGAACTCTTTAGGGGTCCCTTCCAACCCCTACCATTCTGTGATTGTGTGAACAACTACATGCATAGCAGGACACTGTCAAAAACACTGTTGTAGAAGCCATACAAGGCATGTAACAGCAAACACAATATCCAAACCTGTCTTTAAACATGGCAGCAGCAGGACCCTTAGTGCCTGGGAGAGAAGACATCTCTGTAGCTGAGAGGTGTGTACGGACCACAGGGACCAGGTGTGGTACATGGCAGCAAAGCAAACTCACACCTAGAACCTTTGGGTGTTTGGGCCTTTGTGCGGGCTGCCACATTGTAGTTGTGTGTCCATGTAGCTGGGGACCAACTGGGGTGGTGGAGGCACTGGGCAGCTGATGGCACTGCTGCCTGATAAACAACATCAGTATGTGCCATGCTCCCAGTGAAGCAATGCTGGAGTTGACTGCTGTCACCCCAAACTGGGGTACAAATCTGAGACACTAGGCAAGCCCTGTCCCACGACTTTCATGTGATTTAAGATGGGGGCCCTTGAACAGAAGAGAATCAGAAAAGTCTGTTGTCCCAAAGCAAGAGGGAAGCATACATACAGTTGTGAAACTGCTCCTTCTGTGAGGAATGAAGGAGCTTTCTGCCTGTGGCTGAGAGAATGTCCTGACCCCATGGCATGAGCAGCCAGACAGCAGTGTGTCTGCCACAGCAGATGACTGTGAGAAGTATGAGAGCTGGAAACTAAAGTTACAGTGTCCCACCCTCCAGGACACATACTGGTAGCCTGGAAAACTTACAGGCAGTGATGGCCCAGATGTGGCTCAGAGAGACCCTGGGAAGGACTGCAAAGAGAGTAAGGCAGATCCTTCTAGGGTATGACTGCTGAAAGCTGACATCTAATACATATCTGATGGGAATCTAATAAAAATCTCCTCTGGAAATGGCCCTTTCCACAGGTTATAAAGAGCTTAGACAGTGAGTTAAAACATTTTAATAGTCATATTTTAAACATCTGAACTTAGGCAAAAAATGAAGTCCTCCCCTGAAGGGTACTCTTGGTGTTAAGGTTATATTATAAAACTTGATCTAAGCGGAGAAATTATCCCTGCTGACAAAGCTTGCCTTACTCTCTTAGACCATTCTTGGCTACAGCACTCGCTAAACTAAGAGAGCTCACTGTGATCCAAATGATGGCTGCATCTAATAATGCAAAGGAGCTTTCAAAGCCACATACACACACACATAACACAAAACTAACATGTCCAAACCAGGATTTAGAAAGGGAAAGCTCAACAGATAATTTAAGTGGAGAAACACTATTCCAGTTGATGGACCATTCTTGTATGTCAGCAGTCCAATTGCCAGAACTATAAACTGCAATTCTGCACATCTTGTCTTTCATTATAGCCAGTCTTGTACCAGTCTGTAAAGGTTTAGCAGCCTGTTCCACAAAAAGTGCAACTGCTTTATGTGAAATCAGCAAACTCTTTGAACAAATGAAAGTAAGCTGCTGTCTAAATCACTGCAGAAACTGTCCTTTAAAGTTTACTTTTAGGAAATAAAAATAATAATAATAACAGCAGTTCAAGGCTGAAATGTTATTTCTGTGTAGCCTGTATTCATTATTATATAACAAATTGCAGATGTATTCCTGCTTTAAAATTATGGCACTGGGCATTGTTTGATTATCCAGAGACAGTTTAGCATTGAGATGTAGCTGATATATTGAATTCCGAGTCCACCTGATTCTCTCTTCCTTAAAAGGATTTGACTACAAAGAACAAATTATTAGTACAGGAAATTCCAGGGAGAGATTTAATATCTGTTATGTGTACTATATTTAGAGTACAAAGATGACATATGGTAGATACTGTAATCTCCCTCAAGTGTATAAATCTTTACTGAGTGCTGCCATTTTCTGGCATATTCTGATGATACTACTTAAATGGGAAAAAAAATTATATGCTTGAAAATTATTCAGTTTTGCTCTCTTTCTTGAGACCAAAATAAGGTGTTCCATTTAAATGCACTCCCACATGGATTGCACTGCATAATGGTACTTACACAGTAATGTTGCTTCATATTTAAAAGCATCAATTGACCGAATGTAAATTGCAGTAATTGTTTCCTGCATCAATGAAATGATCTTTCAGCTTTCCAGAACAGGAAATTCAGTTGAATCAAGAAGCTATTAATCCAGAAGTTCAGATATTTGCAATGTTTATGCATCTCTTTTACCAACAGAACCACCTATGCAAGCAGAAGCCTCTGGATATGAATATCACAGATCTATCATGTTAAGCACAAAAGTGTTGAGACTGCTTTCAATCTGCATCTTTTTAAGAAGACATGTATTTTCCAAATAAGGATGCAATACACATTTTTAGGAAATCTGATGAGCATTCACGTGATCCTGGTGACTCCACCTTGCTGAGAAACAAATTGCCTTTGGCTCAGCAGTGTTGGTCTCTGGGTATATATTATGGTACATCTCTGTTGACTGTATTGTCTTTCCACTGAACACAAAGTTCAAATCTGTAAGTCTTCTGCTCCTTACTGCCTGAAAGGGGTCTTAAGAATGAAAATTCTTTTGTTTGCACTGATCTTGTTTTTGCTCATGGAGAGTACTTATTACCAGAGTAATTACTTCTAATTAAGAAGGTGCAACAAAAGGTCAGATGGTTTGTATATTGTATGCTGTTTCTTTTCAAATTGTCATCTATATCACCTCAAAAATAACATAAGGTTGTAGTGGCTCTTGGGACAGTGTAGACCCGGTTATAATGAACAAGATTCTTTAACTATCATAGTGGATGTTAAAAATTTCTGCAACTCTTTATATTAGATAACTCTGTTTCAGGATCTGAATCCCACTGAACTGAATGGAACCAGATATGTTTCAGGGAAATGTAGACTGTCAATTCAACCCAAGATTAAATAACTTCATAAGCTGAAATACAACAGGGAATCTTCTAGCTGCTGCTACCACAAACAGCTCTGCACAGGTAAGCAATCCTGACAAGAGATAACATCAAAATATGGCACACATATAGGCACATGATTGATGAGTGTATTAAATTAATTTCTAAAAGATTAACAAGTAAAAATTAACATTCCTTTGAAATTACCAGAATTATATTACTGCTGCCAGTAAGAAACCAGATGCATTATCCCTAGAATTACTATGAAGAACCTGTGGATTCACACAGGTGCAGTGCAGCCCTGGCTCTCCTTGTTTCAACATTAGTCTGTGTAAGTCTTTGGGCTTAGCAATAAGAGCCTGGGAAATGACAAAACTGTGCCAGTCATAGCAAGGGTCAGTGGCATGGGCAACAGAATAAGGACAAGAGGGGAATGAGTTCTGGAAACCTTTGTTGTCTCTAGTTTCTTCCATTCTCCTTTAATGCTCTTTGAAAACTGGAAATCCAGGTATTTTTTAACTCCTATACTTTATATCAATCCTCACCCTAGTACTAATGCCATGTCATAGTAACCTCCCTTCTTTTCTCACAAAAATACAACTTCATATAATACCTTGTGTTTATCCATTTCTCCTTTTCACAGTATCATTACTTTTCTTTTTTTCTAGATTCCACGTTTTGGGAAGCACAATCTCTCCCTATATTTTTCATTACACAATGAGGAAGATAGCTATTGTAACCTGTAAGATGGATATTTGTCAAAAAGTGATTCTAGAGGCTAATCTCTACCGAGCACGTAAGTGCTAGCAGCCAGGGCAGCAGGGAAGGTACTGTATAACCTAACATATAGACTGCTATACCACAGCCCACTTGAGAGAGTAATGGGCTCTACTCTATTGGCAGTATGAATCACTTGAAGTGTTATGGCCCTGTGCCTACAGAAACTAAAGCTAATGGACACACATTTCTGGCAGGCTGATACTGCTTCAAGGCAGCTATTTCTCACTGCTCTCCCTCCTAAGAAACCACAAAATAATTCTACAGAAGAAAAGTGCAGTTATTGTGCAGTACCATCATACAGAGCTGTCAAAACAGGAGAGTGTCTTCCAAAGCAAATGATTAAATGATCAGCACTAATAAAACCATCAATGCAAGCAGGGGCTAATTATTACCAAATGAAAGCAGCAGCATTTCATCTCTCCCCTTAGTGTTAAATTTCAAAACCTCAAAATGAGAAATGTTCTAGCTAGAACCTAAAAACGTCCTAACCCTCTCTCACACCATCTTTCCATCAGAGCCATATGACTGGCAGGCAATTTGTATGAGCCTTTGTATTTTGTAAGCACCAGAAATTCCTTTTTTAAAAAAGCCTTTCATTCCTTCTCACTGTAAGAGGCAAAAAAATGTCTGTCTGAAGAGAAGCAGCAAACTTGGCAGAAAGTAACTCATCAGCTCCTATTAGTACTACTCTTGGGTATGGTAACTGGGATGGGCCAATCTCTACTATCCAGTTTCTCATTAGCTTACCTAACCTCTTTAAAGATCTTATTAGCACAATTAGCATCTAAGCCTTGTCAGACAATCTCATCTCAGACTTAGTCAAGACTGTTAGGACAGGTGAAGCTAAAGAGCTAAAAAATACTGAGAACAACATTTTATACCACCAAGTGGTAATTTCTTCAAGGAGGAAGGACTATTTCTCGCTTACCATTCCCCTAGAAACAGAGAAAATTAGAGGTTCTTTTTCCTTTACAGAAGAGCCTTGATTTCAGGGTTGCCAAAAAATAGAAACATCTGCTTGTAACCAAGGCATCTTCTGACAGGCATGGGACTTTCACTTAAAACCCTAAGAGCTTTTTAGATTTTATGTCTTATTATGGCAATTATTTCAGATAGAGGGAAATTACAAAGCCTGCGGTATGGGAAGGCTTTCAGCATGCTGTGTAGCACTTATACTTGTATGTGTAATCCCTCCCTGTGAGAGAACTTCCTTGACAAGTACTATAAATAGAAGCCTACATAACAAGATAAATAATTACTCATCTGCTGATAAATTCTGACAGATCATCTTTCCTATGCAATTCAAGTGAAAGACACCATCAGAAAGTCCTTGATCTGTTAATGGGCAAAGAGCACTCTAAACCCAAAGTACCTTGAAAATACTGAAAGATTTAAAAAGTGAATTTATATTTTTCTTTGACAGTAAGGCAGTATCACTGAAATGTAAGCATCATATTGACAAAGTTCTGTGTATTTTTTGTATATTTTTTTTTCACCCTGTTAGTGTTTAGTAGGGCTATTCTTCATTGAATAACAGAATCACAGAATGGTTTGGGTTGGAAGGGACCTTAGAGATGATCCAGTTGCAACCCCCCTGCATGGACAGGGACACTTCCCACTAGACCAGGTTGCTCAAGGCCCCATCCAACGTGGCTTTGAACTCTTCCAGGGAGGGGGCATCCACATCTTCCTTGGGGAACCTGTTCCAGCATCTCACCACCCTCACAGGAAAGAATTATTCCCTAATTATTTTGTAATGTCTAACCTAACTCTCCCTTCTTTAAGTTTTAAACCATTGCCCCTGGTCCTCTTGCTATGCACCCATGAAAAAACCCCTACCCCAGATATCTTGTAGGCTTTCTCAGATGCACATTGATAGCTTGTGTTAAATTTCTGGTCCACCATCACCCCCAAGTCCTTCTCCTCAGGGCTGCTCTCAACCTTTTCTCCTCTCAACCTGTGTTTGTGCATGGTATTACCTAGGCCCCGGTGCAGAACCTTGTGCGTTTGGGCCTTGTGGAACTTCAAGCAGTTTGCATGAGCCCACTTCTCAAGGCTGTCAAGGTCCCTCTGGACCATTCCTTCCCTGTAGTTTGTGGACTTCACTGCACAGTTTGGTGTTATCAGCAAGCTTACTGAGGGTACAGTCCATCCCACTGCCCATGTTGCAGATGAAGATGTTAAATAGCACTGGTCCAAGTACTTACCCTTGAGGAACAATACTCCACACATCTCCATTTGGATGCTGCACCACTGATCACTCTCTGGGACCTACCATCCAACCAGTTCCTTATCCAATAAGTGGTACATCCATCCATCAAATCTGTATTGTTCCAGTTTAGAGATTGGGATGTTGTGCAGGACAATGTCGAATGCTTTCAACATTCCCATTTATTTCAATGATTCATTTCCACAAAATTCAACCTGAGTTCTCAAGCACTGCTTTTTGTCACGGAGGCTGGCCACTCCCTCAGTTGAGAGAACTGGTTAAAGTGAATAATATTTTTTTCATTAAACCAATATACAAGCCCCAAAATTTCTTACAAAAGTCATTATGTCAGTTTCAAATGGGTAAGCAGGTAATATTGGAGAATAAAGCAAAAATATTTTGCAACCTCCAATTATAGTCCCATTTTGTAATGATTGCTGGAGTCTCCAATCTAAGAATTTCAACTGGTCTCATTCCATATAGAGACTGAAGAAATTTTTAGGCAAGGTACTGAGATGACTATACAAGTATATGTCATTAAATAAAACCTAGAAATGGAAAGATGTACAATCTCTACAGCTTCTTTACTTCTTTTCTGCCAGTTTGCAGGAACAGAAGGTGACCAGTGCTGAAGATGAATGAAAGCAGCATTTCTCTTTTCCTGCCAGACCAATTATTTTTAGAATCATTGTGCTGCAGACAGTTTGGGGCCTGCTATGATAGGAGATCTGAAAAATCAGAATAACACAGCCCTGATGTACAAAAGCATAATGTTTTTAAGAGATTTAAAATTACATAAATGAATAACAACCTGTCTTCCAAAACTCTTCCACTGAACATGTAGGGAGTGGATGAGGGGGAGGGAGTAATAAAGTGATATGTGATACGGCCACACTTTTCAGATATTTATAGGTATTTTATGAACAGCTTAGGGGTTTTTTTTCCATTTTTGCTCGCAAAATGAAATATTTAAAACAAAATTATAATTGTTCATATTCAAAATGAACCCTCCATGCCAGATCTCTGAAGAATAATGATGCTAAAAATAAAACGTTACCAGGGAAACTGACTGGAACAGAAATTAGCAACAGGGCTTGATCTAAAGCCACTGAAATAAATGGGAACAGGATTAAACTATGCTGAAGAAAGTAAATCTGTGTTCCAGAATTTTTTCCTTTCACATTCTAGTGGGTCCTGTTCAAATTTGTGAAGAAATCAGTTTGAGCTGAAATAACACACAACTTGTCAATAGAATAGAAGTTCCTGAGGTTCATTGTGCTTAGTACTGTAATTCAGCAACAGAGCCCTGTCTGAGGGTGTTTTTAAGAGGCCTCTAGCCCATATTGCTTCCCTATCTTTAAGGCTACACATGAGAAACAGGCAATAGACTTCAGCTGAGGAAATACTACAAAAGAGCAGAGGAGATAGTTTGTCTGACTGCATGGGAAACCTGAAAGGCACATCTTAGCCTGGACTGGGTGAAGCATGATGACAGCTGGCAGACACAGGTAACATGGCATCCCAGACTATTGAAGCAGAAGACACGTCTGACTGATGGAGGAAAGAGGCAAGAGGCTGATAGGCTGGAAAATAGGTTGAACAAAAATGCAGTAAGGAAGTTATTTCACGGGAAGGAGGAATGAGACTGAAGTCCAAGTTCCTGTTGAAGTGGCAGACATTGCAAAGGAAATTGCAATAAAATGTAAAATGGCCTGTGTTTCCATATAAAGAGAGTAACAAGGATAAAAATGGGAAACTGGATCAATTTTCTTTCAGAACTAGAAGATATTTTCCTTAAGAACATTTTTTATCAACTTTATTTTTGTGTCATTGACAGATCCTGTTACTAATTACTTGCCTAATACTTCCTGGTCCTGGGGCCATAGTCCGTAACTCCTCTTTTGGAGAGGCAGAACATGAAAAATGGACAAAGCACCTCACTTTGTTCCATCACTAGCAGAAAGGCACAGCTGAATGCCAATGCTCTCAGGACCCCCAAAACTGTATTCTGACAGCACTAGGTCAAACATAAAGATCTTATGCAGAAGAAGTGTCTTTTGTTAAAATCCTTATCATTGCCTTATGACAAGGCCAAGGGCCCAGATTGCAATCTTTGTACAAGAAACACTCCATTAGCAGACCAAAAGATTAAATATTTGTAAATATTGAATATTTGTAAACACAAGTGACATTATTGCAATCCATAGGAATTCTTACATAAGTATGCCCACACTCATGGAACCAACTTTCTGTAATTTTACTTCTGACAAAGACCTTTCCTGGATGCCATATTACTGACTAGAACTGTTTAGTTCTGTCTTTTGGTTCAGTACTGATTTTTGTAGTGACATTTTGTTATCCCATTCTAAAAGTTTCTTACCAAGTCTGGTTTAGTGATTCTTTCATCCAGCAGTTTAGGAAATGTCAGAGAACCTCATTTCAGTACAGTTGATGAGGCTACTCTTTACATTCTTTCACTCAAATTTCTGTTTACTAGCAGGCTTGGGGGGAAAGAGAAACAAGAAAAAATCCCTGTTATGCAATTCAGCATTTCTTAGTAAAACAAAGATGAGGTAGATTCTGCTCTTGTTTACATTGACATAATAATTACTCAAGTCAGTTTTACATAACTAGAATTTCATCAGTTCTTTCACTTACATTAGCAGCTCTCCCATCTAATATTTCTAAACTCCTCTCCAAGAGTCAAAAGGTGGAAAATTATCCAGGATACATTTCGTTAAGATTCTAGGTATTGTAATTTCAACATACAGATATACCCATTCATAAGGAGTATAGAGTCACCTACCACACAGTTAAAAAAGACCCAAAGTTTTCTATTTCTGAACAGGTTATTCTGCTAGTATAAAATAGGCAATTAACTTTTCAGACAGAAGACATTACTTCAGGATTAAATTATTTACAGAGAAGTACAACAACTCCAGACTTTATATCTCCATCCCCCACTTGCTAACTTTAGCATGAATCTCAAGCTTATTTCCTCACTTGACCCACAACTTCACTGTGTATTGGTATCAGAGATCTCTGCCACAACATCCATTCTTACTCAGTGATGGCAGAAACACTCCGCTATCTGTGCTATTGCTCGCCAGTGAAAGAAATCTTGATGGCTGCTTCTTCTTCCTCTTGATGTCACTTCAAAATAATGAACCCTGTCTGGCCTTGAGGGTCACTGTAAAATTCCTCTGCATCCCTAGACTTGTTCTGGTTAAACTCTAGAAAAAAAAACACCAAAGAATTTCTGTACTTTGAATGGCACTGACAGTTTCACACAAATCAAGCCAGCCTGAACTCACAGAGGGCACGCTGTCTGATAAAAGCACACTGCCACATCTGAAAGCAGATGAATTCCACATAGCAGTATCTATAGCACATTGCATCTTCAAAGCACTGGTGCAGCACCATTATTTGATCCTTGCAGCATAGCAGCGAGATTTAAAAAAGGTCATTATATCACTATATAGGTAATACGTAACTAATAAATAAGAAAGAACTATGAGGTTTGCTATGTGTACAGGGTCTTCTTAGACCTCTGATTATTTAGTTTCTCTTATGCATTTCAGAGGCTTACCTCTCACAGAGATATAATGCAGGCTATATTTGGTATGAAATTTGAAAAAAATCCTGTAGCACTGGTCACACTGTGGTTTCCTGTCACTGGACCCCCATATTCTGGGTTGTCTTGTTTCTTCACCATTTAGGAACTTAGTGCCATGACTTTTCAAGACACTACTCATCAATTTTATGGTGGTTTTCACTCCTCCAACTGAAAAAAAAAAAATATGCAGAACGAACTACAATAGATCATCCGCTAATACTGAAAAGCCTTAGGGAGTTTATCTAATTCAGAGTTCTGATTCTCCTGAAGAAGTCACTATAACCCACTACACAGAGAAGAACAGTGTGGCAGTACAGAAAGATATTGGCACATGACAAAAGTCTGAAATAGCAAAAACTCACTGCAACCTTTTCTGCAAATAAATTTTCCTTTTTTGATGAAAATTCTAAAAGGAATAGCTCCTTTCACTTAAAACAATCAGTAAAATATAAGGAGGTAAAAAAAAATAACTGGGAGGAATATCTGAGTTTAGACTCATCCAGTTCTTTTCATTACCCAGTCCTGTGACACTTGCAAGTATAATATATAGATGCATCACAGGCCCAACATTTAGGCATTGCTGATTAGCACTGCTGAACTCTCCTGCATTTGATTTCTCTGTGTCAGGCATTACACTTGCACTTGGGTTTGCTTGTGACCCATGAAACTCTGGCCCTGCAGCTGCATTTCCACCAAAGGAACCCTGATGCAGAGAGTCTTCTAAGGCACAGAAACTTAGATGTAAAGATCTCTTTGCAGTTAAGTCCTTAGATTCTGAGCAACTATGAGCAGAGTCTGTCTTATATTTGTCAATGAGTCCAGGAGCCTTATTGAGACTTCTAGACGTTATTGTAGCATAGATACCTACTAAGCATCAACAATTATTATTCTATTCTGTTTTTATTCTACTTCTCTTGAGTTATGCTTATTGAACTCAGCTGCAGTATTTTTATGTCCAATTTTCTTGAAGCTTTTAAAGATGTCATCACATTTTAAAGACAGGCATCTTAATTCACTTTCCTGCATAAAGTACTCAGTTTTTTTAATTAGAAGCAATGAAGTAATTGTCATCTGGAAAACAAAACTATTTGTCAATTCTATCAGTTGCAATTTAGCACTTACTAAAGCCACAAGAAAGAAAGTTCTCACTTTAAAATCCCAAAGGGAAAAATGTGTCTTCCTCTTGCTGGAGTCACTTTGCACTGGTCAAATAGGAAGGCAAGAGTTTGATCTTTTAAAAACATGATCTCACTCTTACTTGTCTATCTCTCATTCATGATTCCTGATACTTTGGCTGTGCTAAATCACCACTAACCATTCCAGTTGTAATGAAACTGTAAGAATTATTGCTAGATCATGTAAATCTTGAAGTCTCAAAATACGTAGGTAAATACATATCAAAGGTCTGATTCAAAGTCCAGTGAAAACAAAAGAAACAAATTTTGAAAGCAATTTTCAATAAATCTGGGTGAACTCAAGAAACCAGTTAGCTCAGTGATACTACTGTCATCATTATTTAAATAGGCTCAAATTAATTTTGTAAAATTATTCAGCATCAGCATTTGCACTGTTGAAAACCTACACTTTTCACACTGGCTTTCAGTTCTCAAGCTACGTTTGTCACTCAGTCACAAGAAGTCTGAGAGCTCCCATGAAGACCTGGGCACTGTTATGAATTAGTCACAGTGAAACCTCTACCACCAAGTATTACAAATCCCATTGTGTCCCAGCAACTGGCATGCACTAAAGCATCTAAACCATAGTCAGGGGGTGTGTACAGGTAAGCAAAGACAAGGCTGACAGCAGGATGACTGGAGTGGAAATGGACTAATAGGATGACTGCAGTCACTCTCGTTTATTCAACTATGAAGCAAAATTATGTTGGCAGATCTATGAGCAGTATTTTCTCTTGAATGTTATTGACATTTCTTTTCTAGAATCTGTTATTGATATTTCTTCTCTAGAATCTGGCAGAAAGGTCCACAATATAGGTGTTTACCAGATTTTTTATGGCTATTTATTTTACATGCATTTTTTGTTCTCAGGCCAGACCCAAACTCAGCTAAATATTTTTCTTATTAGTAATCATTTGTCATTATGGGCTTAACCATTTCAAGCTGATGCTCCAAAGTTCATGACAAATTTGCAAACTCAAGAGTTAATTTTCACAATGCTATATTAGCAGCATTTGCATTTTCGTTGTAATTCCTCTAACTCAAATAAAACACAGGCATAAGGAGCCAAGACTACCATACTTTCTTCCCTTAACTTTTAAAATCTTTGTACTGATTTTCAGCAGAGTAGATATTTTAAAGTCAATTTAAATGTAATTATTTTTGCAGAAAACCTATTTTATATTTACAGTCATAACCATTTACTTTGGTTTGCATATCAGTTCCTCTGCTTGGCAAAAAAAATCGACAATTTATATCTCTCTTCTTCCACTTTCTCTCTTTCGTGCCCCCAACACATCTCTCTGAACCCCAGGAGTCAAAGTCTGCATGATCTCAGTTCAACACAGTAAGTTAAATTAACAACAAAATAAAAATCCCAGCTATTGAATTGGTCACTTCTGAGTCATGTACACATGAAAACACTCAATAGCCATGTTAATATAACATTTCCTAAAAATTATGTATATTGTATTATTGCTACCAAAAATGATTATTCACCACAAACACTTCTTGGTATTTCTAGTGTAGGCACTAGACCCTATTCAAAATTTTGAGACTGCATGGATGGGGCTGGGGCATGGAAAGGAATCTGAAGAACTTTGTCTCAGTTGCAATGGCCCCACCTGTAAGAAACTAAAATGACAAGTTTAGGATCATTCAGTTTGGGATTCAGATACATCACTCACCCAGAAAGAGTCAAACAGAATCACAGAATCAGCCAGGTTGGAAAGGACCTCTGAGATCATCAAGTCCAACCCTTAATCCACTACCACTGTGGTTCCCAGGCCATGGCACTAAGTGCCACATCAGTCGCTTCATAAAACCTTCAGGGACAAAGAATCCACCACCTCCCTGGGCATCTCATTACAATGTCTCTGTAAAGAGACATTCCACCCTCTCTGTAAAGAATTTCTTCCTAATATCTAACCTAAACCTCCCCTGGAAGAGCTTATGTCCATGCCTGCTTGTCTTACTGGTAGCTACTTGGGAGAAGAGACAGATCCACCCCTGGCTCCAGCCTCCTTTCAGGGAGTTGTAGAGAGTGATGAGGTCTCCCCTGAGCCTCCTCTTCTCCAGACGAAACAACCCCAGCTCCTTCAGCCCTTCCTCGTAGGACTTGTGCTGGATCCCTTCACCAGCCTCCTTGCTCTTCTCTGGACCTGCTCCAGGACCTCAATCTCCTTCCTGAACTGAGGGGCCCAGAACTGGACACAGGACTCGAGCTGTGGCCTCACCAGGGCTGAGTACAGGGGCAGAATCCCTTCCCTGGACCTGCTGGCCACGCTGTTCCTGATCCAGGCCAGGATGCCATTGGCCTTCTTGGCCACCTGGGCACACTGCTGGCTCCTGTTCAGCTTCCTGTCAATCCAGACTCCCAGGTCCCTCTCTGCCTGGCTGCTCTCAGCCACTCTGTGCCCAGCCTGGAGCTCCCCATGGGGTTGTTGTGGCCAAAGTGCAGGACCCGGCACTTGGCCGTGTTGAACCTCATCCCATTGGAATCAGCCCAACTCTCCTGTCTGTAACATTGAATACCATTAAGTGCTATCTTCTTAAAAATTTCTTACATATCACATCTAGGTGCAATGATGTCAGAAAGCTAAACATCAGACTATTATTTTGAAATGCAGACCTTTTTTTGTTCTTGAAAATTAATTATGACTGTATTTACAACATTGAGGCAGGTCACCTGCTAATGTACTGGATTCTACAGAAATAAACACAGTGAGCCGAGTGGCACTGTTTACATTCCCCCCCAAAAAAACATGGCACATTTTCCCTCTCCACTCTGGAAGCTCAGACTGCTGTGCCCCACTTCTATGAGCCATCCTTAAAAAGGAAAATAAAGTTGGATCTAGGCCAGGTTCTAAAACTTTGAAATCAGTGAACAGTATGATTTACTGAAAAAAACCAATGTTCTGCAACTTCAAGTAAAAATAAAAAGTTGTATTGCAAAAAAAAAAAAAAAAAGAAAAAAAAAAAAAGAAAGAAACAAGCTACTTGAGGAAGCAGGCTTACAGTATTCCTAAAAGATTCTGAGTGTTGCTATAGTGACCTGTCAAAAATACAGTGCATAAAAGAAGAAACACATACAGAAAGAGAAATAACTGTTAACTATTAGAACCTGTATCCTTTTATTTGTACTTCAGGGGGTAAATATATGCTGTAAAATTCAGTTGTGCTGAATTAGGAAATATATTTACACACACTTGTGTGAATATAGAAGGGCTGCTCTAAAGGAGTAAATTTCAAGGTTAGGACTACTGTTTAAATCAGCTTAATTATAAACATGAGAACTGAGACAGAGACAACACCTTGCAGTAATTCTGGCTCAACAATGTCAACAGTAGTATCCAGGTAATAGGGATAACTCATAAATGTCAACTGAACAGCAAAATTCTGTTATCAGATGCTTGTCTCTTTTTCTATGCTATATGTACAGCAGCATTATGTGTTTCTGCTTGCATGTTCACACACATCAGAGAACAAATGGCCTTTTCCATTGCACATGGTATATGAAATCCTAGGCTGGTCTGCAAGGTCTTTACAAGCAGTTCAGTCACTCTGAGAAAAACAAGCGGATATTCTGGACTGTGAGATGAAGAACAAACATTTCTGAAGGGTACAAGAAACTGCACACTGCTAGAATTACTTTGTATGGCAAATCATAAAGAAATGCTATGTAAAGCATGTCCACTGATGCAAGAAGTCAACAGAGTTGTGTTGGGACCCATGTGTACTGCCTCATTGCCAAACATCCACAGTCTGAGTATCAATTAAATTTTTGTCTCTACACTGTCTTTACACCACTATAGGAGATCTATGACTCATCTATGTTTGAGTCATTAGTATATAGCCTATATGCATGTGGTTAGGAGACATGAAGTTAAATAAACTTTACAGTTTTGTACAGTTTAAAACAAAAATTCAAATGTAAGTTGATCTCGAGTTCAATAATCTTCTTATCTGATTGACGCTTTTCTATTTTATTTTACCTGAAATTCTCAACACTTATTTTCAAGTCTCTACACCGAAATTAGTACTTAAAGCCAAAAGAGCAACCTGAGAAATATCACTACACAAACAGTATTTAATTCAAGATGAAATAAACTTAACCTCCCTCTGGAAAAATTCACCTCCACTGCTTCCACTTGATTTGTTTTATTCTCCATGCATTCTACTGGCAAACTACAAACAACCTGTTTCATCCTAGCATTTTAACTTACCAACAAGCCCATATTCTTCTGTGACATATAATGACTGTATATGAGAATGCCTACTAAGGCCACTTGTAAGCTTGGTAATATTTTGTAACACATGCAAATAATAAAAAGCTACAGAGAGAATATTACTGTTTGGTGATATAAAATATCATTAGTATGCAAAATACAAAGTTATAAAATGGGAACAGACTGCATCTTTTAGTGCAAAATTATAAAATTGTAATGCCTATACTAAAAGAAGATTCATAGCAGTGAGAATTTGTAGAAAGAGCCATATGCTGGCTTTTCTAAATGGCTTAACTAAAGTTCATGAGAACACAGGAGATAATCTGCAAGAAAAAAACAAGTGATAGTACAAGTACTGGGACTGGTGTTTTGAACAGGGCTTTAGGATCTATGATCATTACTTGGTATACGAGACACCAGAGCTATGAACAAACAAGGGGATGCATTTGTCCCAGAGAGGGAAAAGGATTCTGGGGCAGGAGTTGGCGGGGCTCATTGATAGGGCTTCCAACTAGATTTGAAGGGGGAAGGGGGGAATTATAGGCCAGCCAGTGGTGAGCAGTGGAAGTGCTTGTTGGAACTTGAGAAACTCCAAGTAGGGGGTAGACCACTCTTGTGCAGGAAAGCACAGCAGCTAAAATGCATTTATGCCAATGTATATAGCAGGAAGAAGCTTGAAGGTTTTGTCCATCACAAAAACTATGATATAATTGCCCATCAAGAAACATGGTGGGATGCATCCCATGACCGGAGTGCTGGGTTAAATGGCTATAGGCTGTTCAGAGGGGATAGGCATGGAAGGAGAGGGGAGGGTGTGGCCCTCTATGTTAGGGAAGGTCTTGAATGTCTTGAGCATGTTAATGATGGTGATGATAGGGCTGAAAGGTTATGGGTAAGAATCAGGGGGAATGGCAACAAGGCAGATACCATAGAAGGTGTCTGTTATAGAACATCCAGCCAGAGAGAGGAGGTTGATGAAGTATTCTATAAGCAGCTGGGTAAGGTTTCAGATTTGCTTCCTCTTGTTCTCGTGAGAGACTTCAACTTATCAGATGTTTGCTGGAAATATAATACTGCAGACAGGAAGCAGTCCTGGAGATTCTTGGAATGTCTGGAAGGTAACACCTGGTGACTGAGACAACTAGGGAAAGCTCACTGCTAAATCTACTGTTTGTGAACAGGGAAGGACTAATGGGAGATGTAAAGGTTGGTGGTTGTCTTGGACAAAGTGACCATGAGATGGCTGAGTTTTCAATTCTTGAGGAAGTAAGGAGGGACATCAATAGAACTTCATCCCTGGAGGGCAGACTTTGATAAGTTTAGGAGATTGCTCAGTGGTATCCCCTGGGATATAGTCCTTAAGGACAAAGGAGTCCAGGAACGCTGGACAGTCCTCAAGAGGGAAATTCTTAAGGTACAGGAACAAACTGTACCTGTGCATCTTAAAACAAGCTGGTGTGGTACAAGACCAGCCTGGCTGAACAAGGAGCTTTGGTCAGAACTCAGGAAAAAAAGAAAAGTCTGTTGGCTATGGGAAGGAAGGGCAGACAACTTGGGAAGATTACAAAGTTACTGCAAAGATACATAGGAAGAAAATTAGGCCAAAGCTCATCTTGAGTTAAATCTGTCCAGTATCATTAAAGATAATAGAAAGAGTTTCTGTAAATACGTAAATAGCAAAAGAAGAGCTATGGAGAATCTCTCCCCTCTACTTGACATGGGAAGGAAACTTGTGACTGAGGATATGGAAAAGACTGAACTGCTGAGTGCTCATTTTCCCTCAGTCTTCATCAATGCCAGTATTTCCCTGAGGGTACAGCTCCCTGAACTGGATGACCAAGATGGGGAGCAGAATGAAGCCCCCATAGTCCGGGACGAAATGATCAGTTCCCTGGTGTGCCACATGGATATGCAGAAGTCTATGGCACCATTGGGATCCAGCCAAGGGTACTAAAGGAGATGGCAGGAGTGCTCACAAAGCCACTCTCCATTATTTATCAACAGCCCTGGCAAACTGGGGATGTCACAATTGATTGGAAACTGGCAAATGTAACACCCATCTACAAGAAGGGCCAAAAGGATGATCCAGGGAACTATAGACTGAGTTTGACCTCGGTGCCAGGAAAGGTTATGGAGCAGATCATCTTGAATACCATCACTTGATACATACAAGATAACCAAGTGATCAGGCCCAGTCAGGATGGCTTTATGAAAGGCAGGTCCTGTATGACTAACCTGATCTCTTTCTAAAACAAGATGACTCGCCTAGTGGATAAGGGAAGAGCTGTGGACGTTGTTTATCTGGACTTTAGTAAAATTTTTGACACTGTCTTTGACAGGATTCTTCTTAAGAAAATTATGGCACTTGGCTTGGATAAATATACCCTGCACTGCATAAAAAATTGGCTGAATGGTTGGGCTGAAAGAGTAGTAGTAAATGGAACTAAATCTGGCTGGCAACCAGTCACAAGTGGTGTCCCCCAGAGTTCAGTACTGGGGCCTCTTCTCTTTAATATCTTCATTAATGATTTGGATGAGGAGATTGAGTGTACCCTCAGTAAATTTGCAGGTGACACTGAACTAGGTGGCTGTGTCAATCTGCTGGAGTAGGGAAGCCTTAAAGCAGGACCTGGACAGGTTAGACCAATGGGCCAAGGTTAATTGTATGAGATTTAACAAGGCCAAATGCCAGGTCTTGCACCAGGGTCGTAACAACCCCATGGTGAGCTACAGACTTGGGGAAGTAAGTTGGAACGTGACCTGGGGGTATTGGTTGACAGTCAACTTAATATGAGTCAGCAGTGTGTGCAGGTGGCCAAGAAGGCCAATGGCATCCTGGCTTGTATTAGGAACACTGTGGCCAGAAGGAATAGGGAGGTGATCATGCTAAAACTAAAATATTATTAGTTTCCTTTAAGTAGCAAATATTTTAAAAGTTGCTTTGTTCTAAATTGAAATCAATTTAAAACACACTTTCCTTTATAAAACATAAATTCAGAGCTTTAACCAATGCTATGCAGCAGCTATAGAAGAGACTAGGACAGAGCACTGAATAGGTCCTGTCACAATGAACCTCAGCTGAAATGCAGTTAGCAGATACTCTACCTCCCCCTATGACTCAGATAATAATTAACTGGAATTACTGTATGACATCTTATGGCTTGTTACTACCTTAAGCCTCTGAAACACACACACACAAAACAACAACAACAACAACAACAACAACAAAACAAAAACAGCAACAACAACAACAAAAAAAACCAACAAAAAAAAAACAAAGCAAATCAAACCTGAACTCAGTCTAAGTGACATAAAAGTGCCTTTCAGACTTCTATCACCCTAAATCCAAGGGCAGCTGATGCATTTGTGAAAGTGGCTACTGGGAAGGTGTCTTAACAGAAAGACAAAATCCCATGATACTTTACTTTTATTCTCTGCATATATATATACATATATATACTTTTTTTTTTTTAATACCACTGTGCCATGGAATGGAAAGCTGAACCTGATAGAAGCAGATTTCTTCTTGAGATCAAAGCAAAAGTACAGTTGGCAATGAAGTTTGCCCTTCCCAACAAACTCACTTGGAGATGGGAAGTATCTACTACATGTTCACAAAATGGTCTGAGGCAACAGAACTGATCTCTGAAACAGATCAGACAGTTTGAATGAGGAGGGTCTATTGGTTTCTCATTGGAAAACATCTCTTTCTAAGTGTAGCAGCAGCATGGCTGAGGGCAGAACAGATAGATGGCTGCACGTCCACCTGGTGGCTCAAACGATTATATCTTCACATATTTTGGGGTTACAAAGAACTGCATGACGCAAAAAAAACAGCTAAAATGTATCCTCCTATAGTTGTACCAAAACGTTTTTACATGTGCTCTAACTGAAATGTAAGCCTAACATAGTGCAGCAGGTGTGATTACCTCCTGGCCATTATTAGAGACATCTAAGAAACATTTCTATAAATCCAGGACTCATCTCCTCCTTTTACTCAACATCACTCCTGAACATTCTTAGATCTACAATTCAGCAAAACAAGCACAGACAATGGAATTCCCTATATTTACTGTGAAATACAGTTAATATACACAACCCTCATCTAATGTACCATATTCTGTTTTCTCAACATTTATAAAGTTCTTGAAGACTGATAATCCTATATGCTTGTATACCTTGTGATCAGGTCTGACTGGAGCTTCAAAGTGAAAATCGGAAGTGTTACAAACACTTTGTAACAAAGTGTTAACAAACTCACAAGGGCATTTTGTGATGCTGCTGCTGAACCATGTTACTCTGGGTGATAACTTTAATTCCAAATTGCAACTGTAAAGAACTCAAAAAAAGGACATGATATTTCTGCACAGTTCCTAATAGTTAAAGATGCAGATTGCTTTAGGATTAAACTTCCCTTTTCTAGTTCCACATGAAACCTCAGTCATAGAACCTCCTCCAGAAAGCCTGTAAAGGCAACTTGGGAAAACAAACAAACAAAAAAACACCATTAAAAACTGTTTCATTTGGAGCAGCAACACTATAAAAAGCAGCTGAATGCCTAAAAAAATAAGGATTTACAAGAACACTACTTCAACCTGTTTAAAAGAGAGAGCTTCATCAATATATAAACTAAAGCAAAGAGAAACTGTGCATTCCTATGATTGCTAAAATGTAAAACTCATACAAATTGAAAAAACAGAACAAGTTTATTTTCTAAAACTTGTCTCCTATTTCTCTGAAAAATTAGACACAGTTTCCAGGAATCCTGTCAGTTCTATTAGGAAAACATTCATGTCTCTGGAGATCTCAAATAAAAGCTACACCAACTGCACACCAGTGTTACTGGTGTTAATAACTTCACTATTCATGTCCAGTGTGTCAATTGAATTAGACTCAAGTAAGCAGACAATAACCACAGCCTGCACCTACAGGGAAATGCATCTGCATTCAATGTTAAGAGGATGACACGTATGCTCACCACATACCTTATCTCATCCACAATATAGGATGGCCTGATGATTCAGCTTTAAACTTTATAATATCCCTAATGAAAGAAACTAAATATCCACAGGAAAAAAAACCCAGAATTTTTTAATGAGTGTAAGACAGTGAACACAAAATCCTCTAGTCTTTTACTTGAACTCAGTATTTTTCTGAAAATATTTGCAGCACCCCATATGGGCAACTTTGTATTAGAGGGGAAAAAAAAAAAAAAAAAAAAAAAAAAAAAAAAAAAAAAAAAAAAAAAAAAAAAAAAAAAAAAAAAAAAAAAAAATCTTACAAAGATTTAATGAAAGAATGCAAAGATATGTAGATTTAATGTGCTTACAGAAGTCTAGTAACCTACTTTGGCCCAGCTGACATAATCACCATTAGGTACTGTCAGTGAAGAACACTGATTTGTTGTGGGGTAATGTGCCCTATACCACAACTACTTATGTTTTCTTTCTTCCTTTTCATTTTTAGACAATGTTTCAGAATTGAATTAATGTACGCAGCAAGAATTTAATGAAACATTTCATATCTTCATCATATCTTAAAATCACATCTGTCATGGGATTAATTTTTGTAGTTTTAACTACAAAACTCAACATTTGTCATTTTTTAACTGGTCTTAGATGTTATTAAAATGGCTTCTAACTGTAATTAGCTAATGATAAAAACTCTTTTATGTGTTTTCATAATGGATAGATTGAAATCACATTTCTTTCCCTGTGGCTTTTCCATTTATTCCTACGCAGCAGAAAAACAAAACAAAGACGGCATTTTCATATAACTGTTAAAAAGATTTCTCTTGTGTTTTTTCACTTCTCTCTCCATTTACTCCATTTCTGCAGCTGCAAGCTTCACCCTAACCTCTTGCTTCCACTGGCAGTGTTGATCACAATATTCAAAATGACAGGTTCCAGAAGTACTCTGTTCAGATGGTGGTTGTTCAATATAGGGAGGCAGCCATGATTTGAAGTTTCCATTTTCTAGCAGAATATTTCCACACCATAATGTGAGAATGGAGAATTCTGTTCAGTATACTACATTTCTTCTTACTTTTCAGCAGCCAATTTCACACTAAAATCACTCAAAACTTCAGATAAATCTATTCTAAATATCTCTGTCTTTTGCAAAGAAAAACAAATCTTAACTCAGATTGGTCACACACTTTCACTCACATTACAGAAAATATAAAGACAAGAATATATTATAGTTGTGTGTGTGTGTCTTTTTTTACACCTAAACCATTTTTTAAATCTTTTTTTTTCAGAGTGGTTTTTTAGTGTTCTTTCTCTACTTTTAGAGAAATTTAGAGATTAACTAATATTTTATTGAGTGGTTTCAAATAAAAGAGTCGCTAAGGTGAGTTATTTCTTTGGCAGACCAGATGGCTCATTTGGATATGACACTTAATTTATAAAGATTTTTAAACACTTCCAAAGGCTCACAAAGATTCTATAATGTTTCTCCTTGAAGGACAGGCTAGGGGCCACTTACAGACATAAACAGGCTACTGTGAAATGCTATACAGATGTAGTCAATCATAAACCAGAAAGTAATTCATAGATACAATTTTTTTCCATTGGTGGTAAAACTCTAGCTTCAGTTAGGCATCATGACTGGATAATCAGGACCAGAACAGAACGACACCAGCACATCTCATTGGATTGCAGATGAAATTGAAGTGCAGGTGTGATTTGAATATTCTATACTGCTGTAGTCTCCTATCCACCATTCTTTGTCATATTGTGAGTGTTACTCACACGCAGTCACTAAAATACTTTATGTCACCTAAAAGTGAGAAATTATGGAGTTGACAGAAAACTGTAGTGCCTAGGGTATAGCTGTTGCATCCAATATTCAGCTGTTGATTTATTTACAACACCACATCCTAATATAAATTTCTAATTAAGGATCACTTTGTTTAAATAATCCTATACTAACCATGTTACCAGTAATGCCAGAATGAAGACAGAGAGCATGGATATCACACAGTCTCTAAATAACAAAATAAATGATTCTCCTTTTCCCTGAACCCTGTACAGTGATTCTACTGTTACAGAGCAGCTATCAGGAATAACTACAGATTGTGAATACAGTTTTCACAAATTGCTACAAAAATTACAGCACAACAGAAAACTAGATGCAATATTTATGGGAATATCCAGGCTTTCAATAGCTCAAAGTCTTCTTCAAAAAAATAATATTCAAACAAACAAAACCAGATTAAAAATTATTGCCCGTACTTAGTACATAGTTACTCAGTATACTGTCATTTGAAACCTCAGCTTTGCCAAAAAAATGATCATGAAAGCCTTCTCTTCTGCCTGCTACTATAAGAACTCTCCTAACAACCACATTCTTGTCAGCAGTAGTACTAAAAGCATAGACCTGACAGGTCCCTAAGAGCAGATGCCTGTCATAGGCAACGACAGATATTCATCTACCCACCCATCTATAGAGACACAGAGTAAAATCATTATTTTTTAAAATCATTTGATGTTTTTAAAATATTTTGTGGAGACAGAAACACAATTCTTCGAAAATTAATGTTAAGAGCTAGTTAAAACAGAATTCTTTACAGTACACCTGTGTTCTCAAATTTATTTGAGTAACTGAAAACTCTACTGAAAATATCTATTATTCTGTTCAGCTTTTTAAAGTGTGCAATGTGTTTTCCCTTCTCTATAACCACTGGAGTGATCAGAGCCAAAGTAATATATTAGGTTGGCATGTCTTAAGAGCCTTGGTGATTTTTGTCAAAGTCACTATAGAAAGTCAAATGTACTTTAACAGTCAAATTATTATGTTATGTACTAAGAGACAGTGGTTTTAACCTTGGTCATTTCTCTGTAAAAGAGGTAAAACTTAGCCTCCTGGCACTGGCAAAAGAACACAGAATCACCCTGATAATCTAAGAAAAATGTTGTAGCTAAGAAGGGGTATTGTCTTCACTCTAAGTTGTCACAGACTGAAGTACCCGATTCTAAATTTCAATTTTACTGGGGAGATGGATAATGCTACCTTAAGATGGTGCTACTCTCCATGAAGGGGATACAAATACTGATCATGATTCTTTTTAGAAGCAGCAGCAGCAACAACACTGTTAGTAAATAATTTGTTTTAGGAGCAAGGGTTGAAGATGTGAATATTCAGGACCCTTTTAAAGACAAGCTTTTAAACTCAGTTCCCTGGTTAAAAACTTCCAAAAAAAGCTACCAACCTCACAATGATGTCACCACTGCTACCTTTTCACACAGCTTCACTGTGTGTATGTGTAAGGAAAGTTGTAAGTAACATAAGTGAAAAGTGAAGAGGTTACTTTAAATAAACAAGAAAGATCAAGTCCCACAGCATTAGAAACTTATTTTAGGCTAGCTGTAAGTCCTGAAGTCTTACTTTTTTACTCAAATAAATACATATGTAGATATATTATATATACATAGTAGGATATATTAGTAGCAAAGTTAACAACTAGTATAATATGGAGACACTGATTTTTGTCAGAATAAATTAAAAAAAACATGACTAACTTTAGTCTACAATTAAACTTTGAGGCTTTAGAGGTACTAGCAACTGCTTTCTATGTGTGTATGTGTGCACACGTGTGCGTATGCCTTTGGTGTCTTAAGATTTAGAAATAAATGTTCATTTTAAACCAGCCATAAATGGCATCATAACAATAGCATTTATGTTTAGGTACTGACCTTGCCTTAAGCTGTACTACACCAGACTGAGTGGTATGAGAAGACTATTCTTTAAAATTTCAACATCATTAATATTGTTTTAATACTGATACAACTCTGTGCCAGAGCTCTGAAATCAGAAGAATATTGACACAGAAGCTAGCTTTTCAGTATTTGATTAGTAGCTCACTGTCCATGTTGAGAAAAACTCCCCATATTTTGAGACCTGAATTTTTGTAAGTGGGCTCTAAGGCCAAAATTTTGAAGTACAAATGGCACACAGACAGCTGGAGTCCAGGCTCAATTATAATGCACATTTAAATATCTGGATTGGATTCACAGTTCAACCAAAGGTGATTGTTTTGGCTACCAATTCCAATGAAGCACAATTTCATTTTCAAAGGCATTGCATCCTTGCAACTTCTATTGAACATTATGGAAGCATTGGATGACTGTTAGGTTTTTATTTAGATACCTGAATTAGAATTAACTTCAAAATTAATGAAATTAAGAAAAAATAAAATGTTATCTGAACTTGGAAGGATCCAATAATGAAGGAAAGATTAGATTTATTTTACAAGATTTAGTCATCACACCATGCAGCCTAAAGTCTTGAAAGTTTTACTTTTCCCAGTGGGCTGTCCCAACAAACTCTGATGAACTAATAAAATTTCTCTGTGTTGTTTCTTAAAAAATGGTACCTATGGGCAGCTGTGAGGGGCAAGGGAGCAAAGACTGAAAGATTTATGCTAATCAGAACTCACTTTAATATTTAACACTCTTAAGTAAGGATTTACTTGAAATCCTCTCCATAATATTTTAATTTTAAGCCAGAAGGAACAAACTCTGACTCATGGTGTCCATGAGATAGACATAATCAATTTGAAGATCAGGATTAGTCACACCTACAAAACTCTAACCATAGTATGGTGTGAAAGAGCAACACTATCATTAAATATCATTCTTTGGCAGAAAATTTGGGATTAATCTGTCTAGGAACCTTAATTTTAGGTCCATACTAGTCTAGTATATTTTGAAGAGAACGTTCTGAAACAATAGTCTATGGAGCTACCATGGACTTCAAGTGGTGGCCTGCAATATCTTCTGTTCTTCCCCAAAGACACTAAAACAGTTCCCTTTTCACAAGCAGAATGGCACTAGTATGGCATCGTGCCTTAGGGGGCCACAAAACATGAGTCTAGAGGGCACAGCCAGAACCCAGCATTGCCACACAAACCAAGCACTGGTGGCCTAGAAACATAGCCAACTTCATGAAGCAGAACATGTTTGACACTTTCTTGTCCTACTTCACACAACTAATCACCTATAAAATGCTCAAGCAATGCTTCTTATGTGAATCCTTAAGCAAGAGCCTGAAGCTTTAGTTTTCTTAGAAGTAGCATAATTTAAAAAGAATTGAGGAAAAAAATATGACAGCTGATTAACTAGCAGAAATATCAGCTGTAGCAGAGCAACAGAACCTTTAGACCTAGTTTGTGGGTAGCATTCTGGATGTACGTGGGTTTCAGACCACAGTACATACCTACACAATACACAGAAAGAATATTCTTTTGTTTTCCCTAGCAAGGATCTGAAAACTAACCTTATAACCCCAGTAGTTAACTAGAAGTACATGAAGCCATGGCTAAGCTGCCGACAGTATCATGAGAAAAAGTACTGTCTCATAGTACATGTTAAATGCCTCAGTACCCAGGTCACGTCTCAAGAGATAGAGCAGTAACTCCTCCAGAAAATAACTAAGGTGAATGCCCAGAGAAATTACTCCTGTAATGCACAAATTTTCTACTAAGTGTGTTGAGATTGTACCACATGGCCCTGCTCTCCTGTGACCCACTGACAAAGCCCCCCAAGCACTCAGTCTGTCAGGGTCTCCTGCCACACGATGCCCAGTGACCCACACAGGCACATTTATTCCCTCACCTTTGGGCTGGAAAAACGCAGGTTTGTACAATGAGGAATTCTAAGCCTCTGAGGTCATGCCTAGGAGATCTGACTTCTCTCCATCAGCCATACCATAAATCTATGGAGATCAGCAGCTCAGTGAGCAGCTACATTAGCTGCCAATGTTGAGTATGGTGTGCAGCCCCTTGCTGCTCAGAGATGCTCAGTGTTTGCTGGTGTGTTTAATGATGCACACTGGCCGTGGAAGTTGCTTATAAAGAGGCAAATCTGGCATTAAAATTTTAGGTTCCTGAGGACCTTAACTCATATGAGCACATAATGGAGTGCGGGGGGAACCTTGCTCTGTTATAGATAGGATTACATTCTGATCCCTAGATTACTCTGAATACATCAAGCACTAGCATTCTTGTATCTGCATGGGCTGCTATTAGGATAGGCATAGTCCGTCCAAGGTAATTCTGCACAGTTACCCTGTGAAAGCTTTTATAGAAGTTTCCATTACAGTATTTTTGTGACAGACTGCTGCAAAATCAATTAAAAAAACTGGTCTGTTCAATTTACTGAAATAATTTAAAATATGACAAATGGGATATGTTATCTTATTAATTAAACTGAAGTAAACAAATCTAGTATTTGTTGGATCAGAAATGGGTATAAGGGTAAAGTCTATACTGGAGGTAGATGACAATTATTTGACTAAATATTTTCAATTGAAAACATGGGATTGTCAAAGCTGAAATATTTTGTGGAAAAGTAACACTTTAATGTATTTCTTGTTTAAGAGAAATGCAAAAATTCCTATGTATATCCAAATAGCTTGTGCTGATTTTTCAAAACACAGAAAGTACTATTTTTGTTAGAATACAATTTTTATATCTAACCATATAAATTTATAATGTAATATTCAAGCTTAAAATAAATACATTTTTCTTTTTTTTGGCTGGTTTTTTTTTTATGTATGTTCAGAATATTTTCAAGGGTCTAAACTTCACGACAATAAAGACAGTCTTTAAATAGTGAATATTTATAGGATGAGAAAACAGTTTCCTGCCCTGCTAAAAAGAAATTGCTTTTACTAAAAATTGCTCATCTTGGTTTAAACAATATACAAAATCATGTTTTTATTCTCTTTAACTAATGCATCAGCATTAAACTCTTTTCTCCACAATCATTCCTTTTGTGGGATAAATCTTATTTTGCATGGAAAATTGTCAAAAATGCAGAGTTATTTAATTTTCATCAGGTAAAATATCTTTTACACAAAAAGCTTTTTAGATTGCTTCTCTTTTGCACTTGTGTAAAATCCACAATCGTTGGGGGAAAAAAAAAAAAAAAAAGCTGAAGGGGAAAAAGACAGGACACTCAGCATACAGCTATTGGCAAGAAAATTTCTTTTCCAAATCCAGCATATATGGCAGGCAGCTTTTTGGAACACACATATGAGCTGGAAATTACTGATTGGAAATCAGAAGAATGTTCTGGTAACAAGTACAGTCTTTTACCTTCTGTCAGAGCCCACAATATTTATCTTGTACAGCCCAATCATCCATTTTTCAAACATTTTTTGTTGTATTTTCTGAGAGTTAGACAGAGACCCAGCTGGTAGGCATAGCAACATTAAAGCCAGGTAGAAACACTAATGAAACTGCTGGGGGGAAAAAAAAAAAAAAAAAAGCAACAACTATAAAATCATTAAACATGGCTTTGCCATTGAAAAAACACAGATGACTTTTTAAATCTTTCCTGGTTGACAGAATAGCATGAGAAACTTAGATTTTAGAAATATAAGGCCAACTACCAGAGATCCATAAGATAATACTTATGCTCTGCCCAAAGTTCTCAGCTGGAATTTTCACACATGATGATAATGAGCTAAATAAAGACTTTGTGGATTGAGCACATGGATTTCTAATCACATCATATCTGTCTAAATCCATACAGTAATTTGTGTCCAACAGGCCACTCTCACCTTCCAAATAAAGCCTTTTCACTCCAATTTTTTTTATGTTTTCAATACCATTAATAAAAGATTTTTATACTAGGATCTCCCCCCATACTGTCTGCACTTGACAACATGCCACCTACACAGTTTTGTACAAGTTATAAGCCTACAGTATTCATAAGGTGTCTAAACTGCAATTCAGAATATTCTCTACAGCAGATGTTTTTCCTTGCTTCTTCTTTCATATTTAGTAAGATTAAAAAAAATCTAAAATCAGCACAGTTTAACATGAAATATGATAGAAATATAATTGCAGCCAGCTGAAGACTGAAAAGAAAACCTCCTTTCAAGAACATCTAAACAATCAGCTTTCAGGTCTAAGCCTGAATTTTAAGAATTGACAGCATCTTCTATCCCCAATTTTTACTTCCACTGAAACAAAAAAGAAGGTGGGGGCTGCTTGTTACAAGTCTTCCCTATTTCCATTGATCCGGAGTTTTGATGGGTACATAGAATGACTGAACTCAGTGTAAAGCAACTTACCAAAGATGGGCCAATATGTGCTATATGTGCACAATAAAATGCATGAGGATTGGAATTAGTAGGTGGGGACAATAATACTCCTGCTGTGTCCTCGAATACGTCATCCACAGCTCCTCTGTGAAAAAACAACCTGTTCATCTTTTTTACATTACTAATCTTTGGAGTTTTTCCATTAAACTCACAAATGTTCAAAACCAACTGCATTTAAAGCATTCATTTAAGCATTAATGAGTAAACGTGGTCACAATGCACACACTACTTTGGGTCCTCAGCCTTGGTATAAACATTTCCTTTTTTTTTGAGGAAGGCTGACAGCATATCAGCCAGAATCTGGTGCAAAGTAAGTTTGAAGTCTAGGATTCAAACTCACATTAGAATATATTGGAGTGGGTCTTATATATGCCACCATTTCACTTTTTCACTGTTACATAACTTTGTGTAGTTAATGTATTGCTGTATATCAAAGTCATGCAATTGTGTTACTTTTTTCATTCTAAATTATATTTATGCAACAAATTAAAAGAATTCAGTAGATAATGATAAACTTTAAAACCTCTGTTAAGACAAAACTTACCAAATCATTAGAAAATGTCTACTAGACAGTGACAGTGGTAACAAGAGAACCAGTATCTCTTTTTAAGATGAGACAAAAAAGTACTCTGTTCACACTGTAACACTAGCAGGAAACCAGATGGTTTTGTTGTCTAAGACCCCAACACTACAGAAATGTAAATATGACCATCAAGAGAAAGAATGCAAACAGTGTTAAAATCAGAGAGGAGAATGAATATATAAATATACCAGGTAGGATTTTGCTGGCAAGGACACTGCACGGGGGTAGAAAGAAGCACAGGATAGAAATTTCTGGGCAACTGCATGCTGCCAAATAGTGCTGGTCATTACTGTACAGACAACACAGGGATCTTTGTCAGTAACTTAAGAGAAATTTTAAATAACACACTATTCCATTTTTTGGCAGGAAGGTAAAAATAGCCTCAAACCAAACATTCTCTGTATAAAGTCTCCAGTGTCATCTCTAATGAACTTCTCACACAAATTATTTATCCTGTAGTTCAGAGTTCTCCAGGTCAAAGGCTGGTCAGTGCTAAACTATGAGCTAGAATAAGTAAATGGAAAAATTATTCTCAGTGCTAAGATGTGAAAGTCAAGTCAGAGCTCTAGGTTTAATTCCATTAACTTTTGTAGACACTATACTTAAGTAAATTTAGTCACTGGATTTCAAAACAAAGACTCTAGTGTATTATGACACTCTTTAAATTAACATTCTGACAAAGAAATATTAAAGGAGGTCATCAGCTTTAGCTAAGAACCACAAAATGTTAGGCAAAGTGAAATGTGCTTTGAGGAAGATAAAGGAAAAATCCCAGAGAAGTGTGCAGAAGGCAGAAGCCACTGAACTGCATAAACCCCTTACAGTGCCTTACTGAACTAAATGTATCAATCACTTGGCGAGGAAGTCACCACAATTTTAGATGTATAAGTGGTTCAAAGTACAAATGTTGTGCTGAAGAACTAATCTGTTTTATAAATGAAGAAGATTAAAAAAAAAAAAAAAAAAAGGGCTAATACTTGGTTACTTGGGTTTACTTCATACTGTTGCATGCACCTGTGTTGTTATTATTAGCTAGAGGAACAAAGTCAACACTTAGTTACTGAGAAGCAGTTTGTGGTCCTGACAATCATGTGCACTCATTGTCAGGTTTATTGGACATCACAGGAACGAGACACAACAGTTAAAAATGAAAGAGCAACCAACAAGAAGAGGGAGACAAAAAAACTGAGAAACTCAAAAAGGGATTCAAGTTGTTAAACAAATGGACTCAAGCTGCTCCAGAGGAGGTTCAGATTGGATATTAGGGAAAATTTCTTCATGGAAAGAGTCATCAGGAACAGGATGCCCAGGAAGGTGGTGGAGTCACCATCCCTGGACATGTTCAAAAACATGTGGATGTAGCACTTGAGGGCATGGTTTAGTTGGCTGGTGGTGTTGGGTCAACAGTTGGACTTGATCTTAGAGGTTTTTTTCCAACAATAATGACTTTATGATAAGAAAGTTATCTGAAATGTAAATATAGGTGCATTTAAATGAAATCTGAATCTTAGCCACTCATTTCCTCCCAGTGCATCTCAAATGAAGCAAAGTCCAGGTAGTGCATGGAGAGGGAGGTCTTGATCTCTTCTCTCTGATATCCAGTGATAGGACACATGAGAATGGTTCAAAGCTGCATCAGGAGAGGTTTAGACTGGACAGTAGGAAGAATTTCTATACTGAGAGCGTGGTCAAGCACTGCACCAGGCTTCCTAAAGAGCTGGTCAGTGCCCAAGCTTGTCAGTGTTTAAGAGGCATTTGGAAAATATGTTAATAGCATACTTTAACCTTTGTGCCAGCAGAACAGGCTACTAACACATCCATGTAACTATATTAGTTTATATGTACATGTAACATTTCAGCTTGCACTAAGTGCCTTTCCTCTCAAATACACCTTCCCACCAAATACAGCTGATCATTATTTGCCTAGAATTCTTCTATGTACCACATCATTCGGGTGTACAAGCTACTGCAGTGATTCTTTAAAATCCTTGACAGACAAAAAGATAAAATAATGACAATAGAAACAAGTACTCCTAGCAAGTGCAGTGAACTGCAGATGAACTGTCATTTCTTGTCATTCATTCTTGTATGAACTGGCTATGTAAACACAGGAGTAGATATTTATTCATAATGGTTCTGCACAGGCTGCTGTGAAAAAGCTCTAGAGAAAGAGTAGTGAAGCTAAAGTGCCATAAGAAAATCTCAGGTAGTGTATATTTTATGTCTCTGCAGAGAAACTGAATGGTATTGGCTAGTGAAGAACTGCACAGAACAATCCAATCTCTCTTGAATGTTTCATCAGAGATGTCCATCTGAGAATTCTTAACAAATTTGGGAAAACCATATTTAATTTATAAGGTAATGTCTCTGTAATGTATTTCAGAACTCTGCCTAATTGTCTAAATTAAAAAAAAAAAAAAGGCAGTAGTGTACTAGAAGCCTTATTCATATTAATAGTTAGTACTATTCTTGTTGGCTGACAAGCACATCATAGAACCATAGAATAATCATAGAATAAACCATTTATCCTACTCTTTTTTTAAAAAAACTTATTTCTCACTGCTGTAATAAAATGAGAAATTGGAAAGCAAAAGGCAAGGAAGCTGTTTAGACTAGTAAAATTTTCAGAGGTGGGTAGAGGCCTTTGTGCAAGTTTGCACTCATCAGTGCCAATATGATCTTTTTTCAATGCTAAGCTTCAATCAGCACCTCAGGAAAGAGCATTTCACTGCCAGGTATTCATTAGGGAAGACTTGCCCTGCTCACATAGCTGTAAAGCTAATCAATGTACTAATTTCTAGCAGGCAATTCCTTTCAGCTTCTATGCAGAGCAGACAATGGCTACTAAACTAAAACATCAGTTTGCTAACCAATTGCCAATTAAAAACCACCTCTTAGCAATTTATAAGACAAATAAGAATCTGTATTATGTCAAAACATTACCATAACAACGGAGTCGAAACCTCCCAGCTTTACTATATTATTATTATAATGAAACACAAACCCAGATGCTATACAATTGAAAGAATAGGGATACTATCAGAATGCAAGGATCCAATATGGATAAAATATTGCTTCCTTCTTATGCAATCATATTGTACAACTTCTCTGCAAAAGAAAAAAAAAAAAAAAAAAAAAAAAAAAAAAAAAAAAAAGGTAAAA
The DNA here is from genome assembly GCA_023637945.1 of Phaethornis superciliosus. Taxonomy (NCBI): domain Eukaryota; kingdom Metazoa; phylum Chordata; class Aves; order Apodiformes; family Trochilidae; genus Phaethornis; species Phaethornis superciliosus. Next base: position 11,625,217 of record JAJQWJ010000009.1, on the reverse strand, counting down.
GGTTTTTCTATATTGCTGGAAGGAATCAGTCTCAAAAAATGAAGTATTTTATCTTGCTTGTTATGAAGAAAAATAAGGTTTCTTTTCAGTAGCTATGCAAAAAAAGAAATGGCATGGATCTAAGTATTCTACTGAATGTCAAGAAGGAATATTGAAGTGTACCCTGTTCAGACAGTCATAATGGTGCATCGGTGCTTTTTGTTACAACAGTTATTCCCATCAATGTAAAACTGAGTCTCTGGGAGCTAAGTAGCATTTGCCTTCTTAACACCACCCCAGGTACCAAGAGATGAAATTATCATCTGTTGAATCTATTTCCACAGTTTGAGAGACAGTCTGGCAATCAATCTGTAACACTATGATGTCCCAGGAATGAATTCCTATTTATTCTCCTTAGTACTATAGAAAGCACTTAAGTACTCAATCTTCCATTTGCCACATCTTTGGGAAAGGCTCACAACTCTTAGTGCTCTCTGCATTCAGTCCATGCTTATACGTATGGAACACCACATGCATATCCCAGATTCCAGCAGATCCCAGCATATTTCATTCTACACCCCCTCCATACTGCTGTGGAAATCTGAGCACATTTTGCACAAGAAGGAACCATATGGGTTGGTTTTGCTTTGCTCATTTTTTTTCCCAAGAGCATCTCCTAGGGAGAACAGCTCTGTGCATACTGCTGTTCAGAACAGTCCATCCCAACAAGAAACAAGAGAAAAAATGTTTACTGCTCTATAGAAAAGATTTCAAATGGACCCTCTTTTAATGGAAGGAATATTAATAAATATCAGGCAAGATATCCAAACTGACAAAAGCATGGCCACAAAATTAATGAATTTAAAAGCACACTTCTCAGATTAAAAATTAATTGACAGATGCCAACAGAGAAAAAAAAAGTGATATGGCACACAGCATCTTTTTATGACAGATGGTTTCAAATGGATTAATGAGGTGAGCGCTGAATTTCTAGATTGTGCTTAATATTTAACCTACAGGCAGCAGACACCTCTCTGAGTTTTACACCTGAGTGGTAAACAGGCCTACCTAATTGAACTGCTAGAAACACTGTGCTGATTTAAAGAGTCTCTTCCAAATGAAAAAAAATTACCAGATATTCTAAAATAGGGCAGGAGGTAAGGGGATAGAGAGAGGCAGAAAGTAGAGAGACCTTGACACAACACTGGTACGAAATTGGGAATTCAATACTTTTTCCTTTCTGAGAATCTGTGATGAGGAGAGACACACAGAATACATAAGTTCGTATTATACTATGTCAGTCAAATAGACAAAGGATCAGCAAGATACATATATTTTTTCCCCTTCATTTCTAGAAAATTTAGAATGGGAAAAACTACTTTTCCATGAAAAAATAAAATACACAAACCAAAAGAAAGGTCATCTGCAATAATGAATCTTGCTACTACACTTAGGACATCATAAAAGTTACATACCTTCAATACCTCTTCAATATCTCCAGATTTTCACAATTTATTTGGCTAAGAATATACAAGAAAATATATCACTTTACAGTAGACAGGACCATTAAGACCCTAAACTAAATTAAAAAAAAATATTTTTAAACAAGACGTAAAATCATGATTTGTGGTTAAAACCATTTTAATTGTATTTATATAGAGAGAGTTGCTGGTTAAACACTTCAAAGTGATTAATCACATTCACTGCCATTTACATTTTGAAACAGCTATAGAAATGCACTGTATAACAGTATCTACAAGAATTCAAAGCTAAACCAAATGAGAAATATTACATTCTTAATGTAGAAATTTACCACCCTAACTAAAATAATTAGGACAGCCCACTTCAATAGCTCCCTCCTGCATTTATTCTTTTCCTGGAATACAGATGAAGTAATTTTGAAATGACTTACTATCATATTGAACACCCTGCATTGCTCCAACAAAATGGAAAAAACAATTCATGGTCACACACACTTACACGGTAGCTTTTCCTCTGTATCTGATTCACAGAGAGTCTGCATAGGCCACAGAGAATTCCATGTCACATCCTAATCTTTGAAGATATAGGCAGTATTCATTATCCTCTAATAAACCAGGAAAAAAGAAATCTAGAAACAAACTATTCTTTAAAAAAATAATTATAAGAAAGTGAAGATTTCTTTGTTTCAAAATTCTTATAGAGAAACATTTAGAACATTTCCATTTTTTTTGCTAATAAAGCAATAACATGTTCTTGCTGTTGTAACTACAGACAGAAAATACAGTAAGTAGACCTTGCCTAAAAACACAGCTATAAACAGCTGAAACCAATGAAACATTCTTGGATGGACCTCTGCCTCTGTCGTGCAATTTCCTTGCTTAAAAGTCATCTTTCTGCAGTGAAAAGTACTGACGAGCATGCCACACCCAGCTGCATCCCATTACACAGTTCTGGCTGAATGAATATAATACATAAAGACATTCCATATATGTTTAGATATTTTAAGAAAATATATGTTTCTGCAAATAAAATGCAGAATATACTCCCCGATGATTGACAGTATCACAGCATTTGCCAAATTTGTCTTTTGTGCTCTATTTCAGAATATCTCAGACATTGAAGAGGAAAAATAATTATTCAAACTGGAATAGGCCATGATTGTCCAAACTAGCACTTAGAATTCTGTTCTAATAAATGTGGTGAAACCCTGAAAGACCTGAAGCGGTAAGGCGGGGGTGGGGGGAGCGGAGTTTGAAGATATTTTCATGATGAAAACTGACAGCTCTTCATACCAATTTCACCCCAAACTGCCATAGAGATTAGTAATTTCTTTCAAAGCCACATTTTTATAAGAGATTACATTTCCCTCTGAAAGCAGAAGATCTCCATTCAAGGGCACTTCCATTTGTTGTCAGATTCTGACTAACTGGGCTCAGAGCCTACTGTAGCTCTGAAGATCTGTGACCTGCACTTCACTCCCCCCAGGCACTATAAATCATTTCCATGGAAACAGCACTGAAGAAGATATCGGCAAGACAAGATATCTATACTCTGTTAGATTTGTGTCTTTTTTTTCTCTATTTTCTCAGTTAAGCCAACATTAAATTAATCTATTTTATAAAATATTTCTTACATACAACTGAAGTTGTAAAAAAAACTAAAGACACAGGGAAAAAAAAAAAAAAAACCTGAAGGGGAAAAAAACCCCTCCATGCAATGTGCATGCATCTATCTTTACATCCTGCATCCCATTTACCCCAAGGAAAGTTTATTGCATTTATACTGCACTTAGTCACCGGGGCTGGAGCTAATCATTTTTAGAAGGTATTTAATGAAAAATGCTCTAATTCACACCTTGACAGGGCTGAGGTCAAAAATAGATACATGCGAAGTCAGAGCTGAAGGGCTCTGAAACCACTTCATGTTACGACGGAGGGAAGAACTGAACATGGCGGAATGCACTACAGCCCGGCCATGGGCAAATCTGCAGCTTTTCAGTCCTGGATATCAATCTGTCACAGGGTGAAAATCAACTGACTTTCCAGCCACTTCTCTTTCACCAACAGAAAGATAATGCTTAATACGTTTAACGCTCAAGTTTACAGATGACACCAAATTGAGTGGGAAAGGAGATATGCCAGAAGGGAGAGCCACTCTCCAGGAAGACCTGAACAGCCTAGGAGAGAGGGCTAAAAACATTTTGAAGTTCAGTGGGGACAAGCATAAGGTCTTGCTTCTGGGAAAACAACCCAGAAGTGCAGCACAGACTGGGGTCCACTACTTTGAATTCACAGTCATAAGTACAATTAAATCAGAGAGAAATTTTTTACTGTAATTCTTGGATTCTCTTCAGTTCACTTGTGAATTCAAGTCTTCGTTATTGTGTATTTCAAATGTCTGTTAACTTCCTTCTGACAGTTTTCAGTGGGAAGACAGTCCTTCAGTTTACTTGAAGATGCTAATTACATATTCCTGAGAGACAATTATTGTCTGTAACAGTTGTCTTACAAGAAATCTTATAAAACACAGCAAGATAAACAATTTTCAGAATTATATTCACAATCGAAGACTATGACATTTGATTCATGAGAAATTACAGACTGTTATTAAAATAGATGGTCTTTTTTTTAATTTTCTGAATACCAGGTAGCTAATAAACTTAAATAGTTTTATTTCCTGACATTATCTTAAAAACCAAGGATATTGCCCTAAAAAAAAAAAATATATATTTCTAGAAGGATGAAATGTTATTCACTGAAATACACACCTTCAAGAAAAACACGCAATTATGATAGTATTCTCTTGATTTTTATTTACTGCTGAATCTGAGTCAGGCTCTGTTATAAATATATTCACTAGCCTGAATGTGATTTTAGCCCTGAGCTTCCTGAGCAGCACATCTGTGAACCTCCTACTGCCATAGACAGAGCAGCATGCAGCCCAGCCTCAGAAAACACAAGGGATGAAAATAAGATATAAGCCACTGGCAAACCAGAATTGTCACTGCAGTTGCTTTTAAAAAATTCAGTTTTCTGCCAAATGCTTTTAGCTGAAAACTTTCTAACTTGGTGTTTCAGCCAACTGTGAAGCTCCCACAAAGCCACTTTCTGAATAATCCTACTGAGGAAAAAAAATGTGAAAGCATTAATCCTGGTACTTTGTGTGGATATTTATGCTTCTGGGACTTTGTGCATACTAGTATGTCTGAGGAAATTTTTCTCTTTGGTACTTACTTCAGTTTGTTTTACACAGGCATTCATCTGTTCTTTGCTACTTCACTTTGAAATAAGGTACTCAGAGACTTTCCTACAACCCCTTCATTTTGGCCCCTTTCAAGTTGCTTCAGCAGCAGAAAACTAAGTTTTTCACTCAAATAGCCAGTGGGGAAACCTTAAAACAAGAAACAAATGGAACTATAAGCAAAAATGAACTGAAATAAAAAGAACATTTTTTTTTCTATTCTCTTTTGGGTGGGCTAACTCATGATGTTGGAATGAATGAGGCCGGTAATAATAGTAAAACATTTCATTTTCACTCTATTTATAGGGTCACAAAATTTTCAGTTCTAGTCCTACCAGACCAGAGCCATTTGAGGAAATTTACTACTTTTATTATAGATGCATAAATTATGTTCATATCTTGCTTAAAATATATATTATGGTAACATATAACTATAAGTTACAGTATAGCTACATTGTAGATTTATATTAAAATGTCATATCTAGCTGTGTCTGCTTAAGGGAAAAGTACCATAATCTGATCCATAAACTTTAAGAGCATCTTGGATTCTATCTAAATGTATAGAAAATAACTAAAGATGGTACGACAGTTTTATAGGTATCATAGTCACAGTGAAAATATAGGAATGGAAACATTCACCTCCACAGCACTGGTATAGAAAGTTCAGGAAAACTTTATGGAGCCTTTCAATACCTGCACAAGGCTCTTGGGAAGATGAAGGTGTTTACATAGATGCCTGGCAGGAGGGTGAGACAACAGATATGAACTAAAATGGAAGGTTCTGACTTGACATTAGGAAAACAGTTTTGATAGTGACAGGACTGAATCAGTGAAACAGATGGCCAAGATAGCCCAAGAATTCACACTTGGAGGTTTTCAAAACCCTGATAAACCTACCTTGAACTGACCTCAGACCCTGCTCTGAGAAGTAGTTTGTTCTGGATCCTGGGTCCCATCCAACCTGCTTGGGTCTGTATAATTTCTTATGCATTTAAATTCTGAAGCATTCCAGACTCTGAGCTTTTAAATTTCTCCTATAATTCTGATTTCTGAGACGAGAAAAAAATCCCAAGGATATAAACATCCTCAAAGACTCTGGCTGGATTGAAAGAGAACTGGCAGACCACAGCAATCAAGTCTTTGCAAGAGAGAGCTGTTGCTTGCCTCTTGCACTGCAGTCCCTTCCTGTAAATGCAGTCTTCACACAACCCATCACCCCCCAGAGTGGTGGTTTAAGTTTTGGTAGTGCAGAGAACCACTATGAGATTCACAGTTTAAATTCAGAAGAGGTGGGTAAGAAAAAGTATATGCCAGGCCTCTGTACAGTTATTTACACCTCTCAGCATTCCAGCCCTCCACATCTGCATGTATTCTAACTACCTGTTTGACAGAGTTGATCCACCTGAATAACTAATCTCTCAAGCCAAATTCAATACTAAAGCACGAAGTTTAAATGAAAACCAAAGGCTCCAGAAGTACTCAAGTGAGTAGAGTATTCAACTACAGGCTGTAATGAGAATTACTTTCTCCTAAGCAAGAGGGGCCTTGCTTTGCTGGTAACTGCTGATACACATTCCTTAAGCCTGGGAGACCCCTTCAGCAAAGCTAAGTGTACGGTCAATTTCAAGTTGCTTTTTCTCTGCCAGAGTGTCTGAAAAGAGTTACCTCCCACCATGGCTTCTGGTGCCTGGTGATTTGTACCTCTGGTAGCATACATGTAAAATCATGGTAACAGCTACACCATGGCAAAATCAGGTAACAACTACAGGCTTGTCACCTCAGTTGTAGATTTGGAGTGGCCTGGGAACTAGCCTAGGGAAACTACTTTTCTATTCTCAAATGATTAGTCTCCTTTCACAGATACTAAATTCTGTGGTGTAATTACATAGAAGTCTTTAACAATCTTCTTGTTCAAAGGTAAGTACTCAAATCAATTGGGATTAGGTTATAATTAATAATGAGCAGCATTCCTTACAAGCACATCCACTTTTATGAACAAACCTTTTGGTTTTAGGTCCTCACAGCACTTTGACTTATGACTGGTCTCAACAGACTTCAGACAGTGCTCCCCTTCCAGGACTGCACAAATGGGTCACTGCAACAGCTTCAAAAATGGGCTGCCTTCTGCATTACTCCTTGACACAAGACACACTTAGGAGGTCAGAGTTGTCCTGGAATTGGCCATGGCATAAGGCTCGGGCTCCTGCTATGTAACTTTTACAAAGGACAATATAATGCTACAGTCTTGAACTGTGTCTTAGGTTGTCTTCCATCTGTGCTTAAGAAAAATAATAGCTAAAATGCTGCAGGGGGGTTGAAAACACCTGTTTTCTTACAAGATGGGAAACACAGATATTTATAATAGAACTTTATTTAATTTTAAAATGCTTCTGTACATAGATCATAGGACTTCTGTTTGTGAGAACATACCTTATCTCAGCAGCAGCAATACATACACATGTTCACCAAAGCAGAACCCAAGCACTGTTTACATAACATCCCCACAAAAAAACCAAGACTTCCTTTAACTTAGACAGTCATACAGCTGCACAGACTGTGTTCTTGCTGAAACTGAAGGGGGTGGGGTGGAGGAATTAAAAGCAGAACTCGGGGTTTTTTCCCTCTTAATACTGTTTAATTTTTGTCTTGTCCTGCCCCCTGGTGGGATGACAGCTCACAAGTATGTTGCTTTCACAAATGTGTATGATGTAACCCCAAATTACACTGTGATTCTTGTGTAGCTATTTGTGGAAAAGAATGTGTATAACTTAATATAGAAACGATTTGATGAAATACTAAAGGAAATACTAAGGAAATATTATTCCTATTTAATTAAAAGCTGTATGTGTTGATTTATATATAAATTTACACAGCAATCACAGAATTTTAACAATGTTGCAAAAAATACTCTTCCTATTCTAGATAGCTATTCAATAGTCACAAGTAAATGATAAGGAATAGTAAAATATATGCAAGCATACAATGTTCATTATTCACTGGTGATTTAGTAAGAGTTCAATGTCTAAATCTATAGTAAGAGAGAAAGTTGATTTACAGGTTACATCAATTCCTTTTTTAATTTCTAGAAGGATCATCAAAATGATAGCACAGACCTGCTGTGTTACAGCTTCATGGTTGAAAAGGTACTTTAGATCTAACAGGTATGAAGGACAAAAGCAGAATCAAAGGCTTTAAAAATGTTAACACTTGTCATTCATTTAACTGCTGCAGTTCTGCTCTCAATTATTTCCTCAAAGAGTCACAAAGTAAGATATTATCAGAACAGATAAATGCTGGTTTTAACCTCACAGCATACTCAGATTATTTTTGACACATCTGGATTGCAACCTCAATTCAATCATCCCATTTTAGCTCAGAACACTTCTGTATAGTTATGAACTCCCTCAGGTAGCCAGATCAGGCACTGGCATTTCAGCTTTCTCTTGCCTTGAACTATGGGTTCTGTAGACTCTAGTGGCTGCAGGCAGCACATTCTGCTCTTGTCTACACTAGACCTGTAGTGGAGCTGGAAAATAATCATTCAGCACCACTCAGTTCACAGAGGATTTCACAGTGAAAACATCAGCACTGCAGCCTCTGAACACACCAGAGCCTTTGAGGCAGAAACATTTGCATGAGCTCACTGTAGCCAGTGCCAGGACTAGGACGTGACTTTGGGGTACGCTCACCTTCCTCATGCACCAGGAACCACCACATGCCTCTTGGTAAACCGAGCACAGTCTCAGGGGCAGCCAGAGACCCAACTACCTCTGTTTCTTCAGGTAGATCTCCCTTCATCATCTGCCCAGAACCCAAATGGATTCTTACATCATTCCTTGCTTTCCTGCTCCAGAGAGCAAGGGTTACTCTTTATTGCACATGTACTTTTTTTACACAGTTAATTTTAATGTAATATATAAATATATGTAAGCTGGTAGAAAACCTCAATCCTAGTCTCACACAGACAATAGAAAAAAGAAGTAAACCCAAAGGCATATGTAAGGACAAAACACTAAAATACCAGAAAAATATCAGAAACCAGAACAGAGGCTTTATGATTTCTGTATACATTGTGGCATGGATTCTCAGCTGGTATTGAGCAGCATAATTTCCACTGCCTTCAACTTAACTGCTTTGTACTCACCATGAATCCAGCCATGTGTGACAGTTTATGGAAAAGGGAGACTAGACCTTTTATTGCAACTACATAACAATTTGCCTAAATTGTAAATTTACAAGTTGCAATCAGGCTGGTATATCCTGCAGAGGCATTTTCATGTGAAAATGTGCCCAGCTTGTGTGACACACAATTATACAATGTGTCTGGCTGATCAAAAACCTGGTAAGAAATACTGGGTTGCAAATGAAGAGCCAACTGCAGGCTAAAACCAGAATGTTTAGAGAAAAATTTATTATGACTATATTAACACAGGACAACTTTTCTCCATGCAACCCAGACTAATTTTGTGTTGAAGTATTTAGAAATACTAGACCTTTATGAATTCCAGGTAAGAATACATAATAGGATTGTGTTTTCAGGTCGGTTTGATGGCACACTTTCATAATGCTTTAGCCACACAAATAAAACCTGACAAGATCTCAGTTTGGCTAAGCCCAGTGAAATTGATGGGGGTGCTATGAAGTCTAATTTTTTAAAAAAAGGATTTCTTACTCTGTGTACATTGGAACACAGGATTCTGGCTCACCTCCAGTGACTGTAATTGATTTAGTCCTTGATTTATGCAAAATTGTATTCTAAATAATTGAGCTGATAACCTGATTCTGCAGCCCTCCTTTGTGTCAAGCAGGCTACGCTAACGTAAACAACACTAATTGTAATATTCTAACTGCACACAGGAAATAAGTTAATAAATAAATAAATAAGCAGGAATCTTTATGAGTTGAGAAAGTAGATTTTAAAACACTGTTATGCTTAAAGTTGTTAGGTTGGGCCATCTAGCCTTTAAATAGTTCTTGTGACAGGCTCAGGGAAGAGGCAGATAGCCAAAGCCCACCTGCTCACAGACAGCCTGTGAATCAGAGCAATCACCTGGAAGCAAGCCAGAGATAACACAGGTCTGCTCCACCTCTAGGCCAAAGAAAGGACCCCTAGGGGATTGGCCTCAGAGTTAAGCTCTGTAGAAGTTGCAGAATGGAAGAAATTCCCACCTAGCAAGTTTAGGCATTTCAGACTCCTTTGTGTAACAACTCTCCTTTTACCTGCTGTGATGCTCCAAAATTTTTGCCCTAAAGCGCAGAGTTGAAGCCAAGACAGGGACATGGCAAAACCTTCAGACATAGCTTCCAGGTGTGCTGCTTCACATCTGAGCAGTTTCATCAACTCAGAAAATGCAGCTGGAAAAACAACGCCAAGTTTTCAATACACATGATCCTTCATGGCTTTTCTGTGCCCCATGCCCTTTTTTTCCAACTAGCTGGTAGGTTTTTTCTAATATAAGGCAACATTCCTACCTAGCCATCTTGGTGCTCACTAAGCACTCAAATTTATTTGAATAAAAGAAATCTCTAGAATAAGAAAACAAATAATTCCCTTAATGATCTGCTACGGGACTAACAGGTACATATGTCTTGGCTCAGGCCAGCTTTTGCTGTGGATTGATGATCACCCTCTCATGCAAGCAGTATGCAACAAATTTCTTGCAAAACTGTTTCCTTTCAGTCAGGATAGTTTCATAGAAGACAGTTCCTATAGCCTCACAAATTCTTTCCCTCAACCTATAATGGGGAAAGAGGGAAGTGAATCTTAAGGAGGAAGGTATTTCAATGATCTTTTAAGAAGTGTGAAGAACTCTATAGAAGAGATTACTTCTTTGTTATTGCTAGATGGCTTCTATATAACCACTAAGTGTCTGAGCACATCCTCCAGAAAGATGTTTTCCTTGGCAATCCCAGTCATCCTGCTGTGGGACCATCCAAGGACTTGCTCTATTTGCCCAGGGTGCAGCCAGCATACCTTACCTGACCTCTCAGACAAAATGTTTATGCTACTTAAAGGAAAGCAGCAAAGTACATGTCACAAAACATTCTGCTTTTCCTGGTAGAGCTAAGTACATGGAAACTACCAATTTGCTTGTGTACGTGTGCAACAAAGTATCAGTTGTCCAGACAAACAACGTATAAACAAATTCCAGTTGTCCAAACTTCAAAAATCCATTTCCGCTCATGTTCTGTAAAGCTGCATCAGACATAACAGGTTGTATTGCACCAAGCATTTTGCAAATATTTGTTTTCACTATAAAAACAAGCTGTAGCTAATTAAATATCACACTGTCTTTGGAAAAGAAAACAGAACAAGAGGAAGATGAGAGGGCTGTCTATACTCAGCCCAGTGACCAGAAACTGCCACTAAGGAATCTTCCTTGATTCTAGCACAGGGCACAGATTTGTTTTTCCATTGTGGACTCTATCCTGAGGCTGGGCATTGCTCTCTGCAGCCTGACTGGCAGTGTTACCCACCTGCTAGAAAAACTCCCAGAGATTCTGTTGCATCGTCTAGTGGAGATGGTCAGGTTTTCCATCTCTTCAGACTCCAGTTAAGTGCTTTAAGCATTGCAACCAAAAAGTGAATGACTCAGTCAGAGAATTATATTTTAACACTTGTGTATTTTCTGTCTCCTAAGCAACCACACTTCTTATCTTTCTTGTTCCAAAAGATCTAAAACAAAAACACACATGTGAAAAGGTTAATGAAAAAAACCACAATAGTTACCTCAAAGATCTCAAAGTTCTGCTCTACATTAATTTTCTCTTTTTTCTCTTTTTTCCCTGTGGCTTGTACCCAGCACACACAAGAAAGACATCTGCATCACCTCACTGAGGACATGTGAGGGAAGGTGCTGGCTTGTATGCTAGGGAATTCTCACCAAATCCTCATCATAAATCTCTGTCCCAGCACCAGTGCTGCCTCCTCCCAGCCCTTCTCCAGCCTTAGGGGTTACAAAGCTGTTCCTCACACTTTTTTTCCTCACTCCTCATTACCTCTGTGGCATTTTGCCCCTCCATGGAGGCACCACCCGCTTGGTTGAGGGGGTCAGCTGAGCCCTGCTGTGGGGCTGCTGGAACTGGTTGGAACCGCCTGGAACCGGCTGGAACCGGCTGGAACCAGCTGGAGCAGGGTGTGCCTGCAGCCCCTCTGCCAGGGCATTACCTCAGACTCCCAGCATGGACAAACCCAATAAAAAGAAAAACTAAGATATTTTCTGGGATCAAATGAAGAGAAACTCAGACCACTGTAAGAATGACAATAGTTTGCTGTTTTTCCTTGATAAAAAGTGCTGGGTTTCCCCACTCACAGAACGGACTTCTTCTTCACTCTCTACAACTCCCTGAAAGGAGGGTGTAGCCAGGTGAGGGTTGGTCTTTTTTCCCAGGCAACTATCAGCAAGACAAGAGGGCATGGTCTCAAGTTGTGCCAGGAGAGGTTTAGGTTAGATATTAGAAAAAATTTCTTCACTGAGAGAGTGCTCAGGCATTGGAATGGGCTGCCCAGGGAAGTAGTGGATTCTCCATCCTTGGAGATATTTTAAAAGACTGGATGTGACACTGAGTGCCACGGTCTGGTAACCACAGCGGTAGTGGATCAAGGGTTGGACTTGATGATCTCAGAGGTCCCTTCCCAACCCAACCAATTCTATGATTCTATGATTAGCAGTTACCTGAAAATTGTGTGATCCCTCCCTTATGGTCCAAGCAAGTTGAAGTTAAATCCTCTTTAGTGAAATGAGTCACTGGCAATCCACTCACATCTGTAATCACATCCAGGCTCATCTGAGCTGGTCAAAAGTACAATTTACTGTCAGCTAAGAAGCACTTGCATGAGGGAACTGATTTTGGGAAATAAAGCTGTTCCCAAGAGGCAGCTATGTCGCCTGTCAGCAGCTAAAGGTGAACTGAAATTTCCAACCTGACTCTCCTAAAATTGTTTCTAACTCAAGAGATACTGTGAACTGTTGGCTTTTATCTTAATTCAGGATGGAAAAAAATTATTTAAAGAAAAATAATAAAATAAAAAACACTTGAATGATTCTCTGGAGGAAAATTCCATGTCCCAGCTGTCTTCCTAATCCTTTGAGCAGTTTCTCTTTGGAAAATCACTTTGACCAAAGTTTTTCCAGTAGGGAATATTGCATAAAAAACATTTGAAAGAGATGTTCATCATCCAGTAGGTGCAAAGACACATTTTGCCTTCTCCCTAATGAATAATGTAACTCTCCTCCTCAGATCAGCCAAACAAAACTGGACAGCAAGAGAGCAGCAAGTAATATGGCTGCCTCTGTCCTCTGCTATCCAGCACGCGGCTGAGCAGACTCCCACTGGCCGCTTCACAAAGTCCAGGTTGTTAGCAGGACAGTAAAAGCTAATCAAATATGCAAACATTAGTCTCATCTATCTTACATCTACGACCTCTCAATAAACTAAAATAAATCCAGCTTGGAATTAACAGTTGAGGGTACTCAGCACCCTGAGAGGGAAAAAAGAAAGGCAGCCTCAGGTCAAATTTTGTTCTAGAATTTGTTATGTAGAGACAGAATCTTCCTTTTGTGCACCTTCTTCTTAACTTTTAATAAAATTTTTGTATGGTTAGCATATAAGGTTCACCAAGAATCATTAAATCCTCTTATTTTATATTTAGAACCTCACAGAATTTCTCCAAGACCAACAAGCACCCATTTTTCACTTGAAGCAATGGAAATGCCGTTGGTGGATGCCATCCTGCATAACTATTCCAGGTGAACCTGAGCTCGACTAGATGATTTCCAGAGGTCCCTTCCAACCTGTAACATTCTGTGATACTGTGAAGGTCCATCACCCTTTTCCTCATTCCTTCCAGTCATTGATATGTCTGACTTGCAAAAATTTCACCTGCAATACTGAAGACTGACACTGACATAATCAGGAGTCACTTTCCTCATTGCAGCAGGTTTATATATAGGAAAGGTCCTCCTAACGTGGATGTAGAAATGCAGACCAGATTCCTAACGTTCAGGGGCGAAGTGAACAGGTTTGCCTGACCAGAGGTACCAGAAATCATAGAATCATAAAATTGGCTGGGTTGGGAGGGACCTCAGAAATCATCAAGTCCAACCCTTGATCCACTACCGCTGTGGTTACCAGCCCATGGCACTGAGTGCCACATCCAGTCTTTTTGTAAATATCTCCAGGGACAGAGAATCCACTACTTCCCTGGGCAGCCCATTCCAATGTCTGATCACCCTCCCCATAAAGAAATTCTTTCTAATATCCAACCTAAACCTCTCCTGGCACAACTTGAGACCATGCCCTCTTGTCTTGCTGATGGTTGCCTGGGAGAAGAGACCAACCCCCCCCTGGCTCCAGCCTCCTTTCAGGGAGTTGTAGAGAGCGATGAGGTCTCCCCTGAGCCTCCTCTTCTCCAGGCTGAACACCCCCAGCTCCCTCAGCCTCTCCTCACAGGACTTGTGCTGGATCCCTTCACCAGCCTGGTTGCCCTCCTTTGGACCTGCTCCAGGACCTCAATCTCCTTCCTGAACTGAGGGGCCCAGAACTGGACACAGGACTCGAGGTGTGGCCTCACCAGGGCTGAGTACAGGGGCAGAATCCCTTCCCTGGACCTGCTGGCCACGCTGTTCCTGATCCAGGCCAGGATGCCATTGGCCTTCTTGGCCACCTGGGCACACTGCTGGCTCCTGTTCAGCTTCCTGTCAATCCAGACTCCCAGGTCCCTCTCTGCCTGGCTGCTCTCAGCCACTCTGTGCCCAGCCTGGAGCTCCCCATGGGGTTGTTGTGGCCAAAGTGCAGGACCCGGCACTTGGCCGTGTTGAACCTCATCCCATTGGAATCAGCCCAACTCTCCAGTCTGTCCAGGTCCCTCTGCAGAGCCCTCCTGCCTTCCAGCTGATCCACACTCCCCCCCAGCTTAGTGTCAGCTGCAAATTTGCTGATGATGGACTCAATCCCCTCATCTAAATCATAAATAAAGATACTGAACAGAACTGGGCCCAACACTGCTCCCTGGGGGACACCACTGGTGACCGGCCACCAACTGGATCAGCACCATTCAGCACCACTCTCTGGGCTCGGCCCTCCAGCCAGTTCCTAACCCAGCATAGAGTGCCCCTGAGCAGTTTCCTTTTTCTACCTTCACTGTAGGCACTATGATTATTGTTTGTATATTCCTAATGGTACAGAAAGTCCCTTCTGCTACAGCTCTTCAGTGTTGCGTGGGTCTGACCTCAGTGATTCGCAATTGTCTCAAAGGAGCAATTTTTAAATGAATAGCCCTGGCTAAGGTGGAGGACTTGGCTGGCCAGAGCTGAGCAGGGGGTGACACCTCAGGATGTGATAAGAGCTACTGGCTGGAGACTGCTCCTCTGAGCCTTCAATGCTTGGCGGTCCCTCCAGGCACAACTGAGCCACCTTAAGGATGAAGGTGCCTTAAGGAAGATAAGAACTGATGACTGGGTGGAGGACTACATCCTTCTGCTCCCCTCCAGGCAGCCTGTCTTCCAACAAACCTGGCTGACTGACAGCTGCCCCTTCAGAACAAAAGGGACTCAGGGGTATATATAGTTGTCCATGCTGTGGCTGGTGTCATCTCTTGACCCACCACCATTTTTGCATTGGATCGTGTCCAGAATCAGCACCATCCTGAAGAAACTCACTGGACAGCCAGACCCCTGGTGGTGACTTTCTCTCTCTTTCTTCCCACTTTCCTCTCATTCTTTCTTACCACTTTTCCTCTCTCTCTCTATCTTCTTTTCCTCTCTCCCTCTTTTGCCTGGCTCTATATTCTTGCCTGTGTCAATTGTCAAATAAAATCTGCTTGCATCTTTCTACGGTTGGACTTTGTTTCGTGGATCCAAAACAAAGATAAATTTTAATGTTACTTGGACTGTAACAGGTATGTTTCTCAGTAAATTTCTCTAAGTTATATTGTGTGAAAATCTAGACTTTGACTAAAGTAATGAGGTACTTTTTACGCCTGCATTTGGTTATATAAAAAAATACATATAATTTTAGGAAGTGGTTTATGCACCTAGGAGTGATATTATTATTCTTCTGTTCCTGTGAGTGCTCCAAGAGGAAAAAAAAAAACCACAAAAAGCTCTTTGTACTACAGTAGTGATTATATCCCCCTAACCATATCTAACTGCTAGGCACAGTAAGTACAAGAAACAATAGTGACTTTGTGCCTCAAAGAGGCTACACTTTAAGCATAAAAATATGGAGAACTAGATAGAGAAAAACCCTGGAGTATTGATATTTTATGCAACAGAAGGGATTATTCTCACCATGCATGAATTAGACTCTACACTGTTGCTACTTGTACTGAAACTCCTTGGCCCAATATCACATCTTGCAGGACTGCAGGTGGAATTAGATTCTCTTTCAAAGCCTGCAGACTGAGCGCTCCCTCCCATACATTTCATTATACTGCTGTCAAAGTTCATTCTCACTGGTATTGTCATTTTTATTCGAAAATGTTTTTAGATTACAAGAGGCTGCAATGGAAAGAATCGCTGACACTAATTTGGCACCCGTTTCTGTAAGCAGTAGATGGAAACTGTCTGCATTGCAGGCATGACAATCAGCATATCCCATGGGTAAGACTACTTACTTCTCTCATTGGAAAGCAACACAGAGCACAGCTGCACCAAGAGTCATAATTTACTTTTATATTGGTGGTCAGCAATAGGGAAAAAGGAGAACTTAGTAGAATCTAGCATGTTCTTTTTCAATATGCATTGTCTGGAGCATTTCTGCAGCATACCACTGACCTGAAAGTCCAGAAGGTTGTTAAGCAGTGTTCTTAGAAGTGATTTTCGCTCTGACCAAGCCAATTTAAAATCTGTTATGCTTTTCTCTACTGAGAACAGCTTTTGGCACATCTCAAACACATTGTAGAGTGGTTTCATTTCTGAGAAGCTTTGATTCTTTTTCTTATGCCTGATACATTTGAACTTCCATAGAAGAACTAATCAAACCAAAAGAACACTGTCACAGGCTGTGTGTGGGTCAGATGTGCTGCTGTTGATGTTGCCAAGAGATTCTTCCCAGTGGATTTGAATTGGGAACATGAAGAGAACATATGGCAGTAAAGATAATTTACATAGCACCCTTCTCACCAAGTATCACAAAGCACCTTGTAAAATCACCTACTGTGCAGGAAGCATTTCACTCAGAACTGAAATGTAAACACCTTTGGGGTAAAACTTGACAATACATAGTAACACAAATTAAGGCTATGAAAACTTGTAAAAATAAAGTGAAGAATAAAGTCACAACAAACTGAAATCATGAGAGGAACATAGGTAGAAAAATTGCAGTTACAAATCAGTTGCAATCTTTAGTTGCAACCTATATGTGAATAAGTAATTTATTAAAAGTAGTTTCTTCCTTTTGATAACTGCAACTCTTAAAATGATCTGCAAATGTAGACAGTGGAAAGAGAATGCAAGGGAATAATTTATATCAGCTTTTCAGACTTATTGTGGATATGTACAGTAAATGTTCCTACATTGACTTACTCTCAGTGTCCCAAAAGGTAACATGGCCAAGTTCCACTTTTATTTATATATGTATATGTTTGTTGTTAGGAGGTAATATGGAGGGTTCTGGACAGTTTCTGATACTGTCATGTATATCACTATGTAAGTTAGAATAACCAAGAAAAAGCTGTTGCTTCAAATACAATAAAATTTTCTTTATATCTCTTTTCATCTTGGGAAAAATGAACAATAAGAGAAAGAACACGTAACAGAGTGCAATATACATCAGAGCAAGTAAAACAGTCAGTATGTGATTTCCAAATGAAACAACATGAAATTGCTTTCTGAACAACGTGAAATATTTTCTGAAAATGTTATCTTCTTTGGCTACCATTTCCAGACTGACATTTGTTTCAGCCCAGAATCTGTCCTATCTCCTTTAGATATATTCATATTACATTTCTGAGCTGCAAGAAGGCAATTCTAACTGCTGCTCAACAAATCAAATGAATATTAAGTAGACGTACAATGTAATTTAATTTATCCTGCATATTTATGGAGACCCCAGAAGAACTTACTACAAGATGATTCACTGCACTTGATGCAGTGAATAAAACTGGAAATGTAGTTTTTATTTAAAGAGACTTTTGACAAGAGGATTTTCAAAGAATCCAGGTAGCTCAGCTGCCAGGTCTTAACTTTTGATTTTCTCTAAGAATTGCTGTCTACCTAGAGTAACCCAGGCCTGGCACAGTGTCACAGCAGCCTGAGTACCTCATGTATCCTCATAACCTAGTGACAGTGGTTCTTCCTATCCCAAACGAGATAAAAATATAAAAACAACATTATTGATTCTATAGAAAATTTCAAGCAAGTCTTGTCTTCATCCCAGGTTTACAACCTTTTGTAATGAAGAGCACATTTTCAGCATAGCCATGTGACATGCAGGAATTCCCTGCATTAAACAGGCTGCTAATAAGGAACAAAGTGTTTTCTTGGAGCTGTTCAAACCCTTCAAACTGGATGTGACACAATGCAGTGTCAGGATGCTCCTGTTAATTCAAAAGGAATAACAGCAGAGACTGTACAGCAGGTACAACAATACATGGATATCTTGAAAACTGTGGGTTAGAAAAGACCCAAAAAAACGTCACAAATAGAAACACAGATCTCTGAGGCGGGGAGGGAAGGGGGGGGCAGCACAGCCCTATACTGAGGTTCCATCTGCTTAACAACACACACCTCATTAGCATTCCTAGAAAATGAGCACTATCACTCTACAATTATGATGGCTATTTTCATGGTCATGTTTTGTTCACCATCATGATTGTAGTACTTACAATGAGAAGTGCAAAACAGTATGAATGCACTGCACTCAAGCCCTAGGAGCAATTTTCTTCTTCCATTTTTAGTCATATGCACTAAAAGGATGTGAAACGAGTATTATTGAACTACCTTGAAATATGTTTAATAGCACCACATGCAGACTCAGAAATTCGTTTTCTCCAAGCCTCCAAGTGGTGAGTCTAACTCTGAATGCTTTATTATTGTGTTGATAAATATACCATACCATTCATTAGAAAAAAAAAAATCTCACAGTCCTTTTTTCATACAATGCTTTAAAGATAAAACTCCAATAAAACTACTTAGAAAACCAATCTTATATTCTGTTGTAAAAATAATACCAGTTATCATACTTTAGGTCTTCAAATGTTGTAAAGATATTAAGCTACTTGTTCCTATTGGCAAGGATTTTAGTTTGCATTGGGCAGTAAGTAGCTGCAGCCATCTTATTCTCCCCCTCCTGCTCCCGATTAAGGTATTTTCCACTTCTTGTTTTGTTGCACATATGCTAGATGAGGGCTTTGATTCTCTGTTCATGGGAATTCCAGACATCCCTTTTTGGCGCTACTGAAAAGTTTGAACTTGCTTATGCCAGCCAGAAGTTCCCATCAGATATCATCCATCATTTGTAACAGTACTCAGGAATGGAAAACAAACTTTCTTCTGAGGCCTGCTCTCCTGGCATACTGGCATACTGGGTAGGTTTCACAGGGAAATATCCTTTTTTCTATGTCCAATGGCCTTATTTGTTATGACAACTTACAGTACCAGAATAAGCCAGAATCCCATCTCTTGCAAGTTTGAGCATGGAAACTCTCAAGAAGCACACATTCCCAGGGATGGTGCTTACACAAATACAACAAAAGTTATTTTCCCTAGTTTTTTTCCAAGTAGCCCAGTAAAGCAGAGCTTGACAATTCCTGCTGCTTATAGGAGACCACCTCCTTTTCAGGTGGCAGGAAATGCAGTCATAAGTGTTAGTCCTGTTCTAAAAACTGGGGCCAACTGTACTGTAACTGAAATCTATAAAGCCAGAGCCTATTAAAACAACAATGTGAATCTGACCTTCCAGAATACAGATGAATTTTAAGTGCATTGCACTCCCATAGGACACAGAAACTCAGAAGCTGGTATAATCCCAGTTTGGTTTTGAAGCATCTTTTTTTTCTCTAAGTGTTCAGTAGAGTAAAGCACCTATGTCCCTGGAAGTTCAAATTAAACCCCAAGGAGATTGAGGAGTTTGCAGTTGTAACAAGAATTACAGTAGTCTCTCTTGGCAGAAGAACATTCGATTTTCAAGTGTGTTACAGCCATTTATCTTATGCTTATGCCCGAAACAATTTCTATAAGCTGGCAAGGGGGATATTTTCAAGAAATATGAAAATTAAACCATTGGAGCAATTTGTCAATCCCGGTTCCAAAAGGTACCAGCACAGAGGTAAGGCACAGCAGCTGTGAATGTGATGTGACCTCATGTTGCTTCATTGTCTTTCCTTCCTATCTTGCATACATGGTAGGGACTCACAGGTAAGTGTACTGAAAGCACTCTCACTTCCTCCAGAACTGCAAGACTACCCCTACAGAAGCAATTCTGAAGGGTTATGTTAAAATCCAACTTCCTGCTTTCCTGACCAACACAAATGTGTAGATCTCATGAAAACAGCCCATGCACAGTGATCATCTTTTTCTTTGCCAATACCAGTACACACTGTTCCAGAAAGATGCAGACAGGTATTGTGCCACAGAGACAGCACTTCTTAATCACACAACAAAGATATACATTAGTTTCTTAGGTGCCCAAGTCAATCATCTTCAATGCAGACATCAGTTGTTAAGCTTTTCTCTTGAAAAACCAACATATGTGGCTTGTATTTTCCCTTTCTGACCAGAGATATAGTCTGAATTCTGTCTTGGAGGCTACAGTAGTCACAGATGAGGCTGTGATGACAAGAATTAGGAAAGTATTATTTTTAGATGGTAGGATTTGCTAGAAAACTTTATACAGCTGAGGAAAAAACATAACATTTCTGGGTCTGGAAGGATGAAGCAGAATTACTTCTCTCTGATGCCACACAGAAAAAAAAAATAAAAAAAATCAAAACTAAGTTTTCTTTATTGCACAGATGATGAAAGACTGGCGCATGTAAAGAGAACATCATCATTGTTTGCTTTTTTTCTTTCCAGAAAGAGAAACCTGTATTCAAAAAACACTGCTAAGTGAAGATGAGATGGAAAGTCTGAAGTCTGACTCAGTTTTCAGGAATAAGTCTCAACCCAGGAATTTTCTCAGTCTTCTGTTGCATTCTATGCTGCCATCATCTGGCTCTTTTCATAAAAGCTGATCTTTCCTAAATCTGTTGTCTCCAAGTGTGAGTTTTTCTCTGGGTAGGCTCCAGTGCTTTTTGTAAAGATATGTCTCAATAAGGATTTGCCTTTGTCCAAGAAGCAAGTGTCTCCCTTCAGCCACCACACTCCAAAAATATCCATCCCCTCAGCCAGGCACCCAGCTTCCTCTGCCTAATTGAGCACTCCAGACAGAAGGATGATGTTTATTTATGAGACTTTACTCATACCTGCTATTCTGATTCCAGATTTCCTCTAATCATTGACCAGAGTTTTCATGATAGCAAACCAGTTACTTTTAGCGTGTCAGCTGCCAGGATTCTGATTGTCCTCCTAACAAGGGAATGCAGACACCTGGTCATAGAAAATACCTTTCATCCTACACTCAGTGGTTGTTACCAACTCCTCCAGTGATTAACTGAAATATAAACAGGTTGTTTACTTGCTGTGAGGCAAATATTTTCTGCCTGACAGAGCAATGATAAAATATGAGAGAATCTTTCCAATCAGCTTACACTGATCTAAGACCACACTGCTTCCAAGAGGTCACAACCTTCATCCCCTATCCATTTGACTGGAAACCACAACTCTGTGAAAGAAATTTTGAGTCTAGTTAAAAGTTGAATTTTTGATGGGTGATAAACCATGAAAGCACTGACAGTAATGCAGACATGGAATACAACAATACATACAGTAAAATTTCCTTCATCTTTAGATTGCAGAACACCACTGTTCTCAGGAAAACCATTTTTCTTTTAGCATTTACAGTGCTTGTTCGTTGGTTTTGGCTTTGTGGGGGTTTTTTTTGTTTGCTTGCTTTTTTGGCTACTCACTGATGTTCATAGGAGCCCTTTAGTCACTGCATGTGTCAGACAAAATTCTGCTTAGCAAAACATGTTCAGCTGCTAAAGGATTCACCCAACCTGTTATGTAGGTAACAAGAAAGCAAGGCTGCCTCTGCTCCTCTGCTGTCCAGCCACACCTCAGTTCCCAGCTCAGAACTGAAAGACACTACACAGATAATTTCTGTTGTACATGAACTGCAAACAAGCAAACATATCAGGAACCTTCTGTCACACAACACAGCAGTTATTGTGTGCAGTTCTTGAGAGGACGCTAATCAATCACCACAGGGGGAGGACAGCATGGGTTTACTGGGAGACATTCCAATAGGCTTTCCTGCATTCTTTTTCCTGAACAATTGAACAGGAGAGGTAAGTTGGATCAGGTTCTGCTGGAGCTTGGGATGTGTGTTTTTCAGAGCATGGAAAATACTGCATAAAAAGGAGATTTAGGGGCTTATAAATTAGAATTAACAAGTCTTTGGGCAAAGCAGAAGAGGGCAGTAAGGAGACACAAACCTAAAAGAAGAGAAGAAAGAATGGCTGCTTGTATTTATCACCCACATTTGAGTCCTGAGAAATTCTGCAGAATCAAAGCTGAAATTAGTCACTTCTGTAATGAACAAAGTAAAATATGACTAACATTATATATGCAGAAATTACCACATATTGTGGCCAACAACTAAATTCAAATGACAGTGTGATGAAATCCACAGGTTCTCCAATTGCTATTTATTTTTGTATTGACAGAACAGAGGTGGGATAAAGAGGCTGAAGGATATGACAGCTGAATCAAATCTCCATTGTGAATTCAAACCTGAATCAATACATGCAGGTCTTGAGTACCACTGCATTCTTCCCCTAAAAAGCTTCCCTGACCTGATTACCACATGAATGTCTCCCTCAGGCGTCTGGTAGATCAGGGCTGAAATATTCAGACACATTTAGGAACTCATAGAAATGGAACTTCCAAGACTTGTAAGAAGTCCAAGTCCTAAAGAACCAACGCAGAAAGCAAATGCATACCTCTGTAAAAATACTTATGTCAGCACAGTTAAATATTGGAGGCGTGGGAAAATACCTCACAGTTTTTTGTTTGTTTTTTTTTTGTTTCAGAGGAAATGCAGACAAGTCCTTTATTGGCCCTCTATAGCATTGGTGACATTTATTTCTTATATAGCCTCTTTTCCAGCTTTGACCTGTGTAATTTTAGAGTAAGATGGAAATGGAGGAGAAGCAAATCATATAGCAGCATGTGCCACATGTTCCTCACTCACGGATTAAAACAAAGAATGCTTCATTTAATTTTTCAAGCAAGCTCTCTGTGTTTCTGGAGAGTGCTGATGCCCTGTGATACCTGAGCAAGATGGCATTAAGACTGTATACACTGTATTCCTCTTGTTTCCTTAATAAAAGAATAATGAACTCAGCAGTGCAGAACCAAACATGCTGCTATGAAGGAGACCTCAAAGCCCACTCAGCTTCTTCACTGGTGTGTATTAAAATTAATGAGTTTCTGCTACAGAAAGAAAGAGGTTTCCTTACATGGGAATGATCTTTGTACGTGGCTATGATCTTTGTACTGTAGCACAACCACTGACCAGCACAGAAATTCACACAGCTGTCTCAAACAATAAATTCCTTTTAAAAGGAAGAAAGCAAGGACAGATGTAGTACACTTTCTAAATATACTGAAAGAGGGGATAGGAGAGCTTTTCATTTGCATATTAAGCATCTTCCCATTAGTAGACTGGATTGCTGTTGAGGTTCTCTTTTCCCCCTGTCCTACTCCCCCCATTTATGTAGCTAACAGAGCAAAAAATTGGCAATACTGAAAGACAGCCAGCATCCGAGGCTGCTCATTCAGTCAATATAGCCACAGTACGTAATGAGTTTCAATTACAGAGTCCCTATTTTTTGTACATGGGAACATATATCTGGAAGTCAGCACATTTCATTAATATTTTTATTAACACATCCACAGTGGTTTTGAGTTTTTAATGCTTTCCTGTTACTGTAGCAAAATTTTGAAGCAGTTATTTGCTTGGTACATAATACAATTTTTAAAATGCTGTTTCGTTAAGACAGCCCAGTTATATCCCCTATTCTTCAAGGCATCATCTAATGACAAAGGGGAGTCAATAACACATTGCTATACTAACCTCTTTGAAGCTTATTTCCTGCCTCTGAGTTACAGTGAGGAACAAAAATTACTAGCATGCTTCATATCTGAAAAGCACATCAAGTATTTTGTGAATTTAGCTCAAGCCATTTGATTGGACTGAGATTCTAACTGGAGGACACTTTTATCATAAATTATCTAAATTCCACAAAATAATTGCCCAAAATCTTAATGAAGATCACTTCCTTTTCTTAGGTGTTAGAGACACATCAGCCTCAGATGTATCAATGAATTCAATGAATGCTAGCTTCAATCACAGCATAGAAATACAAGTGCAAATTGAGGTAAAAATTGGAAAATCAGGATAACCTCAAAACTGCTTTGAGCTGTCCTGTGGGAACCAAACATTCCCATCTTACTGAGGATATGGGATCTCAGACTATTCAGATTTCACATATTTCCACTCTGTTCCAGAGTTCATTGCAACCTATAGAGAACTCTCAACTTTTACAGACCAGGAAAAGAATCGAGGGGGAAAAATAGAGTCTTGAAGGAGCACATCAGGAATCCACTCTGCTAACATATACAGCTTTACAGGCTTACTTTTTCTACATTCCTGTGGCTGTGATTTATACCTAAAAATCTTTGCTATGTCACTGATGTCGAACTCTGTGTTTCCACAGAATACCTGCCTCATTCTGCTAACTGCTTCTGTTTGAATTTAATTAAGTTCAGCCTATTAATAGCATCATGTAAGGGGCAGTTATTTTGCTTATCTCATTAAAATCCAGAAAATTGCTGCACTGTAAGGCCATTAAATCCCAGCCAGTCTAGAAGCATTAGGACTGCATTAGTTTATCATTAGTGAAATTTATTTTTAGTCTCACTAGACTCCACCTTTGTCAAAAAAAGGTAGCACATGCAGAAACAAAATATCTGAAAGTTAGCCTTCTTTTTGGGAAGACAAAAAAGAAATGGAAATGAAAATACATCCTAGAAGACTTCAGAAACGGTTCTTTATATGATGTAAGGACAGACCACTCCATTTTGCCACTTCCCTGTTGCTAGCTTGCAAACCTTCCTTTGTATCTCTCTCCATTCCCCTGCTTCTGGAGAAGGCCTAAGCCTGGAATATTTGAATTCCAAAGCAGTTGATTCCAGCTTCTCTAGCTAGGGGAAAAAAAAAAAAAAACAACAAAAACCCAAACAAATAACCAAAACAAACAAACAAAACCAAACAAAGCCAAAATAAACTGCACAACACAACACCAAAACAAACAACAAAAACCAAAACACGCAGCACTGAGCAGTCTGCCATATATTCAGTAAAATTTCAGACTAGGCTGAGGCAAAGAACTCATTTCCTTTGCTCTTCCCCGACGTCCCCCTCCCCCCCCCTCGGAAGCGCTGCGGGGAACCTGGGGGGGTCCCTGCAATACCAGGAGATCCCGAGATCCCGCCAGAGGGAAACTGCATCGCACAGGAACTTCTCAGGGAGAGTCTTAAAACACAGAAGCCATTTTAACGAGACCTACTGTGCTCTACAGCCAGACTACAGACATCCTGCAAAAGTTGCAATAGAGACAATTCTTTTTAAAGAAAATATTTTTTAAATTACAGCATTTGGGTTCTCATGCAATCTAAAGATGCAGATCTTTCACAGAGGAATGGATATTCAAGTCAGAGCAGTTCAAGGTTTTTTATATCTCCTTTAAAATTACTTTCTTACATTTGTTACATTTAACATATTTTTCTTACTGTTTCCCGAGGACAAATAACTAGGGTGATATATATACAAGAAGCACAGGATTTTTAGACATTTTACCTGGCCAAGTACAGAAAGGATGCATACAAAATTATATTTTCCAATTCATTTATGTTTACCTATTCAAAAGATGGGACCAGGAGGTAAGAAGGAGGGCTAGGCAGTGGTACCATGACACAAGTTCACCAGCCTTCAGCTCTTCTGTCAGGAGGCCAAAAGTCAGGGAAGAGAGAGTGACATAAATCAGCACATCTCCCTCCCCATCAGCAAAGAGCAGGCCTTATTTATAGCTGGAAAGCTAGAGTCATCTCTGGGAGTTGCACCAGGAGTTGTCTCTGTGAAATGGGGTGCACTAGTTACAGAACAAAGTTTTTATCAGCCAGCACAAGTAGCATAGACTTGGATCCAGGCTGCCACACAGCTGCTCTTCTTGTGCTAACCAGTGCCAGTGCCAACCTACCTTTATTTCTGCTACAAAACACAGAACCATATCCCAGCTGTCCTTTGAATATTTCCACATCTCAAAAAGATTTCACATCACCAAAATGGGAAGAACTAAGAAGACTGCATCTTTCTGTGGTAGTTCAGAGATTTACATGAAACCTGAAAATTCCACTGCAAGCAGCAATGGCCTCTCACATTCCTGACCTGTTCCCAATCTCTCCACTTAACTCTTGGTCCCTAATGTATCTGTTCAGAGAAGTGGCTTTTCCAGATTTTTCAATTACTCCAATATATAACTTGAATATTTGAGACTCCATATTCTTTTAGGCAAATCTATTTCTCTAAACAGATATATTGGAAATAAACTGTTAAGGAAGTGGGGAGATGTGATGCAGATATTCTCTGTAACAGAGATGTATGCTAAGTCCTGCACAGCCTGAAATATGGCTCAGAGAGCAAGTATGGCATCCCATCAAATACAGAGCCATGTTTCCTTTCATTATTCACACACCACTAGATCAATAAATCAAGGTGTCATGCAGCCTGACACAGAAAAATTAAACAGGTGCCACAAAAATCTTGCTTTCACGGCAATTTTGCATGGAAGAAAACATGTATTGATTCTATTTCCAATATAGTGCTCTCATTGTATTTCTAAGAAAATTTAACATTCCTGATCACAGAAATATAAGTTTAGAATGCAATTTCCATGATTTTTTTTCTGAAAACTGTTAACACTCTAAATTAGTTGATTACTCTAAATTACTCTAAAATAGTTCATTATATGAAATATTATGATTTTTCTTACAAGCAACCTTTAGACCTGGACTAGCATTTTTATCTGTCCAGAAATTATAGTAAATTACCACAATCTTTACTTCACCTGCTATTTTACTCAGGCTATGTCCAGAAAAAAAGGCCACAATAAATTCCAAAGTAAGGGCTACACCCACTGATAAATTACACAGACCCAAGTCTCTTATTTAGCCAGTTAAATATTTACTAGACTATAACTGGCAAACAACTCTTAGGTCACTTAGATGATAACCGATTTATCAGAGGAAAAGTCTTCAGCAAGTATTTCTTAGCCCCACTACAGACATTTCTAAAATATTTTTGTAGGGTTTTTCTTAAGCCTACAAAAGAAAGTGAAACTTCACCTGGATGGATATGTGCACAAAGAAAGCACAATAACACATCATCAAAAGGATTTATCATCTCAGACTGGATATCTTTCAGTCCTCTATTCTGTCTCTGTCATCACTAGCAAAGAGCTAGTGATAATTCTGAACACAAAATGCAGTCTGATGCTTTGGTTTCTGAACATCAAAGACAAAAAAGGTAAGATCTCAATTTCTTAAAGTCTATTTAGACAATGTACTGCTCTTAAAAAGCGTGACTATGAAAATTTGTCTTCCCATAGTATTTTGATCATGCTCTTTATTCTGCTTTACTTTCTTACTAAAAAAAATAAATCCTAGTTTATACATCTACACTTATTGTATGAATTTGTAGTACAAGTTCTCATGCTTTCGTATGTGGGAGGACAGAACAGAGAACTATCTGCATTAATCCAGCACACCTTCAATGCATTTCTGCTCACTTAAAATTGATGAGTATCTATTTCAAAGTTAGAATTACAAAAATCTTACAATGTACATGCGACTGTGACTGTGACTACAGGTCTTCTTGGGAGACGAGGAAAACAGAGAACAGAAAGACAGGTGAAGAAAGAAGAAGGGATATTGAAATAAAGTTAAATTCAATTCAGCTGTTCTAAATTTGCTTCTGTGTCATTGAACAGTATTAGAGAGTGATTTTGGATACAGAAGAAACAATGGTCACGGCACTGATTTGGCCATCAGCAGAGCAGCCATGTACAGCAATAGTCACAGCTTACAGATACGCAGATTACGTACTTCTGCCTTACTTTAAACCAAACCTTTCGCTGTCAGAACTAGATTTTAATAAGAGTCTTATTAGGCAGTTCTAGTTTAAACATTCTATATGATCAGGAAAATGAGTATACAGCAGTGTGAGGAGAGTCATCCCTGAGAAACAAGTGCAAACAAAGATGACCTTAGCCTTGATCTGTGCATCTTATGTAATAAGAGCTATATCCAGCAAAGAATTACCTTAAACATCCCCCATACTAAGTTTCCCACTGTCTTATCTGATGATCCCATTATCAGAATTCCCATTCTCATGGAGCTCATCTTTGAACTAACTTCTCATTCCCTAACCTCCATAAATTATAACACCTGCTGAGCTTTTCTCACTCTCAAAATCTGTTATTTCACCTTTTTAATACCCTGGCACCTTAATCTTCTCTTTAAGTTGCTAAAAAAAGATCATTTCAATCTTCTCTCCCTTTCCTCTCTAACATATCCCTAGGTTGCCCTTTTATTCAATCCCTCTTCCAATTTTCTCCATCATGTTTTGCCCCTGCCTTTGCTAGACCCCACATTGTCTATAGAATTTGCCTGCACAGATAGAGCTTCTTCAAAATGCCAGGGGCTTTTCTTTTGAATGAAGTATAAGTCTGCCCTGGCTTTTTACCTTTCTCTCACATCCTGCTTTAATAGTGATCCTCAGAATTATTCTTTCATATCGAATTCTGAAGAGAAAGTTAACTCAGAGAATTAAGCACAGTCAATTGTCATTGCTTTGTGGGGGCAGTCCAAAGTTTTGGATTTGGTCTTGCAGAGGCTTTTGTTTTAGGGTAATAAGCAGATGAATTTGGAACTATGTTTTTTTGTTCTCCTATGTTTTTTCTCGCTCATTTTACTACAGTTGTCAGTGTTCATTATTTATTAAATAACATATATAACATAAAATGCTTAGTTACAAATTAAAGTTTTCCTGCACGGATTACCATTGGCTTCTTTTTCTACCTGGGAATATAGAATCTCACACTACAAATCAACTCTCCAGGAACACCAAAACAAAAATAAAAATTTTTACACAAAGGGATCCAAGGACACCAGGTGAATGGGCACAAAGATAAGAAAGTGAAACCACAGCTGGTAAATGTGAATTACTAGAACACTTTGCATCTATGGAAAGGATTTTTGAGAATTAGAATAGACTTGGGGAAGAATAAACTGAAGACCTTACTCGCTGAAGAACAGGGAAGAATTGTTTAGAAACAGTTGAATTGTTTTAGAAACAATTCAGAAATGAGGACACAAAGTAAGGTTGATGAAAGAACCCTGTCTTCACCTCATTTCAAAAACAAGGAGATATTTCACAGAAGTAAAATGCAGAACAAAGTAATACTTTATAATCACTTTGTAATCAAACTGTGGAACCTGTTGCCACAGGAGGCTGTTGAAATCTATGAATCAATAGTAAGAAAAGGTTTTAGTTAATTACAGAATTTAAGTACAACTAGGCTATCAGCTTTGTAAAAAAATAATGTTTTTGGAATTCGATCCAATCTTTAATTGATACAGATCATGTAAATGCTGTGAGGGAAGAGGGGATTATTCCTTAGGAGCCTACTGTGAGGGTGGTGGGCCTTTGTCAGAGCTATCAGTACTGGGCTCTGCAGCATTGGCAAAGGCAATAGGCACAGATCCAGCTTGGTTCCCTTCCAGGATGGGATTTCAGTTTTCCTAGATTTGACAGTAGTGAACAGTCCAATAGAATTAACTCTTCTGAATGCTCACCTTAGGGGGATGAATAAAGTACAATCACATGAAAATGCAACATAAATGCTTTGTTTGTGTTAAAACGTTGATTTAATATCCTTTCAAAGTCTATGGACTTTCATTTGTTCACACATTAGACTTGTTCTAACCTGCACTATTATTGCTTTTATACAAAGAAACAAGAACACTGTTTTATCAACTGGAAAACCAGCACAGTAAAAGGGGTTCTGTAGTCAGCAGAGGGAGTCAGCCACTTCCAGAAAGCAGTTCATCTATTTTAGGAATGGCCAAATTGCCCTCTGGAGATGCCCATCTCCACTAACTGCAGAAGGAATCTGAAGCCTATTCCACATCTACAGTGACACTTATACATGGAATTGGTGGAATGGTACTCTCCCACAAACTTCTGAACAATACTGGTGTTCAATTAGTCTAATCTGAAGATGTCTGCCTCAACAAAGAACTGAATTGCTCTGCTAACTTCCTGTGAGACATATTAAGCAGATGTGGGTTAATACACCATGAAGATTTAAATTGACTTTGACTTTTAAAATCTCACTCATTGTAAAAATTAAAGAAATCCAACCTCAGGTACAGAGAAAGCTGAAGTCAAATTCTGGTAACTTCTCCAACAAACAGCCACTGATTTAATTGGTTTATTCAGGCTTTATGCTTTTTGCCTGAAGAAATTACATATAAAGCTGTCCCAGCATTTGCATGCATTTGTTGGCTGAATTTTCATGCCAAATTGCTGTCAGAAATCCAGGACCTACATGAACATAAAGGCTTTCCAGTTTTTCAGCAGTGCTCTAGTGCCATTCCTCTTCCAATTCACATCAGAAAAATGTTTTTTAAAAACCAATTGCTGGTGAGACTGTCAGAAGTGCAGAGAAGATGGCTATATAGAGCAAAAGGCAAACAGCAAAGAGCAGCACTGTGATTGCTTGGCACTGTCCATATTACCTTCAGGCTGGGACTTGTATAAATGAGTCAAAACCAGCTATGCAACTGATAGCAAAGTTGAACTGCACACAGAGCAACTGTAGCCTGCATGATTTTACTAATTTAAGTACTTGGAAGCAGCAAATAAAAGTCATAATAGGTTATGTCAGGAAAGTCTGAAGGTAGAAGGGTTCAGGGGAGGGTATGAAGGCTGGGTGTTGAGAGAAAGTCTGGGCTGACTCAGAGTGACAGCAATATTGGCCTATTTGACTAGGGCTGATCAGTGCACACGATTTCCAGCATTGCTGCATAGCAGCCCTCAGTGCTAGTAACCAGAACTCAGCACCTATACAGCTTTTTCCTGGGGGTATCTTCTGTAAAAAAAACCCAGAGTAACTTTAAAGAGGCATTTAAATTAAATGTGGTCACAACTTAAGACTCAAGATAGTTGCTTCTATTTGTCTAAAGACACTTCAAATTTTGGAATTCCAGGGGCAATTCACAAACTGCTGGAAATAGTCTCACATTCTCCATTATTGCTATTTCCACACCAATCAGCACAACCATTCCTAGCAAACACTATGAAGGTGTAGTTATAGGGTTTTTTCTACCTGTAGCACAAATCCATCTCTTATTTTCATTATGGAAATGTTTCCTTCGCCCATGCTAGAGCCAACAGTGTTCTCTTAGTCTATTTAATTCCCACACCCCTTGAAGTACCTTTGTCTGTACTGATTACTAAAGGGATTACAAGAATCAAGTTTCCCAAAGGCTATGTGTCGGACAGTAGGTATGAAAATGAAACCTCTGATGAGCAGCAGTTACTTATTAGCCATTAGCTAGGAAGATTCCCTCTTCATCTGTTGACTCACAGATACTTCAACAGGAAGATTACCCAGGTCTGATAAGAAATATTCCCAGCATAGGAAGGTCTCATGCTTAATAGATGGTAATAATATTAGACCAACATTTAAAGAGTGTCAAGCAATACAAACAGGTTAAAAAATGGATGCACTGTGGTATAAATGAACTAAAAGTCACTGGTACTACACTAATAGTTTAACTCTCAAATTCATATATTACTTTTCACTTTAGAAAAGCCATTCATTTAAAAAGTCAACATAGACCTCTGGACAAATTAAGCCATGAGAGAAGAAATGGGTTTTTTCCTGGTTTACTTTAGAACACCATACTTACCTTTGGCTGGTTATAAAACCCCTGAAATGAGCATACCATAGCAATTTGCAGGCAATGAATAAATATAAGAAAGACGTTGAAGAGATCATTGACACACCAAGCACTTGAGAGGCCTTCCAGTGAATACCCTTATGAATATAAACACACACAATCTACTGCAGAATTCCTTAACTTACCAGGTCCTTCAGCAGACATTTTGAGACCCTATTCCTGCAAAGCAACCATTTATAGCAGTTTAATAGTCTATATAAATATGCAAATAAAGTTATATAAACCAGCACTTTTTGCTGGTTTCTTTACTTATTCTTTTTGGCAGCTGCCACATGAAAATTACAACAAGTGTGGCTCCCAATGTGATTTATATACACAAAGAGAATGACAATCAGTTCATTCAGCTAATTATTCATTTCCATTTTCTAATCTGGTTTTAAGTCGAGGACATCACAGTACCTCAGTATTTGAAAACTGATCTCTCTAAAGTTTGTTACAGAAAATGGGAATATTTTTACATGTCAACTTGTAGATTCATTTCTGGAGTTTTGTCTGTTTTATAAATGAGGAGTTTCTGAACATAGAATCATAGAATGACAGTAATTTGGGTTGTAAGGAACTTCTAAAAGGTCATCAGGGACACCCTCAACTAGATGAGTTTGCTCAGAGCCTTGTCAAACCTCACCTTGAATAAAACATGTTCAGTGCATGTTTTAGATGTTTTAAATAACACAATAATAAATAATAAATAACATAAAACTGCCTTTACTATAAAATTATTACACACCTAGACAGATGTGTGTTCAAGAGATCAGCATTCTATATCCTGAACAAAATACCATACAATAGTCTGTAAGTTGCAGAAAAAGACGAGCCGTTGTGCTCTTTTGGGAGGCCTGAAAATGCTCACTAGAGAACCAAAAAGGTAGTCACAAAAATTACGTAAGGTCTCTCTTAGGCATATTACAGGCATCTTTGTCACTGTAATTGCACCCATATTACCTCACCACTCCCATTTACGGAGCAAGATCAGCTAACTAAAAGTACATGACGACACAGGCTTGGAGATCCTTGCACTTTAACAGCTGCACATGGAGGTGGACACGTGGCCCCTGAACACAGTTCTAAAGTTTCTGCTACTGACTGCAGTGGAATTTGGGTGTGAATCCATTCATCTTCCATTCCTCTATCTAGAATGTGATAAGGCCAAGCCAACAATACATGCTACAATTTTGCTTCCTCTTTAAATGCCTTCTTTTCCTGTTTGCCACATTTCATTTTTTAAAAGGCTACTTCCTGTGGGAATAAAAAGCTCAAGAAGCAAAAAAAAAAAAAAAAAAAAAAAAAACAAACCAACAAAAAAACCTGCCACAACAACAAAAAAACAACAACAACAAAAAAAAAAACAGCCAAAAATACCCCCTGAACTTTTAAAATTTCACTAGGAGAGGTTTAGAGCACTCATCTTTCTTCACATTCTCAAGTGTTTTTCCAGCTCACAGATATTTCAAAGATGTATTATGAGACCTGGGCACAGACAGTGCTTTGCTTCTATATTTATGGTAAGATCTTATTTCTTTGCATGTAAAGATTACAAATTTTTTCCATTTTCAAATAGATGGCAGTACAACCTGCCTCATTCAGAAGTTTCCATTAGTCTGGAAACAGCTGATGTTGGCAGTGGTAGCTGAGAAAACAGTAAGCTGGAAAATGTAGCAGCTGTTATGTGAAAGAGAATAAAATGGAAAACCCAGAGTTTTTTCTAGAATCCTGGGTTTGTCTCCCAGAGTTTCATAGTGAGGGCCTCCCAAAAGCAAGTACTTGAAAGTATTTGTCTGCTACATAGGCTGTCATGCCAAGTATTTGCAACTTGCTCTAGGTTGCAAGTGATGTGATTCAGTCCTGCTGAAATCAGTAACGTGATGTTAAGTCAGAGTAGTGGGGAAATCCTACCATGGTTATTATCATATGTAAAACCTATTTAATTCTCCAAGGCAGAAGCCATCATGAGGTATACGAAGCAGCTTGTGAAAAAAAACCAAAAAGAAACTGAATATGTGCTGTGTTTGATCTAGTGGGACTGTGCAAATAAAAACTGCTTTTTGCCAATAAAATCAGTCCCTATATTAAGAGTGAGGGAAAACTGGTTTTCCTGACAGTGGCCTGGCTGTAATCTAGTTAAAAGACAGCAAAGACACCAGGACTATTTTGACCTTTTACACACTGCAGAGGGGGTGAAGTAGTGACAGCACTGTAATGGCAAAGGGGATCTCTCAAGTCTTTGGGGTGCTAAGAGACCTCTCCTTAAATGCAGTTATGGAAACAGAACATTGTTGCTAAAATGACCTTTACTTTAGCTGGCCCACCTACTCACTAACCCTCAGCATACTGATGGACCTAAGCAGTACTCTCAATTTTTTTCATGAGAATTTTTACATGATTCACTGAAAACTGAGACAGAAATATTTCTTTGCAAATGCAGCTTGTGAACAGGCAGCATGAGTGACTCATGATGAATAATGAAAAGCCATGCTAAGCACTGCATTTCATTAGAGAAAAGTTCTCAAAAGAAAATTCTCCTGCAGGACTCAGCGTAAAGAATCTTAGGACTTACTGCGATTGTAGTTCATCTGATTTGAAAGACACACAAAAAAATTAATTTGGCACTGTTTGTTTTGATAATGGCTGACCAGTCAAAAATTAAACCTAAAAGACTTATGAGACTTCAGAGCAATCTTATTTCCATTTCCCCTATTGCACCGAGTGCAGAGAACCCAGATGACTGCAGAGTAGTCAGGGTGATGAGTCTCTTGACTGCCATTTGTTCACATACTGCTGCTAGAAATCAAATACTTATCATCTCCAAAAAATTTTGTGGCAGATAACTCCTGATTATGCTGCAGAGTAATTCAATACTATGAACACAACACATTAATTCAGTTTGTCTTGTATTTGGGCAGGAGATAAATATAGTTCTCTATCGATATAATATCAAACTGCCATTCCCCATAAAGATTCTGCCTCCAGGCAGCAAGCTTGACCTTGAATCTGCTCAGACAGAGCTTGTAATTATGTTTTGAACTACAAATACTTTACTTCTAGGTGCTCTTTACCTCCTCAGCCCCACATAGTAGAGATCACTAAACCCTGGGATTGATCGATGGCATCCAAAAGATGGCAAATTCCACTAGAGAAATTCCTTATAATGTGATGATACATTTTTCTAATCAATCCTTGTATTTCAAGATTCTCTTTTACATAGTGAAAAAAAACCTAAACTGTATATTTCTACCATATTACCTCACGTAATGTTTAGATTTTAGGGATTCTTAAACTAATAATGCATAGGTAGTGTTTTAGGACATGCACTGTGATCCATGCAGAACTGAAAGATGGACACAGTCCATCTCCTCAGTGGAATTTCTGGTTGAAGTTCAAGAATTTTTGTTTCAAAATAAAGACATTCTTTCCAAGAGATTCACAGATTACACAGAAATTACTTTCCTTTAGGTGAGAATTCAACTGCTGTAACAAGTGATATTTCCCATTTGCACAGAGCTTTTCAGGGGCTCCCAGGTAGAGGATTGATCCAGTTTGTTTACTATTCCTAGCATAACTCGTCTACAATATCTATCAAAATAACAGAAAACAATACTTTATCTTCCTTACAACGTTGATGCTACAAGGATAAAAATGGTACTTGTGCCTTCAGAACAATACCCACAAGAAATTTACTTTAGAAAATTACCCCCAGGAGTCTACAAGTGGGCCAAACCCTACCTTATGTATCCCACTGAAAATTACTTCTACCTTCCTGTCAATTTTGAGCATCACAAGAGTAATGTACTTTTGGCTGGCTCCCTCAGTGCAGATGAGATGCTAAGCTGTTTGGCTGGCCCTTCCTTCAGCCCAAGCTTGCAATATTCCAGAGGATGCTATGAGGAAATCACATTGCACAGCCAAAACCTTCTTTAATAAATTTGATCTCTACAAACAATTAAATCCAATTCCCCCAGACCTTACACCCAGGAGCAAACTTTGTTCTGGAACCCAGGAGACTAAAACTCTTTGGAACCTTGTCTTGGTTGGTGGTGCCCAGACCTGCTCAAAAAAAGCAGGCCTGAACCTGTGCATAGTTGACAGAAACCTGAAGTAACTCTGTAAAGGTTACACATCAGATTTGGGGGAGTTAGGCTTGAATTGAATTCGTGAACAGACACAGAGGATCCTATAAATTGAGGATCAAGTTCTATATAAGTGCTACCCACACCAAATTGTTAGTATCAGTTTCCCTATGGTGCAAGCTGGAAGGACCACAATCCTTCTATGAAGTGTGTGCTAGTACTCAAATGGACACTTCTTTGGAAACATTACTTTCAAACAGTACAAAAACATGCAAAGGGAATTGCTGGTAGCCTCAGGAAGAACCACTACCATGTCAGGACTTCAGAAGAGGGAGAACTTTCTTATAATAAGTGCTCAAGCAGTGTCTTCTGCTCTCACTGACTTTGATGCAGTCTGATGACTGTGTCATTGTGTGGTTCCCACGGTTAAGCTACAGTGTCATCTCCTATTTACCTGTGAGAACACAACCCAGGTCTCTTTATAAGCAATGCAGACCCTGCCAGGATCTGACAAAACATGTATATTCTACCCTACCCACCCACCACAGACAGCTGACATCTACAAGCCTTAGCAGGTTCATCCCTGGAGCAAGGCCAGTTTCTGTGCTTCCCTTTATGAAAGTGCTCCCTTTGTTCTAGCTGAACAAGTAATACTGGATATGCTGTTGGTTAATCTTTCCATGCCTCTATTTCTTCTACAAACAGTGGTCAGTAGAGGTTTACTCTATTACTATTCTTACTGATACCACACTGACTCCTGCTCTATGTCCATCCCATAACTGAATATGCCAGAATGAGGTATCAGCTGAGCATGCCCCGACACATTTCCAGCAAAAGATCTGAACTGCTGATCAGTGTTTTCAAGCTCTTTTATTATATACCTGCTGATGGCCAGACAAAAAGACCAAACTATAGATCATGAATACTGCTTCTTAGAACCATAGAATCATAGAATCATAGGATGGGCTGGGTTGGAAGGGACCTCAGAGATCATCAAGTCCAACCCTTGATCCACTACCGCTGCAGTTACCAGCCCATGGCACTGAGTGCCACATCCAGTCTCTTTTTAAATATCTCCAGGGATGGAGAATCCACTACTTCCCTGGGCAGCCCATTCCAATGTCTGATCACCCTCCCCATAAAGAAATTCTTTCTAATATCCAACCTAAACTTCCCCTGGCACAACTTAAGACCATGCCCTCTTGTCTTGTTGAAAGTTGCCTGGGAAAAGAGACCAACCCCCCCTGGCTCCAGCCTCCTTTCAGGGAGTTGTAGAGAGTGATGAGGTCTCCCCTGAGCCTCCTCTTCTCCAGGCTGAACACCCCCAGCTCCCTCAGCCTCTCCTCACAGGACTTGTGCTGGATCCCTTCACCAGCCTGGTTGCCCTCCTTTGGACCTGCTCCAGGACCTCAATCTCCTTCCTGAACTGAGGGGCCCAGAACTGGACACAGGACTCGAGCTGTGGCCTCACCAGGGCTGAGTACAGGGGCAGAATCACTTCCCTGGACCTGCTGGCCACGCTGTTCCTGATCCAGGCCAGGATGCATTCTTAGCAACTTACTTTCTCATGTATCTGTTAACTTTTTCCTAGTATTCATCATGAGCTCTGATCCTCATGATCTCTTCCCTGTTTTATGAGTTCTTGAGGTTAACATTTATAAGATCTCTTCCAGAAGTTCAAGCATGATCTATTTGAATGTTTCTAATGTATGTATGTGCCTTAGGAACTATAGTCATTGACAGGAAATAGTACCAAATGAAATGAAATCAAACTAACCAAAAGCACACTGGGATTATTGTATGATGTTGTAATTATTTTTTTCCTGGACTAAAATACATTTTTGGGTTAATTTTCCCATTCTTACACTCATTGTCAGTACTACAGCCAGGAGGAAACTCCCA
The DNA here is from genome assembly GCA_023637945.1 of Phaethornis superciliosus. Lineage (NCBI taxonomy): Eukaryota > Metazoa > Chordata > Aves > Apodiformes > Trochilidae > Phaethornis > Phaethornis superciliosus. Next base: position 11,587,359 of record JAJQWJ010000009.1, on the reverse strand, counting down.
CTACCAGATATCTCCACCTGCCAATCCTTTGTGATTGCTCATCAGACACATGAATATATTTTCATATTTTGTGTACTCAGGATCATTACCTGCCACGTCCTACCTTTCCCACTAAATTTTGTAACATTTCAGAAAGTTAAATGTTCTGTAACTTTCCCAAATTGGGAAACTTTCCCAAAACTTTCCCAAATTTGTTAGAAAAAAAAACCAAAAAACCAACCTGTAAATATCATAAAATAGACTATTGTCTTGAGTGAATACAGACAGCTGTGTTAAAAAATGAGTTATCTAATTGCAGCTAAAGCTAGGGGGGTAGAAGGCTAAGTGAGTCCAGCTAGTTTTAGGTGATATTTTGTCACATTTAGCATTCAGTCATGTTCTGCTATTCAAAAGTCCATTGAATACATGTTTTCTAACAGTGCACTTTGCCTAGTATAGATAAGGTCTCTGACATTATCAGAAAAAGTAGCACATACTAAGCATCACAGATTCAAAATGAATCCTTTTATGGAGGCTATTCTTATTTTCTGTTTACAAGATCACTGCTGGCACCAAGTGTTTGTAGAACTTCTACTGTGAGAGGAGCAGCGTGCTTCACTGGCTGCAAAAGACTCTACACATACTGTGTTCTGTCCTTTCCCTGATGAAGAGGTTATTTAGAGATATGTGCATAAGAGGAATATCTGGATTTGTGGATTTTATATTCACAGATACACACTTTGTTGATATATGCGGACAGCCTGAGAGCCGTTATTATTTCTTCTGCCCAATGTTATGGCTTTTGCTGTATATACACCATACAATATTCTATCAACACCGACTCCCACTTATCAAGGCAGCAGGAACTCAACACCAAGTAGAAGCTCACTCATTGACAAGTCACATTTTTCCCTTCAAAACTGATAAGCAGTACCTCCAAAAAGCAAGAAAACTTGTGGTTAAGTCCTTGTACAAACAGATGTTTGCTGTGCAACAGAACAGACTTCCCACAGTGCTGACAGAGGCAGAGTTTCTACAGATCGTCTCTGTTTGGAGCTACCTGTTCTGGGTCTTCAGAAAACTGCCTGTAAACATCACAAGAGTCAACTGAGCTCTGGTGTCCTGAGCCTGTTAAACAAGCAGTGCATTTATAAAGAGCAGTTGTGCCTCCTGCCACAAACACCCTTGTCACAAAGATTGAACTGGGGCAGTGATATTGCTGCAATATAACAGCAATGGTTCCTCTGCCAAGTGAGAGAAGTACTATTCCTCCCAAGTATTCATCTTCATGCCATCAGGATGACCCCTAAGGAAACCCTAAATACAAGGAGACAGAATTTACCAGACGCTCTGCCTACTGGTTCCATTTTTTACTACATATCAAAACAGACAGGGACTCCTGCACAAGGTTTGACTGAGGAAAAATTCTGTGGCAACTCTGTGCTCAATGTCCTGTCTCCCAGGGTGAAAAATGCCACTCATCATCACCAAACCAAATGCTGTCACCTGCTAATGCATAACATCAGTCTAGCTGCTGATTTAGAAAGGTCACTAAAATGAGATCTGAAATACAGACCTCTGTGAAAATAGTCAGCTTGCAGTATTCAAACAATTTTAGCATGCAAAGAATTAAGAAGCCAGTCAAGCCAGAGACATTTTTTGAAAGGTACTAAATCACAGGACAGGACTTTCCCTGACAAATCAGCAGGGGCAGGTTGCTTTTAGCAAATACAGCTACTCCTGGAAAAGGATGGTGATAGCATAAAACAATTAGCATAGGAGACTGTTCAAGGACAAATCACATTTGCTGATGATGACCATAGTATATTAGCTACTACTGGGTCTGCACCATCCATAATTATTTGTTAAAAGATGAAGTTATGGAGACTAGAAAGTCATAGCAACTTGTTGAAACACAAATAAAATAGAACAGAGGCACCTTTTGAAACAGAGGCAGCTCATGCTTCACTGTGAGCACTTGCTTGCAACTTCCAGGGTTTTCAACAGGAATCAAGCGGCTGTTTCCGTTCTCTCCTAGGCTGGGCTGACCTGCAATTTAGTAGCACAATTTTGGCCATATTCTATTGTTCCTATGGTTGGTTGTGATTGTTATTTCACATGGACAATTAAAGTAAGTATTTATGACCAACATGAAAAATGACCAGCCATCATTTTAGCTATATTCGGAACCCGGATCTCATCTAAATGGCTGTGGAAGGAGTAGTGCATGTTCAATAATGGCACTCCTTTCCCATGAGCTAGGAAAATATCCTCCACATCTGCCAGGAAGCAGGCAATACTCAACATAGCAGGGCTGATTTTCCTAACTTACACAAACTCATTTGTGCTCCATCTAGGCTCATGTCAAGACAGTGAGGACACACAGTTCTTATTCTTACATTTCATTATTCAGACCACCAATCAGCAAATCCAATACCCATTTGAAAATCACTGGTTCTGCATTAGAAGACAGTTTAAAATGTGCAGAGTTCCAAAAAGAAAGGTTGCAAGCAAGTGGATTCAGCAACTGTCACAACAAACATATTCTGTAAGTATGCTCTGTAACCAGGACAGCAGGACTGTAGATGCTATTATAATACTGACAGCTGCTAAAAACACCACCTACCTGTGACAAATTCTGGTGTTAGAGGTTTTTGAAATTTCTTCCAGTAGTATGAAAAGTCAGGAAAAAAACCCTGAAAAATACTGATAAGAGATATTCTTAAATTGTACCAAAAGCAGGGTCTTCAATTGCTCAGTAAGACATTTGCTTTTATATAACTTGAATCATTTTTCTTGTCTTCATTTACCCAATACTAATTACAAAGAAAGTGCTAGATTGAGAGTTGAATACAAGTATATTGTTTAGGTATAAACCTTAAATTAGCTTAAGGAAAGAGTCTTACTCCCACCTGCACTCCTACTTGTGTCTGTCAACTATTGTAAAACTTTATCTTCAGAGAAAAACATGGAAATGTCTAATTAAAACTAGAAAGTGGTGTCTGAGTTTGTAAGGAAAGCTTAGGTCCTCTCATAACATGAAAATAGAGAAACTATGGCAGAGTAAAAAGATTTTTTTAAGGCTGAGGAAAAGAGAAATGCAGCTCTGTGTCAGAGGTAAACACTATTTCAGTAAATGCCTAAAGGAATACTAACAAGTTTGACTGATCCTTGACTAAGTACTTTTGAATCATCTAATTTGTTGCTTTCCTGACCATGCTAAGACATTCATTAGGCTTTGTCATAGATTTCATCATTTTGCCTTTGCCACTCCCCTGGATTATTGACCATTGATTATAAGGCTAAAGGAATTTGCTTTAAGTTTGTGGCAATGGAGACTCCACTCAGACTTGGTTGTACTGTTTCATATCCCTGTTAAAAATCTCTTCTACCATACAGAAATTTCAGCTTTCAACATCCAATCACTAAATTTCATTATAATTTTTTATGGAGGCTCTTTACTGTTAAATTTCTGTCTTAATGTGTATTCCTAAGAATCACTTAGGTTCCTATTTTATAAGTTAAGCTCCTTTTGCCAAATATAATTTCTGTTAAATCCTTCTATCATTCATGTCACAACATGCCAGTCAGATTTGAGCACCCCTCTCAAAACACTGCCAGCAAAACTGGACAATCTATTTCCCATAACAGTTGCAATCATTTCCAAACAAAGAGGAACTTCAAATAATTTTAGAACAGTTACCTATTTAGCTACAGTTTTACTGTCAGAGTAATATTCATTTGATTATCTAGCATGACTCCCAAATTCTCCTCAGTATCAGGAGATTTCAGGGCAGTGCTATAATCTAAGGAATTTTATCCTTCCTAAACACATGACTCTGCTTCTGGCAGTGTTGAAATCAGTGGTGGTTATGAGCGCACCAGAGTGTGCAGATCACCCTGTGCCAATGAACTGTCACCTCTACTTTTTAGCCTTCACAATTCTTGAGTTGGCTATATGTAAAATTGGTTCCTAATGAAGGCATCAGTTATAATTTTTCTTTTTGTCTTCTCTAGGACTTTTCCCAGAAGTCACATTAAATTAGAGTGAGAATTTATTTCCCATGTATTGGTACTCACTACATCACTTTCTTTTAATGAATTATAAGAGCTTGTATCGGCCTACCCAACACTTTGCCCAGAACTGATGATGTTAAATTGACAAGTCAAAAATTACCTGGCTTATGCTATCTCTCTCTTTTAAATAGCAATGCACATTTCTCTCAGACTTTGAAACCACAGTATATGTTACAGATTAAAACAGTAACTTGTGTTAAAGTCTACACTTCTACTTACTGCACTGAAGAATATTCAGAAAAAAAATAGCCCTCTCCATTCAAGAGAAAATAAGAAGGGACAGAAACCATAACCAAGCCTTTAAAGCTTTGTGAAAGCAGCTATTACTGTCTTCAAATAAAACACCACTTCAGTTAGAAAGTGTCATTTGTTAGAAGTCACTAGGAGCTCTATCAAACTTTAACATGCTGTAGTAGAAAAAAATTGTTTCTTGATTGTGCAGCATTACTTGCTTTTCAAGCAGGCCTATGGACACTAATTCTGATTCCTCATAGTGCTGAAGTGGAAAAAAACCACAGAAAAACTAATTTTGATGTTCATTTAACTACAAACTGTTCAAAATGTCAATTTATCCTTTAACTCTAAAATAATAGTTTCTCTTGCGAAGACTTTTTATGACAATAAAGGTGTAAGTTTACAGCATTTTTAAATTCCTGTTCAAAGGGGAAAAAAAGAATTTTCAGTTATTACATTATTTTCTCAGGCAATATATTAATCCTAAAGTAAGAGCTGTCTGATTAAGATACCTAACAGTAAGCCATTACCAGTAGAATCAGATGGTCACTGAGTTGCTCTCAGTTTGTTCTTTGAAAAAATGCCACAGATAAAAACACGGAAGAGTAGAAAAGACCACTTATAGTTCAATTTAACAAGCAATCTTCACACTGCACAGTGGTATAGCAAAATCTCAACCAGTGAGCACCATACTTTAAGCAGTACTGGTTTCAAATTATAATTTTAAACTATTACAGGCATTTACATTATGTCTCTCCAACATGTGAGCCTTAAGAAAAAAAAAGATTCACTTAAACTTCAAAACACATAGGAAGCAGTTTGTCATTTTTTAATTACACAAGGCCACTGCAAAGGTCTCTTTGCTTTGTGTAGGCATTATTGTCAGGAAAAAAAAATTAAACACTACTAATGAAGAATTCTTACGATATGCAGGAGTCCAAAGGAAAACACCTTCAGCTATTCTTACACAAAAAAACTAGAAGTGTGATTAGGCACATCTAACAGTATTGTAATTGAGCAGATCAGAGGACGATGCCATCAGAGACTTTCTGCAAACATCTAAAGTGCTGAGAATAACCCAGGCAGACTACTAATTTAGCGTACAGATAAATGAGAATGCATGACAGATTTCAAGCTTTTTATTAATCATCCCACATCTGAACGGAAAGAGGTGGCACCTTGTTCATGAATTGTTGTAAACCTTTCCATTACTCAGAAGGATCCAGTTATTTAGAATTACTAAAAGGAAAGATACTTGAATAATCAGTACTTCCAAAGAATGTTTATACAGAGAGTTTGAAGTAATTTTCTAGGAAGATAAACAAGAAGAATCAGGATTCAAGATGTTTTGTTAACTCATATTTCTCTTTGAAAGCTCTATGTAGCCAGAATAAAATGCTGATTACTTCAGCCATGCTCATGATCTTTCAAAGTCTGACCTTTATATCTATTATTTTATTATTCATGCTGTTATCAAAACTGGCATTTAATTTCATTCACCAGTCCTACACCACCACCATTACATACAATGCAATTTAAGGGACCAGTAGGAAAGGAATATTTTCAGAATGTCCAACAAACATTAAAACTGCTCTTAGGGTTTCATAATGGCTTGGGTTAGGAAAAATTAAACCAGGGATTCAAATCGTGGTCAGTTTTGAGTGCAGGCTGTGCAGTCTGAGAGCTGTCACCCTGGAGAACAGGACCTGATCGACCAAGCACTAACAGAGGCAGATTTGCTCAGACTTCATAGGATTAATACAGGATAGGAGAAAGGCTGAGGATTAGAATAATATCTAGGAAAAGTGAGACAATGGGGTGGAAAGGTGGAGGCTCACACAATGTTTTTTGGAAAGCAGACACTATCAGTTTGGAGAAAGAACCAGCCAGCAGCTTATCCTGAAGCTGTCATAATGATGTGGCAGTAAAGACAAAAGGCTGCAGCCAAAGGAGTAAGGGCTTACAAGATTTTTTTTAGCCCATTAGCAGGAGCCACTGAACAAACCCATTCCAGTACCTGCATCATCTGTCTCAATTGTTGCTTTGCATATGGCAGCACTCAGCTGGCAGGGTCAGCTCAGCTCTGGACAGCAGTTAATGCAAGCAGGGGACACTCACACAGCCCTGAAGATCCCCAACACACACCTTCACCTATTTTTTAGGACAGATCCCAGAACCACAATCTGAATATACACAAAGATAAGCATAGTTAAGAATTATGGGCATAGTATGTAGAAGTTGTTCCTTTTCTAATCTGTACTGCAATTCTTGAGAATTCATGCACGTATCTTAAAAAATTGTTTTAATCCAGTTTCAGAAAGCCAGTATTCTGCTATTCCAATAAGGTGAACTTGTTCCTAGAGTTCTCTGAAAGCAAATGGTCACCAGAAAAGCCATTTCCTACCTACTGTTAAGAACAGGTATCCCTAAAGACATCTCTTAATTACGGAAGTTGTTCAACTTGTGGTGGTGGCAAAGTACTCTTTAAAAAATTCATTTTTATTCATTTAAAACTATTGTGTGCATTTAAAGTAGGAGCCTGAAATGACAGCCTGTCAGTATTTTTTATTGGGATAGATACAGAATTACTAAATTAATGAAGGACTGGGAGATGATACAAGAAATAAGCCTTTATGATTAAAAGACAAGATGTTCTCTAGATATGATAACACATGAAATAAGTTACAGGCACTCATAAGAGGAATCAGCTCAGAGTATCACTTTGCTATAGGACATTTCTTAAGACTACAGAGGGCTAAGGGTCCACAGCTGTACTTAATCATAAATTTCTTTCACTTATTTAAGTAGTTCCCCAGCATCGCCTTCCTCTGCTAGCTGGAGGTCCAAATAAACCATATAATGGCTAGGGTTGGAAAGGGCCTTAAAGATCACCAAGTTCCAACCCCCCACCTCCCACTAGATCAGGTTGCTCAAGGCCCCATCCAACCTGGTCCTGGACACTTCCTGGGGGGAGGCCACCACAACTTCCCTGGACAATCTGTTTCAGCATCTCACCACTCTCACAGCAAAGAATTTTTTTCCTAATATTTGGAATTGGTATGACAACAGCATTTTGAAGACTAACTCAGCTTTTGTGGAGGGAGAGAGAAAAAAAAATTAAAAAAAAAAAAAAATCATCCCTATTGTGCTAAAGAGTCTGTAAAAGTTAATTAAAATTAACAGTTAGTTGATCTAACAGTTCACTACTACTTCCCTTTTTTTCTACTCCTCCCTATTCTTCATCTGCTCTTTCCTCTTCCTTTGCATTTTCCACATTAGCCACAGTTCCACCCTCTGTCCTCTTCCTCTACCACATTTTGGCACTCAGACTTCTCTGGGCAATGATTCTGCTCACTAGCTCAGCAATAGCCACCTTTTTGTTTGGTCCATTCCCTGCCAGTTTAGTGAGCATAATCAGCACACAGGCAGCCAACAAGCTGTGGGAATATATATCCAGGACTGTGAGAGAGAAGGAGGATGCCGTAGCACCACACAGACATTGAATCAGTTCAAACATCTCATGTAACTTCACCCTCAGTGAGTACCAGGCAAACAGTGTAATACGACTCATAAGATCCAACTCAGACTCCAGACTCAGGCGAAAAGAAGATGAAACTGGTCTGAAATCCTGATAACCAAAATAAATCTTACAGGAATAAAAGAAACTGCATTAAACCAAGCTCTCCTGCACCTAGTTAATAATCACCACTTTAAGGTAACAAGTTAAGTAAATATATGGTGCTATGAGAAACAGAAGTAAAATATTTGAACCTGTTGAAAAACATAAGTTGGTGACATACTCTCTCAGGCATCCGGATGACTCTGCAGCTGCCTGCTCTGCACTGCTTGGTGCAGCCCTTCAGTCAGCCCCTGCGTTATTCAGATGACCTCCCCAGCACTGCAAATGAGCAATGGACAGCTGAAGCCAACAGCGTGAATGACAGATAAGGTGAGAGTTTTTCTCAGCCACTGTCTCCAAATAGCATGCTACTCCACAAATAAAAAGGTCGTCTTCACCAAAGATAAACTGCTAGAAGTTCTACCTGCCATAAATAATCTTATCACCTCTTCTAACAATGAAGTTTTGCATAATCTTATCATTAATTTTTTCCATTACTACTTGGAAAGTCTTACGCAAAACAAATTTTATGTGGGATATTTTTTTCCCACCCACAGTGCAGAATATCTGGAAGCACAGGAAGGATTGCCAGGGTCTGAAGTCATCGTGTTTTCACAGCAGTTTCAAGTTTCAGATAAATAGCTAAGCATGCATGCTTATTATACACGTCATCAAAAGGTCTGTCATGGTCCCCAGACCACTGTGAGAGGGTAAACCCAAGACCTGCAAGATGGCTGAGTTCATTTAGCAACTCACTGCTGCCAGAAGAGTCACATTTCCTCCATCTTTGTCTTCTTGCTGATCACCAACTAGCCAGAATCTCATTCCTTCTTACCCCTAATGCTACTGTTCCTCTCTTTTGCCATTGAGCCTATTCAGGTCACTGGCTTAGCAGACACTCATAGATTTGGGGGTGTAGGTTTGGTTTTTTAGGGTTTGGGGGTCTTTTGCTTGGGTTTTGTTTTTTGGTCTGGTTGGTTGGGGTTTTTAGTTGCTTTTCTGAGAGATTAGCAGTATCAGTCAGTTCACAGATCAGTCAGAGTAAGGCAAGTGGATGGAAAATGTGGCTGGAAGCGTGGGTGGAGAAAGCTCTTTGCTCTGCTGAGAGCTATCAGATAAGATTCATATCAACTTGTAGAACACCTGAGCTGTGGTGCTCAGGGCAGCCCTTGCTACAGGTTACTTGCTGGTTAGGCAGCTTTTAGGTAAGCAGAATGAGAGCTCTGCCCATGGCACAGGAGATGGGAATCAATGATGTAACTTAAGAGCTCCCATTCTTCAGCCCACAAACAAGAGGCTGATCATTAGGGGAACTTGCTGGATGGCTTCTCCACCTCTGATCTTGTTCCTGATTCTTCTGCATCCCCCAGCTCCAGAAGAAAGGTTTTCTCCTAAGGAATTCCTGCCTCAGCTATGTCTTCTAGACCAAATAATTGATACTTTCAAGGCATCCACCAGCAGCATTTGTACTCGGAAAAAGTATATTTGGCACTAAGTGCTCACAAAAATACCTCTGCAAGGCCCTAATTCTGCCCTGCAACCCTCCCAAGGCCTACACTGCAAAACCACTACTGCTCTCATGTTCTCTGAGTGCACCAGAAAGCAGTGATCAGAATAGTATGTTATACAATTGTATAATATATCATGTGGGTTTTGTAAGTTTCCCTGAATCTGGCCCTGCATACAGGGTGTTTGGTTTTGCTTAACAAAACACAACCAAACTACACAACAAGCACAGCAGGTTCTCAGAGCCCTGATAAATATTCCCAACAGCTGGCTCAGTAGTATTTAAAACTCCACACTATTCTTAGAAGTGTGTATCTGCAGCAACTGGAAAATGCTGAGTTGCAAGCACCACATTCCACATGTTAAGAGCTCTGATCCTGATTATTTCACACTGTTTGTGGTATTATTTATTGTAGTTTACATTTAACAAAAAACCAAAACAACAAACAACAAAAAACAACACCCCAAAACACAAAAACACAGAAAAAAAAACCAAAACAAAACACAACCTTATCACTTATTTAGGTACCTGAACACATTCTGTTAAGAGTCTCACATATCATATCACCACAGTAATTACACATAAACTACTCACTGAAGTGTGATTTTTTAAATGAGACACAACAGAGTTTAAAGCTACTTTGGAAAGCCTCCCATATTCAATTTCATAAAACATGTACAAAATATGAGGCCAAAAACTGATAGGTGTCTGGAAACATGAAAAAGGCTACAAAAACATGTTTAGTTGATTATAAAATAATAGACTTTGACAAATGTCACTGTGTAATTTTAGAAAATAGGAGCAAGACAATCTGCACTTAGCAGAAAAGCATTCATAGGTAGGCTCCACTGTGCATATAATGCACAAATCTACCATGGAAGAGAAAGTGGAGCCAGTGCTGCATTTTAAAAGTTCTATAGAATGTTGAAAGATATCTGACAAGGAGATTTAATATTAATAAAATAACCAATGTTTTAAAAACAATTAAAGGCAATGACCAACTGTTTCTTTTGTTTGATTTTCAAGATTTAATATATTCATAGTTATGAATAGCAACAGGAAGGGAGTTGTACCAACAGAAACATAATAGTTCAAGGCTTTTCTTCCCAGAAATTCAGGGGATCCTACTCAAATAAAGAAGGTAGCTTCATAAAACTGTATAAAAGAGAGATACTTGGATATTGTTTTTCTTCAGTGGAAGTAACCTAGAAATTCATTATGCTAAAAGACATCTCTAGTAGGGAATTACTTCTCCAAAATTATCTTCAAGGTAAAATTTTAATCCCTACTGAGAGCTGGCAGAGGTTTTGTTATGAACTTCCTCTATTATCTCAAAACTGTACATGCTTTTAATAACTTTTAATATTGTATAGTTTCATGGAGAGATACGAGGCTCTTTTTCTGTACCCCACCCCCAATTTATCATATTTTTTAAGAATACTGTCTAATATAAACTGGCATCTAACTAAAGTATAAAAGAAAGCATCTTAAATATTATTCACCTGATCAGGGTTGGAGAATCACGCATGGTACACAGATCATTAGATTAAAGTTTTAGTGATTAAGAATATAAAATTCACTTTGCTACCAAGTCCAAAACACCCTTCTCTGTTTCAAACACAGCTACAGAATGAAGCTCATCATAAAGCAAAATAATCAGACCAGCACTGTAGAAAAAGTGAGTAGAATAGAGTGCAGAGTGGTTCTTTTACTCTGTAACTGCTCTTTCCAGAAAGTACGGGCTACATTTTTAACGGATCACAATCTGATGAACTCCATTAACTTCAATCTCACTTTTCCAAATGTATTTTTTAAAAAGTGAAAGCATCTTACTTGTTACCTTTAATGAGGTTTCCTTTTAGAAGCAAATGTTTGCAACAACAATAACCTATAACTCACTCCCCACGCATTATCTTAATGATTTGTTTCAAAAGAACTTGTAGTGTCATGAGTGAAAGTAAAACTGAGGATTCTTTTGTTTGTAGAGTATGGTCAGGGACAGCCACTAAAGTTTTGAAGTGACAGGATTTTCTACACTACTCTTCAGACTTCTCTTCAGACATCAATATCAGAACTCACATTCCCAACTAAGAAAGTACTTCTGTGGTCCTGCTTCTAGATTCTTATTCAGGATACAACATTCTCCTAAGTTTCCACACACTTTTCTGAAACAATTCATAATGCAACCTTTTGCTTTATATTCTGATCACTTCCACATTAGATACTCAGTGGAAAATGGAAATGAACAAAGGAAGAAATGAAGCTAAAATAAAGGTAAAATTACTTGGCCCATGACAAACATTTTCCATGTAACTCAGATTCCATTCTACAAAAAGAAAAATATACACTTGGTAGCTACAGAAACATAGACTAGCACATTATTCTTCCAAATTTTTTGTTGTTTTCTTTTTTTTTTTTGCCTTAAAATTGCAGAATAGGTAGATAGATCCATCTGGATATTTTTTTGGCAGGCAAGTTCTGAAAAACCTCATTCCAGGAAACCTTTGGAATGAAAACACAGCTGTTCATATTCCCTGGTCTAACCTATAACACCATGGACACTCCTAGTGGTGAAGTAGGCTTAAGGGGCAGACAAAATGACAGATGGTCCATTTCTTCTCTTGCACATAAATCTCATTTAGAATAGGATTAAGATAACTGGAAAAAAAAAAATCTATTGACTCAACAACAAATCCTGACTAGCTAGGGGTTATATATGATTTTAAGAACTTAAAATGTTTAAAGTGGACTTTAAATACTCCCATAATAATAGCCAATTTAAAAAGCATGTGATCTTCTAGAAACCTTCTTGAAGACATGGTAAATGCTTACATGGGCTTTAAATATATGGAATTTACAGGGCTTTTTAAAAACAATTTAAATAATTTTGGAGCACAAAGTTAAGAAAAATATTTAAGATCATACAAATTCAAACAAATGCAATCCCATTAATTCCAATTTGAACTTGAAATGCTGATCTCATTTCTCCTCTCACTGAGAATGGAATACCAATTGTACCAAAGTACAGATTCTGACCTGAGATGGATTTTTTATTTGTGATGTTATCATGTGCTGCTTTATCATCTGCAGTTTAAATTTCTTTTAAACATTTTGAAGTCCATATACACTCTTAAATTTTAAAATTAATTTTGCAGAAGACAAAGATGAAATAAGTTGAAGGATTTATGTGAAAATATATAAAGGTAGGCTATACTAACTTACAAAAGATAGACCATGCTTGCTTCTGAAGCAAGAATAAATTTAACTCAGTGGAACGGATGCACTTATTCTCAAATGTATAAACTGAACACATTTAAATTCTCATTTAATGTGTGTCTCTTGATATACCTCAGTACACTTTCCTTTGAACTTCACATTTGCTTTTATGTGGTAATTTTTTTTAATTTTGGGTGCTGACCTAATGAAGCATATATGAATTTTTAAAAGTAAATCTACACTGGACAATAAAACATGGGGGCTCTACAAGTTTGGACAAAACTTCAGGGTGGATCACAGTACAAAGTAAACATTAATGCATTGTTAATAGAAGTGTGGAGGGGAATAATCTGCTTGGGTATGTGGATGAGCGATGATATACTAGAAGGAGAGAAATTGAAATTAAATATTGATTCATATTGAATTATGAAACAAACACCATCAAGACAAAACAAACACCAGCAAGATTCAGACTGCTGTATTGACATTCAAAGTGAAACCCCTCACCAAATCCTGCTGAGTTTAGTCATCTCAGCAAATTAACAGAAAAAAATCCAAACATGCTGACTAACTCTCTTGTTAGTGTTCTTACAAAGACTTACATTACATGATACTGAGGGTAACAAAGGGATTCCAGATTCACATTACATCTTTATGCTGTGTGAATTCAGCCTTATCTTGCTTCGAGTTTTTTACACAACTAGATTTTACTACAGGCTGTTCCACTTGTTTTGCAAGTTGCCTAAAATGATTTTGGAAGGCTGAATTTCAAGTCAGATGAATGGAAATCCAGCATAACCACTGGCATTTTAGACTCATCTTGGTAACATTGAAATGATGATCCTGAAATCCTTAGTTAGGCAAAGCTTCCTCCAAGTCCTAGATAGCTGACCAGTAATTGCAGGGACTAACACTTCCATTCAATAATAGACCTGACTACCTGAAGTTTTATTTTATGAAAGCAGTTCTAAACCATTCCTTAAGTAATGAATACAGCTCCTTTAGAAATTTTATCTTAGAAACTGAGCTAAAACTGCCTTGTCAAAAAAAAACTCCACGTCATCTGAAATGCTAACATTACACACAGGTGAAATAAGTTTCAGAAGAAATAGGAATATTTAACAAGTTTGAAATATCACCAGAAGCATACAAGAAGGAAAGAAAGAGCAACAGGAATATAAAAAGTTTACTTCTACCATGTTCCTGGAAGATTCAGTTCTGGGCATTTAACAGTTAAAGAAGAAATGGCACGCTAACTGAGCACATTAAAACAAAGAGTTGGCAGCTTCTGAAGGAAAAGGGCTTGTGCTCCACTGTTCCAACTTGTCAGTCAACTTATGCCAGCACTCTCCACGTCTGCTTCTTCTACACACCCTCATTACATGTGTCTGTCTGGACTGATCTGCTCATCTGTTCAGGGACTCTCCTGACAAGTAAAAAATTCTGCCTCTCGCTGCTCTGGAATTGGATCAAATCACCTCAGGTTTTTTTGTAGCCCACCAGGAGGCTTTTTGCTTATGGTTTCATTCTGTTTTCCTTCACTACTTGCCTGTTTTTGACTTCTAGAATGGAAGCTGAACTGCTGAAAGAAAGATTCCAGGCCATAACAGTAAGTGCTTACAGTTACAACTCACTATTTAAAAAAGAATAAAACAGCTAACAGTTTCTATTGTGTTAATGAGCTACTGTATATTTTCTGAAGAATGATTTATCCCAGGACAGGAAGGCAATTATGTCTGCTTGAAATTGTTCCTTTTTAATTTTTGTTCATAAGCTATTGCTTTAAAAACAGCAAAGTTGCCTGTACTGATTATTATGGTTGTACTGTCCAATTCAATTCAATTCAAAGCAAAGCAATAACAGTATGTGTGCAAATCAGTGCTGGACATTCTAAAATAAATATTGCCATCGTCATAACTGAAGGTTTGCCTGAAGGACAGCAGGTCAAAAGGCAGCTAGAGAATTCCAGCACAAATCAATTCTCCCATTTCACAACAAAGCAGAGATGAAAAAGATTTTTGGGTTTGCATTGTGGAATTGAATACAATTTCTGAATTAGTGATGACCTGTTGTAAACATTGCTGCCTGAAAAGTTAAAAGGACAAGCTCAGATTAAGAAAATTCCTACCTGTCAATTTTCAGAGGAAAAAAAAAATCCAACAAAACCAACATTCTGAGGTTTACGCTAAAAATCAAATATTTTCATTTTATCTTCTAAAGAGAAGTCTGATTTAAAAGATTTGTTGTGCTTTAAAGAAACTAGTGTTGTTGGGGTTTTTTTTTAATTTAGCCTGACATAACAAAAATTAACAAATTTGGGTTCTCTAATTTGTTCTCTACTGAATCCTATTCGGTTACAAAATAAACTGAAACACAATTCAGCCTTTGCAATGAAAAGAAAACAGAAGGATCACTCGTTGCCACAGGCAATCTTTGAAAACAAATAATAGCAAAACACATTTTTCACACTCTGAGCACAATAGATTGGTTGTGAAACAATCACTACTGGCTGAATAAATGGTCAGCAGAGTCAAAAAAATACCTTATTGGGATAAAAATAAATGTGGAAATCTACAGGAGTCTAAGGGGTTTTATTTTGGTTAGGTGTGTATTATGACACGTGATAAAAGCCAGCAGGCCCATTTATCATATTCCCCTGAGACCTGACTCAAGTCCACAGTAAGGTAATGTAAAATGTTTTAGAGGTTTCAGAGTATATTTGATGTTTAACTGTAATGGTGTTTCAATCAGACTCACAATCTGGACTCTGGTGTCCATCTCTAGTGTATGAGCTCAAAAGATAAGAATGTTTCTCTAGTGAATCCCATGCCTTGCAATGTTTAATACTTCCTGGTATGCAGCAGGAGGACCGGGGCAGCTCGCTTGCCTGATGACAATACAATCAATACCCAGCTTAGGGTTATCATACCCTACCTGTATCTTTGCCTCCAGATGTGTACTGGAGAAGTATTTTTTAAAAAAACTGTGACAGCTCCCAGTGTTTTGCATTACTGGAAATAGGAAATCATATATGGGTTCTGACCATGACTTCATTTATTATAGTTGCTGCATAAAGAAACTATTGGCTCTCTACCTTTATCAAATGAGAGCATTTAATTGAAACACTGAGTGTATTTTTTTTATAAGGCATTGGAGAAATGAAGGAGTCTAAATACGATGAAACTATCGTTTGGTTTAAGAATCCACAGCACAAGTTGGGATCTGGGAATTTTTGTCCCAGGCAACATACCTGAGAACGTTGAGCGGTATCTACAAAATGTCTGTTGTAAAGGATCTAAGAGAGGATGGCAAGGGACACTTAGAGTAGTAGACAACTACACTTGCACTAAAACTTGATTGGCTTCTGTTGTTAAATGCCTGGCTCCTTGACAGCATCCGGCTCTCCCAGATCCACTAAAGGTTTTCAAATTCTTTTTCACATCTTCTCTATGTAGCAAAGCAAAAAGGAAAGTGCTGTTATTATAAGATTTCAGTACTCCCATGGCTAGGAAAAGATATAGTGTTTTTTTTTTGTTACATAGCTTTCATCTGCTGCTGGCGTATAGGAAGCACAAGTATAAAAACAAATGCATCCATTTTGTTAGCAAAACTGTCATAATTTAAAATGCAAAAGCTTTAGCATTTGCTGTGGCACACTGAAACAAAAGTGTCAAAAGAGGAACCCTGGGTTTAATCCTATGCTCCATTCTATAGGAAAATTGAAATTACACAAAATTTTAATTGTGATTAAAGATGATGACATTTCTGCAGTCTCATGCAATCAGGCTACAGCTTCCGTATTTCCAGATGAGACTCCTCAATAATCAAATATTACCACTGAAAAGTTATACATAAAAATTTAGAACATCAGCTGCTTCAATGGCCTTCACAGTACATGGCAACTGCCATTGGACCAAACAGACCAACATTGGCACCACTGAAAAATACTGGCATAAACAAATGGACCTGGCACGTGAAATACCTAGCAAGACACTGCTCTCTAGATGTTTTTCCCATCCTTTCAGACAGATCAGTTCCATGACCAAAAGTCAGGAATGTTTCAGTAGGAATGACAATTAGGACCAGGGCTCAAGTCTCACCTTGCATTGATGCACAACAGAGGAAGGGGTGAAGATGTTCTTTCATAAAAAGCAAATCTTATCTGTGTTACCTAGAGCATAGTAAGAGAGGATTAGAGAATTTCTGCAAGCAACCTGATTCACTACAGGGGCACAGTACAAAGTTTTGTAGAAGTACAGATCCTTTATTTATCTAGGAATAAACATTTCTTCCATTAGATGTATAGTCAAAGCTTTGTAGAGTAAGACATTATTTGCAGAAAAAGCATAACAGAATCCACTGAAGGAAGTGTCCCAACAGGTTTCAAAATTACTCTGGCAAGGAGTTCAAAAAGGTTCAAAAAGGATCCTCATATATCTTCCTTGAATTTAGCTTCTGGCATATCGACCTCCAGCTTTCTTTGATTAGATTTATAAAAGACAACCTATTTCAACCTATTTAATCTGGATTATTGTAAAATGAATGTTTATTACCAACCAGCAAACCCAAAACATGCTAGAATCCCCAAGTAGAGAAAAACTTCAGGTGAAAAAAATACTGGATGGAAAAGAAACATAGGCCTCTAACAAAAGAAACATTCACAGAATTCAGTACTGAACACATGGTTATTTTAAAAGGTAATTATTTGTGCCTTTATACTCCAATTTCTTCCTACATGGTACTTCTGTACCACTTCTCATTTCAGGCTGCCCAAACTTATAGTACTTATCTCCACTGATACAAAAATATTTCAAATGCCTTAGAATATTGAATATATTAGAATAATCAATGCTATAAACCAAGTAAAATACCATTCTCTGGCTAAGAATCTTATTCAGAAGTTTAGTAAAGAGAAAAAGCTGTTTCCTTGAGAATTGGAACAAATGTAAACACAAGCTCTTGTCACACTTTGTTCATCTACAGATGGGTTATTTAAAAGCCATTTATGCAATAAGATAAGAATTATTTCCTAATTAGTGAAAGGTGTGAAGTCGAAAGCCCAGATGCTATGTCTCCAAAATCAGGACTGGCTGAGTAAAATCCAGCAGAGGAGGTTTTGGATGAAGTCTCTAGAAAGGGACGTTGCAGACAAGTTACATTTTGTAGTGACCCTAAATCACTAGCTTTTTAAACTATATGCAAGAGTATTTGCAAAACTCAAAACCACTACAGAGATGTGGGTAAGTTGGTATCTTGAGGTACAATCCCTACCTGCTCTGTTTGGTGTATTAAAAAGCCAGACTAACACCATCAAAGAAAAAACTGTGAAGTACAGACGGTGTTTATAGATGGCTACCACACTTTACAGACTTGCAAGGGCAAAGAACACACTGACACTCATTCACCTGCTAAATGCCAGCATGCCATCAGTTGTGCTCAGCCAGCCTGTAACCCTGCTCTCCATCTCCACAAGGCTGGTTGGCTTCTTCTGTTGCCTATCCTTCAACAAAACATCCATATCACCTGTGACCCCACTGCTAATTTCCAGTAACAGTGAAGTGATTCAGCCAAACACACTGGCTTTCCCTGTTTCCAAATCCCAGATCCTAGGGAAAGTGAAGAACAGCTCCTAGCCTCATGGCCCACACTTCCTCACCAACTTTCTACACTCCTTGTAAAGTTCTGGTTCCTCTGATGGGCTTAAAGGGAAAGTCTATTCTGACATTTCTGCAGAGCTTAACTCCTTCGTAAGCCATACTTGTCTGAAAACAGACTGGTAAAAAAAAAAAAAAAAAAAGCATCAGCAATCTGTTCTATTTGAGAGCAAAGGCAATTAGCCTTCAATCAGCAAACACTTCACTTCTGCATAGGAAAACAGATCATTTTATTTACCTCCTTAAAACATACCAAGAAGCAAGTGCAAAAGTTGCCACATCCAGTAACAGGATTTCATTTTAAAGCCTTAAGGCTGAACAAGAGGGTATTCTATTAATATAGCTTGCAAGAGGAAAAGTTTGGGTCCTCTGCAGCCAGTGGGAAAGAAATCACACCAAAAAAAACCTAAGTACTAAATCAGTGGTTGGCCTCTTATGGAGAAGCTGAAAGGATACTCCATGTGACAGTAACTATCCAAAGATACAGGAGGCTCAAGTGTTGCCAGTGTTCAAAGACTGTTCACACATTTCCTTTTTTACATAATCTTAGTAATTAATCTATAATCCTTAGAAAAAAGGATGATGGTGGCACTATGAGAGATCACTACTACTTGAGGTGTACTACTCAAGTTCAGGAGCCATAGAAACAGCCTTTGCACAGACAACAATTATTTCTGTTTTTTAAAAATCCAACTTGAAAGGTAACAAACATATATGAAGCATACTACATTTCTCTGTGCTCATTTATTCCTGTTTACTTCAGCTAGTAGTCACAAGATGCATAAACTGTTGGATTCACCAAAAGCCCATTTCATTGAGTGGCATATCACAGCTGCACAGTGTAGACCATGCAGACTATTATTTCTTCTAAACAATGTGTGGGTTGCCTTAGGAATTTTGGTCAGGACCCATTACAGACCTCATTCTGCACGTACATTGCACTGAAATGTTATTTCTTCCTGTTTTCTGCCCCTGTCTTTACCAACAGTAAATTATTTTTAAATTGTATCATGCCTGCTTTGTGGTCATTAACACATTTAAACTTATTTTAGAGGAAGAATATTGGAAACAATGCCTCTACAATCATGGAACTGTTGCTGCTAAGAATTATGCACTGCCTGACTTCTATATAGGCCTTACAGTAAGGCTATATTTGCATGGATTGATTTCATCCTACTGAATAACATTTAAACAATTTTGTTAGCAACAAGTAATTGTTCTAAAAGTCTTATTGTTCTCTTAATTTCTAGGACAAAAGAAAACTGCAAGAAGAAATTGCACAAAAACGTCTAAAAGTGGAAGAGGAAAAAATGAAACACCAACATTTAAAGGCAAGTATTAGATTTATATAAGTAAAGAGAGCCTTAAGTTGTTTATCATTAATAAAGGTCTTGGATTTTGGAATACAAATGCATTTAAATTCTACTTTTACTGCCAAATTTTCATGTATTTTGGAGTCTTGCCAGGACTCCCTTTGTCTTTTATAATTATCACCCTCTGAAAAAAAAATTACACTCAGAAGCTAATGTTGTGTGATCACTTTTGTTGCACAAAATGAGATCATAACCAGGAATAACTCTTAGGTGAAAACTAAGCCTTACATTAAGGACTGGGTGTGTTCAGTTTTTAAGCACAATCATGAGGTCTAATTGCGCTCTTTTTCTGGGAAAAAAGAAAGCAGCCTATTTTTATTTGGCTATAACCCTTTGTCAGCTTGTTTAATGACTGGTAAAATCATACTGTTCCTCTGCATACTTTGAAAAACAAACAAAAATCATAACTGTTGCAAATACTGTCCTGAAATATGGCCTTGTAAACTCAGGATTACAAAATCCAAATTACTAAAAAAAACCAAAATCTGCCTCTGTAGACACTTCAGACTTTGTACTTTACATACTCTTTTAATTACGTGAGTGGATAAATAGTTTCAATGCAATGCCAAGATCATGGTGTGTCCCCATGAGCAGATGTGAGAGAAGCATATTTGCAACATACTCCTCTTCAAAGCAGACACTTGATCCTAGGTTTCATCCACCCTCTTCTTTTGTGTCAAGTCAAAAAAAAAAAAAAATTATGATAAACCAGCTCCCAAAACAACTTAAAAGTCACCCATCCTTAGGTTTTATTGGAAAGTAGTGACCTGTTCTGTCTAAAAGAGAGGAGAGAATGTTTTCCAAGTCTTATACCTAATGAGCAGCAAACATGTGACTGTCTTTGTCCAGCTTGGTACATGGTTAAATGTAGTACTGCAATTTATGTTTTACATTTACAAATGCAAAGTGTACGTTTTTGTCCATCTTTTAAAGATAAACTGATCTATTCTAGACTAGCAGCTAATCCTCACTACTTCTGTGGGCAGAGTCCTAGAGCTGTTACCTTATAGATTTAGTACATGCCATCAGCCAAAATTAATAGGGAGAGTTAAAAAGTTAAGAAAGCAAAAACCTACCTTGCACTTATTGTGAAGATGTTTTATAAATTTTATAGAAGCAAAATACTCCTGGAAAAGTATCACTAAAATGCTGTTCTTTTGGAAAAGAAAGAGGATGCTGATTTTTTTGTCTGTTCTTTGAAGAATCATACAGAAAAGTTTTAAAATTAAAACCAGTCATATCACATATGAGGTTAATTAAGGATCTGTAGAGGAAATTATTCACTTGGCAAAGAGATCAAGCATACATATAAATATATCTATGGTGTATAAACACATACATGTAATTAGCTACTAATTCAGAGTAGCACCCAAATGGCTACTTCTTCCAGCTGAGTACTAAGACTGACTCCTACTATCAGATGCAACATTGCTACACTAATATCTCTCCTTGATGCCCTAGAAGCCTTGACCTTTAACAAACATTTATGCTTCAGACTTATTCAGATATTTCAGTGGAGGAAAACAACATAATAATCTAGTGCAGAAATTGCCTTAAAACATTTAGACTAAAATCCTTGGGTACGTCAGCCAATTTTATTGAAGGCTCATTTCCTTAGTGCATCAGGTTGATTTCACTCATTTATACTCCTACCAGTTGTGGATGGTGAAATCTAGAGCTCTGTAACCTACTCAACATAACTCACACCTGTCCCTTAGTAAACTATTGCAGGTTAGAAAATCTCACAGTCATAGATGTTCCTGTTATCTGGATATCAGAAATGAAGGACAAAAAAAGGAACAGGGTACTATTTATAACCCTTAGCAACAGGTTTATTAAAAGGTGGTTGTTTTATTGTTTTCTTTGGTCAGTTGGGTTTGGGGGTGGGTTTTTCTGCATTTTCATTTTGTAAATAGGACTCTCTGCTCCGGCTTCCCAATGACTTTGTTTGCTGTCCCAAGCTAACTTCTCCATAGAAAACTGGGAGAACTATAACTGGAGAAGGAATTTTTAATCCCTACACACATTTTATTTTTAATACCTCTACCACACCAAATAGAGGATGTGCAAGTAAATACAGTTGCTTGTACTGAAATGGTTTCATAGAACCACATGGGAGAATGGGGGCTGCTAGTGAGAGTACAAGGAAAATTTCATCCTCAAGTAATTCTAGATGTAATAGCAGCTAATTCTTCCTCCTACTTGGAAACCTTCTCACTGCAATAAGGGAAATGACCAGAGTTGCTTGAAAAATGTAGTCAGCCCTGGCTTGCATGTACTTCCCAAGAGCTTTTATAGTTTAGCTTAAAGTTTTTGGCTCTAGACATGTCTGAACTCCTTTAATGCTTCCTTGTAGGTGCTGCTCACACACCTCCTTATTCCAGGAGTTAGTAGTGTTAAAATACATCTTCTATGAGAACTGCAAAAATTATTTATGCCTCTCCCAACACCCTATAAGGTGAACTGCCATACCTCTGGGCAGGCAAGAGCCACAAACTCAGAACATCTGTGCCTTCTAGCAAAGGATGAATCTTTCAGTGTTAGTCCAGTCTTGTTAAAGATTACAGTGGAGTTATATCCTGAAGCACACTTCAGACATTATTCACAGATTTTGCAGAATATTGTCACAATACTCCTGACATGACCGTGAACTGCAAAAGCAAGTGATAGCTTTCCAGCACTCCAGCCATTCCCACTTAGACCACAATGTGTACATATTCCTTTTTCTTAGTGTACCAAGCCTAAGACAGAATGAAAATGTTTTCATATATAAGTGCTATAAAACATGCACAACATAACGCTAGGCCAGAGATACTTTACATTGAAAGGAAATTCCAGGCATCAGAAAGAACCAAACAGATCCAAAGCAGCCACTCCTCCACTGGTTTGTGCCAATGCCGCAGTGGAGCAGCATTGCAACTGTTGTTCAAAATCTGGTTCCAAAGTATGCAATGCATCAATCTTTGAGAAGTTGTTATTTAAATTAAAAAGATGATGTCGCACTTATTTGGGAGCAGTGGCAAACTGCTCTAGGAAAAGGCAAAAATAACATTATTGTGTAACGCCCCTGTTTAGGGAGTGTGTTTGCTTCTTTTTCTTCTTTTCTTTTTAGGGTATCCCTATACATACATGAAGCTTTTGTTGATTTCAATGGGCGTTATCGGTTTCCAAGGCCTATTGTGCCGCCACTGCTGTAATTCTCACAAAGAATTATAGAGTTATTTTTGAAGACAGCAATGCTAGATGAATTAATTTCCAGCCAGGATTAGAATCGCACTTTTCTAGATGCCCTGATCATTAAAATGTAAGCAGCTTGATTGAAAAGGAATAACTGCTCATTCCAACTTGAAAAAACAGTACTTTGTGGTCCAGTCACACCATCACCAGACTGCATACACTAACCAGATCAGGTAAAACCATTCTACTAAAACCTATATTTATTTCATTTGGGCATAGGACAACTGCTGCAAAGTCCTGCCAAGTAATCCTACACTCAGAGTCAAGGCTCAGGATAGTCTCTAACAGCTCTTGTTTTCCACAGAATTCCTAGAATCCAGTGTTGAATCACAAACATTTCCAGCAAGCCTGTTTCAGCCACAGTTTCTATCACCTCATATATGTCACCTATCAAGCAAGTTGAAAATTTCATTTAACAGCAATGAGGTCCTACATGCATTCTCCTCCATCAATTGGGCCTCAGTAATCACCTGATTTAAAGTATACACTAAAGAGAAAAATGTAGGAAACAATAGTTTAAGTTCTTCAACACACAGGAAGCAGGCAGGGATTCCAACAGTCACTGCAAGCAGCACTGAGGTTCATGCAGCATTCTCACCAGTGCTGGGCACAGCTCTGCCTCAGAGCAGCAGTAGTCAAAAGATAAGTTAATCTTCATCCACATCCTACACTAAACTACATAAGGGGAAAACAAAAAACCTAAAATGGAAATCAGACAACTCAAGAAATCTAAATTACAAGCAAAAAAAATCATGGCTAATTAAAAACCTTATTTACAGTTTACTGCCCCTGTTAAAGAGTTTTTCTAAGAAGACCTGGCTCCTACTTCTTACCCAAGACTGCAACTGAATTTCTATTCCTGAGTTATGCTGCAGGGAGTAAAACAAGTGCACAAAAATTGGCATGGTTTACAGCCTCTTGCCTGCAAATATGAATTTTTTATTTTTTACACCAAGAATATATTAGAGCACTCTGATGGCTTTCAGACACCACCTTTCATATTGTAAAGCAGCTGTAGGAAGCACTCATTGCAGATAGCCATATTTTCTAAAATTTGAAAACACTGCTGAGAGAGATCCACTTACATGCAATACATCCATTTATAAGCTACCACAGTACTGAAAGGGCTCCACAGACACTAAACAAGTCAGGACTTAAATATATAAGCCCTGGATTGCCCCTACAACAGAAGTTCTAAATACATAGCAGGTTTGCTGAAACAGAATCAGACATCAGGAACTCATGCTCCACCTTTCCAGTACCACTCTTACCACGTACCTCTGCATCAAATAAAATACAAAGTCACTGTCATAATTACCTAATTACTTACAAACTTCAGAGACAGCACTGCACCACTAACTCCCTAGAGATCTCTTCCCTCTATGAAACTGTATTTACTGAATTATTTGTTTTTACAGAAAACTTTTCACCTTTTATACCCCCTTCTAAAATTTAGGTGATGCTATGACCCCAGAAAATAGGGCTACAGAAATAGAAGTATTGTGCTTCTGACTGGGGCCTTTTGCACCAGTCTGTAATATGCATGCATTGATCCAACTGTACTGCTTTATTGAGGACATACACCACTGTATCCACTTACAAATATTAATCTGCTACAGTTAGCTACTGATATCCTCTATGTAGTTGTTGGACAAATTAATAAAATGAGACATTGTTCTTAACAAGTTTTTATTTAAGTTAATCTCAGATCTGTTTTAGTATTTAAGTGTTTCTCTTTCAGTGACACTGCTGTCAGGTTGCCTTATGCAGAATATGGATCATGTATGGCAACAAGACAGATAAAGTGTATGACTGCATAGGATAATTTTTAGAGTACCCTTGCTTGACTATATTTTTCCCCAACAGAAAAAAGCCTTAAGAGAAAAATGGCTCTTGGATGGTCTTAGTTCTCTCACTCCAAAAGAGCAAGAAGAAATGCAGAAGCAGAATCGGGAGGACCAGCAACGGACTTATGAGCTGGAACAAGATATTTTCAGGTAGCACAGTATTCCTGCCCTTCTGTCCGGGTTAAAGTGATGCCTTCTTAAGTGTCTTATTTTGCATAATGCTACATATGTCAGAAAGGGCTACACATATGCAGTTTGATACATAGAGATTTTTGTCCTATTTTTTAATCAGCTAGAGTTAGACCATATACAATGCAGGCTTCTCTACTGTGAATTTTATGAAACTGCAAACTTGCAGAGTATTTATTTCACTAATTCCAGATATCCCTTTCAATGTTTACTCGATAGATACAAGCCACAGTATATAAATTATGCTGAGATAGCAACTATTTAATCAAAATTTTGAAATAACAGTAAAGAGTTTAAGTTCTTTAGTTTCACTGAACCCTGCACAGCTTTTAACACCCAACTTAAAAACGCACTACAGAGCAGTACAAGCTGCTTAGTCCCATTAATACCACTTTCCTTATTTTCAGTTATCCTCTGTGCCGTTTTGTCAGTTTATTCCTAGAAGCCTGTTACAGCAAAGGCCTTTTTCTTCCATTTACTGGAGATGTTAGCTAACCCTTTCCCAAAATACCACATGGTTCTGTATACAATCAGCTCCTTCCCCAAGTCCAGGCTTACTTACTGGAACTACCCACTAGCGCACACAGAAAAGCTGAAGTGTTCCAGTTTCTTTAGACTGTGTAAAGTTTCATCATCCTTTTTTGAAGCTGCTTCCTCTATTTCAGTTCAATAGCACCTTCCCCCTCTTCCTCCACTGTCCTTCTACACACGCTCTTTTGGCAAAGTTGTCACCAAGTTTACCTCTTCCAGCTACCTCCCACCCCTTCCCCCTCCCTAACTCAGTCTCTCTGACAGAAATTATAATTCTCCTGGCTGATAGTCAGAAGCCTAGTGATAGTTTGTCCTATAATTATGTTGATTTCTTGCTTGGAAGCACTTTTCTCAACAGAATAGGTTTTCCACACACCTCTATGGAATTCTTTGATGCAGTGGCAGAACATAGTGTGCTTTGAAAACATCCCAGCAGGTTGTGGCTTTGCAGGCATGCAAGAGGGGTCCCAATGACACTGACCATCAGGAGAGAGCCGTGTAATTATGGAGTTCAGTATGAACCAAGTCCAGTAAAAAGCACAAAAGATGCACCATCTAGTATTTGCACAGTGCTTTTGCCATGCCACAGCACACATAGCTTGACTACAAATATGTAAAGTCATACTTTTGACCTGTCCTGTAAATCAAAGGTTGCTAAACTGATCATGTAGACACATGTCATGTAGTAGCATGAGAAGCTCAGTACCCATTTTTTTCCTTCTGGGCATATCCAACTCTTAAACTTCACTTGATTCAGCAAGATTCTGTCCACCCTGATGATTTTTCTGAGTGGGCTTTATCTTCAGGTGAAAAAAATGAATTGCTTCAAAGACCTTTTGACCACCCTTATGCTAGTCTTTGGTTCTTCCTGCTAAGAGGACACTTGCAGTTGTAGTCACGTTATTTACATCAGTGGCATGACCCTTTCTATCACCCTCTTAAATGGAACTTCCGCTTTGAAAAATTCTTTACTTGGGCATCAAACAGAGCTAGTGTGTATATCTGCTAATGAGTTTGGATTAGAGGACTTTCTGATAAAAGGGAGAATTGCATTCATTGTACAAGTAAACAAAATAGTGAATAGTAAGTACCTGGACCACCTTGCAGACAAATAGCTGGAATGCTCTGGTTACAGACAAAAAGCAGTGTTTACATCATCTGTCCCATTCACCCTCTTAACATGCCAGAAGTTACAGTGAGCCAAGTGAGCATGTATTTGGTCAGGGTACAAGCTGACAGGGTACAAGAATTAGGAGTCCTATTTTCTCAGTTTTCAGCAAATAGCACTCATTCTTGATGGAATTTGTTGCTAAACAACATACTTAAAAATGCACAAACACTGAACAGTTAACTAAGGTCTATTCAATGGTTTGTAATGTGATACATGAAAGCAGGCTAGGGCTAGATAGATTACAGATCTGCAAAACACATTTGACTCACCTCAGAACATGTGAGGACTTGCTAAACTGCCTTTTCCTCTCAGTCTGGTTTTCTCTGGCGTTATTCTCCTATCTGCTTTTCATACAAAGGAAAAATAAATAGCTCATGAAGTGGCAGTGGTGTGAATCCCAACAGTTTATCTGGGGGCCAGCAGCAGTCAAGTAAACTCTGTAACATTCATTAATTCAGGTACTACTTTGGCAGAGAAACCTCCAATTTAGTATCTCTGTTTCTAAGGTTCCTTCTTGCTTCCACACCTCCCTACTACTGATTTTCCCATTTCAAACAATGAACATGAATGAAGGAGAGGAAGACAAGTATCCAAAGGATTGACTGAATACAGTAGCTATGTCATGCTTACATTTACCTATACAGCAGAGCTGCACCATTGAAAAGTAATTTCTTATAATTCTAGTGTAGGTACTAGACCCTTTAAAGACAAATATAAACTTTGACATAACTTCATAAAAATGTCATTGATACAGAAGATGCTAAAGATTTAAATACATTGGAAAGATTCTGGCCTGAGTTTAACAGTACAAAGCCAAAAGAACTCTGATTACTTTGAAGTATACAAATTGCATAATTAAAAAAATTCCTTTCAATAAATTCCATTGTGCACATTGACATTGAAAATGAACCATAAAATCTATGTCTATATGCAAGTATGAGTGCAAGAGAGATACCTAATGTCTAGACAATTCCCATTACATGGGTTTGAGAGCATACATAAACTTAAGTAATATGGTTCTTGATCTCACAGATAATTATGAGGTTTGTCAAGTTTGATCTATGGCTGTGTTTTCTCTCTCTCTCTCTCCCCACTTATTTTTTTTATATATATACCTTTCAAGGACTTTTCCTCCTCTTCTTCAAACTGTGTGTCTAGGGGAGTTTAAAGTCCAGACTGAAATAAATCCCTAGTAAAAGTTAATGATTCCTCAGTACGTTATGATTCTGTGAGATTTTAATGATTAATTTTCACATTATGAAAATACTACATTAAAGTCTCATGTAAGAATACAACTTTTCAATATATTAAGCAAATATTATTCTCTAAGACATGCAGCAGTATGGCACATGGTCATTACAATAGTTTCTTTTTTAGCTCTCCAGGAATATTCATCCCTTTCATTATAAAATTTTTCAGCTTTAGCACTACAATCAGTACTTTTGAGCAGGTTTTTTGGGGGCATCTTGCAGAGCTCAGGTCTAAAGTGTTAACTACTTTTAAATATACATCTTTTTTAGCTCTTTTTAGCCTGAATGCCTTTTTCTTCACATCTCGGTTCTGAGGTCTGAACTACTTTTGTGTTCCAAAGAAAAGTATATTCTCACTAACAGATAAAAGTTCATGAAATATCCTATTACTGTAGCTCTACAAATCTGAGCTTAGGGCAAGAGACACAGTGTTATTCAGATTCCTCAAGCAATTACACAGAAGTTAAATAACACTTCTGTGCCAGCCTGCATTACAACTTGTGTGTTCTGCTTACTTTAAAAGGAGGACAAGTTACTATTATTAATGTTGAATTTGGTGTAATACAGTGGATATAAGGACATACTACAGAATACTTCAAGACATAAAACAATTCTTTCCATTAGGGTTCTAAACCAGCATTACTCTATTCGTAACTTTGACTCAGATCATCTAGCTACAACTCTGACCTCAGCAACAAGAAATATCAATTGCAGTTACCTTGATTCTACACTCATCAGTTTGACATTAATTCAAATTGAGTGAATACATATTTCACTCAAATATAGAAGGCTTTTAATTTTGATTTTTTCCTCTGTAAATTAAAACTAATTCTTAAAAAAAATGTCCTAAAAAGATGATTTATATGAACCAGGAGACAGAAACTACAGGTCACTCACCTACAGCATGAGCAATCCAGTTCAAGTCCCAGTTCTAAGTTAACTCTGGATATAATTCTAGATCTTAATGGAAAAATGACATGCAAACTACTATGCTAGTAAGGGAAATTTGTCTAAAACCCAACAAATATGCACAGATGCAAAAACGGACACTCTTTACTAAAAAAAACCAAAAAATATAGGTTATTTTTAAACTATATAAATATGCCTGCTTGAGTCACTGCCTTAGTCACCAGAAAAAAAGAATTCAACTGAGATACTTTACCTCTGATATGTGCTTTAGCTGTGTATAGCTTTCTTTTGTTCTCACATACCTAGAGATTAAATGCTTTATCCTGGACCTTTCTGTCTAGAGGTGTTTTGTCAAGAATCTTGGTGCTAAAAAAATTAAAACTCTTATAAGGAAAAAGGCACCAGAAGAACTGTGCTCAGCTTTAACATTGAAAAAAAAAAAAAAACAAAACAAAACAAAAAACCCCAAAAAAAGACACAAAAAAACCAAACCAAAAAAACAAACAAAAAAAATCCCCCACCAAACCATAACACAGATTTAATACATAAGAGGGGAGAATGGAGTTGTGACCCCCTTTAAATAATGTACAAGCCTACAGCAGAAGTAAATAGCAAAAAACACTTGTTTAAGCTTTAATTCATTACATCTTAATTACAATGAAGTAATCACATTTCTTGAGACGACGTAGGAAAGAAAAACATTCTATGAGATTTTGAAATGCTGTGGAGGACTATATTTCTCTATTCCCTCCTGAAAACTAAATTAATTTCAGACACTATATACAAAGTAGGCTCAGAAGAAATAAGGCTGTCAGTTATTTTTTAAAAAATACTATTTTGCAGTATTTTCCCAATGCATGTGAAATTATAACCTGATTTCATATTAGAGCAGGGTAAGTAGAATGGCCATGTTACCAATGCATGGCATTTGTCAAGTTGTTCTCTGCCTGGTATTAAATCAAAGGGAATTGTGATTGCAGACTGGAGAATGAAATCAAAGCCCTGGAAAGAGAGGAAATGGAAGTCTCAGCTAAGGAAGAAGCAATTTTAAAGCAACTAAAATCTGTTGAGAAAACAACAGAAGATATAATAAAGGTCAGTGTTAAATTATTCCAGAAGTAGAATTCATTACTTTTACATCAGAATAACCAGAGAAAGGGGAACTAGCTGTGAGTGGTCGTGAGCTTTTGTCTAAAGTGATAGCAATTCAAATACAAGAGGGGCCAATATGTTATACAATTCAAGTGACCAAACACTTCCATTTGCTTGTTCATTGGGTTGAGGAGCAATTCCTGTAATTGCTCATGCATGGCACATCTTGAAAGAATAGTACTGGCACTGACATCAACCAGCAGCTTTGCATCTGAGCCAGAGACAGATATAACAGGAAGAGAGTATAGAGGCTGATGCATTCAAGACTCCTTCAGGTGGTGTGCCCAGCTAAACTGCACCATGCTTTCCCCCAAGTCTCTGTGAGAGATTATAGTGAAATGTGACTTAATATCAGTTAGTCTTTTGAGAAAGGTCATTTTGGTATTTGAAAATCACTTCAAACCATTTTAAAATAGTAATAAAACTAAACTTCAGTTCTCCTGTTCTTACACACACACACACGCACAGTCTCTTTGAAGATATGCAGGAACATAAGCACAATGGGAAAGCCAAAGTAGAGCCTTGGAAAAATCTTTGAAGCCAACTGGGTTGAGCCACAGCGTGAGGCTGTGTCATTGATTACTGTCCTTTCCTGGATGACTTTGAAATGTATCAGGGGAAAAAAAAAAAAATATATATATATATATATATATATATATTAAAAGATCTGCCTTTCCCTCTTGCCACACTCCAAACGAGAAGGTTCCACTTTCAGTCCCTTCTCAGTATGAAGCCACAAACAGAAAAATGTAAAGCTATCAGGTAAAATAAAGCACTGCCTAATAACATCTTAAAACCAACTAATCATATTTCTTTTTAATGGTTCTCTTCCCTAGTCTGTGAAGACTGAGAAAGTAGGAGTTGAAAAAGGTATGTTATCAAAAAAAACATTTTTAAAAAGGTTTTTGTAGAAGTTGATTAAAATCTAAGTGCTTTGTTGATCTTTTTTATTCAGAGGCAGTAGACTACATATACACCAGTATACCTGACCTGCCCAAGGATTTCAGGCCCTCTGTACTGAAAAGTGCAGCACATGCTGCCAACGATGATGAAGAAAAGAGAAAAGGTACTGCTTACTAGTAATTCCAAAGGGTCCAGAAACAAAGGATTCAAAGACTGAATCTAACACACTTTAAGGGAAGGACAAACATTACAGATACCAGATCATGTTACCTTATCAGTGAGGTCACCAGAACTGAGGTGGGGCACCAGTATAAGGTATGTGCTTTGGAGAATAAGGATCAGGTTTCAACATTAACATTTCTTTCCAGCACTTTGCTCCTCTACCTGCCGTAGCTTCAAGTAGTCTCTCCCTTCATATCACACATTGCATATTTTCTACCCACACCTACACCTACCAAGCAGCCAGCAGTAGTCTGGTTAGTTCCAAACTGCTGCAAAGCCACCTAACTCTGTGAGTGCCAAAGACTCTCATCTTGTAGCATGTCAAGCTCTCTCAACTGGTATTGCTCAGCACATTATCAGGGGTCAAGTTTAAATGCATCTCTCAGTCAATCATGTAATGAAAACTGGCTCCCTAAAGGGTTTCCCCCCCTCCTCCCCCCCCCCCCAGAATTAGATCCAAATGAAACCATCTTTTCCAGAATCAAAAATTCAAGTTTTGATAGAATGGAAGGGCATTCAGAATGAGAAGGAAATATACTGGTTATGCATATGATAATTTCACATATTTATTAATTTGTTCTGACAGTAATTTTCTATCACTCTCAGAAAACTACAATATTTCTTGCAGCTGCTGTATTAGTATTTTGAGAACTGGTTTCTTTCAACAGCATTGTTTGCCATGGAAATTAAAGTTGAAAAAGACATGAAGACAGGAGAAAACACGGTGTTATCAACAATACCTCTTCCCTCAGAGGAGTTTAAAGAGACAGGAATTAAAGTCTATGACGATGGCAGGAAGTCAGTCTATGCAGTGCCCTCAAATGGCAGCACAACACAAAGTGAGATGGATAAACTTGGTCCTGTTGAGGTGGAGGACCTGCTACGACAGGCAACTGAAAAAAATTCCCAGTCTCCCACAGAGTATCATGAGCCTGTGTTTGCAAACAAATTTTGTCGGCCAGTTACTCCTCAGAAAGAGAAATTAGTTCCTGGACCAAAACTAGAAGACACATACAGAAGAGAGATGAATGGATTTAGCAACCATCAGACAGAATTCTCTTCCAAAACACAACCCTTGAAGCAGCAACATAAAGAGAATGGGCTTGAGCTTCCAAAGGTAATACATCCAAAGTCTCCCTCCTCTCCAGTGTTTTCCCATACAGAGATGGAAGTGCACAATAACCCTGAGAACAGGGTGACCCATAACAAAGAAAGAAAATCTTCACATGAGGAATTAAAACCTTCCCAGAATACAAGAGAAAGATATAATGAGACAAGTTTAAGTCCTTTCCATCCTAAAAAAACATCCACTGAACCTAAAGATGAAGATGACTCTCAGTACAGCATTGTCCAAGCTGTACCATGTTACGTAGACAACTCTGAACCAGTAACGATGATTTTCATGGGTTATCAACGCATTGATGATGATGAGGAAGCAAACCAAAAGTTGTCACAATATGATGGGGTTATCCACGCAGAATTAGTGATCATTGATGATGATGAAGATGACAGCAAATCTGAGAAACCAGCATATCATCCCATAGGCCACTATAGTCAGGTTTATCAGCCACCAAGCAGGAAAACCACAGAAGTCCCCCAGTCAAACCCTGTGAACACTACGGGCAAAAGCCTGAACAAGATGCCTCACAAAAATTCTATCTCCCCGAGAGAACAAGAGGAATGCTTAAATTCACCAGCATGCCATGCCCGTCTTCACAGCCAGGTATCTGGAGATGGTCCTGAAGATCCATCACTAACAGGTAATAGAAAAAGAAAATATCACTGTTGTTCACTAATGTAGGAAACTGATAATATTCATATCTTCTAGCAACTATTTCACTTAACTATCTGGACTGTTTCATGGACTAATACACAACTACTTTTTGCACATGTTTGTTAACAAATGCCAGTTTGCATTTTGGTACTGTTGAATTATTTCATCTTTAGCAATGCAGTAGTTACCATATTAAAATTTGGAAAATAAACCCAGAAAAACCATTTCTGTAGACTTCAGAGATCAAAAGTGGTTTTCTTTCAAGTCACAATTAAAAGCTCCATGAGTGCTACTTCAACTAGCAGAATTACTTTCATTTCTACTAGGTAACTAACAGCATTGCTTCCTAACACTGTCTCCTCACCACAATATTTTTGTGTCTGGCTGCATTCTAATTCCTAGATAACCCAAACTGCTCCTCTAGATCAGAACGTATTTAATACTCAGCTTTGCTTTGTATTTTTCTGTAATGAGCATTATCAACCTTGCCTTGACAGTGTTTATGCAAGTTTTAACACTGTGTTGTTAACCTGAGTTAGATATTTTTATAGCATCTGAAAGATGAGTTTTCATCACTCTATTTTGTTAGGCCATATAGTCCACAGTGTTAATACTTTTTTCTATTCTAATAATACTCAACGTGTCTATTTCTTACTGTAAAGTTTTATAATAAAAGATTAAAAGAATAGCAAGTTCTTCCAGAAAAACAAAAAGCTCTTTTTTATGATTATCTAGCAAAGGCATTTGAAAATCTGTTCTGTTAATCTGTATTTGGTTTTACCCATTTACTTAAAAGTATTCCACGAAGGAACAAAATAGACAATTAAGAAAAAACTGGTCACAATTAAATTAAAAGCAGTTTGGCAACTGCTTAAAAAATACATCCCAACAGCCAGCATTGCTTCCAGGTGAGTGTCCTAAGTGCCCAGTAGAACCTGGAATTAAGCCATGTTCCTCTTTACCCCTCCACTTATTTATTGCCACTCCCTGGGATATTTTCATCAGTAGAAAAAGCAAGGAAGTGACTCAGTTTTCCCCAAGCAGTCCTGTAGTCCTGCTGTGACTTCTAAAAAGGAAACAAAACCAGGAAAGTCTCTTAAAACCAGAACAATGTATTACAGAAAGTTTTTTGTTAGGGAAATAAACAGTCTTCAAGGCAGCCACTGACACCCAGCCTAGCAGGTTCACTTAAAAAAATACCAGTGGAAAGATGGTAGTCAGAGTTGGTTTTGGTACCTCATTACTTACTGCTAAAACAACAAACTGTATAACAGCAAAATTAATCCTCTGAAATGAAGGCTTTGGGAGGTCATTGCAACATTTGAACGCTAAACAGGTACTCTGGACTCCAAAAGAGAATGGGAAGCAAGGAAGTACAGGGCAGACCAGAAAGACAATCTCTGCTGTAACAACCTTGCCTTGGGAAAGAAACAAAACTTCAGAGCAAGCTACTGAAAAAGCTGGTGATGGCCAAGGAGAGCTAGGAGGCAGAGGAATTGTTCCATGTACCAGTGTATGTAGAGAAATATCAGACTGCACTAGAAGCTTCCAGCATGCCCCCAAACTGGCAAACAAAGGACATACCTCTTTCTATATGGGAGCAATTTTCCTTTACCCACGAGTTTGGTGGGGAGGCAATATCTCAAAGTATGTGCCCTCAGAAAAAAAAAAATGGAGAAGGATGGCAACACTGTAATTAGAGCAGTGTTTTGCATTATTAGAGCTTATTTTCTTCTTTAAGTTTTAGTTAAATGATCCAGCATGTACACGTTTTTAAAGATTCAATAATCCTTATGGAAATTACAAGTCCTTGGGAGGGAACAAACGCTAGACATAGCAGATTAAATAAGAAAAGGAAAAACTGAAGCTGAATAGGCAGTAAAACATACTGAGTGTGAAACAGACTCTTGTGGGACATGACAGTCCAAGCATTTGGGTAGATAGCTGGTCTATATGAGCTCATTTGTTTCCTTACCACTGTGAACTGTGTAACCTTCAAGAAACACAACAGAAATTTAGCTTAATCTGTATTGAAGAAAGCAACATACAACAAAACTTTTCAATACAGATTCATAAAAGTTATTTGGTTTTGTAACATACAGGGCAAGACAATATGGACTATTGGCTGTGAGTGAAGCATCAGGCTGAATGTTCTCTCAAACCAAAACCAGAACTCAAATCCTTCAGCATTCCTTGGTCTGTGAAGAGTACACAGAGTCTCTGTAAGAGCTGAGGCCCTGTGATATCAAGTTACACTCAGATGCTTCTGATTCACAACAACTTCAGCATTCAAAACATAACTCGAGTTGAACATTTGCTGACACGCATAAATCAAGTAAACAGCTGCTTTGACCCCATCTCTCAGTACAGAGTCATATTTAGGATGAAGGAATGATCAGTGCTATTTTGGGTAACTCTTCAAATTAAGAGGTCAGAGAGATAGAGATTATTCCAACTGCATTCTCAGATCAGCTGCATGGTGGGGAGAAGCTCTTACATATCAAACAGCAGCATTATATTGCCATTCTAAAAATAACCTTAACATTTAATCATCTGCCCTGCACTGTCACTTTCAAACTAACCCATGCAATACTCAGTTACAGACAATAGCCATGCTGATGTTTATATAGATACTAAGTTACTCCATCAGATTTAAATCAGGAATATGACTAATTCCCACTCTGACTCACTACACCAGGAAGAGAGGAAAGTTTTCTGTGAAGATCAACACAAAAGAAAAAGGCTTCCAAACAGCTACAGCTCCCACTGGGGAATTTAGTTTAAACAAAGAGTTAGCTTCATTATTAACACATCCTTTTAATCTGTCGGCATCTAGTCAAGGCCAGTAACTTTTTTATGCAATGTCTTAGGGAAGGTAAGCGAAACAAAACAATAAAAACTGTGCTAATTTTCAAATAGTGATAATGGAGTAATTTTTTAATAAACTTCCTTTATTGCAAAATTACCAGAACTAATGCCTTATACCGATTTCTTCCCTTAACACTCAATGCTTATTCTTCTGGTTTAACCACCAGAGGTATGTGTATTCTTCATTTATTAAAATAAGGAGATTTAGCACCAGAAGCAGTGTTACTCTTAAAATGCGATGGCTCTCTTTGTTTTCTTTTTTTCAGCTCTGAGGATAAGAATGGCAAAGTTGGGGAAAAAAGTGATTTAACTACCATAATGACATGGAAATAAGATTTACTACTCAAAGCAGAATAAAGCTAAGAAGAGTTTCTTCAACACAGCTTTTTTGGATCAGAATGCTTGCTTTGCTCCTATTTTATGCATCTGGGTTGTTTCACCCTCTGCATAATCCAATGGACTTTGACAGACACAGATTTGACCAACTGCCACATACACAAATCACATCGTCGATTTTGTTGAAGCAGTGGAAAGTTACCTAAGACCGTAAGAGCAATGTACATCCAAGTATGAAGACATGTGAGTACCTGTTCCCACAATCAGGAATGCCTTGTTGCTATATACACAGAGCAGATAAACACCTGTCTCCACAGACCTTCACAGGACATTGTTCCACTACAAAGTGTGCCAGCCTACCCGATTTTGATTGAAAATGCCGCTCCAGCATTTTTCCGGTAAAGACATTAGTTAATAAAAAACTAAACATGAGAGACAGGAACAGGAAGAAATAAGCTCATTTCCAATTTTACCAACTTGGCCAAAATTGAAAGCATTCATTTTTAAGTGGCAGAAAAAAATAGTTAAATATTTAAACATTTTACAACCTTCTAGAGCTCCATGGTCCATCTAACTTTTTCTTTTATGTATGACAATATAGCCATTCTCAGACCCTGCTCCCTTCTCCATACCACATAAATGCTGCCCACCCATAACCCTGCAGATCAACCTTGTGCATAATGCTGCAAACAGCCTGAGCTCCACAGCATGGTCTCGCCTCCTAGCTTGGTACAGAAAGTCCTGCTTTTCCAGAGAACTGGGTGCCAGACAGGCAGTGCCTGTCCATTAGGGGAAAAAAAACAAAACAAAAACAACCAAGAAAAACAATCAAAAAAAAAAAAAAAAAAAAAAAAAAAAAAAAAAAAAAAAAAAAAAAAAAAAAAACAAACAAAAAAAAACCAACACACACAAAAAAAAAACCAGACACTACACAAAACTGCTTAATATACAGATTTCAGCTGTCAAGGAGATAAAATGAATGCAAGACTCCCAGAAATGCAAGATTCTCAGAGACACCGAGTTGCCAATGGCTTGTCCTGCAGCTGCAACAGAAGGTCTATTACACGTGTAGCAACTGCTAAGCGCAGCTCCCCAGCAAGGTCCAAAGCGTGCACCAAGGAACAAGTTCATTTTTCCAGATAAGAGCACAACAAATAGCCCTAAAAACAGCCATAAGGTACATCCAGGAATATCACATGCAAGTCAGATTTTTCCAGCACATAGAACTTAGGGGAAGGGGAACTGCCTCACAGCACTATAGCCTTATATTCTAACCAGTATGATAGCTTTATTTTCCTAGGTCTTAGCCTGGTTTGAATTATTAAACAGATAAAGC
Organism: Phaethornis superciliosus; assembly: GCA_023637945.1. NCBI lineage: Eukaryota > Metazoa > Chordata > Aves > Apodiformes > Trochilidae > Phaethornis > Phaethornis superciliosus. The sequence continues at coordinate 11,549,975 of JAJQWJ010000009.1, read as the reverse complement.
TCGGGCTGTGTTATTCTAGCGTATCTGACTGAAATTATACACCAGCAAAGCACATTAATTTTTTTGCTGGTCTTCCTTGTTTCAAAGCAGGAAACTGAAGCTACTACCTCATACTGAGGCACGATGACCTGGAGCCTCTAAGCTCTTGGTGGCTCCCAATCTGAAATGGGTAATAATTTCAGATGTTAGGACTTGTCAGAGATGGTTACCTAGAGAACGGAATAGTAGGTAAGAACAAATAAATTTAGCTATGTTACATTTCTCTATGTTCATCCTGGTGTTTTGTTTTGGTTTGGGTTTTTGTTGGGTGTTTTGGTTTTTGATTGGTTGGGTTTTAATAATGTAGGGTTTTTTTCCCTTTTGTTTCTCCTGGTATTTACTGGTTCTGACAGCAGATACTCTCACCATTTTTTTTAAATTTTACATCTTCTCAAAGTTCTTAAACAGGACACACCAAAAAGTGAGAGTAGTAAATCTATCTGAAGTAGTCACAAGTAGTTTTTTTTAAAGGAGCAGCTTGCTATAAAACCTACCTTCCACAATTATCTGTTGCTATTAAACTTTAATAATCCAGAAAAAGGTGCAAAAAACCTGCTGCCAACATGATATTAGTGGAAGTAGTTTAAAAGAAAAGACCCTGAGCCTAATTATTCACATTAATAAAAGCATGGTAAATATACAGCCAAATTCCCCATCATTACATGATAAGTACTGTAAAAATAAGAAAACTAAATTTGAAGTTACGGGTCTCAGCTAGGAAGGAGAACACCTTGGATTTTAAATAATCCTTTAAAATATTAACCCCATGCTCAGAAGCCATGAAAATTAAGAGAGCTTTCAGACTCGTTATGGAAGGCACAGACAACAAGTCAAAACAACTATCACAACACTTCATATTTACAACTTGAGTTTGGTCGTCCCACCTGAAGAGACAAATAAAGAGGGTAATGAAGGTTATCAGAGGTGCAAAAAAATCGCTAAAAACAGCAGCAGTCATGTAGGGGAAAAGACAATAAGGCAGAGACACAAGAGGCCTTGAGAACTGATAAAAGGAGAAAGGTTAAAACAAAATACATACCATTAAATAATGATAAAGAAGCAAGCTTAAAACAAACCAAGAAGCACTTTCTCACGGTGACTAATTAAATGGGACTGCAAAAGCATCCATAGATTATTTATTTTTTGTTTAGGTAGTGATTCATTGTATTCTTCATAGACAAAATCCACTCACCACAAAAGTTCATATTCCAGCAGCAGTTTCTAGCTTAGGACATTCTAAGCACAGATTCTGGCAAGGAGCAAAGAGATGTTGACTGGGAAGAGATATACCGCTGCAGTCTCTTTCCCTAAGCACTCACTACTATCACTTCTGGAAACAATACTTGTCGATCCGTGCTTTGACACATGGGAATTCTGATTTCATGGATGTTAAAACTATTCAGTTTGTCCCACATTATTACACTAGCTATGTAGCAGAATGGATACCACCTAGTTAACTGAGAAGAACAAAGACACAAAATTAAGTGTTTGAGAATTTTGTGCTTCTGGAAAGGAGGCATGCTCATTATCTGAGTGCTCAAGCCTCAGCTTTCCTGTATCACCAAGAACATAATTTCAAGGCAAATCATCTTTTGCATGTGTAGAGATGCCATGCAAAATTCCAGTTCAAAGCCAAATAACTTCAAAGGTCCAGCAAGACAAAAGTACCTCTGGAACAAATGCAAAGCTGGAGTATCATTTTCATGGGATAACTATTATAGATACCCAGTTCAGTGTGACACACATGTTCAGCTTTTGTGGTTTGCAATATGTAAAGTCACGTTCACACAGCAAAAGGAAGACGAGGAGAATTAGCTCATATGTGAACTAAAATAGGTGGTACAGAGCATTTTGTGAAGCTCTGTGGGAATGATGCTGCGCTACTCCCCCAAGTGAGTAAATGCAACTGCTCCCTCACACATATACCTCTTAAGAGAAGTTTGGATCAGGCTGGTGTAAGCACAGAATTTCTTAGAATAGCTTGCAGATCATCCTTCTCAATCATCCATCCATTCACTTGGAGCCTTTCTTACTTTAGTCTATATTGGAGGTCTAAAATCAGAGATACTAACTTCTGCACTGAAATACAGAAAAGTATTTTCCTTGATTATTGCATTCACCTTGAGATATATGGGAAGGATATAACCACATGAAGCACAGTTTACACACATGACAAAAGAAAACAGGCTGTAAATGTTCAAAGCAAGCTTAAGTAAAAACTGATTTCATAGCATTTCTGTACAAAATGAATTGAAATTAAAGACCAAGTTTCAAAAAAAAAAAAAACATTGAGATTTCTTCTGATTAGTCCGTCCAGGAACACTTCCCAATTTAACATAGTCATGCTCATGTCTCAACTTCTCGCTAACGGATTGAAGCAAAATCAAAATGCTGTTATTTGAACAAGAGCGCCACGCAGTGTTTGCCACGGAAAGCAAAAGGCAGGCAGCCTCTCGCCTCCCCAAACCTGGGTGAAGAAAATACAGACATTATTACACTGAGTATGAAGTCACCTCATCTTGCGATTTCTGACAAAACAGAACACAGCATAGCATTTGGCATAAGGAAGACAAACAAAGCACACCTTTTCAGTTCATTCCGCAGCCTATAGGGTCCAGCTAGCAAAAAAAAAAAAAAAAAAAAAAAAAACAAACAAGCAAACAAAAAAAAAATAAACAAAAAAGCCAAACACCACATTGCAAGTAAAAGTAGAAGCAATTCCATTGCTTTTGAGCTATTTAAGATTTTTATTTATGTCAAACACAGATAAGCGGTATCTTTGGACACTGCACCTAAACCCAAACCAAAATAGTAAGCCACTTGTTGTGAGACAGCTCACAAATTTCTGTTTGTCTGGAGTGTTTGCCTGTCTAGAAGAACCCAAGAAGAAACATTCTTAAGTTGATTTGTATCACAAGTTTAATCAAAGAGTGAGAGAGAGCATTAAAACCTTCTTGGCCTCTTTTTGTGAAGGAGTTTTCTTGACTTCAGTGGGATCCCTTTATGAAGCAAACGAAAAAGAATATTCTTCCCCACGGTATTTTAACATTCAAGAAAAAACTAAAACAATTAAAAAAAAAAAACAACAAACCCCCAAAAAAAAAAAAAACAACAAAAAAACAAAAACAACACACCACACCCACCAAAACCAGCCCCACACATCAGCCATGGTTACCTCCAGAACCAAATTACATGTTACTTATTTTCCCTCCAATACCAGACACTTCCAGATTTTTTTTTCTCTCCTTCCATTTTCCACAGTATTATATAAGAAATTTTGGAAGTCACTAGAACATAATGACACATATCTTCCTCTTACCAGGCATGTGGGAAAAGGGCAGTGGGTGGTGGTGTGAACAAACATTGCACAAAATTGAGTCTATTAAATAGGTTACAATACTTCACATAAGGCCTCTCATAAGGAACTATGCACTGTTGCTAGCACTGGGAATGAACAAGTCAACTAAAGAGCAACTGACAATTTTCCAATTTTAAATCTGTATTTGGTGTGGAACAGTAATTTTTCTTCTTAAAGAAAAGAAACTGCATTAGAAAGAAAATATTTTAACATTCAATCTCAATAAGAGTTTCTCCAGGAAGGTGTTAGACAGCTTTAATTCATAAAACAAAATCTACAAACAAAACAATGTCACTGCTAGGCAAGACAATTCTACTTTGATAGTATTTTCACCTCACGAAGAGACAAACTTCCATTAAGATATTGACATTTGTGTTTTAAAAACCCTGTCTTCATTGTCACATGCAAATGAAACAATGCTATTACAGAAATAATCCAGCATTTACTTTAATTTTAAAAGCCATCCACTGTGCCTAGGCTGAGAGAATTTATTCTATAAACTCATGGCATACAAAAGAGTCCCTCAAACCTTCAGCACTAGATGTGCCTATGTAATCTCCAGGCTTCCAAGATCAGTTCTCTTAAAACCCCACACAATTAGTCATATGCTTCTTGCCCTTCACCCTGGGTTTTGTCATATGTCTTTATAGTTCCCCCCTTTCTCAGTCTGCACATGACTTGTCCAGCACCCACAAGGAAGGGGGACAACTGAACTTACACTCAACTTTCCATCTGCCACTGACAAAGGGATTAATATTAGCTCCAATAATGCCCTTATGGCTAAAGCAGTTACTTGCACAAGCCAAAAAGACCAAATATAAAGAAAGTTGTAGCTTTCCGAATATGACCTGTCCCTGCATCAGGCTGCCTGTGCACTTGGGGAGAGGCAAGAAGAGACAGGTTTAGTAAATGGAGAGAAACACTACATGTCCTGTATGTAGGAGTATTTTAGAGCTGGCCAGCAGTCAGAAGAGAGATGATACTGTAACATTCTGCCATATCAGATCTCCCTACTTACTATTCTACCCAATACTCCAATACCTTTATTCCCAGCTAGCTTAGTAACCCTAGGCTGAAGTCATTTTGAAGCATTACAACAAAAGTCAATACTTTCCAGTATCAAAAATTACAAAGTGTGGAATAAATGCTTCAGAGGTGCAAAATAACAAATGCAAAGCACTGCACTGCATGGGATATTAAGGGTTACTTTCTAAGATGCCATTTCAAGAGTCCTTCCAGACTCAGGCAAACCATGAATCAGAAAAAGTTAAACATACTCTTTACATTCCATGTACTTAGTTCATATATTTAGATAAATCTTGTTAACTAAAATATCACATTCCCATATGCTTACAAAGACAGGTCTGTCTCCTAGAAATGGCAGCTCAGAGGACTTGCTTAAGGTGAATAGAAGCTGCTTTTCCTGGAGTCAAACCAACTCCAAATCTATATTTTGCTCAACAATGAAAATACAACTTCAATATTCCTGGGCAAATACTTTCATTTTCATTTAAGCATTAAGTGGCAAATCACACAGAAAAGTAATTCAGAAGCCACAAGCAAGCACAGACAATAAAACACAAATCCATACACACTGGTCCTTTCTGTTTAAGTTTCAGGTAAGTACTACTGCATATAATGCACTTCTGTGTGAACACATTTTTCCTTTATAGTTTAGAAACACTCAGAGGCTGGTACAGAACAGTTTTTTGAGTGAGGCAAATGTTGCTTTTGCTAAAAGACTGAAGTTCACAATATGCTTGTGTAACTGTAGTGCTCCTAGAGCAGAGGGAATATTTTTTGCATTTAACTGCAAAGACAGACAACAGCATTTAGCTAATGCATTAATCTTCATTTGTAACAGATTTTCACTAAGTTGTTGAGTTTTTTAACACTTAAAACTGTCACAAGCAGGAAGTTTTCATATCACATGTCACCAGAACACAGTAAAGCAAACAGATACAACACATGCTAGATCACTTTTCCCAACTTTCCCAAATATTCACAAGAGGTTTAGATAACTATCAAAAGAGCATTTTCAGCATATCAGTCATCTTAAGCTTCAATCAAGATAATTTCTACGCTTAAAAAATAGACACTTCATTCTTTACTCATGCAACAACTCCCATTAAAAGTACCCTCAGAATAGAGTTTTTGTAGGACTGCAGCATCTTTCTATAGGTTTGAACTCATGTTCTCCCTAACACTGAGCATGACACAGGTGTGCTATTGTTCTTCAAGTACATCTGCAGAGTGGTGTTGAGGGAAAAGCTCCAACAGAAAGCATTCCTTGCAGGTTTTTTAACTGCACAGTATTTCATCAGAAGATTCTCAATGACTTTTCATATTTGGTTGATTGCTGCCAGGAAGGCAATGAGGAAAAATATATTTCCACAGACATAGACAGTTAGCACAATCTGTTTAAACAGGCGACCCTGCAAGAGAAGGGGAAGAAAAGCCACAGAATGTGAAACTTTTTATTGGGTTAAGGTAAAAATGATCCCATTTTACAAAGTGTTGACTTACCTCTGATTCTGCAGATGTGAGTGACTGTAGTATCTGTACTCTGTCATCCTCGATCACTTCAACTATTAGTGGGAAGAAAAAAGTTAAATCTGCTCTGAAGAGGATGAGGGTTTTCATTTTTGTACTGCAGAAGTCTTGATTCTGTGACTAAGTAACTAAGTCTTGTACAGCATCAAATATGAGAAGCACTTGGATATCTCATTTGATATTTCATGGACTGTACTCTCATGCTTACAGCCAAACTGAAAAATTATTCTGGAGATGGCCTGAAGAAAATGACTTCTGGATATAAAAGAGGAAAAATATTTTGGTCTCTTTCACTAGAGTGAATAAACACTGCATTCAGAGCTGAACTAAAAACATTTGATTCAAAACCTTTTCATTTTAAGATAACTAGATTTTTATAAAAAGTTTTTTTCCAGCTAGTCACTATGAGAACATTCACTGTTCAAGCATTGCAGTCTCATTTCTCTGTTTCTAGGAAGTAATTACTACAGTTAATTTCAAATTCTCATAATGACTCCTTCTCCACGTGTCACTTCACATTAACTAATCATGCATCTTCAGTTCTGCAGATGTCTCATCTCTGCCTCAAATATAGCTAATTTACATGAGCACAGTCATTTCCTCTCAGTGACACCATCCAGTAAAACTAAGAATTTCTAATGAAGTTACTTCCAGTCTCTTCACTATGCATCGTGGAGTCAGAATTTCACCTTCATTCCCTTGTTTACTCAAAATTGTGAGTGTTTGTGTGCAAGATTCTGATCATATTGCTCATGCAATAATAGCCAATCATACCAGCAATTTGTCACAATGAAATGCAGACTAAATCTGCATAAATTAACCCCAACTTTACCTACCTACTTGGTATGAAAATCAAAGAAAAATCACAGTGATAGATTCTTAGGAAATACATATTTCAGTCTGCCCTTATGAACTATGACTTGAGAAATAAGGTGCTACTATATTAAATGGTGGGAAAATAATTTTTCTAGGACACTTGGGTCTTGAAACAAGTTTATCCACTACTAATACTTATGGAAGATATGACATTATGGATCAGGAGTTATTACCCTTCAGCTTCCAAACTAGAGGCCAAACACCATCTTCTGAAATTCAGTCCACAGATTTTTTGCACAAATCTCAGCAAGCAATGTAACAATAACTGTATTTGGTTTGTACCTTTACATACAAGATGGTAGCTGTGTATTTCCAGAACAACATCAATACTGACGTGCCAAGCTACAAACCCAATCATTGTATAGGTGTCCCATGGGTCTGGTAGGTCAAGTGCTGATAGATCCATTCCCAAGAACATAGTTACCACTAGTAAGTAAAAACAAGACAAAGGAGAGAAGGAAAAAAAAAAAAAAAAAAAAAAAAAAAAAGACACTAAGAGTTGTGTCAGGGAAATTTTAAAAATACTCTCAGTGCCTTTGGCAATAGATTTCCCATGAACTGCCTAGGCCTGCTTGGGGAATGGTGTTATACGAGCCCATGCAGCTAGTTGTTTTGGGGTTTTTTTGGCAGTCAGCTAAAAGTTGGTTTGGTTTTTTTGGCAGTATTGTGGGGAAAACAGGGAGAAAGAGAAAAGAACAAGGTTTCTTTCATCCTGCTCAGTGCTCCATCACATTCCAGTAACAAAAACTAGCGCTGCTTGTGGAAATGTGTCTCTGTTTCTAGAATTAAGCCCAGCTTCTGGTTCTGTAAATTACCCCTCTACTGTTAAAAAACATTGAATTATGTTACTGTAAGAACACTATCCATATGCATTCCATAAACATAAATTACTTAAGAACAGTTCCTCGTTACAGTGATCTCTCAGATTTTTCTCTTTGGTTTTACACAGTCACTTTTTCTCCCTAAAGCTGTACCGAGGGCCACTTAAAACTCACACACAAGATGGCCATCAACAAAAAACATCTTCAGACACATTAGGACTGGATGTCTATAGTTGTTTGAGATGAGCAATAGCCCAGAAAATTTTAAAAATTCCTCTAAATCATTTAAAAGGGAGCTGAAACTATTGCTTCTACTCACCAGCTAGTATTCTAGCTGTGGTACCGGTACTCCAGTGAAACCAGTTAAACACCTGCCTCCTACAAAACAATGAAAAGTATTTTATTGATTACACAGTTTGGGGGAAAAAAGCCCAACATTACTACCTACTTGAAAAATGTATTTTCAGTGTAAAAAGAGGTATATTTAATTCCTGTGGCTGTAACTTAATGGGTTAGTTGTGAGTACCTTGGGACATGACGAGGTGGTCTGAAACCTGCCATAAGTGGTTGAAGGATTGTAAGAGCCATCACAGTACAGCCAAGATAAGGATGGAAACCTGCTTGCTAAACACAGGATATTTTTCTTTAATATCATGTCTATATAAAGATACGGAAAAAAATACCAGAGGTTGGTAAATTTATTTTATTATGAAGTTACTATGCTAAGTTACAATGATAGAGCAGCACTGTGTAAACTGGCAGAGGTGACAGGACACAGTAAGCTGCCCAGAAGATGGATGAACATGCTTCTCCTTAGCAGTCTAACACCGGGGAGTCTGCTCAGGGTTTGTGCCCCCCTTTGTGCTGTATTTGACTCTACCAGTTGAGGAACAGAGAGCCATATGACTGTAAAAGCTAAGTTCCAAGCTCTTTACCCTCAATCCTGCATCTTTAGGAAAGACCTATTTCATAACTCATCCCAGCACTGGTCTCCACTATCACCCCATCTGTTTTATTCTTAACCCTAAAAGATTTTTATTAATTTTCCCTTGGTTGTATCTGGGACAACATTCTCTTGCTTTTAGTTCAGATACTGTCTAGACATTCCAATTTCTGATATTATCGTGCACCAAATATGATACTGGTGACAGCTACAGGGATACAGTCTCTACCTGATGTTCTAAGCTAAGCTTAATCACTGGATACAATTACTCAAGTCCATGTTCATAACAACACTTATTCCAGCAGGTTTACCACGTTAATAAGTCAACTGTTCCATTCTCATTCACCTCCCAAATTCAAGTTCTCTAAGGAAATGGGAAGATGACTGATTTTACCATATAAAGAAACTGAGGAAAGACTTTATTTGGGAGAAAGAGCAAGAAAGAAAAGTACTCAAGTTTTCAGTTATAGTTAAAAGAAGCAACATTCCTCTTCTGTGTTGCTAGGATTTGAAATCAGCCTACTTAAGGACAGCTTTCACAGCAATTTCTCAGCAATAGTTGTAACATGTTAGTTCTCATGTAACATGTTCTCATTCACTTGGTCCAACCTTTAAGTCAAACAAAACAAAAGCACACACTTACGTGACTCCAACCTCCTCGGTATATAAAAGGCAACACGAAAGAAACGCTTGTAAGCATGACTGTGGTCAACATAAGAATACGATGCACCTAGGAAAGTTAAATTTGCTTTTAGAAACTCTCCAGCTTTCTTAATACATTATTAAATTACATTTAACAGTTCTATACTTAAAGATGTTCAAAGTCTAACGACAACATTAAGCTTTACTAGTAAAGCAGGTAAACTTTTGATTTTAAATAATTCCATTTTTAAGGTGAAGAAAACATTAAAAACTGACTAAATTCAATCTCCTATTTCTTGAATCTAGTAGGTTTATAATTCTGTTTCCAAGAAAGCTAGCAAATGCAACCAGAAACACGGGGAGATTTTGCATACCTGAAACCATATCTCCTTTCCAAAGAGGAATGAATGAGACCAGACAGGCTTGAAGAATCGTGCAACAATAACACCAATACTAACGGTAGTAATCCAAGCAACAAACATTAGTGCTCCTGAAAAATTGAAAAAATACAAGGAAAATTTGAGTAATTTAGCTACACATGAATACAGTTTTTAAGATTCTGTAATAGCTTAGTTCATATGCATATGGTGAGAATTTAGGAGTGATAAATTTTTTATAATCCGATCCAGACTATAATTTTATAGTGCTTATCTCACTACAAGTAGAGAGATCCATATCAAAGATAAATATGCTATGCTCACACAGCACAATAGAGTATCTCTGGCTACTGTGTGTTTCATAAGCACCAGTACAGTCAGTGAACACTGGAGAGAGGTGATGTTCTGTCATCAGCTTAGACATCAGAGAATGAAAGGTGACATTTCTTACAATTGTTTTGAAAAAGAATGAGCAATAGTTCTCTCCTTGGCCTGCTTACAAGTTCAGGACTGTGTAAGAGAAAAACTCATTAATTTCAACTGCTCTGGACTGTCAGATGAGAGGTTTCTCATTTCAAAGAGAATTAAACCAATGATGCAGCTATAACATTAAATTATAGACAACAGTAAAGAGAAAACAAGTCCTAATGACAAGTTTAAGAGAATTCCATTTCATAGGCAAAAACCTATCTTAAAGCACTATTCTGGATAAGAATAAAAATTTAATAACTACTTTGTCTTCAGTCTCAGATCTTGATAGCCAATAGCATATAAAACCTAAGTGTCAGAAAGAAAAGAAAAAATACCTACTCTGCACTAATAAGAAAAACTTAACTATCCTGTCTCAGCACACATAGAACTGGAAGACAAAACTATAAGCTGCAGCTTACCATGCATCTTGATAAGCTGTGGGGACCGGGAACCTCCAATGTCTTGAGGAAGGCCCATGACATTGTATACTCCATTGGTGATCAGAGGCTGATGATGATGTTTGTATATTAGTCCACCTAAACAGCAACATGAAGTATTTTATTTATGGCTGATGAAAGCCACGGCAATTCTAAGCGTGTCCATTCCTTTTTTATCAATGTTAAGCCCTGTTGTGGCTAACAAGCAGATAAGCCACATTTCTGACACACAGTATGGTAAGAAGTCAAGATGTTATCTAACCCGTCTTCTGTACTTCATGTACAAGAAACAACACAGCCATCTACAGAAAATAGCTTTTTCCACTACAGACAGAAGAGAGGAAGAATAATTGCAATAATAATAATTTTTAAAGACATGGCCAGCTCTCAAGAAGCTAACAGTCCCTAGCATCAAGATGCCATACAACAAACACACGACTAAATTTACTGTAGATTCCAAAACCAATCCATGATTTAGAGAGGCAATAACCATGAGTGGACTAAGTGCCTCAAATGTGGAAACCTTAGTTTAGATAATTCTCAGTTAAGCAATCTTACATAAGGGTTACTTACTCATTTAGTGCTGTTCAAAGAAAAGCAACCATCTGAAATTCAAGTTTACCTTCACTAGCTTCCCCATCTGCCACAAAGATGTAGTAACTGGAATCCAAATTAAATCTCCCTTTATAAGCAGGAAGACGAATACTTCTTCTGAAAGAACATTGAAGAACACCATCCACAAGCCTCCATGACACATCTTCAAGGACATTCTGTGAAACAGGAGACATTTAACACTCAGTCTTTTCAGACTGGCAGAGTAATTGGCTTAAAAGTAACTGCAAAAGATGAGTGTCACTGGTGCACAAAGAAAGAAAGGCAATGTTTGGGGCAGGAAACAGGGAATGCCAGGGTAATCTCTTGTGTACCAGCTTGGAAAATATGTCAGTAAATCAACACAGCAGCATAAGGGCTGGACTTCTTAGCAACAACTTTTCCAGCTCATAACAAACTCCCCTTTGCTTCCAACCTTTATCCCAAGATCCATAATAGCCACAGGAGTCTTAGTAACAGGATAGAGTAATAATGGGCACAAAGTTCCTTGTTAAAGTAAGTTCCCACTGCTTAATTTTGAAATTTAAATTTAGACTTCCAAAGGCAACATTTTCTAGGAAGGAAGAGCCCAAGTGTTCTCACCTTAAAGAATTACAGATGTGCCTTACCATTTACAGTTACTGTACAAAATAGCAGCATATCATTCATTACTTCAAAACTATAATTGTAGAAGTGTCTTAGCTGTTTCCAAACGTACTTCTGAATCCAAAACAGGAGGATTTCGCCCCTTCAGATAGGCAGTGCTTACATGAACACGGTGAGCCTCCTTAATGCACAGATATGCATCATCATCACCCTGGAAAGTTTAAAGGAAAAAGCTATTTATAGCTCAATAAAACCCACTACTGGAAGTCTCCAAATGCTCTTTGATTTAATATGGGCAACAAGACCCGAGACAGTTTTTTCCAGCTGTCTAGTTATTATTTTCCAGCTTTCAAGCACTTCTGTATTATAGAGGAACAACATTAAGTCAAACAGATGACACATAGTTAGGCACATTATGATTTACACTCCCACTCCCAGGGTAGCAACCACAATAAGTAACTTATTTATTTAGAATTTACTCAATTAACCAGACAAGACAGAGATGAACGTTGATGTTATTTTAAAACTCTCTTTAGTTAAAAGTTGATTTTCCTCATAGCTGTAAAAGCTAAGTACTGTTAAGAAACAAATGTTCTTGCCCTAGAGGCATGAATATAAACAGTATCTCTTTATGCAAAAGCTAGTTTATGGATTTTGCATTTATCAACAGTGTTGTCCCCCCTTCACTCTAACACCAATTAGAAAAAAGATCTCTAAGCACTTTTGAAGACTGAATCAAGTACACTCCTATACAATGATTAAATGCAACTAGTTTTCAGAAAGTCCATCAAACCAGCTTCTGACAGGTAAAGGTTTTTAATTAGGTAACAAAGATTGGTCTAACCATGAATGCCAGTCAGATAATATGCTATTAGATTGTACTTGGGTAAGACAGATATCCACAGGGAAATTCTACTGAAAAGTCTGTCCTGAGCTAAAAATTAATATCCACCTCTAAAATGCAACCTGCACATCTGCACTAGGGAAAGAAAAGTTACTTGGTATGACATCCAACAGCATTTCAGGTTTCCATATGCACATTTAGCTAAAGAACCAGTCCATCTTTTCTCAGATCACAAAAGCAACTAAAGTAGTAGAATCAGACACTCACCATCCACTGGTCATGGGACAATGCAAATGCTAAATATCCTTCACTTGGACCACTCATTTCAATTAATACTGAACTCTTCTCTTGTTGGAAGGATAGATAAAAACAAGAACAACTTTCAGGATCACAGTTTGAAGGATTCCTAATGCAGAACTTCATCCTTCCACACCCTGATGCATTAAACTAGACAATAAAGCAAAAAACAAGTTGTAAGCAGTGAGTATTTCCTTTTTTTTTCCCTCCCTTTCTACCTTATACTAGAAGAAAGCATACAAGGAACATCAAAGAAATGCTATCAATGTCTACAAACCAATCTCTTATTCAGCCCTACAATTACCCCATAACTAGTAGGCAAAATGAAGGTGAGTTCCAAACTATACTTCTATTCAAGTTGAATTTTCACTTTGATGTTATAATAGAAAAACTTTTAAAATTAAGATGTTTAGAGAAACATTCTTTCATTTAACTTTTAGAGAGGTAATATCACCTGTAGGATCAGCGAGAAAAGAAGGGAAGACAAGCTGCTTTCCATTTCCTTTTTGAAGTAGCAACTGATACACAAGAATACATATGAATTAAAAGTCATGCTTATTCTGGATCAAATAGTCATCTTTACTCAATCCATTTAAAGAAATCAGTAATGGAAGTCAGTACAAACTCACAGAAGGAAGTCTCTGTGCCTACAGTTACTAAATAGGAAGTTATTAGTCAAGATCATGCCAAGTCTTTTCCCATCTGTTCTTCCATGTTTGCTTAATGGTTTCTGAACATTAAGTTCTACATATTCTGTCAACCTTCTGACCCATGGGTGGCATAACAACATTTAATCCACACAAGTCCAGGCAACTCAACACACAATGGTAGCTGCCTATGTTCTCAATCTCCAATATCTAAGTTCATTTTCTATCATCTCTCCCTTTCTGTCAAGAGGTTGTATCAATGTGATTTCATTAAATTCCATTGATCACAAGCACTAAAAATAGTATTATTTAGATTTATAATTACTTACTGGCTTTGATAAGTAGGAAACTGGGTGGGAAGTCAATGAAGCCTCTGATGTTGCATGCAAGGGTGCTGTTGGGCTTGGTGCATTAGGCTGAGAAATAATAGGACTAGGAATCTTCACCCAGAAAGTCTTGTATTTCTTCACAACTGTGGCTCTTGAAAACAGAACATACACAGTCATTCCATACACAGTCATTGATATATCAACAGATGGTTGTTATTTTTTTAAAAAGAAAATAACTGCGGTATTTTGGGGTGAAAAATAATTTTAAAACATATTACTGCATGCTTTACTGGATACAAGAAACATTCATGCCTGTGGCACAGGTTAAATACAGCCTGGAAGCAATGCATAGATTTTATCTATTAGTTCCAAAAAAATAGTAGTATAACAGCAGGGTATACGCACCATTTTGTTAGGTACAAGCACAGAAAAAAATTCTTAACACTGTCTAATACACACATGAGAAGTGAGCAATTACCTAAAAACACTAAGGAACCTTCTCTCCAAATCTTCTTCTACTCTCCCTGTGCAAATCAAAATAATGAACTTCAAGCTTTCCCTAAAGAACAAGTGTCTGCATTAACACAGACTCTAAAGCAAGCAAGGTTGTCAACTTTTCAGACTATTAGTCCAACGACTCTTTTCAGTTGCTGGTCAGTATTTGAGACAGGATATGGCAAAGGTTGACCTTATTTGTATTTTAATACAATGGAACTAGTACTAAATTTACTTACAGAAACTGTATGCGTTTTGGTGCATCTCCAGGAGCAATCCAATAAACTTTCATGTGTTTCTTTTTTGCTTTATTTGTGTGACTGACCGCTGAATTCTGAAAACACACACAGAGTTATCCAGTGGATACGCACCACGGAGATTTTAGCTATCAGAAGTTCCAGCTAAATCCAAACCAGACACCACACTGCTACACTGTACAGGCCCGGCACAACTGGCTTTTCCCCCAGTCATGTTCAACTCAGATGAAGCCAGCTACTGAAACTTAGGCATGCTAACAACTTTATGGCTAAAAGGAACAAGGAGATATCGTTCAATCCAGAAGACTCCAGTGATTACAGCACTGAGGTGGCTGCAGCATTTATGCAGAAATGGTGTGATAATGCTCCATTTTTTGACAGTAAGAGGATGAAAGGACAGACTATACAGAGAGAACAGAACTAATATTCCAAAGGACAAAACCTAATGTAGTCTTGGTGTCAGACATTTATTTGCTCAACAGATCAGACAAAGCTCTGAACTGCATCCTCAGAGCAGAGAGGGCACAATGCAGATACGCCCATGGCTTTGCAGCACTGATGAATTTACTAATTGGATGGCACTGTAGGGCAGTAAGAGCGGAGAGAAAAATAAAATACTTCTGGGCAGACTGAGAACTTTGTCCACACCAGCTCAGATAACATGGTGCATGTTCGTGAAGATGGGGGTTGTTGAAACTCTAGTCAGAGTTCAAATCTCTTGCACATGATTCCTCTAGAATTAATACTGAAGACTGTGTTCTAACCTATTACTAAAAAGATTCCATTAACAGTAACTGACAGAACAACACAAGATATTAGTTTATTCTAGTGTTCATATACCATTATAACTGCCCTAAACTCTCCTTGATGCAAGACCTTTTCCATGCCCATAACAAGCATGGAAAACAATTTATAACTGTTCTCTTAGAAGCAAACAGCATGTCCTCCTCTTTTCAATATCAAGTATAATAACCATGAATACACTACATTCATCGTCTACAAGTAAAATACATTATGAATGCTGCATCTTCCTACAGCAGCCAATAGCCTTCTACCACTAGGCTAGTTTAAATGGGTTGAAGGAGTCAGACAGAGTTGCAGGAAGAAAGGCTTCTGTACCACAAAGTTTCACCAGTTTTCTGAGATTCACAGAGCTCAAAGATTACAGAGCTTAGCTCTGTCCTATTACAGACATGGTCTAGTACAAACTCCTTACTGCCTGGTGTCCCATTTTAAAGACACCAGACTATACCTTGGTATGGCCACATGTCAGAAGCTGAGAAAGTCTGCGGTCAGCTAACACAAAGGAACCAACTGCAGGGCTATCCAGGTGTTCTGCATCCCGGGCTTGTATGAAAAATCCTTCAAAATCTGGTCCAGACAGATGAACTAAAGAGGAGGGGGGAAAAAAAAAAGTTGAAATATTCTCTAAGGAATGAAATATTTCAACAGTGACTCCCAGAAGCTCATTTACAAGTAGTGAATGACAGCTAAATTGATCACCTGAACAAGAAGCAGTTGCTCAGATAGATCTATACCAGCTGAGTACAGACATACTACAACACAAGGAAACAGTAAATAAGCTCTTCAGCTATAGCCAGTGCAATACCTTCTATGCTGTCCCCTGGTTTAAATTCAGTCCCATTCACTGTAATGGTGTGCTCAGGTGATGGCTGTGGAGAGCTACCATGACAGGGTATCATGCTAGTGCAGGCTTGCCTTACTTTTCCACTTGGATAACCATCCACAGACATATGGAAGGAAATAAAAATCCAAACAGCAAACACAAGGCCGGACAGCTCCATCTATATAAAGCAGATGTTACAGAAAATTAAATACAAGCAATGTTTACATTGCAGTTCACTTATCTTTAGAAGAGTCGGTTGAATATTAAAATTTAAAACCATGCTTAAAACAAAAGCACATATGAGAAGCAGATGATTCACAAATACAGAAACCAAAAGTAACACAGTTCTGGTAACTGCCAGACTCAGCAAGAATGGTCAGATACCACGTTTCAGACCATCAAGAGTACAGATAATAGATGGATCCCTTCATCTACTGAGTGCATTATTTCTCTCGGTGCATTTTGCCACAACTTTAATTTTTTTTATGCTTCTGCTGTTCTGTCAAAAAAAAAATTAAAAAAAAAAATAAATCTTTAAACATCCCCAAGAAACACAGATCTTAATACACTGTTGCATAAAAATCCACAGGGATGAACTACAGAGTCAAGCCCACTCTTTTATTAATCATAGCTCCAAACTGTGCATCATTACAGATTGCTATTTGTTTCCACAACTCATATCTATTTTTTCACACATGACAAATAATTCCCAGGCAACAAGTTCTTCTTTCTGTAGCAAAACCCAGGCTATCAGAAATAGATTTTACACATGCAAAAGAGTGGGAACTTGGAATAAAGATTTAGACAAAGAAAAATGTAAGTTTAGTGCAGACAAACACACTTCTTTGAACTCTTCTTTTTGGATATTGGATCTCCTGAAAATTAGTCAAATAATATCATTGCTTGTCACACTCTTATTAAGGAAACACTATACATGAAAAACATGAGAGTTATAAGGACTGAAGAGCCTAAAACAGTTATATGAATCCCTAATCCCATCATACAGCTTGTAATGTTTTGCTTTTCCACAACACTGTTTTCAACAAAGCTGTGTTAATTGTTACTCAGCAGCACGTAGGGTTTATGGGTTTACAGTTGTATTGTTGGCCTTCTCCGACTTAAAAAAAAAAAAAAAAAAAGCAGCAGCATTTGCATGCCCAAAAGGCCAAGAGAACACAGAAGATAACTTCCTTCAAATACTCACACTCAAGAAGCGGATTATCAGCTCTAGTGGAACACAGGCCAGGCACAAAGTAGGTCTGCCTTCTGGAAGAGGCACACGTTGTACCAAGTGATAAGTAGTACCAGGTTATAAACTTCACTAATAGCTTGCATGACATGAGGCTAAAAAAGGTACAGACATGTTTCAGACTAAAGTTGGGTACCTAAAGACCAAGCAAATGAAGACAAAGCATGTCACTATCTTCACACACTCT
This sequence comes from Phaethornis superciliosus, assembly GCA_023637945.1. Classification (NCBI taxonomy): domain Eukaryota; kingdom Metazoa; phylum Chordata; class Aves; order Apodiformes; family Trochilidae; genus Phaethornis; species Phaethornis superciliosus. The sequence continues at coordinate 11,532,329 of JAJQWJ010000009.1, read as the reverse complement.
AAGAGTCATCAGTATTAACTTTATCAGTGGTCTCATACCTTTGTTATTAAAAACCCACAATATCCAGGGCAGTGGTACATTTGCAACTTCAACATAAGAGCTCCTTGGAAACTTTACAACAGTAAATAGAAAAATCAGAAGGGAGAGGGGGTTGAACGGTTACAATTCAGAAACTAGAAACAAGAAAACCAAACAAAAACCCACAATCCAAGTCCTCCTCACTAATACTTAAGATAACATTATGACAGTATCTTTAACTTCTAGTTAAAGCAAGCCTTTCCTTCTAGTTCCAAAACTTCTCCAAACTGTCTAGATCAATGTTATTTTATTTGTAAGGAAGCCTATAAGAAGCTGAAAACTACAGTTCAGTACAAGGGAGGCATTAAGGTAGCTTTTACATGCAGCAGTGCAATCTTCAAAACAAGTTGCTGCCAGAAGAGATAAGGCTGCACACCATAGATACAACTAGAAGAGTAAGTTAGAATTCTAGTTTAAGTACTAAAGGATATAGTAGGGATTTTAAAATGAAACAAGAAATATATTTTGGCAGACTCAACTGACTTAAAAGGCAGCAGAAAACAACACAAAGAACAGAGATTGAAAGAGAAAAATTAATCACCTGAAGTCCTGAAGTTCTGTACTATAATGCAAGAGTTTTTACTCTTTTTTTTTTTTTTTTTTTTTCCAGTTTTTAAACAAGGTTGACTGTAGATGAGAAATCTGCTCTATGCACAATCACTAATGAGGGCTAGGCCCTATGATGAATAGTAATTTCTGTATCAAAATTGAGCCTTCCCCAAACAACACTTCTTCAGTTGCCTTAAATTCTATTCCTCCTTTAATCCGTAGATATGTTCTGTCACTCTTTATTCTCCACTTACAAAACAGAGGAAGCAGTGGGAAGATGGGAAGCACTCTAATAACACTAATTCTGTGGTTCAAGACTCATTTTGTCAATTTGTATTTTTAGGGAAATACCTTCTACAGTGTTATTGTAGAGAAAATGGCACAATAGGTCAACATTCCAGAAAAATCAAACTTTAAGAAAATATTCCTTAATTTCAGATTTTCAACTCTGAAATTTAACTCAAATACCACAGTAACATCCTCTTCATAGCACCGTAGAACTTATTTAAAACTGTAGTTTGGAATAGTCAAAACAAGTTTACAGTGACTCTTCTACTGACTCTCAGCTAAGATTTCACTGTGTCTCCCTACCCTATTTTGCAACACAAATACACAACCTCAGCCAAGTTCTGTTCAAAAGAACCCTTAGGCCAATCATAACAAGAAGAAGGACGCAAAATTTTATTATAAAGGACGACAGTAAACCCAAAAGATGCCTAGAACTTCCCCGTATAAGGAGGTTAAAATATCGCCTTTAGTTCCACAACAGTACCTGCTGCTAGTGCACAAGAGACTGTGTCATGGCCTCGTGAATATGAGTCTGGCCAACAGAAGGGAAAAGTGAGTTAGTCTGGAAAGCTGAGTACATACCACTAGTGATTAAAAAATGAATAATATTAACAAAACACTTCAGAAGGATGCATAGCTAAACTAATAAACCAACAGAAAATAATTCTGTAAAGGGAAAGAGTACCTTTATAATTAGGCTGGAGATCAATAAGCAATTATATGCAGCCTCAGACAAGTATTTGCACAATAAATCATCTGCTTTGCTTAACAAAAAACAAAATCCCAGTCAAGCAAGTAAAGTCAACCACTAGCAACTTATAAGTTATTCCTATATAAAAATAACCTCTTCTTCTGTAAGAACAGTAGGAGAAAAGAGGAACCCATGTAGAGTTCTTCAGCCTCAATAGCTTTCTTTCCCTCCAAGTGATGTTGCCAAGAGCTTGTAGTATATATATATTGCCATTAAAGTTAAACTCAAAATGAGAATCTCTGTCAGCTCAAGTTTTGAGGTGCGTAATCTGCGGAACAGCCTATTATCTATAGCTTGTGGTAACATTCTCAGCTTCCAATATAACTTTTTATAAACAGCAAATCTTTCCTAGCTGACAAATACTGCTTGCAAGATGTATTAAGCTGCTTTGGCCATAGTGCTTTATAATCCTTCAAGATACAACTCAACTTTTAGTGACTACCTACAAATTATCAGACAGCGAAGTTCCCTGTACTAAAGAGAAATGGGAATAATTGACTTGGGAATAGAAGCATAATGATGTTTAAAACATTCATAAAAACTATATCTTGCAGCATTTTTCAACTGACAATTGTCGGTGGTTGGTTTGGTTGGTTTTTTTCAATTATTATTTTAATAGCTTGGAAATACAACGGGGAGCTAAAACTTTTGGTGCTATGCAGCTACTTGTTTCACAGATAAATGCATCATGCCAAAATTCTTGTGTTAACCAAGGACCTGATAGTACAGATCATCATCTTCCTCCATCCTGCCTGCATGCCATCTGCACGCCACATGGTAGTGCACATCAGTAAATGCTGCAGCCAAGGTTACAAAGATGTGCTAAAGGATCACATTATCTCCATAGTCAAAACACAATCACATAACATTAATGATTGATTTTACTTAGTCTTTTACTATACACACACTCTTCAATATGAGGCCGAAGACAGCATAAGACACATGAGTATTTTCTTTACAGATATAGATACCATCACATAACATACACCACTACAGCAAAAGACACTTATTGTAAGAACTATGTTTCATACCTTTGTTTTGATTTTCCATTCTAACAAAAAAAAACCAAACAAACAAAGAAAAAACCCCACAAAAAAACAAAACCAAAAAAACCACAAAACTTGAATACTTATTAGTTTGAAGGATGGCTGTAAACTTGTTATTCCCTCCCTTTCCACTTAAATTTTCACTTGCACACCCTGTCAGGAAAGAAAGCTTCAGAACAAGTTTGTTCAAAGTTCAAAGAAACTTCATTATTATCTGTAAGTCTAAGGGTGTTTCAAATATCATTTCATTGTTTGTGCAGAAAAAAAAAGAGAGAAAATTGTAACCTGAAGCCATTTACAATGCATCCCTCTAGGTAATAGACAACAAAAAATACCAAGTCACAGTCACCTTCTTGTCACCCTTGTCTACCCTTAGACAACATCCTTTAAAAACAAGCTTTTTCCAAGGAAGCCAAGTAATTGGACTATCAGTTACTATTTAATAGGGAACTTGATTATAAATGTAAAATTCAATTTCACACAGATTACTCAATACTAAGAGCTGATTTCTGAAGTTTTAGTCAAGAATTTTCTTGAGTCATGCTACAAAGGTATAGTGTGTATTTGCTGGGCAGGTCAGAACTCAAGACAGAAACAGACCATTTTGCTAGAGCACCCTTCTTTGGGAACTTGCCTTGAACACAACCTACCCAAAATTTGGAGGAAAGGAACATCAAAAAATCAGAACAGGAGTCCCAGAGGTACTCTATGCAGGACTAGTTATTCTAACAGTAGTGCAACTCAGAAAAGATAATTTAAGTAACAGGCAGTCAAAAAAACTCACCAGGAACCTACAACAGGTACTTCTGGGGGAAAAAAAAAAAAAAAAAAAAAAAAAAAAACAACCAAAAAACCAGACATTTAGACATTTTAGCTAGAGTGAACAGAGATGAAGTAGCTAGCATTCTTCATACTTGTGATGGACCATGACAAGGACACCTCTGTGATAATTTAGACATTAATGGTTAAAGGCCAAAGCAATTATCTGAGGCTTAACCTCAAGAGATTCTGCTAGGCAAGGCAGATTCCAGAAAGTTTTCGTAATAACAGCTACCAGCTTCTGTAAAGTTTCAATGCAATACAGCTACACTTGTCTGAATATTTAGAATTTATCATCCCATTCATTCAGGAGTGTTATCCTCTCCTGGAGGAGAGAGGAAGAAAGAATAAGAAATGGTTGGGGAAAAAAATTGTGCTACAGCTTTAAGAACAGAGTCTTCAAAAGTCTAAAACAACCATACCAAATTTTAGTGGGAATTTTAAGATTATATTTAGTGTATAGGGGAATTTATTCTTCTGACTACATCTCACAATATTACATTAACTGTATTTGGGTAAACAAAGAGAAGCAATTACTCCCTCCATTGTTAAATAAAAAAAAAAACTTGGTAACAACAGCTAAGAAAGCCCTGGTAACCTAACCTCAAGAGCACAATGTTCTCCACAAACTCAGGATCACTTCACAGAAATTCTCTTATTTTAGCTATTTAACAGAACTTCATTAGCTGCGTATAAAACATAAAACTAGTTTCAGCAATGAGGAACAGAGGCAGGGCAAACATACAACCAATTCAAAGGTACAAAACTATCTTAGCCAGAACTTTTCTCCTGAGCACCATCAGACAAGAGAGCAGGCAGAAAAGGAAAAAACAGTATAAAAGAGAATAAGCTGTATTAACAGATGTTTGTGCCATGTCTCTTTAGAAATATACTCTTACAAAGCCACATGTAAGAATACATTTGGACACCCTTGGTGTCCAAGAGTCACCTTCCCTCGGATTCTAGAAAATGAGCTCGGTCACAGTTTAACACTGGCCTGGCAATTAAACCGAATGACAGATGCTCTCTATTAATCCCCCTCTCCTCCCTGATAAAGGAAGGAGAGAGAATAAGGGAGAGAGACTTATAGGTTGGAAACTAAACTACACAACTTTAATGAAACAGTAATGATAAATAGGAAAAATTACTAAATATATACAAATATACAGGAAAATTGATACCACGTTCCTGTCCCCTTTCCCCCAGTAACTCTCACGTCACCACTGAAGTGCAGGGCAGCCCTGGGAAAGTCCAGGCTGGAATCCTGGAGTCAGCAGCAGTCGGGAACTGGAGGCAGGAACACACAGATTCAGGCTGGCAGGGATCAGGACCACAGGCAGAGGTACGGATGGAATCCTCCCAGGATGCCGAAGCAAAAACCGGGAACAGGCGAGGAAGGGAAGCAGGAAGGGCAGGAAATAGAGTTTAACCCTTGTGATCCCTCAAATTTATACCGAGTATGATGTGTATGGGATGACATACTCTGTTTGGTCAATTCTGGCATCTATCTTGTCTGGTCCTCCCCAAAGGAGGGGTTCAGGTGGGACCTCCTTACTCCTTCTGGAGGGTAAAATGTTCCTCAGAGGTGAGCAGTGTCCTTGGCTCTGCACACCAGTCTCTGGCAGTAACTATAAACATCGAGTGTTATCAGTCCTAGAAGCAGACACTGCCTGAGAAACTTGCTGTTAATTTCAGCAAGTGCAACTACTTACAAGAGACTTAGCTGAAAGCAAAAGTACAAACCAGAAAATCACCTCTGTTCTGGCCCAAACCAGGACAGTTAACTTCTACTCATTTAAACATGGTCATATCACAATAGTTGCATTACACAAGGGCAGAAAATAAGTAGTATTCATTTTCACCATAGCCCATTACTTTAAAAATACAAACACACACAGCCACAAGATGACAAAACATACATCCCGCAGCCTCTTGGTCTTTTTACTCTGGAAACATTAAAAGACAACTTCAAGGCTTGTGTATTTCAAAGTGAATTTCTATTACAATTTAAGGGTAAGTACTTACTTTACACAGTCCTTCTGTTACTGTGGCCAACCTGGAATAAAATTGCCATTGACTTTTTACTTAGAGTAAGACAACTTTTATTACATTGTAACCTCTACTATTTGACTTGCACCTAGCAGTATTAATTGTTATCATACTCAGAACCAGAAGTTTCTCTGAAAGAAGGAACAGTAAACACCAAAAAAATGAAACAATTATAAGAGCATTATTTGCTTCAGGCATACATTTTATACCACTTCCCAAGCTCAGCCCAGAAGACCCTACATTTCAGATAAAATGCATGAAGCGGTGATGAACCACACACAGCTTCCTTTCCTTTGTCAGACATGTGCATCCACAACAGTTTCATGTTAAGGACTTATTTTAATTATATTCTGGTGCAGTTAAGGAAAAAACAAAACAAAACCCAAAAAAACACCCCCCTCCAAAAAAAAAAAAAAAAAAAAAAAAAAAAAAAAAAAAAACCCAGAAAAACAAAACAAAAAAAACCCCAAAATAGAAAAAAAAACAAAACAAAAAAAAGCAAACAAAAAAACACCACAGCTTTTGATACCTTCCTCCTCAAAGCTCAAGTTGATACAAATTAACTACATGATTTTAAAGCTTGTTCTGCATTTATTCCCTATCAAAGGGACACTTTATTTTAGAAGAGGGATAAGCAATATGATAAATTTGTCATTTTTTCCATATATACCACCAAGAACAAACAGGAGGCAAGGATCTTGCCCTGTTCAGTTGTTTACTTTGAGTATTTAACTTTCTGTTGGGCAGCTGCTCTGCATATTATCTTCAGTGCTCCAGCCTTGAAACTTTTATCTATACGAAGAACCCAAAGTTACAGGCTGGACTAAAAATGACATTGCTCACTACCCCAATAAGCAAATCCAACTACAAGATCAGCATTTTTACTGTAACATTTACTATATTCCTATGCACAATAATGAAGAAACAACACATGAAAGTAATGGTCACAGAACATTAGCAAGCAAATATACAAAGAATATACAAAGAGAATGGCTGGTGAGGCTTCCAGATAAAATAAGCCATGGCTTGCTTCTACTGTACGTGCTTACCTGTACTTATAAAAGGCAAGGAGGCTTAAGAATTTTCTCTAAAGCAATTCAGGAGCGCTTGCAGGAACAGCAGCAGTTACCATGTAGTTTAAAAGCCTCAACTGGTTTTAATTCACTTCATTACAGCGTTAGATATTCTCCTAAGCATATAGAGCTTTTAAAAAGCTTTCAATATCCACACACTTGAGCTCTTACCGTCGTGAGTTTATCCACAGCTCTCTAGAGCTACTGCAGCTTCTCGGATGCAGCGCCGGGATCCTCTCTGGCACCACCCCGCAGAAACTGGGCGGCGGGAGAAGGGCAGCCGAGCCGCCTCCTGGTCCTGAGAGAGCCTGGCCCCGGCTCCTGGTCCTGAGAGAGCCTGGCCCCGGCCCCTCTTCCAGCTGCGGTACCGAGGGCGGGAATCGGAAGCGTTCCGCGTACTCACCGAAGCCGCTGCCCGGTGTGAGTTCCCAGAACCGGGGCCCAGGGGCTGAGGGCACGGCCTCTGCCTTTCCAGCCTCGGGCGCTGGAGGTGCTGAGGAACTGGATTAGCAGTTTACTGATTACTGGATTAGCAGTTTACTGATGATTACTGGATTAGCAGTTTACTGATTACTGGTTTAGCAGCTGGAGCCTCCCGGCCTCCGGGGGGGGGGGGGCTGCTCCCTGCCTAAAGGTGTTCGCCTACAGGGGCTTGCAAAATCGGGTTTTTCTTATCAAGGCAGCAAATAAGCGTCTGCTGTAACTGGGGCTGTGTGTGAAGAAACTGAGGTTGCTGGCACAGGCTTCCGTGAGCGCTGGGTTTCTTCATTTTATGCCAAATCCTCAGCTGGTCAGAAAGCAAAGCAGCACAAAAAAACCCCACTTACTTGTAAGTATTTTTAATAACTTGTTTAATTATTCAGTTAAGTCCAACGGGAATGTTGCCCACCCACAGAACAGGCAGATTGTGTTTGTGTTAAGAAACACCTTGACTGGAGGGTTCTGGTAACGTGGTTGTTTATTACCAGGTCTGAGCCGCTCTAGTGAGCTCAATGCTAAAAATTTAGTCATGTTTTCTAATAAAATGCTATCTACTAAAACACAGAGGACTTGCAATTGTTAGTATTCTACTGATTTCTCAGCTTCTAGAAAAGCAGCATTAACCTTAGCGGTACTTTAAATCATTTAGTATATATAAAAACAAATAGTGAAACAATTTGCCTAATAAGACATGATTGCTACACTTGTACTATCTTGGTTGTAAAAGTATGAGATCTCAGCAACAGAAGAAATGTAACACATCGTCAATAGCTTAGAATTAAATATTTTTATTGTCCGTATAGCTTGGGGTCAGAAAGAGTCTCATAAAATTGTAAAGCCCAAGTACATATGTGCTTTATTAAGTGCTTGTGTGATTCTAATTTATTTATGCTGATTAAAATCAGCCTTCCTTGCTGATACATTATTAGTATGACAAATACTAACACAAATACAGTATAAAAGCTCTGGTGACCAACATTCTTGACGAAACTTAGTTTCATAACTTACACAGATCATAGTGGAATTAACATCCAAATATTTTTAAAACCTTATTTTAGCGTCTTGGCTCATGGACAGAATGGGGTCTATACTTCTGAAACATTGCTATAAGTATAAGAATATATGGAGCAATTTCCTCATTAAGGAAGTACTAAAATGCAAGCTACAAGGCTGCTGGAAACTCTAATCAGGTTAAGAAAAAAAATTCAAATATCTGTCAAAAGTAAAGTGAGTAAGGATGGGAATACTGTTTTGCTTCTCATTTTATAGCTTCTACTATTTCAGAAAATGCTAGTTACTGCTAAAGAGCTATAAAGCAAGAAAACAAGGTTAAAAACAAGAAGAAAAAGACAACACAATTACTCTCTAACTACTGAGTACCAGTGCCCACACTCCTCCTGAAGAGAGATAAAGTCTTGAAATAGACTATTGAACTATGTCAGAGGATGACAATGTCAATGAACTAATGAACAAGATAATATCTAACATGAAAAGAATCTGGTGAAACTTTGGCATAGGACCTCAAGAAAGTAAGTGGAACCTTGTAATCTTGAAAGCAAATACAATTTCATAAAGGAGACTGTGTGCTAAATATATAAAGGGAAATTTCTGTTTCTTAAGATTTGAAGAAATTAGTATATATAATTTTGGAAATTAAATATGGTTCAGTCCAAGGCACAGACTGGGGTTTTTTAGGCTCAGAGTAACATGGAAAACAATAAGCTGTTGATCTAGGTCTGAAGAGATCCTGTGTTACCAAGTGGTTCCCTGTAATCAATCCTCCTCTTAGTTATTAAGATAACAATATAGCAAAACTGGTATTTTGTAAGGTCAACCCTAGTTCAAGTTTCATATATGTGGGCACTAGGAAAAATGTTTCGTTACGTTACTGACAAGATAATCATGGTAAAACATCAGTTCGAGTCAAGTGATGTGCAAAAAATCTGCAGCCTGATCAGATTGTTTTGATAATAGATAACTGGTATCTAAGAAGCTTTGGAAACTAAGTAGTTTCTATTTTGATATATTGACATGTGTTTGGAAAAGTGCATTTAGATTTGTCTGAATACATGCAGAAGACTGGCCTTCCTATGAGGATAACAGCCCTGACACCTATATTTATTCCTCTTCTTCTTCTGATTCTTTCATTTACAGGACTAGACCAGCATTTTTCAAGCCTTTCATCATTATTGTCTTAGCTAGATATATATTAGGGAAATAATACCAATAATATTATTTTAGGAAGAATTTTTCCTACCAAAACAATTTGCATATGATTTTTTTTCCCCCAAGAAGGAATTTTAAGTCATTGAAACAATCCCGACCATCTGAAAGGTAATAAAGTATGATACAAATGACAACATAGGATGAAGTTAATCCTTTCTCCTTGAGCTTTTGCACTGTTTCATACTTATCTGTGACTTAATGTTAACACACAAACTAGATAAATGTATTCCACTGTTCTCCTTTTTGTGTATACTTCTCTTTGGTCTTTATTCTTCGCTACTGATCAGCCCTTTCCACTTTACTATCTTAATTTTTTTTATGTCACACGTAAGTATTCAAGCTTGAAAACTTATTTATACCAAAGTACTTGTTCACCTGGAGGTCAGAAGCAAACCGCATTTTACAGCTTTCAGTCAATTACACTGAGTAGCCACCTGGTGGCATAAGCCACTAGGTAAAATGACTTTTTTCACTCGATTAACCAGAAATCGCCTACTTCTGTCTCTGTTCTGGTACACCGACAGTTGAAGTTCGCACACAACAGCTTTCTATCAAAACCTGCATCGAGTATAACTTAGAGATTTTTTTAATTTTAATTTTTTTAAATTTTAATTTTTAAAATTTTTTTAAAATAGAAATACATCCTTGCCTATCTGAGATGGAAGCATTGATAAAAATAAAAAAGAAACTGGTTCCCTATACCAATGTAACACAGGTCTGTACAGTTGCTAGAAAACAATGACAACCTGGCACTCTTCTAGAAGTCTTCCCTTAATTAAGTGCACAAAACAAATCAGTGGATAAAACCAGACTTGCTGACAAAAGCACTGACCCCTATATGCTTCAATTTAAGGTACTTCAGACCTGATTACACCATTTGTAACGTAACACTGAGATTAATTGAAATCTAATACAATTCTATCCCAGATACTGATCAGTTTCTTTGCCAGCTAACCTGAATTTCACCTCTGCCTCACAGCTGCTTTCTTCTTCCCTTTTGCTCAGACTAGAAGCTAATTTTCTTACACATTTTCATCTCTTCTCAAAGGTCCTTTCACAGCCCACTTCATATTTCCACCTCTTTCTTGGCAGCTCTCCATTTTTCTCCTTCATTGTTTAAAAATGCATTCTTTGTTCAGACCTGGTATGCAAGTTTCAAATTCAAGCCTGAGCAATTGTTCTTTAGGGATGAAACATATTCAGCAATGCTCAGTTGTAGCCACGTGCTAGGTAGTACACACCCAGTATCCCTGCATGGAAACAATGTGCTGATGTTTGGGTATGATCAGTGGAATGTTTGCAGGGATTTTTAGCTCTTTAGCAAGTCGTAGCTAAATCCTTGCAGATACTTTCAAAGCTTATAAACTGGTCTATAACAGCACTGATAAAGGCATATTCAACATATGAGAGTTGTGAGAAGAATAAGTGACAGAAGATTGTTTTGTACCAAGTGAAGTGTAAAGTGTCTCAGACCAGAGATGCTAGGGAAAGCTGCCTCCTGCCAAACCAGATTCATGCCTTGTCTCTGTGAAAGCCAGTACTTCCAATGAAGTTCCAAACTTGAGGGGAACTTGCTGTACAGCACCAGCACTAACCCAAAAAATATGTTGCTGACATATTTGGTTGCAAAATATTAATACTGCACTACTGTGTGAAGCTGTGATTCCTTCATCAACAAGAACCCAGCTGGAATGGAGAGACAGTGGTTTGCACAGAGGTAAAATACTCTAAAAACTAAGTGGCAGCAGCACTTTGCTCCAACATACAGCAACAGTTCCTAGCTCCTGTGTTCTCATAGGAGAGGCTGCCCAGTTGTGGGCAAGCTCCTTCTGATCATCAGTCCTAAACCCATGGATCAAAAGATCTGACAACATCAATAAGACAGAGCTTAACTAGGGATGGGACATTTCTGGTAGAAGCACTTGGGGACAGTTCAACTGTAAATGGTGAATTAGGTGCACTGATTTCTGTCTGGTAAAAGAAGATGTACCAGGTTGAAATTTAGCTTTCTAGCATTTTAGTGCAAACCAGTCTTGCACTGTCTTTCTGGCTCTTCTTGTTCATGTTTAACTTGGTGGTAGAATGCAAAACCTGGCTTAAAAGTGATTTGGCAAGGAGAAATTGGGAATTTATTCCAAGTCATGAAAATGAGAAAGAGATGAAAATTAACTTTTAAAACAAATGCTTGCTGAAGTCATAAATTTGGAGAAATATTATCCTTCTGCAACCTATCACAGCATGGTAAACTCTTTAAATTACTATTGCTTGAATTCTTTCTGTTCTGAAAGATTACAGAGTGGACCCGAAGACCTCAGCATTGGCTTTCAGATAACCTCTGTTTATGTGGAGCTAGTATGTAGGGGTTTTTGCTAAAAGATCAGATGCCAATTTTACACAACAGACACGAGTCCAGTCAACTGTTTACCATTTGAGCTTAAAGAGCTGCTTAAATAAATTTTAGGGATTATATTTTAATGGTTATATTTATAGTTTGATACAGTTGGAAGCAGCATCAAGAAGGAAATATTGTGCAAGAGACACTCTACAAATGTTTGGTTTTGAGGAGGAAATATAAAAATGAAAGAGTAGAGCTGCTTGATAAAACATCACCATAGTTCCTACAGAATGGATACTCCAAAGTCTTATTTTTCAGTGTACCTCAATACTGTTAAGTGGAACAATTTAGAGGAAGGTAGTGATTCATCAAATTGGTGTAATATGCTCTCCTTGTAAAACAAAAATTTCCTCATACACATGGATTTATTTTATACTTAACTAGGTTAAATGACACAAGAAAGCCATTCAGACATTTAGCTCGAAATTTTGTTTTCCAAGACATTACATTTGCAGATTCTTCTTATAAAATTAATGATATTGTAAGCTAAAGAACAGTCAAATGTATCCTAATCATTATGTGAAAAGCTACATTTAATAATAATAAAATTTTATTTGAACCTCTTAAAAGAGAAATCCATTCAATTTCATAATTTTCTATTAAGAATAAATAGCATTTTAACTTCATACAAAAGTTAAAGCAGAAAACATTGATTGGTTGAGGTCACAGAGTAAAAGAATGGCTGAGCTCACATTACAAACTAACAAAAATGTTTCTGCAATCTAAAACTTCATGATAACACCAGGTTCATCTTCGAAAGGACAAACCAACACTGCCAAGTAACTAGAGGAAAGGGCATCTACATGTTCAGTAAGAACAAACTGCATAGCCTAGTGTCCTAGCCTCTCCATCTCACTTCATTATTTACTTATACAGTCCTTTTTTATTCCAGGCTACTATTTACTCCCTGCCTTTCGGTCTATTGCAATCAGTTTAGCTATTTAGAAGGATTTTTTAAAGGATATGATACAGGTAATTACTTCACTGTTCTGACCAATATTTTCTCTTGATAGTAGATTCCAAGGCAATATGTAAATTCCTGCTGAGCACATAATGTGTCTAAGAACTGTGCTTGTTTTCATTCACTGTACACCAAAGATCTAACTCAGAGCCTAGGCTGGAGTCTAATCAGATTGCAGAGATATAAATTTTTAAAGAAAATGGGGTTTTTTTCCAAATCAGGTTTGCATTTGCAGATGAGATCTCACCATTAGAAGACAAAATCTAGACAGAAGATTTGACACCTTTTAAGGTTCCTGTTATTTGAACAATAGCACAGTGTTAATTAATTAATTTACAGGTCATGAGTGTGGGCCATTGTGAAAAACTGTGCTATCACGTTAAATTTGGTGAAGTCTCGTATGTCCCACATACAGGCCAAAGGAATCTGCTTTTAATCTTAATTAGTAGTTCAGTTAATATTCTCTCTGTGGTTGCTGTTTTTTAGTGTAAATATTGGGAGCTATGGTCCTGGAATCTAAAAAAAAAAAAAAAAAAAAAAAAAAAAAAAAAAAGAGAGAGAGAGTACTGCCATGTGAGTAGTATAAGTATATACACTGTATAACTGTATACAGCCATAAGCATTATGACATAAAGTCTGATCTGACACCTAGTGAACAGACTCCACAAAGTGTTCTTGGGACACTCTGGGGATAAAGTGTTCTGTGATACAGTGTTACAAACAGAAAGCAGAATAGCAGAATGGGAAGGAGTGCTAGGAAGGTGTATGTAGAAGGGCTGAAGTATTCTGCTTTTAATATATTTGAAAATTATTTCATCAAAATGACACTGATATAGTCTTCACTTATTTTGAAACAGCTATTGATCTTTTCTTGATGTGGAAATATGTCATATTGCATATATATGTCATATTGCATACTAAGAAACTGCAAACTGAAGACTAAATGGCACTGTGACATTCACCATTTAGATACCAGCATAGCAAATGCCATATGTGACTGCTGCTGGCTGTGTCCTATGCAATATCTGCAATATTAAATGGCAGCACTTGTGCACGGATGTTTTCCTGGTGTGGTCCCCTTGTACAGAAATCCTGCTCAACTTACATCAGCTAAATTAGCAAAGGCCCAAAGAATGTAAAGGATGTGCCAGCATAAGAGGTAATGTTGATGGAGAAAGGATTGGACCAGTCTGCTCTGCTTTCTTGATTAAATTTCATCAAGGGACATGCTATATTCATTCATCATCTTTATAATAGGTTTGGGGTTTTTTTTCTATTGACTTGAAGGCCAACTAAATTATATTGTTCTAATTATTAAGTGATATACTAATACTTAGGAAACTTCTTTGCTGTGGATCAAGTCCTTCATTTAGACTGTAGACACCTGTTTTAATTACTGCCACAACTGTTGGTCAAAATAACTGCTTAACTATTTAGAATTAGGACTCTGTATGCTACTTGGGTTTCCTGATGATTTTTGTCTGGAGAAACTCAGAAGTCCTTTTGGATACATTTCAAAAATTTATCTAAATGCACAGTATAGTGGAGATGTAGTGTAAGTGTAGGAAGCAGTGTAAACCTAGTTAACTAGAGTAAGGTGAGTTTCTCTATCAAGTGGGGGGAAAAAAAGCACCACATTTTGAAACTTAGAAGCAGTGGTGAATTTGCCTTCAAAAATACCTTGCTTTTCTCAAAGTGTTCAGCATGCACTTTAGAGTAACTATGCAAAGAATTCAGCCATATAGATATTACTTTTCCCACTCTTTGAAACATTCACTACACAAGCAGCTCAAAAAATGTCTAAATCCCACCCTGTTTGCAGTATCTGACAGGACAAGCCTGGAGGAAGATGCATTTGTGCAATGTTCTAGGGCAACCAACTGTAAAGGATTCTGAAGCCTGACCATAGCAAAGTAATGTTCCAGTTCTCTTTCAATGAGATGTCCTTTGGTTTTGTTCCTGATTCCTATACCTGCTGGAGCATCTTGTATTACCTATTTCAATGTATCTTTTTTATTGGTACATGTCCAATTCAGAAAATACCATAAGTGCCAGGCTTCTCCTAGGTGCAAAGCACACAGGCCAGCAAGCTGAGCAAAGAATAAGGGAGCTGGGAAAGACAAGCAAGAAGGGAGCATTCTGCTGGCCTTCCAGGAGAGATACATGTAAAATAATCTAGATTGGAAGTATCTCATCTGAATCTTATCACAGTGGCTCCCACTGAGGTGAATGTTACAGAAACTGCACAAACAAGCAGAGCTTCTTTTACTTGGAATTTTTCACCATTTTTCACATATTTACTTACAAACACAACACAACACAAAAACTTCTCCCAAAAATTTAAAAAAAAAACCAACAAAAAAAAACAAAAAAAAAAAAAACCAAGGAACCAACAGACTTCTTAAAATGCTCAGAGAGAGGAGCAGGTGAAGGGGTAAATAAAAAAATCAGCTGAAAAAATCAGTTTCAAATGGGTGGAAGGGTTTCCATAAACATCAAAGGCCTTTGCATTAATGGCTTGTAACTGGATGAACACAACACAGTAGGACATAGTTATAAGGGTATGGATGAGGTGACTAGAAGTAAACAGATAAGTCTAAATTGTTTTGCAGAGTCTTCTGAAACCCACAGCTTACCATTTTTGAAAACAAACCAACCAACCAACCAAACAAAAATCAGTATAACATAGTGACTGTAAACTGAGATGCACACTTTATGGGTTTTTTTTTAAGCTTAGATCCAGGCAATAAAAATAGACTGACTTCTGAAGATGCAAGGCTGACCTTTACAGTGAGGTGCCAATAATTATTTCGGTTGTGAGAGGCCTGGAGCAACTGTCCCAGGTATTCCACAACATAAAGCAGTGGTAAAGGCTGTCTGGTGACTAGCTCAGATGACAGGATGCTTCAAAATAAAAGGAATGTTTTTTTGGTTGGATGTGGGTATTTTTCTGCGTTCCTTTATTTTTAACGCGCTTTATCTCAAAGACAGATCCCCAGAGTCTGTAGTCTTGTCCAGATACTATATTTAGCTCTCAAACCCTAGCTGACACCATGTTTTTCCTAGCGCGCAGCCTATCGGAAGGGAGCCCTGAGGCAGGAGGGCGGGGAGGCTGAGGAAGCCCCACGGAGCGGCGTTTCCATCATCACCGTCAGCCGGTACGCTTCAGACAGCCTCTGAAGTCACATTTTTCTCAGCGGAGTGCCCGTTAAATCACACAGAGCTTTAGTTTCAGGTGTCTCATCCCCCTCGGTGGGCGGTCTCTCCTGCCGGTACGCATAAGCCGTGTGTAAAGGCGCTGGTGGGGGCTGTGGATGTAAAGGCACGGGCAGAAGCTCAGCTACCAAGTTACGCCCTAAGAAATACCTGGGGTGCCCGGACCCGCGCAGACCTCAGCCCGGGGCCGCAGGACTCTTCTGAGGTGACCCAGCCCTAGGCAGCAGGGTGCCTTCCCCGGGGCGGGGCGGGGCGGGGCGGGGCAGCCCGGCGGGGGCGGGGCGGGGCGGGGCGGGGGGCCCGGCCTTGCCTCCCCGCTCCGCCGCCGGGGTGGGCCCTGCGCTCTCGCGGGAGCTGCGCCGGCGCCGCCCGTCTCCGTGCGCCGCTGAACCAATAAAGTTTGTTTCAAAAAAAAAAAAAAAAAAAAAAAAAAAAACCAAGAAAAGGGGAGGAAAAAAAGCGGTCGCGCTGTGTCCATCGCGGCTGCTGGCGACTGCGTGTGTGTGACTGCCCGCCCGGCCAGCCCGGGGCTGTCGCAGCAGGCGAGGGCGGACAGGGTGCTCCAGCCCCGGTTCCGCTCGGCCTCGACAGCCGTCGCCCTCAGCGGGGAGCTTCGCCTCCGCCGCTCTGCGGGCCCGCTGGTGAGTATGGTGGGACGGCTAAGGCGGGCGCCGCTTCCCACAGAGGCAGGGCGCTGATAAGGGGCCTGGCGGTGACTCTCGGCGGGACTGGGGCGAGCGGGGAGAGTGACAGGTGTCAGGCTCCCTCCCCCCCGCCCGGGGAAGGCTCGGGCCGGGGGCACTTCTGCGGCTCTGCCTGCGGGCCGGGCCGCGCTGTGGGACCGGGAGCTGCCGGCACCGGTCCGCGGCCAGGGGAGGGCTGGGTGCCTCCTGACAGCTCCCTCGTACCCTCGTCTCTGCGCTGCCGCGCCTGGTCTCGTCTCCTCGCTTCCTGGGGCTGGGGAACATGTAAGCGAGACCGCCGTGAGGCATTCCCGAACGGGCGCCGTCCTCCTGGTGGTCGCCGTTGACCTGTTGGTTCTTATCTGTGTTCCCTCCCGGCAGGGATCGATTTTCCGTCCGCGAGTGGAGTTCCCTGGCGCGGGAGGAGTGCCGGACAGACGGCTGCAGCCATGCCGAGCGCTAAGGAGACGCGGCTGCTGCACCTTAGCGAGATGGAGAAGTTGGACAAGACCCTCTTCAGGCTAGAGCAAGGTAGGGTGGGGGCTACGGCCTCCTCAGCCTCCCCCTCCATCTCGGGTAGGAGCCCCCGGGGCCGGGTGAGAGGGAAGTGGCTGGGGAGCTCGCCACCGTCTTTGGGAAGCAAATTAAAAGGATTTCAGCCAGCAGTAGTGAAAATTTCGGTGTTGTTTTGGAGAATTGTTTGGGGGTTTTTTTGTTTGTGGGAGGGTTTTTTTGCTGTTTTTTGGTGGTGTTGGGTTTTGGTGGGGTTTTTTATGTTTTGTTTTTGTTGTTGGCTTTTGTGTTTACTTTTTTCCTTGTTTTCATATGAAACCATTTCTTACGTGCTTGCTTCCACTGTAGAGCTCTATGGGCTCAAGTCACAGTTCAGTCTGGCTTAAAAAACTCTTGAGAAATGAAGAGCAAATCAGTCTGGCTTAAAAAACTCTTGAGAAATGAAGAGCAAATCGCCTAGGAGCCCTCAGTCTTCATGGGAATGAAATGCAAGGCATTTTCTAGACAGGCCCTGCAGGGCATGACCTCTCCTTTTACAATCTGTACTTCAGTGACCCGAAAGAGCCCTCCTAAGTCAAGCTGCCCTCTACTATATATCTGCAATGTTCAGATAAATGCAACACCGCTTTAGTATTATAATTTTGAAATACATCAGTAATATTGGCCGAACCTTCCCTTTTAAATGAGAATTAACTCATTCTTCCATTTGTATAAATTTTGTTCAAAGGTGTTGCACAGAAGTGAATGGCTATCAAACATTCAAAATGCCTCCGCTGGTAGCAGTCCCTCAGAGGGCATAGCTAATTTTGAGTGCAGCATTCCTGATGTCAGTGTAACTGTTACAGGAAATAAGATATCAATGGCATATATCCCTGTACTCTAATTTTAGTAATCCCTGTAATAAAATGTCAGGACACTACTGGGAAGAGTGCACTTAACCTTCCAAAAGTGGTTTTCTTCATGTAGATTTTTTTTTTTCTTTTGGCAATCAAATGAGCTTCATTTTACCTGACAGACATTCATATCCTAAAACCAGTGCTTTGCATGGTGGTTTTGGTGCAGTGGTGGCTATGTTAATAGAAGAAACTGTGAGCTTGGTGAGACTTGTACTTAAATGTATCCAGACATTGATTTCCAATATTAGCTTTCCCATGATTCTACTTAAAAAGCAAGTGGATTTTTTCACTTTAAGATTTTTCAGATTGTTCAGATTTTTTTATTATACTTTATCATTCATTATCTATGTATTAATACCTTTGTCTTTTTACAAATACTTGGTGGTTTTTTATTCCCAATTTGGTATCCTGCGAGGACTAGGTGTGTTACTGTGGTTAATTAAATGACTGGCATGTAATTTAGTGAAAATAATTGTGCAAGTACTTATATCTGTTTCAGACACTTGAAATGACCATGTAATTAGCCATGCACATGATGGTGGCCCTCATACCTGCAAGTGAAAACCTATTCTGAAACCTATTGGCTAAAGTGATTTTTTCATATCCAACTGAACAGACTACAGTATAGGTTTAGGTTCCAAAATTTTAATTAATTTTGTTTTCATTATCATGGATATCTGAAGCCTAAATTGTTGGGGTTTTTTTTCTCTGTCTGTGTGACCTACATTATACATACAAAACTTACTTTGATAAGTTGAGCTCTCTGAAAGATTGATAGTGTGTTTGTATATTGTAGATTACACACATATATATCTCATATACATGTGTTAAAAATTTAAAAGCATAAGGAATTAAGCTTTGTGTAGTAAAGCCCCAATGGAGAATGAAGGGCTTTGAAATACGTTTTTTTGTTTTTGTTTTTCTTTTTTTTTCTTTTTCAGATATTTTTGTGGGTCATCTTAATATATAGACCTGGTAAATTTATGTACATTGCAATACTATGTAAACCAAAAATGCATAACTTTATATGTAGTTTGATAATCATGATGTTTTGCTGCAGTTTGGTTTTAAGACTTTTTATATAGCAAAGGAGAACAAATTGGAAAGAGGATATAGTGCTATGTAAGTAAAGGACTGTATGTGAAGCGTGCAAAGAATGTTGGGAACATAGACATTATGCTATGGAGCTAATACCATTCTGCCAAAATTCTTGGCAAATATGTTGGTGCACTTTCTTTTTAACATAATACCAAATTATGATTTGCAATGGCAGAGTAGAAATAGTCATCCAGATAAAGTGATTTTATCCTTTTTTCTTGAGGCTTTGAACTGCAATTCCGATTGGGCCCAACTCTTCAAGGCAAGCCTGTTACTGTCTACACTAATTATCCAGCTTCTGGAGAAGTATTTGATCGCCACAAGTTCAGGACACTATCATGGCACAATCCCGCTGGAAAAGATGATGACTCTGACAAATACTGCAAGCTGGATCTCCAGATTTCTGGATCATACCAGTACTATTTCAGTCTTGGGTAGGTAAAATTCTATACTTAGGGCCAAATGCAGTCTTGTTCCCTTAGTTTACATTTTAACTTGAAGAAATTACTGTTAAAAATAAAAACATTTTCTCTGTGCATTTTTCAAATTGCAGCTGTGGGGCCTGTCTGAATCTGCTAATGAAAAGCAGTGTCTGTGGTGGTTGTTTAATAATTTCTGATGCAAAAATGTTTTGGCAACTGTACAGAACAAAGTTGACAAATTTTCTGTCAGTGTTGGAAAGGCAAGCCATTTTTACAAATTTTCAAAGTCTAAGTATCTGAATGATTTATTTATACTTCATTGACTTTGAAGGTTATTTTTGTTTTGGTTTATTTTTTTATATTTTCTAGTACAAAGTATATGGCTTTCTTTAGTTTCTACTTTTTTTCAACAGAACAAGTGCAGAGGACAATGCCAATCTGCAATGATTGTAGTCTGGTATTCTTAGTTTCCAGAAGATGTGTAGTTAAATTCCCTCAGGTTTAAAAGTGCGTGTGTCTTGGGTGTCTTTCTGAGAACAGAGTTCTAAATGGAGGTCTTTGCATAAAAGACTGGCAGTCATGCTCGCATTGTGTCTGTCCATAACCTAAAAGGAGGGGGGGGAGGTATCTTGCTTTTGCAGAGGATTTAAAGGTGTGTATTGCAATTGTATTCTAAATAATTGGCAGAAGTCTGGTAGAGAGATGATGCCTAAGAGATAAACATTACCTCCTGCAGGTGCTCTGCAGACCCGTTCCCCACTCCCCTCAGCCACTCTACTGGGCTGCTGTGTTTTTTAAAGTGTGCTTTTTGGATGCTGTGTCTGAAGCCGACTGGTATAATGGGTGTTTACTATACCAATGAAAAATTGTTTTGTTTTTTTTTCTAGAAATGAAAAAAGTGGTGGAGGCTACATAGTTGTGGATCCTGTTTTGCATGTTGGAGCCGATAATCATGTGTTACCTTTGGATTGTGTTACACTCCAGACATTCCTTGCTAAGTGTCTGGGACCATTTCATGAATGGGAAGATAGGCTTAAAGTTGCAAAAGAAACAGGTAAGCCAATACATGTTTTAAAAGATACTTTGTCTTATGATCAGAAACCAAAGTAACACTGAAGACTTTCAGTGTAAGTAGCTCATTTTTTCTTTTTTTTTTTTTTTCAGACTAAGTATTTACCACTGGATTAAATTTAGTCAAGGGATTAAGGCAGTAAAAGTATCAAAACACTTGCAGAGATACCAAATTTCAGGGATTTCCTGACATACAGAAACACTTTCATGTTTTTGTTTTAATTTCAGATACACTTGGAAGTTTGTAGAGCTGACAGGATGATTTTCAAAGATTATATTATGTCAAATTTTAAGGCCAAAATTCCATAATAATCTGTATTCCAAATGATTGCTTTAAGTGTTATAACTGTAATCTACTATGCTTTTTTTCAATTAACTTTCATTGAAATTTGTTTTTCTTATTAAATAAATGGCTTCTTTATTACATAGGTTACAACATGATACATTTTACACCACTGCAGAAGCTTGGACTGTCCAGATCATGTTATTCCCTGGCTGATCAGTTAGAAGTAAATCCTGAATTTTCAAGCCATAACAAAAAGTGCACTTGGAGTGATATAGGAGCTCTTGTGGAAAAAATGAAAAATGAATGGAATATGCTTTGCATCACAGATGTAGTCTACAATCATACAGGTATGATTTTTATATGTGTTTATAACCAGATTGGCCCTATAATTACATTTCACTGTTTCCCTGAACTTTCTCCCCTTTAACCCATCTTTTAGCAATTTTAAGCAACTTAGTTGTCTCTATCTTAGAATCTCTCAAGTGCAGGACAAGCTTTTACAATTATAACTTGCATGTCTTCGTACCAAATGTAAAATAATTTAATATTGTTACTGAACAAGTGAATAGAGCCCTTCCTAGAATTAATGAACTGTGCATGTGTCTGTATTTTATCATAGGCTTCCTTTTATGGTATGTGATGTGCAGCTCCCACATAAATGAGTCTAGATTATTAATTATTTGGTGAATTTCTTGTTAAACAGAGTATTCTTGTTACTGCTTAAAAGTAACTGGTTAATTTCAATTTAATATGCAGACAACAAACAGAATAGGATCAAGCAATAGAGGATTAAGCAATGAAGGAAAGGTTACAGCTCAGTCTGTGGGGAAAGACTACAGAAAAAAAAGGGAACTTTGTGTTTGGGGTGGAGTTTTTTAAGCATGGATACACCAGTGCATTAAGACTTTCCTTAGTTGCTTTTTATAGCTAAAGTTGTCTGTTGTGCAGAGGAACAGTGAGTTTTCTTCAGTATGATCTGATAACATTTAAATTGCATTGCCTAGTAATTTATAAGTTTGATTTTTTTGGTTACTGAGTTTGTTTGTAAGTTAGTTTTCATCTTATGCTGGAGTCGTAAAGAACACAATAGTTAGCATTGTCATAGCAGAAAGTACTACAAATGGTTATGTATGTGAATGTTACAGTCCTTTGAGGATTAAAAAATTCTAACCATGGATATCTATAAATTTCAAGCTTTATTTGCTTTAGTTCTTTGGTGTTGACTGTTGCCAAACATTCCTATCTAGTCAGTCTGCAATGCAGTTTCGGCCTTGTTTGCCTTATCTGTTGAAATGTTACTAAGTATAGTTATTGGCTATGTATCTGAGGGAATTTGGCTTTTAAATATTCTCCCAGTTTTCAGATAAAAAATTTCTTGTACTTTACCAGCTAGTAGTCCTGTGTTTGTCACACGTTTGAGATCCTGTCATCTTTATCCTGTATGTATTTACATTCTACCAAAGAGAATGTTTTTATGGACAGAAATATCCAAGTCTAAATTCAATAATATATTTGAGAAGAAAAATGTCATATTACTTGGGTACATTTGTAAAAGAACACTTTCAAATTACATTCAGAGCTCAAATCTTCATTTGGGTGGATGACTAAACATTTACACTGCGGTGAAAGGATTCTTAGAAACATCTACTAACAGAATAGAAATATTCAAATGACCATGGTTGTGAGTTACATGATTAAGCAAGATAAGCTTGATGGCTTTGTTTCCTGCTTTTAAACTTTTAAACTACTTTTTTCCCCTTTTTTGTTTTGCTTATTTTCAAAACCTTTTCAGTTACAACTGGTTCCAAACTTTGTTAAATGCCAAATTTAGCATAAGTGGAAATATATATCAATAAATCTCTGCATGACCAATAATGTGGTATGCCTGTGGCTGTAAAACATTTTGGGGGCTTTCAAAGTAAGAAGATAGACAAATAATTTTGTTTTGGTGGGGTTTTTTTGGTGTTTTTTTTTTCTGCATCTTTTATAAGATGGCAATTTAACTTTTAAAATTTATTTATTTAAACAAACAGTAATTGCTCATAGTTAAATGAGTTAATTCCTGCATGGCTGATTTGTAAAACATGTTTCATAGAAATATTTAAAAATAAGACGATATATATTCAGTTACTTTGAGCAGATTGTGCATACTTGTACATTATTATTAATTCTGCAGATGTCTGCATTAAAAGCTTATGTTGTCTCGCATTATATCCTCTAATGCCAGTAATTCTAATAGCTCATGACCTTCAGCTTACAGTGCTTGTGTCTGCTGGCAGTTCTGTTCACCAGCTGAGGCTGCTGTATGAAAATGTCCATGCTTCCCCTCAGTCCCTGCTCTAATGTCAGACCACTCACTCACTTTCAGTGCTAAGCCAAGGGGCTTGGTTTTTACACTGGAATGGAGAGCAGATTGTTTGTACAGTGCAGAGTGGTGGGTCCCAGTTTTTGATGGTAATGTCTCTGGCAGTCTCTAGCATCTGCAGCCTGACTTTAAAAACAAAGTAGATACATGTGCTAATGTTAAATATAGATACACATTTGACATGTTAGCCCAAGTATTACAGATAACTTGCAAACCCTGTCTGATAACTGGGAAGATGTGCCCTTTTTGGGCTGCTGCTTTTTTCAGGGTTTTCAAACACCCTCAAATAAGAAGTACTGTGTTCTCTCTGGTGTTTGCTTTCCACTAGGAAACAGAAAAAGGAGAGTTGTTTGGTTTTTTTTTTTTCTCTTTAGAGCTTTTGGTGGCTGTAGTAAATCAAAGTCAGAGACTGAAACAAGTTGTATTTTCTTTATCTTTCAGAAGAGGCTACTATTGTCTAATTGCAGTTTAAAACTTGATAGATCCTACTTCCAAGCACTTCACTAGTCTTGTCAAATGCCACTTGTTCTCAGCTTTATAAAGGGCAGAAAAAAAGAACTAGTCTTGGGTAGAGACCATCACTACGAAACATTAAGTTTAATTTATGTAACAATGAATTGGTCCTTTGAAAAATATGAACTTATTTGCTTAAATAAGAATAAATCAACTTTTAGAAATTGTTTTTTATAATACTTCATCTTTAGTATTTAGCTATATGTATGCTTGAGGGTATCTTCTCCCTAGCTATAACAAATGTAACCAGAAGTGATGTTTGGGGCAACATTTTTCCTGCAGAATTAGATTCCTTTTGCTGTTACGTTGACATTTATTGGAGGAATGTCTTTTGATCAGAAAACATTCTATTCTTCATCAGAATTAGTGGAAGACCTTCTGACTTCTATTTTCATGATAAGAACTTTAGGTTTAAATAATGTGTTGCCTTTTTAGAATTGTATTTACTCATGAAAGTCCTTTATAGTAATTATGGTTCTTGGTAGGTGAATAGAATAAGCTAATTTTGCTTTTTGGGGAAAAAAAAAAAAATTCAGAAGCAGTATTTATATATGTGTGTGTGTGTGTAATATAGATATTATATATATATATATATATATATATATATTAGAAGGGGGAGAGGTGGGCACTGTGTGGAATCTGATTGACCTATAACGGCCTTTAACAGCCTGAGCTTATTACAGCTTTATGTATATTTAACACCAGTATGGTGGTTTTAGCTGTAGATGGCATTTAAACCATGAAGACCGACCTTACTTTCCACAAATGGTGTGACCTTATAAACGTGGAATTTTGCCATGTTCACAATGTTCTTGAGATGGTAATGTAAGAGGTAGTTCAGAAGTGCTGTTCATATTGTACACTGAGTACACTCTGACATTTTCCTCTGAGCTTTTTAGAACTAAGCAAACTTGATTTTCCATGTTAATTGTTCTGCTATAATTTTGGACACATTAATGTTTCCAATATACTTTCTTCATGTTTCCAGTATAATAATTTGTAAAATATGTTCCCGTGTGTGAAGTATTTGTGTGAAGTAATATTTTTTTTACTTAGGCAGCCTATGCTTTTTTTAACACTTAGTTTTTCAATTGAAGATTCATTCAAATAAATGCATTCAAATTATATTCAGGTTAGCTGTTTAGAACAGTTCTAAAAGTGGAAATGTCTTTTTTTTTTTTTTTTCATTGTCATTCTTCCAAAATAAAAATTCTCTACTATTTATATGTTTATTTGTACTATGCACACTAATTTCTATATTAGAATGTTACACCCATTATTCTGGTCAGGGCTTCTCACCTTTTCTGAGTTAATTCTTAATATTCAGTACATCTTCTGGTGCTTGTTGATGTTATGGGGGAAGTTTAGAAAATAGACACAGAGAGTAGTGTTTGATCTGAACTTGCATTCAATTTACATGCACACATCTTCCTGTGTTAGATGTTGTGCTATTGCTTCCCAACTGTTTCTGATTATGAATACAACAGTGGCACAGTTTATCCCTTCTTAGAACCCAATTTAACTATTTTTTCATTAATTATTTCTATGTGTGTGTATTCTTGCTTCTCTGGTTGTGTGTGTGTCTCATCTGATAGGGTTAAGAATATTAAAAAATAAATAACTTGGCCCATCTTAAATCTTGGTTTAGCTTGTAGGTTTGGCTTCCAACCAAAACTAGCTGACATTGGAACTGGTGGTTAAATTGCATATTTTTATGTAACTAACAAAAATATTGCCCTGTAGCCTCTGTATTTGTTGCAAAACAGATGGCTATCAGCAATGCACACCTCAGCATAAGAAATTATTTTATATTGGCATGGAGAAAGTCAGTTAAAGTGAAAACTTTCCATGCCCTGGTACCTTAACTTCTTGGTGTTAAGATATTTGCATAAAACAACCAAGTTTTCACTTGTGTACTTACTATTTTTTTTCTTTATCTCCTCCCTTTCTTGAATAAGCAACTAACAGTGAGTGGCTCAGGATGCATCCAGAATGTGGCTATAACCTTCTTAATTCTCCTCACCTGAAGCCAGCCTGGGTCTTGGACAGAGCACTGTGGCATTTGACCTGTGATGTGGCTGACGGAAAGTACATTGCTAAGGGGGTCCCTCCCTTGATTGAAAATGATCATCATCTGAATGTAAGTGAATGAGAACTAAGTATAAGTTAATTAATGCTGAATAAACCATTAATATTTCTATGGTTCTGGAAATGCACAAGAAATGGTATATACTTTGCAGGTATATTTAAAGAAGTAATCCTTACAACCCAGATTTTTTTCTGAGTAATTCATTTGAGCACTTAGCTTTTCTTAATTATATTAATTAACAACATTACTGACTAACATAATATTTATTTTTTACAGTGTATCCGTAAAATAATTTGGGAAGATGTATATCCAAAAATTAAACTATGGGAATTTTTCCAAGTGGATGTTAACAAAGCTGTGCAGCAATTTAGAACCCTTCTAATTCAAGGTAAAGGAAGGGTATGTTTCTGAAGCATGTGGATTATATATTTATAGTTCAAGAAATTTATAAGTAAACTTAGCAATAAGCTAGAAAACAAAAAAATCTCATTTTTTGCTGTGAAGCATATGCTCTGAGAGCTAGTCAAGGCTTTAAAGATTTTCTACCCCCTCAAAGGCTTTACCTACCATATCTTACTTATGTTAAGGTTATAAAAGTTGTATGTCTTAAATGTAATGCCTAATTTTATTTTATGAATACTCTTTTCTATCTTGCTCTTAGGCAAAATGGGCGCGAAGTCTGATCCAAATCAACATCTTCAAATAGTTCAGGACCCTGATTATAGACGACTTGGCTGTACTGTAGACATGAATATAGCACTGGCAACATTCATACCACACAGGTATTGTTGATTAAAAGTTAAAACCACAAGTTAAATTGCAAAACCAAAGAAGTGAAATTCTTTTCAGAGATGGGAACAGTTGAATTTTCATTCCTTTTAGTGTACTGCATATTTTAAAATATTTCTTAATTTTCTGTGCTTTCAATTTCCTTCTGATCAGCAATGGACCAGCTGCAATAGAAGAATGTTGCAACTGGTTTCGCAAGAGGATTGAGGAGCTGAATGCTGAGCAGTACAGGCAAACCAATCACCATCAAGAGCAGGTCTTAAAATTACAATTTTTTAATGCTAAATTGTTTGAAACTGCAAATAAATTCAGGTGTTTCAATAATACATAATTTAATTACTCCTAGGCTGTCAGTTGTCTCGTGGGGACTGTGGTTTATGAACGGCTGGCTGGCAATGGTCCTAAGCTGGGGCCTATCACTAGAAAATATCCTTTAGTTACCAGGTATTTGTTTTGTTTGCTTGTTTGGCAACTATTGGAATCTATCTAGGGCAACTGAATTCAAAGGTCATTAAAAGTATACATTTATAAGTGGAAGTGTATGTTTTCTTTCCCACGAACTGATGCTACTTATTGAACTGTCACTTTTAAGCAACAACATATCTGTTTAATAAACAAATGTGACTAGAGAGCATAATAGACACAGAATTGTCATGGTTGGAAAAGACCTCTTAAGATGACAGAGTCCAACCATGCAGAGCACATTGAATGTTTGCATAGGGCAAATTTCTCTTGTAGGCATAACAGTGGTGGAACTAGGAAAGCTTACACCTTTCATGTTTGATGTATTTGATGCTACTCATGTATCTGAAGGGCTAGAGCTTTAATCTTACACTATCAGCTGACACCAAGATGTGGCAACACCTGCCCAAGTACTGTAGCAGCTGCTTTTTCTTTTTGGCATCTGTTTTGTATATGAGCTATTGCAGATACTTTTAAACTCAATGAATTTCAGCTTAGGTTACCTCATGTGTTTGCTTTTGGTAGTGGGTTGGTGGTTTGGGTTTTTTTGGTTTTTTTTTTTTAATTGCCTGTCTATTCTATAGGTATTTTACTTATCCATTCAAAGAGCTAAATATAGAGGAAGAAGAAACCATGATACATCAGTCAGATAAAGCTTGTTATTTTATGGCTCATAATGGATGGGTTATGGGAGATGATCCTCTTAGAAACTTTGCAGAACCAGGTTTGTAAGAGAATTTATAATTATGTTATAAACCTTTTGATATTCTGGCCAAAGCAAAGCCCTTTCATTGCTTTTTTTTTTTTTTTTTTTTTTTTTTAACTCCTTTTCAACCATGAAGATAATGTTTTTCAAGGATGTTCTTATTCTATTGCATTTCAGCTAATTGCCCTCTATTCTGGTAGACTGTGTTTTTTCCTTCAGTCACTGTCTTTAGTGTACCTAACTTACACTACTGAGATTCCTGTCTTAATTAGTCTACAGCTTTCTGAGTGCTTTATACTTGTGTTATGCATTTGTTTTATGACACAAAGTATTTCAACTGAGGACATGAGTGCAGAAATTGCAAAACAAATGCACTTAGTTCTGCAAATGGCACTTAAGGTGTATGTTCAAAGAAAACTCGTGTATAATGTCTGGGTATTGATTGCATCACAAAGAAGACAAAACCATATGAAACCAGACGAGTTGGAGGATAAATATTTTAATGCACATCAGAGTTATTTAGGGACTCTTGTCACTTGAAGTGACCTACTTGCACAAGTACTTGAAATTTGCCTTACATCATCACAGTGTACTGTTAACAGGGGATAAAATTTTAAGTTATGGCTCTGGTTGCTTATTTATGGTAACACAGTGTGAGGCTTTTTGGAATTCAGTCAGTATAAACAACTGAACTACTGACTTTGATTGGTTTGTTGTTTGGGGTTTTTTTCATAAAGTACAATTTTTATAATACTTGGAAGAATTAAAAGGAGTTTCATTTCCATCTGAAAAATAATTTCAGTATCACTACAGAAGTTAAATATTCCCTTGGAGTAGTCTGAAATTATACATATGGTTATTGTTAAGACTTCTTAGTCTTCATCACAGTGTTCTACTCTTCAGCAATAGAAAATTAAATACTGCGTTTTCATTTTGGTGTATATTTTATACTATACACTAACATTAGTTTATTTTCCTTATAGGTTCAAATGTTTACTTGAGAAGAGAGCTTGTTTGTTGGGGAGACAGTGTGAAACTGCGTTATGGTAATAAACCTGAAGACTGCCCATACCTCTGGGCACATATGAAAAAATACACTGAAATCACTGCCAAATATTTCCATGGTGTTCGTCTTGACAACTGTCACTCAACACCTATTCATGTAGCTGAGGTACGCAAAGTTAAGCATGTCTATTACAAAGCAGTTTCTGTCTGTGAAAAGTCCTGCACTGCTGCTACAAAATATGCAGGATCTACCTGGCAGAGTTCAGGTCTGAATGAGCCTTCCTCATACCATAAGCAAAGTTTCTTCATGGGTGGTGTTACACATCGTTTCTCCTACTTGAAATAGAGTGGGGTAGCTTCTGTTAATCCACATCAGCTGAAAAGTTGTGCAAGCAGGCAGACCTGGTTAACTTTCCTTCACATTGCTGTGGACTTAGTGCAATGACTGCCAGTACCCAGTGTGTCAGTTGTAGCTGGGATCATAGCCAAGACTTGGTTGAAAGTCTCAGTGTTTCTGTGCCATATATATCTTGCTATTGATGAATTAAACAGGAAGTGGTTTACTTCCCATAACGCAAAAGTTGGTAAAGAACGCCTGCCAAAAATTTAGCCTGGCAGTCTTGCTGATAAGTGCTTTTTGCTTACCATGGTGCTGATATCCAGAAAATGTACTTATTTAGTAAATTAGCTTTAAATAGATTTGAGTAGTGCAGCTTATTAGTGCTTAGTCATAGTTTCAGAGCTTACCTAAATATATGAAGACCTCTGTAAAACAAGTTGACTTGCACACAGAAAAGTTTTAAGTAGTTCTCAAATCCATCCATTTCAAAACTACCATTCTTTCATTTAATAGTAGCTTTTTTGGAATTGTAACTACGAAGGCTTAAACTGAAGGTCCTTCCTTAGAGTTTTACATTGACAGGTATTTCTTTTACACAGCCTTTATTCTTACATTTTGAGCAACAATTGTTGTTTAAAAACAATAAAGTTGTAATTAGCTCCACATTCTTCAGAGAATTTCCTAGAATTACTCAGGCATTTAATAATCTCTGTAAAATATAAACATGCTTTGATGAATGTTAATGGTTTTGAGCTGCATGTATGAATGACTCATGATTTAAGTCATGTTAACAATTTGCGTGTACAAAGCTGACAGTGGATGTCTTGCATTAAAAATGTATTATGATCTATAGGAGATGCTAGCAACAGCCAGATCAGTCAGACCTAATCTTTATGTGGTAGCTGAACTCTTCACTGGCAGTGAGTACATTGACAATATTTTTGTCAACCACCTGGGAATTACCAGCCTGATTAGAGGTACAATAAGCAGTTGAAAATTATGTAGGATTGTCATGTATAGTTTGGAGTTGTTGATGTGAAACTAACATTGGTATGCTTTTTTTTCCTTACATATTTGTGTTCTTTGCTTATGCAATTGTATTTTCTTTTTCATGTTCTATTTAACTTCTCCTGTGCTGTATGCTAATTCTTATTTTTGCTTATGCTTATGTATCATCTTCTGTGTAACAACTTGGTTTCGTTCCTTAATTTTGGCTTTCTGTTTTTCTTTGGTGCATGGCATTTTCCTATTGTCCAATCCCTGCCTAGCTTTGAAACTTGTCCTTTTTTGTATCTACCTTTCCCCTTTCTGTGGCTTTTTTGGCTGTGCTTTTTGCAGTACATGCTGGACACAGCTAGAAAATTGCGAGCCGATTTGTATGTAGTGGCTGAACTGTTCACAGGAAATGAGGAGCTGGACAATATCTTTGTGAATAGGCTGGGCATTACCTCCTTAATAAGAGGTAGGCTTGCTGCGTGTGTGGTCTCTTTCCAATGAGAGATTAGAGATGACATGATTTTTCCAAGGAAAAGGTTGGTTTTTTTCTGGATTTTGCACTTTTAATTTCATACTTGATATAATCGAAGTAATGTTTTTCTCTTGACTCTTTTGATACTTGGCAAGAAATACAAGACTAGCTATAAAGTAAGAGAATACTTCCTGCATTAGTTTACAGAAGATTAAATGTCTCACTTTTACTCTAGTGGAATAAAAAGAAGCTGCAGCATAGTTCTGCTGTGCAAGTACTGCATCATGTCTGATGTTTGTTACGTGAGTTTCTTAAAGCCTTGAGACTCAGATCTCTTTTTTTCCTCCCATTTTGCCCCTTAGTTTTCTTCATCTTAATATGTTACAGTAAACAGATTATGCAAAGTTTTGTACCTATGTTGGAGAACATAGTTACATGTTTGATTTGGGTTTTTTTTAATGATTAATGCTCCAAAATAACAACTGTTAAATGCTGCGTTAACATGTTTGTGCATGCTCTGCTCTGAAGTAGTTATCCTTATGCAAACACCTATTTTTGTTCTTTAGAGGCAATGACTGCTTATAATAGCCATGAAGAAGGAAGGCTAGTTTATCGTTTTGGAGGTGAACCTGTTGGCTCTTTTGTTCAGCCACATTTGAGGCCTTTGATGCCAGCTATTGCTCATGCACTATTTATGGATATTACACATGATAATGAGTGCCCAATTCAGGTGAGCACCTAGATGGAAATAAAAAAGTTTGTTTATTGTTTTCTGAATTGATATTTATGAAATACGGGAAGGCTTGGTGCAATATAGTGCTTTTTTTTCTGAGTGATATTTAGGAAGATTATGTTTCAGATCTCTAAAGTTTTCATGCACAGAGTGAAATCTCATAATAACTCCCTCTCACATTCAAAATTTTCTTTCAAGGGAAAAATTATGCAAGACTACTTAACAAGCTGTTTTGAATCTTTCATCCCAGTTCCTCTGAGTGGTTCCATCTCTGCTTGATAACCTGCTTTCCTGAGCTCATGTTTGATGGGAGAGAATGAGAGAGAATGGGGGAATTGGAGTGATTATTTTTCAGTGTCCCTTAAGTTGCTTTTGTTAGAGCTTCTGTAGTAATTTTTTCAATAATTCTGCTGTGATTGAGAAAATTATGATCATGTGGTTAGCAGTTTCTGTATATCTGAGTATATCTTTTGTGTGCTGAATTGGGAGGGATGAGTTGTCTTTGATTCACTATTTATTTTTTCTTTTTTAACATAGCACCGATCTGCGTATGATGCTCTTCCTAGTGCAATGATTGTTTCCATGGCCTGCTGTGCTACAGGAAGCACCAAAGGCTATGATGAACTAGTACCCCACCAGGTATTTGTGGAGTTTAACTCCTAAGTTACTCTCCAAAATGTAGACTTTATTCTTGTCCTATGGCATATATTTTGATGTTGTTTATATTGAAATTTACTAGCTGTCATTACTTTGGGCTGTTCAATTTGATGTGAACCTTGTATTAATTATATGGTTGACACCTCCAGATGTTTTTTTTTGGGGGGTTGGTTGTTTTGTTTTGTTTCAGAGTTGTTAATATTTGCTTAAATTTTAATTTCTTTATAGATCTCCGTAGTATCTGAAGAGCGGTTTTATACAAAATGGAATCCAGCAGCACAACTGACTTCTGGTGAAGTTAATTTCCAAACAGGAATTCTGGCAGGAAGGCTGGCCATAAACAGGCTACATCAGGAGCTGGGGGCTAAAGGCTTTAATCAGGCAAGCAAATATAACAGTGGAATTTCTCCATATTTCTATATTGAGTGAGCACAGTTGCAATGGTATGTTTTTTTTCTAGGTATATGTAGATCAAGTTGATGAAGATATAGTAGCAGTGACAAGACATTGTCCTAACACACACCAATCTGTTGTGGCTGTAAGTCGAACTGCTTTCAGGGATCCTAAAACTTCCTTCTACAGTAAAGAAGTACCTGAAATGTGTATCCCAGGTAATCACATTTCTTCTCAAGAGATAGCAGGTGTACAAACTATTCTATTTAATTCTAGTTGCATGCTTCTTAAGCTCAAGCAAATTAAATCAGTGTGGGAATTTTTAATGTTTAATGTTCTTTTTTGGTGTACCAACATGCATGCACCAAAACTGGTTAAAAAAATAATAACCAACTTACTTGCTTAGGGTTTTTCAAGGAATTCAGGCCAACTATACTTACTGCTATAAGCTTCCCATGAGAATGTGGGTTTGTCTTTATAAATATGACATACATAACACTAAATATGCACAGTATAATGACTTTCACATGTCACTTGACCATATTTCTAAAGAGAAGCTTTCTAACTGCCTTTAAAATCTACTCAGTTCTTTGCATTTTTGTATGTTCCTGTTCTAAAAGCAGTTGCATTATAGATTAAGTCATTTACAAGCGGCTGCAAGGCTTGTATATCCTGCCTTGTAGATTACTGAAAGTCGTGGGAAAAATGGGTCATTTGAATGTTATTATAAATTCCTACACTTTTAAGAAAAAAATCTGTAGCTGCAGTTTGCAAACCAATCTAATACATTCTCCTAAAATACAATAAGGAAACTAACAGCTGGTGATCAGTTAAAGACATGTTGTAATTCACTAATTCCTGATTTTATGATTACTTTATTATAAAGTGACAAAATTGTTATTGTAAATACAGTAGAGAGAATAAAGTTGTAATGAATGCTTATGATATTTAAAACACTTTCCTGTATGTTTTGTCCCCTTTGTTCTTTAGCTGTACAACTGAGCCTTGAATTCTTAATATTTAGGGTTTTTTGTTTAGGTTTTGCTTCATGTTTTCAAAATAATTACTTTAAATTAAAAGAATCTTAACTACGGTATGGTTTAACTTTTCTTAGGAAAAATAGAAGAAATAGTACTTGAGGCTAGGACTATTGAGAGAAATACTAGCCCTTACAAAAAGGATAAACACTTTATAAATGGACTACCTAATTTCACAGTGGAACTCAGAGAGCATATACAGGTAATTAGCTTCCTTTACCTGTGTTCTGATATAATATTTTGTAATTTGTGATATTTTGTATTAGAAAAAGACCTTGAATTTCAGTTGGAAATGTGTTTTCTTTTCTAAGATTACAGACAGTAAAATTATAAAGCAAGCTGGAACTGCCATAAAAGGGCCAAATGAATTTGTTCAAGAAATAGAATTTGAAAAACTAACACCAGGAAGTGTAATAGTATTCAGGTATGTTGTTGCAATTGTCACGTGGCTGTGTTAGTTACAATAGAATGGTAGGATTCTTTGTTTTGAGACTTGGGAATAGTTACTCTTAACTGCTACATTTTTACAAATTATGCATTTATATTTGTATTTACAGAGTTAGCCTTGACCCAAAGGCACAAGAGGCTGTTGGTGTACTGCGGAGTCATTTAATCCAGTTTAGTCCCCATTTTAAATCTGGAAGTCTTCCTGATGAGCATTCAGCACCTATTTTAAAAACATCATTTTCTTCGTGAGTATTCTTTAAGTTTCTGAAGTAGAACTGAAAAACCTACAATAGGGGTTTAGACCAGTCTGTAAACTTGAAGTAAGGGTTGTTTGTTTTTTTCTTAATATAGATGGGTTTGGATTTTCAGAGTGCAAGAAAAACTGAGATACTCATTTTATATATATAATAGTAAGTAGAGTTAATACTTAAAAACTTTTCAGGCCCTTTTATTCACCTGTTGTGCAATTGCTGCTTAAAACAGTCTTAGTAACATGGAGTGCTTATCAGTGTTGGGTGTGATAGTTAGGGGGTTGTACTTAATAGTATGTTTCAAATAAATACTGAAACATCTGAGCAGAACCTGTCAGAACATCTGAAAAATGAAGCTCTTAATTTCAAAGATAAGTGGCAGGACTTGTATATTTAATTAAATGTAAGTCTGAAAATAGAATGTGAAATCCTTTCTCTGTTTCCCTACTGATACTGCTTTTGAGTTTGAATTATTTTTTTTCCACTTTTTTTTCAGCATTGCATCTAAGCTAACTTTGGCTGACTTAAATCAAGTACTGTATAGGTGTGAGGCAGAAGAACAAGAAGATGGTGGAGGCTGTTATAACATACCAAACTGGTCACCACTGAAGTATGCAGGCCTCCAAGGTAGTAGTTTCAGCATTACTTTTTTTCTATTGCTGTGGTTTGAGCATAGCTGATAACAAAGGGCCATGTGGCTGCTCACTTCCCCTCCACCCATTTCAGGCGAGAAGGAAATCCACATAAAAACCTCCTGGATCAAGACCAGGACAAGGAGGGTTCTACTCACCAGTTATGGTCATAGGTAAAGCAGACTCAACTTGGAGAAAAATCAAATTAATTTATCATTAATCAAAACAAGGCAAAGAGAAAACAAAAAACAGCTTAAATGCCTTACCCCACCCCTTCTTTCTTCTCAGACCCAAATTCCTTTGTTATCCTCTACCTCCTCCCCTCAGCAGCACAGGGGGACCACAGGGTTTATTGTCTGTTCTCTGCTGCTCCTTCCTCCTCAGGGAGAAGGGTTCTTCACAGCCTTCCCATAATGTAGCATGGGGTCTCTCCCACATGAGAGAGTCCTTCATGAACTCTTCCAATTTGAGTCCCTCTGCAAGGTGCAGTCCTTCAGGAGCAAACTGCTCCAGTGTGGGCTGCCCACAGTCACAGCCTTCTTCTGAACCTGTCACCTCCCCTGGCATGGGGTCCTCCACGGGTGCTGCTCCACAGTGATCCTCCATGGACCTCTCCACTGTGCTTCTCCATGGGCTGCAGGGGTATGGCCTGCAGTCCCACCACAGGATGTAGAGGAACCCTTGATCAGGACACTTTCTTCCTTTCCTTCCTCATCAGCCTTGGTATCTCTGCTCTGGCATTGTTCTCACCTCTGATACCACTCTCTTCCACGGTATTTCTCTCCTCCCCTTCTCTGCCCTGAACTCTTACAGCTGCTCATTTCCCCTTCTTGAATATGTTAATTGCAGAGGCACATCCATTATCACTGATGGCCTCAACATCAGACAGAGGTGGGTCTGGACATTATGGAGCCAGAGGAGCTTTCAGCAACTTCTTACAGAAGCCATGCCTGAAACCTCTCTCCCACCACCAAGAGCAGCACCACATCAACCCAGAACATCTGTCAAGAAGAAAAGTGATATTGAACTGTTCAGTCTAGATCATACCTTAATGCTATCATATGGCCAGTGTCATTGTTTGAATGAAAACCACAGAAGTTGTTTCTGCTTGACCATGCTACTAAATTGGTGTTGGACTGAGAAAATGGCATAGTAAAACAAGAACTCTTGCTCTGGACAGTTTGGCCTGCAAGGCTTCAATTTTCATTTTAACACCAAAAGCCTCGCTTTTTCAATAAAAAGGAAATGCATACATCTCCAGTGAAGAATCCCACTGATTAAACCCTAGGCTTTACTAATTTACTAAGGAATGTTAGTCACATATCAGTGTATTAATTCCATCATGCTAGTTATTCCACAGTGATTTTCATAACTGTCTATAATGTATGCTGAAGAAACTACAATTGAATTGTATCCTAACTTGGTCTGCAGATCAAAACAAGTAATACAAGCTAAATTCAGTTAAAGCATCTGTTCATATGTCCCTTTTACTCCTGAACTGTAATTGCTGTTTTGCGATAATGGTGTGTCTTTTAATACAGAGTTGGGTTTTGTATTTAGGATTAATGTCAGTGATGGCAGACATTAGACCAAAGAATGATTTGGGTCATCCATTTTGTGATAATTTAAGATCTGGAGACTGGATGATAGATTACGTCAGTAATCGTCTGATTTCACGTGCAGGAGCCTGTGCAGAAGTGAGTAAAAATATTTATTTGTTGTCTTAAATTGTTTGTTTCCTTTTCAGTTACTAGTATATTTTTAAATTCAGTCTCCATAGCATATTTCTGTGTAGGCAATTTATTCTAGGAGATTAAAACATTAATATTTTTCTTTCCTCTGATCAATCCTATTTAAGAATAGACATCAAAAGGGAAGTAAAAGTATATAGAATACAATAACAAATACTTTTAACTAGATGGATCCTGAAAGCACTGCTTTTTGAACCCTGGTGTTATCAAGTTCCAATTATATTGTATCTCAATAGGTTGGTAAATGGTTGCAGGCCATGTTTGTCTACCTAAAGAGAATTCCACGCTACCTCATCCCGTGTTACTTTGATGCCATATTAGTGGGTGCATACACAATGCTTCTGGATGTGGCATGGAGCCAGATGTCTAGGTATGATTGGCATATCAGAGCTATAGAGGTATCTGTATGTATTTCCACCTCTAAGTTTTAACTGCTGGGGAATGTAATTTGAATATTTTCATACTTGTCCAATGTATAAGGGTAAAATTAGCAGTGAGCATCAAATCAATCTTCTGATGGTGGTGGTTTGAAAGGTTTAGAGTTCAGATGTCTGTGCAGGGTTTGAATTTGACTAGTGTTGGCATTGTGCAGTAGAAGGAAATCTTAAGCCAGCATTTCTCTGCCAGGCTTTAGAAACTTTTTTTGCTGTTATTTTAGTACAACTGCAATGATTCCTTGAAGTTCAGTAAAAAAAGAAAGTACCACGTTTTACTTTATACTGATTCCTTGTTCAATATTTTTTCTGTAACACCTAAATATCCTTTATTGTCTGAGTACTTTACTTAGTTCGTGAAATAGCTGTTAACTTGAGAAATAACATCAGTGTCAACTCTTTTTTTTTCTCTTGAAAAGGGAAGAGAGATTGATTTAATAGAGGCTTTATTCTAGCTATGAACATTCTGGAACACACCAGTATTGTTTTGTAAATGTTCAATGGGCACAGAATTTGGTATGGTTGTGAAATTGTGTGGAAAGTAGTGTATTTTATGAAACTGCTTGGAGATAAACTAGTCGTGAATGCAGGATGCATTATTTTAGACAATGTTTTAGTTTAGACAACTTAGTTATTTACAATTCATATAAATATATATAAAAATACAGTGATCTTTAAAAATACTGACTAGGTTTAACAGAAATTTGATTCATAGTAAAATATTTCTATTTCTAGAATATTTTTGAAATCTTAGGTCTCTATATAGGTATCAAATAAAGCCAAACCAAATTCCATCTTTTACCCTTTTTTCTAGGATCATTTGACACACACTCCTAACCTTTGGGGAAAAAAGTTATTTATTAATCAAAGCTTCTGTACAAAATTACTTTAATACAAAATACTAACTCATTGTTAATTTATTATATTTATTAAGCATAATACTTATAATGGTCTA
The DNA here is from genome assembly GCA_023637945.1 of Phaethornis superciliosus. Taxonomy (NCBI): domain Eukaryota; kingdom Metazoa; phylum Chordata; class Aves; order Apodiformes; family Trochilidae; genus Phaethornis; species Phaethornis superciliosus. Next base: position 11,494,402 of record JAJQWJ010000009.1, on the reverse strand, counting down.
CTGTAAATGTAATAGGTTATATTTTATAGACTGATATTGCTGAGTGCAAATTTATTTTAATTATGTTGAATTACAGCTTTGTGCAGAATGGATCAACATTTGTTAAACACCTTTCCTTGGGTTCAGTCCAGATGTGTGGGATAGGAAAATACTCCTGCCTGCCATCTCTGTCTCCGTCATTACATGATGTTCCCCATAGGCTAAATGAGATTACAAATGAGAAAGAACAGTGTTGTGTTTCCTTAGCAGCTGGTGAGTGCAACGTATTAAAAAAATTAATTTTTTTTCTCCCTGTGTTTTAATTTGTGTTTAAGATTAAGATCAGCCTGTATTAAAAATATGGCAGTTTTGTCTAGCAGTACTTCTTGGGGATAACCATTTCATTACTGTTCTTGGGGAGTTTATAAGCACTTAATTTAGACACATTTTTAGCTATATCCATTTTTATCATGTATGGAGATCCACAACTATGTTCTGTTTCTTTTCAGAAGACTTGCTTGAGATAAATGTACTTAGTATAAAAGGTTTTAATTTATCTGTTTTAAACGCGAGTTTAAGAACTGATTTGTAATGGAGTACAAAGTGAATGTGTTGTTTACAAGGCCTCAGAAAAAGAGGGAAGCATTAGCACACAGGAAGAATGCCTGATCTGAAACTGTCTCCAAAAGGAAAGAACATAAAAGTAGTCAGCAACTTGTGTTTATACCTCCAAATGTTCTGCCAGAATCTGTCAGTCTTTGAATTGGGCACTTTCCTATGCAAGAATTATTATCCTTTATTTTTAGTGGCTTTGAATGAATTTGGTTTTGTTCTGAGTTGGCCCATTCCTTTTCTGAAACCATAGAAACTTTCACCACCCAGATTCTGTGTCATCTGTCTCACTGGGGTGCTTATTTTCTTCTTTTCATTGTCTGTCTTTCTCTTGTGGAATTTTATTGCCTTTAGTGGGTTTTAGTAACATTCCATTTGCCTGCTTTAGTGTTACTTAGAAGAAGAGGCACAATGCTCTCTTAAACTGGTCATAAAGATTAATTATACTGAAGGGCTTGGGTTTTAAATATTCCCTTCACACTCTCACTTGTAGTTGTGTCTGAGATTTTTAACTCCTACATGGATTACCATCCTCAATTGCTTTTGCCATATACTATAAAATTGTGGAGGTATGGAAGCCATATTTGAGTATTAGCAAATACTTTTTCTGTAAAAAAGTAAGTGATACAAGTTAAATGGTTGTTCTGTCAAGCATGCACAGTGCCCAGCTGTTTTGAAACTTTACCATGTAGAAATTTCTGCTGGTTAGATTGAAAAAGTTGTTAAATGGAAGAAAAGACTAGTATGGACCTTACTGTTGCAATTATTTTGCTTTAACAGTCAGGATCTTAAGTTACACATTATAGAGTTTGCAGTGACATGTAGTTCTAGAAGCTGCTGGAAGAGAGAAGCAGGAATCCTTTTAAAGTGCTCAGAGCTATTTTGGGCTGAAGAATTTCATTGCTCTCCAGTCATATCCTTTTTATGCTCCTGAGATGGCACAGCTCTCTTACATTAAACTCTTGTCAAAAAAGCCTTATAAATCTTGTCATAGCACTGACTTCTTTATTTTTTTATTTTAAGTTTTCTTCCTGTGTTTTAATTACAGGATGGCACCTGGTTAAGTTACAAAGTTATTTAATATAAATTTAGATGTGACTTTTTGATATGAGATACTCTGATGTGTGGTTTTGACATTCTATGACATTCTAGAAGATAATTGCTCTCAAATGAGATTTTATTTCAATTTATCAAGACCTTGGTATAGTATATTGTTTAAATATCTTAATCAAGGAAAAAAATTGTGATTGTCTTCTGCTTGTTTTACACATAAACACATGCATGGAGTTTTCTGACAAGAAAGATGAACAGTGACATTTCTTTTTAGGTTTACCTCACTTTTCTTCTGGAATTTTTCGTTCCTGGGGACGAGATACCTTTATTGCACTGAGAGGTCTAATGTTAGTTACGGGTCGCTATCTAGAAGCCAGGTAAGACTGACTTGGATGACTTTTAGAGACAAAAAGTGCATGCTAAATGAAGTAATTTGTAGCTTTCAAAAGAAAACTTCTAGCATCTGTCTTTAAGATCGAAATAAACTTGTATGCTTTGCGCTTAATGCTCCGTCCCATAACAGCTGTGAAAGTAACTTAGTCAAGACAGTGTTTTTCTTTTGTTCTAGAAACATCATTTTAGCATTTGGTGGGACTTTGAGACATGGTCTCATTCCCAATCTGCTTGGCCAGGGGACACATGCCAGATACAACTGTCGTGATGCGGTATGGTGGTGGCTTCAGTGTATCCAGGACTACTGTAAAATTGTTCCAAATGGATTAGACATTCTCAAGTGTCCTGTCTCTAGGATGTACCCAAGAGATGACTCTTCTCCTCAGCCTGCAGGCACTAGGGTAAATATCACTTCTGATTTAAGTATTTAACACAACTATAATTTTTCTAATGAAATTACATTGTTATAGCAGAAGGATTCCTTATTTTAGGCACTTTTCACTATGTTTTCATCACATAATTAGACAACGGTAGGGGGCTGGAATCAAAAGTTCTATCAGCTTTACTTCTGAATATTTTTTTTTTTAACTGGAAAAATGTTAATATTAAAAATTGTATACAATGTATTGTCATTGACAAAGATGCTACTGATAATATTAGATGCTTTTCTTTTGAAACATCGTAAGTTGAGTGCTAAGAATTGCTTCTATTTGCACATTAGAGCCTTTCTATTAATATTTCATCTTAACTTTCATGGTAAACATGCAATCAATCAAGGATCAACCACTTTATGAAGTAATACAGGAAGCAATGCAACGACACATGGAAGGCATAAGTTTCCGAGAAAGGAATGCTGGTCCACAGATAGATCAAAACATGAAAGATGAAGGTAACATATATAGAACACTTCCTGTACAATTCAAAAGATGGTGATTATATTTCAGATTTCTTCTAGCTATTGAGTGTATTTGAAAAAATAATTGTTTAATGCACCTAAATCTATATTTTAAAATACCTTAATGTTTTAGAAGTGTTTAAATTTTTATTATCAGCTACTGTTTATATGTTATGGTCAAGTTATCTTCAATTAAAAATTCACTTTAAAAGAACAGTTGCATTCATAAAGAAACAGTGCTTTTGTTTGGAGGATCAGTTTGTTTATTTAGGAGGTTTGGGCTGGGACAGGGGTGGATTTAGGGTTTTGATATTTTTAATATGCAGACTTCATGCATGATATTTTTGCTTGGCAGGTTTTAATGTAACTGCAGGTGTTGACCATGAAACTGGCTTTGTCTTTGGAGGGAACTGCTTCAATTGTGGCACTTGGATGGATAAAATGGGAGAGAGTGACAAAGCTCGCAACAGAGGAATTCCAGCTACTCCAAGGCACGAAATCCAGGCTTTTGAGGGTTTTTTTTTTAAATTTATTTTTTTAACTTAAATTCTTCTTAAAAACTATGATTTCCATTAGTGCATCTGAGAGGTGGTGTCTCAAATGCTCTGTTTCTGCCTACTGTCATGGTAATCTTAACTTGTTTTTTGTGTTCATTTGAAGAAAAAAGGTATGTATTCAGCAGGTGAACCCCTCAGCTTATGGCATGGTCTTAGCTCCATGAAAAGACTAGACTTCTGAGTTCAAGTAGTAAAATATAATTTGGGTAAAACTGTATACTTGTACTACTACTAGTACTTTGTTATTAAGACTTATAGGAGAAAGTTCTTGGTAATTGTTGTGTTGTTTCAATATATATTTAGAATTCAGAAATACATACAACTTCTAAATTTTTCAAGTTGAGATTAAATATTTTAAAATAAGCTGTTTACTATGTGCCAACAAAGTGCTGCAAGCATCCTCACTGGAGTTAGTACAGCCTCAGTTTCAAATCAATTGCCATCTGAGGGTGAGAACTGAAGAAGGAAATCAGCATCTTGCTTGACAAGTCAGGCATTCTAATTGGGAACACAGAGAGGCTGAGGGACCTAAATAAGCTACATCTGTGATGCTGGAGAAAAACTCTATGTGAAGCAGGTGGTACAGCTCAATATGATAACATAGAAAATTTTTGTAGATGGGGAATGTCTGAATATCACCAAAAAAAGTGCTCTATTACTCTTTGCCCTTTGTGAAACTCAAAAGTACCTTACAAAACTGAGTGTGCCTCAAAGTGGTAGATAAGCTTCAGCATAGATAACGCTAAGATATATGTCTAGGGGAAAAACAATCTAAGCCATGCCTACGTGATGCTGTTAGAACAGAGCTACAGCTCAGGAAGGAAATCTGAGTCGGTGGTAGCTTTCTGATGTAATATCTTGGTGTGCAGCAGCTGCCAAAAAAAAAAATCTAATAAAAATAATACTCGGTGTCATCAAGAAAGATTTTTAGGCAGAGTGATGCACTCCTTCTTGTTCTTTTTGTGAAACCTTGCACCCACAAGATGCACTTGTGTCTTTGGTGTGAAGTGTAGTGCTAGTCTCAAGCAGGACACAAGAAAGGATGGTACAGAGAAGGACAGCTAAAACTCAAGGGATGGAACAGCTGCCTTGCAGAGAAACACTGGAATGTCTAAGGACTCTTCATTTTCAAGAGAATATGGGTGAGAGAGTTATGAGTGAAGTTTATAAAATCATGCCAGTAATGCATGATGGTGGAACACAAAACACAGCAATATTGTAGAACTTCAGGATATTTATATAGGAGAAATAGGGAACTAGTAGGAAGATAGGGAAAAATAAAGTATTTAAAGGTACTTACAGATATTTTTAAGTTGCTTGTTGAACTTTAACAGCCTTCATAAAGTAATTCCTGGGCTTTTTTAAATTGTTGTTATTTTAGAGATGGCTCTGCTGTGGAAATTGTTGGCTTGTGCAAGTCAGCTGTTCGCTGGTTGCTGGATTTATCTGTGAAAAATATATATCCGTTCCATGGAGTCACTGTAAAAAGAGAAGGTAAAATCAAGCACATCTCATAATTGTATTATTGGAGTATAAGAATAACTAAAACAGTGAAAAATGAGGGCCACATAATATTAGGGATGATTATCAAATTACTCAAGAAGGCTTAGGGGGGAAAAATTGGGAAAGTATCTTGTATTAATAAAATCTTTTGTTACTACAACAAATTACTAAGACTTGATATTGTCTTGTCAATATATTTTATTCTGTCTATTAAGGTCATTTTTGAACCTAAATACCATTTCTCAAAATGGACATAAATGGTAGGATTATTATGTGTTATGATTATATGATTAATTCATTACAAAAATGCTAAGTAAAATAACACAAGTCAATTATTTTCTTTTCTTTCTGCACACGCCTCTCCCCTCCATTCAAAACATACAAAAATTATTTTTGTGGACATTGATGTAAATGTCCTTAGATGTCCCTTATGTTTCAGATACTGGATGGATACTTCTCTGGTTACAAAGTTACTTTACTTTGAGTTTACCAAGCCCAAGTGCACATACATGCCCTGTAAAGCCTTTTTACTCTTCAGTAAAGGATATATTGGAAAAGAGGGCATTTAGTGGTTCTTTTATTCTGTTTTAGAAAATAAATGTAAGGGGTTTGGTGTGGGGGGTTGGGATTTTTTCCTATTTATCCTAGACAGTATAGACTTTTTTAGGTCATGAACTTACCTGTCACTTCAGGTTTTCTTAAAATCTTTGGCTGGAGCAAGACAGTTAAAAATTCAATACACAGCAATATTATAGTCCCTAGGTGTAGGAATAATATTGACAGGATCTCTTTTATCTGTTTTGTTCCAGGGAAATAAACCACTTCAGTTTCAGTTTGATGTGTGTTCACTCTCTCCTGTTGTTAAAATTTCATCCATATAATAATGAATCTATTTTAAAACCAGCCTTAATTCCTAGTCACCATCTATGTCTTATTTCTTAAGAATAGGCCTACTGTTAAAGTTTCTAGGCTTTTTGTTCTTGTGACAATGTAATATTTCAGTTTTGGTAGTCTTGTCCTTTCTGCTATATTATAATTGTAGTTTTAAGATAAATAGGCAATGTTCTCGTACTCACCTAATGTAAAACTAGAGTACAATTCTTAAATACTTTTGGTTCTTTCATAAAAGCATTGCTTATTTAACATGTATGCATATCTCAGTCAGGAAAAAGTCCCCAGTACAGTTTTGCTAACTAAAACCTGATGGTTTTTTCAGTCTCACTTTCAGTGATTTTTCAGTGAGATGTTCTTGTAAACTGTAGCATTGGCCTAAGTGTGAGGAATCACCATCTGGAGAGAGGTGATCCCAGGTCTGCTCCCTGTTATATTAAGTATCAGGAATTCAGGAAGGAGAAAACTTAAAAGTGACACTTACCCTAATGTTTTGACACTCTTTTTCAAATTTCCAGAATAACAAGAGTATGTATACCAAATGATATAAAAGAGTTGACATGTCACCAAGCTGAAATGTTAAATATACATTTTAAATTTAATTGAGTATTTTCTATAGATTGCAGTAGCTCCTACTGTTTGCTCCTACCTAACTACAAGTTAAAAAATATTGTATATAAAAAGTTGTGCATGTTGGGGGGTTGAACTGCAATTTAAATCTGAATTCATCTTCTAGATAATAACTTTTTTCATTGCTACTATGTCCTTTATTGTGTTAGGAGTATCTGAAGTAAAACTTCAGTAAGTGAAACAGTAACAATAGGGATAAGAATACCTCAGATGTTGCCACTGTGGCTTTTTTTCTGAAAGTAAAACCTGTATGTAACATCTTGCAGGAAAGAATGAGACTGTCACATACGATGAGTGGAACAGAAAAATTCAAGATCACTTTGAAAGGCTATTCTTTGTCTCTGAGAACCCAGCAGATCCTCATGAGAAACATCCAGAGCTTGTTCACAAACGTGGAATTTATAAGGACAGCTATGGAGCTTCAAGCCCATGGTGTGATTACCAACTCAGGCCAAATTTTACAATAGCAATGGTTGTGGTAAGTGAGGAGGGTGAGGGAAAGCGTTTGCACTTAAAATTTTCTTTACAGTTCAACTGAGCTTGTGTTGGAAGGTTCTGGGCATTGTATTAGGAACATACATTTCTTAGAGTAGCTTTTTGAAAGCTTATCTTTCTATGCTTTTAATATTGGTTCATCTTGGAGTACATCCTTGACAGGACTTAACTAAATGAAACTTCTGTCCAGTGTATAGCTAGGATAAGTTTACAGTGTTTGCCATATTCAGAATGTCTGAATGTTCAGGCCACTTTTCCCATCAAATTAGCTAAAAACCATGGGAGGTTTATTGTCTTTATTTGGTTTGTAAAGAGCTTCAGTTATAATACTTGCCTAGTGTATTTAAAATTTAAAAATCCCACTGGATAGTTTCTATCCTCTTGCCTACTATGACTTGCAGATTTCAGAAGTTTATTCAGTAATAAAAAATATAAGCTTTTTGTGGTCTTCTACATTTGTATATTTGGTCTTATGTGTGTACATGTGCAGAGTTTATTCATTAAATCTTTATTTTATTAGGCCCCTGAGTTGTTCACACCTGAGAGAGCCTGGAAAGCTCTGCAGATAGCAGAGGAAAAACTGCTTGGTCCATTAGGCATGAAAACTTTAGACCCAGAGTAAGTATAGTAGAGCTAATAAGTGTTAATTACAAAACATGACAGTAGGAATTACTTGATATGACGAGGTAGCATTTCTTTCATTAAAATCACTATATATTAATGGGAACTAAAGCTGCAGTAAATACTTCCAGAACAATGATTTTGCTATTCTAAAACTCCATGCAATTGTTGTTACTTATGTAGTCAATCACTAGGTGTTTTTGGATGCCACACAGTAAGCAAGTCAAAGGTGGTATCATATGTTGAATTATCATTTTGATACGTGCTTCTTTATGATACAGTGTACAGCACTATAGATTGAGTAAAAGCAGAAGAGTAAAATTATTAATTCAAGTCATTCCAAGACTTGAAAAATTTTCCAGCTAGTTTAAACTACATTTGTAGTTTCATTGATTTCACTGTCATGTAAAATGTAGAACTGCGTGGAGACCTCCCTAACTTAACCATCATTGAATGTAAACGCGATGACAAATTGTTGGTACATTTCTGCTCTGCATTTTTATCTATCATTTTTGTTAAGGCTTTGTTTGCATGATTTATTTTTTCTTTCTTGCAGTGATATGGTTTACTGTGGAGTATATGATAATGCTCTTGACAATGACAACTATAATGTAGCCAAAGGTTTTAATTATCACCAAGGACCTGTAAGAACCAGTTTTTTAATTTTAGAAAAAAATGCTGTCAACTTTTCAAACTGACAGCTATTACACTAATCTTATTTCATTCTTTGCATAGGAGTGGCTGTGGCCAATTGGGTATTTTCTACGTGCTAAATTGTACTTCTCAAAGTTGATGGGTCCAGAGATACATGCAAAAACTGTAGTTATGATTAAGAATGTTCTTTCTCGACACTATGTTCACCTTGAAAGGTAAGACACCAACTAACACAGATTTAAAATATTCATTCAATCTAATGGTATTCCCTCTCAAATTGCATGTGAAAGAACAGCTCTGTAACATCAACAGCATCTGTCTTCTACATAAGAAGTTCAATGCTATATGGGCTATCGCAGATCTTGGGTAAGGTTTCAAGTACTGGTGAGATCTAGTGCTGAATTGCAGTGTTCCCAAACTGAACAATGAGTAATTGCAGAATTACTCATACTTATCCGTGTGAACGCCAAGTGAAATAAACCTTATGTAAAAATTAGGATATAATTTCATACAAAAAATGAACTTCAGAAAAAATGTTAGAGTTGTTTTTTAACAAATCAAAGTATTTCATAACCTGCTAACAAAATAGTTGAAGATTAAAATTGCAGCAGATAAGTTGTTGCAAAATATTTTCACAATTTTTTGTGTAATAAAATAAGAAATTAGTATGGCAGTGTTTTAGAATCTTAACCTTGATATTCTAAGGAGGCAGAGGAACTTGCTTATGGCCCTTAAATTTTCCTTTGCATTTTGAGTTCTCCCTTTTAAAAGCCAAACCACCAAACCCACACTATTTTTCCCCTTTTTCTGGTTTGGTTTGGGTTTTTTTGCTTATTACTTAAGTAGTGTACCTTTACTCTGTTTTGGTATTTCATTCATGTACAGAATTATTAATGTAGCAATAGGCTCCACTTACGAGTACTTCTGTATTTTAGTTTGTGGGGTATTTTTATTTCTATGGAAGAAAGAAATGCTACTGTAGTTATGTTATCTTCTAACAGTTATCACTTTTTTTTAGCACCATAGTCCCCTATGAAGTTTGAATTCCATGCAGTTATCCCAGAAATCACTCATTTTCTTCTAATTGCAGAATTAACTCAATGAGAAATAGCAGCAACATGTCAGTAATCGAAGTTCAGATAGTATTAGTATCAGATAGTCTACTTTGAAAAAGAGGTACCCCCCAAAAAACCTACAATTCTCAACTGCAGGGGAAAGAAAAAAAAAAAAAAAAAAAAATTACATCTCAGTTATTAAAAAATACTGTGCCTGTAGGACAATAGACATTTACTCACAGTTTTGAGTTTCGCCCTGAAATCTTCTAAAATCTTATAAAGAGTTTTTAAATAAAATGTTCTCTTAATTTTCATGTATACTCTAACAGCAGTACTCCTTTGTTTTTTCTTTTATCAGATCGTCCTGGAAAGGGCTTCCTGAACTGACCAATGAAAATGGACAGTACTGCCCTTTTAGCTGTGAAACTCAGGCCTGGTCTATTGGAGTTATCCTTGAAATCCTTTATGACTTGTAGAAGTTTAATTTAATTGATTGGATGAAACTTCTGTGGTCTTATTGCTGGGCATAAATGAACACTTGGTTTATACTGCAAGGGAATTGTCCTCTTCTGCACAATCACTTAAGCTGTGTCCTGACTTTCAAAGATGCTAAATGTCATCAGCTCCTATGCCCTTTAACTGTATGTGCCTTGAGGGTTTTTTTTGAAAATCAGGCCATGACAATAAAGTAAAACTGCAGTGCACACTTGATGCGGAAACTTTTAGTAAGGAGCAATTTTAATAATATGCACAAACTTAAGTAGTTGTTTGGACTTCTCAGACCAAAACCTTAATGTGTAAAAAAAGTGAGGTAGCTCTTTCCTGAGCTAAAAACAAGTAGCACAGCTCTTACACTGTATTTTTCTTTGTGTCTTCAAGAAGAAGTGGATGTTTTGCAAATGCATGCCTAAAGGGGAATAGATTAACCTATAACATTCTGAATTTGGTATTCTTTATGCTACAGCATCATACATTAATGAAGGCAGAATGTTGTTTCTCTGAACTGTATTATGAGGATTTTCTTATTTGTGTTCTCTTGAACACTCCATTAAGCATCTATAAAAATAATGAATACTGTAATAAGCCAACCTTTGAACTTAATATATAAAATTTTCAAAAACTTTAAACTACTCTGAGTGTTAACTCAAGCAATAATGAGGTATTACCCTATGCTAATTCACCTTTACATGTATTTGAATACTGTGGGTCATGCAGCAAACCCATTTCTTCATTTAAATGTTTTTCACCATGATGAATTCATAAGGAACTTGTACGTGTGCATACAATGCACAGTCTATATGTTAAGGGAGGCCAAAGATATAGAAATCAATGTGCCTTTATTCTTAGGAAAATCCTAGCTGTACTGAAGCAGCTGGAAACATTTAATATCATCAGGAAGAGATACTAGCATACCACCAGAGCATAGGAAGTTTCTAGGCCTTTTGAAATTACACCAGTGTGTAAGCATGCTATCACTATGTGTTCCTCAGGAACAGCATCCAGCAACTGTTGTGCAAAATATGTCTGTTCTTTAATATTTAGATGTCTGCATGCATGAACTCAATATTGAGTTAATTTCAGTGTTCCCAAACTGAACAGTGGTTGACAGAAGAGTGGTGCAGACGGTAATTCTCGACCCTCTGTTCATGTGGGGTTTTTTTGTTTGGTTGTTTTTTGTTGTTTTTTTTTTTTATCACAGTGCAATAAACAGGCAAAGAGTAAGTCTGACACTTCCCAGAAAACAGAACTCATCTTTGTTTCTTAATGTTAGACAACATATGCTGAAAAAATGTACATGGGATTTAATTACAATGCACTAATAACACTTAGGTCAAGATTTTATTATGTCCGTACTTTATAGTTTCTGTACCCTGTCTGAAGTACAGTGCAATTGGACTGTCTTGTTTGGAAAGATGTGTTACAGATTGTTACATTTAAAGGCAAGTTAATAAGCTGAAGATAAATTAATTGTAAGAGGTAACTATATTCACACTATTTATTTGAAAGATTAGTAAGTTTTTGAACTCCCTTTCTGAAGTGTTCAGTACTTTGGAGATATCATTAGGGAAGGTCTATATTGTACCTCAACTTTTGAGATGCTGCAGTACATGAGTTAAGAAATTTTTGTTTTCTCAACACAATGCATGAGAGATGTTACTTGATCACGAACATTACTGAAATGTCAGCCTGTCAGCCATGTATTATTTTTTTAATGTGCAAGAGGCCTATGAAGTATTTTTCATACTGTACTATATTTCCAGAACTCTTGATATTGATAACAGGTTTTGTGTCCTACTGTATAACTTTTTACTGTTTTCCTAGATAATTATTTCTCATTTGTTATTTCAAGTTGTTTTATAGCTCCTATAGTTTGGAGAGGAGGAACAATATGGGAGAATAAAGTTTTCATTTGATGACATTTTAAAATTGGAAGTACAGCTTAAGAGCTATGACTGTTGAAAAAGATTTCTGCAAGGTGTAAAATTTAATACATGGTCAGAAACACTCTTCCAGTGTTGAGGAAAAACAAACAAAAAACACCACAAAAAAACAGAAGAAATTATTTCGCAAAACTTTCCTGTGTTGTTATAGACAACTTTCCACTGTATTGCAAACTGCACTGCTGACAGACTGCATAATTGGCACTATTTTTTTTCTAATTTAAAGATAAATCACCACTGCATACAAGAAGACACATTGAACTTATAAATATGCCCATTTATAATGTTGCTTTGGCATTAATTAGCTGAACATAGTCTTAGTGACAGGTGTTTTAAATATGTATCATATTGGTTGACTTTGCTGTTAAGTAGCAACAAAAGTAACATTTGAGGGTTATAACTGTTGGGGGTTAATGTTTTGGAGGGGGCTAATGTTCTGGGGGGGGTTGCTGGTTTTGTTTTTCGATGGGTTTTGTTTTGTTTTTTTTTTTTTTTATCAAGAAGCTACTCAACACTTTGTCAAGCCAGACAGTTTAAAAATGAAGAGGGAAAAAACAATGTTAAATATAACACTTACATGAGCTGGTGTTCAGCTAGATAAATGCTATATGTAAGTCATTATCCCCTAAAAATAGCTGATGTATGTTGGCTAATCCTGAACTGTGTTTTCATTCAATGGTATTATTTATATTATACACTCAAAAACATATTAGTCGTGTGAAGTTATAGTCAGTAAGATGTTTATTTCTAAAACTAAAGAACTTAGTAAGAACTGTGAATCCATTGTGTTCCAGTTGATGTTCCTTGATCTGTATGTTATTGAAACAGATTTTTATTTCCTCCTAATTGAAATAATTTCGACTGTTACCAGTGTTCATACAGTTAATAGTACTTGCTTTATTCAAGGATGATTAACTTGAGAATTCAGGTAAAATAATGTATTATCCTCGCACTGCATGTTGTAACGTCACATGGAAAGATGAGTTTTATGTGTTTGTCTAGCACACCAATGACAGATTTTAGAAAATGTAATTCATATATTTCTGAAATGCACAAAATAAAATTCATTAATTCACACAGTTAACCTTTTCATGTGGTTGCTTGGAAAAAAAAGCCAAACATTACAGATGCTTGTTTGGTTGTTGACAGTTTAATATGGGAGAAATCATTAACTTGGGTAAAATATTAATAATATGTGATAATATTTATCAATTAATTAAGAAAAAAAAAAACACAAACCACATAAACTTGAGCCTTGTACATGGATCCTTAAATCTGTGTGAATGTCTGCTGTCTCAGCTGGGTTTGAGTGGGATTGGGCTGGAAGGGCTTTGTGTGTCCTTTCTGCTATCAGTTAACATGGAATTGAAGTCACGGCATGCCCCAAGAGAACTGGCTTAAGGTGTACTGATTAGCAGCTGCCCCCCTGATACATACTTATTAGGTAATTTTCTATCACTATGTAGAAGGGATTTTACTTTCTAAATCTGCTTTGTAAAATCAGTCTCCTAGCAAAGGTGACTGAACGAAAGAACTGGCTTTGCAAGTGCCCCATTTCATTGCATACTTCATAAAATTAAGATTTTCCTAATCCTCTACTCATGCGTTTCCTTTAAGAAGGTAATTTATATTACTCTGTGTAATGCTTTTAGTTAAATAACCTGTTGACAAAATTTTAAGGAAACGTAGAAATCCCCAGCCGCTGAGTTGCCACCAAAGGGAGGAGCGTGTGACTTCAGAGCGCCTTCCTCTGAGTCCTCAGCAGCAGAAGTGCTGAAAGCTCCTTTTGAAACCGCAGTTAGCGATTAGAAATGCATCTTTAGTCAGGAAATATGAGATGTGCCCCTACTGCCGTGTTATTGTGGGTCACCCTAGCGAGACAGCTTATCTCATCACCTGGGAAAGGGCATCCTCCTGCTGCCTGCGGCGGGAGCTGCTCCGGGGGGAGCCCCGAGCGCCATCGCCTCAGCGTCCGCTGAGCGTCTGCCGGGCAGCGGCCCCGGCGAGGGAGCAAAGAGCGCGGCTCTGATGTCCGGCGGAGGCCGCGCAGCCTTCCCTGGTACAGCACCGCGGCTTCTAAACCGGGACGCGGGAGGTTTAGTGTTGTGTGTGTGCTTAAGCTTGCTCGCTGCCTCGGAAAAGTGAGGATGGCGTGTGCCGGCCGTCCTCCCGCGGGGCTGGGGCCTGGCCGTCTGCCCTCTCCCTCGGTCGGGCCGAGAGCGCGAAACCGCCGGGCTGCGTCCCGGGTTTCTGACGGGAGCGCATAGGGGTGGTGGTCAGGTTAGGAGAGATAACATTAATCTTAACCCTCTGCTCTAACTGGCCAGTGAATGTGTCTGGCATTTACTGTGGCTACTGCACAGCCACGAGTTCGTTGACTCTTACAAGGTTTTTTGGGTTACCTCCTGAGCGAGCACAGCCTGTGTATCTTCCCATCCAGCCACAGGGTAGCACCGCTCGCAATTTAGGAGCAAGGACTCGCAAAACAGAACCCTGCTGGGGCTTTTACGTGCCAAGTAATTAGAGAAGTCTCCCCTAAATCTGTCTGAGGAGCTGTCAACACCAGCAGTGGGTGTAGCACCCTCTGGGGAAACGAGGGTCTTGTAGGTGAGCTCCACACCTGACAGGAAAACAGGTGAAAACAGTAAGGAAGTAAAATTGAGCTACCTATGGTATTTCTTTTCTTGTGCAAAATTCAGAGGTTATGTACCTGTTGTTTTAATGTAGCAGCATGAGGGAGAGAGAGCTCAGTCCTGAGAATTACTCAGTCTGTGAGACTTACCCATGTGTTCGGTGTTTCACAGAATACACTTAGTAAATTCATTTGGAATTTTCATTAATTTTTTCTCACTTGTTCAAGTTCCAAAGCAGAATTAACAAGTAGTGTTACCATCAGCTGTGAAAAGAAAAATGAACCTGAGCAATATAGAAAGGAAACTGTGTTTCTCGTGGTTAGTCAGGTGGCATTTATTAGCCATCAGTGCTGCTGCAGTCTTTGAGTTTCTGTAGGTACTTGCACAATCCTGTTGACAGTGATGTGTTTGTCTCATTGTGTTATAATGTCTCAAATCCATTTCTTTTAGAATGCTTTACCTCTCTGTAATATGTCTGTACTATCAACAACCTTTTGTTCACAGGTGGCTGTTCACCCTGCATAATAAGCTCAGAGTACTGTAGAAATGAAGCTCAGTATCACTGACTATATTTGGCAAATAGTAAAATTGTTTACCTCCTCATATAATCTTATGTAATTTGTGAAAGCCGGGAGTATTTCAATTCACTGTGCCCATGTGCGTGCCACAGCAGCATCTCAGTACAACTTCAGACTGAGAAACTATTCTTTCCTATAGTGCCTTTTTACAGTGAGAAGGAAAGCTCGTCACAGAAGAAGAGAAGCTGCAGTCTGGCAAGGATCTTAAGCTGGATGACCCCAGCTTCAATAGAGGTAATTAGAGGTTACTAATAGAGGTAAGGTCCTCATGTTCAATTTTCTAACAAACATTGAGTTCTATATTTCTGAGTTCTAAGCATGACTTTTGTGCAGCAGTGAGAAATCTGGGATGATATCTTCTAATCTGTTCAAAGGGAAGACAGACATCTACAGTCATTTAAGACTCACAGATTTGTAAGTAGTTATTTTAAAATAGAATGTTCTAAGATGAGGTTAAATTATAATAGTAGAATTTCATTTTTTAAGTGCTTGTTTAGAATCACAGTCACAAAAATTTAGTAAAGCTGAAAGATTTATTTATTTCAAGGGAAACGTTTCTACAGAATGAACTATCAATTCTTTTATGGGGTACATTCAGGAGTGTCCCGAACTGTGACAAGGAGCTATATGTTAAATTCCTTTGTAATCATCTTATGCCCATTATCTGTTAGATCTACATACAGTCTAAACCTGTAGAGTGTTATCAACTCTAATAATATACTGTCAAAAAAATGGTTCCAAATGCAAACATACAGCTTCCTGATTTGACACCCTGAAGATTGGCAGAATAAGGATATAATATTGCTTTAGCAAGAGCAGTCATTGCAGAGCATTAGTATGTTTACTACTGAGATGTTTTGTAGTACTATGCCTAAGGAGAGTTTGGAGTAGTGTTTTTAAAGGCAGCTGGTATGAATTTTGTGGATGTGATTGACTTAAACATCATAGGCAACGTGTTAGAGAGGATCTTACTTGACTAGAGGGTAGGCTAGAGACTAGCACTGCTGGCTGGAGGTAAATATCTCAATAGAAAGCCTGGGAAGATAGATTGGCTAAGAATGAAACTGTCACAGCTGAAAAATTTAACATTTTCCTCTTCGTAGCAGAGGATGGCGCCAGTTCCCCACATTCCATTGTTCAAGCTCCTGTCAGGACAAGGCTGGGCGATTCAGTTCTGGTCCTCTGTGTCAGACTGTAAAAAAAAAAAAAACACAACACACTCAGACTGTAAAACATACTCTTGTTTTTGTGTTTTAGTGGCTGAAGTCTCACACCCGCAGTTGTTTTTTTTTTTAAAATGTTTAGAAAATGTTTTGGTAATTTATTCCCATGTAGGGAAGGAGAAAGGAATACAACTTTGACACTTTGGTTTTTTAAAGTGATAACTGAAGCTAATGAGTAAATTTCAACATAAAAAGTCTGGAAATCCTTATCTGCTTTATTCGAAGGTACAAGAATCTATTTATCTGCTAAAGAATGGTAAATACTAGGACATGAAAACAGGTGTGTGTTACACATTGATTTCTTATTTGTGTTGTAGTTCATCTAATGATCCTGTAACTGCTCACCTCCATATCTGTCTCCTTATATGTGGTTTTTATTCACAAAGAAACTGAATAAAAACATTAGTTCTGCCAGGTTAATCTTTCACTATAATTGCTTACTTAAGTATTTCATTACATAGATTTTTTTTAATGGCATTCAGCTTGCACACAGCATTTTCTAAGACATTCAAATGCAAACTGTGAGGCTAGCAATGATGAAACTGTAACTGAAAATTTATACTTTAGGACTCAGAAAAAATGTGTTGTGCCTAGATTTAGTTTCTAGCATTTGCTTTGAATGTCTTTGTACTCATATATTATGAGAGATTCATAGGCTTCAGATTTGTGTTGCATTATATTTGGATAGTTGTAAGGCTGTACTCAAGAAATAAAAAACAGCACTACCAGCAGTAGAAAGGAAGGTAGATGGACTCAGGTACTGAGACATGATAAGAAAAAAGAATAAAAAGAGTGACATGAAACGGTAAATCATTTTAAGTGGCTCAGAACAGCTTTATATAAATACAATAGCAAGAGAAAATATAGAGTTGAAAAAATCTAGGTGCCTCTGTCCTCCAACTTTAAGTTCTAGCCATCAGCTTTACATGATTTTTAACAGGCTACATTTTCTAGTAGTTATTCCAGTTGCTGAAGCTGGGTGGGAGCACCACATTTTCCAGATAATTTTATAATTTGTAAAGCCTATAATCAAGCCTATTGTGACAGCTGTTAAAGGGTAGATTTTCTTTTCGTGTTCTGGCTCTCTGGCTAGTACTGCTCCAGGTCTCTCCCCAGGCCTCTGGGGGTCATAGTGATGCATTTGATATGGTTAGGTTATTCCAGAGCTTTCACAAGGCCTCCAGGCACCATTCAGTTAGAGTTAAGCAGTGCATTATATTATCAGCTGGATCAGAGTAAATACAGAGTAATTTAATTTCCCTGCCTTGCATAATTGCAGCTTTACTTTTGCATAATTTTGGCTTTAGACAGTTTATACACCTTTAGAAACAACAATTAAAAGTAGAACTCAGAAGTATTAATGCTATTAAACTATTGTTTTTCCAGGATAGAGAGGCTTACAGTGTGATTGGATATATTGTCATGACAGATTCTTTAAACCAGTCATACCCAGGGGTTATTTGGCTTTCTTGAAATTTAAAGTTGGTACCTTGGTGGGAATCTAATACAAAAGGATTTAAATTCTGCTGTATTCCCATTTATCAAATTGGAGAAAACGTTCTCTGTGACAATATTAGAAGTAAATAAATACTCGTTGATCTTTTATAAGGATCACTGAAATTATTAAACTGAGGTTTCTTAAACTACACGTATTAATGCTGTATTGAAGTAACCATTTTTACCCTAATTTTTATAGATAGAAAGAAACTTTTCCCACAACTTGAATATTTAGATTTCGTATTTTAATATGGTAGAAGTTATGTTAGGGGGTTTTCCTGGTTTTACTTATACTGTAGCTAAATAAAAGAAGACTGTTTTGTTCAACAGGAAGAACACCATTCAACCTGGAAAATTCATGTGTGAGACTCAAGAAGTCAGTAAAATGAAGGATGAGAAGAATATTCTCAAATTTTCATGGAGTGTATGGGCTGAGGTAATCTGCAGTCTCTTACCATGACGCCAACAAATCATAAATCTAAAGATTCCTTTTTCTGGACACAGTTGTCCATGGACTATACAGCTAGGAGGTAGGTGTTGGCCTCTTCTCTCAAGTCAATTATGATAGAACTATAGGAAATGGCCTGAAGTTGCACCAAAGGTTTAGGCTATATATTAGGAGGAATTTCTTTACTTTAGGCAGCCTAGGGAGGTGGTGGAGTCACCATCCCTGGAAGTATTTAAAAAATGTGTAGATGAGGTACCTCAGGACATGCTCTAGTGGGCATGGTTATATAGATAAATATATTTTATTTATTTTATTGCAGGGGGGGTAGATGTTGATGGTTGATGAGATGACCTTAGAGGTCTTCTGCAACCATGACAATTCTGTGATTCTGTATTTCCAGAGGAAAATGGAGGAGAAGAAAGAGATGATGGTATTTAAAATGTAGCCTGATCTGGAAATAATGCCAACTGTCTGTTGAGATTTGCACTCCTAAGTACATAATGCCCAATTTTTCCCTCTCCCCAGCTGCATAATATGTCCTATCAGGCATCACAGTCATAGGGCTCTAGTGATATTATACGAAAATGGAATAGAATTTTGATTAGGAATTCTTGACCACAAAATGGAAGAGCAACTTGAGAAGATAATTGGAACCACAGATGCATTTCCATACTTATTTCGATTGTCATCTAGTTTTCACTTCTGAAAACAGATACTTTTTCAAGGAAAAAAAGAGCTCCTGAAAAGGACAAAAAAATAATTTTCTACCTGGCTGCAGTAAAAAATCTGCATTATTTTGTCATTCTTATTTCTATCTCTTTTGCCTGTTTACTATGGTGTCTTTAAGAGGACTCACGATTTCCCTGTGCTTCATTTAACTCTTCTTCAGTAGAGCTAAAATATTGCTGTGAATTTCATCTAGAAATTATCAACATCCCTGGAAGCCTAAGTACTGCATACAATTCTAAGGTTTTATGTGATTGAACTTCACATTTTGAAGTCTTTAGATTTCATATACAAAAATAATACCTAATTACTATAATGGTAACTTTTGTCTCATAGTTAATTCTCAGCGTTCTTTATTTAATTTGCTATAATTATATACTCAATGTACTGCTAATAAATATACTCTTTCATCATGTATATATGATTGTATGTACGTTTTCAAACATGGGTGGATGAAGTAGAAGTCAAGGAAGCTATATAATCTTTAGTATTTTTAAGAATCAATGGTTTATTAGGTATTATATTTTAATTATATATAATATATAGTTTAATAAATATTATATATATACACATTAGAATTTTGGCACAAAACTGAGACACGATGATGCTTTGAAATACTGCACAATTGTGACAGTAATTAGTACACACCACTGTGTTTCCAGTGCTAAGAATTTTAGGATTGCTCTGAATTAACAGAGGAGACATTTGCATAGCATGTAGGTGTCTCTGAAGCCTTAACTTCCTTTGTTGGAAAATTATGACTGCTGTACTCTAAGAACTTTTGGTAGTTTCAAAACACACGGCAAGAGGCTGACAGCTATTGCTACATGGTTAACACACTTCTTTTAGGAAAGTTTTGATTTTGGTTTTCTGCTCCATCATTTCTGCCACCCTCCCCATTGAGGGAGGCATGATAACCAAGTAACACTTGTGGTTGGTCTTGGAGGTTGCATGAGATTGCTGAACTGCAATCAAAAGGCTGAGACTTACGTGATTTGAGGAAGGGTTTTACACACAGATTTCTCTTCCTTTAAAGTATGTATCTATTCTGAAATTTGTATTTTATGCACGACTATTTGGGAGATAAAAGCATTACTTGTAAAACTTGTTCTGGAATGGCAGCATTACATTGATAGATTATAATTGATATTTATTTATTTGTGTATATATTACAGTATGCTGATACACTGATGTAGCATGACTTCTCCTTGGACTGGAAAGCAAAACAGCTGTAGCATGAAGTTAACTTTTGGATGTGTAGTATCTAACTGTGAGCCTGTCAGAAAGAAAAAAAAAACTGTTTTGTGTTAGCAAGATAGTACTGAGCAATTTTTCTGGGAGTGCCAGAGTTCAGTTGTCAGAAGGAACACAAAGGATTAGATCTAAAGTATGACGGAGCTCAGTTTCCATTTTTATCCAAATTAGCTTGTATCTCATGGGTAGACAGGTCTTTTACACTCCATGCATAGGGCTCTAAAATCTTAAGGTTTAAGCCAAATGCTTTTTTGCTCTTCCAGTAGGATACTCTGTGACTGACTGTTCTATCCACTAGACACCTCCTTCTCCTCCCTGTCCTCTGGCTAAATGGAGGAGTGGATTACTAGCGGAGGAATGCAAGACTTCCAATTTGCCATGTAGGTGGTAATTGCTTCATTCCAAAGAGGTTACCACAACAAAACTCTCAGATAGATGTACCTTAAGTAGAAAGAAAGTATAGTTTCACTTCCAGATCTTGCTAACCTTATAAATAGTGTTTAATGTGACACCTAGGACACTTTAACTTCGATATTTTTTCAACTGTAAGGAAAACCTCAGTAAGTAGGTATGTGTTTCCTCAGGTGGTCAACTTCTCACAGCACTTTTCCCTATCAGTCCTACTACAAAGTCGTTATTATGATCTTGGCCATTTCCTTTTTCTCATCTTCATATTTTCAATTATACAACTATAATTAATATTGATTATACCTAATTAGGATACATTGTGCTTCAAAGACATAATACTTGGTTTCCCCATCCAGAAGGTGATAACTTTACATATAAGCTTAACATCATGAGTAACAGCAAGAAACACAGGGACAATTAGATGGAAGGAAGTGACCACTTCAAAAACACAATCTGTACCTTAGTTAACTAGCTAGATACTTTTCATTCAGTAAACTCTGAGTTCAAAGTAATTTCATAACTAGTAAATGGAAGGGAATACTAGTAGTATGAAATGGTTTGCTTGTTTATTTCAGAAAAATGTGTTATCTTCAGGGCAGCTGTATTTATCCAAGGTATAGACCATCTGCACTTTGCCAGTCTAGTAAACCGAATGCTTTGCATACTCACCAAGGACTCCTTTCTTCCATTTCACAGAAAGATACCCTGTAAGACATGCTTCCCTGTTTACATGCTTGTCCCTCACCTGTTTGATGCTCTTTGTTGCCATGCTTTCTTCAGTTCATCCCTGCCTTTTCTTCTGTGCTCAGATCTCAGTGTGGGCCTTACACACAGAGTTACGAGATAACAATAAAATTACAAGAATTAGATTTTGTATATTCCATTCCCACTGACCTCCAAAGATTTTTAGCTGGTTTATTAATCAAGCCTCAGTACTGAAAGTTTTGCCAGAAAGTCATAGCGGTTTATAACCTGACTGGCAAGACACAAAGTTGGTATAAGGCACAGTTGACACAGGAAGACCATATTCCATCTCATGGAGGAATCAGTGATGTGATTAAGAAAAAATGATTAAGAAAATTGATTAAGAGTGAACAACAACAAAAAGTCAGAAAGGAAAGGTGAAGAGGCTTTAGTAGGAATGTTTTGTCTTAAGCCTCTAGGTCCTTTGTATTACGATGTCTGTAATGAGTAGTCTTTGTAAATCAGATTCTGTAGCTACTTGCACTTGCTTTTATTTTGAGGATGAATTCGTAGATGTTCT
Source organism: Phaethornis superciliosus (assembly GCA_023637945.1). Classification (NCBI taxonomy): domain Eukaryota; kingdom Metazoa; phylum Chordata; class Aves; order Apodiformes; family Trochilidae; genus Phaethornis; species Phaethornis superciliosus. The sequence goes on along the minus strand of JAJQWJ010000009.1, from coordinate 11,472,592 downwards.
GGGGATGATGTTGGTGAGCATTAGCTGACTATCCCCACCACAGAGCTGCAGACTGGTGGGTATAGACGTGCCTCAAAACATAGTTATATTAAATATACTGTACTTCCTACTGCTTATTTCAGAAGTGATTCCAGACATGCTTAATATTTTGAAACAAAATGGAAGACATTATTTTACCTCTGGAGAACCGACTTTCTGTAAAAACTAAGTTTGGTTTTTTTTTTCCTTTAGTAGAGAGAATTCAAATTTAGCGTGAAAAAATGTAGAGTTCTGAAAACGGTTACCTGAAATTGTTACTTTGAGTGTTCCTTGAAGTGTCAGCTGCTGAAGGAGTGGAAATTCACCTGCTTTGAAAGTGAGAGAACACATCCTACATTGACTTCTCACTGCTATTTAGAGTGAAAGGAAGAGCTTGGCCTTTGAAACTATCTAGACTGACTGACTGACAAGTCCTGGGTGCCAAGACACACATCACAGTCCTAGCACATTTGGAGATGACCTTTGAATATTAAACAATAAATATTACCTGGTTCTACTGGGAAAGGCCATAGTTAAACAGTTTATTTTTTTACTTCTCTTGGGCCTTCAAAGTCCCTGTTCTAATTTTAACATATTTGTATTAAGGCAAATATGTAGGTATTTTGGGGTTTAGTATGATGACATAAGCAGTCAAAACTTTCGCTCCAGTATATTTTCTACTTCTGATAGCAAAAATCATTTTAATAGATCTTTTTGATGTTGCAATTTTATGGAGTCTAAGCACTCAAAAATATTAATTCATTATCCAATAGAATTAAAATCTATTTAAATTAGTCTGTCTAGTAGGAATTTAGCCCAACAGATACATGCAGCATACCCCTGTTACTCACTGTCTGTAGTTTATCGTTCATCTTCTGGAAAGAAACATGAGAGAAACATTTTGCTCTGTCTACATCACCAAAATCAAGTTATTTTATATCAATCAGTGAAGAAACATACAGACTCTAAAATATTTGAAAAGTCATTTTTCCTACACAAAATGTGAAAATTGATTACCACAAAAATATTTTTAACTTATACTTGAAAGATTTTTTTTTCTCAATATGGTATATCTTAAAAAAAGAAAGAGAAGGGAATAGTTAAGGATCCTGACTCAGCACAAATATTGACTTTTTGAGTGAGTGGGGCATAGTATAATTATTGCCAAGGCCAGATGCACTAGAATGAGAGCGTGAAGTACCTTTCAAGAAGAGGAATAAGATAGAATTTTGCTAAAGTAAGAATTCAAATGCTTTAAGAATGATGTGAAAGTGTGCTCCTGGGCTGAACTATAGTATAGGTACAGCATGACTATTTAGAATCATGAAGACTTCCTGAGTCTGAAATCCAGCTGTCTAGTCAGTTGTCTCTTCTGGATTACAGCTCATACTCTCAGGTTCCACCTTGGAGCATTAAAATCTCCTCATTTTTGTCAGAAGGAACCTACATTTGTGGGGTTTGTCAGAGAAAGTTTTCAAAATTTTTTTGCTCGGGTGCTGGTATTTGGGCTTCTTCTACAGTCGAATTTACAAAACATATTTCCTTCATCTAATCCAGGGCACACAGACTGCGTTGTAAGGGGGATTTTTTCAGTTTTCAGGTAAATTTTTCAGCTTCTTTAGGACTTCTCAGGATAGTAGGGAAAAGGAATGCCTTTTTAGGTGATCATATTTGCATTCTTTCTACTGCTATTATCAGTATCTCTTCTTATTTAATTAAGATCAAGTTAAGCTACTGATGTTTTTAGGCTTAGGTATACCTTTACAAATCTCTGTGATTTATAAGGCTAAAGATTCTATTGGTGATTGTTTATTTAAAAGCAATGAAGCTAGCACAACTAAGTTGTCAGAAGTCACCAGGTAACAATGAAAGCATGGTTCACAAAATATCTAGTGTATGAACAGACCATTTTCTGGTTGTTGTCTTTCTTGAACTACTCTGTTGTAACTGTGATTTTGTTTCTACAGTTTTTCTAAGTCATTGTTAATGTGTTTAAAATTGAATGCTTCTCTGAGAAAGAAGGCCATAACAAAACCATTTTCTTCAGCTATTTCCTCTGTGGTTCCAGTTGTTGCATTTGCATGACAAGATGTCATAGATGAACATTTAGATGGTCATCTTTTAAAAATGTTTTGTCAGACTCTGTATTCTTACAGTGCTGAACACTAAAAATTCTAGAAGTAATGCAATAGTAATTACTGTAAATATTAAAAGTCTATGTGTTTTTGTTATGTTTAGCTTATGAAAACATAGAAAAGATACAGATAGAAATTGTGTTTCCTGGCTGACTACTTTATATGTTGTTTTTTTTTAAAAAAAGTCAGGTTAGTGTTAATATATGATTTCTTGCATAACAAAGTTTCTTTGGCTAGTCTAGAAGTAGCTCACAAGCTGAGAGTATAAGGAAATTCTTGACTGTCAGCAAAAGTAAGTCTTAGCTGAAAATGGAGTTATGATGCAATGTCATCCAATCAAGCTCTTGGAAATAATTATCACAGGACTGATTTCAGTGTAGCAAGCTATCTGCAGAAATGATAATAGGCCTTGCTCAAGCCTGTCACACCTAAGGTGTTTGCCAGGCAATATAAATAAGAGTCTTCTGTGCGTATATGAGTGTATCCACACCTCTCCTATCCTATTATTTCTGAGTAAAGAAGGGTCCTTCATCTAGATTAGCAGATAGATGGAATCAGACACCGTCCTGTTTTCGTAAGAGTAGGTGTCATTGCTTGCAAGTGGAGAGGACCATTTACCATCACCAGTACATTAGTGACATTGCTGTTACTTGTTTCCAATCTTCATTTTGAGGAACTGAGTTTTATTCACTTCCAGAAAAAAAAAAAACTGCTTAAAACTGTTAATAATGCATTTTCTCTCATATTTTATTCAACCTTTTATTATTTCTTAGAAGTAATTTTGTTAGGACAAGTATTCTAAGAAATAGCTGGAGATTTTGTCCTTATAAATTTGCTTTTAGTCTTACCAATATAACAAATGTGCTCTACAGAAAATGTATGAGTTTTACTCTTGTTAATGAAAAGTACATTTGGCCCTCATGTATAGTATATGCTATGCTTTTCATTTTCATTCTTCATTAGCACTTCAGTTTTGAAGGATCCACTGGCTTTCTGCATGTCAAGTAAACAATTTCTTAAAAGGTAACATTTTTTCTCATTCTAAGTTCCAAAACTGTATCAATAGGTCATAGGTCATCTAGTAGGATGTAACTCAGGTTACCAAGTTGTGTTACGAACTTCTAAGTAGTCCAGTTCAAGAATAATGCTATCATCTACAACTTTGGAATGCAAAAAGTAATTTGTTTTATTGTCTGTTGATGAGCTTGCAAAAAGTCTGTGGTCTGAGAAGTATCATCAGTTTAGCGGGAGCTTCTGGAGCCCAGGGCCAGGAAGGAGTATATATATCTAGGCTGCTGCAAGATTTGCTCCTAAAATTAATTGTAGGGTAAGCCTAATTAAACTGTTCAAAACAGGAAATGGCGAAACACAGAGCACTCCCTTGGCTCCCTCACAAATCCCTCCCTTCTCTTTCATTATTCTCTCTCAAAATAAATAACTGCGGGTAGTTGGAATCAGTGTGTCACTAATGCTACACTTTCTATTTTATTTTCTCGTTGCTGTGATTGTTAAATACTGGAGACTCGGACATACATAAATGTGAAATACTGGACCAGTATTTCTTAGGAGTGTGAGATTAAGCCTGATTCCATGTCTCAATAACAAACTCATGATTGCACCTTGTTCCTGACTTTTCACTGTAGAGAAAAATATTTAGCTTAGCAATACTGCAGCTTGCATAGAGTATCTAGGTTTGGTACTACCCAAAAATTCACAGATTTATGTCACAAGATTCTAGATATAAAAGAGGGTCAAAAAGGCTCTGATTAAAATAAGAACCTTCCTAGAAGTTTGTGTCTTTAAGAGAATCAAACATGTGCTTTCTATTTTAGTGGTAAGTGGAAAATGCTGCCTTAATTTACTATTATTAGCATTTCTTAAATATACTAGCAGTTCTAAGAAACGGTTATATAATGGTGTGAAAGGTCTCTCTCAACCGTTTACAAGAATTCCAGTTTGTCATTTCCACAAGCAGCTTTGCAGATCAATAGCTGTGTCATGGCTAAAATCCTAAGCCAAGGGAATCATTACATTTTGGTCCAATCTCACTTTTTGGTGTGAAGGAGCTCTACAGCAGGGGAGTCTCCCCTTTAGCTATAAAAGTGAAAGAACTGAGATTAGATCCAGGATGACAAATTCAACTGAACAAAGCTATAAGATTTGAAAAATAATAATCACTGTTCTCAGTATTCAAAATACAGATGTTGTTTTAAATTCTTTTTTATTGTTATTTTTTTTCATAACTAGAGTGAAAAAAGGAAACTGGTTTATGCAACCACTTTTCTTCTGGCCCAAGGAAGGGCCAGAACCGGCAATACTCTGTTATTCAAATAAAAACTTATTTTTGTGGGGGATATTTTTTTGGCAAAGCTTATCAGTTGGATAAACTTCCAGATAAACTTGCCCTTATTTTCAGACGGTTTTTTTAATGCTATCCACTTCATTTGCATGAAAATGCCACAGCATACTGAGGAACATATAAATCTGAGCTAGCTTTTGTTCCATATGAAGGGAATGAGAATCAAGACTACCATTAACCAAGAGGCCAGAATATTTTGTGATGTGTCTCAGTTGGGATCATAATAAATTAAGGGGCATCCCTGTTCCCTAGGGCCTCAAGTTATTACCACACAGGTCAGTGTCAGCCCTTGAACTTTGTGCTTCCAACAAAGTGGCCCTCTACAATTAAAAGACACTTAAAGACTTTCAAAGTATAAATTATAAATGTATGATACCTTGCAGCTAAACACATAAATTACAAATTGAGTAGTGATACATATGTGAATTATATAGACAGTTGAATTTTCTGTTCTAAACTTGTTAACCCCATATGTTACAAATGTGAATCATAATGGAAGCTGGTTCCTATACTTGAAAATTTAAAAACTTCCTGTAATTGCCTATTAAGCATTTAATGCTGATACAGGAAAAAAGAACAAATTTCATTCAGAAGGTAGCAAGGCCATTGATCATTTTGTTGGTTAAGACTTGCTCTTGAAACTACCTGTATGGGGGTTTATATGGGAAGAAAATAGTAAGCTTATTGCTTTCCATACCAAAATCTAAGTGGGAAAGAGCTGCAGCTGATGGTAGTGGCAAGTGCCTGGGCTCTTCTCCCAGGCAACTAATGACAGGACGAGAGGGCATGGCCTGAAGCTGTGCCAGGGGAGGTTTAGGTTGAATGTCAGGAAGCATTTCCTCATGGAGAGGGTGATCAGGCATGGGTATGGATTGCCCAGGGAAGTGGTGGAGTCACCATCCCTGGAGGTGTTTAAGGAAAGGCTGAATGTGGTACTTCATGCCATGGTCTAGCCAGGTTAGTGTTGGTCATAGGCTGGACTTGATGATCTTAGAAGTCTTTTTCAGCCTCAGTAATTCTGATTCCGAGATTATTCTGAGTCCTCTAGAGTTACTTTAGGGCCACTCAGACCTGAGAGTTTTAAAACATTAAACTGTACACTGTTGAACTGTACTGTCAACATTACTGTTCCATACTGTTTACAATTTTTACTTCTTACTTCAGTCCAGTTCAAGACTTGGTTTTCTGGCTTCCTTTCTCCCCTTTTATTTTTCTAATTTCAACCATTTTATGCTCCCATCTTCTTAGCAAGACACAAGAGATTGTGCAATCTAAGAGCTCACAGTGTTGACACAGTAGTTTCTGCAGCTGCATTGTATGGTTTGTCTTTTATAATTTCACAGAGCTCAAATTAGATGGAAAGAGAATTGACTGGGGAGTTTGAGAGTCAGCTAGGCATGATATACAATATTATATACTCTTTTTCCCACCCATACAGTCAAATACTTATAAAGAGAAAGATTCAGGGGAAAAGAAGTAATCTGTAACTTTTTCATTTAATAATTTTTACTCTCTTTACATACTAACTGTATGATACTTTGTCCCTCTTCAGTTCTTCAGTGAGCGTTTCAGTAGAAGAAATAGGCCAAATTTTAATACTCTCGACCTTGCCCATTCCAGTTTCTCCACTCCCAGCTGTACCTCTTCTAATGCCTGCCCTAGTCATGCCAAGCTCACATTTTTCTTCACTGAGTGTTAGGTCTTGCTGGCAGACACAGCCTTCTGAATTAAAGGCAGGGCTTAGTCTTAGCTGTGAATCTCTGTGTTGTTATAAGGAAGTGTAGATTTGTATCGGCGCATCAGTCACGTCATTTTGTGCAGTGTTGTTACTGCATTCCTATTGCTGAAAGTGAATATTTGGAACTTACATGCCCTGATTTAATTTTAAACCTAAAGGCTAAAATATAAACTAGCTAAGGCTAAAATATAAACCTAAAAAAAAATCAAAGCAAAGTAAACAAACAAAAAAACCCACCAAAAAAAATACTCAAAACAAAACAAACAACAAAACAAAAAAACCCCAACCAAACCAAAACAAAACAAAAAAAGGAAATATTGATGAGAAGGAGGGAGAGGATGGGACAGTAAGTTAGGATTGCTGAGTATGTGTGTCTTATATTAGGTACCTACATCCATAGAAAAGTTCCAGTAAAAGTTGTGGTTTTCTAGAGATTCGCAGCCTCTAGGGTTCCCACTGGCTGCATGAATAAGATATTTTTCCACAAATGCTTTCAGAATACATGGCTTCATTCCCATCTAAGAGTATGAGAATGCCAAGTACACTAGTTCAAGCCCCATTTTTTTCCTAGAATACTATAATAAAAACCAACAAGGAACTAATTTCTGTGCTACTATGATTTTTCATATGGTGGCATGTACTAGTCTGTTGCAGATTTCAAAGCCTGAAGGCATGGTGCTAAACTTTTTGTAGGCTGATGCTTGCTGTTAGATTCTAAGACTAGAGAAAGGATATGTCGCTCTTTAAAGGAGGTTTCTTTTTTCCATAGTATTGCAGGGTGTTTATAGTTTGTCTTGACTCCAGGGTCCAGACAGCAAGTATAGATACTACAAGACCAGTAAAACAGTAATATCCCAGTAAGTGACTCACTTATTAGCAAGGTTTGTTTATGTAATGCAGAATTGTGATACTGATGTTACAAAGTGACTCTCCTAAAACCTTCTCTTCAAACATAATCATGCAATTACTGTTTACTCAGACAGCAGCTTCTTTCCATCCAAGGAGCTCAGCACATTTCACAACCATTAAGCTTCTCAATGAAATAGTTAAATACTATTATCCCATTTTCTAGATGAGGCATATGGAAATTAACAACTTGTTAGAGTCACACAGGAAATTTGTGACAGAACAAGGAATAGATGGCAGCTTCCCCAGCTCTTATGCTTGTTTTTTCACTTACAAAATTACTTTCTTTCCCCAAACAAAAGGTTCTCCTAGTTTTGGAGCAGGACTACTAATGTTTAAATTCAAAAAGCGGATTACTGATTCAGTACAAGAAAAAAACCAAGAGCAGCACTGCTTTTGTTCTGCTAATATAGTGGTAGATGATTGCTTTTAAGTAGAGACAGGTTATAAAGAACACGAGATTCCTAGATCTGAATTTGAAAAATGGGAGGGATGGGTTAAACACAGTCTCCTCAAATTCATATTGACTTTTTTTTTTTTAAACTTTATTCAGTTGGTTGATCTATTTATTGTCTTTCATGTCGATCTTACAAAAAGGCCATCATTCAATGGAAAGACTGTGTCCTAAGATGCATATGGAATGCAAAATAACATAATGTAAGCTAAAAGTAAGTTAAATTACAAGAAGTATTTGTGTTATCATGGTCTTTTGCAATTTCAAAGTGCATAATTTAATGAACTATTAAATAGGAAAAAAATAAGATTCAATTGTTATGTGTACAAACTAGAGCTATGAAACAAGATATTCAGGGTATTTGTCAATTTTTTTCAAGTTTAGGAACAGAAAAATTAAATTGAGTTAAGATATGAAAGAATTCATGAAGCTAGGACTTTGTCCAGGAACTGAAGATCTAAAACAAAGCTCAAGTTTGTGCTTTACCAGCAAAAAGAAAAGAACATGATGTGCACTTATATTTTTCGTAACACAAGGGCATCACCCAAACTAACTACACCAACCATTCTGATAAAAACACACACTGATATGCATCACATAAGTGTTTATACATAAAAATGCATTAGAGATTTTGGTTGGAAAGTTACTGGGAAATTCTTCAGCAAGTGGGTACTAATTTTTTAAGATTTTTCTTGCTATTTTTTACTGTGCTATGTACTGTATACTATATACTTATAGATTTCTACCTGTAGTATAACAGTGTCTATAGAGGAGGTATTAGTGGTTTGTATGTGTGTATATATGTATATGTATGGATACATAGTGTGACATGAATTTTTTGAAACTTCAAGGTGATTTCTACTGCATAGAGAAGGAAGGTGGAGATTTTCTAGATATCAAAGTAGAAGTTGGGAGGTTTGTTCTCTGTGTGTTCTGACAGAAATAACATGTGTAATTACTGCACTTTTTACTGTATGGTCTATTTGTGCAGTATTACCCTGCCTAGCTACATAGTTTTAAATTAGGGGAGTCCCTGAGGATAAATTCCTGGCAGAGGTGAAAATAAAGTAGAATCCTGAAGATAATTAAGAGTTCTAAATGAAACATCAGGAAAGCCATTAACTGAGGATTTTGTCCAGCCTGACACTGACCTGGGCTGGTGAAGTTTCTTCGGTCAGGGTAAGGTTGGAAGATGATACTTACAAAACCTTACAGATCTTGGCCTACGCAGAGAAAGGGGATGAGTGAACTTTTCAGGGAGTGTCACTGAGTGCTGACAAGGACTGACGCATACCATGAGTGACAGCAGACTTTCTGTATGACTTTGACAGAGTCACTTAATCCCTCTGTGACTCGGTTTCCTCATCTGTAGAGTTAGACACAAATAATAATACTTCCCTGCCTTACAAGGAGCTGTAGGGATTACTGCATTAGGAGTTGGCAAGGTATGTTCAGAGACAAATGGAAAAGATGCAATAGAAGTGTTATTATTTATTACTGGAAACCTACACAACAACAAATGCCTTGTTTATAATATCTTGCAACATTTATTGTTCACTTACTATTGCTTGGGAATCTGCCACTATCAAAAACCATGAGCCAGTCATTCCTTTTCTCTTTCCTCTGCTTCCTTTATGCTCCTGTATTCAAATAGTTGTGCACATGTTGTTAGGAAAATTAGACAATCTCTCTGCCTATCAAAAATGCATGTCTTTCTATTATGTCTGCTTTTGGCTTCTATGAATTATGAACCCAAGACCCCCTGAAAACTACAAATACATTCTTTTAGCAAGAAACATTCCCTATAGATTGACATAACACTAAGTAATAGCTTCCTTTGGTTACAGATTCAAAGAAGTGGATCCCAAGTGTTTAAGCTGATGAGGTTCAAAGATACGTTCACTAGTTTGAGCATCTCTCCCTTGGTGCAGGAGACAGAAAGCAACATTTATAAGCTGTAGCTCTGTGTTTATTAATACCAGATCTGTGTGTTGTCTAACCACATATAACTGGATGTCAGTTATGGACATGCAACAACATTTCTCTCAAATGAGCCAAAGCTTGATTACCCTAAGCTGTGAAAATTTTTCAATGAGAGTTGTCAGCAAAGCAAGTTTGAACCAGTCAGTGGTTTGTATCATGCAGCTATGGTATTTTTGACCCAGTACTGTTGGCTTGTATTAACTCCACTATACAGGTGAATCCTCTAGGCCACAGTGATTTACAAAGAACCCATGAATGTGTTTCAGCTGTGATTGAAGTATTCTTGATCCATAGATACCAATTAAATACAAAGAGAACTTTTCAGTAATACCAGTAGGTGACGTGTTAGAGAGAACATTTTGCTTCTCTACAACGGTGAAAACAATGACATTTTTATTGTAAATATTAAGGCTTAAATTTTCTTTTGGACTGTGTATTTCAGTAGTGGGATCCCTCTTCCTATAATGTGTGCCAGTCCGTGAACATTTATATTTAGTTAAATCTGACTATAAAGTCTGGTAAAGTCTGGTAAAGCACTGACAAATAGTAGTCACTGTGGTTTGTATGAAGTATTGCACCTGTTTGCAGCCACACCCAAGCACTCACCTTAAAAGCACAGAGGGACAATACTGTTTGTTAGCTTGCACAATGCATGAGATAAGATGATGCAATGCTCATGTATCATTGCTGTTGTATGTGCTGTTCATTTTATGTGTTTCTCCTGAGCAACACATAAGCATATGGCATCAATAAGCTAGGCATAGTCTTTTTTGTCCACATCTCTACTGCAGCAAAAGAGTTCAGAAGAAGTTATCCATTTGATCACCCTCTTTCTACTCTTCTGTAGTCAAGTCTCTTTTTTTTCCCTCACTTATTCTCATGGAAGTCTCCCAGTGACATCAGCTAACTAGGACTTTCGGGGTGTGGAGTACCACACTTACACTACTGTTGGCAGACTTTAAATCAGACAAGAGAAGCACTAACATGAGCAAAGACAAGAAATTGAAGACAACAAGGAACTGAAATTTTAAAATATGTGATAAAGCATAATTCTAATTTCTTTTTTTTTAAAGCATAAATTACTGGCTTGCTGAATTATCAGATAGTTACACATTTATTGAGAGTACATTTAATATATTTCATTAAAAGTGCAAAATATACTATGTAAATTTTAGTTAGCTCTTACAATGTACTATTTTATGTGTTTTTTATTTTTTTTGCAGAACAATGCTATAATTAGTTACAGCTAGAGCTGTTTTGAACAATAGTTCTACAGTATTATATGTTGGTGTGTTTTTAAGAAGGGAATGTAATTGAACACAGGAATTATAATGTTGCCTTATAAATAAAAAGTGGTGATACTTAAAAGACTTGGAAACAGGATATAAATAATGACACTAGTATAAGGCAGAAGAAATACTGCTTTTGAAGGAAAAGTAAATAAACATATCTCATCATATAATCATTATGATACAATTCACATATCCTTTTAAGAATGCTCTCCACTAAATTTAGAAGAGACTGTGTTTCTAAATAACTTCAGTTGAGTACTTTTGAGTTACAAAAAGTATGCCGGAGGATTTCAGCAATGATAACATCCTCTTAATAGCAATAATGCTGTGCACTGAGCAAACCACTTTCATTCAGAGATGAAATGTTTAATGTTACAGAACTTGCGTATGATTGTCAAAGTAGGTGTCAGAAAAGGAATTTTTTTTTTTAAACATCTCTAGGTATTTTTCTTGGCCTTCCATCTTTGAGCAAGGAGGAAAGAAAAGGACGGGGAGAGCTTGGGAAGGCAGCTGACACTTAAAAGGAGGCAAGGTTGTTCAATAATAATTGCTATCTTTGTCAGAATTATGAAAAATAGTTCTGTTACAGAGGCCAAGGCTCAGAGGTATATCCATACTGCATTCTGGAAATGTCAAAGGAGTTTGATAAAGATAGTAGACCCTGACAAATAAAAGGTCACATCTTTTATTTATCTACATGTATGTTGACATTAACTGAAGCTCTGTTATGCATTCTAACATCTCCAGTTGCAATGTAAGTTACCAGATCAAAAATAATCTTTATCTGAGAAGCTGCAGAGAGGAAGCTGAGTGCTGCTGAGAGATATGAAGGCAACTGGGGGTCATAATGTCAGTGAGAAAAAAGAAAATGGGCCACTTGGTCACACCTGGTCTAAACAGACAGTAGTAGAAACACTGCCAGTGTATGCAGTCCTTTATTCAAGAAGGTACTCTTTGCTTAGGTGAGTAGCTGGCTTCCCCTTTTTCCACTATGTGCCCTTTAAAAGTTTTGTGCACTGCCCAGTAGGAATTTCCTTCCTTGCAGTGTTCTGAATTCTATCCTCTCTCTCATGTTCCCTGCCTTGTTCCTAAAATGAGTTTTGGTCAGAGAGCAAAAAAAAAGGTGCCTAAAGTCCCCACAGGAGTAGACATTGAAGGCACAGGGAGGTCCAGTTGCACAGTAGTTTCAGCATGTAGCAAACTTTTTGTAATCATGGTTTCACCAGAGTCAGGAATTCACCACTAGTTCATCTAGTTCATGTAATTTATGATCTAGTTTTATGATTAAATTTATGATCTAAAAATTTTTCTTTAGTGTGGAGACCTGGGAAAGATTTTTTTTTTTCAACTGGCAATTCTGGAGTACAGGTAAACACTGAATTAATGTCATACATTCAATTAGGTGGAAATACTGTTCCTTTGAAATAAACTGCAAGTAATACATTGTCTAAGAGCTAGGACTGCAGATTTACAATTCTCACATTGCTCAGTCTTTACTAGCTTATTCAGTGTAGTATTATATTAGTGTTACAGCCAACATAAGCATATTATTTATCTGTGCTTCTCTGTAACCATAATATTACCAAGATTATAGCAATTAATTGGCTGACATTTACATATCTTCCTGTCAAACCAAATATTCATGGAGTAGACCTTGCTTCTAAGAGTGGCCTGGAGTTCTGATCCCTCCAGTTACCCCTCAGTATCTCCTAGCTGATAATGAAGAAGGTTTTGCATATATCCATTTGAAAGATACCATGTATGGGTTTCTAGTTCAATCAGTTGACATTCCCTTACTGTATACTTTATTTGATGGTACTGCCAACATACTATTGTGTTTGTGGTGTGTAGCATGCATTTTCATTGGTATATAATATTGGTATCAATGGTAAGTTTGGTGGTATAGTAAGATAAGGAAGATTATGATCTGTTCCCCAGTGGATAGTAGCAGATAGGAATTAATGTCCTTCATAATGGAATAGTGTCAATAAAATGCTACTCATCAACTAAAGGTGATTAACTGAAAGAGAATACTGTTACTTAAATAAGCTAAATCTTAAAAATAGATAATATTCTTAAAATGCTTTCAGAAGTTAAAATTTGGAGTAAATTTTAAATGCACAAACATCAAGAAGCTGAAGAAGTTTCTTGCTAACAGTTTTTAGTTCATGGATTTCCTGATATGCTGTAGTTAAATAGAAATGCCTGCAATATTGTAAAGGTCATTACATGCATCCCACCAGGACGACAAAACTGGTGGAAGTCCTGGGAGGAGCAGTTAAAGAGTCTGGATTTCTCTGGTTTGGAGAAAAGGAGACCAAGGGTATGACTTCATTGCTCTCTGCAGCTTCCTGAAAGGGGAGGTGAGGGGGGAGGAGGTGCTGATCTCTTCTCCTTGGTATCCAGTGATAGGACACATGGGAATATTACAAAGCTGCACCAGGGGAAGTTTAGACTGGACATTAGGAAGCATTTATTTTCTAGGAGGATGGTCAAACATGGCAACAAGCTTCCTAGAGAGGTTGTTAATGCCCCAAGTGTGTCAGTGTTTCAGATGCATTTATACAGTGCCTTAATAACATGCTTTAACCTTTGGTTAGCCCTGAGCTGATCAGGCAGTTGGACAACACAGATGACTGCAGATACCTTCAAAGTAAAATATTTTATTCTATTTTGTTCTATTCTATTCAGTGTGATTTGTCATCCAGCTTTTGAATTTTTTCCCAGTCTTCAGCAGAGACTTTGTGAAAATGCTTCTGAAGAGAATAAAAAGTTTAGTGTATAATGCAGGTTGGATGCAAGAATCAGATCCTTTCCACAAGGCACCTGAGATAAAACAGCCTCATTAACTCTCTACTCTAAGAAAAGGCTTGGTAGTCTAGATGACTAGAATTTTCCATGTCTTTACCAGCCTTATGAAAGGAGTAAAAAAGTGAAAAACCAGCGGCAGGATATCTGAAAGTCAAATTAAACAGGCAGGCCACGCTGCTCATGAAGTACCAGTAAGATTTTTGTCTAGCATAATTCTGTAGATTTTAGTCAATGTGCCAGTTTAGGCTAACACCCTTCAGAGGCCTGAGCTATTCCAGATGCCTAGTAAAGGTCAGAGGGGGCATGATTCACCTGTGAGGAGTGTGTGTTGTCATTGCCCCATCCAGGCAGGGGAGTCCCACCTGCCATGACCTAATTTCCATGCAGAGGCAGGGCTGGTCCTGATTGGCCACAATGGGTCCCCACCCCACTGCTGATTGGCTGCATTGGCTCCCCAGCTCACTGCTGATTGGCCAAGCCTCCCACCTCCTCTCTCTCATCTTGCTGGGGCACCGGGGCTGCCCAGCTGCTGCTCTCCCACACTGACCACAGCGGGACCGGAGGATGCCCACGCACCAGCACTTGGTCGATAAGGTGTGTTGGTGGGGATGTGGTGGACAGGATGCTTTCTAGCTGGTGATATTTGTTCTCAAAGGCTAAAGAGCAACTCTGGGTCATTGAGAGTGTTTAGGTGGAAAGTAAAGACAAAAAATACTCATGCAGAATTTGATTAGGAAGAGGTGGACAAGCCTGAGTCTTAAATTCTTGACAGGAAGAACTTGCCAGGACTGTGTTTTTCAAATTATATAAATGTATTTATCATATTAATTAAATACTGTTGTTTTAAAAGTCTTTAAATATACTTTTGTCTCTATTCAGAGGTTTGCCCAAGGCTCTGGAAAAGCAAACCACCAAAGTGCCTCTTCCTAAAGCTGCTAGAATTGAACACAGTAGCTAACTAACTAGCACTTGAAGGTTTAATTGTTGGCCTGAAGCCATACTAGACTAAATGAAGAAGAGGATTCCTAAGGGTAGCAGCTCAGGTCCTGCAAAAATGAGGTCTATATAGGCTAGTAGGAAGCCATGATAAGAATTCTGTGATAAGAATTAGAATTTTTCCATCAGATTAAGGCACAGAAAATACTATTAATCTTCTATAATTATATCCGATTAGAAGCTCACAAATAATATTTATTTGCCAGAATTCCCTATGCTTCTATTTTAGGGTTCTTTACTTTTAGTTTCCTTTCATTTTTCATGGAGAAAAGGTAAATTTGTGATGCAAAATAACATTATTACATTAGATATCTATTGAAACTTGGAGGTCATTTTCTGTTCCTGAAGTCTGGGCTTGGAATTTTGTAAGATGGAAATATTTCTCTCTTCCTCTCCTAAAGCCTAGTTCCAAAGGATGGCATGATTAGACTCTTGGAATAGCTCTTGAACTGCTAAATCATAGAACTGACGCAAAGAGAAGTAATCTCAGAAGTGTTTCATCTTGTTTTGCTTGTGTTTCTGGCTCTCTTCTAGCTAGAAAAATAGCAAAGGAGGTTTCAGACTGGTTTTCTTCCCTCACAGAGTTCAGCTCCTGTATTCCAGTCCCAGCTGAACTGGTGCTAGGGACTCTGTGCTTTGAAATAGAACATCTAATTACAAACAGATTTTTTTCATCTCTCCATGAGTCAGACAAAGATTTCAACAACACATAGACTGGTTCATATTAAATCACTGTTTACCACATCTGTTAATATAATAGCATGTGCATGCTGTATTTAAAACTTAATTAGATGTGGGTCATGTCAAAATCATCACAAGAGATTGGATAACCGCACCCAGTGCACTGATACCAAAATATAATGCTTACCAGGATCCCGTTTAAGTGATGTTTTCATGAGACTTTTGGGAGGGATAGTCTTCATCTGCTTTAAAGACTTGATAACTTGCATATACAGCTTTCCTGATTGCTGCACTCACTAGTTGTGACACTGTGCAAACCTTCATCATCTTCCTATAGGAAATCTTTCAACACACCACAGTCACCTGTTTTATTATCTGTCAACTCAGCGACTTCTTTAAAAGTTGTTTAAGTTCAGAGTGCATGGGTGTTTGGAATTATGTTCCCAAGTTCCTTCCCTGCCCCACCCCTCTTGGTTCCAGATGCTTCTGTTATTTCAATAGCACATATAAAATGGAAAGGTCTCACACATTCATGCACAAATTGAATAAATGTCTCTTACATTGTGTTTGAAATGCTTTTAAAAATCTCAAATATCTCCATTAATTCTGACATAGCCTGTTGCATCACACAAGGCAATTCTGCATCAGAAAGCATGAAAAATAGCATTATTAAATACACTTCTGATTTAACAGTTGGATCAGCATTTTTGTAACAGGAACAGTGAGGCACTCATGAGATGTAATGGCCTTACAAGTTATGTGATTCCATAGCTGAATGTTTAGACTTTGAACATGGAACATAAAGTCTGGTAATGAATATCTGAGGATACTGTTGGGAAATTTTTTTCTTGAAAAGTTTAGTATCAGTGTCATTATTACAAATGAATTATAAAGAAACAGATATTCTTCTGCTGAAAGTCCTTGAAGACTGGACTTCAGTCCTGACTCAGTTATTTTTGTCAATCTATGTAATGGGTATTAATTTATTCTTAACCCATGGGAAGCATGAAATAAAAATTTTAAAATGTTTTAGAAGTTCCAAGGAAGTTCTCTGTAAATTCTTTGAGGAAATTAAGATTTTGAAACACTTCTAAGAATTTTCTATGACATTTAACAATAGATTCCTTTGTTGTCTATTGGAAGTGGGAATAAGCAAAGAAATCAGAAGAGACCATGGTAGTCATGGTTATATCTACAAAAAGCATCTCAAGAGACCAAGGACTGCGTTTTAATTCTTGAATAATGGAGGAGCTGAACTAAAGCTGCCTGCTCAACAATGAGGAAGTTAGTTTAAATCCTTTTCTAGTTGACAGCTGTAATGCAGCAGACATGGCTCTTAATGGATTGCTGTAATATATCCAGAGAATTAAACTTCCATTAATAATCCAATATTCTAAAATGCAAATATCTATGTCATATATTGCACTGTTCTGCCAGTGCTTATGGACATTTTATATTATGATTGTCTCCGTCATATGTGACTGCAATGAAAGTCCAGCATTTCTGTTTCTTACCCTGGAGAAAACTAGGTATCTGTCAAACGTGGCAGGTACTAAAAAGACGTTACTATAAACTATATTGTGTTTTTGTTTTACAGATGAGGAGACATTCCTTGTTTGCATTTTTGTTCTGTGGGATATTTTTGCCTGGAATCCTTGGTTTTCCACAGACAAATACCTCAATTGATTGTGATTCCTTGTTACCAAACTATGAAGCTGCACCACAGACATCTACACCACCATATATTATTGCTGTATCATTTGATAACTTTGAGCCAGGAAATGAAATCCAAGGTAAATAATCTGAATTACGTAAAATCTGTATCTCTGTCTTCTGGAATTACCAATTTTCTTGCAAATTGCCTAATTTTCTTCTCAGTCTAATTTTTTTTTTTTTTTTTTTAAATTTCAATCCTCTTCACCCATACCTGAGATGTTAATATTTTTATATGTTTTATATACAAGTATATACATGTATATTTTTGTATAATAGAAGTATATTATCTCTTTTCTTCTCTCTATGTACTAAATATCTTTTAACTTCATGGTATATTTTTTGTATAATTGAAATGGAGCAGCTGGCCAAAGTCGAGTAATTATCAGTTTCTCTTTAAATTCATATTTGAATATTTGCTGTTGTATCAGGCTTCTGCAATACAAAGGGGTCCAACTCATTAGATTTTCACATATGTCATCTTATAGGAAAAAAAAAATTCAGGATGCAGTATATGACAACTCAAGAGAGAGACATTTTGAGTCATCCTTCTAAGAGCTGAATCCTAGATTTTATCAAATTGCAGGAGGTGGAGCAGCTGTGGCTTAAACTACCTTTTTATCTTCCTAATCCTAAATTGCTCTTTGGATGGAACTCTTGACAGCCTTGTTTCTCCACACTATGATGACATCTCATGGTGCTGTCACACTTTAAGTTGCTTGTTGGTGCTTTTTTTTTTTTTTTTTTTTTTTTTAATTTCCTAGCTATTTGATGGAAGAATCATGGTGAATGACTACCCAGCACACTTCCATTGTTGTATCTTGGTGGCTAAAAAAAAAGCAGTATTCACTAGATTAACTGCTGGAATTCTGTTTTCCCTGAACCTGGATGTGCATGCTTCCATGGCGAGTGATTTGGAAGGAGAAGAACAGAGAAGCATTTTGGTCCTATAAGAGCTGTTGTTCTTGGAAAAATGTGCGAATACCTTCTTCAGGGATGGGAGGGCTGTTTGATTACTGATAGCTGTTTTTAAAACAGTATTGCCAGCAAAATGATGGATGGATTTAAGTATACACAATCCTCTGTGAGGTTATGTGTGTAGACTTTGGTTTTGGGGTTTTTTTGATTGTTTTTTCCTTCTCGTTATGCTTTTATTTCTTTAGAACTACTTTTCTATTGCTCCAACCTGTAAGCATCCAGTATCTTGTGGAGCTGCATTAAGTTGCCTTTCCACTGAGTATATTGCAGCTTCACCTGTGGCACACCATGTGCCAGAACTCTTACTGGTGTACCTGTGCTTGATTTAACACTGCATTCAAGCATTGGAAGTCATCCCTCCTGTGAGACCTGTGAACAATCAGTGAATCAGGATTGAAAGTCCGTGAGAAATTGGAAGGCAAATTATGCAGGTGTTTGGAAATGTTAAATTGTCAAAGTGTGGTTGGTCTTTGCTTTTACTTCTGTTCCCTTTCCAGTTTATCAGTCCTTATTTTTAATTCCTATACTTGCCTTTGAGCATAGACCATTCTTCTGATTTTATTTGTGAAATTTTATTGTGAATATTGACATTGGCATAGTAAGTTTATCATACATCATAAAAAAATTGACTGTGCCTCTTGAAATTTAATTTCAATTTGTGTATACACAAAACAGAAAACTTCTCTGTACCATATTTTTCTGAGCTTCTGCACTAACAACTTTGAGTAAATTTGAGTAGATAACTATTATTATTTAATACACAACACTAGAGAAAAATTATCTAGTTTCTTCTTTTCCAGTTATAATACATAAAAGAAAAATATAATTTTGTGAATCATCCTTAGACTAATGTTAATCTTTGCTTTTAAAACAGAGGTAGAAATGTAGGTCTCTTTCTTCTGTAGCTACTTTGACTTCACAGATCTAATTAGACAGAATAGACCTTTTGGTCAGCAGGGCCATCAGCCAATATTCTGTGTATTCTGAACATCCGTGGTCAGTAAATAATAGTAACAAGAAAGTTGTCATTTTGTAGAGCAGAATTACTTTTACAGTGGTCAGTAAATCATATATTTCATTTTATTTTACATTTAAGTGCCTCTCCAATGTTTTTTTTTTCCTTAATTGAAATTTGCTTGATTATTAATAAAACCTATAATAAATACCAATGTATTTAATTGGTTTTTTAAATTGTTTGTGGGGTTTTTTTCCTGTACAGGCAGTCTTGTGCTTTGGAGTCAGGGAAATAAGTTGTTAACATCTAAGAGTTTTTTAGTTGTGCATGAAACTTAAATATCTCACAATGTTTGTTTTCACAGTGACTCTAGAAGCACTTAAAGATGTTGGTTTTAAAGGATTTAATCTACAAGCTCGAGAATTAGATGGAGATGTTCCTGTTGGAACTTTTAAAATTACAGATCCAAACACTAAAGGCTTGGAATGTCATAATATGACGGTATGTGTTCAGTCTTTGGAATACTTACTTAATCTTGGTTTGCTTTCAAATACTTCAATCAGAATTGATAGAATAAATGAACATATTTTAACATGGTAAAGTTTGGCATCACTGGAGTTTAAAAAATTAGACTTCCTCAAAAAAATCATATCTTCTGTGTGATATGGATCTAGTATAGAAGCTACCTGGTATTTTTTGGACATAAATGTTACTTGTTATAGTGGAGACAGTTCCCCTAATAATACAGGTAAAGGTAACTACCACATCATATATGAATACATGTATTTTTTCAATTGCAGAATTCAGCATTAAGTCACGCAAATTCAGATGTGAAGAAGAGAGTGACAACAACATGGATTGCTCCACGTGATGTTGGAAATGTTCAATTTATGTAAATAATTGTTTGTGGTTTTTTTCCTGTAAATTTTATTTCTATGGATTATTTTGCTGGGGATCTGTGTAGCTGTTTCTAATGTTCTTCCCACTATCATGGGTTTTTTCATAGTCTCTCATAACTTCCCAGAGTCCATTAAATAACATGATTTCTATTTCAAGATATAGTTATAAAATGTAAGCACTGTCCTTCTGATGTTAATATAAGTAAATACTTCCACAAGCACAGTGGGTATTTGTGGATATTAGTAGATATTTGACTAATCAAGTTTTACACTTTGAGCTCTTCAATTACAAGAGAAACAATAGGAATGTAACTAGCTCCCTGAATAAGTGAAGCTCAGATTCTATTCCATTTCAATTTTTTTCATTTCAGCAGTGAAAGAATTATAGTTTGATGTCAATGCTTGTAAGATAAATTTAAAACTAAATTTATGGACTAACCTGCTGAAAACAGAACTAAAAATGATCTTGTGTTTAGTGCTACTTTTTTGCAGATCCAAATCTTCTGAAAATATCATCTCATCTAGCAGAATGTATGCTTGATGTAATTGGAAAATATCTAAATATCTGATAGCTTAGTTTTGTTTGAAGTGTAGATTTATGGTAGGGGCATCTTGGCCTTGATTTATTAAATCTTGAGTACACAAAGGAGTAAAAGAAAAAATACAACACTATCACTACAAATCACTAATGCTATAAAAATCAATTGACCATTACAGGTATAGATTTTCAGAGCAGGAAAGAGTTTTAACAATTTTTATGGACGTTTGAGCTGATGCTCCCCACTGAGGCTGGTGCTACTTCACATAGCATCCATTTCTCTTCTCCTACTTCTCAACATCTGTTTTATTTATCTTCAAAATTATGTTGGATAATAATATGGTAACTGGAAAAGTGTTCTGGAAAATGATGGTGGTTTTCAAAGTTTTCAAACTATGTATCTTTAAAATCAAAACAGGGGATTTTCTTAGCTGCATATGGGGACAGTTTATTATTATTTATACTGAAATATTTGTCAGAAAAATAATTATTCTTTTGGGAATTTTTCAGTGCAACTGTTGTTCAAGATCTGGAGAAATTTTGGGTTGGGATTGAAAGCAAAACTCTCACGACTGTGGGTTCTGAGTCAGTAAATGGAACAGGAAAAAGTAAAAGGAAGGTATGTTTGGAGTGTATTTGCATACTAGAAGTTAATGCAGTAAATGAAAATATTTCAGTAAATATATGAAATTTCAAGAAAATATATTTTATTTGATACAAGACATAGCTAAAGTAAACATGATTACAAATCTAAGCCAAAATCATCAGACATTTTCAACATTTTTCACTTCCTAATTGTCTTAATAAATTGATTAGAAAATTAAAAAAATATTTTTTGCCCCCCCACAGAAATAAGGAAACTAATAATAATCTAATTATCAAAACAACCTGTAGCATAAAGACAAAATAAAATTGGTCATAAGGAGGACTCTATTGTATTTCTGGTGTAGTGTGCTGCTATTAACTGCTTCCCTGGTCCCTGGGCACTATACCTGCATAGCATAACCTTAGAAATTAGTCTGGGTTTTTTTGCCAAGAATTATTCTTATCTTAAACATGACAGTCAGCTCAAATCTGATCAAATCTACCATATTTGTTCTTGACTGTAGCAACACTGGTTTATATAAACTTGTGATCTATCCAAGAATGAACACCAGGCTTTTGTCTTTGCTTCACCAAACTTATTTCCCATAAGCTGCTTTTCTTTCTTAGTAAATAATTTGTGAATGTTTGTTTTGTTTTGTTTTTTTCCCCATAGTTGGTGATAGATTTAGAATGCAGCAAGGTAAGAGCAATTTTTCTTCAATTTCCAAATTTCCGGTTACCTCGCTTTACAAATTCCTCTCCTACTGCTCCACTTGTTTCATGGTTGTAGCATGAAGATTAGATTGTAACACTCAAATTACTTTCCTAGTGAGATCGCATTTGTGATTGCATTTTTGTGTGCACTTTTGAGGATATTTTAATTAGTTAATATCAGTTCTCAAATCTTTGTTATATTTAGTAAAGTATTGCTAGTGCTGAAACATTGACTTGTTCACTCAGACCCCGATTGTGAATTCAGGTGATTTCCTGTTTAAAATGATTTGGTAGTTATGCACCAGTCCATAAACAGTGACTGGAGCCTCTACTTTCTTGCAGCGTGGAGGGACATACTCAGCACAAAGCGGATGTGTCATGGTGAGTATTCTTTCCCTAAAGACATTGGTGCTGCCAATTGCCCAAGATCCAAAGACTTTGTCAAAGGCTGCTTCTTGTCATATCTTTATCCCTCATATCATTGGATTTATTTTTCTTTTTTGCAATTTTTGTCCTTGAGTAAAATCATGAACCTTCTAAATTGTTGTCAGCCTTGCTACCATTTTCTCATGCAAGCTCTCTCTAGCTACTCTGCAATAACTTTGTTAGAAGTTTTCCATCTTTTTCTGCCTTCACTTTTTAGTCATACTGCTTGCTTGCTTTTCAAGATCAGTTATTTCAACAGCTCTGAAACCTCGCCTTTTGCAAATCATGATTTAGATATGAAATTTAATATTTTATTATTTTTTTCAAAAAACTAGAATTTCTCCTTGGTGATGAAGCCTCCTTTTTTTCTTTCTTTCCTCCCAGCAAGTATGCCCTACATTTCATAGTGTCTAATGATTACATAGTCATATTAGTAAAAAGCTTTTGTCTACTGACCTTGACAGTGTAGGTCTCCTCCTCAGTGATGGACATTAAGTGTATGAGGCCAAATTAAAAAGGTGCAAGCAGCAGAATTATGTTAATGTATGCCAGATCCACCAGTTGGTGTGTGTGTATATATATATAGATATATATGATCTGGCTTTAAAGATCACTGAAATAATTTTAATAGCATCAGTTGATGGAATTAAGTCACAAAAAGCTACTTAGTATATTTTCCACTTAAGTAGATCTTATTTTCCTGAAAATCCCTTGTATAAAAATCAATTTTCTGCAAAATAATAAATAGCATTGTCATTTCTTTATAGGTTGGACCTTCCATTTCCTCTCAGAACACCTATTCAAGCAATAAGGTAAGAGTCCCAGCTTCCAGCATGTGTAAGTGTTCTTCCAGTAACCTTGAACAACTAAAATTCTGTGCCTTAAAAGTGCTGAGGTGACTTAACACTATACTGAAGTATCACCTCTGCTAGTCAACACAGAATGCCAGCTTCAGTCATCTAGCAAACTGCATCTTCAGTACCTGGACTGTATTCAGCTACCTACACTGTATTGAACTCAATAGCTTGCTTTCAGTATTAGCTATATTTTACCACTTCTAATTTCACAAATTAAGCATTTGTATCAAGCATTAACTTGTATTTTTGAGAAAAAAAACAAACAAACAGAACCCCAAACAAACAAAAAAAATCAACAAAGCAAAAATATTCTGCCTGTTCTGAGGATTCCTACCTGTGTGTGAAAATCTTCATGCAAACGCAGTCTCAAACCATTTGTTATTTAGTTTAAGCAACATCTGGCATAATGAAAGCATTTTTTTCATTATTAGTGTATAAGTAGTTTTCTTGGGGTTTTGGTAATAATAATAAAAGGACTAAATATACTTGTGTTTCACTGTCTTCTCCACAAAAATTTGCTAAATTTCTCCAATTTTCACCAGATATTCATGCATACATTAAAATTCCAGTGTAATGTCATTATCACTTAACACTGGATTATATTCACAGCTGAAAAGCTGGGGATTTCACTGTCTAGTTAGCACTTAAACCTATGGGCTATGTATGTCTGTATTCCCAGTGATGACTTTCATTTCACAGAATTGTATACTTGATTTTTAGTTAAATATCTCCACTGCTGTAATGTGCCTGTTTGCTCCTGAACTGTCACATGCTTTCTGGCATGTGTCCAGTTGCTTGCTCTGAGCTTATCAAGGATATATTTCATACTAGTGATTATATTTATCAATTAATGATCCGTTAATATTCCATTTGTTCAGTCTTCACTACCTGTAAGTAGAATTACCAGGCTCTGAAAAATACCAGTTATTTTAATTTATCTACTAAATACTGATTTCCTTCATTGTGTTTCTTTCATATGTAGAACAGACTTTTTCTAAGCGTTGAGATTCTCATCTTGTCACATAACTGCTTGAAGTTACTTATTTCTTCTGAAATACAGACTGTTTAGTAAAATAACTTGTGAATTTTGAAAGGTTACATGACGAAAGTCAAAGTTATATGATATTTGGATGATGATTTATTTCTCATACTGAATTAGAATTCTTACAGCCAGTTCCCAGTGAACTGGTAACCTCTGTACTTATCCTATATTGGCACGAAAAATTTGCACACTGTCAGTTGCACACCTCTCGTGCCATAAGCAGCAGGGCTCCCTCTTTTTTTATTCTCTCTCTCTCATTCTTTTTTTTACATGAAAATAATTGACTTCTGTTTTTATTTCAGAATCCAGTAGTCTACACAATAAGCAAGAATGGATGTGTCTCTGTAAGCAATTTTTTATGTTTATGTTTTTGTCCCTACCACTGTGTTTATAGTAACTCCTAGCCTTCAACTGCATTATTTATTAGTGTTCATGTAGGAGTTTCTTTAGCAAATAGATAATAATGAGGAGAGCACTAGAAGTTGGATCTTTTATGCAAAAATATGAAGTAGTTTGCAAACTATTAAGTAGGAGCAAATGTATTCTGCTACATAGAATATGAAAAAAAAAAAAGGACTGGATGTGTTTCTCTTAGATTTACATTACACTGTCACATATTGTCTAATCTCCCCTTCTACCAAGATAAAACTGGTGCAAGCTGGTCTGCATGTTCTAAGTTTTTCTCCCTCTTAGAAGTAATCACAAATTTATCTACAATAACCAAGGCTATTTTAGTTTTTCATTCTTACATGCAGCAAGAACACTTGTGAATTTAGGAATCCTAGATAGGTCAAACTATTTATTCAGAGACAGGTGAAAGATGCAGGAGTGCTCTAATGTGGTGCTGAATAGATTAAAAAGTTAGCTGATGAATTTTTATCAAGATGGTGACTAGCTGTAAGGGCTAAAATTGCAGATTTATATCAAATATATATGTATTGATTTCCTTTCAGTATTTATAATGCTTTTACTTTTTTAATGCAAAGTTACTGTGATTAAACCTTTACTCATTATAAAAATTAGGAAAAAACTTTTTGAAATGGATGGAAAAGTCAAGTTTACTTTTTCTGTGTCAGTGGCAGCTTTTTTTGTTTGTTTTTTACAGTATAGCAAGTAAACAAAAATAAGCTAATCACATAGTTCTATGGCTAAGGACTATCAGTTGACACTTCAGACTAGAAAAATTAGGATAACTCAGCACCCACATGGACACTCTTTCAAAAAAATTTATAACATTCATTTCATCAGTACCTGTAAGGTACAAAATTCATCACAATATGCATAGATTTCTGCAAAGAACAAAATAAGTTTTGGGGGACAATATTGATTATATTAATAATAAGAGATTTCCTTTTAAAAAATATTAATATTTATTCTTGACCTCTCTTTTGTATTTGATTAAGTGAAAATCAAGCTGTTTTGTTTCCAATTTCTGCTTCCTAATTTTTACATGTATGTAAATTTTTACATGTATGTGTGTATGTAGTTATTATACAGATAGCATGTTCGAATTACAAGCACTTACATTAAATCCTTGTAATTTATTCCTATCAAAATAATGCTTTGACAATATCTTTCTTCAACATAATTCTCAAGTGCCACTGGCTAATCACTACTATATACGGGGCCAGTGTGCCTGGCTCTTACGTTCGCGCATTAGTGTTCGTACAGTAGCATTGCAGAGTACAATACTCTCCTTATCATCTACTCTTTACATACTCTAAGGATTGTTCAGTATTCAATACTGAAGGTGTGAAGTGTGCCTTTTCTTCTTAAGCATTATAGAAGAGAAATAACTGGGTTTTCTTTTGTTTTTGTTTTTTAGGGAGGTACTGCTGGTGTATATGGTCAACAGGCCTGTAAAGATGTAAGCTGCTTATATCCATTATTCCTTATTTTATACTCCTATCTTTAAGTTACCAACTTATTGCAAATTGCATTTGATTCTCTTCTGCAGAGCTATATTTTTTTCTGAATATATTCAGAAAAATGGTACTAGTCTGAGATTTTTCTGAGACGGAAAAAATTTAAAGGTGTTACATTTTTACTTGCTTCAAGTGTAATCACTTATGTTATACGAGTTAGAATACTGGATAATTTTTACCAAGCTAAACCAAGTTCCATATATTTAAGTGCTTCCCTACATTTAATTAAGTATAGTCAAAAGTAGTTCAATTTGAAATATTTATCCGCTAGGGAATAAATTGATTAATTCAAGACATAATTGACAAATTATTATATTTTTAAAATACCAACTTTTTTTTTTTTTTTCTTCAGAGTGCATACTCAGGCAGTGGTCTTAACTATGGTCAGGTAATTTTGGGCTTTCCAACATTTTCATTTTATGGTATTCAGAAACAAAGTGGTTGCTGCCAATTTTTATGAAAAAAAATTGATGGAAGGGAATAAAGGAGAACTGTTTCCAAATGATTAAGTAATAATCTTATCTGGAAATAGCTTTGGATGAGTTACATGTTTAGTGTATGATGTAATGTCAGTTTTGCTAGAAGTTATTTACACTGAAGTGCAATTATATTTATTTTGTGAATGAACACTTTTTTAAAAAATGAATCCTGAAGTCAGTACCTTTTATGATATTTACGAAGAAACAAAAGTTTATTTGTGATATTTGCCTATGCCACTGTAAATATGGGACAATGAAATGGAAAGCTTTGCTGCACGTTATCTTATGCTACCTTCAAAATATTTCTATACCTATGGTGCAACCCATTTCTTCCAGTTTATATTCCCACAGCAATGTTTTTTTAGTTTTGGGGAGGTGAGTTCTGGGGTTTGTGTTTGTTTCTTTTTTGATGAAGGTAGACTAGCTTAATATTTTTTTCCCTACCAATAGAATATATTTATTATAAACAAACATCAAATTTTATGCTAGATGAAACATTTCAGCTTTCATAAAGTGCTGCATAAACTTGTAAAATAATTGGGGCTTGTAGTAAAAAAAAAATAAATTAAAGCAGTTGATTCATTTCAGTTTTTTATTTATTAATTCCAATAGATTAATATTATCCTTCAGAATCTTATTTTGTTTGATACTCTAGGGAGATTATGTTAACTATAACATTCATGTGGAAAATAGTGCTGTAGTCAATTTGTTGTACATTAGCCTAAGATTCTGTGTTCCTTACAGTCTGTCCCTTCAGGACCTTCAGATCCCAATAAGAAGGTAAGCATTCTTTTTCAGTACAAAAGGAAAAAAAACAATCTTACCGTAGTCATTTGGCATAATTCCTTTATTTCAGTGGTACAACAGTTCTCTTTAACACTTAAGATTTTTCAAGGTTTTAGTTCAGATTGAGTCTTATGATTGGAATCCACTTGACTCTGAGTTGCCTGATACTAACCAGCTGTGTTGGGATGGCTTTTAGTAATAGTTGACTAAGCGTGTATAACATAAAACATCATACATGTTTATGGGGATTTGTTTTTTAAAAAAAATGGGCTAGTGATTGTGATGTAATTAGAATTTTTAAGAGTGCAGATTATGTAATTATCATTCAGAGGGGTTGGAAAATGAGTGTGACTCAAACCAAGCAAAAATGATCTAATTCATACTGTTGAATTTGACTCATAATTTTAACATGGACACTTCCTCACAGTTCTGTCCCCAGGAAGCTCAAGCCTCATAACTGTGGTGTGTTCAGTACCTCTTCTTGTCCTCACAGATATTTTTTCATTTTAATTTCTCAATGTTTTAAGAATTAAGAGTTTAAGAATTTAAAACAGATTCTTTTTTTAATAACTTAGTTTTTAAAACTTGTCCCTGTTTTATAATAGATTTCTTCTGATAGCAACAATTTTCCTCTTCATTTTTACACTTAGATTATAAAAACTGTTTTCACTTTAAAAGAAAAAGAAAAAAAAAAGGAAAAAAAGTTTCTGATTAGAAAACATTAAAGCCTAAGTAGAAGATACTACTATTGCATTTGGCTTATTTTTTTTTTAAATAACTCACTATTACATGAAATCCTTCCTCTGCCTCTACACCAGGTCATTGCATGACCATGAGCAAGTCTCCTTATACTCTTGCATAAACCATGTATACATAAATATTCTTCTTTCCTTTGTAATGTGCATTAACAGTTTTAATTAAAATAGTATTTTATAAAAGTCAAAATCCATAGCATTATTATCAGTGCTTGTAAATTCAGAGCATTTAGTATTCTTAATTTTCCTAATACATTTAACTATTTAAATAAACTTTCTGACGGGTGAACAACTTCTCTGATTTCTCTATAGATTTTGGTCATTCCCAACAGCAATCCTTTTCCTCCTGTGGTAAGCAGTGTTTCTCTACAATGCTCAGAATTTTGAATCAAAAATCTTACAATCACCTACATCCTTAATTTGTCAAAGATTGCTGGAGTATGAAGGTAACTCTTTGGTAGACAGGGTTTACCCTTGGAGCATAATTATCTTCAGGGAAATCCAGTAGTAAGATAGCTACAACTTTCATAATTCTATGATCACTGTTAATGTATGATGTAACATTTGAGATATATTTTTCCCATATCTAGTTTTTACTCAAGCCTGTTTCTCTTTATAACCTGAATGAAGGTTAGAATGCATTTCTTCCATCCTTTTAGACATACCTTTCCCATTTTGTTGTGTATTGCATCCAAAAGACAGGGCTCCTTTTCTGATTAAATTCTGTTTGGACAAGCCCTTGTGCAAAATAATTAAAGAATTCTTTGTTTCCTTTGCAGCGTCACACCTTCCCCCAGGTAAGCAGACTTTTTTCTTACGAATTCTACAATATAAATACAGTACTTATGGGATCAAAACAGTCACTGTCCTTTCACATTTCTCCCTTGTGCCCCAAAATTCAGCAAAAAAGCAACTCGATCAGGAATTGAATTTGTGTGTGTGATGTCCAATGCATATGACAGTGAGACAGGTTGGAGGGGTGAGGTATCTTAAGTTCACTTGCTACACCTGGAAAAGCCAAGCGCAGTGGTAGTGAAAAAAAGGGCTTAGGTACAGACTGTGCTCTGCTACTCTCTACATAAGCTGTAATAAAAACAGATGGAAATATAGAAAACTACTTAGCAGGTTCAGGTTGTGTTCCCAGACTTTCAGAGCTGAGGATAAACTAGTTTATACCAGTTGTTAAGAATTTTATACTAGTACATCACACATACAACCTTTCCCTTTATTCTCTCAAGTAAAATAGTGCAACTTTGTATTGTCATTTTAGCTGCATTGCATTTAGCAAGTCAAATTAAATATTTACCGTTGTGGTTTGTTCATTTGTTTTCTTTCAGACTTTGGGAAGTACTGGTACTAGGATCATAGTACAGGTAGACATTCTTCTTCCATTATGCTTGGGTTTGAACTTGAAGACCTGTCTCGGTAACCTAAATATAAATTCATCTCTTTGGGAATAATTCAGTATGGATAAGGTGCAGGTATCTTGCATATCCACAAATTAGAGTGACGTAGTGTAGGGCTTTTCTGTGCTTATAGCAAAGTGGATAGTCTACTTGGTTGATGATTAAAGACCACTGCAGCTTTTTTCTAAGGTCAGAAAATATGAAAAACTCCGTGTGCTAATTCCACAGTGCTCTCAAAATATGCAAATCTTGCATCTCATCCTCTGCTCAGGAAGGCAGATGGAACCTGAGCTTGAATGTTATGTGACATTAAATATGTCTAAATCATGACCTGCACGGTTCCATGTTCATTTAAGCAGACATATTATTTCTGTGTTCTTTGTAATTTTAACCTGCCTGGCTCTTATCCTGGTTTAGGCTTTCCTTTGTTCCTTTATATCACACTGGGACAATAAATTCTCACTTTCATTGAAAGATCAGTAGCTTATTACCCCAGCTGAAATTTTTCTTCTGAAAACCATTGCTTTCAAAATGTATACCATAATAGTCTTCAATAATTACTTATTAATACTGGCAGAGAAGGGAATAAGATTTCCTGTTTATTTTATTTCTGAATTTGAACATGAAGTGTTTTGATTACACAGGTTAAATATTTTCAATGTGTATATATATATATATAAGTAAAACTGCACACATAACGCATGAGCTTCATGGGCACTGAAAGATTTTCTGCAGTGACTTTTTCTTGTGGTTAAATTCTAACCATAGCTTTTCCGATTATTGTTTTGGCAAAGCCTTTGTCAAACATGTACTTGTTTGTGAAAAAATTAGTTATAATTTGAATATAATTGGATAGGAGTTTAACGGTAGTTTGTGTAATACATTTGAAGGGCAGAATAATTTAAACTCTCATTGTGAGATGCCCTAGTATGGCAAAGTAATGTGTTATATGACTTACTTTCATAAAGCAAATTACATCAGGATGTAGAAACAATTTTAGCAATTTATTTATGAAGGATCTTTTTATACTGAAGTATTGAACATTGTAGTGCAGGGAGATGATATAAAATAAGAAAGAGTGCTTTCAGACATTCATAGATATAAGGATGGAGTTTTTTCTTGAAATGTCTTGGTATGTAAGCAATTCCTCTTAAAAATTAATAACCATTTTTTTGGTCCTGTGTAGAGTGGACAAAGACAGCAAAGCAGCAGTACTTACTTTCAGGTAAGTGAACTTGAAAAGGACTAGAAATAATTCTTTAGGCTTCACTGAAGCTGGGCCAGAACAACTGGCAAATAAATTATTTCCAACATTTTTATAATGTATCTCACAGCATGCCAATAATTGTTTCTCTGATTTTTTTTGTTCTTAAATTTTTATCTGGTATTGGCATTTCAATGTTTTTTGTTTGGAATGCTCATAAATGTATTTCCATGTTTGGTTGGTTTGAAGTGAAATGACAGAATAAAACCTCTAAAATGTCTAGAAGTCATGGCACTGAGAGGAAGGGGTTTTAAGCTCAGTATCACACCATAAATACTGCATGGTACATTCAGACCCCATTTATTTCAGATCTTAAATTTCCAAAAGTTGCAAAGGATAGATGCTTATCCATACTGAGAACAATGGAGAATAATGACTCTGGACCTATATGCAATGTCTTTCAGAATAAAAAAACCCCAAAACATTAAAATCAGGCAGCTAAAGCTACTTTTTAGAAAAACGAGTGTGTATATACTGAATGCAAGTACAATGAAAATATAAACTGTTGCAGACTAGCTCATAGGAAAACTCCTAGTATGAAAAAAAAAATATTGCATTTCTTACTCCTCTTTGGGAAGGAGGGGGGGAAGGACTAGAAAGAGAGGCAAATTTCTGTCAGTACTCTCTATATCACTGCATGCCAACAGGAACACATTTCACAAGGGCAGGGATGATTTCTAGGGGTCAAGGCCACATGAAAACCAGTACTCAACATGACAAAGGTATGACATGTACACATTTGTCAGTCCTTTACCTCAATTAGATTAATGGCTTTTGCTGAGAATAGGACAGTCTGCTGCACAGGTGCTGGCATAGTGCTCTGTCTCCTTTGGCTACAATTTAGAGCCTTTTTGGGAAACCCTTGTGCAGCTCTACTTGCATAAACATCACACTCTTTACAGCAGCCTCATTGTCAAGGTGCTAATTCTCTTCCCTTTGTTAAAGGGTTCCCAAGGCAGCCAGTCCTATGGCCAGGTGAGACCCTTTTTGCTGAACTGTATGGAGCTTTTCTGTAGGGACTTTACTTGTGAATGAACTTTGGGTCTTGGCTGGGTTTTTTCCTTTTTGGTATAGCTGAGTGGTCCCTGAATTACTACAAGGGCCCAAGAACATAATACAAAGGAACTTTTCATGGAAATGGGCTTTTCTGTTACAATAGTGCTAAGACTATAACCTTGCTTACAAATGTGTTCTTGCTTTTTTTACAGGGCTACCAGCATCAAGGTGGCAGTTCCTATGGCCAGGTCAGTATCACTTAGTTTACATCATTTTAGAGAGTGGACTGTTCTATAAATGCTAAAGATAGCAGATTTAAATTATTTTCCCTTTTTTTTTTTTTTCTTCATTTCATGTTGAGTTCTTGAAACTAATGTGGAGACTTTTTTTTTTTTAATCTTTTACCATGAAAGTAAGTGTTGTGGTTTTAATGCAGCAAGCATGGTTTTCCATTGCTATCTGCTCTTTTCCATCACTATGAAACTTTTTAAATTTATGGTGGAAGTAGTCTGTTTGGTCCTGTTCCTGTATCTGTTGATTTACATAGTATAAAACAGATTTGTAGTTCTCCAGTTTCCTTTGGTTTCAGTACAAAGAAAAGTGCTAAGAAGCTAAAGAACATTGGGTCAGGTCATCAAATACAGGAAGATATAGCCTGCAGCTCATGAATGTTTACCTCTCCTTAAAGATTCTGTATGAATTAAAGCAATTGTAAAATAGTTACGAATTTTTTCAAGATCTTTTTGTTCATTTAGCAGAAACAGACAAGACAGTTAAAATTCTTTTTGGTAATCCCTGTCTTCATAACTCTCACAGGCAGTGTGGCACAGGCTTACATGTGCAGAACACATATGCTCTTCAACATTATATTGAAGAAAGATTGCATCAGAAGCTTATAGTTACTCATAATAACTTTATATCACAAAGTTTTTCAAAACATACTGGTATCCTTGACTAAGTAATCTGACATGCTACATTTAATTGCATGGCTTTATGTCCATTTTTTAAAAGCTATATTTTTTGCTAGGTTTCTTCCTTAGTCTTTAAAAATTGTATTTCACCTTTGTTTTCCCTAAAAGGAAGGAAATTTTGTATCTCGTGTCCACCAAAAATACAAATAAAGGAAGTCAGTATTCAGCTACTATCAACCATATAAGATCAGTGTTTGAGAATCAGCAGGCAAAAAAGCATAAGAAAATGTGTGCCTTCAGTGTGCTGGAAATCTCTGTAGTACTGGAATCCCATCTGAGATAGATGTAAACTACTGTATGATTGTTGTTTGACAAATACAATTTCATCTATTATTCATCCAGAATAAGAAATATCAAAATAATTCTATTTAAGAAGCAGAGTATCTACATTTCCTGTCTTATTTGGGTTTTTTTCCTCCAAAGACAGAAACACAAGCAAGTTCACAAATACAATAATTATGAATCAAAAATTACTTTTCTTACAGGGCTACAAGCCTCACGGTGGCAGCTCCTATGGCCAGGTAAGCAGCACTCAGTCACCAGTCAGAATGGAGAATTTGAGAAGGGGGAGTGCCACATCACTGCAAAAGCACTTAAATTACAATCAGCACTTAAACTTAGAATTTGAACTTTAAATGACATCTTCTTCTTGAGTGTGTATGCTCAAAATGAAAACATGTCCAAGTGATGATTTTTTAACTGGAATCCCAGCATGTGAAATCATTACACTCGACACCAGCATGAGGGTCAAAAGGAAGTCCAGGCTCTTTATATCACCCTCCATAGCTTTAGGGTGTAGTTCCTTACTTTTCCTAATGCAGGCTGGATGTCTTTCCCAAGGAAGTAACCAAATGGTGTCTTTGCCTTAGGGTGGGTCAAGTTACTCAGGCAGCAGTTCTTATGGCCAGGTAAGGAAAATGGATATTCTGTAGAAAGCTCTTCACTGATTTCTCTGTGTTCAGCACACCTGGCAGATTTTTGAGAGTGATTTTTTCCTTTGGTAGCATACATCTCAATTAGATTAATGGCTTTTGCTGAGAATAGGACAGTCTGCTGCACAGGTGCTGGCATAGTGCTCTGTCTCCTTTGGCTACAATTTAGAGCCTTTTTGGGAAACCCTTGTGCAGCTCTACTTGCATAAACATCACACTCTTTACAGCAGCCTCATTGTCAAGGTGCTAATTCTCTTCCCTTTGTTAAAGGGTTCCCAAGGCAGCCAGTCCTATGGCCAGGTGAGACCCTTTTTGCTGAACTGTATGGAGCTTTTCTGTAGGGACTTTACTTGTGAATGGACTTTGAGTCTTGGCTGGGTTTTTTCCTTTTTGGTATAGCTGAGTGGTCCCTGAATTACTACAAGGGCCCAAGAACATAATACAAAGGAACTTTTCATGGAAATGGGCTTTTCTGTTACAATAGTGCTAAGACTACAGCCTTGCTTACAAATGTGTTCTTGCTTCTCTTACAGGGCTACCAGCACCAAGGTGGTACCTATGGCCAGGTAAGCAGCAGCCAATCACCAGTCTGTCCACAATACATATGTGATGTTCTCATATTTGCTAAGAATCCTGTTGTTTGCTTCTCAAAATAATATGGTACTTCCTCACTAGAAGTAAGAGTTGTGCATTTTTTTCATATGGGTCTGGGGAACATAACCCTCACAGGAGCAGCTCTTTCAAACATAGAGTATATGTAGATTTCAGCTTTTTCATGCACTATAATATTTAGCGTGTGCAATACTTGAAAATTCTCATTATGGTGTAGCTGGTCTTCTTCCTTCCAAGTATTCAAGCAATTAAGTCCATTTAAATTTATATCTGTTTTCTGTTTTTGAAACGATTAAAATCAAGATTCAGATTTCTGATCTGCCTTTTGTTTTGTTTTCTTTTCTTTTCTTTTTTTTCAGCACGGTGGATCTTCAGGTGTCAGCAGAGCTTGTGGAGAAGTAAGTCCTCTTTCTCCAAGCTATTTGAAAACTACACCCAGCTTTCTTTGTTGTAGTAATGTATTTGTAATGTATTTGTTATATCATGTCTGTTAGTTGGCATGTTTTGTTTTCATTGTTACATTGAATATCTATCCCAGAGATATCTATCCCTGTTAATGCAGTAAACAGATAATATCTTTACTTTGGAATTATTTTTAGGTGTTGTTCCATTTAGTTTCTATGGAAAGTGATAGGGTCAGAGACTGGCTTCTGTCAAATAAGAATTAGATTGGTACTTTTAACCCTGCTTCCTTTTCAGCTTGTGTGGGCCTAAAATCAGCATAAAGACATTCTTGAAAGTAACTTCAATTTTGAGATCCTAGGTGAAAGACATAGATGAGGCCTTAATAGTAAACATGTGTTCAAATAAATATACTGGGGAAAGCAATACATACGAAAGAGGTGTATATATACAGACGTTTTCAGCAGAAGTATTTAGCACAAATATTAGGATGGTATGGGTTAAGTATGAATGGAAATGCATGTGAAAGCATCATAAGCAGCAGTACAACAGTGACAAAGGTAACAACAATGAAACTGATAAACACTGAAGAAGTGCTACTTCCACCATCAACAGATGATCTATACTGTAGTAATGGGAGTATAACTCATTTTGTTTACTGTTTCTCACTCTGTTATCCCCATAGCTAACATATAACCAAAACTAGGATATGAAAAGCACTGGGCAGCAGCCTTGCCTAAGATTTATGATGGGTGAATCTAGCAAGATTCTGAGATAGATGGCCACACAATAGTAACTGATTCCTAAAATGACTATGCAATTTAAGAAAAAAAAAAAAAAGTTCCCTTTACCAATCAAAAGGAACTAGGATGCATCAGAGACACATCAACTGCCTGCCTCCCTTGCTTTCACCATGGCACACTAGTAATCCTACTTTGGTCATGCATGCATGTGTCTTGGTGCCTGTGGTTATGGCAGTGACAGAGGGGACAGCCACAGGCTGCAAGTGTTAAATAAAATTAAACTTGCATTCTATAAAGTTTTATGATGTGTTATAAAATTTCAAGAAAGCTAATAACTTTGCAAGGGAAAGAAAATTTGAGCATTTACCTTTTGATTTCTGTGTTTGTTTTTTAACAGGGTACTTCCTATGATAGCAATCCCTGCCACCAGGTAAATGGGTTTCCTTCACTAATTTTTAGATGCATCCAAATTAGTTTTGAAACTGACTCGATTAGTACCAAATTCACATTCATAGAGTGTAAATCCATGATATCTTACCAACCATGAGATTAGAACTTGCTATCTTTCTGTGTAGAAGCTTGGAGTCTTTTTCTCCTCCCCTTTTTCCTAATATGTCTGTGAGATGTCTGGCTCTACAGGATATTTAAGTCAGATTCTCTGAAGAACAAATCTGCTGCAGATTTACTCAACTGGCACTACTTAAATCAGGGCTACAGCTCACCAGCTTCTCTGTAGACTTTTCCCGTCAAAAGTCAGGAAATGTTTTAGGACTGCCACTTGAGGTTCCTGAAAGAGACTGCCTTAATGACTAATTCAGTTTGTGCAGTGAAGTATAGATGTGCATTTTTTTCCACTTTCAAACCTCTATCTTGAGGGAATTATCCTATGTTTAAAGAAACAATCTCTGTAAATGTTAAAAATTAGTGAGGAGAGTTTTCTCTTTTTGTGATTTTTTTTTTTTTTTTTCTCCTGATTTTCAGGATTTTTCTCAACAAATAGAAAAATCTGATAGTTTCACTCTATTAAGAAGTTATTTTAGCAGAATATATATACTGTATTTCTAAATATACTGACAATGTAGCTGTTGTTATAACGTTATAATGTGGTATAGTATATACAATATGCTGTATGCAATGTAACTTGAAAGAATCATATACCGCATAGGTATATAATTTTTCATAATAATTTTTCAGTTTTTTTTAAATAAAGGTGAGCTCTTTCTTTCTAAGACTAGGAGAAACACTTAAATTTTATTCTATAAACCACTAGGACATTGAGACATAGTACTTTTCATTTTTCTTTGCTTCTTCTGGATGAAATCTCAGCCCCATTATATTAAATGGGAAATATGCCACTCACTTCAGTAGCTCAGGATTTCACTGTTGTTATTATGCACTTTTGACACTAATACTTCTGTCAACTAATGTCTCTTCTGATTTCACTTGGAGGAGTTACATTCCTCTTCAAAAGTGGACATGTTGAATCATACCGAGTGTTTTATTTAAAACCTTTTCCTCAAGGCCTCTGTACAGTGCACATTCTGTGTAGTAATGCTACCACGGGGATTTTTCATTCTATTTATACAGATTAGTTTTTCTGCAGGAGGAAAAAAAGACACATTCTTTGAGGATTCTTCAGAATAAAGCTTATTACTGTATTAGGCATTACTTAAGATAAATTTTGTGGTTCAGTGACATGTACCATCTAGTATTTACCTTACTATTACAGTCAATCTATGCTTTCTATGTCAGAAATCATATAAATATTACATATCTGCCTCTGCTCCCTACTCTTCCTAAGCAAGTATCATAGTTCTCAATAAAAATAATCCATAGCCAAACATTTAGTGTCTAAACCGGGCAAAATTTTTGTTTAATTTACAGGATGGGTCACAGCGTAGTCAGGTAGGTAACCCTTATTAATTGGTAAAAAAAAAATTCAATCAGCTCTAATCCAGACAATAGCGTTCTTCCTTGTGAGGGTATAGACTCCTGCAGAGTTCCCCCAGTTCCAGCTTTTAACTTTGATTACACTCCTAAAATTCCACTCACATAGAAAGAACTCAGCAACCTATTTAAGCCAGATTCAGATCAGATTAAGCCCTCCAGCTTTTAAAACTGCTGCTGTTTCTTTTCACAGGGTCAATCAAACCCACAAACCTATGGCGGTAGCCAGGTAAGTACTAGATCATTATTTCTTCCCACTGGGGTTTTACTTCACATGGGTTCCACAATAGCTGAAAATCCTAGCAATATCCTGCAATATTATAATACTAATTCAAATTTTCTTATTAGCAGAGTGGATCATCCTACTCAGAAAATTATGGTGCCAATCAGGTAGGTAGAGCTTGATTTTTCTCATAGTAAGAATTTTTGTCATATCTAATAAGTTATATGGGTATCTAGGAAGTTGTATTCCTTCAAAGGAATCCCAGACAATTGTTTA
The DNA here is from genome assembly GCA_023637945.1 of Phaethornis superciliosus. Classification (NCBI taxonomy): domain Eukaryota; kingdom Metazoa; phylum Chordata; class Aves; order Apodiformes; family Trochilidae; genus Phaethornis; species Phaethornis superciliosus. The sequence goes on along the minus strand of JAJQWJ010000009.1, from coordinate 11,434,795 downwards.
TTTCAGCTTTACAACTTCCAAACAAAACCACTGTTTCTTCTCAAATAGGGCTTATATTTGTTTGTCTTGTAGGGTGGATCACAAAACTATGGTGGTGGCAAAGGAGGTGGATCACAAAACTACGGTGGTGGCAAAGTAAGTAATGTGCCGTTTCAAATGAGCCTCTGCTCAAAATCAGTTTTTTTAATATCCTGATTTCTTGATTTTTTGTTTGCTTTAAAGGGTGGATCGTCTTCCACAGACAACTATTATGATAATCAGGTAACTGTTTTGTTCTTTCTCTTAGTTAATTATTATTTCATGCTAATCTTCTGGTCATTGCATCATCTTTCTCAGAGATGTAATAAAATGTAATAGCTTCTGTTTCTTGGTTTGGATTGTTTGTTGTGGTGTGTTTTTTTTCTTTACTGAACAATGGAACTATGGCAGCCATGTATTTGACTCCTGGTTTTCCTTATAAAGATCTTAGTTTAATTTAACCCAGTACCTTCTCATTTGCATGAGCCTTGATTTTTATCTTGCAGAGTGCAGCATCTCAATGTATTTCTGCAGCATCAATGTATTTTTGACAATACATTTTTGTGAGGAAATAACTGATATCTGATATTTTTTTATGTTTCACAGGATTCCTCAGATGATAATCCTAATGCTTGTGATGATGTGAGTACACTTTCTCCAATAGATTTTCATCACATTTTTCACATGGCCAGGAAAACCTTGCACTGCTAGACATGGTATTGTGAACAGTATGATCTAGAAAGAATGCTGAGCTCCCACACTAATGGCTGTTTGAGCAATTGCATGTTTTCTTAATGAAAAATGTAATTTAAGTGTTGAACAGATATATTCTGTGGTTTTAAATATGTTTAACCTGATTAACTGAAACAGACGAAAATTTTTCAGTGGCTTTGCACTAACAGAAGATTTTGCTGAAGATCTAAGGATACATTTTACAGGGATTATTAAAACAAACAAACAAAGGAAAAAAAACAAAACACAGTCCCACAGACAAGCTTTAGTACATACAGTACATACACTGAAAGAAATGAGATATAGTGGCAGATATTCCACTAGTTTTCATATTACATTTCTGTCAATCTGAACTTGCTATTTTAATTTTTTTCAGTGTGGAGTGGCAGGGTTTCAGACTAATTTCGGCAAGGCTTTGGAGTGTGTGAACAAAAAATTATTTTTATTATGTCTGTACACAGTATCAGAAAGTACAATGTTTCTGTAAATTTACTGTATTTAAATAATTCTTAAAGAAGGAAATAATTGTATTCTTTTCCAGGGTGATACTACCTATAGTTCCAATAATAAGGTAAGTGGGTTTTTTCTTCTGCAGTAGTCAAATTCTTATGATTCACAACAGTAACTAAACACTTCTGCATTAGACCTGTAGACCTGTAATTTTAGTGTACAATTGCCTTACAATCCCCTTCAAAAAATTAAAGAATTAGATATTTCTTGTAATAGGTCTCTGCTAAGAGTACCTTCTAACTGTTAAGGCTGCTGTACAGTTATTTAAAACTGCACAATATTTCAAAGAATTTATACTAACAAAGTTTTATTAGTTTATGTACTTTAGCTAGAAAGTTATTTGGGAATTAACCACCTGTGTGCATGAGGGGTGTAGCCACCTCAAGCTATTTCCACTTGTTCTAATTTAAAATTGCATGTATACTAGTATTGCAAAGTAACATTTATCCCTTACTACTACTCACTTTTCCAAGACTTTCCATCTGTTCTACAGGCAAAAACTGATTAACATAGATAGCTCTTGGCCAAGAAAATACACTATTGTGTAAATGAATGAGATTTTTCCGTATTTGTTTCTGTTCACAGAAAAGCTTTTTCATCTATTACAACCTCCTTTGCTTTCACTGCTATCTACTGTCACCAGCTGCTTGCCTTTCCTTCAGCTGTCAGCCATATATAATTACTGCTTCATTATTGTCTCTATTTTTTCTTCTCTAGTACTTTAGCACGGTGCCAAAACTGTATACTAGGAAGTAAGGAGGCCTTCTCAGTACATCTGGTTTTTGCTTGTATTTACCTTCAATGCAATGCATTAGATTTAATGCAAAATGCTCTGAAAAAAAAAATTCTTCATCAGGATTTGAGTTCATCACTTCTTCTTTTGTTCCAAAATATTTTATTACTCCCTTGGTTATTGCTGTTCAGTGCCTATTGTTAGACTTGGTTGTAAAAAAGTTTGCTTCTAATGGTTCTCACAAGTAAGGGTGGGAAATTTAAAAAAAACCCAAACATTAATTATACATATTGTTCTCTATATCACAGTAGCTGAGTTTAGGGAGACCCTGCTAAGCAGGGACTTCTGATGAAGGAGTAAGAAGATGAAAATAGACAAGGAATATGGGCTCTTAGTTATGTTAAATGATGACACTGACATTTTTCCTGTCCTGAAATATACTATCATGAAAAGCTGAGGTAGATTTTGGCTGAAACTCTTTTGTTTAGGTTGCTGCATTTCTAAAGTAATATTTAGTTTATATCTCCTTTACAGAATTCTGGCTGTGCAAAAAAGAAAGTTCTTGTTGCCCGAGTAAGTACCTTTCCTTTTTATTTTTTTACTGCTTTTAGGATTTTTCACCTAACTATATCAAATTTGTCCCAATTAAGCCTATTTTTTCCCTAATTATGTGTATGCAAATTGTTCTTCTCCTATTTAAGGAAAAAGTAAAATAAAATATCTTGGATGTTTGTTCTTTGTATGAATAGAGGAAAAAAGAAATCAAAATCCTGTTGAGGTATAGAGCATCTCATATTGTTCAGGAAGCAAATACAAAGTTGGACCAAGCTAATGTTCAAATGAAATGAGTGTCATATAGGCAGAGAATAGCTAAGTTATTAGTTGAAGCAAGATAGAATAATATTTGGTAATTTATTGCACTCAGCATGCTGTGGAAGAGAAGTGTATCATATAGCTTCAAATCGGTTTCACCAGTGTTCTAGAAAAATTATGTGCAAAACCACTTTTATTTTATAAGGCATCCATGTATGCATGAAAAATGAAAAATAAATTGTTAAAAACTACAGAAAACAAGAAGGCCTGTCACTGACCATAAAGTTTTTATCTCCTAATAGTAAATGTTTGGGGTTTTTTTTACAGGATACATCACATGTTCTGAGCAAGAGAGACCATGATGTACAGGTAAACCACTCTTGTCATTTTTTCCAGAATACTGCTGCTGTTACAGGTCCTTGGTATATTACCTACAAAAAGAAGATTAAGTTTCCACAACAGTGTATTCTGTTTACGATTAGGTAGTTCTTTTCCAAAAGAACTATGCAATTTAATTTATTATTCCTACATAAAAATGAAAAAATAAAAATTAATGATTTTTTGTTTCCTCACAGAATGAATCTTCTACTTCAAATAGTAGCCATATCAACCTCCAGGTAATAACAATATATACTGAATTGCCAAGAGCTTGCAGATAACTTCTATTTAATTTCCAAAAATTAGGTTCCACTAGCATATCTGTGCTGAAAGATGCTATTTTGATTTGGCAGCACATTTTTTCTATGATGTTACAATTTCACACAGTTGTAAATGTGAAGTGATAATTTAATGTTAATGGGCCCAAAATATGCTGTCTCTGCTGTTCCTTCAGTACATTAAACTAATAAGCATTGCAGGTGTTTCTTTATGTAATATTTTGTAAACATTTGAAAAACACAAAAGAACTTGTTTTAGAGAAGTTTTAGAAACAGTCCTGTACTAGTGATGGTAATTGACAGATAGATAATTCTGTTTTGTTTAGAATTTGTAACAAGGTTCAGTAAGAGATTGTGTACCTCTGTTAGAAAAGTAGCTCCGACTTTCCTATTCTGTGCATTTAAATACTGCTGCTGCAATGTGTACATTATAGAATTATGTTAAATTTTACTTATCCAGAGTGGCACCTATTTCTTTTTTTCATAACATTCTGTACCGTACGGGTACCCATCAGCTTCCTAGAGAACTGAAATCCCACTGTGCCCAGCAGTATGTAACTGTAACACTAGTATAGTCTTCTGCCTCAAAGTTTGAAGTCAAAATCTATAGTCTAGTCAGATCTCCAGAGAGTAACAGTTTTCTTAATTAGTTTTCTGGAGAGCTATTCCCTGTGTTTTGTATTGTCACTGTTTCATACAAATTTGTGTTTTCACAATGATGCATACAGAGTTCTGAATAGATTAAGGTTGTTGGTACAGGGAAGTATTACAAAGATTTTGTCACCTTACTTGTCACTATGCAATTTCATACTTTAGTCTCTGATGTGTTGCTTCTTTTAAAAAACGATTGGTTTCTTCACAGGGTGGATCATTCATTACAACCAGTGGTGGATCAAATAGTGAGGTCAGGATTTTCTCTATTTTTGTCTAGTCTTGTCCAAACTGCTTCCTGGCAATTAGACTTTTCATATTCAGGAGTCAGAGTTTAAGTCCAGTGATTTTGCATGGGAGATTGATGATGTTATGTATTAACCTATGAAGGAATGAGCCCATTCAGATTAAATTTATCTGAAATAGCGCTCTGAAATCACTCCTTAGCATTGTTTCAATTTCACACGTGGTTTATTGGTCAGAGCACAACACTGATTCTCTGTACTCTTGAATATCCAGATGTTTCTCTTTTGAGAAGCCATCTGTCAGTGAGACATAACACTGAGAGATGCAGCATGACTCTGACTTCCAAAGCAAACATTATGTCTATAGAGCTATGCTATTGTCTCATTTGTTCTAGGTATAGGAAAAGCCATAGCTGGTCCTTAGTCTTTCTTCCCCTAAGCACAGTTTCCCTCCAAAATAAAATTTCATTTTAAACCTCCTCAAAGCAATAGTTTTTTGCTTTTTTTTTCTTAAATTTATAGGGAGGCTGCATTTGTCCTGATGGAAGCAGTGGTCATAGACAGGTAATTATTTTACTGAGTTCACACTTTCATCTACATAGTGTAGTATTTTGAATTAATCACATAGTAAGTATGGATATATAGGTCGCCTATCTTCTACCTGAATTTTTTTTTTTTAAGCTTTTATTGAAACGGTATTTATATAAAACAAATTGAATGGTGTTATTTTCTTTTTAATTTTCAGTCTCAACAAGAATCATAGATTGGATTACTATTTCTATAGAAAGGCATGCTATTTAAACAAACTAGTGTAAAGAAATTACTGCTTTCTGAACTTAACTGTCACTAATATGTAGCAACAGTAATTTTGATGAGATGAAATACTACCTCTTTCCTATAATTGAAACCAAGAAGTATTCATGACCTAGATGTTTTAAATTATAGAGTAGCCTATTAAAATATCTAATATTGAAACTTCATCAAGAAAAAGCTTTGTTTTGTGATGGCACTTCTACATCAGCAAATCCATTTTCAAAGAAAAATGTGGCCATATTTATGCAAGTTTCCATTCTAGTAGGGCCTTTTTCTTTTCATGTTTAAATTGGTGAAAAATTGTCTTAGTTTTTAACAGTAAGCCACTATAGCTTGGCCAGGGGAAGGAAAGTATATTTAGTTGCTATCAAACAATAATTTTCAACGTGAAGTAAATAAGACATCTAAATTGGCCACATTAGAAAACTAGTTCTCAGTGCAGATCTGTCCACTTTGAAACACAAGAGACTTGAATTTTAGTTAGTGATATTACCAGCTGATAGAAATAGGCAGCAATAGTCTTGCTTTTTGTTTTCAACCAACAGTAAAGTTCAGAAACATTTGCAAAGGAACAAACTGAAAAAAAACCTGACTTTTTCTTTCCAGGGTGAATCCTCTACGCATGGCAGTGGCAGTGCCTAAGATTAGCATGTAAAAATGCATGGGTCATGATAGACGGGTTCATTTCTAAATGAAAAAAGGAAGGCATAGTTAGATGTGGATGTATATGTATGAATAATCAAGAATTTATAAACATAACGTAAAGGAGGCATTGATCTAGTTCCTTGAAGAGTCATTGACCTCAGGAAGAAAATTCCTTAGGTCTCTTCAAACTTGAAAAAGATTCTAAGTCAGGAGTCAAAGCTATACGTATTTAAACCATCTTGTTTCAAAGGAAACAATGGTTTTTACTCATGTGAAACTAATAACCAATGTTTTCTTTTAATGGTTGGGGAAATATCCTTTTTGAAAGCTGTACTGTGAAAGACTAGAAATTCAGAAATTGGTTCATTCACTTATATGTATTTTTGCAAGAAAATAGCTAGTCTGTTTTCATTTCAGGGAGCCCCAGATTCCGCACACAGCACATATTCTGGTAACCAGGTAAACATTCAGATAAAATGCCCTGTTCAGAAGCTCCATGTAGAAGCTTCCCCAAACCAGCAGCCAAATATCAGTAACCCATTCTGTTTTCTGCACAGGGAGGGCCTTCCTTTTATCCCGGAGGATCCTATGGACAGGTAGTCATTCTTCCTTACCAGGATACAATGGAGAACTCCTATCATCCTGGCACCTTCACTCCTAGTGGATAGAGTGCCATGGCACACTGTAAATACAGACCTGACAGTTGTCTCTTGGAGTAGAAAACTTACAGTAACCCTGATGGAACCCAGTGGAGTGAGTTTTGACAGGGAATACAGAATAGTATCTGCTGTTTCCTTGCAGAATTCTAATTTCAGCAGGCTGAAAAAACTGCTGCCTGAAGACTTCTTTAACAATATTGGTCTTGATTTTTTACTTAGGTACATAAAAGTTAGCTGAAAATGGGAAGAAAGTCTGTAAAGTGAGAATTGGATACATTGTTGTTTCAATACCCATCTTGTCCACATGAAAACAGCTGTTTGTGTTTTCCTTTCAGGATGGCCCAGGTTCTTCCTACAGCTCTTACTCCAGCAACCAGGTAAATATTCTGGTCACTGTGCCTGCACAGCAGCAATCTAAAAGTCTCCTTTGAGAGAACATTTCAACTACAAAGCAGCCAATTTCTATGTTTCCTCTACAGGGTGGGTCTTCCTTTTATCCTGGTGGATCTTACGGACAGGTGGGTGTTATCTGTGCAGATAACAGATTCTCTTATCTTCATTCCTATGTTCCCTATGTATAACAACTGAGAACTGAATCAATCAAATTTAATTTACAACATGGACTCAGAGGAAAAGACTAGATTGTATTTACAACGTCCATTAATTGATCTTTCATCTAGCTATGAAATTTACTAAGTTCCTATTTTGTTAGCAATATCATCTGAAAGTGAGATTGAAGTACATTGCTATTTACACCTGTTTGCAAGACAGTAGCTAGTCTGTTTTCATTTCAGGGAGCCCCAGATTCTGCACACAGCACATATTCTGGTAACCAGGTAAACATTCAGATAAAATGCCCTGTTCAGAAGCTCCATGTAGAAGCTTCCCCAAACCAGCAGCCAAATATCAGTAACCCATTCTGTTTTCTGCACAGGGAGGGCCTTCCTTCTATCCCGGAGGATCCTATGGACAGGTAGTCATTCTTCCTTACCAGGATACAATGGAGAACTCCTATCATCCTGGCACCTTCACTCCTAGTGGATAGAGTGCCATGGCACACTGTAAATACAGACCTGACAGTTGTCTCTTGGAGTAGAAAACTTACAGTAACCCTGATGGAACCCAGTGGAGTGAGTTTTGACAGAGTGTCAGGGTTTAACACTGGGCCAGCAATTAACTGAATGGCAGATGCTCTCTATTAACCCCTTTCCCTCCCTGATAAAGGAGAGAGAATAAGGGAGAGAGACCTATGGGTTGGAAACTAAACTACACATCTTTAATGAAACAGTAATGATAAAAAGGGAAAATTATTAAATGTATACAAATATACAGAAAAATTATACTACATTCCTCCCCCCCTCTCCCCCAGTAACTCTCACGTCACCACCGAGGCTGCAGGGCAGCCCTGGGAAAGTCCAGGCTGGAATCCTGGAGTCAGCAGCAGTCGGGAACTGTGGCAGGAACACACAGATTCAGGCTGGCAGGGATCAGAACCACAGGCAGAGGAACGGATGGAATCCTCCCAGGATGCCAAAGCAAACAGGGACAGATGAAGGCAAAAGGTCAAAGGAAGGAAAAAGGTAGAAGGAGTTTGACCCTCATGATCCTTCAAATTTATACAGAGTATAACGTGTACAGGATGGAATACTCTGGTCACCTTTGGTCGTTTACCTTGTTTGTTTCTCTCTAAAGGAGGGTTCCAGGTCTGACCTCTTCACTCCTTTTCCCTTTCGGGAGCACAGTATGTTCCTCTGAACTGAGCAGAGGCCTTGGTTCTGCACACCATTCTCTAGCTATAACTATAAACTTTGAATGTTACTTGTCCTAGAAGCAGATACTGACTGAGAAACTTGCTGTTAATTACATCAAGTACAACTGCTTACAAAAGACTTGGCTGAAAGCAAAACTACAAGAAAGAAAATTAGCTCTATCCTGACTCAAACCAGAACATAGGGAATACAGAATAGTATCTGCTGTTTCCTTGCAGAATTCAAATTTCAGCAGGCTGAAAAAACTGCTGCCTGAAGACTTCTTTAACAATATTGGTCTTGATTTTTTACTTAGGTACATAAAAGTTAGCTGAAAATGGGAAGAAAGTCTGTAAAGTGAGAATTGGATACATTGTTATTTCAATACCCATCTTGTCCACATGAAAACAGCTGTTTGTGTTTTCCTTTCAGGATGGCCCAGGTTCTTCCTACAGCTCTTACTCCGGCAACCAGGTAAATATTCTGGTCACTGTGCCTGCACAGCAGCAATCTAAAAGTCTCCTTTGAGAGAACATTTCAACTACAAAGCAGCCAATTTTTATGTTTTCTGTACAGGGTGGGTCTTCCTTTTATCCTGGTGGATCTCACGGACAGGTGGGTGTTCTTCCTTCTCTGTGAAGATAAAATGTTACTTATCTTTACTTTTCTACTGCCCTTGAAAAAAAGAAAAGTGTTTCTGTGGGTGGGGACCAAAATAATACTTTTAAATATATTTTCTATGCAGGGAGGGTCTTCTGTCTACGATAGTAGTGAATCCTATGGCCAGGTAAATACTCTTTCATTCTTCTTTTTACACAAAGAGTGCTGAGGCTCAATACCCTAGCTCTTATATGCAGCTATATTCTCTACTTTGTCTCTCACTATATTGTAATGAAGGTGGGTTTTTTCTTTGTAGAGGTTATTTGCATATACTTTAAACTAAGTAACCTGAAAGTTTATAAGGAGGAAAGTTTATAAAAAGTGAAGTATCAACAGTGTTAACTGTTAAATCTTATTCTCCTCAACAGTTCTAGGTTTTAATTATCTGCAAGATGAAGACGTCTTCAAAAGTGGAACTTGAATCTCAGTTAAAAGCATGTTAAATCAGTTTTTATGGGATATAATCATCAATTGCTCAATAACAATTCTGATAATTAAGTAAATATTAATATTTGGTAAACCTCCACAGAAGTGGCTCCCTTCAGCAAAGATTAAAAAAAAAATAAACGTCTGTTTTCAATATAAAAATTATTTATGTCTTCTGAACAGGGTGGATCTTCCACATATGGTGCTGGATCTTATGGTCAGGTAAATATTATTCTTCTCGTACATCACAAGCTTAACATTTCTGTGTTGGTTCTTACATGCACTGGGTTCTATATTTCAATTCTTTTTAAGTGAGGACCATGCCAATGCCATTTAACCTTTTGTTTCTTTGCTTTTATTTACCCTTTTACTGCTCCAAACATTTCCTTAATGGAAGGAAAGGTGATGCACTATATACACTATTGACTTACTGTGACTATTCAGTGCTTTAACTACTTTATTGTTTATGCATTGGTTCATACAAAATATTTACATTTTGTGCATTTACTTGACACACCTTACTTCACCAGAGGCTGTTGAAAATCTGTATTTGAAGTCTACAGTTACTGATGTGAATCTCATTGTGGGATCATTCAATAAGGACCATCTTATGCTTTGTTGAGCAATACATTTTAACCAGCTGAAGTCATACACAATTATTTATTAAAAATAAACCACAAGTAATTCAGATTGCTTGTTCTTAGAAAACCATATCATGCTGCTACTTCTAGTTGCAGGATCTAGAAAGAAAGCATAGATAGTGGTATTTTTAAATTTATAATAATCAAAGAATTATTACTTTTGTGAATCAACTTTATTTAAAATTTCTTATAAAAATACATGGGTTTTTTTACCCTCGCCTTCTTAAACAACAGGTAAAATTACACTTTTTTTCCTTACACATTCTCTGGTTTAGGTAAAATTGCAAATTCTAAGTGGCTGGTTATTTTTATTCTTCTGTTTGATATTCTCCACAAATAAGATCATGTAACGGTCCTTTTTTATATAAAAATGGATGTTTTCCCATTATTTTACAGGATTCACCTTCCATGGGAGGAGGTGAAACTGATGCCAATGTAAGCATTTCTTCAAGTGTAACAAATCAGACTTTAATACTTTTTAAAGTATCCAAGTGCTAGAACAGCCTAGTTCAGTCTCTTTCCATCTACAATTCACACTACATTTAATTTGGTTTTTTCCAATGATAGACATATAAGATCTAACTTCTGTTGTCAGTCTGTTGCATGGGCTGGTCTCTTTTCCTGTAGTGTGTTAAGAACTGCTTGCTTTTCTGCTCAAAAACACATTTTCTCCTGAGTTAAGTAAATTTCCTATTAATTCTGTTGAAGCTGCTCATAAGGCATTTCCAAGTTTGAAGTCTCATTTCCTCAGAGTCTTGAGTAACTGACTGTACTTTGATTTCCAATAAGTCAGTTTCCCCTGGTTAGAAGGAAATTATTCTCTACCAATTTTTAAAAATTGAGCTGTGCACTTCAGCCACAAGTATAGTGTAATTAGTTTCCAGCGGTTCCTGTATCAGAATCTTGTGGATATTCAGCAAAACCTGATAAAAATATTTTCCATCCAATAACTAGATTACAATGTTTTTTAGGGTTCCACCTCACCATCTGGCAGCCGGCAAAGTGAACGGGTAAGCACTTCCCTTAAATATTGCCAGGGTGTCTGCCCCAGTGCTTGGCCACTTCCACTCAGCTAAACTACATCTTGTGTGGAAGCTGGTGTGGCAGCCTCCAGAGTGGGATAGAAAGCTCTCAAGCACAGATGGAATTAAGGATATGACTAAAGTCTTAAAGTATTTCAAGAAATCCCAGCTGATTCTGAGGTGTCCTCTTAAATCTCAAACACATTACAAACACAGTACTACAATTTATTTGTTCAGGTTCCTCTGCTTTTTTTATTCATTGCCTGACTGCAAAAGGCTTTAGTAGCATGATTTGTCCAGCATTTCTTCTAAGTGAAACCCTTTGCTTTGTTGTGCTGTATGACTGAATTTTGAGGGCTTCCATTTTCCTGTTGTTTTTACGTGGCACACATTTTATTTATTCTAACGAGACAGACTAAGAAATTATTTTGTTGGAGGTAAGCGAACTCTTTGATAATTGTACCCAAAAGAATATCTTTCATTTAAAAAGCAGTATCAGCAGGTATAAGGGGGCATATGCTGATTTATGCAGAGAATTTTTCTATTGTCATGCTTGAACAATCCATGAGACAAAATGAAGGCATGAGGACAAGCAAGAAGGAGCATTCAGTTTCCATCTTGATCTTTCCATACTACCAAAGAAAGGAAGTTTTTTTTTTCATGTCATTTCAATACATTTTTCCAGGATTTTTATTCCCCAGGAGGCAGCCAGTCAGGTGGACATGTAAGCATCTATTTTATTCATTATTTGCAGTTCCCTTCCAAAATGGTTGTTCTATCCTGATGAGTAAAAACCAACTGTTTATGTCCTAGAATTTCTCATGTCATCTGGCATGTTGTGAAACCAAATGCAAACTGTTTTCTAAAATAAAATAATTAATATTTTTTTAATATGTGTATGACTACTTAACATTGTCTTGTTTTCCAAAAGCCATGTTAAAAAAAAAAAATTTGGTCTACTTTTTGCAGGGATCATCTTCTCAAGGTGGTGGCTACTCCAGTGGACAGGTAAATGCCAACTCTCTATTTTTGACCTAGAGAATCTGTTATACAAAACTTGAATCCTCATATTTTATTACAGGGATTCTTTTATCTGTAAGAAAAATTAATTCAGTACTCAAACAACATTTTCCTTTATATACCTTTACATAAAAGTCAAAGTGTAAGCAAAGTGGTCAAAATTTGATTAATGTATTAACTGATGTTCTAACACCAGGAAATGACCAAAAGTAATAAATTATCGGTATTATTTTATTATTCAATTATGAATTATATATTTTGGTTGGTTGTGTTTTTTCCAGGGCTCATCCTCATCAGGAAACAACCAGTATGGTGGGCAGGTGAGAAATTTTTCTTCAGTGTTATTTTTTAGTTGGTTGGGTTTTTTCCCATGTACATATTTCAAGAAAATATTACCAGATTGGCAATACCTATGTTTCCAGAATAGGTGTTCTAGGGTTTTATACTCATAAATTTTCTGTAGATCAAATCGAGTTCTTGACCAGAGAGATTTTTCAAACTTAATTTAGAAAGTAAAAGGCAATACATTGTAATCAAATACACATGTCAAACGAAGTCTTTTAAATTAAAATGTAACTTTTACAGGGTTCAAGCTCTTCAGGAGGCAGCCAGTATGGTGGACAGGTATGCTTTCCTTTCTCCACATCATTCAGTTGTGCTCCTGCCAGGAGCCCACAGTTTACTTTGCATATCTTTCCTTCACGAGAATGGGTCTCTTACACCACTGTCCTTTTTGCCCAAAACCTCAGCAACACATGAATTTCTTTTTCCTGTCCTTCTGACATCCCACAGGCCAGAGTAGCCAGTAGCAACTGCCTGAATGGCAGCTGTATTTGGGCTTCTGTACCTGCTTTGCTGCTAAGCATGTTTCTACTTACATGTTTCATGTACATTGAATATAGAAAGCAAGACATTGAATGGTGAACCCCTGGCCATGTCTCTGTTTTATGAGAGTAGAAATCACCTAGTAGACCTTCACAGGAAGTAATCTTTAGTATTGTAACAGTGACTTCTGTAGCATAAAAGAGTACTGCATGTATTGCAGGTGCTCTGGACTCTCAAGAAAAAAAAATTGCTTTTTGTTGTACTACTAGAAATTTTCTTTTATTAAAGTTTTTAAGTTAAATATGGCAGATAACAAATTTGAAGATAACAAAATCAGAAGTTTTCTGTTCCACCAGAGCAATAAGTGCAAGGATAGTTGCCTTAGGTTGAAGATAACAAAAAATTGAAAAATTTCTAAAAGTTACACAAGCAGTTACATTCATAACTTTATGGCTTGCATACCTGGGGTAGGAAAAACAGTATTTTGAATTATAACTGAAGTCCCTTTCAGACCTGTGCTTTTAGTATCTTAAACATTTTCTGCATTCTTTACAGAGCGGATGTAATTGTTCTGGGGCAAGTTCTGTAAGTGGTATTTGTTCATTATACATTTTCTTTTACTGAATTATTTAACTGGAAAATTAATGTGGCCCTGTTTATAGTGTACTTATTTAATGTACTCAATTTTATATTAATTGTTCCTTTGATTTACATATTATTGACAAAGTAGGTGTTTTGCTATATATGCCAAGGTGAAAAATTCAGTCTCAAAATCATTCAGGTTATAAAAGACCTTTTATATTATAGTCTGGCCATAAACCTCACACTGTGAAGCCCCCCACTAAACCATGTCCCTTAGCACCACATCTACACATCTTTTAAATACCTATAGAGACAGTGACTCCACCACTCCCTGGGCAGTCTGTTCCAACTCCTGACAACCATTTCTGTGAAGAAACTTTCTCTAATATCCAATCTAAACCTCCCCTGGTGCAACTTGAGTCTGTTTCTTCACATCCTGTCACTTGTTAATTGGCAGAAGAGGCTGCATATCTTTCTACATCTCCTTTCAGGTAGCAGTAAGGTCTCCCCTGAACCTCCTTTTCTCAGACTAAACAACTACACTTTCAATTTATGATCAAAACCAAAGGCTAATTATTTTATTTTGTTTTTTTCCGCCTTCCAGGGTGGATCCCCTTCCTTAGTCAGAAGTGATTCCTCTGCAAATGTAAGCAATGTTCATCAGCTTTGAAGGATACCCTCTGTTTGTTTTGTCAATGCAATGGCTAGAAAGCTGACAAATAGTCAGTACCTAATAAGTCATACACTTGTGAAAATAACTTACCTTAGTTACAATTGAAATATACACAGGACACTCATGCAACACTACCAGTTTCTCTTTACATTTGAAATTTACATTTCATTGAAGAAATCTTTGAATGAAAGATGTTGTTTGACACAAACACAAGTATGTATCATATTCAGGAGTTGGTTCCATTGGCTTCCTTGAAATTATGTTGGAATATCTCCTGAAGACATGGATTTATGTGTTTGTATTCCTTTTAGATAATCTACTGCAAGAAAAGTTAGTATTCATACTGCAGTAATTTAATAATGCTAGCCCTCTCACAAAGATAAGAACTCTTGCAGGAAAGACCAGCTTACAGGCTCCCAAGACTAGTTCTGCTCATGGGCTGGAAAGTCATGAAGTGTATGTCCCTGGAGCTCTATATGTGCTACACTAAATGGAGAAAAAACATTTCAGTCCTTTTGTAACTAGCACAGAAATCTGTGGCTTTATTACCAGCCTGCCAAGTGCTATAAAGCTGGCTTTGATGCAGCTCCGTTAGTGTACCATGTTAATATTAATATTACATAAATATGATTGGTCTCCTGCTTCCTTTTAGAAATTAGAAGTGTGTATGTATCTACAGACAGGAGACTACTCTTACCTACCTGTGTTCTACAATCTTCATATTATTGATGCTGGGATTTGTTTTCTTTGAAACATCCAGTTAGGACCAAGGTTTTTGCTTTTGACTCTTTGACTGCTTTGGAGAGCAGTTGAGAATGAGGGATTGTGTATAAAGGTTCAGGGAACACAGTGGTTGTGCTTACATTGACAGACCCTGCAAGCTGCTAGAACTGTTTCAGTCTACAGTGTGAAAAAATCAGCACTGATGAACTGATGGCCATACCATACACATTTGAAGAAGCATTTGCTCTGGTCTGGTCTTTTGGGCTAAAAGTCCATTTACTACCTAAATGCATTAAGTGTGTGCCTCAGAGAGTGTTCCACACTTTAGTTTAATCTGAAAAGCATCCAGTTAATTAAGTCTGAGTTCAATCCATTATAAAAAAAACCTATAGTTAGTGGGGACTACCAGGACATTGTCTCAAAGGCATACTCCTGATGTGTACTTCAGTGCATAGAAGCACACAGTACCTCATCAGGGGAGAATGTCTTTTGCATACTGAATATAGAACTTAGGTCTCCCCAGATATATGTTGCAGTCTACCGGGGAACATTGTCTTCAGTATCTTCTTTACAGGACATTTGAAAAGACATTTTACACTGTTAAGATTCCTTATTAAGGAGATGTTTCTGATAGATGCTTAAAGTATAAACAAAATACAGAACAACTTCATCTCTTTACGACCTTGTCAGATCTTGTGGAAGCTCAGAGTACTCAAAAGGTCTGGGGTACTCTGCAAGATAGTACTCTGCAAAAACAATTTTTTTTTTTTTTTTTTTTTTTTTTTTTTGTGGGGATATCATTCTGCAGTGTGCCGATTTTAAAATAAGCTGCCTGTCCTTCAATTAGATCATTTTAAGTGAAATAACATCCCTCTGAAAGGGCTCTAGATGCAGCCATTCTGGTGGACAGTAAAACACTAAATTTTAGATGTATCAACAAAGTAGGGAAGGATAAGTTTTACATTTTGAGTGGATTTTAAACCCAAGCAAAAAAGTTTAAAATAGAAATTTGCATACTGGTGTCCATTCAGGAAATTTTGGTTTAGAGTTGTTCTGTTAGAGATTTTTTTTTTTTTTTTTTCCCAGGGCTCATCTTCTGGAGGCAGCCACTACAGCAGCCAGGTACACAATCACTCCAAAAGGAAAGTCAGCTTGCCAATTCTGAAAATGATAGCTATCCACAAAGTCAATTACATTCAGTTTTATTACAGGAACTATATTTAAAGAGCAAAAACTCACTAGATGACATCCATTACTGAGTTTAAGTTCTAAAAATTACACATTATGGCTTTTTTAGCAAATACTGCCTTTTTTTTTTTTTTTTTTGTGTGTGTCTGTGTGTGAGAGAAACTGGAATACTGAACCTCATGCAAAAAAATAGAGGTGTGGAAAGAATTGCTAGAAAGGTGGAATTAGTAAGCCTTATTGCATTAAGAGGAAAAACAAGTCCAATCTCCCCACTTTGAAGAGACTTCCTGTTGCTTGAGATTTCAGTAAACGTGCTTGGTTTCATTTTCAGAGTCTTGCTAGGCAGATAATGTTTAACTACTAATTTTGGCCTGGGATTCAGCTTTACAAATTAAAAAATGCCATTCTCCAGAAATGAACAGAGAAAGAGCTTGGAAGAATGCTGCTTCAACCTTCCCAACAAGTCACACAAACAAAGCAGTAGGGTTTTTTGCTTTTCACCCTTACTTAGGAACACAAACATTTTCCCAAGTTACCTTGTAAGGCTTGAACTCTAGTTATTAAAGAATACTAAACGTCCTGCTTTCCCGTTTTCACTCCTGCCTTTCTCTTTCTCCTGTTGTGCTGAGAGTTATGTTCTGGTTCAAGAGTATCCCACAGGTGGTAATTCACTTATTTTGTATTCTTTACAGGATTCATATTCCTCTGGAGGTAGCCAGTATGGTGGACAGGTAAGCTCTTAATTTTTAGATATTTATATGTGATTTTTTTTTTTTTTGCATTATTTGACTCTTACGAAGTAAAGATTATCCATATAACTATCTCAATTCAACATTTCAAGAAACTTCAGAGTAATCTATTATCTGTAGTAATATTGTGAATTCAAGGAAGACAAAAATATAGTTTTTATTCTGGGAAGATAGCAAACAGTCAAATAAAATCAAGATGTCTTTGCCACTCAACTCCATTAATAAGATATCCAGAAATAACTGATGTTCAATATTCTTCTAGGGGTATTCATCTTATGGAGGCAGCCATTATGGTGGACAAGTAAGCATTAGATAGTTCCCACTTGTGTAGTTTTAACCTATGAAAAACTTGTAGTTTATTAATTGTGTGCCTGGTTGTCTACCTTAGCTTTATTTATCTGAGCCTAAAATCTTCTCAGGAAATCTTTTTCTGTAGCACTATGCTGCTACTGTGGTTAAATAAAACAAGTTCAGATGAAGATCATTATTTAATGCTAAGAAAAAATAGAATGTTAAATACACAGTTGACTCAATTGGCTCCAGAAATCTACAGGACTAAAGGTATTGTCTTGTGGAAATAAATTAATACTTCATGAAGATGACCAAAATTTCTAAAAGCTTCATGAAATGGTTCCATGGTTCTATGAAATGGGTGTAAGGAAGTTTCAGTTTCTTTTTTTGTTGATATTCAGGGTTCACCTTCCTCAGGAAGCAGGCAGCATGGTGGACAGGTGAGAATTCTTCCCTTGTAGTGTTCATTGCTTCATCCAAGAGATTTGGTAGTTAGTTCTCTGTGTAAAAGAGCTGTTTGAAGGAGATGGATTTTTTTATTATTATATTTTACTTAAATTTGTGGCTAGGTATACAGTAGTTATAAATGTATGTGATACTAAACCACAGAAGAGGTTTTAGGAGATATATTTTTTGATACATTATGGTAAATGCAGAGATGTCTCATTCCTTTTTGCACAGTTTGGTTCAGTCCATTCAGTTTTGCACTGAAAGAAATGAGGTACCTCTCCTTTTTAAGGACTGTGCTTTAAAAGAATACTATGACATGGATAATATAGGTCATTTAATTCTTTTTGTTCAGGGTTCACCTTCTTCAGGGGGCATCCAGTACGGAGGACAGGTGAGAATCTCTTCCTATGTAGTCCTTACCCTAACACACACCTTCTAAATCAAAACTTGGTACTTTTTTATTGACTGAAAAGTAATAGTTTGAGTAAACTAAGTTAATTTGGTTATCAGGTATCTAAAGATTCATGATCTGAAACATTGCAAAAAGTATGAAAGGCCAGAACTTCTGTTGTACAATGGTAAATGTTCTGGCCTTCCTCTACTCTCCAAGTTTCCCTTCACATTCTGGACCCATTTCTCTTCTGCTATTGTCATAAGCTTTAACAGTAACAGAAAGGAGTGGCTAGAAGCTGATTGCATTCCTCCTCTACCTCAGCTTCTGGAATACCTCACTTCCTTCAGCAAAATGCATTATCAGAATTGTTATCAGAGAAGCAGTATGTCTCAGGGAGGGAAACAGGGGAGAAGGTCAGGAGTTGTTAGTAAGAGAAGGTGTTCCATGCCCTTGTGAAGTGAAAGATGATGGACAGGGTTCCTAGTGCTGCTTAGTGGTATAGCCTTTAATACAAAGTGAAATCCCCAGCAGACTCATCTTTTGTCTCTGAAAACATTTATTGTCAGATTTAGTGCAAAGAGAATTAGAGGTGAAAGAAATCTTCAGTCCAAACATAGTGTCCTGAAAGTAGGTATATAATTCTAATATCTCATGATAAGCATTATGAAAGATTCCTGTGTTACAGACCATCCCTAATTATGCTAATTGCTAATTAGCATACAACACATAAACGAATAGCTTGAGTGTTTAGATTTCTGTAATCTTTCATTGTACAAAAGGAAAAAAAAGTCCATAATTCAAAAACACTTAAAGAACCTTTTTGATAGAGAAATAATTGGCAACTTTGCTTCAGGGTCCATTTTTCTCAGGTGGCAACCACTATGGAGGACAGGTGAGAATTGTTTTTCTATTTATGTGTCTTTTTTTCCATTGACTTTGACATAAACTTCATGGTTCTGGTTACATAGTAGCCATTTTAAGGGCCAATAGATTTCAATACAGGTATATAAAGAAAGTGTTGGCATTCCTGTGATACTTAAATCCATGGAAGACAATTAAAAGCATTGTTTTCTGTGACAGGTCATAAGCTAAAGACTGTGCAACAAATAGAAATGCTTTCTCATTTCTTTAGGGTGTAGCTTCTCCAGGAAGCAGCCAGTATAGTGGACAGGTAAAACTTCTACTTTTGTAGTACTTGAAGTTTTGGTACAAAATTCATTAGGAAAATTTACCCCTGCTTTTTACAATAAAAAAGGAACATTTGAAGAAAAGAATTTCTTTAAGCAAATCTGAGTGATGGTTCGTAAGTATGGGTCTGTCTGGTATATCAGATCATGATATGAGCAAAAAAATCCTTTCTTGAGCAGATTGAGGTTCTAAGAATCCCATTTTTGTTGTTATGCTTAGACAGAAGCAATTCAAAAGATTAAGGATCACAACTAACGAGAATGTTATGTAGTAACATATTTAGCTACTTAATTTTTTCAGGGCTTTCCTTCAGGAGGCAGCCAGTATGGTGGACAGGTATGCTTTCCTTTCTCCACATCATTCAGTTGTGCTCCTGCCAGGAGCCCACAGTTTACTTTGCATATCTTTCCTTCACGAGAATGGGTCTCTTACACCACTGTCCTTTTTGCCCAAAGCCTCAGCAACACATGAATTTCTGTTTCCTGTCCTTCTGACATCCCACAGGCCAGAGTAGCCAGTAGCAACTGCCTGAATGGCAGCTGTATTTGGGCTTCTGTACCTGCTTTGCTGCTAAGCATGTTTCTACTTACACATTTTCTGTACATTGAATATAGAAAGCACCATACTGAATGGTGAACCCCTGGCCATGTCTTATTGGCCAAGTAATCTTTAGTGCCTGCTGTAACTTCTGTAGCACAAAAGAGTACTGCATGTGTTCCAGGTGCTCTGGACTCTCAAGGAAAAAAAAAAAAAGTAACCATAATTTTTTTCTGTAGTACTGCTGGAAATCATTTACTCATCCTTTTGGTGAGTAAGGTTTTAAATAATAAATTAGAAGACTACATTTACAAAATTTGATCACTAATTGTACAACTAGCCTGAAAGGACAGTAGAGAGAGAAAGAAACTACTTGAACTTGGTGAGTCTATGAGAAAGACTTTATAATAGTCTGTTTGCTTGAAGAGGCAGAATTTGAGTTTGTTTTACTAATTCAGAGGCTTTTTCCAGTCTTAAACACCAGAAATTAAGTTTGGTTTTGGTTTATACAGGGTGGATGTGTGTGTCCCAGTGGAAGTCCAGTAAGTAACCTTTGTGTCTGTATATTTTTTGTAGTATATACACATACTGGAAAATTCCTGAGGAATGATCTTTCTTGAAATGATTCTGTCTGTGAATTTATTTGTATGATGAAGTTTTTTTCACCTTGTGCCAAAATGAGAAATTTTGTACCTGCTAAGGACAAAAACGTTAAGTGACATGCTGTAAACAGAGCTAGCTACCCAGATGCATTTTTATTTTCAAACAAATACATGGGAAATAAATAGCACTTTCTCCACCCTGGATTTCACAAGTAGTGATGTTCTCCAATACTTGTATTAAAGGCGGGCTAGTGTTGAATCAGAAAAGTCAAAGGTCTCTTGTGCAAACGAGAAGAAATTCAATGCTTTGAGCAGTTTTTAATGTCTGGATACTATACAAAGCATGTATTTTCCAAATATCTTATATCTGCTGGGTTTTGGACATGTGTATAGTTGTGCTGCTCTTACAATGATTATTAACAGTATGATTGAACCAGTGAAACTTAGTTCTAAAGTCCTGGACCAAAATGCTTCCAAGTGGAAGAGAGCAACACGTTAGAAAAGTTAAAGCTATTTACATTTCTCTTCCTAACTAGTGTATTCACTATACCTTTCTAAACACTTTTTTTAAAAAAATACCACAACCCTACCATTTCGATGAAACTACACTTACTTACTTTTGAGGGTGGGTCTCAGTATAGTCAAAATTGTTTAGATGACTACTTTGCTTTCCAAGTTTATAAAGTCAAAAAACCCCCCCACACAATAAGTATACCACTCACGATGTATGTATATATGCCCCTTCTGAAAATCCAAAGTGCTGAAAACAACATATAAATTATGAGTTTACTTCTGTTTTAAGCAAATAATCTGAAAGAATAAGGATTAATAGAAACTAAATTCTTATTTAACCAAATAAATAGAAAATTATATCAGTAACAGTGTAGAAGATTTGATTGTTGCAGTTGGAACTTATAGTCTCTTGTTTTTTCTCTATATGACATTGAATTTCATACAGAGTAAACATTGCTATTTTTGTTGATACAGGGCTTTTTTGGAGGAAACCGCTACCATGGTGGACAGGTAGGCAATTTGTCTTTATTGTTTTGGACAGATTATTTCTTCAGAAATAAGCATGGTTTAGTTGCCATATTTGTTCAGAAGCCATTAAATATCAAATTCAGTCTAGGCACAGAGATAATAGAGACTCAATATGGCTTTTATTGAAACTCTCTTGACATTTCAGTGCATCTTTCTATATCCTCAACTTAAGATTTTACTTTGAACTTACCTCAAAAAAATACTGAAGAATGGTTCAAGGGTTCATCTCATTGAAAAAAACACTAATAATATGTGCAGATAAGTGGCATTAATAATTGTGTAAAATTCTTCCAGGTAATCAGTGTCATGAGTACTGTTTAGACTAGATCCATGCTGTTGATGCCAGGTGGCTTTTTAAAAAATTATTTACTAAAGTTTCACATTCTTTTTAAAGGGTTCATCATATTCTGGAAGCCGTCAATATGGTGGCCAGGCATGTAACTTTTCTTTGTTTTCAAAATGTTCCTACTTGCTATTTTTTAAATGAAAAATATGGTGCAGCATATATACTGCCAGTCAGTTTTTCAGAGTAATTTTATTCTTAGTAATATATGAAAACAAGGATAATTTCTCAATAACTGAATTGGAGTAACATAAATAAATTTCAGTTTAAAGAAACTGCATATATCATAACTCTAGTTCTTTTACCTAGGAATGCCTTCTCTTAAGTGGTACTTCATTTACTGTTATGTTTCAGTTTCACATTGCTATGACACCAGTTCAAAATCTATTTTCTGTTTTTTCCAACTATAGAGAAATTATCTTTTTTTTTTCTCTTCATTCATTTAGATGAAATACTTGGAAATTTGGTAAAAAACACATCAGCAGATAATGCTTTGAAATTTCTGGTGTTACCTGCAATAACACCACTTTCCTCATCTTCAGATACAGTTTGAGTTTCTTACTTTTAAGCAGCATCCTGTGTAGCTATTGAAGACTTAATTGTTTGTCATTGTCATGAAATCTTAGTAGCCCAAGCAGCTAACAGATATAATGGATGGCGAAGTGCAACACATTACATTAACAGAGTTCCTCTGTTGACAGTGTTTCACTCTGCTATACTAAAAGATAATTTCATTTATTTTTACTCCACTAACAAGCATTTGAGCTCTGTATCACTTTTGTAAAATCATTTCTTGTAGCATGGAGAGGATTTTACAGCATTTTTAAAAGATGCAAAACAATTTTTCCTTAGATTATTTATTTGGATTAATAAGGATGCTTTGACAATAATACACATGATGCTCTCTGAATATGTTTGATCTAGCAGAGAATCACAAAGTAGATTTTTTTTTTTTCCCCTCTTGAACAGATCCACCTATTTATGTCAGAGAATAGCCTTAGCAGGTGTTTTGTTACTGTGCCAATTTTACTTTCAGCTGTTGAGGAACTTAGTGGAATTAAGTCAGAAGTCTTGCTGCAAAATTCTTAGATTAGTATACTTTCCAGATTCCTTAGTTCTTAAGCACTTAAGTTTCCAGCTTTTTTTTTTTTTTTTTTTTAATGTTCTGGGTCTTTTTTGTTTTTGTTTTTATAAAACAGGGATCATCTCCCTCAGGAAACAGCCAATATGGTGGACAGGTGAGTATACTCTCTTCCCATCCCATCACTCCTAATTCTTCCCTTATACCATCTAGATCAGGTCAGTGGCTTGATGATGAAAGATACATTCATTTGGCCATATTACTTAGCTTACATAGTTGAGGTAATACCAATTAAAATTGTTTCAGCAAGCTGAAGAAAAGAACTAGTTTAAATAAATTACTGCTCAAAAAAAAACCCCTATAAATCACTTATACTATATAGTTTATAGTAAAACTATTATCACTTATACTGGATTTCGTAACACATCTTTCTTGATTCAGAGCAACAAATTGTTTTGGTTTTGTTTAGTAGATAGCTTAAGTTGTAGGGTCCCCAGTTATTTTCTTTTTTCCAAGCAACATTTTAAAACAATCGTCCTAAGTGCTGCACAGATTGTTTCAAGATCGTAATAGAATATTTTTTCATTCTACTAATACATGTTTGACTTCTTTACAGGGCTCATATCCTTCTGGAGGCAGACAACAGGGTAAACCAGTAAGTAAAAAAACCCTCAAGTTTACCTTACTTTTTTCTTATAAGCCTGTTAAAAAAATAATATCCATATCCAGGTAGTTATGGAATAGATACTTTTCTGAGAATTACTCAAATATGCAAAGATTATTATATGATTTACTGATCTAGGATAAATTCAACAAATTCAAACACAATATTAATTTTCACACAGTTCCATAGTTTTGAGCCAGTATTTTACTCTGTAACTGAACTTCTGGTTTTTGTATTAACAGAGTAAGAGATTACAGGATCTTTATTTTTTGTAAGGGACTTCTGAACAGTGCTTTATTAGAGCTTTCTTCAAGTAGGGCTGTAACTTTCACTTTTCTTTACATTCCCATATCTAACTGTAGACTGACTCCAAGTTAATTGATATTTAAATTGACCCAACTATTTTTCGTTTCCATATAGTAAATGCACGATAACTACATAATGGCTCTTGAGATCTTTGACTTAGTGCTGTGACTAATACCATTCAAATTAATACTTATAACAGAAAGATGCTAAATATTTGCAGTTCATATAAGTTTTTCCCTGAGCTTTTTGGATGAGTGCATGCTCATCCAAAATAGTGTCCGTTCTCCTGTGGTTCTTTATTCCAGATAGTTCTTTATATCCAGGTAGAATGCAGTGAAGTACAAATAGGCTTAGAGTTGTAAACAGGATTCTTTTTGGGAGACTGTATTTAAGGAAACCAGTAAGGATATTCTTCTTTCAGTATTCCCATAACTAATGAAGAAGAAATGTGGATATTGGTATTTAAATTGGGTAACAATAATATGGGTAACCTTTAAAATGGTTACAATGCTGAATGTCTGAGAAAACTGACCAATGAAATATAGACTTATTTTTTTTTCAAACTTGAACCTTAGGATGAGACAGTATTAATTCCTCCCAGAGACAAATTTTGACATACTCTGTAAATCATAGGAACATGATCGGATCGTTCTAGTAAGAATTCTGTTTTAAATATCAGGATAACAGTTTTCATTTCAAACTTTGTAGTTCAGTCAATGATACATGGCTGTGAAAATGTTCTGAAACTAACTTCTTCATGGAAAAAAAAAAAAAAAGCAGTTGTGATTACTTGAGACTGTTCTATTAAAATACAAGAAAAAGTGCAGGAATAAATTATAATGAAAATCAGTATTAAACCTACTAATATCTAGGACATTTTCAAGACTACCGTGTGCTCTTTGGACACACTTCACTTGTAGTCAGGAGTCTTGTACAAAAAAAATTAAAATAATTGTATATTATTATTTTACAGGGCTCATCTACCTCAGGAAGCACTTATTCTGGGAAACCGGTGAGAATATTTTAACCACAGTGTTTTTATCTTCTTTTCTTAGTAACAAAGAACCTAAGGAGTTTACAGAGCAATCTTGAGATTATTTGGTCTGAACAGACCATTACTTATTAGGTCCATTTGTATTAGAGCACATCTAAAGAAGCCACTGTGGAAAATACAGCCTCAGTCTGGGAAAGCTATTTCGATATCGGTTATATTTTAAATCTGAATATGTCTGTTTCTTCACATTCCAGTAATTGGCCTTGTTACATTTGGCTGCCCTCTAATTTTAAAATCCTGGTTTTTGTGGAGATCTTTATAGGGTCTGTTTCATTGTCTTTTTTTTTTTTTTTTCTTTAATAAGGAAGATTGAGTTTTTCACTGGCAGGTTAGCTGGTTTTGCACCTCTCTTTCTTTTTTTTTTTTTTCCAGTATTCATCAATTAACAATCTATTTCATCTATAGGGATGGAAAACTCTGTATGGAATATGATAATAAACTATATAGAAAATAGATTTTTCCCTTTCATAAAGTTTTCAGATGTATGATGAGGTGTGTAATGAAGAGAGTGTATAATTAAAACTGTTCACTTATCTATGCAAATTTTACAACTTAAAACCATGCTGTGGGTTAAGCTATTAAAATTTTGTTGATCACAAGCAAAACTGTGTTCAAAACCATTGGGTGGGAACACTTAGAGATTGATTTGTTTGTTTGTTTTCAGAATTCACCTTCCTCAGGTGGCAGTCAAGTGGTAAGTACTTCTCCTTTTTGTATTTCTTACTGGTTTCTTCCTATGCATATTGCAGAAAATTGAAAGTATTGTTTATACTCTGAGGTATTTTCCAGATTTTCTGTACCTGAAAAAATGTTTGAGAATACACATGCAACATAATAAATAGATAGTATTAACAAAAATTAGGATCAGTGGGGCCATGTATATGCATTATACTTTTGATCCTGTCTATCATTTGAAAATAATTGGTTTGCATGTACTGTAGATGTGGCACATGATCTTTTGATCTTTTAACATCAGAAGTGTCTATATAATAGAAGTGACTAATAGGAAAATATTTATCTGAAATTTTCCATGTTTTTATATAGTGAGAAATAGAGCTATTTTGAATTTGTTTTATCAAATTAATTTTTTTCTTCTTTTTTTTTTTTTATATAGAGCTCTGCTGGGAAACACTCCATTCCCCAACTCCTGATGTTATTCAGTGTTTTGAGTGCCTTTGCTCTCTCTGCTGCTGCATCAAAATGGTCTATATGAACTTCTGAAGAGCTGTTTGGCTCCTAGACATGGATTATATTCAATAATATTAGATTAATTACTTGGTGTAAAAAAAAAAAATGCCCTTAATTCAAATTGGCAGACCCTACTTGGCTGTTATGTTGCATGTCTAGCTAGTATGCCATGCCTCTCACTAGTTTACCTTTGGTTTTAGTCATTAGTAGATATCATTAGTTTTGTCAGTGTTTTAGACATGGTTTTAAGAGAGCATATTGTACCCTGCCTATATGAATTATTTTGATTTCCAATGGGGAATGTGATGAACAACTACCTGAAATCTGATTAGTGCAACAAATACTTTAAAAATATTTGGTTATTAGCCAAAGCAGAGGTCAAACAAATCACTGTGGATGCAAACTGGCCACCACACCTGGTCATCAAAGCATGAAATAAAGCTAATTAAACATCTCATAAGCAGTCCTCTATGGGACAGAAGAAAAGATGCTAAAATATCAGAGTATTGGTTTAGTGTATTGTAATCAAATGCAAGTTCAACATGGAGGTCAAAAAGAAAAAATAATACTCTATGGGACTGAAAAATTTGGAGTTTAATATTTATTCATTAGAGAAGTCAAACATCTTGGAGAAGAGAAATGCTGCACTCTGAACTGGTTGAAAATACCTAGAATTCTGCTGAGAAGCATATGAGGCAATTGCACTCCAGATGAGGCTGATAGTCTAAAACCTGCTGAAAACCAATGCATTTTTCCCTTGGAAAGGGAGGGAAAGTTCATAAAACTGATAGTATCTTGGCTACTTTTCTCAAGTATTTAGTCTGACCTGTGATACCCAATGCATCTGGAAGTTCAATTTCAGTAACGATGCCAACATCTGCAAGCAGATACAGTAAATGTGGCCACGGAAAGACCATTTTTCAGGTCAGGAGAAGTTCCACATCTTGCAGCCAGCTCTCTTGGGGCTGCTGGAGCTGCCTTCTTCTGGCTCAGTGACCACTCAGTGACCACTCAGTGACCACTCAGTGACCACCCAGTGACCACCCAGTGACCACCCAGTGACCACTGCTGCGGCCCTGCCCCTCCTGCAGCCCCACCTCAGCTGCTGGGCTCAGCTCCTCTGCTGTTACCAAAGTGCATTCTCCTAAAGCATACTTCTAATTATTGCCTTATAGAATGTGTGCCTAGTATTGAAATTACATTTAGTAGTAGTATGCTTGTCTCTCATTGTAACTGATGAATGGAAATACGTGTTTAGTTCTGCTACCAGCTTCTGTGGGGCTGGGATTCACCCGGGTTTGATACTCTGGACATACTTTGGTTGGCAAAGGATAGAATCCAAATGTGTAACTGAAGCCTAAAGGAGTTATACGATCTCCAAAATTTGGTGGACCATGTGTTTCTCTGGAATGTACCGTAAGGCTCTCTTTGAGCGGTCCGTATCTTAACTCAAACGGGGCTTGCACCTCTTTAATAAATATACCATGTATTTCGTACATAACACTCGTGTCGTTCCCCACAGGAACCCCATTAAAAGAGTTTTTCCAGTGAAACCCTCCCCTTCCCTCCGCCCCTTGGCACACGGACACGCTGCGGGACGGGGCCGGGCCGGGCCGGGGCTGTCCCACAGTAACGCTGCCGTGGGACCGGCATCCGCCGCAGCCCTGCGGGCCCTTCCTGCCCCGCGTCGCTGTTCCCCAGGCAGCGGCCCCGGCCCCACAGCCCCTGCCCAGCCCCGCCTGCTGCCGCCAGGCCCGCCCGTCCCGCCCGTCCCGCCCGGCGCGGCGGCTCCGGGGCCCGTGAGGGGCGGGGCGCGCTGCTTGCAGCGGCTCTGGGAACGGAGCGGGCGGAGCCACGGCCGCAGTCGGAGCCTTTGCGGGACGGGACCGCGGCACCCGGAAGCAGCGGTGGGTGGGAGCGGAGCCGGCAGTGAGGGGCGAGCTGGGCCGCCCGCCGGTGCTGCAGGTGGGAGGCCCGGGCTGGGAGCGGCGGGAGAAGAGGCGGGCGCGGTGCAAGGGTTATGGATGAGGGAGGAAGCCTGAGGGAGGCCTTGGGTGTGGGAGGGGGAGACGTTCGGGGCTGATGGATGGAGCGGGAAGTAGGTCTGTGGGAGCAGGCTGGGGAGGGGAAGAGTGAGGTTGAGGAGAAAAGGAGATAAATGTCGATACATAGAAAGGTCTGGGGAATAGGGAGGTGGGGGGATAAAGGTGAAGTTACTGTGGGGAAGCAGCTATCTGGGAAGCTGGGAAGGGGTGCGGATCTGATCAGCATCTGTGTCGCTGCTAAGGATGCTGTGTGTCACTGGCTGGGTTTATTCTCGGGGCAAGTGTGGCTGGTCCCATGCTGACAAGGTGCTGGCTATGCTTGATGTAGTGTTGCCTGTGAAGATAACAGAAATCTACACTCTATAAGTATTTTTGTGTCATCACAATTCCATACTGGATTTTTAAAATGAGAAATACGGCAGCAGTACAGCATGGTTCAAGTACCATGTAGCAGATGAGTGAGATGATTCAGAAAACCAGATGATAATGAGCAATGAGATGATACACATTATGGAATAGACTGGAAGATAGAAGATAAATTCCAAATGCACTCCAAGTTGTTTCATTTTATGGAATTCTGTAGTCCTATTTTATATCTGGGCAAGGAGGAGTTGTATGTCAGAGAATGGGTTTTTAAGGCTGTTGGAAAGAATGAACATGTGCAACAAACCTTTCAAAAATGGAGTGAGCACTATAGCAGTAAGCGACTCATCTGAACTCTTAGTATGGACTGAGATGAGCCTGATTTCCTCAGCTCTTCTCCGTTAGTACAGAGAACTGGCTCCACAAAAACTCATTTGCTAGAGTGGACACATGCTTTCTTTTTTAAAAGAGTAAGCAGCATCAAATTTCTCTAGAGGCTGCAGGGTGAATTTGAGGGAGGTTATAATTGTGAATAAACTGATTTACAGTCATAACCCACGAGGTTGGAAGGGATCTCAAGGATCAATCTTTCCTGGCTAAAGCATAGTGTGGACAAAAGGGGCCAGCATCTTCTCCAGCTTAATTTAAGTGTCTCATGCTGGAAAGAGTAACCCCTTCCTTTTAGCAAATATAGTTCATGATTCCCTTGTACCTTATTAAGCATTGTGAAAACTTGTGATTGAAAATTACAGTTCTTGGAGGTAAGGATCCATTGGTTTGGGATGCATGATGTTCTGGTTCATATGGAAGTAGAGTGTGTAGCAAAAATACTGGTTCTGGCAAAGCTTATGGTGGTAGTAAATATCACTTTGCTTTGTTTAGAGCAGTGTAAGGTTAGGTGTGACTCTGTCTTTAATAATCCTACTGGCTACCTACACAGCCTAGTTCCTTATGCTACTTATGCTGCTGTTTGCAGTAACAAGAAAAAAAGGGAACATCTGAACTAGGTGCCCAGGGAATTCAAATCACATTTGTCTGCTACAAACAGTTTCAGATTTGGCAGTGTTAAGTGAGGGCAAGACATTCTTCATCTTTGGGACAGGCTTGATAGCTATAGTTACTCCTTTCTTATTATTCCCGACTTGCTTGCCACCTGGGCTTTATCTTCCCCAGTTACTTCAGGTCATAGCCATGTGCCTGCTGCTGGGACAGGCTTGGTGCCTTCATTGAAACTCAGGAGGCTGCACAAGCGTGGTTGCATCAATAGAGGGAGGCTCTAGAGAGGAGCAGAGATTCTAAGCATCGGTACCTCTTAGGATCTATCATAATAATGTAAGATGGTTAGGAGTTCAGGATTTTCCCATTGAAATTTTGAACCTTTTTATATTCATACTTCCAATACAATGCTCATTTTTCTATTTTCAATTACTAACATTCTGCAATAAGTATCTACAGATTTTCACTGTAGTATCTAGTTTGTGTTATTGTGCTCAAACTAGGTCACCTTGACAGGGTGGCTGCATTGCCTCAAGCACCCAGAGTTGATTGGTAATTCATAAATAGGGTAAGTGTAAGCTGTAGCTGAAGCTCAGCTGTATTCAGTGTTCAGTCTTTCAGCACCTGAAATCAAGCCCTCTCATTGACTTGATTCATCTGCAGGAGTTGCACTCAGGCAGAGCTCATATCATTACACTTCTGTGTGCCTAAGGAGGGATGGGCATTTGAACTAAAATGAGGAACTGAATGCCTCCTTGCTCTGAATCTGAATTTAACTACTAGGTTCTTTCTATACTGAGATCTATACAATGAATGCAGTGTATGTACTGTTTGAAAAAGAGAGAGGCAGTTAAGGCAGGTTGTATCAAATTTCTGTGCTGGCAAGCAGAGTTTGGCTTAGTGAGTGTTATGTCAATATAAAACTGTTGCACTACTGTGCACATAGTATTTCTCATAAGATGAAGCCTTCAGCTGGTATTAGCTTTGGCTCAGTGAGGGTCTGCATCTCCTGAACTCTGAATATCTGTACTGAATATGTGATTTCTTTAATATTCACCAAATCAAATTCTCTTCAGCTGAAGAAATCTTATCTGTGGATTCTTAGGTTTAGTATAAAGGATAAATGGTATGAGGTAGGCTTAAAGAGTATTTATCCACAAATTTCACATTTAAGATTCACAGTGCCCAGCTTTTCCTGTCGGATCCATAGATGAGATTGGTGATATTCTTTTCTCACAAAAGAAAAAAACAGACAAAAATAACCTTTGTGAGATCATTTAAGCAGTGTTAAGTTGCCTTTCTGCTAGGTTTTCTGTCAACTTGTAAGAAAAGTACCTGCAATTTAACTAATTTATAGCCTTGTCTGAAACTGGATGTTAGTTAATATGTAATTGCATTCCCTTGTTAGACTTGGCAATGGTGGAATTTCCTGGCTGAGTTAGAGGCCAGCAAATCACTGATACAGCCACCACTATCCTTGGTAAAAACCTCAGATTTTGGAGAAAAGTTGAGAATAAATTACTGGTTGATCCTTAGGAGTTCCAACTGAATGTGTAGCTGTGCGTAAGTACACTCACCAATGATACAAAGTTTCTGCATGGTTTTAAAAAGGTTGTGGTTAGGGAAGCAGATAACATTGCAGGAGCAAGGTCCACCAGTATTGTACTGTGTTGCGGTTGATGCCCTTTCTTGCAAATACCATCTGAATGTAGTGGTGTTTTTAATTTTTTCTCACAACTTCAGAAATTTTTTAACGTAAATGGAGAAATGGGGAATGCTTCCTGGAACAAGCCTTCATGTGAAAAAAAATTTAGTTACTCAGTTTCTGCTAGAAAAGCAAGGAAAAAATTCTGCTAGAGCATTTGATGTTAATAAAACTTCTGAAGAAGAATACAAGCTCTGAGAAAAGCAAAGCTTGTTTTTAGTGTATGTAATGCACATTATAACGTACCCAGCAAGAAGAATGAGTGACAAACTGAAAAAGAAAAGAAAGAGCAAGGTAAATTTTAAAATGATTAAGTGATTTGCAGTGATTTAGTTGAAAAGTGCTGTGTGTTTGGGTAGGAACAGCCAATAATCATAGATAACTTATGGGAGGGAACAGAGAAAACCCTGTCAGGAAGGTAGAAAACAATAGCAACACTTTCAAGTAAGAAATGTGAGGTTTAATATGATTAGAAGAGTTTATAATGTTATGGCTTGTACAAAATTTTTACGTAGACTTGGAAGATTACGTATTTGAGGGGATGTGGAGAGCAAGAAATGCATTTTGAATAAGAGCTGCCCAAATTTGGTAGCTAAAATATTTGTTTGTATGTAAAATCTTGTTCATAACCTAATTCAGCAGCAGTTAATAGGTTCAGAGAGGTTCATGCCCCCTCAGCACCTGAGATTCTTATTACAGAATCATAGAATGGTTTGTGTTAAAAGGGACCTTCAGTCATTTAGTTCCAATTACCCTGCCATGGGCAGGGTCATTGTTCAGTAAATCAGGTTGCTGAAAGCCCCATCCAAGCTGGCTTTGAATGGAGCTTCTACAACTTCTCCAGGCAATCTGTCCCAGTGTTTGCTACCCTCAGCACACAGATTCCTTCCTTCTATCCAGCTGAAATTCGCCTTTTTTTAGTTTAAAACCATGGCCCCTTGTCCTGACATTGCAGGTCCTAATAAAAAGTCTCTTTTAAAAAAGCCTCTTTTCTATATGGAAAGGCTGAATACCATCTCCCCAGAGCCTTCTCCAGTCTGAACAACCACAACTCTCCATTTCTGTGGCCCTCCTCTGGCTTTAGCAGGTCTGTGTCATTCCTCTGCTGAGGACTATGGAACTGTACACAGTATTCCAGGTGAGGTCTTCTGAGAGCAGAGGGGGTGAAAAAATCACCTTCCTTGACCTGTTGGCCACACTTTTGATGCAGCCCAGGATACGGTTGGTTTTCTGGGCTGCAGGCATGCATTGCTGACTTCTCTCCAATTTTTCATCCATCAGTACCCCAAAGTAATTCTCTGCAGGGGTATTCTCAATCCATTCATCCTCCAGCCTGTACTGTTATTGTGGATTGGATTGCTCTGGCTCACACCTGCGACCTTCCACTTGTCCTTATTTAACCTCATGATGTTCCTGCCATCCATTTATTTCTATGCATAAACTATTTGTTTTGAATAGAACTTTCCTCTGAGAAATGTAATTGAGTTATAGAAAGTAGCATGTTACTTGGTTGTTATCCAGCACAGGGAAGAGGGAAATGCATGTACAAAAGCTTAGAAGGAAGTCCTATAAAAACAGGTTCTTCATGTTCTGTGAGCTAGCTGTTGCTCTGCCTTCCAATTGCGCTTTTCCTTTGTTGCCAGCTTATTGTATTTGTATAGGTATAGCATCAACACTGGGTTCTTATTTCACTTGAAAAATATGAGAACATAATTCTGTTTCTTTAATCTACTGTCTTGATTTCAAAGCAAATGCCCAGGATGTGTGTCCACATGTGTTCCACTGGAATGAAATAATGTACTTAATTTTCCACTGTGTGTTTCCTTCTGTAAGGCAGATTCAGTCTGTGTTTTGTCTCTGGCAGATTGCAGCTGGAGAAACTGGTGTACTGGAACACAAAAATTATCTTTTGCAGTTTTAAGAGGCTGGTTAGCTGTTTCTCTCTGGCTTTGTCTTTTAACTAATGTGCAGGTGCCTTTTGTTTAAGTCTTAAAGTTGTCAATCATAAAGTGAAATAAGAGCTGGTAATACCTCCTGTAACTTGGCTTTTTACTCCAAAAGACCATCAGCAGTGAAAACATTTGATAGCCATGCTGGAAGGAATGTAATTCACATAATGTCATCACTCTGAAGACTGGAAACTCAGTAATAGTAATTTATTTGTTAAAAAAATCTAACTTTCCTTGTGACAGAGTGGGAAGGAGTGAAGAAATAGTTGCCAGTAATATTTGTTATCAGCATGGTTTGAAATTTTGGGATTGTGTGGATCTATGGAGCTGTCCTTGCTCTTTTGTTCCAGATCCTGATGGATGGATTTCCATAATATGCAGTATAACACCAACCATCTTTGCAAAAGGTCTTAGAACAGTCTCCAGTGTCTTGAGTTTAACCAAAGAATATTTACAGTAAATTTGTCACGTTTCCTTCAAGAGTTCCATTTTTTTAGTGTTGTAGATATAAAACAATTCTGTCAGATTTTGAGAGCTCCAATAAACAGGATAAATTTGTTAACTAATCCTTAATTTTGCACAGGATTCTGTTACTGTAGATATTTAGCAGCTGAGAAGCCCAAAACTTTATACTGTCAGATTTTTAAAAGACAAAATCTTAAGGTTAAGGAGAGTCTTGTAATTGTCTTCTTTTTCCTTATGTTGTAAATCTTAATTAATATAAGCAATCTTTGTTAAGAATGAATAGAAGAATCTAGAATATATATGGTATGTTTACTGTTCATTAAGTCCAATTGATTATGTTCTTTTTGGCTTAATGTATTTCATCTGCATACATTAGAATTTACTAGTATTTTAGGAGGGAACGTGTAGGGACAATATACAAATGAAATTCAGGATATGAAATGTTGGCTTATGGTGGAGTAATTACTAAAGGAAATTAAAATGTGGAAGGAAGAAATCGGTTCATTTTGTCTGAATATGTATTATGAAGTGGAAATGTGTGCTTTTCCGTGGTAAAAAAAGTCTGCTGCCTTTGAACAGGTATTTTTCAGATTTTGCACAGTATGATAGTTTGAGCTGAAGGTACACAGCTTCCTACACAGATTGTTTTGTTTTGTGAGTCCATAAAACCTTTCTAAGGTCATTTTCCTTTATACTTTTAGGGAGAACAGCTCTTCACATATTACTTGCCTACATTTTATCCACCTGTGTATACTGAGGCTGGATGTTAAATGGCTGTAAATACCATCTTGGCTTACTACATATTGACTTCCCACATAGACCTCTCTAACCTTTTCCCCTGCCTTCCGTGCTGCTGGCTGCATGGTGTGTCTACATGGCATACTAATGGGCAGAAGCTGTTTACTGTTTTTTTTTTTTTAACCAAGACTAATTAAAGAAAAGAATAATGAGCCAGGTCACTTTGCAGCTGTGATTGACATTACAATCAATGAGTTGCAGGTACTTAGCACCTCTAACTGTAAAATACAGTTCAAAAGTCACTGAGTTAATTTGACTAGTCAGCTTCCAGTCTTTGAACTAGCAAATCTAAATCTGATTTTTGGAACAGATGCATCCTGCAGAGTACTGAGTAGTCTACCCAAGCCCAGTAAGCAATCTACGCCTAGTTGTAACTCTGTGCAGGAAATGCATTGGGAACTCCCATTTCATTATTGGTTTAAGACAATTGAAGTGTGTGCTCTTACTGAAGACAGTAGTTCAGTTATATGACTGCACAGTCTCTTGCAGTGTGAGTAGCTGGAATTCATGTCTAGAAGAGAAGAGATTACACCTCTGGTACTAATCTGTAAATCTAAACCTGCTGTGAATCTGCAGTTGAAGACTGTTCAACTGTTTGAAGTTCTTTACTTGGCTCCTTTTCTGGATCCAGTCTCCAGTTTGCACTGAGTTCTATGAACTGATGTGCAGCTGTTTTAAAAGAAAGGGAGGGACCAGGAGAGCTGGTGACATATTATGTGTGCTTAGTGGAGTGTGGTTACTTTATTGGCATACATGTTTCAGACACTGTAGTTCCGGCTTTGTGAATCAACTACGTGTAAGTACAGCGTGAAACTTCACACACTTGTTCTCTACAGGCCTGTCTTGCTGACCACTAACAGTAACTTTTAACAAATATCCCCATTTCAGCTATCACACTGGACACGTAAGGTCCCTTTTGTATGAATTTTGGAAAGTCTGAAACTTCTTTCGTGAGTTATTGCAAATATATGTTTCCTGATGCTGGAATCTTTTTGAGACATATTGTCTGGGGAAAGTTCCTTTTTCTGTTATGATTACTAATGAAGACAGGACTGTAGTCCAAGATAATATTGTGGTATGTATTCCTTATGGCGTTGCTGAGGAGCTTATTAAACTGTGTATGTTGATATATTTTCATACTGTGTGCTTTGAAACTTCCTTATAAATAAGGTATTAGTGCTTTACTTTTAAAATTTTATTTTTAGCTACTTAGTAACTGGATTGTTGTACTTCTCAAAAAATTAATGTGAACATTATTTTTTTGTATTTTGACCTAATTTGAAGTTTAAAGAATTGATCTCTTGAGAATTTTGAACTTTTTTTTTTTTTTTATTAAGCCCTTTGTCACTTCATAGGCTTACATATAATAGGCTTAGAGAATGCAGAAATGTAGTTCTGAGTTCAGTACAGGTGTGTTCCCATTATCTGTGTTTTGTTCAGAAGCATTTTGAAAACTGAAAACAAAAAATCTTAAAAACTCATTTATCTATAAGTCTATTTTCATGAAGTTTAGGTTTATTGTACTTAACCATATATTGCTTTCTGTGTTTCTAGATTGTCAGGTCTTAATACTGAAAAATGAGTAAAATGGATGGAAATGGTGGAAGAAATATTTGTGCAAGTTGGCTCCCATAAATGTACTTCTTGCAATGCCAGTTTTCTCCAGTAACACAGAGATGATGAGCTCTGACCTTGCTTGTCCCCTCTTCATCCCAACACAAGAACTGTTCTTCTGTTTTCTCCTCCTTGCTCCTAGCCATAGCATATCTATTATTCAAAGATGTTATGCTTTGCCGAACTGATTTTGTTGTTGGGGATTAATAATTCCACAATTGACATCCTTACATAAAGGGTTATTCCACCTGAACCTGTGGAAAAAAGACAGTAAAGTTTGAATGCTGTCTGCAGCTTTCTTTTCCTTCCTCTTTTATATTTCTGTCAGTTTATATTGTCCAGGGCACTTGCATCTTTAGTATTTGTCTGTTCAGTGAATTGAAAGAGATCACAGTTCATACAAAACTAGTTCTATCATAGTTCTATCAATATTATTTAAAGAAATCCTTGTGTATTTCTTCTTCAGTTTCTGCATCCTGCATCTTTGTCTTCCTCCTTTACCAATATGCTTTTACAAATATTTTTTATGATTTTCATGGTTCTTCAGGTAAACAATTTTGTCGTGTGGGATACAAGTATGTGCTTCATATGTCTGGCACTTGGCAATTCAATAAATCTATTTACAGGTTATTGCAGTATCTCTTACGTATCTGTGGCATATAGGTCTACTTGACTGGAGAAAATCCATTAATGTTTAGAGATAAGATAAAGGCAAGTCAGAAATCTTTGTACCACACAGATTTCTAGATCTGTGAAAAAATAGCAGTGAAAAATGTTATGAAATGTATCTTGAACTAAGGAAATGCAGTTGTCAGGAAACAGCTTCATTGTCAGCTACAAATATTTGAAGGTACCACCGTATCCTTCAGCACTGTGTACAAAAGAAGATTGTTAATGAGTCACCTGTAGGTGTAAAATGTGCAAGGTACAGCTCTGGCATATTCATCCAGTATGTACTGCTTATGCCATCTCTAGACTTCTGAAAGTGAGAACCACATTAATTGTCTTGACTTGTTACTGGTTTTCTTTTACTTGAAAACATATTTGTTAACTTTTAATTACTGATTTCATTTTACTTTGTCATTATAAAACACCACTGTTCTTGAATATGTAGGCAGTGAATGCAGTAGGAATTTTTTAATAGAACGCATTAATTTCTGTACGTATAGAAATTTCTCATACTTAATATGAAGAACATCAGAAAATTATATATTCTGACTAGCAGTGCTGCAATTTTACACTTCCTTGTAATATATTGTTCTTAACAGAGAAAGCAATTCTCATTTTTTAATCTCCTGCACTAAGTTAATGCTTAGGCATTAAGAAGGGGCAAAGAAAACCACATCAGCTTGGTGTAATTTCATGGGAGAGATGAGAAAGATACAGTTTTCTAGATGTCAGTGAGTTATGAGAAAGTAGCTGTAGTCACCCAGTCATCTTTCTTTATTCGAGTACTTTTTTTCTGAGAGGGATATTCAGCAGGGCAGCTCTTCCATCCCACATCTTCCTCTCCAGCTCTGCTTTCCCACACCTCTCATCTTCCTTCAACATCAGGCATACCTCTCATTTTCATTTAAAGCAGCCCAGCCCTCACACAATCTTTTGCTGGCACCATGTCATCCAGCAAGGCAGAGACTGCAACCTGGAAAATTTCAAAGAAGTGGAAGAATGAGAAGATCTCTTCATTCTGGGAATAACACATTGCAGGAGGGGTACTGGGCGTTCTGCAGTACTTTTTCACTTTCAAATGTACCTTTTGAACATTTACCTACATAAAGAAGTTCATGATTGGTTTAACTTGGGAAATTGCTTGTTGGTAGCAAGTTACTGGAAAGCTAATTGTCAAATAGAAGTTCTTATTTTGCCTTTTTTAATATTAGATATAAGATGTAATGTTTAATTTTATTTCTCTATTAGTTACCACATCTAATATTCTGATATGCTTCCTCATTTCTAGTCATATATTTGAAAAACATTTTTGACGTGCTAATCTCCTTTTTAACTATCAGATTAGGTTTGCTGTTTACCTTTGGCTAATCTCCTCAAGTGATGCCTTTTTTTTTTTTTTTTTTTTTTTTTTTTTTTATTACACCGATTCCTGAAGGAAATATCTACCATATCAGTTTTAACCCTGGGTTGGGGTTTTTTTCTGTTTCAGGAAGAAAAAAATCAAGAAATGTCTACCAATTTAAAATACCTTTCCTTGGGCATCCTGGTTTTTCAGACCACAAGTTTAGTCTTGACCATGCGCTATTCTCGGACACTGAAAGAAGAAGGACCCCGCTACTTATCCTCCACTGCAGTAGTTATTGCTGAACTCCTGAAGATTTTGGCCTGTGTTCTATTGGTCTACAAAGACAGCAGTATGTGTCAAATTCTGCACCGAGTAATTTTCTTAATCAATATGCTGTATTGTAGTGGCAACTGCAAAGTGAGTACAGGTGTATAACAAAGCATTTTCTTTCTCATGTAAGAAATAGTCATGGAAAGTAATGATACTTCACTCCTCAACACATAATAGAAGATATTGTATATTTGCTGAACAGATTTGTCTTTGAAGAATGTGGATAATGAGAGCAAGAATAAATTTTATAACAGTTTGAAGCTTGTGTTTTCTCAGATGTTTTAAGAAATTCATATGTAGGAGTAGGAAAAAAAATTAAAAGCTTTGTGTCCAAAACTTTAATGACAGTTTAGAAGCCTGTATTAAACAGCAGATGCAAAAGGGTGGAAGCAATTTCTTTACTACAGGAAAAAGCACAGTTTTAAGCTCAAAAAAAGTATGTTCAGTTTTACTCTAGTTCTTATTTGGTACATTTTATACTGGATTAGATTCCTTTACCTACATATTAGGTATTCACCAGCTTAAATTTCGTTGAATATGCATAAATATTGACGAGACTGTCAGCTTCTAGATGTGCACTTTTTAGGTGATGCTCTTTAATGTAGCATTTTCAAATTGACTACAGATGACACTTTGCAGTCTTTTTTCTTACATTATGAGTCTCAAGAAAGTCAAACATAGTATTTTGACATCTTGATAGCAATGATAGCTATAAAATGTAGGCAACCATCTTTAAGAACAGAACATTGCTATTTTATTTTTTTTCTCCTTTAAGTAAATGTTTGTT
The DNA here is from genome assembly GCA_023637945.1 of Phaethornis superciliosus. Taxonomy (NCBI): domain Eukaryota; kingdom Metazoa; phylum Chordata; class Aves; order Apodiformes; family Trochilidae; genus Phaethornis; species Phaethornis superciliosus. The sequence goes on along the minus strand of JAJQWJ010000009.1, from coordinate 11,395,858 downwards.
TCTTTTATTGTCTCTCTCGGTAGAGTGCAATTTACGGACTCTGAACAGAGTGCTACATGATGAAATCCTTAATAAGCCCATGGAAACTCTGAAACTTGCTGTTCCTTCAGGAATTTATACTCTTCAGAATAACTTGCTGTATGTAGCATTGTCAAACCTAGATGCAGCCACATACCAGGTATTGTACGTTTGGATTTCTCTGTAGGTTTCAAAATAAATCCTATGAATTAAGCAGTAGTAACTGTTTCTGGGTTCTTCTAGGTTACATATCAACTGAAAATTCTTACCACAGCATTGTTTTCTGTGTTGATGTTGAGCAAGAAATTGGGTGTATACCAGTGGCTTTCATTAGTAATATTGATGACAGGAGTGGCATTTGTGCAGGTAAATATTAACAGGTCGTTTGTGTTTATTTCATGTGTTTCTTCAAGGAATATTATGTTAGTATTAGATAAATTGCAGGATTTACCTTGGTAAATTTCAGCTTGTTTTAGTCATCTGCATGGTCAGTGAAGAGAGGCACATGCAAATGGCAATTGCATCCTGTAGGCAGCTTGTGTAAGTGGTAAGTGCTTACATATGCAAGGTAGCTGTCAGGCTCCAAAAGTCAGCAACTGAATTACAGTGATAAGTCATGCTGGCATTCTGAAGCTGTCTGGCTTATGAAATATAAATCCTGGACCTCTTTAAATTGATGGGTACAGTTCATGCACAGTTCTCCTCCTATAAATAAGCAGAAAGATGAATTATGGCTCTGCAGTCCTTTAAAAGTATTTATGGTTCAAAATGCAAAACTTTTACAAGGTCGGGATTGTCTACATTTAGTAACTGTTACTTTTGCTAGAGAACAACTTTGCATGTTATAGATGCTCATAACTTGATTTTATCAGTGAATTTTATATAACTTTTTTTATATTCAGTGGCCTTCAGACTCTCAAGCAACAGCTGCTAAGGAGCATTCGGCAGGATCTCAGTTTGTAGGCCTCATTGCAGTTCTTATAGCATGCTTTTCTAGTGGATTTGCTGGGGTTTATTTTGAGAAAATTTTAAAGGAAACTAAGCAGTCTGTGTGGATCAGAAACATTCAGCTTGGTAAGTTTAATTTTAGTAATATCTTAGAGGTACTGCAGTCTGAAGAATGTTAACCTCAAATATATACATATAAATTTAAAATTCACTAACATTATTTTATATTTTACATAACAATTTTAGTATTCTGCATAAATGTCCTTTTAAAAACAAGAGTATAAACTCTGCTAGATAGAATATTAGGAGTTGCTTTCTGATCTCAATCTAGTTCTTGATTTAACTTGGTTTTAGGGTGTCTGTAAGTTTGTACAGAATCTGTCAAATGAATTTGTAATTAAAATTTTCTAAAGAATGTGCTCTTATATAGGATTTACTGTATACTCTGTCTTCAAAAACAGTCTTTTGCACTAATTCATAAGGTATGATAAATATAAGTAGCATTTATTTTTCTTTTTTTTTTCACTTTAAAAAATAGAATACAGGAACATTCAAACAAAATATATTCCAGAGTCAGTGTTTTAAAATTAACATTTTTTTTCCTTTGTGTCTGGGTCTAGGCAGTTTTTATAGATTGGTACTTTTAATGCAAGAAAACCTTGCTTTGCTAATAAAGTTAATGAATAATGGATTAATACAAAGATAATATATAGTATATATTATATATTATATTATAATATTATATATTAGTATATATAATATACAGAGATAATGAATTAATACAAAGATCAGTTTATTTTAGTTGTCTGTGTGAGCACTGGAGAGAGTTATATGCTAAGAACAGTTCATCTGCACTATTTTAATGTCCTTATCTGTTGTACACCTGTCAGTAAGACAATACCTTCCATTCCCCTTAGGTAGTAATGGTAACAGAATTGAGACATTTTCCTGAATGAGTTTTCTTTCACCTCAAAGCAATCTTGTCCAGTTTATAGGGTTGAAAATAAATGGCATCAGCTATTTTTTTCCCCCATTTTGCAACAGGAACAACACTTAGTGTTGAAGTTCTTTCTCAAATTGAATCCCTCTAATCTTCTTGTGTAGATGATAACCATTGATTATCTATTTGAATGCATATTTTTCAAGTAGCAGAATTTCCAAGAAGAATTTGAGCTCTCCAGTGCCTTAGTATGGACTCTTAATCAAATCTGTAGTACTGTAGAATTAAGTGGTAAGGATGGTTCAGTGGATCAAGGCAGTGTACCTAGTCTGGTAGAATATAATGAACTACCATAAAAAAGGGGATATATGTTTTTTGTAACTAGATAGTCGGTCAAAACCTGGTATGGTAAAAAAAGTCTGAATACAAGTAATCTTTTTCTTTTCTTTTACTGTTGCTGTTTCACTTGCAAATGGTATAAATGCAGAACTGCTTTTTGATGATATTTTAAAACTTTTACATGTCCATAATGATTTGAAACTTGAGGATAGAATCTAAAACCCCTACTGATTATCTGCTAGTATTTATTGAAATTATACATATTAAAACTAAGTTTCATGAGCTGTGTGTAGGGGATACATCATGAGAGGTTATGCTAAGAGTGGGTAGCTGGGGCTTGGTCCATGATTTAAGGTTTGATTTGGTGTTCTAGATGGAGCTACAAATGTCCAACCCATTGCTAAGGAAAGCTTGTAATTATTACTCTCAATTTCTATGCAAAAAGCACTTCAGTGAGTAGCAGTACAGATATCCAAAACAATTTTCAAATAAACATACACAATTTTAAAAAAAATCTATGATTTTTTCTAAAACATTCTTCAGATTTTTCTACAGTACACAAAAGTATGTATGAAAACAAATGAGCTCATTAGTTTTTCAGTCAGCCTGACTGAATGTTCCAGTAGTTGCTTCGTGAAAATAATGAGATTAGAACAGGTTGCATCTCAACACAGACTGTTCAAGGTAGTGAATAGCTAGGACTGTGATATATGAAGACCTAAATATCTGTGATGATAGTGAGAATTAATTCACCTGATTTTTAAAATTTATTTTCCGTCAGTGAGCTTAATTTCCCTCAATATAAAATTCAGTACAATATATTTAATATTAAGGTTGTTTTCAGTTCCAAAGTGAAATTAATTTTGTCATACTTCATTGAAGGTTTCCTGATACAGCTTTTAGAAAATACTTAAAACATGATATCATAATTTTAAAAATGTGCTAAGTGTATCCTTTCTAAAAGTGCAAGATGTCCTATCATTCATGAGCACATCTGTCATACAGAAGAGCTTTGCAGTGGAGCAGTTCTTAAAACACAAACAGCAAAAGCCGTATGTGCAACCTGGTTTTCATTTTCATATCTATAGAGAATTACTAGAATTGTAGAAAAAAATGTTAAAAAGTTTGACTAATTTTTTAACACTCCATTTTTAACCAGTATCATGTATGGCATGTATGAATAGTTGATTTTATTTATTAATTTTAGCAGATCAGTTTGAAAATATAAGTGACCATTTCAATCTGAGCGAAACCCAAGTTTTTAGTTATGTCTACAAAAGAATAATTTCTTGACAAATGGAAGGGGCTTTCTGTTCAAAACAATGCCACCCTTTTCAGATGCAAAGAAACGTTATGAAAATAGAAGTCAGCTTTCCACAAAAATAGACTGGAAAAAATATTCTTCCTTCCTTTTCTGCTCAGGACTATGGCCTACATCAGTCACGGAGGAGGTGTTGGTGTTACTTCCATGATTCAGAGGATTAGGAAAAGTTTCCCATCTGGTAGAAAAACTCTATACTCACCAAATTATAAACTTTTCAATCTCATCTCAGTTTCTTCTTTTGACATTAAGTCTCTACTAGTATATATTTATTGTGTTTGAGACAGGTTCAGAAACCCATTTCCAAGATCCTTGTCTGAATTGGCAAACTGATAAACAGACAAATCCAGTTCTTGCTATGTTGGTGACCATCTCCTCTGCTGAAAGTACCCTGTTTTTCTTTCCAGGTTGTGCTGTATCTTCAGCCTTCAGCCATGAGTAGTTTCAGGATAACTGAAATTGTGTTTAATTGAATTTTGCTATATGCCATAAACAAAGATTACCCCATTCCAGTAGAAAGCAATGGCAGATAAATATACAAGAATGTCCTAATCAAAACAGTCAAAATTGATAATAAGTGTGGAAAATAATTTTTAAAAGAGAAAACTGAACATAGATGGCATTTGAACAAGATGGTATTGCAAGTAGCAGTCCTATTTTAGAAATTGGGTACATGTGTGTAGTCTTTGAGGACAAGGAACCTGTTTGCATGTTTCTCACCTGAAGCTTTTAAATCAATCTTGTCCTTTCAGGATTTTTTGGTAGCATATTTGGACTGATGGGTGTATACATTTATGATGGAGAGCAATTGTCAAAGAATGGATTTTTTCAAGGATACAACAACCTTACATGGATAGTTGTTGTTCTACAGGTGAGACACCTTATATCATGTGAAGGCACTTGGGATTTACTCTTCTGTAAATGACTGTGGAAAGTAATGGATTTCACTGAGAATTCCATAGTCAAAAAGCTTGCCTATCACTATTAGAATAAACCTCAGAATAAAAACCTGAAAAATATATGGCAAATATATAACTAAATTTTGTGAAATATAAAAGCACATAAACATTATTTCTTTTGCAATGTTTTTAAAGAAATATACTTGCCCTCCCTTCTGTGTCTCAAAATGTAGTGTTACAAGCATCCACTAATTTGATGATGGTCATATGAGCAACAATTTCTTTAATGAAGAAAGAAGGACTCCTCCCATGTTAATCTTCAAGAGTGTATATCCATAACATAAAATAAATGTAATGGTTCTAAACATAGACAAAAGCTTTTCCTAAAAGTAAGCACATGATATTAAAATATTGTTCTCAGGCACTTGGAGGACTGGTGATTGCTGCTGTGATAAAATACGCAGACAACATTTTGAAGGGTTTTGCAACTTCTCTCTCTATTATACTGTCAACATTGATCTCCTATTTCTGGCTGCAAGATTTTGTCCCTACAAGGTAAGAATTATTTTCCATCCTGGGGGGAAAATAAAAAAAAGGTTGTAAAAGTAATGCTTATGAGATCTAACTGCAAAAATAAATAAATTAGTAAACAAACCAGTCCTAACCCACATTTAGAATATTCAGATAAAGCTTGCTTGTAAAAGTTTAATTTCATAGCATAATTTTTTCACTGTAGTTGGCAAGGGTAAATTTTCTGTAAGATACTCTCCCGTAGGTCAGGTGTAATGAATTTCAGCTCTTGGTTTTTGACCAAGCTCAGTGTTCCAGTTCACTGTCCCTTTCTCTTCCTTCCTCCCTACCCAATCTCTCCCCCCTTGTTCAGCGCCTGCTTTGCTTTTTGCCGAATGCATCCCCCTGGTTAGGATGCTTGCCTTGCACTGCCCTGGGCTCTGCTCTTGGGACCAGCCCTCCCCTTCTGGCTGTTCTGAACAAGACCATGACAAAGGGCTTGCTTGTCTCTGCTTTCCTCTGTGTCCTCCAAGTGTTCAGATAGATCTTCCACAAGCCTTCTCATGGCAAGAGGAGTTATGTCTGAGCTATGAGAATTATAATAATCTTCTGACTGTCCGGGTTTTAATTCAAAAAGTAATATTTGCAATGTTAGCAGGAGTTTACTTAAGCATTCAAAAGTGGAAATAGAACAATTACTCTGGCTTAAAAAGTGAAAGGCATTTAAGTTATAAATAGCCTATACGTGCCCCGTTAAGCAAATCTAGGAAAATGTGTAAGAGATTTTCTGTGCTCAAATGGAAAATTAATAAGTAACTTACCAGCTTCTGCAAACAGGGTGAAAATGGAAGTCATGGTAAATAATTAAATAATAGGGAGCAAAGTAGTAGCATGTAGAACTTGAAGCCATCTCATTTAATAAAATTTGATTAACTTGAGTTAATAAAACAATTTCTAGTACCTTGCCTATGGCAGCTAAATTTATCTGAACTGAAAATGAGTAATTGTTTCTCTCACTTCAACAAACATTTTTAATTGGGATAATAGATGTAAAGTACTTAGGTGCTTAAATGTGGTGCAATGGATCATGTCCAGAAATAGGCCAACTCTATTCTCTGAACAAGTATCATGTCATGTGCCACAGGTTTTTTAGCGTTTGGTTCAGAAAATGAAATTGTCAACATTGTCATGTCCTTATGACAAGGTCCTTTTCTAAAATGTGTACCAATTGTCTGTTGGCTTTGGATATTTTGTTTCAGACTTGTAACTATCAAAACAACTCAAAGGCTCATCTGTCACAGTACAAAAGATGCCTTTATTATATTTTCCTTACATAAATCTTTATGTATCTGCCAAAAATCAAATTATACTGACTTGCAGGCTGGTTCTTGGGCAACAGTAATTTGTTTTGACATAAGCTTTGGACCTCAAAGCAAACACGACTCCAACAACATGCTGTAGGTAAGATGTTAAAAGTACTTCTTTGCTTTCTGCTGGCATTTTGCACAGAGCTTTGGGCAAAGGAGGAAAAAAGAAATTGGTCTGATTATTTTTGACAATTTTTCCATGAAAGTATAATTTTAATTTCCACAGTATGTCAATAGAATGATACATTAATTTGTGGATGTAAGTTGCTTATTTCAACTTCTTCCTGCATTCTTCTGTAGTAAATACATGCAAGCGATTTTGTTCTTTATACATTGGAAAATTATAACGTACATTGTTTTGTTCCCTTAGGAAAAAATGCTCTTTCTTTTGATTGCGTTACATAAATAAAATTGCATTGACTAAAATGAGCTAACTTTTTTTGTTTATTTTTTTTCATCCTTATTCTATTCAGTGTCTTTTTCTTCGGAGCCATCCTTGTAATAGCAGCTACTTTCCTATACGGTTATGATCCCAAACCTGCAGGAAATCCTATTAAGGCATAGCAGACTTTCTCATCAACCTGCTTCTCAAGATCATGCACTGGGGGCCTTGCTAACAATGGCATGTGGAAAATGTCATTTTGTACTGCAAGGAAAGGATTTCTCCCCTGAATCTATTGAAAAAAAAAAAAAAATGCTTATGAGTAGTTTTGAACAGTCAGATGGGTTGAAGGTGAATGCTGATACTGCCTGTAACTGATGGGGGGGAAAAAAAAAAAAAGAATGCCCAGTGCAACTTGCTAATAAAAACTTGAAAGGAACAAAAAGTTTCCAAGAAACTTGCAATTAGGAATGTTTACAGCTTTGACTGGGATTGCATCAAAAGAATTTACTGTACTGACTGCTGCAGAAATGTCCTATGCACTCTTTGAAAGAGCACATGACAACGTTGTCAGATTGTATGTTTTTGCAATTTGACTGTATTTAATCTTAGAAAATATGTTTTTAACTGTTTGTCTATTTACATGAAATAAGCTGAATATACATCATAGTTCCAAAGGGATGGTTTAATTAGGTGTTCCTTATTAAAACTGTGAAGATTGAAGTATGATTGAAAAACACTATGACATCAAATATTTTTATATTTTTAGAAGGCTGATTTAATAAGAAAAATCTGTTCTTAAATCATAATATTGTAATTCTGTTCTTCATATAAGAATATAATAAGAATGTTAACATTCTAACCTAAGTGCAGAAAGGGAGAAATTCAGAGTGAAAGCTGGGAATCTTTGTTGATACACCAGCCTTTGTCAGGTTAGCCTGTCTGTTCCAGGAGGTGCAATAACTCTGTGAACACAGGATGGAGGTTACCTGATACTAAGAGTAGGGTTACGCTGGAGTGCTTGCACAGATGTAATGTTCATTCTTTTTATTGATTATAAATCAACTTCTTCATAGAACCTTTAAAATCTTTTTAACGCGTTAAATATTCTCTGGGTATGTTTTTTTTAACCACAAAAAAGAAGTAAAAGTGCCCACAGTACACATTTTAAATGAACTGTTTTTTTCTCCTGTAACAGCTCCATCTGGGGCTATTATGCTGTATCATCTATCTACTGTACTTTATTTACTGAGGTGTTTTTTACACAAGAGGTGTTTACACATTAACCCTCCAAGGCTTTTTCAGTATATTTCTATGTAATGACATAAGTAGAGATTTTATTATTATTATTATTACTGCTTTTTTCTGGGAGTCCTTGAGTCAGCAGACCAAAATGAGTTCTTTGGAGCTATTCCATCTAGTAGTGGAATTACTTTTAACAGAAATCACAAAGAAAAATTAATTAATTGTGCAATAGGTAAATACAAAAGCATACTGTTCTTCTGTTTCAAACAAACAGAAAAAACCAACCAAAACTTCTCAAAGAAACCTAGATGTAATTAGAACTTAAATCAATTAGACTGTTATGAACACATCACTTGTTCAAGTCTTTGTGTATATCCATAAACACACAAAAAAATAATGCCAGGGCTAATAAAGAAAAAAAGATGTCTTTAAAAAATGCTTGTTTTCAGCAGGCTTGTTCACCATTGATACTAATATAGAGTGACTTCATGTCTACATTACACTTGTAAAGGGATACATTTACACAGGAACATATCAGTAGTTCCTTACCTGTATAATGGCAAGTGGTAAAAGTGTATGGTTTTGGTTTTTCCCTAACTTGTGTGCTTTCTCATTTCTGGCTTGTCCTAATGAACATGTTGTGAAGAAAGAGGTGTTTTTAAATGTTTCCCAGAGTACCTCATCCTCTTTTTCACATTTTAGTGGTGGATTGACAAGGAGATTCTTTAAGAGTACTCAGATTTTTTTTTTTTAAAGAAATGTTGTAAAAGGGAAAGGAAAAATTCCACTTACTGCAGCCAAAGAAAACCAGTGTTTTCCGTCTGCTGGCAGTGTCGTGGGATTATCAGCTTTTTGTTTGCTTATGGTATCAGAGTGACACATTAAAGAAATTTCAGAGTTATGCCAAGAGTTTGCTGAGCTTTGTGAACTCTTGAATGCTGCCTGGTAGTCAAAGCTGTCACATACCACCCTAACTTGGCATTCTGTGTTGGTATTAAACCTTTTACCAATAGCACTAAATGTGGTAAAATCTTTGAAGAATGACATTCAGTCATTTCACCACTGAAATACAACACGAGGTAAGATGTGTGCACAGCACAGACTGGGAAGTGACCGTGGCTCTGAAATGATCTGAGAAGTGTTGGTAGTAACATCTGTACTGGAGTTGGGCCTACACAATACTTTTAATTTCATTAATGAAAGTGGGAATGTCCAGGTGATAGAATTGGTTACTCCCTTGAGGAATTTCTCAAAAAAATAAGTACATTGAGAACACTTTAAACCCAGTTGCACAGGAAAAGACAAAATAGGACAAATAATCACCAAATTGTGTGAGTTATCTTACATTAACCCAGTTTTATTGTTTCAGATGCATCTCTCATCATTTGTTGAGAAGCATCAGTGTAAATGAAAACAGGAATATGTGCTCTTTGGTTTAGAATAGGATGTCATACAGCTTTGGAAAACAATGTATAAAGGAGCAGTAATTCCTGTCTGCGGGTCAGTGACTCCTCACTTTCAATTGACAGTTCCATTAAATTTTCCAGTAGAAGGATAGATCTCTCCATAAACTACTTGCTGTAAAAGAAAAAGGAATTTGCATTTTTGAGTTGTGTTTTCTCAGCACTTTACAGACTAAGGACAGACTTGTCTGAGGCCCTCTAGGCTGAAACATGTTATTCTATACAGAAGGATGACAGCATATGTTTTGTGAGAACTGAAAGGATCTGTGGAGGGTTTACTGATTTCTATAACCCTTGCAATCTGAGACCATATGCACATTTTCTCACTGAGAAACTCGTATCTGGATTTTGAGTTACAAAAAACAAAACAAATAAACAAAAAACAACAAAAAAACCCCCAAACCAATTCTAAGTCTGTAACTCATTAATTAACCAAAGAAGTTTAGCTAGCAGAGAGCATTGGGAAATAGGGAATAGTGTGCTTTGAGTTTGCCCTAAAACCAGGCTGTAGGAGTCTTATCTTTCAAGAAATATCTTTCAAGAAAGACAAAATCTTGTCTTTCTAGACTATTTTTCTGACTTTTAGACAATGGATTTGTTAGTTTAGCTGTATACTTAGGAGGCTAATCTATACTTAGAAGAATTTTATTTAAATATTTATAAAATTATAGCTAGGTATTTATTTGCAATAACTTGAATAATGTGATTTATTTTTTTTAAGACCTATATAATGAAAGTACTAGTATTTATTGAATATTGAATATTTGGTAGTTTTATTTGAGAATCTCTGGGAAACATGATAAATGGTAATATAACAATAAATGTAGAACTATTTCAAAGTAAAATCAGCAGTTCAGTGGTTAAAAATCTTGAGTCTAATAAAGTAAGATACTTTTCTTTAAACATTGTATTTCTGTGCTGTCCACAAGTGCCCAAGAGTATTTTTTTCTCAAATAATTTTATATTCAATTTTGTTTTAGACAAACTACAAGAAAACTTCCCATTTTGTTTGCTTTAATAATGGGTAGATTAATGTTCTAGATCCAGCTTCTGCAAGATAACACCTTGGGGTTTCTTTTCAACTTTTTAGAAACTATTGTGTTGGTTTTCCTCAAAAAAATACCTTATTTTGTTAGCATATACTTGCATTTCAGATACTCATACAGTCCTCTCAGATTTTTAGAGGTACACAATTGTTTTATGTTTCTAACTTTATTTTTATGGCTGTAATTCAAAAGACTATAAGGGATTTTGTTCAATTGTTTCAAAATTGATATATGAAATGTTGCATTTCTTCTGTTTTTCATTGTCACTAGCTTTTATATTTTAATATATTTCCTTATGAACCATGCATATTCTGTTGTATTTAAGCCATCATTTTCCAGATATGAAGTTGTTGCCCATTTCCTTCTGTTGACAGAGTTTCTTGCTGAATGCTGTGTATGAGGAAAGTTATTTACTGTTTTCTTGTATGAAACCCATGTTTTGTATGAATGAGATATTAGAAAATATTAAAGTTGTTTTTTGTGTACTAGAAAGCTAATGCTCATCTGTAACATGGTATTATACCATATATGTGGTAGTGTATCATTACCTATAGTATTCAGTTACTATAAGAATGTACAAGAAGTCTTTATTTGCCTTTGTTTTCATTATTTTGTTCATTTTTATTGCTCATTATTTTCCACAGGAAGTTGCTAAAGAGTTCCACTTCTTCCAGGTAAGCTCATTATATGGTTTTAGATATCTAGAAGTAAGATGGTTTTACTGAAAAAAAGGCAGGGGAAAATGCAGCTAAATTAGTGGGATTAATTAGATTATAACTTCTGCTCTGGTTGCTGTGAATCTAAATTTCTGTTCAGTTGAATTTATAACTTTCTAATTATTTCCTGGTAGGTGAATTTTCAACTCCTTCTAGAAGAAAAAATATCTGCCCTCAGGTGCTGTTTAATGTTCATTCTTGATTGTCTGCTGCACATTTGCATGAAAGAAAAGACACGACATTTTAACTCTTGCCTTCAATCTTCCATCACTGTTCTGACTGTAGTTGGCTGTATCCATTCATTAGCTCAGTAAACATTGCTTATATGATAAGCCTATGCTTATGTTTCCTGCCAGGAGTAACAGTTCTAGATTTTTTTAAGTTTGTCTTTAGTGTCAGTGTATTTTAAATCTCATTTTAAATATGAGACCAAATATTGATCATACATTCAAACCATCATAACAAAATGTTAAGGTAGTCTTAAGATCTTTTTATATGTTAATGTTGATATTTATGTGTGCTTACACTTATATTTCTAATATGTGGTGTTTCCAGATGGTTTGGGAACAGTTTTGTGGTTTTTTTGATATAACATTGCTGAATCATGGAATGCATCTTCCATTATCTAATGCAGTCTTTTATAAATCCATATTGAAGTAAAACATTATTTTTTTCTACATATATATAATGTCACTATAGTAATAAATTCGTTAAAATTAAGCACTGGCTTTATTAAGAATATGTAAAACTGTTTGAGAGCTTTGTAAATGGAGAGGCTTGCCTTATGCATATTTTAGCAGAAATAAAACAGTGTTTCAGTTAACAATTGCTTGTTTAGAACATAGTTTTTGGCATAATTTTATAGAAACTTCAGACAGCATACATGCAACTTTTACCATAAGCTTTTAACATACAGTTTACTGAATTTTGCCAGAAATTTAGTCTTGACTGAGCTATGCTTCTTTCTGACCACTGTATCATGGCTTCCTGTGAACCACTTTCCAGCAGTGGTCTTGTGACTGTCTGTCTCTGCACACTTCCAGCCTGAAAATCCTGATCTCCTTGTTCAAGACTTTGGTTCCTGAATTGGAGGTGGTGGGGGTGTCTGGTTATCAAGTACCAAATTGTATAGCATGGGATTGTAAAACACTGTAATCCTGTGTAGGAGAGTTTTGCCACAAGTCACCAGGAGGCAGCTGGTTATTCAGTTGCTTTCCTTCCCCAGATTTAAATATTTAATTTTTATAATAGTGGAAAGTGATACACAATATACCCTCTGCAATGCAGCACAGTCAGTTCAGTCCTGTTAGAATTTAGAATCTGAGGTTTTGTATGGCTATAATTTACAGTATATCAAAGACCCGAAGAGTTCACAAACACATTGCTATATATAGTGAATAATGTGTTCCTGCCATTTCCAGAGATGTATATAATAAAATCAGGTCGTTTCACCAGCTGTGCACCAATGATGTTTATTTCTATCCATTCCCTTTGTCACTTCCCCTCTGACCTTAGTCATCATACACAGCATAATTCAAACTGAAGTTTTTAGGCCATTAGGTAACAGAAATTATTAATCAATTAACTCAAGGAGCAGAATACTGGGATGCAGACCATAGGGTTCTCTTTCACTTTGGTCTGAAAGCAATCCATTGGGGTCTTAACTGAAACCATATATACTAGCAAGTAGTAGTATGCATTTACTTTGTGTAGAAGCTTAAATACTACACATGTTTAGATGTAACAGACAATGTTTGTTTCTCTTCTTCAGGAGATATAATGTTTGTCAGGAATTTGTCTCTCCATTAAGTAATGGCAGAGTGGATTATGTCAGACCTTATTTAGGTAAGTGGAATTTGATATTTGAAAACATGTAGCTAGATGAAATTCATTACAGCAGAAGCAAGTTATGTCTCTCTAGGGTTTATTCTAAAGTTAGGAATTCTTACTTGAATCATCTGCTCAGCCTACATGAGCAAATTTTATATTTAAGGTGCAATTATTTTGAGATAATTACATCAATGGCAATGCTTGGTATAATATAAAGGTGTGAGTGGAAAATCAGCCGTTCAATCAGCTTAGTTACAAAATGTCTTTGCTGAGATTTAGTTGTTAACTTTTTTTTACCCGAGTTCCTCACCTGTCAAGAACATGTCTGGGTGACACTTCCACCAATATTTAATAGCAGTCACTCCAAGGAGTAGACGCAAAAGCATATCACAGTTTCAGGCCCCCTCTGCTCTTCAAATAGAAGGGGTGAGAAACCCTGCAACATACTGCAGTTGTCACATACTTGTCATAACTTATTTAAACTTGTAACAAATTATTGATAATAGTAATGGCTGCAAACATCCTATTTCCCCTATGCGTAGCCTAATAGATCCACATTAGTATTGTGACCTAGAGGTTGCTTGTCTTTGTGTCACTGTGAGAGCAGAGTAGATCCACTGAGCTGAGTAGGGCTGTGCCTTACAAAATTCATGTTCATTAGAAGTTGCAAGACAGGACCCGGGATTTGTCTTAAGGGTGATGGTTTAACTGAAGCTCACACGATGACAAGTGATTTACACCCTTTTGTTACCATAGTGGTGTGGGTGCTGAAAGGGAGCTGTACAGTGTGTACTGTACAGGTCTCTACTCTGGGTGAGGGTTGGTAGAAGCCTCTGTATAGACAGAGATGTTAATGTGCGGCTGAAGTTTGGGGAAAAACAGGGATGCTGCAGGAGCTGGAGAGATAGGGATATACAGCAAGGGGGCTGGAAGATGGGAGGACTGAGTAAAGAGCACAGAGACATGACTGGAGAGCTGTGTCAGGGACCATGAATGTAGTAATAGCACTGGATGTGGACAGGTGCTCATTGGTTTAGTGCTGCCAGATATTAGCTGTGATGGAAATGAAATTGTAAACCATAGAATATTCGATAATCATAGTACACCTTTCTGAAATATTTTCTTCAGTGATGGGTATAATCTCTTGAGAGCTCCAGCCCCTTACTGTATTACTTGCAGGCTGTGGTACATCAGAACCTGAGAAGGCCTGCCCAGGTGAACTTGTTAAAGCTTTCCTAAGCTATATTTAAAACTGAGGAGTAAGAAAGCAGAGTGTCTCCAAGTTACATTTTTAAGATGGAGTCTATGTGAAGTTATGTGCTTTGGCCTTAGAAACGTCTTTCGAGGTCTAGCAGGTAAATGCAGTAGGAACTGCCTGTTTGTGCCTCTCTTTGCCAGGCGCCTCAAGGCAGCTCCCGGAGGAGGGGCAGGGCTGGGACACACTGAGGCTGGAGGCAGCTGGAGGGCGGGCGCTGCGGTGGTGTCTGAGGACACGGGCCCTCTGAGGGGCGGAAAAGCCGCGGTCATGCCAGTGTTGTGATAGGCGAGCCGCCTCCGGCGGTACCGGGGGTCGGTGTGCCGGGAGATGGAGGTTGTTACCGAGAGGCAGCACTGGCGGGGCGGCACTGCCGCACCGAGCTCGTTGCCAGGGGCACTGCCTCCGTCTCCCGCCGGCGAACCGCACGGCTTTTGGCAGCAGTTTCGCCTTTTTTATTCTCTTTTCTTTTGTTGTTGTTGTTATTTGCTTTGGATGCGTTGCATTTTTCCAGCCCTGTCCGCTCGTTCTGGGAGAGGCGCCGAGGCTGCCGGGCCGGTGCTGGGGGCGGGACGGGCTCCTGGGCGGAGCGGGCGCCCGGGGGCGGGGCGTCCTTCGCACGTGACCAGCGGCCGGCCAATGGGGCGATCGCGTGATGCGCGGCGGCAGCGGCAGCGCCCGGTAGTGGTTGGCCAAGATGGCGCCGGGTGTGTGAGCGGTGGCGGCAACGAGGGGAGGGGAGGTGTAGGCCCAGCTGCTGGGGAGGGTCCGCTGCTGCCCCCCGCTCCTCCCCCCTCCCCGGTCCCCCCCGGGGCTGTAGGATGGTAAAATGACGCAGGGGGGGAAGAAGAAGAAACGCGCTGTGAACCGCAGTATCATGCTGGCCAAGAAAATCATCATTAAGGACGGCGGGACGGTGAGGCCGGGCGGGGCCGGGGGGCGGCTGTGGGAGCTGGGAGGAATGTGGGCGAGATGGCGGCGGAGACCCGGGTCCCGCGGCGTTGCGGAGGGCTGGCAGGGGTCGGGCAGGGGGCCGAGGCAGGTGCGGCCGGGCCTGGGGGGTCGGAGGTCCGGTGCTGGGCCTCGATCAGCCGCGGCTGGCGGCGTGCGAGCGGGCCGGGCTGTGGCAGCGGGGCCGAGCTTAGTGGCGAGGGTTCAGCTGCCTGTATGGTGAGGGCTAGCGCAGCCCCCACACCTCTGT
The DNA here is from genome assembly GCA_023637945.1 of Phaethornis superciliosus. Lineage (NCBI taxonomy): Eukaryota > Metazoa > Chordata > Aves > Apodiformes > Trochilidae > Phaethornis > Phaethornis superciliosus. The sequence goes on along the minus strand of JAJQWJ010000009.1, from coordinate 11,380,378 downwards.
CCCGGCATCCCGGGCTCCTTTCCTTGAGGTCGGCACCGAGGAACACCTGTAAAGGTGTCGCGCCAGTTCAGGCTGCTTCGTGAGTGCCCTTTCTGAGCCAGGGCCGATTTTTAGGCCTCGGGGGCAACTCTGCAAAGCTGTATCGTCCCGGGGGTTAGGCACAGGTAACTATCACTTAACGTCAGCCCGAGATCGGGCCGTACCTGTCTAAAACTAACGTTACATTAAAAAGTATTTAAAGGAATCTCTGCAGAAGGCGATGGGCAGGCCCGGCCACCTGCCAGCTCGCCCATCGCCATCGCTGCAGCCTCCCGGCCCCGCTGCTTCCTTAGGCTGGGAAAGGATTGGCCAGCGAGTGGGATAAACTTCTTGTCAAAGTCCTGTGGAAAGGCTTCCTGGAAGAAATGTTTTGCAGTTCCCTCCCACTGTCTCGCTTCCTCCTAAATACACACATTTTAAAAGAAAGGAAGCTGTTAAGTGTTTCGGGGCTGTTGGAGCTTGTTGGGTTTTTTGTTTTGTGGTTTGGGTTTTTTTTGGTAACAGATGGAGTAGCATTGCTTCCAATGTATCCTTGCCCCTGGAATTTTTCCACAGTGTAACAATGTGTAGCTTTGATAATACTCTTCTAAATACAGTATCACTGTTTCATAAAGAGACATCTGGACAGACTGGTGGTCCTTCAGTTTGTCTTTTGAACAAAAATGGAGAAGAGAGACATCTGAATCACTATAGCTGTTCGTCCAGCTGGTGGCCAGCCATCTGGATTATTTGGTGGTAAAAAGAAAGAGTAATTCCAGTGATGGATGTCGATGTTCTCCAGGACATGTTTTCCTGATCTTTGTAAAGATAGAAATGCATGAGATTACCTTCAACACATGTTAAATTTTGAAAATATTTTAGAATGAGTAATAGAAACAGAGTAAATGTTGTTATTCATGGGACATGGTGCTCCAGAAGATTACCCTCTGCAGTGATCTTTGATTAAAATACAGTGTACTTCCAAGTATCTTTTTCTCTTAATTTTAACTTCCTTTTGCCAAAAGAGAAGAAAGGATATTATAGTAACTGCATTCAGTGTCTCTCACCAGTTTCAAAACAGAGTGCAAACTTGCATGAGTTCAGTGTGTTTTCAGTGTTTATAAAGGGGAAAATGGACCATGACTATTAGATGAAAGCCTGTAGATTTTTGCTGGATTACAGAAATACCAGCCTGGGGTATTTTATTTCTTCAAATATATGGTTTGAGAATTTATTTGTTTTAAATACACGTTTAAGGCTATAAAATCCGGTGTAACAGTATTCTTTATGCTGACAGGAAAATCTTTATGCTTGGATTTTTTTATAAGGTTTTCTAAATTAGCCTCTGCTCAATTAATTAGCCTCTGTGCTCAGTCTCCTTAAATTCTTTGCTTACCCAACAGGCTATGTAACATTATGGGATACAGGTAAATTAAAATAGCCCCCGTCTCCAACTGGCAAACCAACTGGCAAATCAAGCACCAAAGTGAACTCTTTGCAGCCTGATTGGTTTACTTTTAAATGACATCAAAGAAAACTGTGTGACTCTCTTGCTGGCAAGAATATATAGCTGTTTAATGAGGCAGTGTCACAGGCAAAAAGTTTACTGATAGGGAACTTCTATCAATTTAATTTATTGTCACTTATAATCACTGGTTCTGCTATGGGAAAAAAAAATAAGCAAAAGGGAGAAAACAGCCATTGCCACTGCAAAGCCTCTCCTCCCACCACAGGTTATACCGTGTCCTGTTTGCAAGTTGGTGGGTGGTGGTGTAGTATCAGTGGAGTGGTTTCAGCACTGTTTGATTTTTTCTTCCTTTATAAATAGTTGGAATTAAGCTTTTGCAAGAGTATGCATTTTTGAAGCAGGCGTGAAATGAGTTGGGAGGTGCATGCCTGTGCAGTGCTACGGAGAATTAGAGCTCAGAACTTTATTTTCTTTTCCAGGAGAGGAACAGCAGCTATCATCTAGTTGCTTAGATAGTTATTCTGTTGTTACCAGGTGTGTGTTCTCAAGGCTTCCTGGCGTATGCCCTGGCATGACTGACAGTACAGTGTTTGGTTAAAGATATTTTTTCTCTAGCTAAGGAAAGGAACATTCTTAGAGCACTGGTTTGTGCCACAGATTTTGCCAAACATGAATATGCACTGCTCTGGCTCTGTGGCTGTAGAGAAGGGTTGCTGTTACTCCAGTTGGAACATCTTGGTGCCAGATTGTTCACACAAAGGCTCCATATCATTTATCTTCAGATGTAAAGCCTTCTGATTTGGTTGCAGTTAGGCTATTACCTTACATTACACTACATGAGCCAGGTTGCAAAGCATAGCGGGGTGGGTTTATAATGATGCCTGGGATAAGTGAGTATTAGCAACAAGAAAGCAAAGATGTTTAACCCTAGTGATCTAAATGTCACTTGTGTTTGTCAGTGTAATGAAAGCATGAGATCAGGTTGTTTACAGCTGGATTACATGGCAGAGGGCAGCAGTCACCTGCTTGTATGCCTCTGAAATTGCCAACAATTTAGCTGTGCAGAACAGCCACTGGTTTCGTTCTGCTGTTTTGGTTTGTCCATGTGATCTCTGAGTAGCTGCCCAGAGCTGGACAAGGGCAGTGTAGAGACATTGCTGTTGAGCTTGTGTTTGCTGTATGTGAACAGAATGCAGGTGCTTTTGAGCCCTGGTGCTTGGAGGGACAGGGATGGTGTGTGACTCCTACCTCACCATCTTTTATACTGTGGGAGGTCACAGGCTGGTAACCTGACAGGAATCTGGAAACCATGAGACTGAAGCTGATTTTCTGTACGACACTGAGATAGTTACTTATGGTTTGTGCAGAACGGGGTAAGTTTTTAAGGTAAAACTCAAATAAGACTTGTGGGTGGAAAGGGAGAGGAAATGTGGGAAGTGAAGATAATTATAGCCACTTTCTGTATCTATAAAGACTGTTATTTTACCTCCTTAAGAGAACAGGCTGAAAAAATAGCAGAAATATGTGTATGGTATGGCTGTATTTACTGAAGAGGATTTGAGAAAGGAAAATAAACCAGTGCTAAGGTACTGTTGTAGCTCACCATTTACATATTGATATGGTTACTTTTGGAAATTATTATATTTTCCAGCAGTAGGAGTAAATGGACAGTGTGTTTTTCTGTATTTATTTCCTTCATTTGTTCAAAAACCTTTTTTTATTTTTTTCTGTGGTGGAAATACTGGAATCTGGAAAGAAAAGATGGAGATTCCACAGCCTCACTGGGCAGCCTGTATTTCACTGTGTGCCTCCAGTCCTGTCCCTGACATGTCTGAGAAGAGTCTGGGTGTGTCATCTTTGCCCCCTCACATCAGCTCTTTAGACTCATTGATAAAATCCCCCTGAAACTTCTTGTGAAGCAGCTGCTTGTGTGTGCTCAGTAGAAGTGCTTGATGTCACCAAATCAGTGCCACTCTTGTTGGCTACTCACCGTCACACAAAGCTGTGAGAGCAAATGTAAAGGCAGCACTTCTAAGCTTAAAGAATGTATATGAGATTTCTGATTTTCATATGAGGTATTCATAATGCCTCCATGTGAAAATAGTTAGTGCACTGTTTCCTCAATTTGCAAATGATGAGCTGTGGCATGTTGTTTGACAGGGTATGTTTAAAAGGTGTATGAGATGAGCAGGTTGTCCCTCCCATGCACTTTTTGTTCTCCTCAAAAGCTACTTCTGGCTATACCAAATAGTGGAAGAATTTGAAGTTTAATTTTTTTCAAATCTTTTATCCAGGGCTCATCCTGCATTTGTAGCATATTGTAACTAATGGGCCTGCTCCCAGGATTTGGGAATTGATCAGTGCTGAGATTCACCTATGGTGTTTGCTACTTCAGTTTTTCTCTCCTTATTTAGGGCTATCGAAGTTTTTGTCCATAGTCATGGTGCCTTTTAATAACAGAAGTACTGTAACACTGTTTGATAGACCAAATAATGAGGCTTTGGGATAGCTGAATATGAACACTAACAGGTTTGAGCTTATGAAGACTTTATTTCTGTTCAGCATCATGTGGGCATAAGCATCTTTCTTGGGGAAAAGGAACTAATTCTCCAAAGGAAAGTCTGTTGCTGTGTCTTTGCTTTCCAGACTGGTAGTATAAGTGGTTTAATTTGGTAAGAGAGCATGCTTTGTCTTCTGCAGAGACCTGTCAGGATGTTAGCAAGAAAAGGATAAAAAGGGAATTTTGCTCAGGACAAGTTAGATTAACTATATTCCAGTGTTTTGAGTTCTGTTTAATTTCTTAATCTTTCTGTTTATAGTGTTTAGATGTATTTCTCGTGACTTTGATAGATTGTTAGATGTTTTAATCACCTGTATTTTCTCTTGTTTTAGCCTCAAGGAATAGGTTCACCTAGTGTCTACCATGCTGTTATAGTGATCTTCTTGGAGTTCTTTGCTTGGGGACTCTTGACAGCACCTACTCTGGTGGTAAGTGGCATGCTTAAGTTTTTTCTTCCTGAATGGGAGATTGGGCAATTGCTGCAAAGGCATTGAACATCTTCTGAATTCAATGAAAGCTCTAAATTACTGACTTGATCTGTTGTGAAAGTGAAAACTTGTATTTTTATGTGGAATCAGGCATTTAAAATTATTTCACTAAAGCAGTGTAATGAAGCAGCATAGCTGTCTGTGTACTAACACGCAAGCTTGCATGTGAGTATTTTCTGACTTGAAACCAGTAAGACAGTAATGAAATCATCTTATCTTTCAAGATGCTACAAGGAGTTGGCACATTACAAAAATAAACTTGAAATTTGGAAAAATTATGCAAACTTGTGTGTGTAAGTAGAGAGATCTTTGCTGACCTGGCTGTGCTTTAAACAGATGCTTCAGAGCACAGGCCCTGTTCCACCTGTCAAAGCTTCCCTCTTATTAGTGACATAGTCATACAACCTGTTTGTACCAAATTATTTTCTAATGTACTTGGTTGCTTTCCATTTGGAATTAATCTTTGAGAGTGAGACATGCTTACAAATTAAAAGGAGCAACTGCCTACAGATCTCCAAGCAAGCTCCACCTAAAAGTCAGTCTTGGTGCAGCTCTGTAAGCTGATGTTAACCCTGCACAATCTCTTGGATATAAACTGCCCATTGGTCTCTGGACGGAATCTCTCTTACCTAACACAAGTTTGACTGAGAGAGGCACATATTTTAACCATCATATCCAGGCTTTGGTCACCAAACTGAGAGGTGATGTGTCTGTCCCCAGCCCCATGCGGATGACACAGCAATATGTGGAGAGTCTGATCTGAAACAATTTTTTAGGTTCTCCGTGATTGGTTAAGATTTTAGACACTGAAGCTGGATGACATGAATCCTTCCCAAAGCACTAAGAGCTGAGGTCTCTATCCAGTAAAGCTAAAATCACAAAGTACTTTCCATGTAAATTAAAGATTAAATGAATTACTTGTGGTGTGTCTTTTTCTATATTTTATGATAATATAAAACTACTTTAGGTGTGCCACTGTAGAAGTTGGATGCACCACAAGCAAGATTTGTAGTTAATAACATTGTGTAAATGACAGTGTTTTCTTCCTTCTCCAGGTTTTGCATGAAACCTTCCCAAAACATACATTTCTAATGAATGGTCTAATTCAAGGAGTAAAGGTAAGGTGGTGAAAGTTAATCACAAATATAATTTAAAGTGAGTGGGGGAGGAATATAGAATTGTCTGCCAATTAAGAGAGATATTGAAGAGATTTTTTTTTAATACAGCATTCACAGTATAAATAACAGAGCAGAATAAATTATTACTAAAAAGCAAGTAGTCATCATTTTACTTGTGGTAAGACACTGCTTGGTCTGTATCTGCTGTTTATGTTCAGCAACTAAAAAGGTGGTTGGCTAATCCCAAATGACACACATGGTGTTAAAATTTGACAGTTTTTTACTTGGAGCTTGTTGCTCCAGTAGGGTATTTTCAATTACGTATGTTTATGTGGATTGTAAATATATAAAATGATAAAACACAGCTTATAAAATTGCTAATATGACTGGATCATATGCATTTTTAATTTTGTGTAGCTCTGAGGTAATAAATCTCAAATTTTATGTAACCAGACATAGAAGGTCAGTGTAATGCTTGACCATGTTGCCTTTAAGGCATTGCCCTGCCTGCTGTAAGATTGTGGTATCATCACCTATCACTACTCTTAACTGCTTAGTTCTAACTAACAACATTGGGTTTTTTTTCCATTTAGGGCTTATTATCATTCCTCAGTGCCCCACTCATAGGTGCCCTGTCTGATGTGTGGGGACGAAAGTCCTTCTTGCTGCTAACAGTATTTTTCACCTGTGCACCAATACCACTAATGAAGATCAGCCCTTGGTTAGTAAATTTTTTCACACTAGATGTGCTGTTTCTTGTCAAGGTTGCTGTATAGTGCTTGTGTCTGTAGCTTCGTTGATGACGTTTTTGCTCAGTGGAAGGTTGAGGCTTCTGTATTACTTCAGTACAAAGTTGGGAGAATGGAGTCACACTGAAGTAGCTGCCATGAGGCCAAATGCCTTGGTCAGAATTTTCAGAAGTGCTGCTGTCAGCCCCACTTCCTAGCTCAGCACATCTGAAAAAGGTATTAGAATGATAAACTGTGGAGGTCTTTATTGTGGCCATTTTACACAAATACTAACCAACTATGCAGAAATTAAAACCTTTCCTAATGGTAGCTAGTGCATGAAGTAACCATTTGTAACCTAAAATACTACTGCAGTTTTATGCTTTGTTTCTCAGATTTTAAAATCCCCCAGCTTTCACCCTGTGTGCAAGTTAGTAAGCTCTCAACTGGCACGTACATCCCCAGTGCGTGAGTTAGAACTCCCAGTGTTGTCAGACTACCCACGTGCTGTGCCTGAGGGTGTAGCTGAAATTACACAAACTGCACTGAGGCAGGACAGAGCCAGTTGTTCAGGTAGCTCCTTGAGCCTTTTCAGTTTTCTCTTGGGTCACACAGATTGATCCCAAGGTCTTCATCTCTTTTCTGCAAAGCAGCTTGTTTCCAAGTGTAGATTCATGTTTCAAAGGATGAGTGCCAGTGACCATAGCATAAAGATAAGGCTAATCTTGAGACCTCAAAATGACCAGATTCTCAAAATACTGAAGTTCCTCATTTGCTTTGTGTCATAGGCATCCAAAGTTAGTACAGCACCTTGTTTCCTAGAACTACTTAATCACAGCAGCTTTTTGCAGATGTTGTTTATCTTACTGTACTTGGCGTGCTAGAAGCATTACTTAACCATGTTGAGATATTCACATTGGCATTCTCCAAGTTTGTTAGTATTTGTCAGGAGAAGTTGGACAAGATGATTTGTTGTTGAACTGTACTTGTTAATAGAGAATTTCTGTTTCCATTTTAATTTTTAATAATGTTCCTAGGTGGTACTTCGCTGTTATCTCCGTCTCTGGAGTTTTTGCAGTGACGTTTTCTGTGGTTTTTGCATATGTAGCAGATATAACCCAAGAACATGAAAGAAGCATGGCCTATGGTTTGGTATGTATTTTTTTGGCTCTGTTCCTGTGGTATCCTGTACTAAACACTTCAGTAGGGAAAGCTTTTCAAAACTGTATGTTTCTTTGGCAAGTGTATTTCAGTTTGGAGAAAGGTTTTTCTGTTTCAGTGTTCCTCTCACCCAGTCCTGTCTCTCTCTTGAATAGTCTGCATCCAAGTGAAACAAAATATGACTGTCTTAAAAGCTGTTTTTCAGGTCTCTGTCTTAACAATTACTATCAGTATTAGTGATGGGGCCTTTAGTTATTCCTCCATTTGTTTCTCATGCTAGTACTATGTCGTTTTCAAAAATAGAAGCTGTTATTTCTGGATATATTGTGAACTCCTGTTGTATGGTATCTTGACTGCTCCTGCACGTATCCAGTCGCACAACCACACTTCAGAACAGATGGAGCTGAGTGACTTGCCTGTCTTAAAATCTTACCACTCACCTCTATTATCTCCTGATAGCCTGCCAGATCTCAGGAGCCTCCACAGCCCTGTGCATTATGGGTTAGCAGAATTAATTGTTGCATCTAAGTTACAGAATCCATTACCACATTCAGGAGGAAGAGCTGAAAGCAATGGATATAGAACTAAACAGTTCCATTCTCCATGCATCTCTGAGAATACAACAAAATCCTTCCTGCCTTTCACAGCAGGGCCAGCTGGTTAACTGAAAACTGCTTTCTGAAGATCCGTTGTACTGAGATGGATTAATCAGGATACAACATGCTCTTTTTCTTAAAAGACAATTATGTATTTCACTAATACAAAGATTAAATACAGCTCCTCACTTCCCAGAGATATCAGCAGATAATGTATAATTAAATGTATAACTAAACCTAATTATGTCAGTACATGCAAGAATGAGCTGTCCAGTTATTAAAAAAATGTGTTTTTCTAGAAAAAATTTGGCTTTCTGAAATACAAAGCTGCTACTACATAGTCACAGGACTGAAATGATTAGGTTCTGAACATGAGGAAAAGTGGGCAATAATGCTCTTGTCATATGTATCTTACCAGCTATATGAAAATCTTACCAGCTGCTGTTTATTCCAGGTTTCGGCAACTTTCGCGGCAAGTTTGGTTACCAGCCCTGCTATTGGTGCCTATCTTGGTCGAGTCTATGGAGACAGCTTGGTGGTGGTCCTGGCCACAGCAATAGCCTTGTTAGACATTTGTTTTATTCTTGTTGCTGTACCCGAATCACTGCCAGAGAAGATGAGGCCAGCATCCTGGGGAGCACCCATTTCATGGGAGCAGGCTGACCCTTTTGCAGTAAGCTATTTAAATATGGAATATTTTACTTGTAAATGCTGAGCTTTTGAGGGAAGAGGCTAAATTTACTACCTTTCATGCTTGAAAAATAAAACCCCTGTTTTTTTCAAGTTCAACCTTGCTTCGCTGCTAATGATTTTGCTAACAATTCTGCTAAACATGCAGGCAGTGTGGTGGTGGTAGCACATAGCTTCATTAACTGACATGCTTTTCAGTGTCAGGCTAGGTGTACTTTTCTGAAGATAAAGAGTAAATATTTTATAATTACTTTTTTCTTGCCATAGTCACTGAAGAAAGTTGGCCAGGACTCGATTGTGCTGCTCATCTGCATAACAGTTTTTCTCTCCTACCTCCCTGAGGCAGGGCAATATTCCAGCTTCTTCCTATACCTCAGACAGGTAACAACATTTTGATACGGATTTGAACATAAGTAAATTTAAATGAAAGTTTTCACTATTTCTGAATTAATACAGAACCTACAGATATCTAGTATAATTTAAAAGCTTCCAGGAGCTTATTTAAGTCCTCTTGCTGTTGTGGTTTTGTCTCTTTTTAGACAGAAGTGAATGAGGGATAATGAATTTCTTGTGCTTCGTGACTATTTGCATTATTCTTGTACTACAGTGTTCACTGTTGAACTTTATTTTTTGAGGGAACCATTTACTTGTTTTCTACTAAAGCCCTTTTATTTTTGTCCACTTGCTTGATTTAATGAAAAATATTGGTCTTCTGCCTTTTGAGTTTTCCCACTGATCTTTGTTGACATTGTAATACACTGTTTACAGTAAATAATCAAATTATCATTTTTTATACAGATAATGGGATTTTCATCAGAAAGTGTTGCAGCATTTATAGCAGTTCTTGGGATTCTTTCCATTATTGCACAGGTGAGTTACTGCTCTGTGTGTTTCATTGACTGCTGACTTTGAAAGAGCTAAGGACTGTGGAGAGCCTCCCCAACACTTGGGTTCTAGAAGTGTGACCTTTTCTATAGCTGTTTTTCTAAGTGTCTAACAACTGATTCTTACTGTAACCTAGATGAAAAAACAGCTTGCCAGACAGAGATTGGCTTAATAATATCCAAAGTGTTGGGAAAACTTTGTGCACCAAAGAAGGGGTGATGGTTTCTTCATAATTGCTGCTAAATTATTGCTCATTTTTTCAGTATAGGCTCCTGAATATTTGGCAAATACTGCTTTTGGAGAATTTTACTTGGTTTTTAAAAAAATATTTATTTATTTGCATGTATTTAACATGTAGAACAAGGTGTTATTTTTCTTTATTTTTTTGCATTTTTTCTCTCTGTCAGACAATAGTTTTGAGTTTACTTATGCGGTCCATTGGAAACAAAAATACCATCCTACTGGGCCTAGGATTTCAGATACTACAGCTTGCATGGTATGGCTTTGGATCAGAACCATGGTATGTAAATTTCATTAATATCTGGCATTTTTCTGCACGAAAGCAGACAGCTGAGTGTGTGTATGGGGGTGTGTGTGTATGTATGCTGCAAACGCAGCACGCTGTCTGTGCAGAGCAGTTCCTTTGAGCCTGTGTTTTTTGCAGGATGATGTGGGCAGCTGGGGCTGTTGCAGCCATGTCCAGTATTACTTTCCCAGCTGTAAGCGCATTGGTTTCACGAACTGCTGATGCTGACCAACAGGGTAGGTTTTAGTCCTAATACCTTGAATTCTAGTGAAAGAATGCTGTCAGGGGTCACTGTAGCACTATGTCAGTCTTGGACTGTGAATCTTGGCACAGAAGCAGCCCTGAGTATAGGTCACAAAATGTTAAAATCCCAGTTACTTGGAAGTTGTCATACAAGATTTTTTCCCTCAGAGCCAGAAGGATGTGAAATGCAACAGGTCCCAGCAGTAGTAAAATACTTAGCAAACTTAATATGCTGCTTGTTATTCCGGATTTCTGACAGGTCTGCCTAGTTGCCCAGGTTGCATGCAGTGCTTTCTCTCCTGTGTTCAACTGATAGCAAGGTTAGTGTATGTATACTGTGCTCGGAGTGAGCAAAGCATGGTATGTGCTCCTCTGCGCCTATAGGGAGATGGAAAAAACCCAAATATACTATACTGACTTTTTTTTTGGTATTCCTTGTTTATTGCTACCCCTAGTGCAACACCATTTTAGAGACACTGTTCTACTTGCTTTAGTTACAAGGTGAAGTGAACCAGCTCTTAGTGATCTGCCGCTGAGAGTCCATTAAAAATTGTTAATTATGTATGTATGAATACAGCTAGGTAACTGTGTGGTTTAATTTTCTCAGGTGTTGTTCAAGGGATGATAACAGGAATTCGAGGACTGTGTAATGGTTTGGGACCAGCACTTTATGGTTTTATATTCTATATATTTCACGTTGAACTGAATGAACTCCCCATGCCTGAATCGCCATCAGGAGGTAGTGTGGTCACACAGTACCATTTACAACAGGTATTCTTCTTAATTAATAAAAAAACCCCCAACACATTAATTAGGATGGGACCATGTGCTCATTAGGTTTTAATATGATAATGTATTACATTTTGTTGCACTAATTGTAAATGAAGCATGTGAAAAGAGTTTCTGAAATCACTCACAGGAGGAGGGTCATTGATCTGTTGCTTTAATCAGCTGCTATGATTGAGTTGAACTTTCAGAGATACAGCCAGAGTCATTAGACAAGGGATGGCCCTGGTAAAGAGGGATGGACTCACAACTTCTGTATCTTGCTCTTATCTCCCTGACATTGTATTTATCTTTCATGTGCTGATTTCATTTTGTTGTCATCTAGTCTTTTAACCAAGCTCTGTATTTTTAGTCCTTAATACTAGTTTGTTGAGGAAGCTCAGGAGCAAGAACTTAGCCTAGAAAAGAAACTGGCTGCACAGCTCTTAGGATGTAATATTCTTCCCACATTTCTTCTAGAAGACTCCACCCAGGGACAAAGACTGTCTTGTCTAGTGTAGCAGAAGTTCTTTCCACTCTTGAAATTTGTGGTACAGCCTGTTAATACGTGTCTAAAGGTTCATTAATACTTTGGTGTTAATGATTTTTTTCAGAATTCTATCATTCCTGGACCCCCATTCTTGTTTGGAGCGTGCTCTGTGCTGCTGGCACTACTTGTTGCCTTGTTTATTCCTGAACATACGAACCTAAATGTACGATCCAGCAACTGGAAGAAACACTGTGGCAGCCACGGCCACCCCCACAGTCCACAAGCTCCCGGTGAAGCTAAGGAACCATTACTGCAAGATACAAATGTATGACAAAGATCCAGGAAGATCTTAGACTTTTTTTTCAGCAGCAGTTTGGGATACACATTCCATGAAACATCCGATTTCTTAAGGAAGCCTTAAGAAATAGCTTTCTGCATGAAATTTATAGTAATGTAAAAAAAAAAAAAAAAAAAAAAAAAGTTTCTCCAAAGATGTTGCCATTGAGTTCATCATTTGCTTTTCAAAACCATCTGTCACTTACTTCTCTCTTGACATGAAATACTGTTAAAAGTAAACCTTACCTTATAGTTCAGTCAGAATTGAGACCAGGCATGAGCATGTGTCATTCTCTTTCCTTAAGGTGGTGAGCTTTAATTCTAGTCATGCTAAGTCTCAATGAGACATAGTAGCCATCTGTGTGGACCCATTCATTTTAATGTTGTAAAATCTTGGGTCAGATGATTCAAAGCCTTAATGTAAATGTACTTGAGTAGGGAGAAGGTGAATTGGTATAATTTATTTAAGAAGTCATATGGCAGGTTTTTTTTTAAGTTTGTACTGATATAAAGATCACATGAGCACGCTTGCTGAACAGTAAAAGTTATTTTTATGTAAGTGCATTTACTCTTTCTATTTTTGAATAAACGGTAGTATCAAACACTTGTTTAAATATTAAGTGGGTGTTTTGAGCCTACAAATTTTCATACTGGCTCTAAAACTCTGCTTTCCTAAGTACCGTTTATTTTACCACTATGTTTCTGATGTTTGCGTAATCATAAAGGACCTCAAAACTTGAATACACAGAGACTGAAATATAAGCTGATAGCCTTGAACATGTCCGTATGCTATATCGTGGCCTTTGAGGACTGTCACAAAATAACCCTTTTGCATTACAGAGCTAATGTTTTAGTCCTAAATTTTCAGGATCCTTAGTACAGAAGAGAGCTTTATACAATAACTGATGTGAATTTCTCTAAAAGTGTATATTTTTGTGTCCAGTTGTATTATTTAAGTGTTCCTTTGTATAAATTTGTGTATAAAGTATTGTATAGGTTTAAAATGTTTTCATCTCGTGGTTATTGCTTAATGCTTTTTTACCTTGAAACATTCACCATGGTTGACCAAGAGCAGGAAAAAATTATGTAAATATACTGTTAATAAAGTTGAATATTTTAATGAATTTTTTAATTATGTCTCTTAAAACCTTAATTGAGGTTCTGTAGTGTATGTGTTACACATCAGCAGGTGAGAAAAAAAACGGCTGGAGTAGAGGTCCAGTGCTGTGTTTTCCCTGTTAGGTGAGGCTGGGTCCAGCTGCAGGTACCTCCCTCAGGCTCAGCAGCAGGGGCAGGCTCCCTGCTTCCCTGGGGATCTAAGGCCCTCCAGCAACAGCCAAGCTGGCTCCCCCTCTGCTGAATCACTCTGTGTCTTCCCCGGCCCACTGCAGTTTTGCTTTCTTCTACACTTTAATAGGACTGGGAGACAAGTACAGCTACCATATTTCAGTTAACAACTTAAAAGTACTTCAACAGACCAAGTTCCCATCAATTTACACCTACTAAAACTTAACTAGAAATAGTAGCATAAGCACAGACCTTAGAAGGGGGTGGTGCTACCTCATAGTGCTGGTCCAGTAGCACTGCCTCACGTGGGGATACAAGTGAGCTGGGAAGAAAACTCCAGGTAAGGTGAAAAAAATACGGTTCTAGCACTTACCTAACCTTGGAATTTCAGTATGGGGAGGATGTTGGTTTAGTACTTTTGGAACATTACTAATGAGACTTTTTGATACAAAAAACCCACATTTAATATTTCCATTGAAACTTACACATCAAAAAAAGTGAATATACATTAATATGGGTGCTGATTTATAAACAAATATACACAGTTTGCACTGCAAAACAAATCACTTAAATGTACGGTCCTCTGGATACACTTAAATAGCTAAGATAAAAGCTACAACATAAAGTAACTTAAAAAGTGTATTTTGTATGTTACAAATATTTGCCAGTTCTTATATTTGGTGTCCCAGTAAAGCTGGCACAGAATGAAGCTGTGATTCTAGCATTTGAGCTCAAGTAGAACAAGCTGAATAGACTTGGTCCACCTAAAGTAAAGTGTTAGAGTAGCTCAAATTTCTGTGAGCTATGATTAGTAAAAATAAGTAGCTTTTAGCTGTTGTGATACTTTCAATAGTTAACTGTTTAGATACTTCATCTTCTAATGTTTCATGCATGCTGGCCTGTGGAGTACAATGCTGACATTAACAGAAAGGTTAGGGTAACCAAGAGCAAGAATTTTATATTTTTATACCTTCAGTGAAATAATTTAGCGAGCTAAGTATTAAATATATTTGTAAGTCCATACACAAATGAAATAAACTAGTTCCAAAATTGAGAAAGTTTTTAAAATTAAAACTGTAAGGGAGGATTAGCAAGGCCATTAGGCTAATGTAGGAGCTTGATCATTATTAAAATTGGTCAGCTAAACCAGCATCACCTTGTGCTCCAGCACTTCCTATTTACATCATCCTTTTGCTGAAAGGAGTCGAGAAAAGTATTCAGAGAAGTGTTCTCTCTCAGGGAATGCTAGGAGCGTACATTTCACCTGTAACAGAGCCACACTTGTCAGTTCCTCTAACAAAAGTCAGTGCACTCAAGTGGGTTTTTAGGAAGAGTTCAGAGTCTCCAATATACTAAGAGGCCCAGTGACTTAAGTGCAGTACTGTTCCCACTAAGGCTGAGGCTGCTTTAGAAGTTTTTATCTTTTCTTTAGGCTCAAGTATCCTGAAAAGTCATCCAAGTCAATCAAGGTATGCTTCTCAAAGAAAACAGATTCAGACTTAGAAAATTATGTCAGGTCAGACTATTACAGGACATCACACACACACCCATATGTTCAGAAGAGGACTCTTACTTTAAGAACCCCATCTACTATCCAGGAAAATAAGCTGAGGCTGGTATTACTGCAGCTTTTGGTGATGGCTGGGCTTTTGGTGAGGTACACGCTTTCAGATACTCTGTAGAACAGCAGAAAAAAGATACTGCTCATAGAACCATGGTTATTATTACCCTTTAAGTACATTTCCAGTAATAAGCTCTTTGTTTACTATTTCCATACATACCCGAGTTGAGTGTATTTTGGCTAAGCCCTCTTAAAGGAATGCTGTCATCTTTTTTCTTGAAATACTTTGAGTCCAGCCCCAAATTATCACCACTAAAAAATAAAAGGGCAAATTACATTCTTAAACAAATGGAGTTAGTTAGCAGTGCATTAACAGGTGTGCATATATGCTCATTCAGATAAATCTTAACTGCATTCCTAAGAACTTTATCATTTAAAGGTAGAACATCAAGTTCAAGTAGTTCAAGAACAGTCTACAACTAATTTTTTGATTGACCCAACCAATCACCTGACAGGCTTACATCTGTCACCAGGAGGGACAATGAACTCCTATTGCTTGGAACTCATTCCTGAGAGCACAACTCTTCCTTTTTTTACCTACAAACCAGTGACCAACTTGAGTCTGCCCCAACTTAACTCATTATTGTGTTGATGGAGAAAGGCAGATCACAGGACTAGTTTGTTACTGGAAGTGTTTTGCTCAGCTCCAAACACACATAGAATACAAGTGGCTTTAAAAAACAAAAATTAAAAAAACAAAGCAATCCACTAAAAATGCAGTAGATGACACTTACTTCTCCTTGTTTGCTGGATGAATGGTTGCAGGTACTGCCTGAACATCTGAACATTGATTCATTTTGGAAAGCTGCATGTTAAACTGAATCTGCAGAAACACAAAAGTTGCAGGCTAAGGAGGGCTGCTCCAGATATGATGCTCTCGCCAGTAAGCGTATGCAGTGCCCTATTCAGCAGTTCATGTTTCTATACCTTCCAAAGCACACAACAAGTACACAAAACAAACTCCTGTCTTGAACATAAACATTAGCTATTACTAACCATGACTGTTAAGAATATTAGGATATACAGTAAATACTCAAAACATTAAGCTTTGATATTTTAAGCTACCATATTCTTAAGCAAAACAAAAAGCCAAAGTGCCTGCCTTTGGTATTGGACATTGTGAACTGATGTTTTTGTGGTGTGCTGGTTCTGCAAAGTTCTGGAAAGCATACAGAGGAGAAATGGGATGGTTGATTCTTGAGCAGGGAAAGGATGGTCGGTCAGGCTGGAAGAGAAACACAATACATCCATAAAAAAACAATATATGCATGAAGGAGCAAAGCAATTTGTGAACTGTTTGTAGAAATGCAAGATTCTGAACACAGTAACTAACAAAGCTAACACTCCTTAGCATCTCCCTGATGAGAAGAAAATATCACTTTTCCAAGACTCACATTTTTAATTAAAACTTGTAACTTTTTACAAGTTAGACAAGTTGAGTATTCTTAGCTACCTATATTAGCAATAATTATAAGCACTTAATAAGCTACACACCCTGTAAGTGATATGTTAAATGTATCTAGTTATAAACCAGTGACCTCTCCATGAATATGCCCTTCCACTACTAAGCTTACTCATGAGTTCACCAGTTGCTAGGGGGCAGACATCTGTACAAACAGTAACAACAAAGAATAAAACCAAATAAGCTATTGTTTTTAACAGAGATAGTAGGTAGTGTTTCTTGCCCCTTATTTTCATATTCTAAATATCCCTAATACAACTAGTCAAATAGTACCCTTGGCTTCTTCAACCTATATAAAGATAATAATTATGTAAGTTAACCTCACAACACAAAAATGCGACCTTTATTTTTTTTCCCCCCTTCACCCTCCACTTCATCTTTTCCAGGCTAATTTTGCACTGGTTTGGGTATTTGAATAAATGGGAGCTTAGAAAATTGTCATTTACAAGACCAGGTTATCAAAATAAAAAAACAAAACCCTAAACAGAACAAAACAAAACCAAACCCACACCCACTATAAAATTTCAGGGTCCAAAAAAGATGAAAGCTATTTTTTTTTTTAAGGCCATACATTCAGGAAAAAGATTACATCTTAAACATAGTATTTACAGTGTTGTGTCTTACCATGCCATGAGGTGAAATGACAGCCCTACCACCACCATGTGTGCTGGGAGAACTGTCTAGCTTCTTGCCCACCTGAATTTCATTCAGCTGTTTGTTTAACCATGTGATTACTGAAGAGAGAAAACAAAAACAGCTCAGGCTCACTTCCTACCTCTTACAGGCTGTTTAAAACAGCAGGCAGCTCTTCCTCAAAAAAAGCAACAGCTTGGTTAACTATTTTTCCTCCTTAAGCTCAAGCATCACTAGAAGTCCTGGTCTCATTTTTGGTTAGAGGTTCCCTCACACCCAACATGCCACACTGTTCTTTCCTCTGGAGTCAGACCCCAGCATGCACACAAGCCCAAGCAACCAATTGCAGCTCTAGACAATAGTGTTGCATTCACACTGCAGACAGCAGCTTATTTTTTATGAACAACAATAATCCCAGCTCCTTACAAAAAAAGAGCATAGGTAAAGCAATATAGTTGCTTCCATTAACTTTCAGTAGCAGCGAGATCACTGTTATATTACAGAGGCAAATGAAATTGTATAAACCTACCATTTTCGTTAGTTTTCAGTAACTGCTTACTTTCTTCTAGTTTTTGTGTTGTAGTTTCTAGCTGTTCTTGTAGCTTGCAAACCTGAAATATTCTCATAATTATAGCACCATCAGGACCTACTACTAATTATAAACTGAAGAAAAATTATAAATAAGTATCTGTGAAGTTGCTTTAAAATTATCTTAAGAGTCTGAACCCAAGTTTTTACAAAAGCAATGCGACCTCCTTCAAAATAAGCCCTGTTTTTAGCTAGGGTTTCAACAAGATGACAGCCAGAAACATTTCCAACCTTAATTTTTCTGTGATTAAATAATGCAGGGACTCTGTGCAAGGGGAATAAATATACTTAACGGAAGAGAGAGTTCACTCTGTTCCTGTTCCTGTTCTTGCTTGCTTCACCAACTTTCACATGCAGATATCCTCTAAAGGATGCTGATTCATCCATTATATTGCTCTTTACTCATAACAATGCAATTCTAGTTTTAATATGTCTAGATTAAATCAGTTTAACATGAAAAAAAATTAAGTCAATTACACATCTAAATATTTTAACTAAGCAAAAGAGTAAATTCTACTCTGCAGAAAGGGTAAAGACCTTATTCCTATAAGTTAAACACAAAACCCAACACAGTATTTGCAATAGCCATTACAGGGCAGAGGTTTAACCTATTGCAGTACCTCCTGTTCTTTTGTTCGAAGAGACTGACCCATCTCCTGGAATTCTCTCTGTTCTTTTTGCAGTCTTTCTTCTTTCTCTGCCAAGAGTTTTTCCTGTTGAATTGTAACTGTATTTTTCAATTTTAATTTACTCATTAGAGTTTTCAAATCTCCTTGTAACTTTTTGATAATTTCATTAGCCTATTAAATAAAAAATTAAAAATCAGATATTCTCAAAGTAAACACCTAAGAAGATGACACTTCATAAGGATAATGGCACATTCAAACAAACCTTAAGAAGTTCTCCTGACAATGATTTAATTGTTATCTCTAGTTTTTCAATATGACTTTGTTTTTTTTCTGTACTCTCTTCCAGGTTCACCTTTAAAAAAATATTGAAAGTATTATAATAAAGAAGTATGACAGACATTGTTTATGATTTCAATTAGAACCTCAATAATTCTTTGAGAACTAATCCTTACAAGTAATTCAGTTCTTGCTTTTCAGTCAAATTACACAGGACCTCAATTTGTCCATTTTACTGTTTAGAAATAGTACCACTGACTTTACTGCAGTACCATAATATTAAAATGGTTGCATCCTTGGTAAAACTGAACCCAGTATACACTTCTGATGCCATAACTTAAAACATTTAAGTAAATTTGAAAGCTTACTTGCTGTATTCATAAAAATTGGTCACCTGCTAATCTACAGAGACTGCAATTAAGGAAGTTTTACAACACTTTAGAGAAAATTATTTTGAAACTTGAAGAAACCTTTTGCTCTTGTGTGGCATCCAATACTTCCTTTGTTCTAATAACGAGCTGATCTTTATCTTTGATCTCTTGTTCCAGAACAGCAACCCGTGTCTGCAGCTGGTTTATGAGTTTCTCCTTCTCATGACATTCAGCATCCAGAGTTGTGTTCTCCCGACGAAGTGAAAGCACCTCCTGCTTTGCTCTTTGACATTCCTAGAATTTTGGTAAGGAATTTTTTTTAAATACTAGTAGTAGTTATGATTTAGATATAGCTGTTTACAAAAGTATAACATGGAACAAAGAGATTAACAAACTTAATATGCTGTATTTCCTATTGCATACATAGGCAAGAGGTAATAAAGCTCTAAAAACAGTAAGGTTGGTTATTGAAATTAGTAAGCCATACATCTTCTATTCCAGAAAGCTTTGCTTTCAGTTCTCTGACTGTGGAGTCTCCTTTGTATCTCTTTTCTGTTAGATCTTTATTGATGACCTCCAGTTCTGAGAGTCTGTTCTGCAACTGTTGAATATTTTTCTGATGCAAATTTTCTAGCTCCTTTTTCTGTTGTTCATGCTGTTGTTGGTACTGAGCTTGTGCCTACAAGAAGCAAAGAAATTAAGTTATTTGATGAATCTGAAAATTAAATGAAGAAGCTATTCACATACATGAACCTTTTCTGTTGCCATACCTGCAGAGCTCTTTCCTTTTCATTTGTCAGCTCCTGTGTGTGTTTGTTTGTTAGAGCTGTAGTGACTGATGCCCATTCATGTTTCAGTTTGTCTAGTTCTCGGCTCTTCTCTGACAAGTTCTGTTTGACAAAGCATACAGTTTAAAAAAATGTATGCATTTTAGTAATTACTGAATGATTCTTTACTGTTACTTCTTATGAAGGACATGGCAGTAAGAGAAGACTAAATTTCAGCACCAGATGCCAAAACATCTGCTCATTCTACATACAGGAATGTTCTGACACTGGATTAAATAAATCTTAATTTCCAATTGTATTTTTTTCCAGCCACCAAGAGTTAAAAGCAGACTGCTGATATTCCCTACCCTTAGAACACAAAGTGCTCTAGTGAGGGGGTGGGGAGGAGGCAGAATTTCTTCAGCAGTATCTTTTCCTCTTTTTGATTTACAATTCTGCATTCCAGTTCAGCAAACACATTCAGTAATTCCAACTGAAAATGCAAAGATGAGGTAAGCAAGCATTCAATGTCCATAACAGGAGATTTAATGAAATTTTTCTGTTCTGTGATACTCAAAATTCACTGTGATAACGCTATGTTTGACCCAAATCACCCTCTTGGGGCACAAATATGAAGTCATAACTGGGCTAATTGCAAAACTCAAGAAGTAGCTGAGTAATGTGAAGACTTCTGATTTATCATCATTTCATATTTTCTCCCAATATAAGGATTTCCAACCATTCACAGAATATGGAGAGTATATTTACCTTCACACTACCATATATAATATATATAACATGTGTGTGCATATACACACCTCTGTACAAAATACAAGTTAAATTCTGTTGTAGTACTGTAAGAACTAAATTTTATTCTTTAGTTGCATGCTTTACTCATTCTTAAGAAAAGCTATAGCAGACTACTTCTCTTGTTTTCACTTACTCCCAAGTCAATTATCTTACCTGGGTGCTGGCTAACCAAGCCACTCACAAAACAGGTACATGTTCTAGACTGAAAGTCTATCTACTACTTGCAACTTACAACAGGAAAGTTAAAAATTTACATTACCTGTTGAGTGTAGCTCAGTTGTCTGGTAAGATCCTCTTCAGTTTTTCTAAGCTTTTCTTCCAACACCATTTTGTCTTCCTATGAACAAATTGACAATGAATCCCATCTTTACCTCCCAAATACAAGCAGTATTTAGCTTCAATCTTATCAGCATACCCTGCCTAAGCAACCACAAAGCCATTATATTTGTGGAAGAAAATAATCTTATTAAACAAAGTTAAGAATGAGTAAGATATAAATAATAAACTTAAACCGAAAGGCGTGAAGCTAATGCTCACAAGACAAAAACCTTGAACTAAATTCTTACCAATTTTCTGTAAGGAAATAGGATCATATAGGCTTGTTTAGAAGGGACTTCATTAACAACAAATCAACTGAAATACTCTAAATTTATGTTAGATTATGTTTAGATTTTCTTATTAGGTGGCTATAGATATGATACCACAGGAGGAAAGAACACAAAGCCCACATTACAAAACAAACAAAAGTCAAATTATGAGACCATTAGCTTCTCATTAAGTAAAAAATGTAGCAACTGCATCAACATTACAATTTTAATTTGCTATTCATAGCTACTAGCCCTTTGAAGACCATAAAGCCTTAAATTATATATTCACATGCTTTCTTAAACCCAACTGCAGAACAAGGAGATTGAAGGATTCCAATATTTTACTTTTGTTGTTGATCTGGCATTCAGCACAAGGCTTAGTGGGACAAGACACTGAAGCCTTCAGCAGCTGCATATCACATGCACTGCCTGAGCTAAATGACAATTTGAACCAGCAGAAAATCAGGTAAGTGTAGCTGAATATACACGTAATATTTTCATTGCTAAGGTGACAGTAAAAATTTTATAACATGCACAAAAAAACCTGCATGCAGTGACATTTCAGTTAAAATGAAAAAACCCAGAGCACATAATTTGGTACATACTTTAGAAGTATGAAGATTGAAAAAACTGGTCACCAACATATGGCACTAAGACCTAATTGCAACTATTACAAGCCCTCATTTTACCTTAAGGCATTTCAAACAGCTGGCTAAAAACTTCTTTATTTCTGCATCATTTCCTGGTAGGAATTTTAGAGAGAGATGGGTAAGATGTTTGAAAGGGTTCGTCTCCACTACATTTAGAAGGACAGGTGTGTGATCTAGAATAGATGCTGAAGAAACTAGCTGCAGCAAGAACCTAGGGGAAAAAAATCAAATGGTTAGTATCTCTTTTCCTGACACTACCTGTAGATCCTACAAACAATTGTCAATTAAAGTGTATTGTTATATATGCAATAAAAATCTGTCCACTTTTTGTTTGAAAGAGTTATGAAATTGAGCCTCTATGTTGTAGTTAATACTACAAACATATATCAACTAAAATGCTTGTACCTTACTATAAGAAATGTACAAAATTGATCTCTTGGTTTATTTGTAAAGTTTTCAGAAACTCATCTTAGACTTAAGAGTCCAAAACCAAGTAGTAACCAAATTCAAAGCAAAAACAGACTCCTGACTTTTAGGTGCCCTATACCCTAGCAAAATTCACAGCCCACTGTACATAATTCAGGAAATGGCCTAACTGCTGTTTTCTGGACAGGGCTTTCCTCCAGTGCCCACACAAATACATCAATTGAAATGGCCACCACAGGGGAAAGTGGATCTCAGGTCTCCCTCCTCACATCTTAGTATCCAAACACTGAAATCAAAGAAAATCCTTGCCTTATAATTTTGCTTTCTATGAAACAGAATTATTTATATCTTGGTCCAAAATTTGGATTAGCCCTCTAGCATTAACCTGCTAAAAACCCAAACCAAACAAAAAGGACCAGTGCTGCACTGCTGCACAAATTCTAGCCTGTGAAGCTTGCCAGCTTCTGCTCAGGTAGGGAGACTATTACCAGACATCAATTCCACTGCTCAGTTTACCTGAGACTTAAGCTTTGTCAGGAACATCCACTGACTGATACTCAGCTGCATCCAGGGGAAGGTTAAATTACCCACCCTCATTCTACAGACTCTTCTCAGTCTTGGTGTCTAAGAAGTATTTTAAAAACTCAACATGTATACTCAGAGTTGTATGGCATTCACTTCTTACCTACCTTGGGATATCTTTGTTCTGTTCCTGAATGCATTGCTGAAGCAGATCTATAAATTTTTGTGGGAAAGCAGAGAAGTCTACCAAAAGACCTTGCTGGGATTTTAAACTATATAAACAGGATGGAAGAAAACCATATTAACAAAATATACAAGTGTAATTTATTTCCTATAAGACATTTTGTTTACACTAATTCTGATCATGTCATTAAAGTTTGCTAGCATGCCATTTTCAGTCCTGAAGTAGAAAGGAAATGTGACCACATCTTGGAAAATAATCACCAGAGGATGGTTTTGATTTCAAAAGGTCTTGTAAAGGGGCTACACTAAGAAAAAAAAAAAAAAAAAGTCATTGTGGCACAACAGGTGTGATCTTTTGAGAAGACCTCTTCCTTACAGCACAGAGTGTTAGTTATTGGACAGGAGCACATGGAACATACAAAGGATAATGAGGGGAGACTCAGCCATTATCAAGACTCTATCTGTACTTAACTGTGTACCTTCACCATTGACACAGTAAATTCAAAATCAGAAAAAAACATTTTAATGTACATGTACAAAGCAGTAACTTCTGTAACAAAACATTTCTGCATATTGGTAAAACAGGGTTTGCAAACCTTTTGCTCCACACACTAATTACACCTCTCTTTAACAACAAACAAAAAAACCCACAAATAAACAAAAAAACCACACACACACACACAAACAAACAAAAAACCAAAACCAAAAAAAACCCCACAACCAAAACAAGAAACTACACCAAAAAAGATCCCCCCAAAAAACACCTTGAACAACAAAGCAGAAAACCAAACTGCTCATGTCTGGTGCTCAAATTCAGATTATTGAATTCTGAACAAGTAAAGCCAAATGAGACCTAATAGTAAAATTAGTATGTAAGAAACCCATACAACAAAGGCTCAGGTTTCTGAATCCATGTTCTTGCAAACAGATTGCCCTCCTACAATTATTTCTTGAAATATTTCACATCCATACAATAATCTACAAGAAAGTTATGATAAACATAAGAAGTAATCAGTAATATGAACTGTGGTACTGCAGCTACACAGAGAACATATCACCAGAATTCTGTAATTCATCTGTAAGAGACTGAGCCAATCACTTCCAATACAATACTACCAAAACACAAAAAAACCTCCACAAGTGAAAAATACCAAAAACCTAAATTCTAAGACAGTCCATTTTAAGCTAAAAGTATTCCTCCATTCTTTTCTGCCATTTAGAAAAGTTTCACAGACAAGATATAATTTCACTTACCTTTGAAAATCTTCCTCAGATATGACAAGGTTATAAAGAAAAAAAGGATCAGTATCATCAGTCAATCGAACAGCTAAATCCTGAAAAGACAGATATATAAATATTAAAGTACTATAAACCACCCTGTAGGACTGATCAGTCACAGATGTACCCAACTGGACATCCAGGCTCCTGCTGACATAGGCTACAGCTTAGTACACAAAGCCCAACTAACTAATCTTAATAATGTAGGTGAATGCACAAATTAAGCGACACAACAAAAAAGATTTTATAACCTCCAGCAGTAATCTCATTACTATTTTTCCTGAGATTTATTTTGTCATTGCAAATTTAATTCATTACTTCCTTTCTTCCTTCCAGACATTCGAAAGCTAACATACTTATCAATAAAAAGCAAAATGTTACATCCACATACAAGTTGTCATTTTTGCTAGTTAAGATGAGAACCTTGCAAAGAGAGCTGCTGTTCTAAAGACTTAAATAAGTGTTGAGTACATTTGAAGCAAGACCACTCTTTGCCCAAATTTAGGTTCCTTTGAGGGCCTCCAAATAGTAAACTTGCAAATTAAAAGTAAGTCCCACAAACAGCCAAACTGAAAGAGAACCAAAAATGCTAGGGAAAAAAAATGCCATTTCAAAACAACTAAATTAGTCAAGAAATAAAAAAATAAAATAAGGTCAAGTGACAAACATACTAAGATCCTCTTTGCTTTTACTTTGTCTATTTGTCCTTTTATACAATGAAGATCTGGTAAGGCTAATAAATGACACAAATATAACTAATCCACAAACCTTTTTATGAACGGGATTGGAAATTGAGAGCAGCTCAATATTCACTCGAACATTTAACCTCCTGTATACAAAAAGATGAGGCTTAGTAACAAATCAAGGAAACATTCTCCAAATGATGTTTGTAGCCCCATTACAGGAATGAGTTGACATTATGTTTTCAAAAACTGAGGCAGAAATATCAAGAAAGCTCCCACTGATGACTAAGATACCTCAAAAGCCCCACGGTTTCATTACCCATTACAGCTCCTCAGTCAGCTCAGCTTTTTTTGTTATCCACCAAACTTTAACTAGCAAGGCAGGAGTTTTGAAACTGTTCAGAAATTTGAATCTTTCAAACGGCCCGCTGAAATTTATTAGCGATTGCTGAAACTTTTGATAACTATTTATACAATGCTACCTTGTGTTCATTTACTTCTTGCTGCGTAACCCGAGTTCTTTGCATTACCACAGGATCAGGCCTTCTGTGCCTTCCAGCATAGGCACAACAGAGCAGTCTTAACGCCTATACACAACGTCCAACCCAGACAGGACCTATACTACTGAAGTTCACTATATTCTGAATGGATATTTCACATAAAATATTCCGGAGCTTTCCCAAACGTTAGTACTAACTAAGCCTGGACACTCGCACACAGGTGCGCCTGAATCTACTTTTCCCTCGATACAAAGTGACCAGGATGGACAAGTAGGCTCTCCCACGCCGCGGGGCAGTCACGAAGGACCGGGAATGCTCCGTGGGGTGCGGTCAGACCGGTTCCAGGATGCCGGGAGGAGGCGGAGGGGGAAGGGGAGGCGAGCGGAGCAACCGCTCCGGCCTGGGGAAGGCGCAAACACCTTCCGGGCCAGCCGGGCCCAGGCAGAAATCCCGACCCTGCCGTTGCCCGCAAGGGAGAAGCGTTTGCCCCCGCGGCCCTGAAGCCTTTCTGTAAAGCCACTGCATGTGTTCCCTGCGAGCATTACCCCCTCTAGCCTGGCCAGGCACCCACAGCAGCCACTTCAACCCTCACTGAGTACCCCTCTGCCCTCTCTGCCAACAAGTCCCCTTCCCCCTAACCCAGAAGGACCCAAAAGTAGCTCCCAAAAAGGAGAACGCAAGCAACCACTCTGCTCACTGCCCGCACTAGGCAAAGGGCCTCGCCCAGCAGCTAGTCAAGAAGAAAAGACAGGAGGAAGCCCCTCTCCTAAAAAACTCAATAGCTTCATAAAGAAAACAGAGACGGAGTTCGCCACACCGTTCAAGCCGTCCCCTCACCTCTCCTCGCAGCCCCGGCACCTCAGCAGCACACACACCGCCCGGTTGAACACACTCTCCGCCGCCATCTTCAGCTTCGAGTTTGGCGCCGCGCTCGCGCGGAAATGGAGCCGAGGCGGCGGCCGCAGGGGGTGCTGGGAGGAAAATGGCGGCGGCGCAGCCGGGCCGGGGTTCCCCGGTGCTGGGACGATGTTCCTACTTCGTGGAGAGGAAAAAACGCTTCTGCAAGATGATCCCGGCTCCTGGGAAGCGTTTTTGCGGAGAGCACGGGCAGCAGGAGGTAGCGGACCCTGCCGGGAGGAGCTGCAGGCCTTCTGCGGTTGGGGAGCGCGGGCTCCTGAGGGGAGAGAGTCCCGAGGTGGCTGAGAGGGGCTGGCTCAGGCGGGAGGTCCCGGCGGCATCCCGGGATCCCGGGGTGTGCTGTGTCCTCCTGACCCGGCCCCGCAGCCCATCGGAGAGGCAGCGCCTGCCCATGAGCCCTGGATGTGGCAGCGCCATGGCTGTATCGCTGCCATTCCATTACGCTGCCAACCCCGTGCTTTGGGCAGCTCGGTTAAACTCTTGTCTCGGTTTCTCCGTTCTGGGTAACCTCTCCTATCTCAGACTAAATGTTCTATGAAACTCGGGTGTCATTCAGTAGCTTTTCTAACACAACACTGCTGAAGCGTTGTCTAAAACTTTTCTTTTAACTAGGAAGAAAATGAGAGAAAAAGAATTCCATGCCCTCTTGATCCAAAACAGTAAGTTTATGTAAATGTTTTTTTCTATTCTTTGTCAGATTCCACATGGTAAATGCTGTTGCTTACTTTTTTTTCCATTTGGATTTTAGTACTGTTTATGAAGACCAACTACAAAAGCACTTAAAAAAATGTAATTCAAGAGAGAAGCCAAAGCCAGTAAGTGCGATGTAAATTCAGCACCTTCCTCGTAGGTTTAAGACCCAAAACATTTCACTTCTGCAGAGAACTTTCTGAGCTGACAGCAGCTGTGAGCTGGAGGACAGCGATCTTAGCAAGTGCTACACGTAAGGATAGTATGGAAGCTAAACAAGTACTTGATAAGAGTTCACATTTTAGTCTCCCCATCATCTATGTCTTCTCTCACTGTAGTTCAGAACAGTTTTTCAGTTCACTTGTTTACAAATAAAAACATTATTTTTCTCAAAAACATTATCCAAGAACAATCTCTCATAATGCTGTTCATTTTAAAGGGTTAGTTCTTTATTTTAAAGATCACACTATAGGAAAAAAATTACTCAGAGTATCTTCTTTAGCAGTGGATCCCCATTGCTATGTACTTTATTATAAAAACAATGAATTTAGAATTTAACTTTTTCCTACCTGGTAATTTACAAAACTAATTTTCTTTTCTTTTGATTTTTAAAGGTCTACTTTGTTCAAGATATTAATGCAGGTTTAAAAGATGTAGCAGAAATACCAGAAAAACAAGTATGTTTATTTTTTCAAAAGCTCAGTCCCAAAAAACATACTGCAATTTTTCATATGACTAAAGAACTAACAAAAAAAAAAGGTATTTATGCATGGCACTTTTTTTCTTTTAAAAAGGTACCAATCTCTTGTCTCTCCAAAGAGGAGCTGCAGAACCTGATTATCAAGTTGAAACAAGCAAGTAATGGTAAGCTTGCTTATTACTGAGAACAAGATGTTTTAAATGGATTTGAGTAAATAGTTCATTGTTATTTTTGTTATTAGGTGTCTGTGAAGATGTGATACATTTGGCACTAGGCACATACCAAGTAAATATCAAGATGTAGACAATCCTCTGATAGCTAAATTTTATGTAGAAGAATAAACTAGATTGAGAGAATCATAACACACTGATATTTGGTTCATAAAACTTAATTTTCCCTCCTTTTCTGTTTCTTGTTTCCCATATATAACTACAGATAACCATACAACTCTGTTACAAACATACAACGATAGATTTATGTTCCAAATAGACTGTTTTGTTAGTGCTAGAAATTGAGCTCATGTCTGACTGTAGTAATGTGCATTACAAGACCAGAAACTCTTGGCAGCTGGAAACCTAAAAGCTTTGCATTTGCATGCAGGCCTGGAACTTTGCCTTAAGGAACAAATACTGTCCCACCAGGCTTTACAAGAAGCCCTAAATGATCCAAAGAATGGGGAATCTGCTTTCAAACACCTGAAGCAGCAGGTATGGTCACTGCTTTAGTAATAGCTACAGAGGTTTTTAAATGTGGAATTCTGCTGCTGTAAACTTGAGCAATTGTGTCTGCATTATGCTAGTCACTTCACATAGAGGAAATCTGGTATGCTGTGTAACTACACTCTTCAAATAGTAGCAGATAGAAAACCTTTCAATGTCTCCTTTGTTATTAGAAAACGTTTGTTAAAATACTGAAATTCAAATTTTGTGGTCTTATGAGTTTTTCCTTCTAAATTCTTATTTTATACTTATATGAATCTGAGCTACAAAAGGTACAATATTGTATTTGCTAAGAAGAAAAACAAATTTTTTACATCTTTTTGTGAAAGCTAGTCCTAGATTTCCTGGTTTCCTAACAGACGTATAAAACGAATTGGAGAGCCTGAGTTTACCTTCTGCCCTTTTAATGAATATTGAATAGTAGAAATTTTAAGGGATATGGATTTCAAAATAGGCAGTTTTGAGAAGTCAAATTTAAAAATGAGACATGTCTGTTTCCAGTACTTTCTTCCCATGCTCTATTTTCTGTATTACAAAATGTGTAACCACAGAAGAGAGTGCCCTGCAGGCACTAGTGCTTCACAGAAAACACAGTGCTGTACCCATATTTTAGATGGCTACTTTGAGAATCAGCAGAGAATAATATAATGAGTGTTCAATTCAAAAAATCCATTCCAAAAACTTATGGGTAGAGTTCTGTGAGCAATGGAAGAAAGGCAGTGTGATGCTGACAAGTCATATAATTCCTCTATACACATAAAATCCGTAATTCCTCATGAAAGGGAAGAATTGTAAGAGCCTTCTGCAGTTTGGTGAAGTAATAATTTTTCTATTATGCATTACAATACACAGTGTATGTATTTGCTTGGTTTGTAAATAACCTGTTGATGTTTGTAGGCTTCTATTTTAGGTAACATGGAAAAATTACATTTACTTGGTCCAGGAAGATGTTTTGTTGAGTTTGGAGCTGGGCGAGGAAAGCTGTCACACTGGGTTTTTGCTGCATTACAGAATGTTGAACACGTTCAGTTTTTGCTTGTGGAAAGGGCAACTACAAGATTCAAGGTAAGAGAGGATACTGTCTGTTATGTATGATTTTTAAACTGTCATTATTGAAGCTTTTGGTATTTGCTTTTTGCCCTCAAAAATAACATCAAGCCTTTTAAAATTAAAAGTTTTTTTTAAAAAAGTATAAAAGTGCAATTGCTTACATTTCATACTTCACCAATAACAAATCTGTCAGAAAAAAAATCCTAATGTCTAACGTTGGAAATATGCAGATGTTCACTTGACAGGAAGAGAGTCCAGAATTATAACCTGGAGCAAAATTATGACCATTAGTGGCCAGCCCTACCTGATGATCTTATTCTCTTTACACAGATAGATGGAAAACATAAAAGGAAAGGTTCTGTATTTGAAAGGCTTCAAGTTGATATTCAGCATCTATGTTTAAGTAAGTCCTTTCTTGGCTTGTGTAATTGTGAAACAAGCTTAATTTCAGATTCTGAATACTGGATTTCATGTCCATGTGTATGTAGCATGCTTACATGTATTTGGTTGTGAAGATTATTCTCAGTGGTTGCTTGGACATGTTAACGCTGTGTGTATATGTATACACACACACACACACATCTATATATTAAATGGAGATTTAAATTTTTCTGGATTTTATACACTTACAAAACGCCGTTATAGGTGAGAAATGCCAAAAGCGCTTCAAAGGTGGTTTTTTTTCAGTATTAAACACCTTTACATTGCTTGTTTTAGGTGTGCAGAGTGAAGCAAGTGATGTGAATCTTTGCTACGCTATGTGTTATCACTACTGTAGACTCTGTGGGAATACCTGTCAGCAGGAGATGTATTAATATCACATTTATGCTTGAGAGGCAGCACAGAAAGGCTGAAATGATCATATATGCTTCTCAGCCACAGCATCTGATTATCCTAGTTTTAGAAAAAGTAAGCTAAAATTTCCTTTTAACAGCTTATAACTGTGTGCAAACCACTGGTTTTAGTGTAGATAAACTTTTATTTTTTTTAATTTTTTTTTTTTCAGTGTGCTGAAAAAAATATTGCCTCAACTATAATAATAAAGGTTTTGGAGTTTTGGATTGTGTGTGTATGTTAATTTTCTTTTTTGTTTTTTTTTTCCCTCTAGACAAGGTGCCTGTTTTGGAGAAGAAGAAACTACCTGTAGTAGGAATTGGGAAGCATTTGTGTGGGGCTGCAACAGGTATGAATTACATATGTGTTAACTGCAAAAAATTAGGATACTAAAACTTAACAGAATGGACTGATTGTCCAAACTGTTCTTTTAAGCTTTTCTTGCCCTCTAACCCTTTGTTGGTGAATGTAGCAATTATATCTAAATATGTGTTGACTTCAGTGGAATAATAAATGGACAATGGATGCAAGGCTACTTTAGACAGAAGTAAGACTTTTGTTCTTTATAGAGTAGAACAAATTTAAAGTTGTTTCTTTTTTTTAACACCGTAGAGCCTCTACTCTACAAATTTTTTTCTAAATTTGTATGGGCTGCCTGGATATGTATTCCAAGCAAACAAACAAGAATAACTGTTTCTGTCCTGCCAAATTTTCAGCTAATACATTTTTTCTAACCTTGTAAATCTACTGTGTAGACAAAGACGTCTCAAATATGACACCTATATAGGTACTGTTACAAAGATGATATAGTGAAGCATTTCAAAAGTACATGTATGTACATATTAAATTGCGTCATAGATACCAAAATATTTCACATTCAGTTATACAGGACAAATATTCAAGAGGATAAGCCCTTAGTAGCTCCAGCATTGTCATAATATTAATTTAGTAACAAGGGTTCATGTTTTCAAAGCATGCTTGGTAGTTTTAGTTATCCTTGAAATTCCTTTTTGGCTTGGTTTGTGACGTATATGCTTTTATTATTCTTTGTGGGAAGTACATTCTCAAACATGATACACTCTGTATAAATAATGGCAGGGTGTTAATCACTATTTTTTGTGAGGGGTATATCTGTTTTCTTCCAGATCTTGCTTTGAGATGCTTGGTTGAAAGTTATACAACTTGCTGTGATGGAAAAAATGAAGAGCCTGCACCAAAACGCTCTAGGAATGATAAGACAGAGGTGGCTTCTAACAACCCTGATGATGATGAACACAATAAAGAAGACTGTAAGCCTGTAGCTGGAATTGTTATTGCACTGTGCTGCCATCACAAGTGTGACTGGACACATTATGTAGGCAGAGAGTTTTTTAAATCAGTAGGACTTGGACCAGTAGAATTTCATTATTTTCAGAGAATGAGTAGCTGGGCCACTTGCGGCATGAGAGAAATCACAGCCAAAGTCTCCACAAGTCAAGAAAGTGAAGATCAAACTAATGACACAGAAGAACATGAGCAAACATTCAGCAAGACAGAGAGTGGTGCTGATACTTTACAAGGGTATGTAATTTTCAATTTTTCTTAGCAGATGGAGTTCTGCAGAAAAGCCAAGTTATGCATCATGAAGTGTTTGGGGTATTTAAATTTGTTTTGGGTCCTCTAAAATAACTCATTTTACAGAAACACTTTTATTAATAAATTTAGAGAGATTTTCTACTTTAAAAACACAATTTTCATAGACATGTTTCAAAATACTTAAACAGTCATGCTTGCCGCCTGAATTTAAATAAGCTTAGTGATTTCAGTAGTTTTTCTAAGCTTAACTACTAATGTAAATTAGCAATAACTATTCTTCTCACATATTTGTTCTTTTCCTCCTTTTTATGAAACCAGGATACTTAGTGTTGAAGAACGAAAGGAGATAGGTTGCCTCTGTAAACTGCTCATCAATTATGGACGGATTGAATATTTACAACAACGAGGATATAAGGCTGCACTACAGTATTATATAGAGTCTGCTGTGTCCTTGGAGAATGTTCTGTTGACAGCTGTCCCAAGTCCAACTTTGATACCACAGACAACTACGTGACAGGAGATAGACTTCAAATTGTCAGGAAAAAAAAATCCATAGAACTTCCATGGATTTTTTTTTAATAATTATTTTCTTACAAAAAAACTGCTTTAGTCTTTCATTTACCCAGGAAAAAGTCTTATATTTCCCAGTTTCACTGGGAATTACAACTATGCAAACCAGTTATCATCAGTGGAAAAATAAAATCCCTAGGAATATTTGATACCTGTTTTATACCTCTTTGCTAGGCTGTATACTTGATACTTTGTCTCATTTGCAGTTACATTCTTTATTCTTTAGCATTTATGATAGGAGAAGGATCAGAAGTACAACTTTCCATATTTCCTGAAAGACAATAGTTTAAAAGAAGAGACATTAACAGACTTGATTTTCACTTTGAATGGGTCCCTTCGAACTCAACATATTATATGATTGTTTCCTCTTAAATTATATAAGTAGGCCCTAGATACTTTCATCAGAAAGAGGAAGAGGAAGCTGTTAAGGAAGAAAACTTATTTTTAAGCTCTTCTTGATATATTTTTGCTAATTTGATAATTCATTCATTAAATGAATATATAAAAAGTAATAAAATAAAAACACTGGCTTTGTGTTCTAAATTAAAAACATTTCAGTCATTCATTTCTTAGTGCTTCACAAAATGTAAAAAGATCAGAAAGAACATTTTATATCTTCAGTGAATGAAGTTCTCACTTCAAGTAATAGCTGCCACCTTCACATCCACTGAGAAGAGCTTAGTGTGTGCTCTTCAACATTTAAGCTGTTACCTTTGGAGACTACCTAGAGCATTATTTTTCAGTGATTTAGAACTGGGATGAAATTGTGAGGTGCTCTATTTAGGTGACTGGATTTTCTGTCAGGGAAAGCAAGTTGTGAGAAAACGTGTTTATCAAGTGCTGATAATTCATGGCTAAAACATGTACATTGGGAACTCCTTCCTTGGTAGTCCCATGTAGACAACAACCAAAAACAGGAAAAATTGAGCTTCATGAGGCAAACAGTGGTGGGAGACCCATACTGTGTAAACTTATATCAACTTCTAGTTACCCAGGCTGTAACTCAAGCACATTTATTCCAATCTTGCATGGGTCCAGTACATTCCTACTAGAATATATGCTGTTCATGCAAAGGCCTCTTGTACCAACTCCTGATACTGAAGTGAGGGCCCCCGCCCTCAGTAGAAGTCTGTCAACATTTTTTCTTTAAAATGTACTCATTTATTAAGATTATTCATGGCATATTTATCCTAGCTTTTTCATATACTTTATGCTTCCCTTCCTCACTGTATTCCAGAAAGATCAGAATTAATAAAGCACTGTACCTGTTCTCTTGAGTGACTCCTGGATGTACATGTGCATGAATTCAATGCCAAACATTTCCTGTTGTTCCTCCTCTTCTGCATTCTCACATGGAGGGAGTTTTATTTCTAACTCCAGTGGGTTGTCTCTGAAGTTGACAAATCTGACAATTTACCAGAAAAGGTTACTCTTGCACTAGGTTTTGTCTAGAGATAACTCTTGAAACTGAATTAAGATTCCTCAAACAGTATTTTGAGCAAAAATAAGTCTTTTCTTACGCTAAACAAACCACTATATTAGTAATATTAAGTAAGCTAAGCTAAGAAGTTGCCTTTCAATAACAGTATCTGATTGTGGTGGAAGAAAACATTGCTGTCCTTGCAATTTCTTCTTCAGATTTTCATCCTACTGTCAGCCTAACTGAACTTCCACACACAGATAAGTGGATGAGAACAGAGTGTAAATGCCTGTAATCCTCCCAACTTTGCAAGGTAATAACCACCCCTGTCTCCCTTTGGTCTTTGTCTGTCCCCAGGTCTATGCTTGTACTTGTTTAATGAGGTGCTGCTTCTTCCAAAACATCTGAAAACAGGAATTCTCTTACTGGGTTAGACATGATTTATTTAGACAAGCATTGTTTCTCTAAAATGGCTAGCATCCAATAACTCAAATGAAAATGGAAACATTAGCAAATTTTCTGTCACAATAAACAAAATAACATTTCTGATTCTACCAATTACAAATTACATTTTTTTTCCTTTGCAAATCAACTACAGGAGATTTTCACTCATATCCTTATACCTAATCCCTTTTCTGTAATTTTGAATGCCTGACTTCTTAGTGCCAAACTTGTACTTTTTGTCATTTTTATGCTTGGCACATTTTCCCTCCGGATTCTTGGCTTTAGAGAATGACATAAAAGGCCAATTAGAAGTGGCCTTTTAATTTGCCCCTTTAAGAAATGAGAAAATGTATTTCAGTCTCCCTTTTTAGAGGAACAGACTATAACAATTATAGGTTACCTATTTAAATAAGTTATAGTATAGAAAGCTTTCTCAACCAGATCCTCAGTTGTTGTGTATCTGTGTAATTATACTGCCTTTCTTTTCCCCTTCTTTAGTGCCACTCTATGATAAACAACTCAAGGGAGGCTTTAAAACTTATCTTCTACTATTTGTATTTCTGTTGCTTTTTCTTACCTCAGATTTGCCATGTCCTTCATACAAGCTGGAATATCTTTAATTTTGTTGTTGCTAAGGACAAGAGTACTAAGATTTTTCATATTACAAATGGTTTCAGGCAAAGATTTTATCTCATTTCTTTGAAGCCATAAGGTGTGGAGATTTTCCATTCTGTAAAATAGGAATTTGCACAATAGGTGTATAGAAAATTAATCTTATAATTCATTAATAAAAAGTAATTAATTGATTCATTTTTACAGCCACATAAAGGGCTGTCATAAATAAGATAGCAGTTCTCAAAGGAAACCCCATATCCAAGATAATCACCTAACATCTGTTTGAAAACATTAGGTTTTGTTAGGCAAGAAATGTTAGGTGATTGAATTATTTCAGCTCATACAAATTATCACATTAGGGCTGGTAGATCTTAAGTTTGTAGTGAGTTTAACATTAATATTTTGAAGTTGGATTTAATAACTGGAATATTGATACAATGGAATTGAGAGTAAAATGTGAGCTTTGAGTTTATTTACCTGTCAATCACATCAGGAAGCTCCTGAATTTTATTTCCTCCCATATCTAACCATTCTAAATTTGGCATGTTGAGAAGAGCTGAAGGGATGGTAGTAAACTGATTCATGCACAGATCTATGTGTGAAAGCTTCTTTAAATCACTGAGCTGAAAAGTAAGTGAGATTTAGTTCAAGTTTGTATAGCTGTTCCATTACAGGAGTGTTTTAATACTGTTGACTGAAAAAAAGAAACCACTTATAAACATTACAACACATTCTGGAACTTGCTTAGTAAACACAGAATAGTTTTTGAGTTGCAATAGCTGATATTACCTAACAGTTACAGTTCTCACACAGAAATTAGGTAGGTTTGAAACTGATCAAGCAGATAGATACAACTCAAGCCTTGAGAAGACGAATATTAAAGACAGCATTGTCCTTAGCATTTCATATTCTATGCAATATGCCATTCTTCATCAGTTAGATATTTAGATGTCTATGGCTCTTACTGCATGGATTGTATTTTACAGTGATGCTAGACACCTTGCATGTTGTGAAATCTGTTACTGTGGAAAGATGTTCTAAAAATAAACAAAGCACCATTCAGTATTGCAACACCTAAGTCCTTTGGTCAATCACATCTTGAGGTGGTTTTACAATGTTCAAGGGATGCAAACATGTTTTATTGCAAATCTGCTCTGGCTGTCTGAACACTGAGTGCTACTCAAGTACATATAACTACAGCTTCACAGTGTTCACATCAGCATAGCCTCAATAGGACAGAACTATGTATGTATGTAACTTAATTCAATAGCTATCACTCCACGTTACGCCATATAACCTGTATTCACACAGATTTTGTAAATTCTACATTCTAATTAATAGTGTAAATTTTGATCTGAAGATTTGTTATTACACATTTCTGTTTGGACTTGCTCAATTTTGCAAGGGACTGACTGCTGTCAGCTACTGTTTTTTTAAATAAATTATAACAAGCAAATACAGTAATCTAAATACTTGTAATCTCTAAGAGACTCGTACTTAGAGATGCAGATCTCAATCACATTTAGGTCACTCCAATTTAAAGATCAGTAGTGGGTAAGCAGTTGTTTTTATTCTCTCTTAATTGCATTCAGCATCTCAGAATAACATTCATTTGAGTCTTCATGCATAGGCAGTTGTATAAATTACACAAACCTGTTTCATAGCTAACAGCTCTGCTGAAGATCTTACAGTGGTGTCCTAGCATATGGTCTGAATTTGTATTCTCAAACATAAGAGGGAAATTCTCTGTGCTAAGGCATCAGGTCCTCAGTGGCATAAATCAATGAAGACCTTCAGTCTAAACAAAATAACATCAAGCATATCACAGTCCTACATTGCACTACCAAATCATTTATCCAGACAAAATAGACAGTGGCTTCTTCAGCTACTAAGCTATATGTATAGCCTTATCCTTCTCACATGGCTTCTGTTTGAGGAGTCATACAAATATAGTTCACATAGGTGTTTCTGTGGAGCAGTTGTGATATCAGAATATCAAAGCAAATCTAAAAACACAGAGTGCAACATTTAATGATAATTGATTTTGGATAAATTTAAAATATGATTTAAACAAAACTAAGCAAAACAAAATAGCCCATCAAAACCTGAGGAGGAAGATCAGAAATACTCCTGTTGACAGCCAGTTCCAGTTTTTCCAGACTGACACAGTTACTTATTTCCTCAGGAACAGACTTTATTCTATTGTAACTGAGAAGCAGCTCTTGGAGGCTAGTCAGCTGGCCTGCAGAGGGCATAGATGAGAAATTGAGAAATGATAAATGTTCATGTTAATTCTATCTGAAATACAATATTACTCATTTTGTGTTATCCTTATGCTGCTATACAAGTGCTCTTTGTTCTTACCAAAACAAAACAAAAACAACCTTAAATTCAAATACGTAGGAAATCAAGACTCTTTAGTACAGAACTAAACTCCAGTGGAGTGCTACCAAAAAAACCCAACCCACAATTAAAACATAGGCTACTCATGCTGTGGACTCAAGACCTGAAGCCTGTTTTTCAGTATCACTTTTCTAGTTACATTCTGACCTCTAGTACCTGCTGTGCTCATGAGGTTTTCTGTCTTCGTGGGAACCTTTCATAAAGACATCTCCTTCACCCAGCATTTTTTTTTTAATTTATAGGGAATACAAAGGTTTATCTCATTGTCAGAATCAAAACGTCTGTTTTCACACTCCCCAATAGGACTGTTACACAGGCAAAAAAATTGCATGTTTGTGTCAGATTAATTTTCTTAGAAAAGCAGTTTTAAAAATAAAGCAAGCCCAGCTCACCAATTTCTTTAGGTACACTTTCAATTGAGTTCCGGGACAGATCCAGAACAACAAGATTGTGAAACCTTCCAATGAACTGAGGAATTTTCTGCAGACAAGTTCTATGAAGCTGCCATTCCTGGAGGTGGAGTAGTTTCAATAGGCATGAAGGTAGAGTCTGAGACAAGAAATATGAACCAGAATTAAGTATAATATACAAGAATATAGGCCTAGGTAGAAGTTTTATTTGACAGAACAGTCTTGTTACTCAAGCTTGCTTTTGTTTTTTTTATTTAACAAGGCAAATATAACTGAAGATGAAACTGCTCTAAATAGCTATTTGTGTTTAAATGAGGATTAAATTGTGTTTTCTGTTCTGTTAAGAAACACAGAGAGCAGTTGAGAGTACAAGAGCTGAGGGACAGAAAAAAACTACAGTACCTGTATATTGCAAGTCCTGAATAAGAAACACTGACTTAGGGACCACCAGAGTATTACTGCGTGTGGCCGTGACCCTCTTCACTAACCTCAAAATGGTCTAATCCTCATCACTTCATAGGAACTGGCATCTGCCTGTTTGCATGGCCCAGAACCGACTGTTGGCTCCCACTCTGTCACTGATTCTACAAAAGGCCGCTTCACCCCATGCATAAGAATCAAGAACATTAGTATTCTGGGGATCTACTGGATCATTTTCACTCTTTGAAAGAGAAAGTAAGCAACTATAAAAAGTATTTTTCATGCACCAAAACAAAGAGGGTCTTCAGCAGTTCTGGTGTGTAAATGTTAAATGAAGATTTAAGATTTATGTAATAAACTCTTAATTTCCAGTAAATCAATCCAAGCAATATTCATTCCTATCAACACTACCTTCCATTCTTCTTCCTCTATCCTTAAAATTGCTCTTCCATCTTCATTAATAACTTTTTCTTTGAGCTTTGCTAAAGCGGCTCTCTCCTCCCAGACAAGTATCAGCCTAGAAGGGAAAGAAGATCTGTCAGAGATGCAGCAATAAATACAAGCAATAATTACTACTTTTGGGAACAAAGATACAGAGGATTTTTTTTTATTATTATATGTGGATGCTAAATATACTACAACTTGAGGGAAGACAAGAAACTAAAGTAATGTTTGGTTGATGTAATTACAGTCAGAAGGGCGATGTAACTTCACTCACTTTTATCATGTTGCAACAGGGCAACAAAATATAAAGTCATGTGGAATTAAGTTCCAAAGCCATTCATTTTGAAGCAGTCTCCTATAAGGAAAGCCTTCCACCAATTGTAAGTGAAATCAAACACAATCAGCCAAGGATTATTATAATTTGATTAGTTCCAAAGGGGACTTAAGCAAAAATTATGGACGTTAGGCTAATTCTCTGCTTGTATTTTCCATTGGTAACTTGTAATTTTGTTATTCCATTTCAAACACATCTGACATACTAGGAAGATTTCCAAAAACAGAATGCTAAATATCTTCACATGTCATTAAATTGCTGGCTAGGCAGAAGAGCAAGCAACCCTGTTAACAGGGTTATTCTCCCTGGAGAATAAAGTGTAACAATTTCACATTCTGGTAAGAATATCCACACAGGAGAGAATTTGGGGGATGTAATGTATATGCAGTTACTTTTATCACAGAACACAATTCTTGGTTTGACCTGACCACATTGCTAGATTCTAATTGGTGGGAATTCTGATGGACTAATGAATAAACAATGAGATTGTAGATGAGTTTGAACAATATCAGTCTTCTGAAATATTAACATGTGATCTAGCTTTTCATATGATTGAAGACCTACATTACACCTACCTTCCTGCACACCTCTCTCTAAATTCTTTTTCTTTCTGTAATTCTTCACTTATCTTGTGTATTCGCACCTCCCAGAGTCTCTTCACGTGAGTGAATGTTCCCAGGCAAACTGCAGTTTCAGTCATGATCCTCACATGCTCAGATTCAGTCACAGGAATCTGCCTGTGAATTTCAGGCTCAGTGCATTAGCACACATATCATCTACCAGATGGAAACAGTGATGTGAAAACTAAAGACTGCAATACCGACTTGATTGTATTATTACATGTAGTTAATGTATAGGTACTGGCAGAATGTTACCAACTGCTTTCTTTTTAGAAAAACAGGTAACTGCACCTAGGTACATTTTCTTAAAATAAGAAATGGTATTATTGCAATCTCTCTGCATTCTTAGTCAATGAACAACTGCTTGTCTCAATTCCTTCCAATTTTCAAGGCTAAGTATTGACCACAATTATTAAATGCAGATATGAGCATTCATTCCCTTCCCAGGACAAATTAAGCTGTTACCTGCAATTTAAGGCAGTTTAATCTTAGTAGCTGCATCCTGGGAACTTGGTAAATAAAGGAGTTTTGCACTTTAGCAAAACTGAACATTTGCTGGAAATAAATTAGGATATTTTATTTTAATTCATTTTATTCGTAGTTTAACTCATTACAATATATTTTACAGTTTGTAATGCATTACTTTTAAGAGTAGGCTTTTTATACTGTTTCACCAAATCTTCTTGTAGCTCTGCTGAGTGTCAGGATCCACATTAAAAACAAAAAACCAAACGAAAACAAATAAACAAATAAAACCAAAACAAAAAAATAGCAACAACAACAATAGAAATAAAAAAAAAGTTATACAAAAACAAAAAAATAATTAATACCTATTTTTCTGAAGAGCATCAAAGTAGGGTACTCAATCATCCGAGTCATCTCCACCCCTCTTTAAAACATTCTTATTACTATTATTGTAGTTATTTCAGAAAGGGTTTGGTTTTCTTTGGAGATAAACTAAAACCAAGATAGTGATATTCAGATAATCTTGGAAAGCAAAACTTTATGCGAACTGCAGTGTACCCTGAACACTGATTATCTGAATGCTTCCTTTCAAACTTTTTACCAATATTTGCAGGGACAAATATGAAAAACATCTTACATATCCATTCAAACTACAAAAGTGAGGATAATTTTCTTCCAAACAAGCAGGTAGATAACAACCAAAGTGAAACTCCATGTCTTTTCATTCATATATTTCCCCACAATAATTGCTGCATGTCTTTCAGTGTAATCTTTTCTATCATATTTGTTTCATTGTAATTTTGCATGGCATGAATAGGCCACAACTGCTTAGTGAACGTTTTTGTGTTCAAACTGTTAATAATTCTATTTTATGTTTACCATGTCTTTTGCTAACATAATTATTTGTAATGCCAATTATAGCAAAATGACTTTCTAAAGATATTTAGGCAAATAATAGTAAATTTAAATTTTCAGGATTCCTTTATGTCATAAAGACAGCCTTAAAATCAAATTATAATGCTTGAAGAATCTGGTCAAATACACTAATGTTAAGGCTTCTTAACTCTTCCTTGTTTAAGGGAAAATGTCAGGATTTGATAGGTCACACAAATGTGCCACACCGTGGCACAATGTAGTCTGGCATTTGAGTTCCTAAAGAGGGAATGAATTTTTTGTTTATAAAGTGAGTGTTTTATACTCTTTCCCTCCCATACCAGTGAATATGTCATCACATTCACTAGTTTGAAGGATTAACTTCTCTTTCATTGGTCTTCATAGTAATTACCTTTTCCATTCCCCATCATAATATATGCAACAGTAATGACTAAGACATTGTATGAGGTTTTTGGTCTCATTAGTGATTAGAATTTACATTACCTTATTTTTCAGGATTAAACTTCTACTGACATTGCGTGATTTACCTGATCTTTAGGTTCTTGCTGTTTAGAGACATTTTTTGAACAATAAGCCTTTTACACTGAAAAATAGAAATCCTTTTACGTAAGTTGTGCAGAAAAGAGATGTTAATACCTGTACTAAAGCCAATATCATGCTGTACAGTTGAAACAATACTTATTTTTAGTAAAGCTTATATAGGGCAACTCTCTTTTGCTTGTGGAATGCATATTATTCAATAAATACAGGTTTAGAACCATGAAAGGTGAAAAATGGCCCGAATATATGACTATGTTTTCAAGGAGATTTAATTATATAATAGCAGGACTAGCATCCAGAGCTGCCTGTTCTTAATCTTATTATTTGTTAGGAAAATAAAGAACATAATTATGTCTTCATGGCCAACTATTCAGAAATTAATTTCCAAGCATGGCTGTACAACTACTGCAAATTTACTCCCAACTAATCAGATATCCCAACAACTTAATCTTCAGGCAACTAAAAGAGTTACTCACCTCAATTACTTGGTGTCTTCAAGGATTTTCTGACTCATTGCTTTCTGTGCAAAAGCAGAGATAAATTACAAATCTTGTCTGCACTACCAAAACCATTCAGGACTATCACTCAGACTCCAATGCAATGTCAGCCTAGTTCTAATTTTAACCTATGCTGAGAATAGAAGGTATCACATGAGGCACTCCTGCAAACCCCCCAAGTATTTACCACACCCCTTTGCAGTTTTCAGAATGTCATCAGACTCCCATGAACAGAAGTAACAAATTGTGCACAAAAACAACAAAGGAGTATTTGTTATATTCCACAATGAAAAATAAGCTAGTTCTTAATTCAAAATAACAGTTCCTTGCTTTAATCTAGTAATGTTTTTCTGCAAGATAGTGGAGCTTCAAAGTGCTATTAAATAGTAACACTGACTAATTAGACTAGAAAAAGCATTATATCACTAAACATTTTGTTATTTTTGCCCATGCTGAAAAAATGTCGTTGAAGAATTTTTCAAATTATCAAAGTCCAAACTGAAAAGTAATCTTCATCAGAGTGTGCAGAGGGGTAATTACTCACCCCTTTCATGCTTCCAATCATGAAACATTTTAACAGTCTATTTCTTCAAAGAACCCTAGAAGAAGATAAAAGGAGAACAACTCTGTCAGAAATCCCACTTGTAGGGAGGTTGCCATTAGGCTGTGTTCTTTTAGTAGTCTTGAGTGCAGTAGGTTCTTTAAGATTAGAAGAAATAAAAGTTTGAATCACCTGTTCAGAATTGCAGGCATAAAATTCACAAGTAAGACCAGTATTACTATATTTTTTAA
The DNA here is from genome assembly GCA_023637945.1 of Phaethornis superciliosus. Taxonomy (NCBI): domain Eukaryota; kingdom Metazoa; phylum Chordata; class Aves; order Apodiformes; family Trochilidae; genus Phaethornis; species Phaethornis superciliosus. Next base: position 11,337,679 of record JAJQWJ010000009.1, on the reverse strand, counting down.
TTATTTTTTTATTAGGAATAAATAAATCTGAGAAAAATTAAATGGGTGATAAGCATGATTAAGCTTTGCAAGAAACAACCTATATATAAAAGATCCTTATACCACAACATAAATATGACTATGAATAGCACCTTACATGTATACTTGCTCCCCTACATTACCAGCTTCCCTCTTGCTCACTGTTGGCACCAAGAAGAGCAGAGATTCTACCTCTGTCAGCTTATGTCTTGCATCTTCATAGCTAAATGCACTAGGCAACTTTGGTCTACAATTCTGGAAAGTAATCCCATAGAGGCAGTTTTTCACATACCTAAAGAAAGATGAAAATATGCATTTCATGCCTCGCAAATTATTTTTAAGGTTGTGTAACTGTCATTCCTTGTGTCTGTTTGCAACTTATGTTTATAGAAGGTATTTACATCCAACAGTTTTCTTCGTATCTCCTGTTAAATAACCAGTGCAATGCTCATGCCCTCTTAAGTTTACCTTAAAGCCACATTACTGCCATATGTTCTGAAGGCATTAACTTGAATCTATTACAGATTACATAATTATATAATTATATGATGATAATTATATAAGTCATTCTCTCACACAGTACTTTTTAAATGTTAATTCTTTGTTGTATCTGTCAAATTCTAGTATCTGAATATCAGTAATACAAGGCAACGCAAGCTCTTAGAATACTTCCTGCTTATTGTCAGGCTAACCTAATGACAGAATAACAAATGAGATCCTCCTTTTTTTAGTATTTTCTTTTTAAAGACTGATGGTTTCTGTAAGAAACAAGAATAACTGGGAAGTATTTAAGTACTGCAACTACTTCCAGCCTAAAAAAATACAGGATATTCTAGAGAGTATTAGGCCCTGATAGTTATCAATAAATGTTATCAGTAAGCACTTGAATAAATACAGCCTCTTCATTGATAATCTGATAAAGAGTACCTGCGCAGGTAATTGCCAGGAAAAAGGGGACTAGCAAAAGATTTGAGAGGCTTACTCAGCTAAACAACAAAAAGTTCTCTGGACAACTTATAACTGAAGCATAAAGGCACTTTATTTGTATATAATTTTTTTATAACTTCTTTGGGGAATTTTGATATTATTTGTTAAAATGAATTTATGTCCAACAAGGAATAACTATGAGTATTTCCCTTCAAAGCCATTTAATCTGATTATAAATACTGCGGATGAAGATCAGTATCATTTGCTCACACCAGCCTCACAACTGCATGTATTATAAAAATTAAGACATTCCATCAGCATATTCTGAAGTCACACCGTGACCCATTAAGTTTGACAGTCTGCTGTAGAAGAAATTACAGCATTACTAATTAAAGAAAGTAACAGCTAATTGATACACTGATACCAGCTGTTGAGAATTTTTAACCACATAACATTATTTTATAATGTGAGTAGCAAAAGGCATGTGCTAGCAGAGCCAGCTTTTATGATTATTCAGTATATCCACAAAGTTTAAAGGCATATTCTGGTCTTGGTTTCCTTTATTTAAGGTCTAGCAGCATCGAAGCAGGATTTTCCAAGTAAGATTTCCACAAGTTAGAAAACCGGGCCATTGTCGCTCCATCAATGATGCGGTGATCAGCTGACCAACTCACATTCATTATCTGGGCTTTAAATACTTCCCCTTTGCCATTAAACCGAGGGAGAACCTAAAAATCAGACAAAAGAAACAATACAAATTTCCATTAACAAATCTGTATTTCAGTATTAATAATTTTTTTATTTCAATTTAAACAGACAGCAGTAGTGCCATTCAAAAACCCAAACATCTTCCTATTATTGTTTGTGTTGCAGATAAGAATATATTGCAACCCTAGATAACAAACAGTCATATCCTTCCACCATCCTGGAAATACTGAAGTAGAGAAAACCGTTTTTGACTCAAAAGTTTCTTCATGAATAGTTATTGCATCATTAGTGCTCAAAGTGATGTTTTTCTTAAATCATTAAATAAAAAGTGCAGAGGAAGAACATAGAAAAAGTACTTTAAATTAATACTAATTTAATCCCCAGCATTGATCTCAAATGCCTATATTAAAGAATTAAAGCCTGAAAATCAGAAAATACAGAATTGCCTTCGTCATGCAGAGTTACATTTGTACTCAGCCATCTGGCTCATTAAACTTCATTATTGGAATACTTTTTTAGCCTCAGCTTTTTTCTTTGATGACAGCAAAAATGCTATCATCATGTTGGAAAACTTGTAAAATCATATTTTCATTCTTTCTTAAGAACTAGAAGGCTGAACAGAATGTGCTTGAAATATAAAAGGAAGCTAGAAAACAAAACTGAACTCCTGGCATCAGACACCACTATTTAAACACTTGGTGTCTGCACAGTCATCTGAAAACATCACACAACTTTTCAGTCACAAGCTATAGAGTTTATATAAACATTTCCTCTTCATGTTGCATAAGCAAAACAAAATAAAGGGACACTCCATTTTCATTACAGATAACTTGGCTAGCTAAACACTCACACCACTGAGGTGGTTCACATACCTGTATCTTTCCAAGTGCTCCAATAGCTACTTCAGGAGGTAGTATCACTGCTTTGGCATAAGTACCACCAACCTAGGAAAGACAAAATTGGGGATATTGGTTAACTATTTATTATCTATTGCACTAATTGCTACAGGGTTTGTTCACTTCTAACTTTTCAAAGGTATTAATTTCAGAGGCAGTTTTCAGACGTAAATTCTCACTTTTCCTCTACTTACTGTGCCAATATTTGAAAGAGTGAATGTTCCCCCAGTGAGATCATTTGTTCCTAGTTGGCCTGTAGAGCCCAAGGACTTAAGGCGATTTAACTCAGAGGCAATTTCAAACACACTACAGACTTGAACATTTTTCACATTGGGGACAATTAAACCTTGTTCTGTGTCCATAGCAACTCCAATGTTGTGCGAAGCCTGCAAAAAGTTCAATTAACCAGACATTAACAGAAGCAGTTGACATAAAATGCATTTTCCATTAAAAATAAGTTGAATAAACTTTTCTCTAGATATTATTTTAACCTAGGGACTGCTGTCTGTAGTGAGCCATTCTTCAAAACAACTTCACAGGAAGAAGGGGATGTAAATTTTTAAATAATAGCTTTCTGCATCTACAAAGTGCAAATTGATTTTGGCAACTGCATGTCCTGGAAATAAAAATCCTGGAATCAACTTTGCACTGAAAATATTTCACTTTAGAAATATTATACAGATAATGAAACATGAGTAGATTATTTTAAAGAGAACACTAGATGTAAAAAAAAAAAATAAAAGGAAACTGAGTTGCCTTGCATTTGCTAGAAGGAATATGCAAGTATTTATCTGAGGGATACTGATAAAACTGTACAAAAAGAGTTTGCAATGCAAGCAGCACATACACATCACTTAAGAAAATAGAAAATGTATGAAAATTAAATAAGTTTTACCAAAACTGAGTTTGAAATATGAGCTTAATAAGAATTGAGTATTGGAACAGTGTAACCATTGTGCCATTGCTTTTAAGTAACTGTATTAGATTTTAAATATTCTCATTTTAAATGTCAGGCCCATCTTCAGGTGAAAAACAGGAAATCACTATGTTAATATGCTTTTTTGAAGCAAACCTGAATAACGAAGTGACTCTCATTGAACAAAATACTGAAATATTAGTTCTTACAATTAGCTCAGACATTCTGAGTTCACAGCTTTTTCAGTAGTTTACAAACCTTATATGTGACATTTTTACAGCTTTCATCCAAAGAAGCATTAAGAATGGGATACTGCAATAATCCCAGCGAGGCTGCCTGTTGAATAAAAAAAAGATTTAGTATTTTAAAACTGGAGAGTTGCATGAAAAGGAAGGAATGGTGAGAGACAATTTAATTTAATAACCTGGATTTCCTCAATGCAATCAAATTTGGTTTAAACTCCCCTAAACTTGCCTATTGATGTTCTGACATTAACATAGCAGAAGTAAAAAAAGAACTTACAAAAACCAAATATACATCAGACAGACATATAAAAAACATAATTAAGGACGAATCTGCATTTTTCATTTCTGTTCTACAACTCAAATCAAATATCCCAAAACAAAAGTTATGTGATTCAGCAGCAATGTCATTCTCAGCTCTTCACTTAAATGAAAATTGTTACAAGGAAGTAATATTAATTCCCTCTACAGAATGAGCAGAATGAGTGCTTATTTAGCACTCTAATTGAAATAGCTTTACCAGAAGTTTCAGACTAAGCTGTGTTCAACGAGCAGCTTAGGAAGTGCATCAGCCTTCATTGATAGCAACAGTTGGAAATGGAACAATGGCAACTAAATGAGTGCAAGTGTCTGGTCTTCCAAACAGCAGAAGAGTCATGCTGATTCACTTGAGAGATTCATTATCAAGAAAAATATAGTAAAAGTAATAATGATACATTTCTGGTGAAGTTCCTTTTAATAGACCTCATAAAAAATATTGTTTCCATAATTTGTTTTGTGGTGTGATGTGATATATATTCCCCCAATAAATACTGCTTTATCTGCTCTATCCTTCCCCATTAACATTTCAAATTTTTTTCATTATATCATATAACCCTAACTACAATTCCAACAGTAAATTCACATAAGTGGTTCCATAACAAGAAAAGTTGAGACTTTTCTTGTGACCTATCATTACTCAGATGATAGAGATGCTCCAAAATTAGAACAATCAGTGGGATTTCAATTTGGGAAGATCTGCACAAGTACTCCATACAGTGTTCTGCTGCATATCTCACCTTTATGAAGAAAGGCATAAAAGAAAGCTTAACTCCACGAATTTGTGCTAGAGGTTTCAGCTCTTCTCGCAACTGAACAAGCTGAGTCAAGTCAACCTCATCAGAATAACCAAAGTGAGGTATCTTCAGGGCAGCACTCATAGTCTTTACCATTGCCTTGTGAAAACCTGGAAAATATTCACTGGCTTTTTAAACCAGCCTCCTGGCAACTTACAGTGAAATTTCAATTATTTGTTACCATTAAACAAATCACACTTCAAAAAACTGAAGTTTTTACCAAAACTCAAACACAACAAATAAAAGCATAGGGTAAAGTTCACATATAACTCTATTTTAACAGCTACAGTATTTCAGATTACACTACTGAATATCTTACCTAAGTACGTATGTACCTGAAATCATAATACAGTAATCTTCACCACTCTTTTCACTCTCTCCAAATAAACGCTGTGTGAAAGGTAAGCAAAAACCTTTCGTCATCCTCTTTTAATGTGATTTTTCTTCCCTTAGTCTTTTGTTGCCTTCCTCTTCACAACAAATGTGAAGTACATTATTACTAAGCACTTAAATTTATTGCACTTTGACACTAATTGCATAGTGATTCATGCTATAATCAAATTCACATATTTCACAATTCCTACCTGTTCCAGTATACATTTGAAGAAACACTGATTAAAAATGCAGAAGTGCCACTTCCAGCCCAACTCCATCCAACCAAAAGATGAGTAATTATTATATAAAGTAATAATTTCATGAGATGTCTTTTAACAGAGCATGTTTTCCTACTGTTCACTTGCAAGACAGTAACATGAAACATCCTCTCATCAAAAGGATTCAGCTATTCACTGAGTAACATTTACTGGTAGTCTACTGTTGAACACAGTTTCAATATTTTAAATTTCATTACTTACCTGTTATAGGCTCAGTTTTATCTTTTCCTGAAAACATAATGGGTCTAAAAACAGGTACAGGAATTTTGTGTGCTTTGTCTTTTGGAGCAGCTGGCACAGTCTCTGATTTTGGCAAAGGTGGCATAATTTCAGCCTTCGGTGATGGAGGTAAAATAGCTCCTGTTTGCTTGGCCAAGTAATTGAGTATGTCTTCTTTAAGGATTCTCTTATCTTTCCCTGTTCCAACAACTTCACTCAATTTAATCTGAAAAGTACAGAACAAGCTATGACACTTTTGTTTTTATAGCAATATAAAAATATCCTATACTGTAATCTATGGTTAAATATTATTCCAGTTACTGATCTAATATGATTACAGTTTTCTTTCCCATTCTGTGATTTATTAGGTACTTGACACTATTCAAATTATCCAGAAGGCCCACTATGTGTATAATTGCATACTTCAAAGGAAAATTATGAATACCTCTTAATCACGTCACAGGATCAGTACTGAAATACTAATTTGAGGAAAGCTATTTGTTACTTAATTTTCTCTTACTTTATTGCTTTATTTTCCTCCTAAAAATGCACCACAAGATTCAAATCAATTTCAATTGACTCAAAATCAATGCAATATTCAGAGAATATTCATCTATATTCATATTCCACTTTCCCTTCTTCCTTCCCTTGTGCCGGGAATCTATCTTGGTATTTTATTATTTTTATTTTTAAAAGGAATTCTTAATATCCATCCTGAAGCATCCTAGCTGCATTTTAAACCCAGTAATTCTTCTCCTACCCACCACAATCATGAGAAAGCACAACCCTCTTTACAACATTTTTTACACTTTTGCAATATATATGGTGTGAAAACATATCATTTCTCACTGCACTTTCCCCTAGATCAACTGCTATATTAAAAGATGGATAAAATGCAGTGGGACCTAATTCAACAAACTTACATTATTCTCCATGGCCAGGCGACGAACAGCAGGGGTTGCTAATGTTTTGAGACCTTTTATCTCTTGGTGAGTGTGCTCTTCATGAGACACAGGAGGTGTTTCAACAACATCTTCTTCTGAAGCAAGACCTGCAAACAAGAAGAAAAACTTTAACAAGTGCTTACAATACAGTAAAGTTAAACTCCAACCTTAACTATCCTGTGATAGCTGAAGTTTTTAACATTTACTTGGAGCTACTATTGTTGAGAACACAGCATGCTAAAGGCTGCTGATTAAGTTAAATTCCCAATAGGAAACATCTGGCTTTTGAGATTCTAAATCCTAGTAAAATATCATAGCTTTTTCTACTTAACTTTCTTGAGTTAAAAAGAGAAAAAAAAAATTCAGTTTTAAGATTTTCAGGGAGAAAAAGTAAACTCCTCTGTCACTAATGGTTTTATGACAACAAACATAAAATACGTAAGAGAAAAAAAAAAACTGCCTACAATACCTTTTGAAGCATCGATTTCAATGTCCACTAATGGTTTTCCAACAAAAGCAATTTCATCTAAACTGTAATGGAGTTTTCTAATGATGCCATCATAACGACTAGTGATAGTAACAGAAGCTTTGTCACTTTGTACTTCACAGATGTTATCAAACTGAGACACGCTGTCACCTTCTTTTATATACCTAAAAGACAAGACATAGGCTAGTATAAAACATATTAACTGTCAGAATCTATGCTGTGTATTGTTTTGGTAAGTTCAGTTATGTGCATTCCCACAACATGATAATGCATTCCAAATAAGAAAAGAAATTCTGTCTAATGGATACATTTGTTATTTTCCTTTTGCCTGACTGACGCAGAATCCTTTGTTATGTGAAATAGCACAGTGGTGGTTTAGAATACCAGACATATATTTTTACTATTACTTTAGTAAAGCAGAGTTTTCTTGACAGAGTGTAAGCCATATTAAAATGTCCAGATTAGTCAGAACCAAAGGAATTTCCTAATTTCAAATCACCAGGATCAGTATATAATCAGTTTCAGAAAAGAAACTGGAAGTGGGAAACACTGTCTTCAATGAAAGGGTAGGTGTTTTCACCTATATGTACAAAGAACAAGGCATTTCAACGCTGCCTTTCTTTACTGTACACTTTGATTTTACTTAATCCATTCATCACTGGCTTTTTACAAACAATTTAAATGTCCAAACCTTTTACCAAAGTAAATAGAGAAGGGTTATAGGACAAAATTATGGTGTTTTTTCAGATTAGTAATTTGTTTCTGAAGTTCAGACTAAGTGTAATAGAAGACAGACCTCCTGTGCTTTAGAAATATTTATCACTGCTACAGTATTATATAAAGCTGCAGTTATGGCATCCCTTTCTTTCCATCTTTTCCAGTCCCAAATAAACAGATTGTAAACAAACAAAATGTAAAGCTCTGTATATACAGGGCTTTAAAATGTATAACATAAAACTTGAAAAACTTAACTAGAAAACATTCTCAGATAAATAATTGAGAATATAACTGTTAAATTATATACTTGCCAATTTCTTAGTACATTTTGAAAAAAAGTAGAGCTTACCATTCTTTTACAGTCACCTCTGTAATTCCTTCTCCAATGTCAGAAAGCTTAAACTGGACAATTTGGCCGCATGAAACTTAAAACAGACAATAAGGAAACAGCATGTTTAATATAAAATACAAGATATCAAACAGAAAAATCTGAAAGCATCAGAAATAGTCTACATACCAGTGATACATGAATCACTAACATAACATCCATGAATTAGCAAAAAATAAATTATTCTATTATGAAAAAGATTACCAGAAGATGTTCTGAAAAATCGTTGCTGATGATTAAACTTGAGGCCAGATTTGTCAAACACGCACACATATTTTGATTTTATAAAGCGAATGCTGCCGCACGATCTAACACGGTGAATGCAAACCTGGGGGAGAAAAGTCTCAAGTGTTAATATGATAGACTGGGGATTAAAGAGCTCATTTAATAGTCCTGAAGCAACAGTAATACTAAAATAGCTCAATTGTAGTATATATATATAAGAAGCTCTTACGGAAACACAAGCATACTGAATACATACTGAACATACAATAACCATTAAATCAGCATAAGCTTTGCCATATCTTTCACTAACACAACACACCAGGAGATCAAAGCCATGCTAACATAACCAATTAACAAAAATCATGACAAAATCTGGTAAGAGATTCATATTTATGTTTCTCTAAGTAATTGGTTTAATCAGGACACACAAAAAAAAACATATATAATATCAACTACGTTAGTCATCTGAAATATTCTTATCCAGAATGGGTGCTGGAAGGGTCCCCTAGAGTGCTGAAAAAATCAGCACACTGTTCTTCATCAGTTCTTATTCCAATCATAGGTTGATCAGAAATACTAAATGGAAAGGACATTAACACCAGAAGGCAAAGACAGATGCCTTTCATTTCTCTTAGTATATAGGAGCCAATAATCTTCAAATAAATATCAGTTCACATCAACTTTAATGACATTTTTAAAGAACTGGGCAAGATATTATTTTCTTCCATGGTTACAATTACATTTATCCAGAAATCAACTTTAAAGGTCTACAGAATTTTTGAAAGGTTCTTCAGACAAAACTTTATGCTTTAAAGCATTATGCAATCAGCCATGATTTTGGTCAAAAACAAAGCCAGGAGCAGCTGCATTGGCATAAAAAGACATATCATTACTCTCAGTGGAAGTTAGTTCAGACCCCTTCTCATTTAGTAAGATCTCTTTAATGTAATTCCGGCGTTATGTTGTCTTAGGGTGCCGTAAATTTAATAAAAATAATAAATTATCTGTAGATACAATCTCTAACTCATTTAGAGATGTGAAAAAAATTCAGGTGCTACAGTGTACCTCAAGTAGCTCAAAAGTGTAAAATTTAGAAATTATCTTCTTAGAGGAGGCAGAAAACAGCACACCTGCATGGGAAAGTTCATTTTAACTTCTTTTTTTGAAGTCCTTTCAGTAACTACTGAGCATATGAAGCTTCCTGATTGCCAGTACCAGCCCTGCCCCCCCCAATGTTTAATTATTTGATTTTGTATTAGACTTATTAAAAGTGGATTAGTCAGAAAACTGCACAGTTCTGAACTGATGATATGTACATTGTCTACAATATTTAATCTAGAATTGCAAATTACATTTATTATTACTTTTTTAGGAACTAATATTTATATAATACAGTCTACTACAAAGGACACAGAAGAAGTCATGTTGAGTTTTCAGCTGCCTGCTAAGATTGTATCTACCAATAATTGTAGATTGTATCTACCAATAGAATAAGTTCCTATAATGAGCAGGCAGTAAGTCCCTTTCATTATTCCTCCTAACAATTTTCCCTATTTAAAAAACCATGCAAAATGGTAATTTTAAGTTACAACAAACTTTACTTTATGAACATACTTAAAATTCCCATTCAATTACAGAACTGGTATATAATATACATCTTCACAAGCTTATATTCTTCCACTTTTAATTATGTTTTTTCTTCCCATTTAAATGCATGGTTACCAGATCTTTTTGTCTCAAACTTATAAAGAGTTTTATTATATGACCCTATATGTTAAACATACCTGGGAAGATGATCACAAGGAGCACATCAGATCTCTGAACTATTTCTAAATGTGAAGTTTCATAATGCTTTCCATGTGTTTTTAACATTTGATAACCAATGCAGGTAGTGAGTTAGAAATGTCACTGCCAAAAAAAGAGACTGGTTTTGTTACAGAAGAGTTTCAGTGATGTTTCAAATTATATTAGTAGGAATAAAAAACACTGTATTTTTTAAAAAATTTAATCTTTTTGGTTTGCACCTCTGCACATTCTCTACTAAAAAGCTGGTGTGCTAGTATGTTAAAGCAATAATGCAGTAACCAATCTCTTAAAAATACATTACCCAATCTCTTCATATATGTTCCTTTCTAACAAAGGGGAAAAAAAAAGATCCATTAAATAAAGAAGCTGTTATTAATTTCAGTATTTAATCACTATAATATTATTTTATGTGTAATGCTGAAGAAGGAAATAACAAAAGCATATAAAAACCAAAATTAGTTCTAATATTAGTAGATCAAAACATCAATATCAATCTTGATATATCTTGATGCATGGAAAAATACAGCAAGAAAAAATAAAAGCACAGTACTAGCAGATATGTTTATGTGTCCTCTATTAATGCTGTTTGACAATTTAAAGGCAATAATGTACCAGTAAGATAACACCTTTCCTGATCAAGTCTTTTAAGTGTGGAGTTACTATGGGGAGACTAAAGTTCCACTCCAGTCTGTCACTGATACTGAGGACACATCAGCCACTTGTTGACCAAAACTTGTCGTTTTAGCCTAGACAACATAGGAGCTGTATGCTATATGGGAGAGATCTGCCTTACCCCCCATTTAGTTCAGTTGTGGTTATTTTCTTAACCAAAAAGCCAATTGTGTTCTTCTGAATCACTTCAGATCTTAAGAATCTGCTCCTGTGTTTTTATTCCCTGCAGGCAACCGATTACCTGATGAGGTAACACTGAATTTCAAAGTCATTTTGAACAGTTTGTGCTCAAAGGCAATGAATGGCTTCTTATTAAAGATACTCCTCTACAGAACTCTTTCACCTTGCTGCCACATTGAGTCATGTTAGTGAACATATACTTAACAATGGATTTGTTCTGCATACTTATTCTGTATCTCCAAGTACATAGTTGCCTATTTACTAAACCCATGTGCTTGGTAGTACATTTCAGTCAGACATTATTCCTAACCCAAGTGACTGGCACCATGTCCTAGTGTCCAGGGAACTGTTATTTCCCTGCTACTTAATGCAAACACCCCCAGGCTCTGTTCTTCACAACTTACAGACCACATGGACACCATTACATTGCCTTTAATCCTTTTTGCTAGCCAAGTGTTTGCAAAAGTGTTGAGAATATTCAAATAGAGCCTTTTAATATTATAATAACAATATTACTTCTTGCATCTTATCACTGTTTCACTGTAGATGGGTCACAAGAAGAATAGTATCTAGCAAAACTCAAAATGTGCTTGCAGGAAACACACCATAAATAGCCAATTCCACAGCTCAGCATGCACACAAATAAGATTAGCATTAATAATAAGACCATTATCATCTCACCAGAATCTCGCTCTATATTTAAGTTTTAGCTAGAAAGAAAACTAAAAAGAAGCTGCTATCTTCAATACTCTTAATTAGTAATATTACTTATATGGAGACTAAAACTAGGCAGTTACAAAAGTATCACTGAAAATATTGCTACTATGCTTTCAAAATATAATGAATCATTAAGAGCAAAAAATAATAGAAACTAGAACTGATCCTTAATTTTGTTTTCACTAGAATTATTTTTCAAAAATGTTTCTTTTTCTGACATTCCACTAAGCATTACGACATAATTGAAAAACAGCTCTTCACTGCAGCAGGAAAATTATAATAAAAGAAGGCAGAAGAAAGCATGAAGTAAGGCTTCATGATGTCAGTCTCATGTTTTGAGACTGTCAGTGTGCTAAAAGGCAATAAAGTATATTCACTTAAGTAATACCGTACTTAAGTACGGTAAGGTTTCTCAACTACTTAATTGACAAGCACTAAGGCTCCTGGGATGTAAAGAAAGACGTTTCCCCTTTCTGTGTGTGCCACCCACACGGCCTCTGTGCAGATGCGGTACGCAAAGGCTCTGCCGCACAGGCGGAGGAGCCGCGATGCCGCGTAACGTATCGGTGATGCGATCTGTCAGACGACTAAGAAATAACAGAAGAGAAGGCTGTCAGCGGGTTATCACAGGGGGCACAGTTTTCTGTCACAGGAAACGCGGGCAACGGGGAACACAGAGGGGAACACAGAGGGGAACACAGAGGGGAACACAGAGGGGAACACAGAGGGGAACACAGAGGGGGGCGGAGGAGGAGGAGGAGGAGTTTCTGCACCTGAGGAGCCTCAGCCCAGGGAGCAGCGGGGCCTGCGGGGCGGACGCTGCCGGCTGCCTGGCTGCGGAGGGCACGCTCACCTGTACGGCTGCACCGGGAGGCAGCGGAGGGGAGGGCTAAGGCGCTGCCCGCCCGCAGGTGCAGCTAAAGCGGCCGGACAGGCTGAGGGGAGGCAGGGAGGGCAGTTCGGGCACTGCCCGCCCGCAGGCGCAGGGGAGGGATGAGGGGAGGCAGTAAATCGGTGAGCGTGTCGTGTTAGCTCCGAGGGTCTGACGCGCGGTCCTCGCTCCCTTCCGACTGGAAGGAAGTAACAGGGCTCCGGAATGCCGCTGACGAGGCGGAGATGCCGCACGTTGTCTCCCCCCTCACCATCTAACCGGGAACGCCACCACCCGCAGGGTCCCCTGCTCCCCTTACCAGGCGCCCCGCGGCTCGGCAGCTACCCCTCAGAGCAGTCACGGCCGCCATCTTACTCCGGGAAGGGCTGGCCCCCACGCCCCCCACACCTCCCACCGAACAGCCAACCGGAGGGCGGCCACGCCGGACGCCGCCGACGGGAGGACACCCTAGGCACAGGCCAAGGAAGGCAGCGGCAACGGGAGCCCGGAGCAGCAGGCGGGATTAGCTGACAGGTCTCGGCTGCCAGCCGGTGCCTTGGAGCCCTCACACGCCCATAGAAAGAAACGGGTGAGCTTCATCTGTCCCCAGCGCCTCAAAGGGTTTCCCGCTGGCGCTGGTGGGCGTGAAGTTTCCCTTGACCGAAGTGGCGGGAAAGGCAGCGGGAAGCACCCGGCCTTTGCTGGGACACCTGTAATAAAGTCCCGAGTGTGACTGCCTGACCGAGACGCATACGTCTCTCCGTGCTTCTTTTAGACATCTCGCCTGGGGGAAAATTACTCGCTCGTAACCCTGACGGCAGGAGTCCGGCCATTCTCCTCCAGCCCTCAGCAGAGGCTTAGGTCGTCCCGGGGCAGAGCAGTGCCCACGGGCTGTCGTCCCAGCCGCTGCTTTGTCGTGACTTGCGGGGTCCTGTATTTGTCCGGCCTAGCGCGGCCCTTGGCCATAACGTCGCGGCAGGGTACAGGCACTGCCTTCTCCGGAACGCCAAGCCGCTGCCGCTCTGCCCTGTGCCAGGCCGCGGTAAGTAGGGCTCTCCCAGCTCACTACGATGCTGCCTCTGTGCTGGGACCCGGCGTCTGCCCCGCAGGCAGCGCACCGCCCCTGACAACGCGTGGCTACCGGGCGGGGAGGTCCCTCCGCTCTGCGCCTGCTCCAGCCGCGCCTCTCGGCCCAGGCCCAGGCACCGGCAGCAGTAGCGGCAGCTTAGGGCGACGCCGCCACTGGAGCGGACTTTGGGAACGCTTCCCGGCTGGCGTTCAGGGCCCCGGGAGCTGCTTCGCCTCGGTCTCGCCGTCTGCAGGGCCCCGCCGGGATCCCATCGGCTCGTCAGGGGTCTCTGCGAGAAACGACTCCACACACCGCCAGTCATGGACGGGGACAGGGTGGAGATAGACGGCGGGATCATGGAGGGGGTGAGCACCAGCGGTGGGCTGGTCTCGCCTTGTGCGGAGGGGCCGGTAGTGGTCGGCTGGGTGGGAAGTACCGTAGTGCCTGACGAACTGAGTTTTTCCCTGCAGGGCGGGCAAATCTTGCGAGTGTCCACGGCCCTGAGCTGCCTGCTGGGCCTGCCGGTACGGGTGCAGCGGATCCGCGCCGGGAGGAGTCAGCCCGGCCTCAGGTAATACGGCCCTTCCCGCGGCCTGGTGGCCGCTCGCCCAGGGCTGTATTTCCATTGCTGTAAGAGGGCAGTTTTATCAGTGTGGGTTTGTGCCGCCCGTGGAAGGACTGAGCACGGAGTAACGCTGGGGCATGAACGGGGTACCCCGCAGTCTCCCGGGGAGAGGATCGGGCCCCCCTGACCGGCTCCCCTCAGCGCAGTTCCCACCCCTGGTCCCGGCTGGCTGCCCCGGTCCGACCTGTCGGGCACCACGGACTTAGAATCTCTTTAAGTATTTTCAAAGGCAATATGGAGACTGCACAGTATGAAATACAAAATACAGTTGAGGTCATGTAACACCTCAGTGAAACATGGTTCTCTGAACGCCCAGTGTTAAGATCAGCTCGTTTCTTTCCTGTTTAAATTACTCAAAACAAACACAAATGCAAGCACAGCATGACACGTACATAGCAAAACTGTCAACTCTCTTGTGGTGCTGGCAACCAATTCTTGGCTTGGCTCCAGTGCAGTCTTGCCATCGTTAGCCCACTGCGTTTTTGTGCAAGCATTTATCACATTAGGACAAGAGACTGCTCCTGCATCTCATTTGTCTGTCTGGACCCTTTATAATGGAATACACAGCAGAATCCTGCAAATGCCCAAATGGTCCAACTGCTATGCCTTTGTCTCTTATGAACCCAGGAAAAGTACTGTAGGAACCAGACTGAATCTCTGATCCTCGTTTGATCTGAAATTTGCAATTGTAGTAGCTATTAGTTGGTGTTTAGTATTTCTTTTCACATAAATGAGGAGGATGTAGTCTACCTGTATGTATTTTTAACTGCCTATTGTCACCCCAAGGCCTCAGCATCTGTCTGGATTGGAGATGGTTCGAGATCTATGTGAGGGGAAGCTGGAAGGCGGTGAAATTGGCTCAACAGAAATAACTTTCACTCCTGGGAAGATCAAAGGTGGAACCCACATAGCAGATACAAAAACAGCAGGGTATGTCTTTGTACACAGAAACCTACTGAATGCTACCTGCTTTTAAATGCCTTTCATAACTTTAAGATTACAAGAGAAGACATTTTGGTAACTTTAAAATTATCATGAATGAGAGGGGAAAAAAAAAGAATATGAATACATGGGTAATGACCTACAATCCATGCTGCTTTAGCCAGATATATTTGACCAAAGAACTTACAGTGTTGGCAAGATGTGTGGAAAAGTGTACACAAATGCAATGTTTTTAAATTTTGATTGTTATGTAAGTTGAATACTTGATTTATGTTAAGCAAAAAGCAACTACCCACGTAGTTAAAAATGTATACGTTATTTTCTCACATCAGTACATTCGCAGGTCAAATGCATCAAATTAGAGAAGTATCTTAAATCCATGAGATCTAAAATAAAGCTCATAATGTATTAAAGAAAATTTTGAACTTTTACTTTTGTACATAATGGTACAATGTGGTATTCTAGTCTTCTGGAACTGGAAACATTCTATCCATGGTTCTTTGAGGCTGTATTTCCTCTCTCCTGTATTTCTGTGTTGTGTCCTTTGTTCTTTGGATCTGTTGAAAAATTGAGTAAATGGGTTTTACCATTTTAGCTATGGAAGGCTGGTGTGAACAGTGGACAATTGCTTTGAAGCATAAAGAGAAAAAAAAAAAAAGAAAAGAGGAACAGTACAGAAGTGTTTGGAAGTTAATTAAGAAAACAAAACTATGTTTTCTTTGGCTCAGATTACTCTTTACACAATTCAAAATGGTGTTTGATTGAATCTCTTTCAATCTTTTTGATATATAACTTTTTGTTTTGCTGAACAAACTTACTTTTGGGAAATTTAGTTTCTAAGATTTCTTTATCTGTGATTCAATGATAGGGGAATCTCATATCTATTTTATATGGCCCTGAATTTTTTTTGTATGAGATGTTGACCAGCTACTATGAAATTTTTTATTTTTCTAAATATCCTATTAGGTAGGTATTAAGACATTAAAATTGTTGCCTAAGCCTTTTCTGCTTTGATTATTTGCTATCTAAACCTACAGTTTTTATAGTCCCATCACTATACTGAGTAAGCTATATTACATTTACTTCAAACAGGAGTAGGAAAGATGCAGTCACTGAGAAACAGAAACCTTTGTATTTAGGCTTGCTAAGGACATGAAATTTTAAATTAGTTTTAAGACTAATAAATTTACTTCCTAGGTAATGCTCAAAATCAAATATGTAAATGCTTTGGAGAGTCATTTGCCTTTGATATTTAGTGATGCTGTGGAATTCTATGGGTCATGACTGCTCAACAGTTGAGTATCTTGTCATTGCTTTTAGGAGTGTGTGTCTACTGATGCAGGTAGCAATGCCCTGTGTGCTGTTTGCTGCTACTCCATCAGAACTTCATTTAAAAGGTGGGACTAATGCTGAGATGGCTCCTCAGATAGACTACACAGTCATGGTAGGGAAAATTTTTTTTGGCTTGGTGCATCATTCATGCATATTTATACAATATAACTACTGTACTTTTATTGCTCTTACTGCAAGTTAATTTTTAATTATGGAATTAGGCATGGCAACATAACACTATTAGTATACAGTATGAAGAGGGCAAGCAGTGTTTCATGGAATTCCCTGAAACAGTAACTAGTGTGCTTGTAATCACTGAAGAAAATTTCACTTAAAATATAGTGCTCTGTGAATTGTTAAAAATATCTCTTCCTTTTTCCATAAGAAAATCCTTTTACACAAAGGGTCATTCAGAATGAAGTATCAGGAATCTCAGATAATCTGTATGGATGAGACTGGCTGTTTTGTTCTATAATGTAACTGAAATTTTTACATTGCACTTTTTTTTTTCTTGGAAGACTGCATAAGATAGTAGGAAATTATAAATACAAAATAGATTCACTGTGGTTTTATATATGCTTTTTTTCAGGTTTTCAAGCCAATAGTTGAAAAATTCAATATTATCTTTAATTGTGACATAAAAAAGAGGTGAGATTTGTGCACATGTGGCAGAGACAGGCTTTACCAAACCAGTGTGTGAGCACAGAGGCACACATGCAAGATGCCCTTAATCAAGCTTAGGGATGAATTTATAATACATTAACTAATCTGCATTAGCTACCTGTGTATTGTCACTGTATGATAAATATGATAAGGTTCTTTACTGTCTCTTTCTTTTTCTCTTTCTTTTTCTCTTTCTTTTTCTCTTTCTTTTTCTCTTTCTTTTTCTCTTTCTTTTTCTTTTTCTTTTTCTCTTTCTTTCCCTTTCCCTTTCCCTTTCCCTTTCCCTTTCCCTTTCCCTTTCCCTTTCCCTTTCCCTTTCCCTTTCCCTTTCCCTTTCCCTTTCCCTTTCCCTTTCCCTTTCCCTTTCCCTTTCCCTTTCCCTTTCCCTTTCCCTTTCCCTTTCCCTTTCCCTTTCTCTTCTTTCTTTCCCTGGCTGAGTCTTCAGCTGCTCATGACAGCATGGTTATGAAAACATAACCCATGTTTTCTATGGGTTACCCCCGAGGGGAGCTGAAGAGGTTTCAGTTAAGATAGTTAATAAGATGTGTGTTATGAGGTATTCCTGTTAGAGAACTTAATTCTATTATAAAGATTTCTAAGGTCCACATCAAAAAAATTTGAATGTGTAGTAACAGAACATAAAAATGTAGAATTAAATATATGAATGTTCTTTTCTTGGTTTCCTTGTGATCTTTGCATTTAATTATATCTGGTAGTGTTTGTATACAGGGGCTACTATCCTCAGGGAGGTGGTGAAGTTGTAGTCCAGTTGTCCCCAGTCAAAGAATTGAGCCCAATAAACTTAACAGATCGTGGCACAGTGACAAAGATATATGGAAGAGCATTTGTTGCTGGAGCACTGCCTATAAAAGTAAGTGCTGATAATAGCTCTGGTAGTACCCAACTTCTTATATTTATAACACTGCATGTAATCTATTTAACATACCTCTACTGTTCCTGTATTCCACACAGCATTAATGCTTGGACTTTTCTCCAGTGAGAAATTTGCTCCTTTGAACCCCTTTCTATTATTTCTGTCCTGTCTGTGTTTCCAGAGAATGAGTAGAAAGAAATTCTTAAGGCTCCTTCTCACACACAGGCTAGGAATTAGAGAAATGAAGAGGAGTAAGAGAGTTACTTTTTGAAGAGCTGTGGACTACTGGTCTTAAAATCTCCAAACCTATGAATATTGGCTATGATTGGACCATAAGGATGGGATAAGCTTCATCTTGCCCCAACCTATCAAAATGTTATTTTATGTGTTATGTCTTCTGAGGTATTAATTTATCCTGTACATAATAATTGTGGGTTCCTTGTTTCATGTTTGTTTTTTAACAATATATTGTCTTGAGGTAATCAAGACTAAAATAAATCTTTCTCACTATGAATGGAGAAAAGTTCTGGAATTTCTATTTATATTAAAGCTTCTACATTCAACACTATGCTTGCCAGTTGTTCATTATTTAATGTTGCCTTAATTTTGTGGAAAAACTCTTGGAAGAGATATATCAGATGCTTGATTGTAAGGGTATTATAGAAATCCTTTTTTTTCCTAGTTATTAAAGTAGCCCTTTTATTCAGGGATTCACTGTGATAACTAGACTTACGAGGAAAAAGCCATAGTTACATAATTTAATGTTTTTACCTCTTATGTTGTTAGCTGGCAAAAGAGATGTCAGCAGCAGCAGTGAGATGCATCAGAAAAGAAATCCGAGATCTCTACGTTAATATCCAGCCTGTTCGAGAACCTGATGATCAAGCCTGTGGGACTGGAAGTGGAATCATGTAAGATGAGCCCAAACTTTCTATTGATAACTGTAAAGTTGCTAATTGACTAGTTAGACCTTGATTGCATATCTGATAAAGTGTAATTTTGTTCTTAATATTGATTCTGTTTTTTCTGCTTAGTGTTGTTGCAGAGACTTCAACAGGTTGTTTGCTAGCTGGGTCATCACTTGGCAAGAGAGGTAAGGGTTCCATGAAGTATCCTTTCAGATTTAAGTTAATGTGCTATTAAGAAATAGGAATCTGAAGTATAATCTTTCCAAAGATCTGATGCTTTAAGTGTTGTATTTTAAAATGGATGTTGTTTAGTAACAATGGACAGTTGAAATAAACAAATAAACGTAGTAAATGGAATCTCAAACTTTGTAGTAAGCTGCTTCTGCAGTGGCAAAAATGACAAAATGTTAAACTCACCTTTTAACAGAAAAGATTGTTAAGGATCACTGAGTTGAAAATGCTTCTGGAATTTAAGAACATACAGTCTTTGGTTTACTTATGAAGTTTTTTTTCAGTGAAACTAGATGTGTATCTAGATTAAAA
Source organism: Phaethornis superciliosus (assembly GCA_023637945.1). Classification (NCBI taxonomy): domain Eukaryota; kingdom Metazoa; phylum Chordata; class Aves; order Apodiformes; family Trochilidae; genus Phaethornis; species Phaethornis superciliosus. Next base: position 11,318,022 of record JAJQWJ010000009.1, on the reverse strand, counting down.
GGATTAGAAATTATTTTGGTTTGAATAAAATGTTTCTCTAACCAAGTGGAGCTACTTCTTTTCACTGCTTAGGAAGTATGAACTATATGTCATTATAAGATGAGAGGGTTTTTTCAAGCAGACATTTGAGGCAAGAGCATGGAAATAAGGTTGAAAAAAGTTGATAATTTCTTGATTATTTTTTTTTCCTTCTGTATTTTTTAAATGTTAAATAATAAATGGCAGCTTCCTAATCTCCTGGATTCCTTTGTTAGGAAAGAATTCTGACAAGGTTGGCATTGAAGCAGCTGAGATTCTGCTTAAAAATCTTAAACATGGTGGAACTGTGGATGATTCTCTGCAAGACCAAGTAAGGCTCCTGAATATGTTTATATGAAATTCAAGTTGGACATGCATGTATGCATTACTTGTAGAGAATAAAAATACAAACAGGGAAAAAAATGTGCATTTCAAAGTAAGATGGTGTATCCATAGGTAGGTATGGCTAATTATTTGATAATTAGAAGTCTTAGGAAGTTTCTGGGTGTGGTCACAGGATCACTAAGATTTGCAAATTACATACAGATTTTGGGAACCACAGATGCTCCCGGCTTTGTAACACCACCTTTTAAATTTTCCCTTCCTGTAAATATTAGTAGGTATGGCAGAAAGAGGTGGGAATTTGTTTGGTGCTCCATGTAGTGAAGTAAAATTAGCCTCCTGGTTACATATTAAGAATTATACTCAGTGAAGCCCATGGAGAACAGAATACCTAGGAAATGATCTTCTTTACCTGATTTAATCTGAAGACCCTCCACTATCTTCTATTCAGTAACACAGCCTGATAAGAACCTTGGGCTGTTCTGCATACCTCTTAGGTGTGAACACCTGGCCACTGTTACGTTGTATAACAGGAAGTATGTAGGTTTTGGACTCATCCTACTTTTTCCAAAGTGTGCAAAGTAAAATTGTTGGAAACGCGCCACAGCTAGATGCAGTGTGCATGGGAACTGCTCAGAGTTATATCAGGCTTTACTGAGTATTTGCACATCATGGTGATATTTGTAGATCAAATCAAAATTTTTAAAAATATCTGTCTTGTGAATATGTGATCAGAAAGTGTTAGCATTAAAAAAACCTCTTCCTGAGTTGTTTTGGATTTGGTTTTTGTTTTTTTTGTTTTTCCATAAAGACAATCTAACAATATGGAATCTGTCATGACTTTAGGAATTTGGGGGCAGGAGGGTGGAGGAGAACAAATTGAAATGTACACAGGAATTCAGTGGCAAACTCCACTGAGAAAAAGTAGGAGCCCTTCTGTAACAGGCATTACAGCAGTAATTTCCAAGCTTCTTGACCTTTGGGTCATGCTTAACACTCAGCAGCATGAATTTTTACATCTACAGACGTTTTGCATGTTTTCCTTTCTTTTTCTGTTTTGTTTTGTGTTTTTTTGCTGGTGGTTGGTTTGTTTGTTTGTTTTGGAGTATGTTCCTAGGATCAGAAGATTTACTTAATAATTGCCTTTCCCTCACTTTCCTTTCAGCTTATAATTTTTATGGCACTGGCAAAGGGAGTGTCTAGAGTGAAAAGTGGACCAATTACACTTCATACTCAAACAGCAATACACTTTGCAGAAAAGCTAACAAAGGTCAGTCCAAAAGTTTAGGAAGTCTTAGCTACCTCTGGTCATCCAGTCACAAGGTGACATACAGTTTAGCAGGCACTGTGAAGTGAACTTGGTCATTTACCTGTAGAAAGTGAACATACTTTAGAGATAAATGCTTTTAGAATGTTTAGGTACTTTTACTGTCTTTATTTACTTGGATTTTATTAACTCAATCAAAGCTGTAATAAATAAACATGGCAATATAATTATTTGGTATCAGATATTGAATATTTAAGCTTATGTATGTTAACTTAATTAGTAATCTATTTCTAATCCTATTTTAGGCCAAATTTACTGTAACAAGATCAGAAGAGGAAGATCCCAGTAAAGATACCTATATTATTGAGTGCCAAGGAATGGGTATGATAAACCCAAACTTAAAGAGTTAAAAAAAAAAAAAAAAAAAAAAAGCAGCAAGATGACAAAAGCAAACCTCAATATACCTCAGTGATGTATTGCACTACATTTCAATGGATGTGTTATATGCATGTGAAGGAGCCTTCTCTCACACCTGAGTGATTTAACTTCAAGGATGATGACTCAATCTTCCTTGGAGTGCTGAGAATCAGCGATGTGAAAAATGGAAACTTTTTTTTTTCTTTTTATTATTAGCAACAAAATGAGTACAGCAAATCATATACATTGTACGTATTTGAGAGCTTCTATTAGAAGCTTTGACAACTCAGATTCACAGAAGTAGACGATAACCACTTTTGTTTTGAAAAAATAGTGATAAATTGTTTAAAAAATGTTTTATTCTTTGGGGACCTTTATGTTGTGAGGTATACGAAATGAAGTGCACCATCAAATCTGTATCACTGTTCTTCCTTAACCATTTTGCTTAAATTGTGCTTTAGAAAATAAAACAATATGACCATATGAAAACCTGGTATTTATATTTATTCTGATATAGTTATATCAGAGGGTTGTGTTAGTGTGAGATGGATACAAAGTAACTTTCCAGAAGTATTTTTTCTCCCTACAGGAAGCACACTCCATGCATAAAATAATCTTTCGAATCTTCCCTTTGCATTTAGTTTAAAAAACCTTCTCAGGCAAGCTAAAACAATGTGCCACGTTACATCCCAAAGACAAAATATTAACTATTATATAAATGGATCTACAAGTGTCCTTTTTAGCATGCTTTCATCAAGCTGATGTTGTTTGTTCTTTTTAAAGGGAGTACTTAGCTTCAGCTGCGATGAGGGAGCTGTTGAACACATCTGTGTACACACACAGATACATCCATGTCTGTACACTGAGCACTGCATATACACATGGGTGTACTTAGACATAAAATCCAGTTGCATTATCCCCCATCTGTGGATTAAGGAACACCTGCCTACCTGTCCTTGATGGTGCTACACAAGCTGCTTCTGAAGTAAAAGAAAGATAAAAGGAGAAATAGGGCATAATTTGTTTTATGTGTGAGGAACAGAATCACAGTTGAAAATACTTAACCAAAAATACAGAAATATGCACTCTTGAGTGTCTGAATTGAGTTTTTCCACAGTCCAGTTCACAGCCTTTGCTCTAATTAAGATCTTTTTTTTCTCTCATTTGTGACCTCACAGCTTGAACTTAACAGCTAAAGATACAATTTAAAGTATCATTTGTCTTCCTAGTTAAGATAATTCCATGACTGTGTATTTCTCACACAAAAATAATCCTTTGCCAATATATAAAAATGATCACTAACTACTTCTTTAACAATATCTTTCCTCTTAGGGTTCTTTCCCTCTCCTCATCTGAAAACCAGTGCAAAAGAGTGATATGTTATTAATTTATGATTCAATAGGAATTCTTTTACTCTAATAGTGGGAATGGCCTGAAGGAGGCAGCAGCTACCTGCTGAAGTTTGTTTGGTGCTACTACTCGACTGCCATTAAGGGGCCGCTCTGTGCTGCTGTGATTTTTCAGTTTCGTTTTGGAAGAACTCTTGAGTGTTTTGGGGTTTTTTTTGTTTGGGATTTTTTAATATTCAAAGAATATTCACAACTGTCCTTCTTACCCTGTAATCACTGCTTCACTTTAGCAGTCAAGTCAGAATGACCCTATTGCTTGCCTTTTAGGAATTCACAGATTCTCCATGGACTGTGAGCATACTTGGATGTTAATGCCCAGATTGCTTAAAGAATAAATAAATCAGCATCACTTTGTCCTGTCATGTTAGGAAAACTTTATGAATAAAAGCACAACTAAATTAAATCATTTCAATTTAGGCAGACTTTTATGTATTTGTGTTTACATACATACTGCATTATGTATGAAAAGTAGAATAAGCTTGTGCATTATTTTATAGCTGGTCTCAAAGGCTGGCTGGATTACCTCTTCATAGTGTTTCTTTTTCCTATCTTTTCTTTGTTTCTGAAAAAATTTTGCCAGTTTGCATACCCGAGATGCTGTCTGCAGGGCTGTAAACATTTTTCCTGTGTTCAAAAATGCCCAAGACCATCTTGGAACAATTACAGCAGAGAAGAGCTAGTGAAACCCTGCGAGAACCATTTCACATCAGAATTTCTAACTATCCAACATTTCTTGAAATTAGGCCTAGTTAACTAAAAATTTCTTCTGGAAAGAATTTTTAAATGTGCAGGTTTTGTTTCAAAGGAAAAGTTATTAACAACAACAACAAAAAAATTCCACTGAACAAAAATTGCCCATTGAAAAAATGAAATGCAATTCATGTCTTCCAGATAGACATACAAAAGCATATAAATGCTCAGCCAACTCGTATCTTATAAAGGTATTTTCCAGTCAAAATTATTTTATGATTTAACAACAATTAACAAAACCTAGGTTACCAGCAAAAAAACTCCCCTTAGTAGATGTGCAATAATCACAGGTCAGCAACACTCAGCTGTTCCTGCACCTACCCACTCTGCCTAAGTCTGTTAAAAAGAGCAGCTGGCCATTCATCATTGGCAGTCCTTGGCAGCTTCCTTGCAGGCCCATTCAAGTGTCCAGCCCCCTCTTCTTGTGACATGACCTCTGGGGCCACCACTAGCCCAATGGTATGCTGCTGAGCTGTCCTTGCTCACTCTTGTCATCCTAATGGGTGTCCAGTTTTGCCATCCCCACAGTGCTTCCAGGACTGAAGGAACCTGTTGCTGATTTGATTAGGCTTTAAATGCAACCTTTTTCCCCTCAGGATTTAGAAGGTCTCTAGATGGAAGACATCCTCAACTGATTTTACTCTTCAATAGGATAGCATTTCCAAAACAATTTTTACTCTCTGAGATGCACAGAATTTTATTAACCAGGCCGAATTTGCATCCTGTCACTTCATGGTGACCTCGTACCAGCAAATTATTATCATAATCCCTGTTCTTTTTCTATATGTAATAATGAATTACTCTTCATACCTGAGCAAATTGTAATTGAGGTAATAAAATTCTTAAAATTAATTTGGAACTACTAGTATCATTTGTATTCTACTAAGATGCTATTTTTCCTTTTCAGTGGGTTTTGCATCATAAAACTTAAATTCTCTGGGCTTACATTTACTTTCAGTTCACTTAGATTTTAAAGCTACAAGTCAAAACATGAGCTGCAGTTCTTGTTACATCACACTCTGACATTGCATGTGTTGTGTGTATTTAGGCTTAGATTTTACAGCATAATTAATTCTTAAAATTAATGCACTGTGTGCAAATTAGTTGTTGGCAGATAGTGGTGTACCTGTTCTTTTTTAAATTCCCTGTTCTTTCAGAATATTAACTAATAGTTACAATGCATTACTCAGTGCTCTTTAACTTTCATTTATATCCATTTACAATCATATCACTTCAGCAATAAGGTTGGATTAAGTCACTTGTAGGAATGTATTAACCTTTTGTTCAGGAAGAGATGAGACCTGCTCTGCAAATATGCACTGGGTTTTCTTATGTTAATCAGGCACATTTGAATCTTATATAAAAACTTCAGTGTGGGTGTATAGATACAACTAAGATGCTTACATTTAATACTGTTCAAACAAGTAGTGGGGATGACTCACAAGTTCTATGTATCAAGAAAATGGGATTAATCCTCTCAAGCCATGTTTCCCTAGTGTACTTCCATGAGAGAGAATTGTGTTTGGATTATTGTGACAATCAGAGAAAGGCACTGCACAGGGACATGCACAGACTGAAGTATCAGGACAAATAATAAGGGCATTACAAGGAGCCAGTTACAAAATATCCCCCATGAAATACTGCTCAGTGGTTCAGGCTGAACTCTGGTGCTTTCAAAAAGAGAACCTTTTAACCTTTACTTCCATGCCCTTAAATCCACTTCCTCTTCTTAGCCTATGCATCTCATGCTGGTCACTAAAATATTAATAAAACATTTACCATTTTTAAGACCATGTTGAGACTACTGCATCCAATTTTGAGGCCCTGTGAGGAAGGGCTGAGGGAAGGGGACTTGCTAAGCCTGGGGAGGGCATGGATTCAGGCACCTACCACCAACTTGCCAGTGCCTGCAAGGAGGTTATGGCAGAGATGGAGCCAGACTCTTCAATCTTGTGTGTGTCTGGAGGGTGAGAGACAACAGGGTCTGAGACACGAGAGGCTCAGGCAGGACACAGCCCTGACCAACCTCACCTGAGGTGCTCATGGGTGACCCTGCACTGAGCAGGACCAGAACCCTCCCTAAGATCCCCTCACACCTCACCATCCTCTGATCCTGAATGCCCTCTATGGCAACTACTGATCATCCAAACATAGTGAAGAAGGATTCCCTAGAATATTCCAGCACATGTTATTTATAAATGACATTGCTAAAACCAGCTATAGGTTAAATACAACACTATATCATATAGGGAGGAAAAAAAGAGGCCAAATTCTTCAAAATGGAAACTATTAATAGAGACCTTTTTTTAAAAAGAATCAGAGCTACATCTCCTTGAATTAAAAACAAGTAAATGCAAACACAGAGGCTCAATCTTTTGGTGATTGCACAGAACAGGAACTAGTATCAGCATCTAAAAATCAAGCAGGATAGGTCAACAGTAAAGTTCTTCTAATACTTGACTGCAGAAAAGTCTGTAACAACTGAGGTAAAGTCAGAACACATTTCGGTATTAATTTCAGCAGAACCAGAACTTTTCCTTTAATCCTAGATTTACTAGTACATTGAAAACCGTAGTTCGAAGTTTAGAAAACCTACTGGTAAGTTCACTTACTGATAAGTTCTTACAGAGTATGCATATGGAGAAGCTCACACTACAAGCTACGTTATTTTGAGGTTTTGTATCACTCAGATGCCTCTTAGATGGTTCACAGTCTCTCCTCTGCCCAGGAGGCTTTCTGCCCAATACTTTACAAATCCAGTACGATAATCCTGTAATGATAGGATATTTGCTAGAACAAGGAACTCCAATTTAAAAATCCCACTCTCAAACAACAACTGAATCTTTTCTTAACATACACATATTTTGGGATGATATTTAGACAAATTTTCTCTCACACCATGGAAGTTTTCAAAGATCCATAAAACGAGAAAATCTTACTAGCTCAGAAAACATCTAGAACTATTTCTCTTTCCTTCCAAATATATTTGTCTAGCCATTTAAGACTTCTGTTACCAGATGAATGATTCCTCTGTAAAAAAGACAATTTGTGAAAGGCTTTAGTGATTTTTCCACATGGAAACCTCTCTCTAAACAGTGAACACTGTTCTTGTTTATACTATTCCAACTGACCTGAAGTTTATGCAAGTGCTGTAATCCAGGAAGGCACTAGTATCAAATGTTTTGTCAGCCATTAATGTTTGCAGCATCTGCAACAAATCAGGCTTATTTTCTATATTAATATTACATTCCATTTTTTTAAAAAAGTGATGAATAAAGCATTCGCTTTTTATCAGAACAGGGTCTTATACAAAAAGGCTGTGAAGACTATGACAAATTGAAGTACACAGTGGTCAAGACTTTGCTGTTATAACACAGCACCAAACCTATATGCATAAATGAATGGGATTATCAGATTACAGCATTTGTCAAAGAAAGGAGGGGAGAGTCTACAGCAGAGACTAAACAGAGTCTAAACAGTAATAAAATCACTTTTATTCTATCACCACCCCCTCATATTTAGACACAAGACTACTCTGATTTTGAATTATACTTTGCTCTAATGGCTGGTAGTGAGTGATCTATGGTCAATGAGTTATGCTCACTCACTTATCTTTCAGCTATGCAAATTTACCGATTATATTGCTATTTACAGAAGTCAGTCCACTCTTCTTTAGCCCCCTTTCCCAAGATTTCTTAGATTTTTTCCATTCTCCGTGATCAAAGTTAGGTCCTCTGTCAATACCATTTTAAGATGAGAGTGTAAAGAAAGATTCTCAGTTTATAGCAGTGAAGATCAGAGGATATCCAAGTAAATCAAAGAAGTTTCTCTGAAGTAGCACTGCAAAGCACTGACCCCAACTGAGCAGGGAATATCAACACATGCTGACAAATTGTAGATAGTTACAGTGGGCTTGTAATCAGAAATGAGGATAAGCACATGGCCCCCTTATGTTTAAGTGAGTTGGTGGAGCTATATAAATATATCTTATCAGAACAAGATTGCTAGCATTCTCTTCTGTGTGGGAGAATTCATTTTCATAATCAAATTATCAGATGTAAAATTGTAAAGGAAGACTCTTCAAGTTAAGTTGAACTGTATGAGCTCAAAATAGGACTTTAAAATTAATTACACTCCATAAAGCCCAGTGAATCTTGACCCTTTTATCCATTAAGATCTTCTGTCTTTTTATTACCTCCCATAGTATATAGCTCTAGACTTCAAACTTCAGTTCCTCAGCTTTACCAGTGATTTTGCTACACACAACTGCCTTCTCAGCTGAAAGATTCTTAATAGTATCACTAAATATTTTTCTCTCATTCCATTCCAAAATTTAAATGTCTCTGGCCTCAAAAACCTTTGAAACTCTTAATTCTATATTTTTTCTCTGTTGAAAAGCAACAGTTTCAAAACAACCTGAAAAAATTAGTCGAAGCTTTTCTTGCTAGAGGCCCATGAAAAGATCTATGCAGTTAACTGATGAAAAGATTCAAACATGCTGATTGCCTTCACCTTATTAATTACAACTGGAACAAAAATTTCAAACTTAATGGACTATTGGAGCAAAATTCTAAAAGCAACTAGCTGATTTAGAATTTACATCCTTAAATAGGACAGGTGAAGTAAAGAATACTTAAATACCTGTGGAAGCCTTGTTTCCAGAATTGTTGCAAAGTGCTCAGCTCCTCTGAAGCCAAGGACATGTACAAGTTTTCCTTCCTTCTTTTATTTATTTTTTTAAAATCAGTTGTAAGCCCTGCACAGCTGAAGGCAGGTTTGATCAGTAATGATGAAATAGGATATTTAGAATGGTTAATATAGTAAAAAAAGTAATATAAAATTACTAAATAAAAATAAATACCATCTATATTAACCCCTCATACTTGCATAAGAGAATTAAGTTATTTGAATCAGTGATAACCCATGTCGGAGAGAAAAGGTCAATGTGATGTTGAACTAACTTACTTTTACCATATTTTGGTCAGTCAGCACAAATAATTTTGAAACTGTGCTTTTAGATAGATTTGTTTGCTTCCGTCTTAAAAGATGGTGACCTCCAGGACCACAGGATTTATGTCCTCTGACTGCAAGCCAGACTCCTGTATCCTGTTTATTTTTTAATGTGTGCTCCGTAAAATAAGCACAATCCAAATGCCTTGCCACTCAAACTTCAATCAAGTCAAAGTCCACATTGAAAAAAAATGTAGGTATATGTTTCATCCAATGATTGTTTAATGATCCTGAAACAGAACTACTGAACAGCCCAGCCACTCAGGTTATTATGCAGGAGGAGAGGAGATGATATACTCCACACCAAATTGGATAGCTAGTGATTGCTGCAATTTGGAGGGAAAACTGTTTAAATCCTTTCTGGGAGAGGAAGAAGTTAAACTTGTATCTGTTACTTCCTGTATGATGCTTTAACTCACATTCTGAACACAAGGAAGCCCTACCACCTCTTGTGCTGATTGTTAAATGACTCCTGCCATTCATTCATTCTGATGAAAAGGTTGCTGGATCCTCACACTAGAAGATCACAAACTGACAGAAAGATGTCCCTCCAGGAGGAACTGGGTCTCAAATATACCCAAATACTACATAGGTCTCAGCAGCAATCATAAGGAATTTGGTAGTTCTGTTCTTCACTTCTCATAGGCTGCACAGTGAGCCTGGGGGTCAAAATCAGGCTCCCACTGTCCAGGAATTTACATCTCAGAGCCAGCCTAACTGTTCAGACAGCCAATCTAACTCTTTTTTCTTAAAACTGCATCTCCCACCATGTGAATGCATGAAATTTGAATTTCCAGTAAATCATAGCCAGGTTGTTTCCAGGAGCCACTACTCACCCAAACATATCCATCATGTAGGAAAGATAAACAAGGTCAATATTCAGCTGGAGAAAATTGCACTATTTCCTTATGATCTCGTGACATATTACGAAATCTCTGATACTCAGCAGATTTAAATTACAGTCTTACCCTATTGAACTAAGGCTTCTTTCTCATTCTCTCTCCCTAGTTACCATTCACTTTCTTTGTACCACTGACCATGGCATGTGAATCTATGAAGAAGTGAGCAATCCAATGCCCATTTTCTGCACTGCAGCCTATCAGCATCTCCAGCTTATCAACACATTTGCAGTAGTAACAAGAATGTATGACAAATAGGATCAAATTAAACAAACAAACAAACAAACATGTTAGTCTTTTTTACTTCTTGTAGATTTTTTAACTTCCTTTTCTGTGTCTATGTGTATTACCTATGCTCTTTCTGGTTAATTTCTTTCCTCCTTTATGTGTGTTTTCTCACCTTTCTCACCATAAATTTCTCCCTACAAATTTATGCTTACTTCCCTTTTCTCTCTCCTCTCACATTCACATCTACTTACAGAAGTATTACTGTGTCACACGATTGTTAAACTACAGAATAAGAAGCAGTCTGACTCCAGCTAGCCTTGGTCCTTGCAAAACCATTTTACTTCCTGCAAACTACAACAACTGGAAATGCAGAAAGCACCCTCTGCAAGCCCCTCCTATGGTTCAATTCCACAGAGGTTCAATTCCTGTGAATGCAGCCTCTGCCTGCAGAGACAGCTACAGTAAATGGTGATCCATGGTATTCATGGAAGTAAAAATGGAATATGGAATTCACCTTATTTCTGCCTGAACAGAGGAAAGACATTCTCCTTCAGAATTTGATGGGGGTTTTGGCATCAAAACATTTGTTCATTAAACCACATGAAACTGAAGTGAAGCAAGCTCACATACATAATGCTGTAGCTGTGCTTGAGTTTATGTCTCAGCTCCTGGAGCCAGCTGTGCCCACAAAACCTAGAGGAGTAGGGCTTTCATGTGGACCCGGCTACTCCCATGCCTGAGTCACTTATCCTGGAGAGCCCTTGGCTCAACCAACTGAGATAAAGTAAGATTTAATGGGTAGGCAGCATGGATTATCTGGGGGTTCTTGCTCAAGCAAGACAAAAGAAAAAAAAGACTAGATGAACACATAGTCAAATAACATTCTAACAAAACCAGCTCCCCATTGTATATGTGGAGACTTTGAAGGCTTGCAGCTTCCTCCCCATAGCAGTAGTAACAATTATTGGCTGGCAGAAAACAGAGGTGTCTGAAAGAAGAATATTTTTTCTTTTAGTTCTCCTTGCTTAGGTGACAGAGCATTGTTCAGAGTATGCCTAAGAACACATCCAAACTGTTGGGAAGCTCTGATGGAAATTTCACAAAATGACTTGCAAGAGATTCCTGAGATTTCCCAACTTCATCCAGGAAAAGAACAAGACTGTTTTTTCTCACATAAATGTAAGACTGACCTTCAATTAAAGCAAGATATGCAAAATCCACGAGAAGCCCAGAAGCAAAAAAGATTAAAGATAAACTTGGTCAAATTTTAGAAGTCTTTTCCAGAGCATTTTACTCCTACATATGTTTTATCTGTAACAAGTCAAGATACAGGACAGACAGACACATGAAATCAATTGCTAAAAGTTATGTTGGAAAAAAAAAAATTGAGTCAAAATGTAGGTTTCAAGATCCCTGGTTCTCAGTTCCTAGTTGTACTGCCTGACTGTGCTTACTGTTTTGTAAAGACTGAAATTCATAACTACTTTGAATAGTTCTGCACATCACTGATGGTAATAGTATTTTAAATTTATCTAGTATAGGGCTAAAAACTGCTTTATATTTTCATGCTACCAGATCTTTAGACAGTCCAAAAGTTCCTCACATACTGTTCTAATGTAGCTCACTTTTCTTCTAACCAAATCTAGCACCCAGTTTGTGTGCTGTACCAAAGCTGTTCTGCTACAGCACTAACACTCCCAAGCATACTGAACATATTTAATGCAGCATCAAAACAGGATGAATAATTTATAAACTTTCACTTATGAGTCCTGGAAGGGGGAGTATCTCAGCTCAGGATCTAGTGCAATTTTGTGACAATTAGTAGAATTCTACACCCAAAATATAGAGGGGAAACCTTTGTGGGGAAATTGTTGCATCTGCAAAGCTTTTCAGTTGACCTAGATTGCTGTGCTCCATGACTCCTGGCACTTTCATGGCCATCCTTCCACTGCCTCACAAGCTGCTACCCTCTCAGTTCTGCAATTACAACTCCACACCTCTATCCTCACATAGCTATGCCCTATGGCATAGGACTGGGTCACAGTCCTGAAAAGACCTACTGAAACCTCAATGAAGTGCACTGACTTTACTTATAAATTTTCAAAGCATTGTGTTTTGTTAATACATTAATTTCTGGCTCATACTGTTACTTTATGTGAGCATGATGGTAATTTTTAAAGAGAAATAAATGGATTTTAGCTTCTGGGATGACTTACCTCTGGCGCAAAAAGATCAGGGAGCAACTTAGTTACTTCTTTGTTGATACCGTTTCAACTCAACCAGAAAGGATACAAATTAATTAACAAGCTAAATTAAAAGTCCATCAAATTCAATCGCAGCTATTTGTAATATTGAAAATTATGTCTTCTAGCATTCAAAAACCCCCCCAAAATAAACAAACAAACAAAAAAGCCTCCATTGTAAACAACACCAGCTATTACTTAAACAATGTGTGGATTTTAGTAATTGAGACAGTAAAACCTTCTGTGGCACAAGTTTTACTATGGCATGCAGATAGAGACATTATTTTCCCCTTTAATCCTAGAAAGAAACAGTAGCAGTGTTGGGGGTGGTGACAAACACCCAAATTTAAGGTAGGGGATTAAATAGCTGGGAGGATGGCTGTCAGTTCACACTACAGTTACACTTCTCTAAAAAGGCACAGCTGTTGGTTGACATGAATTTTGGTGCTACACCAGCTGAAATTAGATTATCATGGAAAAAATATTTCCTAAGTGATTTCTTTATAAGAAGACAGTAGGAAGACAAAACAGCAGTGATCTGTAAATTTATCTTCTTGACTCATGGATTTTGACACAAAGTTTTGGGCGGCTTTGAGGGATTTTTTGTTGTTGAGCATGTGGGTGATAATACAAGACGACAGGAACGTGTTCTTAGCTAACTTGCTCTTTCAAAACATTGCTGGGAAGCTGCTGACATACCACTTTGTATCACTGGTATGGCAAAACTGCTGAAAGTAACTCAGTTACTCAGAGAGCACATTCATCTACAGCTTTAGATCTGCTCACCAGGTTCCTTAGGGAAAGCACCTGGCTTCAGACTGAAGGCTTCCTCCAGGGGCAGTGAACACTAAAGCATCGTGATGCAGCTCCCAGCCTGGGGCTTCTCCTTGTGCATCATCTATCTGGCCATTCCATCCAGTGAGACCCATGGTTAATGACATCTCTGAGATGAAAGATACTGAAGAGATGTTATCTCAGTAACATAGGCAAGCACATCCTGAAGTCTATGAGTACACCCAAGATGTGGCTGATGTGGTCATAAAACAGGTAATCCAGAACAGATGCACAAGTGAGACCTTAAAACATAGCTAATACTAATGAGTAGTGAAAACTTCTCTTTTACTCAACTCACATTCATTAAAAACAGAACATGCTGACCTTCATCTACACAAGAAGTTCTTATAACTCTTCATAGAGAGCAAATCTGTATATTAATTGGTTTCTGGTTATATTGATGGTTTATGGATGGCTGTTGCTACATGCCATTTGCAGTAATCTGAAAAGGAAAGGTGCAAAGTACTGAGGGGCTGTGGCAGGAGACATAATCAGTACATCACCATATCTTCCTTTCCAAGGGCTGAACGTGTAATCTCCAACAAGTCTCATTTATTTCTTCAGTATATGTCATAGAATCATAGAATCATAGAATTGGCTGGGTTGGAAGGGACCTCAGAGATCATCAAGTCCAACCCTTGATCCACTACCACTGTGGTTACCAGCCCATGGCACTGAGTGCCACATCCAGTCTCTTTTTAAATATCTTCAGGGATGGAGAATCCACTGCTTCCCTGGGCAGCCCATTCCAATGTCTGATCACCCTCTCCATAAACAAATTCTTTCTAATATCCAACCTAAACTTCCCCTGGCACAACTTAAGACCATGCCCTCGTGTCTTGCTGACAGCTGCCTGGGAAAAGAGACCAACCCCCCCCTGGCTCCAGCCTCCTTTCAGGGAGTTGTAGAGAGCGATGAGGTCTCCCCTGAGCCTCCTCTTCTCCAGGCTGAACACCCCCAGCTCCCTCAGCCTCTCCTCACAGGACTTGTGCTGGATCCCTTCACCAGCCTGGTTGCCCTCCTTTGGACCTGCTCCAGGACCTCAATCTCCTTCCTGAACTGAGGGGCCCAGAACTGGACACAGGACTCGAGCTGTGGCCTCACCAGGGCTGAGTACAGGGGCAGAATCACTTCCCTGGACCTGCTGGCCACGCTGTTCCTGATCCAGGCCAGGATGCCATTGGCCTTCTTGGCCACCTGGGCACACTGCTGGCTCCTGTTCAGCTTCCTGTCAATCCAGACTCCCAGGTCCCTCTCTGCCTGGCTGCTCTCAGCCACTCTGTGCCCAGCCTGGAGCTCCCCATGGGGTTGTTGTGGCCAAAGTGCAGGACCCGGCACTTGGCCGTGTTGAACCTCATCCCATTGGAATCAGCCCAACTCTCCAGTCTGTCCAGGTCCCTCTGCAGAGCCCTCCTGCCTTCCAGCTGATCCACACTCCCCCCCAGCTTAGTGTCATCTGTGAATTTGCTGATGATGGACTCAATCCCTTCATCTAAATCATCAATAAAGATAGTAAATAGAATGTCTCTGCATTTGAAAAAAATGTCAAGACAATCTTAAACTATTTCTGGGAATAAAGATTTACTTTAATACACTTTCCAATCAAAGATACTCTAAAGGAAGTCCTAAATGTGGTTATCAAATACACTTCAAATGTTCAGGGAAATGGAAAATACTTTTCAGTCAACATACTTGGAAAATCCAGGTCAGGCTTTATAAATATTAGAGACTTCCAGAGAGAAGCTAACTGCTTCTGACTCCCTACAGGAAATTTTTGCTGCATGACATGCCAAGCAATGACCATTTAGATGAAGTTATTAAATCCATTGTAAGATTAATGTGTTTGTTACTAAGTAGGCAATTAACAATCACTGTTCTATGTCAGTAAAGGTCTCTACTGAGTGTGCATCTATAGTTAAAAAGAAATCATCTATCAGGAGTAACTTGTTTCACAAGCACTTTGAAATGATGTAAGTGTGGGAGAGATGGCTCTGTCACCATGCTGATGATTACCACCACTAGCTTTATTTCACTGTCCTAAATGTAAGACCCTACAGCAATTTGGATTCGGGATATAATTGAGTAAAATATTGACCCAGCAGAGAAAAAAAAAAAAGGGGGGAGGGAGAGGGAGGGCAGGGCAAGTGAGTAAGAAATTAGTTATTAGTAAGGAGCAGGAGCAGTCTCTCCTTCTGGCCTACTATAAGCAATCAAGATTAGAAATGATGAAAGATCTTTTGGATTCTGTCAGACTTTGTTGGCTGAAGACAGCAATGTCCAAAAATATTAGGATTTACAAGAATGTGATGCAGAATAATAAAAAAAACATCAGAATTCCTTTAATATAGCTAGATGGTAGAGCTTCATTTGGAATAGAAAATACTAGATTGATCATTGTCTATTAGATGTATATTTAACAACAGAAGTTTTGGAGAAAATGACAGTAAGTATTGACATGAGAAAAGCATTTCTCAATATAAACACTTAGGAGTGATATTTTGGTGATTCTTTTTTTTTTTTCATTTAGAAAAGATATAACTAAAACAGAATTGCACACATCAATGATTAGTAAAAAAATGATGACAGAATTATAGGCTTTCTGCATCATAATGCAAAAACAAAGGGACAAAGAGAAATATTTTAAACCAATCAAAGGAAATACTTTCTACAACGTATCTAATTAAACTGTGCAACTCGTTTCCACAGGAAGTAATTTTAAAAAAGTCATGGACTGACTGGACAAACAGATACTGCCACTGATTTGCAAGAGACACCAAGTCTCATGCCTGCAGACTTACACTTAAGCATTCTGAATCAGATATCAAAAAAAGCTCAATACTGTAGAAGCAGCTATTTCTAAATCTGTCTTTGGGAGCATTTCTTACATTTTTCTGTGAAACTTCAGGTGGTGCTTCTTGCTAAAGGCCAGTGCACTGAACTGCTTGAATATTTTTAATTTGATCTTGTATGGGAATTACTTTGCTCCTTACAAAACAAGCAATGGTATGTTTTGGAAGCCTCTATCATGAACAGTTACAGAAAAATTTCCGCAAGGATGACCGCAGGAGATGTCCAAGTCCAGTATCCCACTCAAAAAAAGGCAAATACTCCAGTTAGCTGATTAGGTTGGTCAGGATCTTTTTGTCAGGACTGAGGTTTCTGCAGCTGAGGAACCTGTTTTGAGTGCTGAATGACCATCACAGTGAATTTGTTGTTCACATACAATTCCCTTGTCATGTCTTTTGACCATGTTGCCTTGTCTTTTTGTTGTACACACCCAAGAAGAGACAGGCTCCAAGTTCTCCCTGGCCACTTATAACTGGATGGGTATCAAAGCACTGCAATCAAACCAGAAATACACTTTACTCTTCTAAGATGCGTTTCTTATCTGTCAACAGTGTTTAGACATATCTCCAGATTATAAACTTCAACTTGCAAAACAGATTAAATGGTATGGAAAAGTAGACCTACATTAGCCATGACATTTCTTTCACTTTGGCTTTTAAGCCTTACATCAATATTTTTTCCAAAAACAATCTACCTACACTTTTAATTCAATCTAATTGTGTCCTTTTCAAAGTTAGAAAATTATATTATCAGTAATTACATTGATCAAGCATATTATATGAAATTTAAGGTGCTTCTTTATACAACCTGTGGATGGTCCACAATCAAAGGGTGACCTAGAAAGATACACTGCACTACATTCCTTAATCAGGTGGCAGACTTCTGTCTTCTTCCATACAAAAAACCCAGAAGCCTGAGCACAGCTCTTTTAAGACACTCAAAAACCCATACTTTCAACATGTCTGTGCACGACAGTTCTACTGCAGGAAAGATACAACTAAAAAGAGGTATTCATCTTTTAAGTACAGGCAGGGATGTTAATCTCGTGGTTCAGAACTGACAGCTTTTCTTTTCAAGTGTCATAGACTTGAGCTCTGATTACACATTCTTCACAAGCATTCTTAACAAGCTCTAACAAAACAGGCTCTTGTTTCATCTGTGCTTCATTCTTGTTGGTCTGTTGTTTCACATATTCATTTTGATAAATCACACAAAATGCTACTTTGAAATAAAGTTTTTGTCATTAACATTGGAAACAATACCTATGTAAACAATCTTTTATAAAATTCCAAAATGTTCTACCAGTTCAGTAAGGTTCCAAATATTTCTGTCATCTCACCTGTTTTATTGCTACTATCCCATATTCTATTATTACTCTTATTTTGTAGTTTAAGACATTTCACAATGTATCAGCCATTCTTCTTTATCACTCTCTGGTCAAGACTTCTACATAAGAAAAACATTGGACACTTAGAATCTGAATAACCTGCACCAAACTTTTTCCCAGTCTGGTTGTGAAATGCATTGTGAAGCCTTTAATTTATTTATTTATTTAATTTTTGCAACAAGCAAGAAAAAGTGCAGTGGCCAGTCCTGCCCCAGGCTGCCCTGGACCTGTCACAGCAGTTCCCCGCTTCAATTTGTACTCCACAAAAGGAACAGGGGAGCACAGCATAACAGAAATTAAGTCAAATGATCCCTTTGCAAGAAACCCAAGGGGACTCTCCTTCAGCCCTTCAATGAGTAAAAAAACCCCAAACCTTCCCCCACCTCAGAACTGTCCTCATTTGCCTTGATTTCAGTTCCTCAAAAGGGTTTCATGAAAGAGCAATGTTCTAAATTACTGTACATCTTCTGAACAAGAAATCTTTTTAACTTTGCTAGATGAAAAGCAATTTTGTGAACTGACATGACACTGTAACCACTCCAAAAAGTGACCATGCAAGGGATTTAAAGATAAGCATTCATTTAATGTGATTGAAGTAAAATTACCTCTGTTTTTACTCCTAAGGAATACAGCACAAAAACACTGTTTTTTTTTTTTTAAATTTATTAACATTCTACTCTGTTTCAAATATAAACTCTTAACAAAAATACTGTCACAGCTACACTACTAGTACAACTACCCCTCTTAAAGATAAAAAACCCCATGTTTTCTTTCAATCTTAATTCTATCAAAAACACTTGATGTAATCTTTGAAGTAATTATGCAATATGCTTGAATTTGTTTTAGAAAATAATAATTTTAATGTTAAATATCTAAGTGGGAGTCCTTTGAATGTGAAGGTAATAGATTACTCACTTGTACTATATTAAATACAGTAGTTGGCAATACTGATGGTATGCAGAATTACTCCTTACTGGATTTTGCACATTCAACCATCCAGCTATCATTTGTGGGATCACTGCCAAATCCCTCCCTCCTGTTGCTGACAGCTTGTGGCAATGCTGTGCAGAGTTCTTCACACTACAGTCTCTTGAGTCTCAGACACTATCTAGAAATCTAGATAGCTCAGTGTTGAAAGATGGCTCAAAACTTTCTCCTCTTTATTCCATTTTGAAAAGGACACAAACCAAAGGAGCAGAAAACAAATCTCAAAAGCTCCCAGACACACCATCATAAGATACTGAGCTCAGCAAAGCAGTACTTAATTGCTTGTAAAAAAGCATGTTGTGCATACTATGAATTTACAGAATTTCAAGTGACAAATCAAACAGAAAACAAATCCATTGCAAGCTACTAAAGGCAGCAAAGCAAAATCTAACTCAGAAAATTCCCAAACTTCAAAACTAGTAGACATGCATTTAGATAATATATTACAATACTTGTTGCTTTTACAGCATTATTTACTAACGGTTGAAAAACTTCATCTGGCCTAATATTATCATTCTTGTGCTCCATAGTATAACGAACCTCATTTCTCTTCCAGTGGGTCTTTCAACAATTATTTTGTTAACTTCTTACCTGGGTCTGGTTCCACCATTATGCATATGCACTCATAAAAGACTGCAGACACCTTGGAGGGGAGTCAGCATTTGTCTCACCCAGTATTTACCTTCACTTCCCTACTCAGTCAGCTCCAAAGCTAAACAGGTGCCTTAATCTTACATCTACTCACCTGTCTCTTGTCTCTGCAACAAGAAGGCTTTGCCACTAAAACCACAACAGCTTTTATGATGTGGATTTTCATATCCAAAGAAGTGCAATATTGGAAGTTTCTACGCACTTTCTATTCAATTAGCAGTGATCTAGATACAGGAAAGAAAAAGGAATAATCATACATGCAGACTACTGGTAAAGTGTGCTCTTCAACTGCTTGCTACTACCAATACTTGCTACAAAACCAGGGAACAAGACAAAGAAAAATTACATTCTGTCAAAAAGTGTATAGACATAATAACCAGGATATTTTACTGTATTTATATATTGACAACAGAATTTTCAGCCTGTGACTTTACCTCTTGATATGGAAATATATTGTCCTGTATCCTATATATTTCTTTAGCTGCTTCTACAGATCCACCACTTTTTTGGCTGTCAGATAAAGCAAGCAGAGCACTATTCTGCCATGTTCTTGCTTTTTACTTCAACTCAGACAGCTTGGGAAGAGCAGTTTATGCCAGTGTCAATAATCAATACAAACAACATCTTGTTATTTGCTCTATCCCTGCTCTGTTATCAGCATCAAGGCTGTTGTGGCTATGAACTACAACAAAAGATTCAACAACAATGAGGTGCTGGGACTGCATTTTGTTTGTAAGAAGGAATTTTTCTTTCCTTTTTCCCAGAGCTTATCTACAAGCACAAAATTACCTTCTGAAAATGTTTATTTCTGTGTGCTTTTCAGATAAGGGTGCCTGAATGAATTATTCAACAGTGAAAAATCATCCTGTCTTGCCTCACTCTATTGTTAAGGTGCTTGGTTATATATGGAGGGACAAAAATGTTCCTGAACTTTAGTTGAACAGGGAACCAATAGAAACAGTAGCTGACACATTTTCAATGTAAATTATAAAACTGCAGACAGTCATGTTTTAACTCTATTTTACATGTATTTCTGGTGTTGAAACAAGCAAATGAATGTACTGTTTGTGGTGAGACTTTGTTGCTTAAGGCCACTAGCTGGAAGTCAACATACAGTGCCAGTAAATACACCAACCCCACTTTCTGAAAATTCTCTGCATTTTAGAAGGAGTGCTAAAGGATCCAGTGCTGTCTTTTTTCCATGCACACTACGTGCATCAGAATGTAAGAAGTTAGTTTAATCCACTAGGCCTGACTAGACAAAGCAAAGAGGCTCAACTGGTACCAGTGCCTCAAAGTTACATTGCTGCTAAAACTGGTAGTCTCCATCACTGTAAATCTCTGAGCCCTTAATAAATATGTGAGAAAAACATAAAATATATCTGAAATAGGTGGGAGTGTTCAAGACAGTCATTCCAGTTTTGTCATATGCTCATTCCTGGTTCAGTTAACACATACAGGCATAGTTTCAGTATTGCAATGAAAATAATAAAAAGGCATTCTTGTTCTGCTTCAAGTGACATGAGTTCAGACTCCCAGGCACTCTGCCATATGTTTATGAAATTAGAATTTTCCTTTTTAACAAATAGATCTTCTGCTAGTCCTGACATGAATCTTAGGAATTAAATATCTAACCTTCTTTGCATTGCAAACAAGCAAAAGGTTCCCTTGTAAGGGTAAATGTTCAACCTGTCAAATAATTGTTTGCCATGTTTCATTCACAACAAACCTTAAACATAGCAGAATCACCAAGAGGAACAAAGAACACAGGAAGAATGGGCAACTTCACACCCCTGTTTCTCAGACACACATTTGGCTGTTCTGTGTACTTCAAGAACAGGAGGACTTGGCAGGTGGGAAGTGCAGAGGGACAGACAGGAAACTCCCTGCTTTGATGCATTTTAACTTCTAACAGCAAAGCACATGGAGTCATAGAATCACAGAATCATAGACTAGTTTGTGTTGAAAGGGACTTTTAGAGGTCACCTACTACAATAATTTCCATATTTCTCTAGCATAGCAGAATATATAGCATGTGAACCTCAAAAGATCATGAGGATTAAAGGCTGTTGAACAGCACAACAGATAATAGAACAAGAGAGGTAGTTTCCCTGATATAACAGCTTCTCTCATTTCCTATTTTAAATGTGAGGTGTCCCCTGGGTGTAGAGTAGTGTAAAAAAATTTCAGTTTTTGATTGGTAAGCCGAGTGGTCTTGTTAAAAATTCAGATGGAAAAGCTAATAAAGGGATTAAAGGATAAAAAGCATAATTAATGCCAGTCAGTATGGTTTTATGGGATGCAGGCAATATCAGACAAATTAGATTTAAGGTATTTGGACTCAGAAGGCACTTGGCTTCATATTACATATCTTTCTGTTTCAAAAACAGAAGTACTAAGAACAGCTCTGAGGCAATGTATTCCATGTCTGACTGAGAAACCATAAGGAGAATAAAGAATTGTCTTAATTCCTTATTCCCTTTAGTTGTTCTCTGACAATAAATAAATAAATAATAATAAAAAAGCAAATGTAAAAAAGCCTATTTGTAGAAGCAGAGCTGCATAGTTAAATAAAGAAGCAAAATCGTCTCTGGTACTTGCAGGAACAGCACTGAAGGACCATGTACAGATTTTTGCCACACATTAAAGGTTATCTTGAAGTGATGGATGGGTTTTAGAAAAGACCTCAAGGATCATTTACCATTTTAAAATATCATATACAGAAATGTAGGCTTACAACAGCTCTGTTTAGTTTACCGAAGAAATGAAAATGCTTGATTAAAGTATGAAACTAATTTTGGGGGACAAAAGCTTGAAAGTTCAGACAAATTGGACCAGGAGGTAGCCCATGAATACACAACAGGAAAGCACATCTAATTGCCAAGGAACAATACTCTCCAGTTGTGAGGAATTTCCAGTTAAAATCACAATCCTTATTAGGGTCACCCTCTGCTTAGAGAAATTACCTGGTCCAGCACAGCAGCAAGATGATGAAGCTGAATGGCCTTCCACAGCCAGAGACACCAAATCATCATTTGGCCTTAAAAAACATGACCAGGCTTGGCTAGTCCCTGGAAGCAGGGGGAGCCAGTGCCTAGACACACAGGACCTCCAGCAGGTAACAGTGCCTCTGTCACAGGATATATTAACTGTTCCCTTCAGTATACCTACAAAATAGTTTGAAAGCACTCCTGGAGAAGTTTAAAAAAAAAAATGTATCTTCTTCTGTTTAAGCTTTACATTTTTAAATGTAAACTGCATTCTGAGCTAGCTGCAGAGTGAGGTTTTGCAATTACTTTTTTAAATCCAGGCTCACTATAGCATTAGCACTGCCCCATAGTATTGATGGGATAAACCCCTGCTTTGAGGACACAAGGGCAACTGGTGTTGCAGAGGCCCAGACAGGGGAGAATGCAGCTCTAAAACCTGTGCAGTGCCTTTGTACACAAAACCTGAGTGGCCTTGTCACAGACTTTTGCTCTGCAGAACGTCTTCTTGGTCATAAGGGCAGAGACTCTTACCTAGACCTCCAGGCGTCTCTGACCCTCTCTGAAAGTGCTTGTTCATGCATTTTTGCCAGGCAGGAAGCTCTGTACTTTGCTTTATGAGAAATAGCACAAGGAGAAATAACCATCCTTCTGTAATTTTCAATAAAAAGAGAAGTTATCTGGCTACAAACTTTTAACTTCCATAGGACAGGCTTCTGCTCAAATCATTAAGTGTCCTGGGAAACACCGAGAATCAGGCAAGGAAATCCCCTGGCAAGGTCCTTTTTTGTGAGTCAGTTGAGAGGAAGCTCACTGCCCACACAAGTGAAGCTTCCCCTACAGTGAGTACTACAAGCTGTATCTGTTCACTTAGTGTTTCTGTCTGAAAAAATTCCCCTGTTGAAATAACAGGCCAACTCCTATCGACTTAAATGACTCAACAGAGATCCTGAAAGGGCAGACAAGCCATGTAGACATTGAGATCTGTATCTGTATCAAATACTGGCAAAAACAAAAGTAGAGAGGATACTGGGAACCCATGGAGGAATTTCCAGTAAACACTAAAGCACCAAAGTGCTGTTGCAAGATAACTCCTGTTTCTCTTCCACTCATCTTTGGTCTTTTTATTCCTTCTAAGGGAATGCAGGAGAAGAAAAAACAGTACAGAAACTGCTAAGCCCTAGTAGCCCTAGTCCAAGACCATTCAGCAAGGCATAAGAAGGCAAGACATATTTTACTGGTGTCACGGTTTAACACTGGCTCAGCAATTAAACCAAGTTCCATTATCTGACTCAATTCTTTCAGGTGGGACCTCCTTGCTCCTTCTGGAGGGTAAAATGTTCCTCAGAGCTGAGCAGTGTCCTTGGCTCTGCACACCAGTCTATGGCAGTAACTATAAACATCGAGTGTTATCAGTCCTAGAAGCAGACACTGTCTGAGAAACTTGCTGCTAATTTCAGTAAGTGCAACTACTTACAAGAGACTTAGCTGAAAGCAAAAGTACAAACCAGAAAATCACCTTTATCCTGGCCCAAACCAGGACAACTGGGTATCCAGTTATACAGCTACCCCAGTATATCTTCAGCAGTGGGAGACACTATTTCAGGAGAGCATGCAAGCCTGGGACTTTCTGCAGTAATTGGATTAGGGATGTCAGACAGTATATTTCTGCCCGTTCCATGTAGTATTTTTTTACGGGCCTTTAGCCCATGATTTTTTTCATTCTCCTTCTGAGTCAGTTTAGTCAAATCTTTCACAACCTTCTGCAGCAGCTTCCAGCAGTTCCGCCCTTCACTCTATAAAGAAGTACTTTCTATTGGTTTTGTTAAACCTTTCTCCTTAGTTTGCATGCCCTGCACTTCTGACATTGCACCATTTAGCAACACCAATTCTGCATCTGTGGTTTGCCATCAACTACCTTCTCAGAGTAGAAAACCTCAGTCACATCCCCTCCTCCTTCAGAATTTTTTCTACATATAAGAAAGTCCCAAACATTTTCATTTTCATGTTTTCCATTCCTTTTTTTCTGTCTTTTCTAACCATCTTTCTTGCAATAGAATTAACCAGAACTGTATCCAGTAGGTAAAATGTGTGTGCAGCAAAGTTTTGAACAGTGGAAAAATCACGCTTTCTGGTTTGTTCACAAGACAATACTGAGACAAGCCGAACATTATTCTGAGTAAATCTGCCTGGCACTGCCTCCAAGAAATTTATGTCATGGGCCTGTCAAAGCTCTCCTCCTCCTCTGTCTTCAATCTTTTCTTCACCCTCCTACTGCCTGCTCACATTCCTCCAAGCCAAGTCCACACTGATCTCCCGTTTTTCTGCTACACCTCTGCCTTCCAAGCCTCCCTTTCCAACTGTAGATAAGCACGGGACCCTGCATGCAGATTTACTGTGCACAAAACTCTACTGAGCATCCTATCCAAAAGATAAGAGAGATCTGCACCACTGCCACATCCCACAGCTAGCTACCAAGAGACATCTGCATTTATATTGTTGTTGGGAGAAGTTAACCTTGTATAATGTAAAGATTTTCTTTCCACATACATCTGCTTGCCCTTGTGTGTTAATCTGGGGGAACCAAGACCACCGTCTTGTGCCCAATACACTGTCTCAGGACTGCTGAGACCAGAGGTATTTCAATATCTTAGCAACAGTGCCTGCACCTCCCACAACCTTGCCTTCAGTGCTGAACATCAACCAGATGAGTCAAAGCAGCACTGCTAGCCCAGAGGAGGGATGTAAGAAAGAATATCATCAAACTCCATCTCTCCTTCCCCTTCATTTTTGCCTCTGCACAGAAAGCCCACTATTTTCATGGCCATTTTTCCAACACTGGAGAGATCATGCAGCAAAAAGCGGTGTTAACCAGGGTGAAGCATGCAGGCACTCTCTGTCTATTAAAAGAAAATCTATCAGGGGAATGGTTTAGTTTTTCACAGTGAGCAGCTTGGGAAGGGCATTTCTTCAGGCAGCAAATCAATCATCACTGCTGAGGCTGCACAGGTATCCCTCCCCTCCTAGCCTAAGTCTTTAGGTTGCTGCCTGCCTTGCTTGTGCCTTTCCAGCTAGGGCTTCCCATGACACTCAGATCTGGTGTTGCTAAGGATAACAGTTTTCACTGCTTCCTTCCATAGGAACACATATTCTGATATAATCTTAAGGAAGAATCACCGGGGGATTTAGTCAAGAAATGTATTGGTAGTTTTATTTTGCAGTGGAAATCCATAAAGCATATTTATTGACAGTTTATATTCTAAAGGAAGAGACTGATTTGGCTCATCATGAACTAAGAGAATCCTAACACTGATCTGAGAATTACTAAACCCTACAAAAATACTCAGCTCTCAGCTGCTCTAAAACTAACATGAATATGATCCCAGACAAATTCCAAATAATATTTAAAATAAAATCTTTCACAAATGAGCCTTGAGATTTTAAATTAATTTAAATTAATTAGAAATGCATAGCCTAGTGATTGTGTAACTTCATTGGAGGTACGGAGTTTATGACAATATGAGTGAAAAGAGAACATTTTCCAAACATTATAACAAGCAGACATATTATATTAAAAGCACTCACTCTGTACAGTAATACAAAATAAAATATTATCATCTGATCAGCTCAAGTAATGCCGATTTATATATTTGAACTAACCACATTTCTCTGTACAGTTGCAGTAAAACTGCAATTTTACAAACTGATACTCAGTTGAACGTATTTTTAACACAAACTGTACACTATGTACAAGCCTAGTTCTCCGAGGAACCCTGTCCAGTGTGCTTCAACACAGAAGTGATTTACCAATTTCTAGAATAGGACTCCAGCTTTCCCTTCAATTTAAATACTGAAAACTGTATCAAAACTTAAAAAAAATAAGCCACTTGCTTTGACATAGTGGTATCCTGAAGTCACTTGTTTGCTACCATATGTTATGGAAGAGTAGAATCAGACACAACAACAAATAACATTGCTTAGACTTATCACACTTTCAGCCTGAGTGCTTTTACAAGACTGTAGGATCCATTTATCTTTGCTTTTCTTGACACGTAGATCAAAATTACAACTACAGGCACTGCTATTGCTGCTACACCAGAGAATGCAATAATCAGTGGTATAATTTGATCAGGTTTTTCCAGTCTTCCTAAAAATGGAGACAAAGGGAGAAAAAAAGTCATGTAAAAGCTTGATTTTGATTGAAACAGATAGGTGTATATTACCATAAAAGCAGTGCTGTTAATGACCTTCATTAGGAACACTTATTTGTATTTTCATGCACAAAGCATATTTCAAAATGCCCTCCTTATGTTTTTTTTTCTTCAGTACCTGCATGCTAATTCCTAGACACTATCTTGAATTTTCTATGCAAGTTCAGTCTCATTTGCTATCACCTGCAATAAGGAATGCCATGGAGTTCATGAAGAATGCAAAAGGAATATCATATATTTCACAAAGGAAACATCCAGGGACATTTCTACCTCCTGGAAACAATGCTTCAGGAGAAGACCATGATTATAGAGCCAAATCTTAGACATCTTTCTCTGGATTAGTTCTCACTGTTCATGCATGTTGACAGAAATGTGGCCAGGACCTACTTTTTTCTGGCCCCGTCCTTACAGCTACCACAACAACTCGGGTAACAGAAACAATAGCATCCACAGAGAAAGGAGGTTAAGTACAGATTATTCCTATCAGCTGTTTTATTACTTGGCTGAGTTTTAGAGGGTTGTGCAAGGATCAGCCATGAACTAGTTGTGCTCACCTTGACACAAAGTTATTTAGAAAGTATGAGCAAAGTTTAAGGCAATAGTTCTGCTTTCCTACAACAGGTATCTCAATCACTTCAATGTTGTTTCCAGTTTCATTGAAAACACAAGGCAAATATCTGCCTGTATCATTTTTTGTGACATTGTAGAGTATAAAGGTTCCATTAACTGATGGTAGAATAATTTCTTTCTCCTGATGGACTTTTTCAGGATCATTTGTGATGGTGTGTTACTCTATGTGCTACATGCAATAGTACCATTTTCTCCTTCTTTAACATTTTCTGATGGATATACTAACATGGTAATACTTCTTGAGGAACTGAAATGGAATGCAAGGAAGGATTTGGCAACAAACAGAAACAAAGAACTCAGGAGTTACCAGCAGCAGTTTGTACAAACAAAGTACTAACCCAGTTAATAGATTCACCATAATAATTGAGAACACAGTTTTAGATACTCGTCTGTCACTAGCTGTCCTTCACTCACTGTAGTCAACAGTAGCTGATAAAGAATATTTTATCAATTGATGGAGTACGTTGCATACTTTTTACATTTCATGGACCCTTTCCTTTTCTTATTTTAAATTCACTGTTAATTCATTCAAGTTCATGAAAGGACACAGACCAACAGACCAGAGGTTGATGCCCTGTTTTAACAGAAGACAAATAAAGAGGGCAAAGGAAGGAGTCCTAGAATAGTATTTTTCAACTAAGTTCTACAATTTTACATCCCGTTTTTGAAGGTGGAAGTGGAACAATGAAAAAAATTGAAGCACCAATTATTTTGTGCATCTGCTGTTTTCGACAGAAGTTTTCACTAGCACAAAGATCCTACCATGTATGACAAGAAGTGTGCAACCTGTCTTAGTTTCTTTAAAGCATTCATAATGGAATTTAAGTGAGGGTATGGCATTCTGTCTGGCTAAAAAACCTCTGTATTATCATAGTTATTTTAATTAATCTTTGATATGAAATACTAAATGCTGACACTGCTCTTCCAATTCATTAATGTTATGCATTCCTATGATCCTGTGTCCTTTAGCTGAGCCCTGTCTGTGGTATATTTGCCATCTACTGTTTCAAGGGTTGTGACTTCCATGAGCCATTTTCTTTCATGGAGTACTCTGAGCAGATGTGGCATCTGCAGATGTGCAAATGGCAGCAACACTTTCTCCTTCTATAACTGCACTTGAAGGGAAAACAAACATGTATTTTTTGGTGCAGCTACAAAAATAGAAATAAGGAAGATAGATGAATTAGCAGCAGAACTAAGCAACACACTGCTGCCATGAAATAAACAGGGCCAAAGTAGAGAAGTCTTCTCACTAGTGAAAATGAAACTGCTATCATTGCATGTAGGTTGGAGGAATCAACATTTGGTATAGCTTAAATGCAGCTTGCAAGAGCAGGATTGAGAGTCATAACTTAAAAGAGAGATGGAGGACTGTAACACAGTCCCTCCACAGAAAAGATTCAGCCTGTACTTTGAATCTTTTCCATGCAGGGATCTGGATCCTCCACTGAGAACTGTTGGAAGAAAATATTGGCAGTGCATGGGTTCTTTGCCTCACTGAATACATTTGCCAATTGAAAGGGGTGATGGAAGGTCAACTGACAGAAGAACTTTGCAGAAGATGTCTGTACTAAGGCAGATTTCACCCTTTAGCCCTTCATCCTTGTTTAAAGCTTCGTAAATGACTTAATGACATTAGGGCCACCTTTTGACTCTACTGAAATCAAAGATGGAAATCCTCCATCCTTCACAGAATGAGATTTGGACCTAACACATATAAAAAACCCTCTTGTGTTCTGTCTTGTTTTACTAACCTTGAACAAGTAATTTCACAGCTTTTTCTTCTTTACCAAAGTGGTTATAAGCTTCACATTCATAAAGCCCCAGATCTGCAGTTTTTATGTTCTTTATAGTTAAGGTTGCACCTTGAAAAATTTTTATAGACTCTCCGGTGGCTTTCTTTTTCTTCCAAGAGATCACTGGAACTGGATTACCAGAACTAGTACATTTCATCATCACAGTTTCTCCTTCTTTAACAGCAGTAGCAGGGATAGCTGAAATCGTTGTATTTTTTGGTCCATCTGAAAGGAAAAATCCTGTAGTTAATCATAACTGGATCTTTTAAAGATGGATCCAACATGTCCTACTGGATGCCAGGTTGTCCCCCTCCCAAAGTGAATTATATTTCATCCTCAGAATAAGCAGAGCACAAAGTATCAGAGCTTCCATACAAACTCTTATAGCCTAAATGTACTAACCAAGTACTTCTAAGAATATTAAGAAGGTAGATCAGTTTCTTGCTCATTCAGATCCTGCCTTAGGACTGTCATTACATGAAAGATTTCATCTCTTTGTTTTGCTCACCGTGGCACTGCTCTTTTCTTTGGGAAAGAGTAGAGGATTATGCCATTTTTGTTGTTTGTTTTTTTTATTCACAGGGTTTTGTTTAGTTTGATGAGTACATTTGTAACTGAAGTAGAGAATTACCTCATTTTAAATGACTGAGAAAACAGTATACATACTTACATTCCACATTAAGTGTTATCTCCTTTGTGCTTTTCCCAAACTTATTTTCTGCTACACATTCATAGACTCCTCCATTTAGGAATGTCACAGATGGAAGAAGGAGAGTTCCTCCTTCACTGTAAGGCCCCATGTCTGCACTGTCAGATTTTCTCCTTAAAATAATCTTGGAAGGAGGGTTACTCTCAGCAAAACATTGTATGGAAACATTTTCTCCTTCTTGAACTGTTGTAGAAGGTTCAATTGAGAGTTTTGCAATGTTTGGAGCACCTGCATGACAAAAGAAAAGGCTGTTTTACGAACATGAAAGTATTAACGATGGAGAGAGTTTTAAGAAAGCAGGAATTACTCAAGGATCTGTTCAGTTTTGTTGTGCAAAATCCTTGTGAAATTGCTATGTACATGAGCATTTCAAGGAATTAACAGTGTACCCCCTCACATTCTCAGACTTTTTTATCATTTTGAATGCTGAATAGCAGGAATTGTATAGAGGTGTGCATGTACAACAGAAGTACAGAGAATTAGGTTAAAATTAAGCATACAAATGAAAAGCACAACCCATGAAGAACAGAAGTAAATTGAAAGCTAAATCTTGAATATGCAACAAAGAAGAGCCCATAATTTCCTAACTTTCAGTGTTTTGGCATCCTCCAATCCAACAGGCCTGATGGGTACTGGGTAATAAAAGCGAAATTCAAGCAGACTTGTACCTTGTACAAAAATATCCACAGTTGCTTTCTCTGTTTTATTAGTTGCCAGATTAATTACTTCACAGATGTACTGTCCTGAATCAGTGAAATGGGCATGAGGAATAGAAAGGACATTGTTTTCTATCAGATGGTGAATGTTGTCACCAGCTAGGTGTTTTCTCCAGACTGTGTGGGGTGGTGGATTACTCTCAGTCACACAAGTGAGTTTTAAATGGTCTCCTTCCATTAGCGAGTTGCTTGGAGATGCAGTAATGATAGTATTTTGTGGACCAACTGGAAGAAAACAAGAGAGAGATAAGATCAGTAAGTTAATGAAGAATGACATACACATCTTTAAGACTAGCTTCTTGAGAGGTATATTTCACAAAATACCAACCAACCAAAAAACCCCACAATTATTTACCTGCATTCTGTAATTTCTCTTTACTTTCTGACTGAGCACTGGTGCCCAAGGTAAGAGAGTGAGCAAGGAGTTATTAAAGCATTGCATAACATCTGTCATGAACAACAGTACGTATTTTAATGACTCAGTGACTGTTACTGATTACAGCAGAATTCAATTAATTTAGCTAAAAAAATAACATAGATAAGAATTGCAGTTTATAAATTAATTATAGCACACTTTGTAGACCCATTCTATGAAGCTCAACATTAAACAGTACTTGGTGTAAAAGCCACAGAATAAAAACACTTACAGTTTGCATTCAGTTTCTGAGAGATTACTCTTTCTTTGGGTTCAAAGTCCATACTAGGAATTGGTAACTTGGCCACACAGGTAATCTCTTTCCCAATATCTTCAGCTGTGACATTAAATGAATATGTCACAGTTTTGGACTCTGTATTTGTGCTGTCATCTTGAGAAAAATTTTCCTCATGAAGAATATGTTCCTCTTTCTTTAGGAGTACTTCCAGGTAATGAGAAGGATACACATCAGGAATTTTACAGGTGACAGTGACTTGTTCTCCAGCAACTAAGGATGGGCTGATCTCAATGATAGGATCAGTGGGGAATGCTAAAAGAATAAAATTAATTTCTTTAGACTAGCAGAGCCAAGCCTTAGGTTCAACAAAAGAGCAAAATCCAGACAACCATCTTCAATTTAGCATTGCTATGAAGACACACAGGCCTTTTATACACAGTTCATACACTAGGACTGCTTATATTTGTACAATTATTGAAATAAAAGCAGAAGTTATATGATAATATCCCACAAGCCACCTAGGCAGTGATACTGTTGTCTGAATTTAGGCATTCAGAGTAATCCATATGCTGGTGGTATCCAGTTTACTGTGCTGGTAGGCTTAGACACCTGAAATATTCCCTTGCAAACTGCAAAGACTTTGATTAAGTACTCTGCACTTGCACATTTCCCAAGTATATCTGTCTCGATCACATTGGTTGTGTTTTTCTTCAGCTTTAAAAATGTTTTGGGAAGACTATGTTTTGGCTTTCAAGTAGTACCAAGAACAAGAACACACATGACCAGTATGTATTACTTTCAGTGCAGAAAGCTAAGCAAAAAGGGGCTGAGAAAGAGTTCTGAACAGACAGGTAAAGAATATTTATGTTTAGCTATTGCAGATTCATTATCCTAGCATTGTCAGTTAACTATCAACCATGATATCTAAAATCAGCTATTTATTTTTTAAGAAGGTGTACTAGCTAAAGAGAATTTTACATTATTACTTACAGTAAAGTTCAACTTTGATACTCTTCTCTTTTTTCTCTTTCTCACCACAGAAGACAGTACACAGATAATCATGAGAATTCACAATGCTGACTGGATTCATAGTCAAGGTAGAGTATGTCCTATGGTGGTTCACTGTTCCTCCAAGGGGATTGTCCATCTGGGTTCTCCAGGAAAATCTTGGTGATGCACACCCAGTAGTATTGCATGTGAGTATGAGTGTTTCTCCAATTTGTGCAACAATCCTGTTAGCAGGTATAATCTCCATCTCAAAAGCTTTAACTAGAATAGGAAGAACATACAAAAGCTCAGCAGCATTCTCAACATTTATTTTCTCCAAGACTTACAAAGTTTCTTCTTATTTCTACTGTGTCATGAGGTCATTACTTTGCAAGTTTAATTTACACTTGTTTGGAGGTTAAACTAATGCAATGATTTACATCTCTAAAACACCCTGTAAACATTGCTACCTCTGTGAAATATAATACAGGCTCAGATGACTCTAAAAGACTTTTTTCATGTATAAAGTGGCATAAGCCAAGTGCTGTAAGTGAAAATAAACGCACCAGCACAATATATTTTCTTCTGTCCGGTGGATCTGGTTCTAAAACTTTATAACATTCTGGGGGGAGGAGTGGTAAGTAAGATAACAAGGACAACTGCAGGATCAATTTCAACAGGACATTTAGAACCAATCGTCGCTGATACTGTCAGGGAAATTAAACATGCAGTGATACATTGAAGTTGTCTCCTAGACTGTCTTTTAGGAAACTCAGTAAGAAAATGACTGAACACAGAAAAGATCAAAGTAAATGTCAAAAAAGCTTCCTGACATTTTGACTTAACTACCTGATTGATAGTTCTATTCATTGAAATAAAAAAGCAGCTAGAACAAAGAGAAATAAAGATCAAACTGTAAATCGTAGGAGAGTTTACACTTAACAAAATTAACAAATAAAGCAAACCACAGCCCCCCTGCAACTTACCAGTCATTAACACACACAAAATTATTAGCACAGCTTGGCTTGCTCTTCCCATCTGTTTAAACATTTGTAATTGCTGTCACTGGGTATAAAATGTAAACTCGAAAGCCTTGCTTTCTGTTTTCTGTGAAGCAGAAGCACAGTGAGATCCTGCTGCTCTTCTGAAGCCAGCCAGCTTATCTAAAACCAGCCAGCTCGCTCTTTATAAAGGCTCTCCTCGAGGTGGAGTGGGAAATCCCCGGTCCCGGAGTCCCAGAGCAGGAGGAAGAGGAGGAAGAGGAGGAAGAGCTCCCGGGCGGGCAGTGCCGGGTGCCCGGCGCCCTCTGCTGCTTCTGGTGCCAGGGGGGCGGGAGGGGTCCCAGGGATGCAGGAGGGGTCCCCGGGGGGCGGGAGGGGTCCCCGGGGTGCGGGAGGGGTCCCAGGGGGGCGGGAGGGGTCCCCGGGGTGCGGGAGGGGTCCCCGGGGGGCGGGAGGGGTCCCCGGGGTGCGGGAGGGGTCCCAGGGGCGGCTCTGCAGCTCCCCCGGGACTGGAGGTAACCCAGCCAAGATCTGATCTGGCAAAACGCAGTCAGGTAACAGAAGCCTGGAGATCCAACTTAATCACCGTGAATCAGGCTCGTCGGGTTTGGAAAAACCGAACAAATTAATTTTTCCAATTCCACTTTAAAAATTACTGTAAAATGTCCCTCTTTCCAGACGCTACTGATACTCGTTACGTTACTGATAATGCCTCTCCTATCCCTTACATCCTGTTTGTGAATAATGGAAGTCTAGCAGCTGATAATACAAATCTGAGATAATTTTTAGAGTTTGTTTCTGGTGGGTATTACAAATCCAATTTGGCATATTTCTGAGGACAACAATTACTGGCTAATATAGACACAATGTTACAAAAAGTTTAAAATAACACTTTCTGTGTTTCATTTTCAATTGGCAAATACCAGGAATGCAAGGAATGGAGAAAGGTTTCCAAATATTAGTTGTTTATTTATTCAGCTACTTGAGCAGTTCCTGTTTTTTATTTAGGAATCACTAAATAAAAGCAGCAAAAAATTCAAAACAAAACATGTATGTTTTAAAAATATCTCGGGCAAATCATTTGGTTTGTAATAGTATGGACATTTGATGCCTATGAAATATTGTGATAATATAGTATATTTTCTATGCAGCACAGATTCACATATCTAGTAAATGAGTAATAACTTAAAAAGTAAAGGCTGAAGTAATGTTGCTGTAACTACTAAAGAAATTTAATTGCTGAAAAGCTGTCACTACAACCTAATATTTTTTGAGTTAAGCAGATTTTACAATTATTTGCCTAATGCTAGCTCCAAAACACCATGTTTAGATGAGTAATCCCAGAGGATATAAGGTTTCTGCTGATCTACAGGCAGCGTGTCTTCTTCAGGAACTGTTTTCTGCTAGTTTTCTGCTAGTTCCCTGACTACAGCTGCCCCTACATTTGCACTAACAAAGAATAGCTGGACAGTATAAGGTGCTACAGAAACACCAAAGCACAGTGTAATGAATACATTTATGACTCTATCAAAGGCCTTACACTAGGTTAAAAAAGAATCATCCACTTTTTTTCGTATGCTTAGTATAAGTTCATAAACATAAAAGATTGTGGGAAGATAAAATTGTGATGGCAGGCAGAAAGCATGTCTTAATTAATAATTACAAAAATATTCAGAAAAGTGGAAACACTAAACAAATCAACCCAAGAATTACTGAGAATATAATAAAACAGAGAAATCTGAAGCATTTAGCAATGCCTAACCACAAGTCACTAAAGCTGAGATGTACTGAAACAGCCACAGTGGGTTCTCCTATATTATTTTTATAATAGTAATAGTATTTTGTTTTGTTTTTACTAGAGGAGGAGAGAAACCAAAACCAAACAAAATCTCATAACTCATGAAATGCAGGCATAGTGTTATGGAAATACACAGTGTTATCAAATCCAGAAACTAAAAATGTATCTGGAGCAGGTAACATCTACAGAAATGTGATTTTACGGCAAAGAAAATGAGTTTGTTGATGAAAACTGTACTCTCTTTGTTAAGTTGCAAATAAATACTTTTAAATCACAAGCAGAGACACAAAAAATGAAACTTCTACTTTGAATGATTAAATAGTTACAGGCTAAGCTGAAGGAGAAAAGGGAAAATTTCCCCATTTCTGGAAAGTCTATTTCTAGATACAAAAAAAATATCAACAAAGGAGGTCATATCCTCATGCTGGAAAAATTTTAACGAAGTCCTTCATCAGATAACATGAAATAGGAAATAACTGGTCTCAGTAAATTAAATTGGATAGCTGCCATTAACTTTACTGCAGTTGGATTCCTACCACAGGGACTAATTTACTGAATGATCAGACAAATTTAACTCATTAGTACAGATAAGAGCAGGGTTAGCCTACAAATATTATTAAATGAAGTATAGACCTGCCAAAAAATTTAAGAATTTATTAGAACTTGCTCTTTACCCAACTTCACATGTGATCTTCTATGTATTTTAACAATATGTACTTCACAGTTGCTCCTACTATCCTCAGCATCAATCTGCAAATAGGAAAATGGATATCAAGTTTGCTTATTTTCAGAACTGGCTGTTCTGTCTGAAAAGAAATAGAAATCAGCTGAAAAGTTTTAGCAGTTGACTTCAAGAGTTCCGATAATCTAATTTTTTATTCCAATGGCACAGAAGAGGACACTAGAGATAAAAAACAGAGGATGCATCTAAATTCATAGTGAGATCAAGTATTATAGGATCTACTGGAAGAAATTCTGAAGCATGCAGAGCATAATGATGTAATGGAATGTAACAAGTGTTACAAAAACAAGTGTTTTGCTGAAGGCAAAAGACTGAAAGAATTAAGCACTCATTTGTAAATATATGTTTTCCAATACATCTGGTAATCAAAAGAGACTTTTGTCAGGCTTTGATGCATAAACAAAGATAAAACAATGATTCATCTCAGAAGGGAGATTGGAAATACTGAACACATCATTTTTGGCCTGGCACCAGAAAACACAAATGTCCTGCAGGAAACTGAAACTTGATTCAGATTTTTCGGAAATGTGTGAAGAGAAACATTTCAGTCTTGTCCTAAGCAGTTGCTTTAACTCATACTCCTACAACCCTGCTAAATCCCTATATGATGAACTTCAATTCTTTTCCTCTAGATGAAAGAGATCACAAGTTCTTGATACCTTGGTCAATTATTTGAACAAAATGGATGTTAGGCAACATGTTAGTTATCCAATAATTCTAATCTACTTCCCGTCTTTTTAATGTACTGCAGTGTCTCATGAAAGCTATTAGAGGAAAGTTGAAAAGCAAAACCTCACACAGAATTGCATCTCTTAAAACTTTCACCACTGGTTTTATGATTTATGGCCAAGGACCTACGGGGAAGAGGGCTAATCCTTTTCTTTTGACAAAGAAGATAGATTTTTAAAAATGTAGAAGAAAACTCATGTAATTCAACATTTTGTTTTCTGTGTCAGCAATAAAATACCTCATGGGATTTTATCACAATGTCTGCATCTAGAGCCACTGTTTGCGATTTCTGCTAAAAATACTCCATGCTGGAACTTCTATACAGGGCCACAACACAAAAACATGCAACTTGCATTGCTAAGCATCTTGTTGATGCTTGAGAGCTTGAGAGGACAGAATCCTTCTGTGGAAGGCATGGAGCTCAGCTGAGAAAATGCAGCTGAATCTGACACAACAATTCTTCAGCCTCAGACCACAGAGGTATTACAGCAAGTTCATACTTAGGTCCCCTACTCAAACAGCAGCCCACACCCATCTCATGGCAGATCTCCTTGGGATGTACACTGGACATCTGAGTATAAGAAAGCCTCTTACAGTGTTTCTGATGCTTTATGGAAGCAGGTGGATGAAGAACCTATGCAAAGAATTTCTGATACCTCCACCCTATGATCATACCTAAAGAATAAGAGCAAGAGTAAAATGCTGTAACTCAAATGAGAACTATACTGAGAGGGAAAACATGTGCAAAGAAAGAACAGGTAGCACCTTTAATATGGTAATACTTCATCAAGTAACTGAAAAAAACCAAGAACCTGGAGGACATCTATGAATATTACTGCCTATACAGCTTTACAGCACCTAATGATCTGCCAGACCCAAAACTTTCAGTTCTTAGTAACTTCAACAGCCTGCTATACAGGTTACATGATGTCTTTCCTTCCTCAGTACCTACTGGCTTTTTGTTCTGCAGAACTTCCCTGATCTTCTCTCTCTACCTTCCTTTTCCATCACCTGACAACATTACAACCTCTGTAAAGCCCCCAAGAGGGGGAGGAGCACATCACTGACTCCCTATAATTTTCATCTCTGGATGGGAAGGATGAGACCTACACGCAGATCTATTTAAAGGATTGTATCTCTTTCAGGAATTGTAACTTTGTTCCTAGCTACAAAAAGAACACCAACGCATTACCCTGTAACCCACATCACACCTTAAAATTGTACTCCACATCTAACTTGTCATATGTTGAAAAAAAGTGAAAAAAGAAACAACTTAAGAAAGTTTCATCTCCTTCTTTACCTTTTCTGGAATTTCTGTAATACTGAATATAAAAATAAATAGCTCTACTTCCTTCATTATTTTTCTCAGGCACCAGCTCCCCAACTATGAAACTGCCTCTGGTTAGTCTGAAGGCATCAAGAATCCATGAAAGATGCCAGATAAAATAATACAGAAGTATGATAACTTTGTATAGACTACAAAATAGTTAATTTCTTATTCTATTCAAAGGCATATTCAGTTTCAGTTAACAGAATGAACAAAAAGTTAATTTAAAAAATAAACAGAAGCCACTACAGAAAAAAGTCCCTACTTTTAATCTTAGTCTCTTGTTGCTGGCAAAATACAAGGTGTGGAAATTCCAAATCTTTTTTCTAAAAGAAGGAAAGTATAAATTTAGTGGTGATGGAAATGTAGTATGAACTTAGCGGTATGGTTGAATAACCTTTAAATCCATGTACTTAGAGTGCCAAGTACCTTCCTGTAAATCAATCTTTGTTAGTCTGGGTAGCTGAGCTTCTATTGTCTTTATAGTAACATAAGTAAAAAAAAAAAAAGCTTCCTTTTGAAATACTCTCCTGTGTATATCAAGAGCCAAATTCAAATACAAGCTATGGAGTATTCAACATATCTTTGGGAATTTTAAAGTGAGAGCTCAGATCTGCTCTTATTTTGAGCCAAATATACTGAGACATGACAAAATAATTTTGTCTTACTGGAATTTTAGCTTTTCAGAAAAAAATAATTCAAAATGGTCTGAGTGAATAAGTAAAATGGGATTTGGGTCCAAGTACAGACACTGGTTAGGACCTGGGATATGGCAAGATAGAGTCGGCTGAAAATATTTAACAAGGAATACAAGGAATTTACCTTATTTCCCCAACACTCTACATAAAATTCAAATACCACTGAATACATCTGTGAACCTCATTAAGGGCAGCATTTCTCATGATGAAGTCAGTCAAGAAAAGGGTGGTGAACCTTTTGACTGAGCTTTATTATTACTTACTGGAAGCTGCTTTTCATGGCACTTGTAGATCCTTGACTATGGAAAAATGGAGATCAGGCACTTGCTATTTTCCACCTCCTTCTTGCTCTTCAGTCATGAGGTACATGTATGTCCCTGTGGACCCAGAGAGACAAAGGGGAATGATGAGAACAAAGTCTGGAACAAATGCAGAATTTGGGTTCTCCTAGACAGGCTATTGATAACTGCATTGCTGCTAATTGATTATCTTTCCACTTGTCTATCACAGACTATGTTCTTTATTCTCTTACAATGATTCATATTCTGAAGAGCTGTGTTTACCTGTCGAAATGTTATTTTTTTCTACACTGCTATATGTCATCTTTGTCCAGAAAGATATTCCAAAAGGAATTAAAGTACTTAACCTTGCATAATTTAATAATCATAATTTTTAAATCTTCCATGTGAGTGAGGATTACAGGGATTACTCAATTTTAAAAAACTGTTTTTAAAGGACACAAAGAAATCTTTCTTTTATCTTTTCCTGTCTGGAAGTGGACTGATAGTTCTAAAGAAAATGACCCTCCAAATAGAAACAAGAAGGAATTAATTGATTTTTACCTCCATTACACAAGGAAAGGTAAGAAAGATGTGAGTTGCTGGTATTTATTTCCCCTTTCAAGATCATTACTTGGCTAGGCATCAAAGCCCCAGTCTGTGTTGTCTGATACAGACAACTGAGCAAGAATGATTGTCATAGCTGTGTCACCCTCTATCATACATCGTGTTACCCTTTACTGATAAGAGGGACAACGTGAGAAATGTGATGTGTGTTTGAAACTGCTGTCAGGCAGGATAAAAGTCTGTTCTGAACTAGCTTGAGCAATGTGTGACTTTCAGCATTCTCATGCTTCTTAGCCAAGGATTTCTCCTGAAATTTCCTAGAATTTTATGTGAATACCAGTGCATAAGGAACAGATGGTATAATGGCCCTTTTGGTTGAATAAATTTTACCCCTATTACTTAATTACTGACTATAATTACCTCCACAGCATGAGGAACAGATACTAGTACCCCTCTTCCAACAGCTCAGCTCCTGACAAAAGTTCTGACAGGTTTTTCTGGCTGAGGCTCTCTCCTTGCTGTGTAAATTCACTATTGACTGCATCAGATGACTGTGCAGCTACTGCTAGGGCTTTCACTTGGAAACTGGGATATCCTAATGGGAAACAAAACATTTCTGTGCAGAACACACTTTCTAAAAGATAAGGAAGACATGTAAACACTGCATATGTGGTGCTGAATCCTTTTGTGGATTAAGGACCAAATCTGCTTAAATTCTGGTAGGCTCATGAGCTTGAGATTAGTCTTACCTCTGTAATGTCTTTCAAAATACAGGCTATCAAATACCACGGTGACTTAGTATCTGCAAGACCATCAGCATCTAGGCACAGAGACATCCAGGGACATATCCAAAGGTGAATTCATTATGAACTATCTTGCACACATTTTTCAAAATTGTTTGGATGAATGATACAAAAGTCTCACGCTGTATAGAAACACTGTCTAATAATTCTGTATTCTTGATATATAAGGTTTGATATAAAACTATCAGTTTTTAAATGTTTTATTATTAACTTTTTTTACACTGAGTCATCTGAAATGGTGCCAAGATCCATCTGCTGACTTTCCTTTTCTTGCACTTTCAGGTGTCTTCTGCCAAGACCATATTTAATTTTGTGGCATGAAGAGATGTTCCTCTTACCTCTAAGGTCAGCATAAACATCCTCTTACAGGTTATGGTCTCAGAAAATGTGTTTGATTATAGCAAATATATTCTATTTCCAATTTAGGATCTCAGACAGTTTAAGTAAAAATTGTTTCCTTTTATCCTTCAAATTTTATTTATTAGGTTAATATTTTAATATACAATACATTAATTTAAAAATTAATACATAAAATTAGTTAAATAGATAATTAGAAGGTTTTTACATTTAACAGAAAGGAAGAAATTTTTCAGGTGGAGTCTACAGTACAGAATAACTACAAGAATGAATGGAAACTTATCACAAGGTTGAAAAGTAAGCAGTGTGTTTTAAAATCAATTTCTGGGGAGAAGCAATAACTAGATTAACCTACAATACTTACTAGTGCCTACTACTTTACCATATTACAATTTTAATTCAAACTATAACATCAAGTTATCAAAAGGATTGGACAGTAGAGTTGAAAAAGTTCATTAATTTAGAAAACAGCTTATTATAAAGAGGAATACAAGATGAGTGGAAAAATTTGCATAACACTCTAAGTTTGTTTCAGCTTGTAGAATATGCCATTTAAGATTAGGTTCATCCTTCTCGTGCTTTTTTAGACAACGAAATCTCAGACAATCAAGCTCAGTGCTTTGGCAGACAGACAGAACTCTCTACCGGACTTGACTAGGAAGTTTTTCTGGCACACAGGTATAAAGCAAACCACTGTGAATAACTGGAAAT
The DNA here is from genome assembly GCA_023637945.1 of Phaethornis superciliosus. Lineage (NCBI taxonomy): Eukaryota > Metazoa > Chordata > Aves > Apodiformes > Trochilidae > Phaethornis > Phaethornis superciliosus. Next base: position 11,277,033 of record JAJQWJ010000009.1, on the reverse strand, counting down.
CCTGGCAGGATCTAATTAGGAGAAATAGAACATAAATACAAGCAAGAAGTTATCTGTAATTTTCTGTTAATCTCATAATAACCAAGTTATACCAGTTGTAACAATTTCATAGCTATTCTTTAAGGTCATTGAAGGTGAAATACTATGGAAGCTTAACTTGATATGTGATAGAGAACTTACAGTTTTATCTTAGCTGTAATTGCTTGCTGTCTCTCACAAGACAAATGTCTACATTATTCAGAGAGCTCTCTCAAGTACATGGAATTTCAAGAGCTTGGAGTGAAAGTGAAGGTAGCCTGAACTGTCACATCTGGGTTTACAACACAGAGAAGTGTTCAGTCACAATGAGAGCAGCTTTATGTTTCACAAATGAATATGGAATAAGTGCCCAGGAGCCCAAGGCAGCTTTAAAATTGTGCTGCCAAAGATGAATGAAATCTACCATTCCTGTCAATGTAATAGAGCTTTCCACAGATAAAAATTTCACATGCTTTTCTCAGAGAAATTTACTATTCAACATATTTATGAATGCCAGACTGCCACAAACTGCTTGTAAAATTTCCATGATACACATAGTGAGTGGGAAGTTATTTTAACAAGTAGTGAAGCAAACTCTTGCAAACACTTTAAGTCCTTCTTAATCTAAAAGTTGAAATCTTTCCTGGCAACCCCCAGCTTTCTGCTTAGGAATCACTTAGTGTTGCTCCACAAAGCACAGTAAATAATGCAAGTAGATAAAAGAACAAGAAACAGAAAAAATGGAACACAGGAAATGGATATTAAGGGAAAAGCTCTTCATTGTCTCCCACATTTTAGAAAACATGTTTTGTCATCTTAAGTAGTTCAAATGGAAGGACAAAGAGTGCTGCCACATACAGTACAGATAAAATAAAATACAATACAGAGAATATTCGTATTCTCTTCTTACTTTCATGTATTATAAAACACATGATGTCTTAGCTTGAAGATTACACTTCTCGTCATACACCAAAAGGAACATTTTTCATCCATAAATTCTGCTGCAGCTCTTTCCTCCTTACATTTAGAACTATACACTTGCGATCTTCTCCATAATATAGGAAAAGAAATGCAACTCTACAGAAAACTTTTGACATAAAGGTCTACTTTTGTAACAGAAAAAGGATTTTCCCAGTTAATTCAATATTCCTCTGAGTCTTTGTAAGAATTATGAAAAGTAGATCAGAGGATAGGTAGTACACCAAATCTCACTCGTCCTCCCCCATTTACAGTATTTCTGAATTGATATCCTGTTTGAATGTGCTCATCAGTGTAGTTTTTAACAGGAGAGCGAAATCCAGACTTTGATAAATAACCGAGGCTTTGGTTTATCAAACTTAGATTTTTATTGGAATATATAAAAACCTGTAGTGGAGCAGTCAGAATTTTATCAGGCCAGAATCTCATCTCTGATAGTGTCCAAAAGCAGAAAAGATAAGAGCTTGAGAAGGGGGGAAGCACAAGTGATAGAGTTGCTTATACAAGCATTCAGAGAGAGATGGTTTCTATGCATTTAGTCTATGTTTTTGAGAGCATAATTCAGTACAAGGAAAAACCTATGAGCATGTGGAGAAAAAATTGAAAAATGTCTAAGAGATCCAGAAATATGCCTTCTGGCATATATTCTAAAAGTCTGAAGCCTTTGAAAAGGCTTATCCTGGACAGTGTAGAAAAATATAATTAATTAATCTTACTATTAATTTAGAACTCCGGAATCACCTCCTCTGTTCTGCCACTCTAAACCCAACTCTGCTGCTTTATACAGCTCTCCTCTGCACTGCTACTGCAAAATGTCTTGTTCTCTGTGCAACTGCAAAGCAATCTGTCATCCCTCTAGATCTAGTGGATCTAGAATACCATTACACTTCATCAGATGTGCTTTTTTGAGTGCCACAGTTTTGCACAGGGACTCTGTCAAACTTTTTCACTGCAAACTGGCTGTTGCTGTCTGCCTGCTGCTGCTTGTGTGTTACTCCCAGGCCATCTCACAGTCCTGCTACAACATTTTGGCTGTCTCCATTGCGTAGTAGCTTCTCTGTCCACTACCTTTTTACTACATGCTGCTACCAAGCTGCTTGTTGGTATCCACCTCCAAAGGTTAGTTTTTCTTTAAATTAAGCATGTCACCTTACTTCAGTCTTCATGCTGGCCTAATCTAAAACCCACTGGACTCCCATAGGTTTCTCCTCTAGAGATCCCATTAGACTGCGTTGTCCCCTTCACATGTATAATGACTTACACATTGATTTAATAAAATTGAAAGCATCACATTAACTGCCACTAGAAACTGAGATGACTGAAAAACTAAACACTACTCTGCTACCAAGGATCTGTGTTACTAAAGTCATGAGGGTCAAGGCTCTTAAGTACTTTAGAAGTGACCTCCTGCTATGACAGGACATTCAGCCTGGGGCTCAAGCACAAAGCATGGATACAGTTCAGAAGGTTCTTTGCCATCGTGCAAAAGTTTGCAAAATTAATTACAAAGAATAAACATCTTTATCTAAAGAGCAAAAGTTAGCCTTGCAACACAACTTGAAAATACATGTCAAAGCTGATTTGAAAATACAAAGAGATTTCAAAAGAAACATAGAAAATAGTAAATCTCTAATGCATGCAGTAAAAATCAGTTTTTTCCTGATGTGTTTCTTCTCACTTCATAGGAGAAAACTGACATTTACCATCTTACTACTCTTTAAACGTTTCTAAATTTTAGCAGAAAATTTTTCACCTTCTCCAAATAGACCATAGCTGATACCTTTCTATGCCTTCAGTCCTTTTAAAAATCCCAGTGTTGCATGTGGGATAAAGAAAGAAACAGGATATCCAAGTAAACTGTACAAAAATAGGAAGAAGTTTGTTTACGAAATGGCAACCAGAGTCCTGACATATACAATATTCTCATTGTTTTTTCCTTTGCCATAGGTTTTCTGAAACATCTGTTTTGTTTTTCTGGTTGATTTATCCATCAGCTTTTTCTATCACTATGGCAAAGGCGAATATCCTTTGGAAGGAAGATCATCTTCCCTTCTCCCCACTTCCTCCAGGATGGAGAAGAAAGAACATCAATTTATTGTCCTGACAAAGCTGACCACCTGGACCCATTGCTCTCAAGACAGAAATGCAATACTATAGCATAGTCCAGCAAAATGTGCCCAAGGAAGAGATCATCTGCCACATCAGCAGCATTTCTGTGGAGCAAACTGTCCAACTTACAGTGAGAGCCAACAGCGGGTGCTTCAGCAGAAGAGGAATGCTGCACATAATGGGCCAAGTTCAACTTGCAGTGCTTTAAATAATTTCCTTATTTGCTAAGAATATTATGCCCCTATACTTGATGTATGACTTCCTCCTTTAGCTTGCATTACTTTACTGAAAATATTATTCTTTCAGCAGTGACAAACCACAATTTTTTTTTAATAAGTCAAAACCCATGCAGAATGCACAATTTGCCACAAGTAATGGTAAATACCATAGCACATAAATTTATATAACATTCCAGCATTTTGTCTTTCGAAACACCAAGAAACTTCCTCAAAGCATCCCAACTACAAACTATTACATTATCAGACGCTATAATTATCTGAAATCAAAACCTACTTAAGTAAAGGAAATATGAAACATCTGACTGGAAATGAGAGGAATTCTCACTTATCAAAGCCCAGAGCTTGCTGTTTCTCAGATTAAAAAAAAAAAAATAAAAAAAAATCCTCATTTCATTTATGCTGTAATATTTATAACACTAGAATTACCTGTATTTAGGCTGGGATCTTAACATCTGACCTTTAATCAAAATATGTTATAGATGGACAGAAGAAAATATGTAAAAAAAAAATAAAATCTTCCTTTCTAAGGACTTCAGAATTATGAATGACTGCCAAGAAAATCAGCCTTTGCTAGGAAATTGTGTTAAAACAATGTAATAGGGTCAGTGGGAGTTCTGATCTCTGTTGTTTTTTTTTTTTTATATATGACCTTTTTGGGAGCAGAGGGAAGTAGGGCTTTTAATTTGAAACACTAAAACCCAACTAAATACAATTGAAAGTACTTAAAAAGAAAAATGAAATTGTCAGACAGTTGGAAACTAACTACTGGTATGTTGCACTGGGCTGCTACAATCTGTTTTATGAATTCACAAACAATATTACTCTAATCAACCCTGCTGTGTGTCCCTAAGGGAATGAACACCTTCCAGTACTAACACAGCTGAAGCAATAGTAGTGAAGAGTACTTTTGCCTCAGTTATTGAGGGCAGTATTTGGAGAAGCCCGAAGTGCATGCACTGTGGCTTGTATCATGCACCTGGATGAACTCTAGAAAATTCAGGATGAGCTGTTCTATATGAAATACAAGCAGAAAAAATGATTTTGGTAAAATACATAGCACTCGGTAACAGGTAGGACACATTTTAACTGAACATATGGTAACATTTAGAACATCAGCCTCCAGTATATGTCATGAAGTGCTTTGCTGTGTGAAATGTAGCAGTTTCTAAGTTTTTCCTTTTTTGTTTTGTTTTTGTTTTTTTCTGCTTGCTTGTTTGTTTGTTTTTTGTTAGGAGGTTGCTAGATTTAGTGGAAAGTCAACCTATTATCATGCCATTCTTTAAATTAGGTTGTTTTTGCATTATGTCACTCTTACTGGGTAAGGGTTTTCAAGCTAACATACAGGCCGTTCCAAGATGCAGAATAATTTTAATCTTGGTTTTCAGGAACAATAGGAGCAATATTTTTTAAAACTTTCTTTTAAGTCAGACTTGCTTTGTACTGGCTGTACTGAGAATTAAATCTGTGATGGAGCATGATAAAACTCCTCCCTCTATTATGGCTGTGTTTCTCCAAAATATTTTCCTGATGGTAATTTCCAGGCTTTTGTTTCATTTTGGTGCCCATTTGAAAGATGATAAAAGCAACTAGTTGATAACAAGAGCATAAGCTTTAAAATATCGAGAAAGCAAAGAAAAGGAATATAAATAACACCAAAATGCCCATGTAGTGGTAACAGAAACCATCACTTCAGACAGTTGTGTTAAAGAACAATAAGTGCTTCAGGAGTCCCCACCTAAAAAAGTGTTCTGTTTTTCAAAACCTCAGCTACAGATTATTTCATCTCATCATAGCTGCTATGCTTCATTTGTAAATTTTCTCCATCACTGAAAGTTAGCTTTCATTCTGCTGTGAATTCTATGCAAACTGACCACTATGTAATGCCAGATCAGAACCTGATGCAAATTTACCTGAATTAAGGGCTTTCCTTCTCACTTTCATTATGGGTACCTCATATGTCTGAGGTCCTCTAGTAATAAATAAAAGCCTTAAAAATGCACACACACAAAAAGAAAATTGAGGGATTAAACTGAACTAATTCCCTAGTTCTTCATAAGTTTGTTCATTCAGCTATAGTGTTAGTTTTAGACTTTAGAAGCACTCATTAAAACAGAAGAAGATAAATTTACAGACACAGCTTCACAGGATTGAAGCAATTAGTCATGGATCAAATACTGTTAATAAAATGGAAGTGCTTTGTACTTCCAAACTTGTTCTAGTGAAGATGACTATTGATCAAAACACTTTCTTAGAAACTCCCACATCAATAGCTATATCTAGAAACAAAAAAAAAAAAATTACAAAGTCAAACTCTGCACTGACATAATTTGATAAAACAAAATTTGTCTTAGGGTCCCTTCCAAAGTATATCTCCTATTTTATTCCATTCTCTCTCTTTGACAAAAAGAGAATGAGTCAGCTTTTAAGAAACCTGGAGAGTAGACACTGTTCCAAAGCATTTAGGAAGTACTGCCCTTCCCAAGATGTTCCTAAGCTCTTAAGCTCTTAATGCTCTCAGAAATTTCTGGTAAAGTATGAATACTGTTTAAGAGAATCATTCTCTTAATTCTCTCTTAAGAATTTCTCAATTTGATCAGTGTAAATTTTTTTTCCCCTGGTATTTCAAGCAGTGGTTTTCAAAGTACAGACTGCACCAGCATAAAACATGATTAGATCTGGGCCACTTTACTGCAATGATCAAATTATCAGACTTTAATGACAACCCCCCCCGGGTCCCAAAAGAATTTTATTTGGTCCAAACATACAAAACCTCACCAGTCCCCATTCATTGTTTTCAGAGTACATGAGTTAAAGCAGGTTCAGGGCAATAACTGTATTTTTCCTATAAAGCCTTTGTAGTTTCAAGATACTGTATGACAATTTGGACTATTTTGAAAATTACTCCACCCCTCACAACATCCACTACATTGGGTACATTTTCCATACGACCAAGGTCCTTAGAAATCACTACAGAAACACTCCCTGGGTAAAATCTCAAAATTCTTAACATACCTTTTGAACTTTTATAACATTTTTCAATTCATTAAGCTTTGACTTATGATCTTTCCCTATGCACATGAATGCCTGAGTACATAAGTATTTTACAAATAAGATAGAAAACAAATTTTCAGGTTCTTGCCTATTCAACCATATTAGAATTTAGAAAACATCACCAGCATTTTAGCAACTTCTTATTATTACTCTGAAAGTAATAAAAAAACTCTTATTACTCTGAAAGCTCAGGTGCTCAAATTAGGCATGCAAATTTTTTGGAACTGAGGTGCTCCAGAAAAGTGTGTGGAAAAAACATTAATCAGTGGCAGTTATCTTTCATGTTTTGGTAATCTACATCAGCTATGTGGGCATAGATACACTAAAAACATTATAGCACTCAATTCAGTTCATCTGCTATCCTCTGAACAAGCTGCAAGGGAAGGGAAAGGTTTCAAATCCTGTTACTAATGGGAATTGTCATAATATCCTCATGATTATGAGGAAATGCTTTGAGATTACAGACAAAAATGAGATGGCATCATAACTGAACAACTGAAAAAAACAGCTTTAGGCTATATCCAGCTTCTAGCCACTTTTATATGGGAAGTGACACCCATTTGTCCCATTTCCTACAAACACATCCACTTCTACAAGGAAAGAACATCAAGAAGACCCAGATCCTCACAGCAGTTACTCCTGCCAGAAGTTCATGGGGTTTTCTGTGCTAAGTGCACCTGAATTCCAGAGAACTTGAGGGAATTAACAACTGGTGTGAATCTCAGTGCAAGCGGACTCAGATTTTAGTCTTTCAGTTACCCCAGAAAAACTTCCTTTTTAGAAATGGGCCTAATAAAGAACACTTGCTGCAACAGTCCATCTTAAAAAAATACCAAAAAACCACCAACAATGATAAATCAGATTAATGAAGCTTAGATGAGGAGCAACTCATAGAGAACAGCCCAGCACCTCTGGGGAACTCAGGCACCTGATCCCAAGAAGGCAGTGAAGGTGATTGTGAGCCTCTTCACATCACAGTCTTCTCTGTGAAGCATGTAGTTCTCCATATATACAAAATTGTTCTCAGACCCAAAGGAACTTAAAATATTTCCTTCTTCATTATCATATCCCTGTACTTCCTCCTTGATTATCACATCCCTTAGCAGCCTCTGGTTCCCTGTAACAGGCATTTTTGTCCAAGCAAACAGCAGTAATCCAAAATGATGAAGACAATCTCCTGACAGAGGTCATTTGCTCTGTCATTCTGTCCTTAGGAGTCTGTACAACACCAGACCTTGGCTATTCTCCTGTGATAGAACAGTCATGCTAGCACTGAAATTCACATCAGGTGTCTGAAACTGTTGAACCTTTCTTGCAGCAGTGTGTCTTTAAGTACCTGGGGTCTCCCCTCCCAATTTCCTTTCAACTATCTTTAAGTTAAGAGTTACTATGAAGCTCTTCTTGCTGGTAATTAATGTTTCAATTTATTTTTAGGATTTCAGTTTAACTATCTTTCTCCTTAATTATGAAATCATCCACAATTTTATAAAATAATTTCTGCATACCCAGTTTCCCTTGGCATATTTATTTTTTCTTCTCAGTTTTGGAGAGGGCAACTCCAAAAACCTTCTATTCTTTTCTTTAAAGATTCTCTCCTACATTGAAAGTTCTCACATTTTCTGTCACCATAATTGTTCTTGTGAATTTTTCCAAGATCACAGGCGAAATGTACTCATTCCTTTTCCAGTATATCTTACCATAAGTCTGCTTCTTACATTTTGAACTACAGCCAATCTCTTATTCAGCATGCTGAACATCTCTCATTCCTTTTCATAAACATTTCCTCTCCTGGACCTGAAAAGAGTTAGCAAGACCACTTAGCTGAATACTTTTTCACAAGCCATTAATGGCTCAAACTACTATTGAATGTTGCCTGCAATTGCTCTGATAGCTAGCAGAACTCTCAAATATTTTGTAGCATAATATCTGCAGGTATTTAACCTGTTTATATTACTTACAGATTCCAATACCAGCTGAATTCTCAATCTCTTTGCTTCAAAATCCTTCCTAAATCTAGCCTCATATTAGTTGCATAAACATGCTTTTTTCTTTTCCATCTAGTTCCAGGCTTGTCATTTGAGCTATCTCACTTGTATAAAAATAAAAGATTTCCTACTATTCTTTGTTTCAATTATGTGGTTGGAAATGCCCCACATACTTAGAAATGTGAACAAAAATTTCTGGGATATTGAAACTGAAACTTTCTACAGAAGAACTGGAAAAAAAAAAAAAAAAGAGTGGATCCTTGTATTTGTGAAACAACAGAACAAAAGAGGATTTTTAAAAATTCTCATAATACTCATCACACTAAGTTCAGTGTAATCTCTGAGCACATTGCAGAGTCTCAAAAATGAGGAAAATAATATTTAGATGTTACTCTCCAGTTATATATTTTTGGTTATTCGTCCTCCAAGATACTGAAATATATAGACAATATCAGCGAAGACATTAATTGCAGTTAATTATGTAACTGAAGTCTCATATGCTTAAGAGTTTTGCTAAGAGAGCCCTAAAGATCATTAAATTAGATACATAAATGAATGTGTAAAAATGCTAGAGGATACTCCCCTTAGTTGATAGAGCATTAACCAATGAACTCAGAGAATCATAGCCTTTGTGTAGAAAAATTTTAACAAACTTTTACTATACATATGTACTAAAAGCAGACAGCTCTTTAATGAGAGTTTGAAAGCTATGGAAATAACCTTGTAAAACAGAGAAAACAGAAATCCCCACACACCTACAATTACAGCAAAAATTTATTTATCTAAAATATCAGAGTCACAGTTGAAGTTGAATGTTTAGGAATACGGAAAAATCTTCCTGCATTCCTGGTATTTTCTGGAGATCCACTGGGGCCTATGTTCTTCCAAAAATCTCTATTAAAATTAATAAAATGGTGATTTCCCAGTAAAAATTAAATCTTTGTTAGATATTAGATAAGAGTTGTCCCCCCCTCCTTTTTTTTTTTTCCTTTTTTAAAATCATTACCATATTTTGCAAAACTAGACTAGAACACAAAGAAAAGGAAAAGGAATACATGCTGTCAAACTAACACCAGCTTCACACAAATGCTGCAGACAGCAGAGCAGGCTTTTTTCTCTGGCTTGTTCCACTGATTATGAATGTTCTCATCTTTTTTTTTTTTTTTCTTCAGACCTCACCTGCGCTGGAGCAAGGTGCTTTTAGACAGTCCTGCTAATAATGGAAATGTTGCATTTTAGACATGCATTATTGCCCTAAGCTTACATTCAGAGAGAAAACAAAGAAGAGAAGCAAAAAAGAGTGTGATATGCAAGTGAAAAGCAATGGGGAATCTCTATCCTTCCACCTGCAGCAGCCCTGAAAGAAGGCTGCTGCCCTCAGGAAGGGGGCTTGTGGCTGAGGAGAACAGTGCAACCTAAAGAAAATTCAAAATCATAAAGGCAAAAGATGCTTGAGCAGACATACTGGAGTCACTTGCATTGTGGAGCAAAATTAGGACTTTCAACAGGAGATGAAAAGAAAGATGAGTGGCTTTCCACAGACTCTTGTTATCTGCAGATGCTTAGAGTATGCATCCTAAACTGGGGCTAGCAGAAAAACAGTCTCTCAACCTCAGCTCTTCTTACTCTGTTTTCCAGGCTGCCTTCTTCAGCCGGGAAGTGACATTGCAGCTGAATTACTGCAACTTATTTGGAGTATCTCTGGGACTACAGGGCTGGGACTCTGTCATGTAATTTACCGTGGAGTATAGCAGCAAATATTCACAGATGTTTCAAATGAACAAAGATAATTAATCTGGCATCTTCCAAGAATGTTAAACAAATCAACTTACCAAAACCATTATTTTAAGCAGAAGAGAGGTTTTTGATTGCTGCAGTATAAGCACATTCATAATAATTATCTGAAATTCTAATCCATTCTTCAAATCAGTATGGTGCAAAAGGTTATGTCAATAAAAAGCCTACTTAACATACCATTACGATGTCATATATTTCTAATACATTCCTCATATTTCTCATTAACTATTTTCATTGCAATAAACAGTTGATCACTAATTTAGAGCAATAAACACTTTTTAAAAATGTTAATATTTTAATTTACTATCTGGGTTTTCTGCTAGAAGGCTCACAATGCCCAAGGCCTGTTTCACAGAACCTGTTCCATAGGTCTTGTTTAGACTTTGTGTGGACAGTCACCAGCCAAATTTTAATTTTCCTATGGCTTTTGGTATTTTACAAATATGCTGCAGTTTTCCCTTACAATTCACTGTTTTGATAAACCACCTTGTGGATAATAAATTCTTCCAAGGATAGTGAAGTAAAATGATCAGTTTCAATGTATTATAAGCAATCACAAGATATGTTATTTGTTTAGAACAATTATTTTTAAACTTTCTCTCAGATTTGAGGTACATTAATTTATCAACTTGTGCTTTCCTCAGTTCACCTATGACACTAAATAAAAAAACCCCAGTCATGTTGGATTTCTTGCTGACTATGCTTGTTTTAGGGTAGTTCCTGCAATCCAAAATTAGTACATTATTTAGCATCAGCACTTTCTTGACAATAAATACAAAGTTGATGGTTATTTTTAAGAATTTGCTGTATCACACTTTTAGAAAACACAAATAATGCCAGCAAGCATGAAGGAGATGTACCTTATAGAGTGTAACAGGAAACAGAAATCTGATAGAACAAGGAAATCTTTCTATAACCAATAACTAGAAATTGGACCTGCTATTGTTTACTTAAAATATAGGGAAGAGTCTGCTTCCTGTCACTATACATGTATTTTGCCCTGGATACAACATGACCCTTGACTTATAATAGACATTAGAGAACTTCTTGGCTTTCATTCAGTTTAGCCACTACAGACTGAATCTGCAGAAGGTTCAGCCAACAACCACACAAATTAAAAGGATTTGACACATCATCAGGAAAAAGAAAACGTGAGTTTCCTTGAATTCTAGGGGGAAAGCACTTAAACGGCAAAAAAGGAGAAATGAACAGAAACATTGTTAGGTCAGACAGAACACTGTGGACAGTCCTCTGTGCTGCTGAGGCAGCAGAAAGCAAATCTCAAGCTACACAAGTCCTGTATCAGCACTACCCTATTTCTCAGGGCTTTGAAAGCTGAAACGTGTCATCAGCTCTCCAAAGCCCAGAGCCTAATATGAAACTGCACAGTTCAGTGCCTATAAAGGAAAAAGATGTGTATGATTCCCATAAGTTTAAGAGGAAATAGAAATATAAAGATTGGTGTTGAATAAAGCAGTGATAACCCACAGTTAATGAAGGTTCATAATCTGCAATGTTTTAGCATAAATTTGGCAAATGATACTACTTACTGGGTGAAGCTCATTCTTTTGGGTAATCTATGGCAGCTGCATATTCAATGCAGTCAGGGAGCAGATCAGCAAGTAGGTGCTGTTTCTAAAAGGTCTTAACAGGAACGAGAGTTTTTCAGGTATTGTTGATAGAAGGAAATAATTTTTTAATTTATTATAACTTAGTCTGCATTTTTTACCTAAATCCCTCAGGTTAGCCATTTTGGTTACTGAGGGCCTTTATATTATCCATCTGTTGGAAAGCATAATTTTTCCCATTTAAATTTAAAGTATATTCTCCTATCATATTGATTTTTTTCATTTGTTTAGTGACAGCTGTACTAATATATGTACATAAAGAAAGCTTAATGAGTGTCATATGATAAGTACCCTAGATACTTGCTTGTACAAAATTCATACTTTGGCAGTGCATGCCCTTTTATCTCCATCCTTAAAATATCAGCAAATAAAAGTTTTGCGAGTGGATCAGTGTGGATTTTTTCCCTTCTAGTTCCCTGGGCCCAATAAGACAAATGCATTGATTTTCTTTAAATGCACAGATGTGGTGCATTGCTTATCTTCTTCTATATGTATTATGTTTGCACAGAAGTATCTGAGTGTATAAGTTATGTTAAGGCAATAATGCACAACCTATTTCTTACAGTTTTATCTACATAGGCAATCTTGAAGTCATTTTACATCTGCAATATCTTTCATGTCCATATGATTAAGTTTAAGCCTGCTAGTGTTTAAAAAACCAAAACAAAACAAAACAAAAAAACCCAGACAAAAGTGGAAAGCCTGTTCTCCCTGTAATACCACTTTAGGAATTCTGACTCTGATTTTGCTGTTAAATTCTGTTAAAAATCTGTTAAATTATAGAGGCTTTTCAGATCGGATGACTTGGACAGCTTCATCTTGTTCTCTGGACCATAGTGCCATCTAGCTTCTCTTTTCCTGACCTCAGTAATTCCGTGTGCTGAACACAGTTATGTGATGTAGCAAGAGAAGCCCCAGGGAACTATTGTTAATATAATGATCAATCTAGTCTTGACTATTTATCTGGACATACAGCTGAATAAGGGAAATAAATTACTCCCTGAGACTCCCAGTAAAATCCTCATTGAAAATTCACTTAAAAATGGAAGACAAAAGTATATCTTATCCTTTGGAATAGGTCTTCTTGCTTCCCTCTGAAATGGAGAATCAAGATCCACACCAATGCTCTAGGCAAGCCACCTGTGCCTTTGAAAAAACTTTGGCACTATACCAATACTAATGTACACTTCACAGGACATCAAGGACAATATGGCTGAATTCTCTTGTACTGCTGAGGGCATTTGTCTCTTAAAGAAAAATTCCTGATCTCAAAGGAATGATATTTGAAAAGACTTGGAATGTTCCCTGAGGTTATGAGAAAGGCAAAAAGCTAGAGGAAGATTCTCAGGAGGATGGGGGTTTGCGTCTCTTCCTTTAGGAACAAAGTCTTTTTTATGGACATAGCAAAGAAGGAATGAAATGTCCACCACAACTTCTTGTAACAGGCTGTGTGAAATGGGAATTGTTTTTGGGTAATGGATTTCCTTGTATACACCTGGAATCTGAGACCCACTCAAAGATGTCTTGGTTTCATTTGCCTTTGCAATATATGCAGGACCTGACTATTTGCAGTCATACAACTAACCCAGTCCCTCTAACTAAGGTGTAAGCAGATGAAGTCTCTTCCACATCTGGGTCTGGCTCATGTCCTTGGCAGTTTCTGATGAGCCAGGAAAACACAATATCCAATCTAGTTTCCTGAATCTTTCTTTATAATTCACTGAAACCTCTTTTCTGCTAGGAGGGATATTTCCTACTGTGTTTCATGGGTATGGTCTGGTTCCACCAACCATCATTACACAGACTTCTCACTGCTAATGCCCAGTAATTTAACAGCCAAGTCGTCAAACTCTCACTTCAGACTCAAAGGAAAAATAAAGATTTTCCATGAAATTCTACTAATCAACCAGACTTCTTAAATGATTAGAGTATAATAAGGCCTTAATCCCTAAATAATGAACAAAGTAATTGAGATTCAACTGCCCTTATAGTTTGTTCACAGAATATCTGAATAAAAGTATTTACATAATAAGTACCTATGCTAGCCTAGGAATGGCTGGCACATAAACTGCTTTGCACACTCATGCTTGAAAACAAATATTGATGTCAAAATACTACCAAAACCATATTACAACTCACCAACTTCATTCCCAAAATCAATTAATAAAAAAGCAGTAGTAGTACTGTGTAAGTTATGAGAACAGATCAACACTGAAGCATTTCTACAGATAATTCAAAGATAAAAACTTGCATGTGCCATTCTGTCCTGATTACGGTGATCATGATTATTTTCAAATTACAGGTAATATTAACATATTGTCAGCTATTTGATTCATTAAGTTAATGTAATATTTATAGTGTTAGATATTACTAACCAAGATAAGGATTACAAGAGCCTTAGTTTTACATGTAATGGGTTTTTATTTTCAACCATTTGCTCCCTGAGTGCATTCTCACATATTCCTCAATATAGTTTCCCTGGAAAAAATTTGCATTTGGGAAAAGAATTTTTTATACATTTTTATACTTAAAAGACAATATCTGTTCTTTAGAATTAAACAAACATCTCCCAAACCAAAAGAAAATAGACCAATGATAGCAATAAAATCTGAAGAAGATACCAGATAACGACTTAGAATTTCTTCTCAGAGTTCTGCCCTTATTAGATCACTCTCTGAAAGCACGTATTTCTTTCTCTACCTGCCACCCACAATCCAGGATTCCTGGCTATGGTTCACAAATCTGAGCACTGGAGGTCACCAGTCTCTGCCATGAGACAGACCTTGCGAGGTACAGACAGAATGTCTGGGGTACCATGTGTTGTACTGTAAAAGGGCATGGGCTTATCTACCCCACCAAGAGATGCTGCCAAGTAAGCTTTCACATTATTTCTTTGATCTTTGACTAATAACTGCATTTTTTAATGTTCTTAAATTCCCATATTCGCTAAAGGGATTTTTGGAAGGAATAAGAAGGTCTGACAGGTTTTGTTTATCAGAAATGAAATACAGCTATAGTACAAAAGGCTACATATTTTTTATTGTATATACATATATGTACATATAAGTATATTATTTTCCTTAAGTATTACTAAAAGGCTATATTTATTTTAATATATACACTTATATCTACATATATGTATACATTTTTCCTTGAATGTTAATAACTCAAAACCAAAATATTTTTTCCCCTGAAAATCTCAAGTATTTGTGTTTGAGCTGAGACCAAGCATGGGGCACTACCTCCTCAAAGATACATTTTTTTAGCATAGTATGATTACATTGCAGAAGGGACTATAATTATAATCTTGACATAACCATAACGACTGTGGTTGCTATCAGGTGACAGGTATAATATAGATAATCAGTAGACAGTACAATAGCAATATTTAATAATGCATGAGATAGAAGAAAATTAATTCAAGCCTTTAATTCAGCTCTGAGCCATTATTTGTCACATTTGTGGTGCTTTTCCTAATCCTGTTAGCATGTGCATAACAGTTACAATAAGCAGAAAAGTGACAAGCAAGATATTTACTTCAGAATCCAAAGAGTTTACATTTACTCATCAAACACAATTAATAATTTCTGTGTTCCTATCTATCTTTTTAAAAACATGATTGATAGTTTTCCTGCCTTGTTTTAATACCATACAAAAAAAGCTGATAGCCTGAGGCTATTCTTGTTTTGCCATGTTGCAGTCTACCAACTCTACCATTTACTTAACCTGCAAGAAATAATGCCATAAATAAATAAATAAATAAATCTAGAGTGAAGAAAGCCTCTCTGTACAATGAAAGAGGGACAGTTATGCTCACTGGAGCAGCTACTATGACTGCACATTTCAAATCCCTCAAGATTTTACCACTACTTTTGTAAAAAAAAAGATTATTTGAAAGATTTTTTTTTTTTATTTTTTTTTTCAAAAGGACACCCTTGCAATGAAGCTATTCCAACACATTTACACATTAGCAGATGAAATGCAACAGAAGACCAAAGAGAAATACTCAAATGTAGGTATGAAGTAGTACTACTTTCGTATCTTCACAGTATTTCTGGTTATTATCTCTTTTCAAACCTTGGTGCACTTGTCTCCACAGCTACAACAGCCTTTTCTCCTACAGCCCTTTCACTGAGCCTTAGAATAAATGATGCAAAGTTTATATAAAATCACAGAACCAGTGTTTTATGAAATGACACCAAGGTCTGTGTCAGAGGCTCTAGGATGAGAAGAAAGTGGCTATCCCAGCACTGCAGTACTCTGAGAACCAGACAGACCAAGGGGGCAAAAGAAACCAAAGAAGTCATTTGGTTAAGTCATGTCATTGTGACACCTCAATGGAGCAAACATGAAAGAAAGTTTGAGTAATGCTTTGCATAACTCTGGCTATTGTTCAACTCATCAACTTAGTCTCTCAAGCTCTCTCTTTCACAGGTTTCTTCTATTGCTACTGCTCATTGATTTCAGACTGACATCACACCTCCACCATGTCATCAGCTTCAGAACAGATCAGGATGGATGCAGCTCTTTCCTAAGCATATCTGCATTTTTAATTCTGCCCTGAGACTGTCACAGGACAGGTAAGGACTCCAGACATCTGGAAGAAAGCTATTAAGAAAATTCTATTTGAGATGGCAGATTCATGAAGATGTGAATAAAATAACACAATATCACAGGTATCTTTTCTAGGTAGTTCCTGCTGTTTCTCCCCCCAAGACTGCAATTCCACTCCAGTTCCATAGCACTTAACTATGCTCTGAACTCTCGAGAAGAGAGGGAACAGAAAGATTAAGTCCTGCTTCAGTAACCAAAATTTGACTTTACTGAGAAGCTCAAACTTCAGAGTTATTTTCCACAAATATTAATACCTTCTCTAGTGGCACTAGCAGAGGCAAACACAACAAGCGTGTCCCTTCAGAAAACAGCAAATGTGACAAGCACCTATGGTATGTTTCTGTGATGGCATTTCTTCACCAGAAGCTGTTTCACTTTCTAGGACTGCTCCTGAATACAATGTGTCTTTGGTCATTAGTGAAGCTTTTCAAAAATAGCAACTCTATCTTTCTTCCTTGTACCTTGATCCTTGGATCATGGGAGCTGACTCTGTCTAGTGAGAACAGAAATTATTCTTTCTTCCTCTGTGTTTCTTTAAAAATTAATATTAAATATGTTTTTTATCTGCTGTCAGTTCTAGAATGCAGGAAAATTTTAGAAGTGGAGGATGATCTCACAGAAGTACATAAAAAAAAAGGCATTTAAAGAATGCCAAAAAGTTTTGGCACAGGCATATCTTTGTTATTCATTATTTCAACCTGTTGTCCCACAAAGTCATAATTCAGCACAGTGAAGCCTGTTGTGATACACAGCTCCTTTGTCTGGCTCAAGCTCCCCCAACAGGCAGTTTCCTATCCTCTAAGCAACTCTAAAAGTCTTGGCTCTATACTTATGATATGCTTGGTGTGGGATAGGAGGTTAGATATCCTACAGTTTGCCCTAAATACCAAACCGTTAACCTTAGTGGAGTGGTTATTAAGTTTTTTTCAGCAACCCAACACTTCAGGTCAGAAAGTAGCCACAAGTGGTTTGTCTTCAGCATTATTTTGTTTCGAGTTCTTTAATTTCATTAATACCTGTCTAGACAAAATGTGGGGCAAAGACTGCATAGGAAGCCTTGCCATACTGACCTCATTGACAACAAGCAAAGATGTTGGCCCACACTCTAATGGAGAAAAGCTACTTTCCCTCAAGGTTGTGGTTTTTTTGGGTTTTTTGTTTTTTTGTTTGTTTTTTTTTTTTTACGAAGCCAGAAGAAATCATTAGATCACCTTGTATGGTAACAGACTGCTCTGAATATTTGCATAAGGGTGTGTATTCTGTAATGAGGTCACTTTTGATAAATTAATCACAATGAGCTCTTCAGCTATGAAGATCTTTTCTCCAGTCTTTGAACTATTTGTGACTGTTTTCCATACTTCCCTTCTTTTTTTACACAGCATAATCAAATGTAAGTATATGTAAATACAGACACAGCATTTATTCACTACTTTACACAGCAGAAAACCCCACCTTCCAAATCTACCAGCCTTATGAAGAAATTTAAGTATGTGGCATTTGTCCCTCAGTTTTTTAGTATTAGTTTGCATTTGTCTCCCCAAAAATTACACTGCTCAAGGAGTGATGCTCTGATCAGCACGATCAAGAACTTTTCCATTGGTGAAGGAAATTGCAGAAACTACTGAAGAAAGGGAAAAAGAAATGAGGAAAACAGACTATTACCTTGGTAAAATGATGAGAGTGCATGGGAAGGATTGACAGAGAAGAGCAAAAAAGGCAGCTTTCTTACAAGTGAAACAGTCACGAGAAAAGCTATTTTCACCGCCTTTTGGAAAGGGACTTCTGAATTTAAAGAATACTGCAATAATCTAGTTATGCGATTTAAGATGAAATAGAAAGCTAAAGTATATGTTGTCACTTTTTTCTTTAATGAAATGCTATGCTTAAAAGTCTTCATTTGAAAATAATCTGTATGTGGGTTTTTTTTAAAAATAGCATCAGTTCGATGGTTAGAAAAAAAGGTTCACAACACTCTTAGAGCTGCCTGAATCTGGAGGTTAGCTGAGATGTTATCCCTGCTTGTAAGACCAGTAATGCTGCTGAATGCAGTCTCCCTAAGAATGCTGATGCATTTCATGTCTTTAGCCTTTTTTGATTGCAGAAGACAAAGACAATTTTCTGGTGTAAGAAATACTCTGTTAAAAGAAGAAACTGAGAATACAATTGCATTGGTTTGTTCATTAAAAAAAAGCATAGACTTCTGCTTCCTCATATATATAAAGAATCAGATATAGTTTATATCAAATCATATTTATTTATTGAATCAGATTCTATATGGTTTATTTCACCACAATCCCAGGCCTCCTTTGGCTTTCAGACATTTCTCTGTGTTGTTTCTCTATCAGTGTATCTTCTATCAGTGTGTTCCTGTCCTGTCCTGCTGTCTTTATCTCTACGTGTCATATTTTCCCAGCTTCACTTTGCTGCCTGTACTTTTTTATGCGCCTTTGTTTGTCCAGTTTTGGTGCAGCCCCATGTTATTGTAGCTACCTGATTCGACAAAGTAGCTCAATGACTTTTACAGCTTAAGCTAAGGGTAGATCCAAAAGATTTATTCCAAACTATAACTTACACCTCTTGAAAGAGGTTTGATCAAGACATTTTAAAGGATAATTTGCAACTTATTTCTTGCATCTCTAAATTAGTTGTTTGAGCATAACAGAAATTCCTATTGAAGAAAAGTCACCATTAAACTAGCTGTGGACACATTTGAATCAGCTGTAAAAGTAAAGCACATATACAAAAACTCATAGTCAGATAAATTCTCTTAACAAAGAAGCAGTACCACAGAGCCATGAGAAGTTGAACTAAGCTGAGCTTCCATCACAATTTGCCATGGAGTATTTACAATGAGGAAATACAAAGAATATGACTGTAGAACAAGGCATAAAGGACTTTTCTGAGCAGTGATTTCTCAGATAAACTGACCTTAAGATGAGAGAGCTACTCTTTCTTAATTACTTTAAATTAAAATTCTTTTCTGTGTAATGCTATTTAGGTCACCTGAGTATTTTAAAACAGTCAAAGAATTACAGTCAGATGTAATTACATCAACATTTCCAAGGGATTTCCAGCTTTTCTCTGGAATTAATGCATAGCATAAGGATAGCTAACGAGAGTTTTGTTCATGATAGCATTTAAAACATAGTCTATACAAAATACAGGCATTCCAGATTTAACTTGCATGCTATTTCACAAGGGAAGAAGCCCAGAAATTCTAGTTATCTGATGTTGGAATTCTGTAACAGGTTATTGCTTTAAATCCAGACTAATGTTCCATAGCCAAAACCAGGGGGGGATGTTTGTTCTTTTGCTTCTGTGCAAAAGCAGCTTAGCATTACCAAGTGTCTTCAGCTCCTTTAGCCATGGTGGGAAGTGGTGTTGTGCACACTTTTGTGAGTTCCAGCCTAAGGATTACTTTACAGCAGAACAAGGCCTTACCCCTTTGTGGCCCTTAGGTTAGCTTTATTTTGGCAGTAATCCAGAAACTTTTCCGAAGTTGGTGTAGGTGTGGTTGGAATAGTTTTCCTTCTCCATTTGCTGCCCAAAGCTAGTAAAAACACAGTCATTGTGATTAGGATGAGAGATTACAACAAGGATATAGTGGGTCCTCCACTCTTCAAGGTACATGCACAATGACAATAAAAATAAAACTTGCGTATTTTGTAGGTTCATGTTTCCTTCCTAGCCCTCCCCCCTTACTAATGCTGTCCTTCAGTGGCACAGTCTCTCACAGAGGCCCCAGGATGGAGTAAGAAACTGCCTCTAAGCCTCAGACTCAAAGAAATTTACTTTTCCTTTTAAATGGCTAAGGATGCTTTCAAGATGTTGATTATCATTACATCCTGAAAATGTATGGTTTTCTTCTGTTTGAAAAAACCCAGAAAGACAAAGGTCTTTTTTCCTTTGTCAAATCCTGACCTCAAAAAGAATCTTTTTTGGTGATTATGGCACTATTGGTTTTTATTTAGAAAAATAAAATCTTAGTATGGAGATTTTAGATCCATCATTATATCATAGATGTCTAACAGCTCTTAGACTTGGGAAAAAAATTATAATTAAATTCTTCCCTCTTAAAGCAATTTCTGTTGAAGCTGAAGCTCCATCAGGTAAGGCATGCAAAGTGTGGAGCATTAGAGAATATGGTCCTGGGGACTTTTGTGTTATACCCATCATGCTTGTCTTTTCCTTTTTATTATACCACTATTTATGATGAGCTCATGAGATCTGCCAAGCTCATATTAATACTCATCACCCAATGCAAAAAACTCGTGTTGTGAAGAACTTTCCTATGTTCCTATGTGTCCACTCATCTCAAGATGAGAGTCTAGGTGATACTGCTCGAGTTCAATGAGCAACAGCCATGGATTCAGAAAACAACTACCTTGTTCCAGCCTTTCGTGCCAAAAGTCAGGATACTCAAGTCTTATCACCATGAGAACAGCAGTGACTGTTGGAAAAAGGGAAGGAGGTGGTCAAGCATCAGAGAAGGAAACAAGGATTTTAGATCTGTTCCTGGGAGGAATAAGGCTGCATCACTCACCACCACAGATTGTTTCACTTGCCACCCTAAGCCCGAGGAGCTGTCCCCTATCCAAATGCCACACCAAATATCTGTCACTTTATGTTCAGCAGAGGCTGTGAAATCGCATTTCAGCAACAACGTATTTAATAGAAACACAGTAAGATGGTAAATGAACAGTATGAATGGACAACACTTGTCTCCATATTGCACCGTATTTTATCAAGTGCATTACCAGAGGCAGAGGCCTTGGTCAAAAAAGTCCTTTTATGAAATATCCAAACCAAATCACCACAAAGGTGTACCTGTTTTTCATTACAGCAGTTTCCACAGACTCAGCATCACCCAGAGGTCTGCCAAGGGCAAGCTGAAGGAGGACCTCACACAGAGGCAAGGTCACACGGGGAAAAGGGAGCAGTTCCTGGTGGATTTGTGTGTGTGCATGTAATAAGACACCGCAGTTATTCACAATGTTGTGTTCAGGGATCGATCTCTCTTCAAAGAACTATTTCAAATGCTGACAGAATTACGTTTATAAAACCAAACTTACAGCAAGCCTCAGCAGGAGCTGTCTAGGTGTCTGTCTTACAAGGAAATCTTTAAAGCATAACAGTTGTGTACGTTTCCATATTTACCGGTTATCCCAAAGTCCTAAATCCACCGCTCTTGGCTGGAGCCCTGGCCGGCACCCGGGGACGGGCAACTGCCGGGAGCGGGAGCGGAGCTGAGTGGGCGGCGACGGCAGCGCTGCGACCGGGCCGGTGGACGCAGACTTCCAGCCCAGCCGCCGTCCCGCTGCCCCGGAAAAGCAGCCGGAGACTCGGAAAGAGAAGGAGGTGAAGAGGCGTGTGGGGTCTGAAAAGGGCCACAGGGAAGGGGTGGCCAGCGCAAGGGGACTGGGCCTCTCGAGGGGGAGCGCTGCCCATCCTGAGGCGACCGCCGGCGGGAGGGGCGCGGAGCGGCCTGAAGGAAGGCGGCAGTTCCCGCCCTCCCGGTGCGCGCCCGTGGGCGCCGGCAGGCGGCGGGTCGGGGAGCCGCTGCTGCCCGGGGGCCCTGGCTCTCCCCCGCGTTCCCTCAGCGCGGTGTGGCCGCGGCGCTGGCGCTGCCCGCCGTCCCCCGCCGCCGCGGTAGCTGCGGGCAGGGCGGGGCGGCGGCGGAGCCACCGGCAGCGGCGGTTCGCGGGGCGGCGGCGGAGCCCTCTCCGCGGGGCAGGACAGAGCGGGCCGCCCGGCGGAACTCCTCGCTGCGCCAGGTGTAGAGCAGGGGATTGAAGGCCGAAAGGGAGCAGAGCAGCAGCCAGCTGGTGGCCTGCAGCGCCGGCGGCGCCGGCCGCAGGAAGAAGCTCAGGAGGCTCACCCAGACCAGGGGTTGGGTGCCCAGGAGAAAGACGCAGCAGAGCAGCAGGACGGAGACGCTGCTGAGGCGGCGCTGGGCGCGGCGGGGCGGCGGCGGGGCGGCAGGGAAGGGCAGCTGGTGGAGCAGGTGGAAGTTGAGGACGCTGACCCGCTTGGCGCTGCCCCGCACCCGCCGCACGATGCCGAGGTAGCAGTGGAGCAGCAGCGCGGTCTGGCCCAGCACGGCCAGGGCGATGAGCAGGGCGGTGTAGCGAGAGCTGCTGTCCGACTGCCGCGGGGGCGGCTGCTGGGCAGAGCTCCAAGTCCAGAGCCCGGGCAGCAGCGGGACGAGGAGCAGGGCGAGCGCCCAGGAGAGCCCGATCATGCAGCCCGTGTTCCGCCGCTGGTAGAGGGCCTGGTACACGCTGGGCAGCTTGGTGATGAGCACGTACCTGTTGAAGGCCACCAGCAGGTGAGAGGCCAGGGAGACAGTGAGGCCGAGGCTGAGGAGCCCCCCTCGGAGCAAGCGGTACTCTGCCGAGCGAAGGGAGGAGGAGTTGGGAGGCAGCAGCCCCAGCACAGCCTCCTGGGGCATCCATAGGGCACACACGCTTAGGTCTGCCGCGCAGCCGTTCACAATGAAGGCATTGCTAGTTGTCTGCAGCTTCTTGAAGGAGAAGACTAAATAGATGACCATCACGTTGGATAAAGTCCCTGAGATAGCTAAAACTGCGTAGAGCAGCGACAGGAAGATGTGGGTCCCAGAGTCCTCCCAGAGCAGCAGCAGAGGAGAGCTGGCGCTCCAGGAAGAGGCGTTGGGCATCTCGCTAAATGCAGCTCAGTTTTTACTTTGCTCTGTAAATCCCATCCTTGTCTGGGTCAGAAGATGCTGCTGCAGAAGTGCCCCCACCAAGCACAAGGGAGGATGTGCAGCTGAGGTACTCTAAGTCAGTTTTCAGTCATACAAGCTGCAAGGTCCAGAAAACGGAGTTTGCATTAAGGATCCAGAGAACAGCAGTGTCCAAGGCAGGTAGACAGCAATAGATCCCATAGACTGTAGCTGGTGAAGGTGGGTCCGTAGGGAGCAGATAGGTGTTAACAGACCAGAGTACGACTGAGAACTCTGTAGCTGTGAAAATGCCAAAAGCAGCAGCACCTTTCAATCAGCAGCAGAAACAGCAGCAACTGATACAAAGCTTTGCAGTTTCTCCTATGCCACAGTACGTACACAGTATATCATTCCAGGAAGATTCAGCCCTTCCACACTTCATGAATTATTCAGCAGATTTTTAACTTGTTAAATCAAGAGAAAAAAAAAAAAACCACCAAAACCTACTATGCTCCAGAAATACTGCAACTACAGTCTGACTCTTTTCTCTTTGCCTCACCAGTTTTCTGATTCTAAGCCATTTACAAAACTTTCATTAGCAGCAGGCTTCCAAACCAATATCAGTAACTTCTGCTGAAATACCATCTATTTACTGTAGAATGTTCTCTGCTAAATACTAACTTAAATTGCTTGTGTTTTGGTTTTTTTGTTTTTCTTTTTTGTTAAGAGAAAGCACACTAGGCTTCTGCAAGCTTTATTTTAGATCTGGTCTAAAATAAAAATGTCCTTTCCAAATTATATCTTTTGAACATGATAGATATGCAAGATCCTTGGTAAGACAGTACTACTTACATGATGAAGATGGTCCGTAATCTATATAACCTACATTTCTTCAAACTTAGCTTGTCTGAGCCTGCTGGAAATTCTCCATCATCAACCTGCTGGAGATTAATGCTGGTGTAAGTTCACAGGTAAAACAAACTGTAGCATTTGAACAATCTTACACCAAAATTCAAAGCATAAGTTCCCACAGAAGTGAGTGGCAGGTTCTTAGCTGGACTAAAAGCTGGTTGAAGAGCAGGGCTTAACAGTCCCTTCCCAAACAGAGCTAGTAGTGGGTGGGATTCCCCCAGGAACTCAACAGTGCTTTTACTCAAACAAGGACAAAATGTTAACTGGCCTTACCCTGGACAAGATTTTTAAGAAAATGAGTAAAGGAACTTAAATTTCCTCTAAAAGCTCTCCAGAAAAGGAATCCTGATTAATGTTGTAGTGCATTTAGGATAAAGCTGCTTTTGAAGGTTAGTTATGTGGGCTACAGAAATAAGCAATTTCAGCTAATGAAGCATGACCTATATGTTGACCAGAGATATCTTTATAAGGTGTTTTTAGATGTTGTTAAGCTCACAATGCTAACAAATGACAATGTCAAAATAATATGTTGGGATGCAGTTAGATAATGAAGTTAATTTGTGTGGGTCAATCTGTTGCAACACAGCACATATTTTATTTGAAAGACTCATGTTTGTAATTGAGAGGACTATTGATACCAATGTGGATTTGTTACAAACACAAGTACCTATGGTCTTTTTAAATTAGATTGCTCATGTTCTTAAAGACAAACTGAGTGATTTATGTGATCAGGCCCTTAATTACCGTATTTTTTGCCTGCTGCACTTCGCAGTGTTGAGCTAATCAAGTGTCAAACCTTTTGAGGCCTTTCATTGTTCAACTGTCAGTAGAGAACAGTTATTATAGAAACTAAAATCCTCCTCTTTCTGCAGTACTGTAATTGAAAAATATTCTCTAAATCTGTAAAAAGGAGTATCTCCCTACCAAACAAGCTTCATAAAGCACACTTCAAAGGGATGATTATCAGTTTCATAAGGCATTAGCCACAAAAGCATAGGCCCAGTCAAGGCCTCTAGATTTTGATATGTTTATCAAACCTCTTTTTAAAGATCTCATGTGCTAGAGTTTGTTCTTCCCAGAACAAGGATATATATAACTATATGAAGCAACAGAAATGCTAAAGTTGAAGGATAAGAGGACATCTTACCAGGTATCTCTTGCTACCTGATACAAAACAAATGTCAAGGTATTTTATAAACTACAAGGTTCTAAAACCTCCCTGAACTTTCACTGTCCCAAAACCTGCTATTGTTATTAAGAAGTTGTTATAGAATATTGGCTACATTTTTTGCTAATTTTTAAGAACAAAAATTACATTGTAAATTAGGTGGCATTTACTGGAATTCACATGAAAAAAGAACAATAGAAGTTAAATCTAGAAAAAGGATGAGGGAGAGGTTGATGCCTACATACTAGAAACTTTTAAATTAACCCTTCTTACTTTTATTTACTTTACACATCCCAATCAACATCCATTAATTGTAGTGGCAGAAGCCTTTTATTGTATTTTTTTATATTAAGACTACACTAGAATTCGGGCAACTTCTAAAACATCTGCTCTGTTTCTGGCTTTGCCATTCCTTCATAGTGACTGTATAACAGGTAAAGTACTGTCCACATCATCTATTGCAGTATAGATTTATCTGACAGGATCATAAAGATAAATAATAATGCAACACCATAAATTTGCTTAAAATTTGCAGCAGAGTTAAACAGTGTTGGAACCATTGGTGACTAGTTTTTAATTGAAGGAAGGGTAACAAGCTAAATGAAAGCATGATGTTTTAAGTTCTTATGAATAAAGACCCTGCTGTTGTTAAGACTGAGAAACCTGTTGGGTGTGCAAAAAGACATGATATATTAGACCTTTAACAAGGGTCCTTGACCAGCAAAAGTTTCTTCAATTCAGACACAACTTTTAAATGACAGTATTTTGAAGTATAACCTTGCTTTACATCATATTGTGAACACGTTGATTAAATACTTGATGTTATACAGAGCATATACAAGAGGGTGAGATAGAGAGATCTGTTATAAAAGATACTTCTGGTGCTAATGTCTTTTTGCAATGTGATCTTATTTATAAATACATTGCATACTTTAGAAGAAGGTGATTTTGAAAAGCTATTTTCAATTAGGGATTTAATCATATCAGCTTACATCAAAAGATCTAAGTAAGAAAAGTCAAGACACAAAGCTTGCTGATATAGGCATTTTATTACCAATTAGCTGTATGTATACATATCTACATTTCAAAATTAAACAATATTTCATTAAGGAAAACTATTTATATCAAAGTACAAGACAGAATTCTTTATAAGAGGTAGAAGTACCTTACCGTTAATCTACAATTCATATACAGAATATTGTATATATATATATATGCACACACATATGCTACTTTGTGTGTGTATATGTTACATATACACAATTGTGAAAACAGTACAGTATTGCATGTAAATTTTATTCAGAATCTTACATAGCTGCTCTCAGTATTGCTTATTACCACTTTCAGTACAACTATCCATAGCAGTTTGAGATCTGGCCTTTATTTAAAAATAATGTGGCACTTCATCTTAACTTCAGATGTAAAGCAAATGCAGGGCATTCACAGGACTTCAGGAATCAAGACAATTCAACCAAGTTTTATTTTCAAGTTTCTGCAGGTACCAGGGAAAACTCAGAGGTAACAAATTGTTGTGGTTTTGTTGTCTACATTAGTGGCAAATCAAGTCATCACAGCTGCTCACAGTTTTTTGCTTACTATGCACTTAAAGAGCTCTGAAAACTTTGCACATGATCTCTAGTAATTCAGTGTAACTCCACTTCATTCTGAATCTCATTCCTAATCACACCTCATTAAACTATATACTAAAGAGCATCTTAACCACTGACAAAACCAGACTGTAATAGGGTTACCTTAGCTGTATGTTTAATAATAGTTTTCAAATTAAGTAGTGTCCAATTGATAAGTGAAAATGTAATATGCTTTCCACATTTACTTCAGATCCTTCAGTTTCACATTCACTTTGCTAGTGAAACCATACACATATTGGCAAATGTAGGCTTAGAACATGTAAGTATGCAGCACTGCCAAGTTCATTGTACATATACATTCTTACCAATCTAAGATTTTGCCTTCATTTTTGTAGTCTGTATTGCATAGCAAAATTTAACATTCTACATTGAAAATAAAAAAGTTAAAACATTCCTTTAAGACAAACTGAAAGTGTTAATTGTACAATTCAGTCATTAAACAAATTACTTTCTCTTTGCAATGGAAGATGTAAGGTTACATTTAATGTCAACAACTATTTTCCCTTTATTTTTCTTCTATAGCATTTCTTTATGAAAGACTAGCAGCTGAAAGTGGAAACCCCTTTCAGTTGATTGTGTGATAGTCTCTTACTAGTTAGACTTCCGTTAGGTTACCAGAAGATGAATTAGTGAAAAAGTAATTACATTAAGTTTTTAGCAATAATGATGAACCCATAAAGCAAGAAAAACATCTTGTTCATAAAAAATTTTTCATATTTGATAAACATGTAAAAATTCTTTAAAATACACAATTTTGTAACAAAGTGAACACTAAATTAAAATATATTCTAATTTTTCCATAATTTTTAT
The DNA here is from genome assembly GCA_023637945.1 of Phaethornis superciliosus. Taxonomy (NCBI): domain Eukaryota; kingdom Metazoa; phylum Chordata; class Aves; order Apodiformes; family Trochilidae; genus Phaethornis; species Phaethornis superciliosus. The sequence continues at coordinate 11,249,390 of JAJQWJ010000009.1, read as the reverse complement.
ATGCATATTGCTTACCAAAATATTCTCTTAGGACATATTTTAAGCCTGTACACAACTTAATAAAACTCATTAGAAATATATTCAAGCTGTCTCAACATTTAAAATTTAAATCTGTATATAACATGGGGTAAAATTATTTCCGTAAATTCAACATCAGTGCTTCTGCAGTAGTCATTAACAAGAAATTTCTGCCTGTTAAGAAGTCTCCTCTTGATATTAAGGTTTTAATATGCCTTGTATTGAAGATTCCTTCCCTGAGTTAGCAGCTTCCTTCATTAAGCTCTTCTCCTTCATGAAGGACTTGATTTTAAAGCTCAACAGGTTTCACCAAAGCAGCAAGGCTTTAGTACTGAACATATTCAGACTGAAGGGACTGTTCAGAGAAGAAAAAATTATTAAAACTCACTGTGGAGGTCATACTTGTATATTATATACACTTAGCACTTAAAGATAATGAGTAGAGGAAGGACAGGAAGAAGACAGATAAACAGGAGGGGGGTCTGAATCTCTGCATAGGTAAAGATGAGTAAAATAGAAGAAATGAAAAACCTGTATAAAGTCCATCAACTTTCCTGTAGCTACATTTACTTTTGCAAACTAAATTCTAGAGAGTCTTGAAGAAAGTATTACAAATCCTTAAAAACACCACCTTAAAACAATACCTTAAAAATGTGTTGCAAAAACATAGGATTACAGTTAGTAAAACTGAATACTTTCCATCTATCCTGAATGAGAATCAAAGTGCTACTGAAAAAAATACACCATACTTTAGATTTTAATTCAGGTAATGACATAAGTAGCATATATGGTTTAGCTATTACTGAGAAAAAAAAAAGTTACAGCAATATAATTATGCAAATGAATAAATTTAGGAATGATTACTAAAACCAGATGAAAATGAAGCACTGTAAAATGGTACATGTGGATTAGTAAACAGTCAGTATGATTAAGAGGAAAGCATAACCTGGTCTACTAGTTTATTTACATTTCTGGTTCTACTGAAGTCTAAGGTTTTATTGTAATGTAATTAATCGGTTTAGACAGCATCCAAATATTACCTCCTATACAAATGTGTTCAGGAAGTCATTCTGATGAATAAAAAGTCTTATCATACTGTATTAGTATGATCATAAATAGCAAACAAAAAACCTAAATCATATTTTAAAACTGTATCAATTCATTAGAATTTGAAAGAACTACTGGAGCTCAACATGCATCCCAGGAAAGCTCAGCACCTTGGAGTCATCAACTCCATTTTCCTGCTATTCTTAACTAGTCACTATAGATACACTCTTTGGCATCCACAGTAAAACCTATTAGTAAAAGTGCAGAATAAATACATAAAATGTCAGAGTTCTAACATCACAATATCACTTCATTCTTTATTTTAAGTCTCAGAGTATTTTTCCAAAGTTTTCTTTTAAATGCATTCTCACATCTTGAAGATCTGAGACCATCTGGATAATCTTTCCTAGGCTGAACAAGAAGTGCTGTCAGAATATAGAGATTTTAATACCACTGACTGAAAAGGGTCTGGTTTTAGTATTGAAGGGATTCAACACGAAAGGTATCATTTAATAGAAAATGCCATACTAGTTAACAGATATAACAAGTATTTTTTCATTACAAGCTCAGTGTCATCATGAATACACAATCATAGCACCTTATTTTTACCCATTCAAATGGGGAGCATTTGTAGAGCTATTACATCTGTAAGAGTGAGGCAGAAGGAACAGCCCATTAATGACTTGAAACTTCTGCTTTCTTACTGATCCTCAAAGCTTTCTCATTTTCAGAAGTGCATTTTAAGAATTGGAAAGAGAGCTGCACTTAACAAGAGCAGTATTTGAAATCAATTCTTCAAAACTGATTTCCAGGTAAAGCTAATTAACAAACAAAAATCATGTTAACAAACAACTATGAACCGCAACACTTTACTTAACAGACAGTAGAAACCAGAAATTCTACATCATAATTTAAATAAACAAGCAAACTGTAAATTCAAGATCATGAAGTTTACACTAAAATTCTTGAAATTGTTAGGAATCCAAGTTACAAAAATACAGAAAAAAAGTAATGGCAAAAGGGCACAGATTACTTGGAAACATGACAGCATCTTTTGTAACTTTTTATTACAGATGGGTACCAAGGGTATATTTCTCCACTTGAAAATAAATAAAATTAGTTTTTTTAGTGTGTTCCCACCCTGACCATAGCTCTACTTCACACAGCAATGATTTCTAACTATATGTTTCAAACCCTTTCTGAATACGGGGAAGAATTAAATCTAAGTAGCTTTTTTTCCTTTTACTAAAGACATGGTGATAGCCATAGCAACTATGCTGTTGTAAAGTATACAGCCTAATCTTTGAGTCTGAAAAACTAAATTAGAGCAGGGGAGGCTTGGTTTTTTTGTTTGTTTGTTGTTGTTGTTGTTGCAACAGGGGTGTTTCAGCAGGCAGTAATTTCCTGAGAATACACAAGATCCACTAATAAAGTCAGAATATATTATAGAAAATGCATTCACACTTGAAGTGATCCTTTGAATCCATTAAATTTACAGATTAGTAAGGTACACTACTGTGTCTCTTTTTACAAAGGCTGTCCTATATTCATTAATGATAAATTCTTATACAGAAAAACTTCTACAAGTATAAAGATCATGTATATGTATTTTAAAATACTGCTACACTTCTCAGTTTTTTGCAGTTTTTCTAGCTTGCCAGTTTCCATGACAGCTATAGAAGCAAAAGATGACTCATCTTAAGACTACCCAGTTACATGCTCTTAAATAAAAATACATTTTCAAGAGTGATACTTGGATTTAAATCTATTTTAAGGATCAGGTGAAAGTCTTATTGTCATTCCTTAAATGTGATTCTACTCAATAAGAATATTTCTGCAAATTAAAACTGCTAGAGATTCTGTTCAATCCAGATAATTTGTAAAGTTTGTGAATAAAATATTTTTTCTGTTTGCCTAGAATGGCAAGTTCTAGGAAAATCAAGATTTTCATGTTCATCAGCACACAACATCATAACTATGATAAAAAAGAAGTGGATTATAAGCTTACTCCAATGAAGGCCAAATACCACTAGGGAAAAATATATGGCTGACAAGAAGAAGAAGTAATTATCATGGTTTTTCATTTGTTTTAAATGAAACATGGAACAATAGCATTAATAATTTTTTTTTACACTTTCATTACAAAACAGTTAAAGACAGTAATTAATAACTTTTCCATACTGAAGAAAAAAAAAGTCTTTGCACTGCATAAAAATGAAATTCCTAATTTGCTCACTAATAAGATAAAGGAACATTAAATCTATCTTAAAGTGCTCCTGCAGCCTTTAAAAAGAGAAATAAGTAGTAAGATGATTTTCTGAAATAATTACAATTACAGATGATTAAGTTAATATCTTATTCAGGTGAGATTCTGCTATTAAGAAGAGGAGTGTAATTAATATTCAAGAGTTTTTTGATAAGGTACATGAATAAACTGTGTACATAATAGACTTCTGTCAGATACATTATCTGATGTGCTCCAATTAGAAAAAAAGTGCAGTGTAATGCAAACACTTCTAGGAACACAACTAAGATCTGGCTGAAGAGACTTCCAACTCATCTAATGCAGTGAAGTAGAAATCAATACACAGAATGCTAGAGCTGGTATTAAGGCCTGATGCTACTCTATTTTCCTCATGAGCTCAGGATCACTGGCAAGAACCATCAAATGCACAATAGCTGGATGTCAGTGGTTTAAGTGGTAAGACAAAACAATCTTCCTAGGTTGGCTAATTGGTCTCACACTAAGAAGAGAGGAAGAAAAAAAAGATGGCTTTTACAGGCCCAAACACAGAGTTGCACATAAAACCCAAAGAAAACCCTAACCAAATGTAAACAAAAAACCCAACAAACCACACACAAAACAAAAACCAGAAACAAACCAAAACAGGGAATGCAGGACATTGGACTAAAATACAAGTCAGTTTAAATTTTGAAGCATAACTGTATTCAACGAGTGGGACCAATTATCAAGAAAATATATATTGTCTTCAAAATAAATTGCCACCAAGATGGATCTGTATTAGCCAGTAAGTCTCTTAGTCAGCTCACTACAAGATAGAGAGCCTTTCAAGATTCAATGACCAAATCATCTACTCTTGTCTTAAGCATCATCACATCACAGTAACTGCGCTCAACTCAGTCAATTGTGCATAAAACGTGTAACAATTTAGTGACTCCACTATGATTATGATAGGTGCACAGGGCCATATAATATATTTAGAAGCATATGCAACATTCTGGAAATAGAATCAAAGAAAAGTTTGGGTTGGAAGGGACCTTAAAGATCATCTGGTTCCAAGCCCACTGCCATAGGCAGGGACACCTCCCACTAGATCAAGTTGCTCACAGCCCCGTCCAACCTGGCCTTGAACACTTCCAGGGAGGGGGCATCCACAGCTTCTTTGGGCAGCCTGGGCCAGTGTCTCACCACCCTCACAGTAAAAGATTTCTTCCTATTATCTAATCTAAATTTATCCTCTTTCAGCTTGAAATTATTACCTCTTGTCCTATTGCTACATGCCCTTGTAAAAAGCCCTTCTTCCAGCTTTCCTGAAGCCCCTGCAGGTATTGGAAGGCTGTTCTAAGTTCTCCCTGCAGCCTCCTGCAGGCTGAACAACTCCAACCCTCTCAAGCTTGTCTTCATAACAAAAGTGCTCCAGCCCTCTGATGATTTCCATGGTCCTCCTTTTGGGCTAATGTTTGAACAATATCTCTGTCCTGGTTTGGGCTAGGATAAAGGTGATTTTCTGGTTTGTACTTTTGCTTTCAGCTAAGTCTTTTGTAAGTAGTTGCACTTGCTGAAATTAACAGCAAGTTTCTCAGACAGTGTCTGCTTCTGGGACTGATAACACTCGATGTTTATAGTTACTGCCAGAGACTGGTGTGCAGAGCCAAGGACACTGCTCAGCTCCGAGGAACATTTTGCCTTCCAGAAGGAGTAAGGAGGTCCCACCTGAACCCCTCCTTTGGGGAGGACCAGACAAGATAGATGCCAGAATTGACCAGAGTATTCCATCCCATACACATCATACTCAGTATAAATTTGAGGGATCACAAGGGTCAAACCCCTTCCTGCTCTTCCTGCTTCCCTTCCTTGCCTGTTCCCTGTTTTGCTTTGGCATCCTGGGAGGATTCCATCCGTTCCTCTGCCTGTGGTCCTGATCCCTGCCATCCTGAATCTGTGTGTTCCTGCCTCCAGCTCCCGACTGCTGCTGACTCCAGGATTCCAGCCTGGACTTTCCCAGGGCTGCCCTGCAGCCTCGGTGGTGACGTGAGAGTTACTGGGGGGGGGGGGGGGGAGGAATGTGGTATCAATTTTCCTGTATATTTGTATATATTTAGTAATTTTTCCTACTTATCATTACTGTTTCATTAACGTTTCTGTAGTTTAGTTTCCAACCCATAAGTCTCTCTCCCTTATTCTCTCTCCTTCCTTTATCAGGGACGAGAGAGGAATAAAGAACAATCTGTTATTTGGTTTAATTGCCAGGCCAGTGTTAAACCGTGCCAATCTCCCAAGAAGAAAAGCAGTTTAACCACTATTATTCTATCTAAATAAGATTGCTTACAGGTAAGTCAGAAACTTGTATTTTGCTACATTGATTTTCTATGGCATGGTTCTTCCCAAATGCTGCTTCTCAGATTGCAATACATAAAATCTTTTTTCTCTCACCTCACTTGTCCAGAGAAAACTGGATATAGCATTTCATTTCAAGATCTTGCTACATTTGACTGGGTATAACCTCTACCCCAATGTACGGATTATACAAAGCCAAGAATTGTTCAGAGGTTACACCCTAACACCCTCCATTTACTAAGTCACAAAGATATGAAGGAAGATTATAAATATTCTTATAACAGGAAAGAAACAAGAAACATTCTAGAAAGTTAACTTTTGCTGCAGAAATGTTTCCCATTCAACCTAAAATTTTGTATTATGCCTAACATTTTATTTGTGTCACTTAATAGTTCTATTGAAAGGGAACAATTCATTTCCTCTTTAACAAGTCGCACATAACTATAGTACCTCTCAATGTCAAGATGGATGTTTCCATGTTCATCATGTGATTTTTTTCTTTCATTGAGCAATAAGCAACATACTTTGCTTTTCTCCCTTTTCCTAGGTATTTTAGTCACCATTATCTATAAAGGAATTGTATGCTACAATGCTAGAAGAGACAGTTATATTGCAAACCCACTCCCTCTCCCCACATACATTTTTAGGAATTTTGAAGTCAATTCCATGAGGTTGAACCCTCAGAGCTTAAAAAGATTAAATAGAAATATAGTGCTAAATAGAATTCTGTAAAAATATATAGACACAAATAAGAAACAAAGTGTCAACCCTCACTTTTAGATTTACAGTAGTAAATGTATATTTTCCCTAAAAGAGCTGAAATGATTTCTGATTTCATAACTGAAGTTTCTCTAATCCCTGAATTTTCTACAGAATCACATTCAACTTGGATTAGTTTATCTGTACATCCTCTTTATACAGACTCTTTCATAGAGGAAAAGGACACAAAATAAGCCCAAAGCAGAAAAGCTGTTGAGGAATGAAAATTCAAATTGTAAGATCATCAGAAATATCTTGCTCTAAAATACTTTTGACATTTGGTGTTAGAAAAGGACTAGATTTCAAGTCAAGTGGACTCATCTTTCAAATGAGTCCTATCTTTAAAAATGCAGTACTTTCCATTTAGTGTGATACATACAAAGGCTTATTTAAATCTGTTACTACATGAAGACTAAGATATAATAAACTCATAAAATGTATTACAGGTAATTAAAAAAATAAATAAATCTAAAGGGTAAGAAGGTCTATAAAAAAAGATACCAGAAAATGTGTCAGTTTAAGTTCAGGAATTATTTAATTTAATGAACTCGAGATGATCTAGATACTTGCAAGAGATGGGAAGAAAAAAAAAAAAGCAGTTGAAATTATGATTACTTAAAAAGGTAAGAGACAAAGATGCTGTTCAGAAACATTAAAGAAAATCAGAGAATTATGCTGGGTCAAGATTTTTTTTGCAACAGCTTTGCTCACAGAAGGAAGGAAGACAAGCATCGGTCAGATGCCTGAAAGCACTGTTGTGACTATGAACTTACAGGAATTGATTGACTCTGGTATCAAGCTGGAGGAGTTGTAAGGCCCATAAAGGAAGGTTGCTGTGTACTCATCTGTCATGGCGCTGTGAAAATTGGTTTGGCTGCTCAGGTTGTTGCCACTATTGCTGTTTCTGTTGTATAAGTTGTTGTTCAGTTCATGGTTATTTCTGTGAGGCACCTGCAAGCTGCCATTCAAGTGGCTGGAGATTTGGCTTACAGAAAAACCTGTCCTAGAGGACAATGATGTCATTTTGCTCTCATCATCATCGGAAGCAGAATACAGGTTCCCTAGAGAACTGGCTAGTCTGGAGCTTATGGAAACGCTGAACGGAAAACACATGTGGGGAAGAAAATACACACAAGGTATGTACAGATTTATACAAAAAAATAACAGACAATTCAGAAGACATTAGGTGAAGAGCATAGAACATTCTGAATTAATTTGTATTTGCACCCAGGTTCATTTTCTAGCTCTCAGATAATGAAAACCAGAATTCTTCGTCAGGAGTTCCCAAACTTTGTTTATTGAATCACTACCGTGGCCAGCTTTCACCTCTGTCAAACCACATGCACATGCAGGAGATTGTGTTAAAAATTTTAGGCAGTGGCTGATAGACGCTGAAGTGGTTTGTGGACATGTTACGGTTTAAGAACTCCTCTTCTGTTGCTTGAACTATATTACTTCTGTAACCAAGAAGTAATATGATAAATTTGTGAATAAAACTAGGGTGTCCTGAAATATCTGTTTAAGTTAGTTATTTTGCTCCAGTAAGTATTTATTCCCAGAAGTTATTAAAAATGAATCAATCATTTGAAATTTCATTTAACATACATATTTACATAGTACAATAGTAGTATTGGAATTAAATAGTGATAAATAAGAAACTAATAAAAACCTTACTGATTAACACTTAGTATTCTGAGATTTAATAGTATATAGACTTGTGGGAAAACTTGAAAAACTTCAATAAACTCAGATGCCTAAAAATCAAAAAAACCTGACCAATGTAATACTGTTTCTCACTTGATACAGTTACACCAAAACTCTCATACCAGAACTACAGGTTTTGGGTTTTGTTTGTTGTTTTAAAATCTGCAGGCACCTAAGCAGTAAATCCCCTTTAAAGTAAATTTAAGCCTTACACCCAAGAACAGCTTCACAGACTGCTTATGTGCTGAAAACCATGGTAGTATTCAGTAAGTACTTGTACCAAAAATAAAAAGAAAAAAACCTTTTCATGTTAGAGCCTGAGGATGTGGGAATTCTGCTTATTCTTTCTGCAGATGGTGAATTAACTGCCATCACTTTGGAGGCCTTCAGAGGCGACATGGATCCTTCTGTGCTACCTGATGTATTCAGTCTGAAAGGAGAAGCAAGGTTTTTTAATTGCAATATACATCTCACATATACAGCCTTTCAACTGGAATTTTAAAAAGCGGGAATTCTCAAGTCTGAGTACTGAGAACTCAACAGCAAAAAAACCCCACAAAAAACAACGAAAACTAAAACAAAAAACAACCCACATTTTGCCTGTTTTCAAGTATCTTTGAAAAATCTTCTCAAATATCCCACTCCTTGGTTTTTCCCCTTCTGTATCATATTGTACAGTCATAAGTTACTTTTTACCTGATAATCTGTGAAGGCTAAGTTTCCATTTAATATCAAATTTATTGTAAATTTGATTATAAATTTAAAATACTGTAAATTTGAGAAGGAGTACCTTTTGTGTTGAAGCAAGTATGAGTAGAAAAAACACTACTAGTTTTCATGAGAGGAAAACATTGCTTCCAAATGACCACAAGAACATTTTTATGAAGTTTCACAGAACATACAGGGTTTTCTAGGGTAGGCTGCAAATGGACAAATTCTTCATATTTTGACAATGAGCTGTATGTACAGTACACTGGACTAGTAAAAAGAGTTATTATAGCTGCCCATACTAATTTATTAAAAACTAATAAAGGAATACCCTCACAGTAGTATGAAATTCTCTCCATCCTTAGACCAGGGGATATTATTGTGATCGACTCTTAAAGGATGAAAGATCTTGGGTACAAGCTACAAGGGTAAATAGACATCTCCAAGGTTATACATCTTGAGTGATCACAAAAAACTGAAGATAATGTGTTCTTGTCATTATTAACATCTAATAATGACAAGATATTTTGTCTTACATGTTGTGTTTAGGATGCAATGGGGTACAGGATGTAATGGTTAAAAAGCCAAAAGACTCAATTCTTCCATTCTTATAACTCAAAGCTCTGTGGGGTGGGGAGGGGTGTGTGCACTGTCAGTATTGATTTTAGTACAGATTATAAGCAAAATAAACATTTATAAAACGAGAAGAAACTGTTGGTTTTATTGTTTGAACAAAGCATGTACTATGTATAGATACAGTGTATACTTTGTATACATCTTTGTATACAAAGTGTACAGTGAGGACCCTCATTGAATATATGAAAAGGTACTAAACCTCAGAATTTATGTGGAACATTATATATAAAAAAGTACTGATTGTATCCACTACATAATACCTCTACTTCATCTATCAAAGCACAAATGGCAGTTGTGATACACAGGCATATGTAGCCAACTTAGGCTTTTGAGATAAGTATTTAATTTTACAGAAACAAAGTAGTTATGTGTTAACCAGTCACCCTTCATTGCATAATAGCACAGATAATAGAAAATGTGACTGGGAAAATTACTTGTATTTGCTAGTTACTTATTAAGAAGAACTCAAGGTAACCTTGCCACTTCTCAGAAATCTGAAATTGTTAATCAGTTGATGTGACAAGTACAATTCAAACCAGTGCAAATTTAAGACCTGAGGAAAATTTAAGAACTAAAATTTTGAAGAGAATACCTGAAAGGTTGTGATTTTGACCTGGTGTGCAGTTTCACATCTTGCAGCCTAAAGAAACCAAAGCAGAAATCTTTATCAAAGGATAAAAAGCCTTTCTTGTCCCCCAGAGCATACTTGCATGTCTCACATTGGCTTGAAAGTAGAAGATTGCCAATAATTCTTAACTCCAGCTAATCATTATTTTAATTTACAGTTAAAACACTGAAACAGGGAGACAGACCAAAGTAAACAATCAAACAAATAAATAATCACAGAAAGAAGAAATTTATAAACCTAATCTGCAACTAGTAACCATGGCTCTGTACTTGCAATAAAGATCTGATACCACAGACTACATTTAAAATTGCAAATTATCTCAGAATTACTTAATTACCTCAGTACTCCAGTTGTAGCAGAACATGTCCGTCTCCGACTTTTTAAGGCATTAAGCTTATCACCCTGTGTCATGCCATTCTGACTTTCCACACCTGCTGTGTCACCAAAATCATTCTGGGAAACAAAAAGAATGCAAACTAGGAAATATATTAAATCCTATGGGGTGGTGTAGTTTCAAAGTATTGAACATCTCCTTTGCAAAGGTTATAATTCAAAAGGCTAATCTACTGTCTTCTGCATACATACAGCAATATTCTGTTTCTCCATAATTCCCATAACTTACAGGACATAAACAACTTAAAACCCTTAAAGAAATTTTAAATATTGCAAATCTTTTAAGTCTGCAAAATGAGCTCTAGACTAAAACTTTTTTTAGAAAGTGGATATTTGTTGTAATTATAACCTAAAGTATTTAGGTGTGAAGAAGCAGTCTAGCAGTAACAGAAGCCTAAAAAACCCCAAACCAAAACAACCTAAAATTTATCTATATCTAGTTATTAAAAGACCAACTCCATCTCTGTTTGCTTGAAATTTTTCCTGCCAACTCTTACCTCCCTGTACTGAGCCAAGTCTTGCACTTTATTCATGCTGTCACTGATTGATATGTCATTCAAGCCACAAAGAACTCTGTTAATGTTTCCATCAAGTACTCCTTGTTTCTGCTTTGATCTGACCAGGTCTCCCTCCAGCCATAACATTGCTTGCTTCCTTTAGAATACAAAACAAACCAGTTCATATAAACAAATTTGCATACACATAAAAAGCAGTATGAAAACATGTTATTCTTACAGATTGGCAACATTTAAATCTTCTGTACATCTTTATCTAGAAAAAAAATATTTGAATGTCTATCACAAAAAAACCCAAAACCCCCAAAGCTCTTGTAACTTTCAGTGGTTAAAATCAACAACAAAAAACCCTCCAGAACCACCAGACAAGTCTGTAACCATCACAGAAATATCACAAGTACTACAACTTTGTTTTACAAAAATCCTACTGGGAAAAGACATTAACCAGCAGGTGTTTCCAATGGTAATGTCAAGGTATTTAAAACACAAATTCATATAAAAGAATGCTTTTATTTACATAATGAATAGAATAAATGATGATACAGCACTTTCCAACTTCTCATTAACATGAGTTTTGAGTACACAGATACTGTGCAGTAAAACTACAGCTGACTTGTACAGTAGAAGTGGTCATAGTCATGTGAAGTTGAACAGGGCTCAAGTTTCAGCTTTCAGAAAATGAAAGATTATATCATTCAGACAAGCGGTTAAAAATAAATGACCAAATTGCTACACTGTGTATGAGTTAAGCAGATTTTTTTTTTATGAGACTCAACTGTTCCTCAATAAGGAAGTTTGCTGGGTAAGTACCCGTTATGCAAGTTCCATACAAGAACTAAGAATTATTACGTATTATTGTAACACAGTTAAATTCTGATACTGAACAAAGAAAAAAAGAATGAGGAATTACATCACTAGAAACTTATCTTTGCTTGAAAACAAAAATATTATAGCTAAGAGACAAGTAGAATTAGCCAAATGCCTAAACTTGCCCAATAATAAGCAAAAAAGGCAAGCACTTCCAGAAGAATTTTACCACGGCCTAATAAAATATCATGAGACGAAGAAAGTGGGAGTGGGGCAAGAGGGAGCATCCCTTAGTGCACCTAATGGAAGTAGTCTAGAAAAAAGCTTCAATTTAAATACCTTTGAAACGTTTCCAGATTAATTGTATTCAGAGTAACAAACTTACTTGATACATACTTGGGCTAGATGGTCTTTACAAAAACACTACTTAAACCTCCCTCATTAAACCCCAAGAACCTGAGACATGGGGCTTTGATATCTAAGATATAAGGATATGTAAGGCTGACAGATCAGAGTTGCAAGATTTTACCTCTTAGTAAGAAGCAACTTTGCAGACCTGAGGGTAAGGTCTTATATATCAGAATGACGCAACTGATGCTAGTTCCTTCTCTTTCAATCCCATTTTGACACTCCTGGTGACACTGCTTTAATTTTTCCTGACTGTTGAAACACATGCCTAATGCCATTAGGACAACAGAAAATTCTTCATGAACAATACTACAGCTCTTGATTATGAATCACAGCTAGGAATAGGTATGGATGAAAAAAAATGAAGGATCTTTGCCTATCTCTAAAACCAAACCAAGTATTTACATGCCACTGCAGAAAAGACACGGGGCTCTGTTTTTCCTATTTTTCAAGCACTTACTAATCACACTATCTGCTACCACTCTCTCTCAGTTCTGCTCTCCTGTGGAAATTATTTTTGAGTGCGTCATCCATGCATCAGCATGGTGTGGAGAAGCTTAATCTGCCTTCAATGAGCACTTGTGGCTTGTTAAAGTTTATGATTCACAGTATTTTGAATAATGGTGGGCCATCTCTCAAATAAAGGAGTGCCCATTCAGTTGCACTGGGAAGCTGATAGGAATCATTGTTCATGCTCAGTTTCTCTTATGAATTACAGTAGTACTCCTTCTTTCTCTCCAATATCCTATGGATTTTAAGATGCAAGATCAGTGCATGTTCTACAGTATTTACATGGTATATAGCAGAGCTCTTGCATTCTCTTTTTTCCAAAAAGAGAAATTTGTGGTAGATTTTCTCAAAATGCTTTATTCTCATAACAGTGAAAATGCCTCCAACTACATATCATCATGGCATCAACTCAAAAATATCAGCATAACCACTATAATAGTAAATGTGCAATGTAGAAACCACTATGAAATTCAGGTCAGTGTATACAGCACTGAAACCAGTACAACTTTGTCATTATTACAACCTTGAATTACCCATGCAAATTATGTGTACATGAAATGTGCTCAGCCCCTAGGTGATACAGTCAATTTTGAGACAAAGCTGTATGAAAAACATGTATTTGTTTTACTTATTACTATTAGCTCCAAATAAGAAATGCTTCATACATTATGCTATGAATCTGCCAGAGATGATAAGCTGTCCACCATGTACTTATTTAATCTTTAGTGACAAGAAAGAAAAAATTATATTACCAACTATATTACAAGATTAATTTAAACTGTCATCATGGGCTGTATATAAAGTCTGTGATTCATTCATTCATCATGGCTTGGCTTTGCTAATGCAGATTTCAGAAGGGCTCTCCCCACACTTGCTGCAAGCACTGATGGCTGAAAAGGCCAATGTGGGACAGGCAGTGTGGCTGCAAAAGGCCCAGCAGAAAGTCTCCTGTGAGGGGACAGCCAAGGCACAGCTCTTTCTGTGCTGCCTTTTCTCCTCCAGACTGATTCTACGTGTGTTCTCAAAGGAGGCAGCACGTATGGATGTGTCTCTGTGTTTCCCAATTGGAGGCCAGAGTGGACCCCTGATGGCAGTCAGTATGGCCACAGCTGAGGGATTGTTTCAGGGAGTCCTTGTATCTCCTCTTTGGGGCTCCTCTGTTGCAGCAGCCGGTGGCAAGTTCACAGTCTTAGGGAGGTGGTGATCCTCCATCCTGGAGATGTGCCCTGCTCAGTGCAGCTGTGTCCTCAGTAGTGTGGATGGCTTCAGTAGTGGTGACCCCTGCCTGTTCAAGGACAGGAACATTGGTCACGTAGTCAGTCCAGTGGATGTTTAGGATTGTACGGAGGCAGCATCGGTGGAAGCGTTCCAGGAGCTGCAGGTGGTTGCAGTAGACAACCCATGATTCAGACCCATATAAAAGAGTGGACAGTGCAATGGCTCTGTAGACACTGATCTTTGTACCTTTCTTCAGGTGTTTATTGCTCCACTCTTTTATGAAGTCTTCCAAACGCTCTGTATGCCTTTGCTAATCTGTTGTCTATCTCTTTGTTGATCTTGGTGTCTGAGGAAATAATGCATCCCAGAGAGCTGAACTGCTGAACTGACTTAAGCTCTGATTCACCTATGGTGATGTGGGAATGATGGAAGTCTTCCTGTGGTGCAGGCTGGTGGTGAACTTCTGACTTCTTCAAGCTGACTTCCAGACCAAAAAGATCTGCAGCCTCTGCACAGCAGGATGTTATGTGCTGCAGAGCTGCTTCTGTGTGAGCAATGAGGGCGGCATCGTCAGCAAAAAGCAACTCTGGGACCTGGTGATTTAGGGTCTTGGTGTGGGCCTTCAGTGGCCTGAGGTTGAATAAGGCTCCTATCGGTACCATATCAAATCATATCTGACCTGGCCCTGCTGATCCAGGATGATCATTTTAAGGAACTTGGGAGGACATCCTAATCATTCCAAGATTTGACACAGGCCCTTTCTACTCACAGTGTCAAAAGCTTTAGTGAGGTCAATGAATGTCACAAAGACCTTTGTTCTGACACAGCCCAGCAAGCTTGGACAGTGACAGCGAAGTCTGCAGGACATAGGTTTAGTTAGAGTATCCTCTTAGCTGGATGGCCTTACAGGGCTACGTGAGCTCCATCTGCCTGAGTTTGGAGTTAAGAGTTGTCCTTCTTGGCTGCCTGAAGGCGAGTGAGCCCATCCTGCCCATGGACACACTTTGTCTGACCCTTCAGTTGTGATCTGTCTGGCATGGGAGACCCTACTGGAGGCATATGCCACTGCCAGCATAGCTCCCAACCTCACAAGAGCATGCAAGCTCCTCCCCCATGACAAGGGGGTGCCCAGGGAGGGAAAGTCTGTGACAATGCTTTAATAAATCCTTATTGCTGGTTTTATCTTTTGGTTCACATTTGGTCTCACACTTCAAACAGATTTAACTCCTAAATCTCCCAGACCACAAATATACAGAGTTTTAAGACCCTCTGCTCCCTGAAGTGACAAAATTCATAGCACTCCAGAGAAAATGATTGCTACTGAGTGAGTTTAATTTAAATCTCAAACTAACTTACCTTAAATATACTGAAACAGGCAGTAATATGCTACCTCAGTATAGAGAAAGTAGATTCTATAAATAGTGCAAGATCGATAAGGATGCAGAGAAGCAGTTGGTTATTAGCAAAGTAGCAAAGAAGGTATACATACTCTTCCAAGAAGTGTTGTTGGGGTCCTATAATAGATCCTGGTCGACATATTCTTATCCAAGCAATGGCTTCAGCATGTGTGAACTTGTAGTGCTTCATTATGTAACAAGCAATTAGAGTTCCTGTTCTCCCCAGGCCAGCTACAGAAACAAAAATATCAAAATTCACATACAAAGTTATGAGAAAGTCTAATTCAGTATCTCTTTTATAATTTAATTGCATTTTAATACTGTACATGTAAGAGTAAATATATCATAATTATAAATAGTTAGCCATGTGGAAGAAGGCATATAACAGTGATCACTCTTGCCACTTGATCAATTCTACTTCAAATTTTTAAAATTTTTTTTTACAAAATAAAAAAAAAAAAAAGCTGATATTTTGATTGAGATGTGACCAAGCTGGATATGAAGTTTTTAACTATAAAACCATGAAAAAAAAAAAAAAAAGAAATCAAAGTACCTTTCAGAGGCCAACACAAACACTTTACAAATCAAGGTTCAAATACATGCAAATACATGTGGACATCACCAGACAGCAGTATGTGTCTTCCCAACCAGTGGCTTTTCCTTTTTTAATCAGTTTTGTTGTGAAACCAGCCTATAAAATTTTTCACTTCTATCTATGTAAAAAACAATGAATGTTGACCAACATATATTTTGTATATCAATAGCTCAAAATAACTTAACATTTTGCTCCCCAAATCCCAAACTAATCCTGATTTTAAAAGGAGAATAGAGACAGTAAAATTAGATTTTACTATCAGACAGATCTTGAACTACAGATTAAGAACTAATCCCTCTCCAGTCCTATATTTTGTCTACTCGTAAAATGTCTCTCCATTTAAACCTTATTTTCCTGCAGTCACCGTATCTGCAATTTACAGCCTCACAGTGGCCAACTATTGCTCATGCACAAGTTATCTAAATGGAAACTTTCAAAGCAGACAGACATCCTCACTGACAATTCCATACATGAGAGCTCTTTTAACCAGCAACTGAATCTTGCTGTTAACTTTTTAGAAAGTTAAGATGATTCAGGTAAAAAGATAAAGGTTAAAGTTCAAAAATAGTGAGATTCCACTATTGTATACTAGAAGACTATCTCTGAATAGTCATTTAAAAAGGGGAAATATTGGTTTTGGCTTGGGTTTCTGGTTCTGGGTTTTTCCTAAATGCAAAAGGAATGCACTATGCAAACAGGTAACCAAGAGCTATGCCAAACACATATCTGAACGAGAAAATGGCCTCCGAAAATTGGAGGTAACTTTTACTATTTGTATATATCACTGACACTTCAGTTCTTTTCTCTTAAGTTCTTTCTATTGTGTGAAATTTCCACAGCAACCCTTTGCATGAAGCCACTCTGACTTCTGGGATAAGCAATTTCTACTGTGGAAGCTGTGTTTCTAATACTTCTGCAGTAAGAGTACAAGAAAACTACCAATAACACTAACTCTGAATTAACTGTTTAAATTTATGTTGATTTGTTTAGAAGGGTGTAAAAACCTAAAAAGAATTAGATGATTGATTGGTTTGCTTAATATTAAATGGTTAGATGAAAGGCCAAAAAATAGTTCAGTTTAGCAAGTGCACATCTCAGTATCAAAAGTATATTGTAGTCCTATAGCAAATAAGCCTGAAGGATAGCAATGTACTCTTGCTAATCAATAACTTTTACCTCCAGTTAGTCAATTAGCAGATGTCCCACTCATTAACTCCAGAATTTCTGGGTTCTAGCAACAGTAACAACTTGTTAGGAAATAGTTATTTATCTCTAATATGCATGTTTATTTATTCATTCATTATGAATGAATAGCACTATTCTTGCTTCAGATCACCAAGAAATTTATCTCCACAATATCCTTACACAACTCTAAACATAAATCAAGCTGAAACCCTTCAAAACCTTTGTTAATCATTCTTGAATAAACATGTTTTGTGTATTTTCTGCTGATTTGCTGAAATAGGCTGGTTTGAAATGTTGGCATCACAGTGACTAGCATTAACTTGAAGTCATGCTCCACAGAAAAATGTAGAGCAGTTCAAAAGCACAAAGAAAACTTTTCAGTCTTTAGCCTTTCCTAGCCAATTATCATAATGCTGTGAAAGCAAAATGCAAAAGAGAAATCTCCACCAAATAAAACCCTGCCTTTCAAGAGATACTAATAAAAAACAGAACAATGAACAACAGATTATGAGTAACTGTAAGTAGTAGTGTAGGAAGAATGAACTTAATGCACACATGAAAATAACAAATATTTGTCATATATTTAATCGAGTATCATAAGGCACTATTCCTTCGACATCCAGAAATTTTTTTTTTTACATGTTGTTTCTGGAATAAATGCTATGGGATTTACACTTATTTTGAAACCCAGTCTGAGATAAATAAGTGCACATACCTTTACAATGTACAGCGATAGCACCATCAGCATTTTCACAGATATTCAGGAATCTCTGAACTATACTGTCACTTGGTGTGCTTCCATCTATGAAGAACAGGTCATAATGCTCAAAACCAGCATCAGTAAATCGTTTTGCCTCATAGATTTTTTTGTTTAGTCTTATGATTGATGTGACATTATGTTTCTTGAAATAGGGAAAGTAGGCTTCAGGTGCATGAAGAGGATAACCTACAAAAAAATAAAGCAATGAACATTTAATGTAATAGATGAAATCCAAAGTCCTAGTAACCAAAATCGCACCCCAAACCCTTTTTTAAAATTATAAGCACAGTGATAATGAAACCGGACAGCAGGACCCTGACAGGGTTAACTTTTATAAAGCAAGGCCTTAACCAGGCTAACTCCTCTCTGGAGATAATTAAGAGGCCTTGAGTCCTGTTCCCAAGACAAAGGCTAACTCCTCTCTGGAGATAATTAAGAGCGAGAGTCCTATTCCCAAGACAGAAAAACATCATCAAGGTTAGCTAGGCACCAGAGAAGTATAAACACCTACACAAAAAGGGCATAAAGCTGTCACAAATAATGCATAAGAAGAAGAGTTATGGCTAGGGTCCGGCAGCTCCTTACAACACAGTGAGATCAGGAAAGGAAGGAAGGTGATAAGCTCAAGCCCTTCCTGAAGGAGGTTTCACCTCGACTCTGCCTTGACTCCACCTGGCTCCACCCTGACTCTGCCTTAACTCCATCCATCATGAATATTGTAATGACATGATGTAATCTTATGAATATGTATGTACAGGTGTTACTACCCCCTCTGGAACTGTATACATTACCTGACTTTTCATAAATTCAGGGGGAACTCTTTTGTTCAGCATGAGCTGGGGGTTCCCCAACATTGCAATAAATACCTTTGCTGTTTAAAGGCTAAAACAGCTTTGTTTGGCCTTGTTGGGTATCAATACTCAAAATGCTTTATTTTTTAATTCAGAATAAACCTGTTAAGTGATATTAAAAACCCACCAAATGCTCAAGAAGACTGCTATATTTAAAAAAGATGGAGCCAGACGGAGTCAAGGTGAAAAAAAATATTAAGATGCTAAAAAAAATAATTTACAGAATAGCACTGAAATAGATATCATACCATTTTCAAGTTTGCTTTTTGGGTGTGGTCCACTAAATGCCAAAAATTTTCCTGGAACAATCCAGTTGAAGTCACCATTTTCTACTCGCTACAAAAATTTCAGAAGAGAAAGAAACACATATTTTATTATCTGTACATACAGACTTTATTTTAGTTTTTATTATGTTCTTGCTGTATTCAAACAAAACACTTCAAAAATAATTAAGTTACCTATATGGGAGAAACTAACAATAAGTTCTACCCAGAAATGTTAATAAAATGAAATGCAAAAGTTTTTGCAGAAGTTTTTTCCAATAAAAAAAGAAAGATCTTACACTGAAGATATTTCTCCCTTGGAGGGTTCAGGTTTTTAAGACACCTACTTATAACACTGACAAACATCCACATTTTTGTATGTTTTAATCCAAGCACATGGAAAAATGCTTCCCCATACAGCACTGGCTAAAAAACCCAACTCACAGAAAACAAATAAAAAACCAATTAGCATTCAAAACCAGTTATCTTTTCCCTGTAGAAACTGAGAACTACATATTGGTATAAGCTCTGATGAGCCAGTAATCATAGAAGCAAAGTATAAATGAATAATAATTAAATGAAAAAAAAAAACTTTCAAACATTGGCTTTTGCATCTCTTGCTCACTTTTAAATGAAAACTTCAAAAAGACTATGCAAGTTCTATCAGTGCCATAACTGGAAGCTTCTTTGGAAATACATAATGAAGTTTAAAAATGCCTTTTTTTTTTTTTGTAATTGAAGAATTGTCATTACTCATTTGACAATGCAGTTATTCTCAGCATGACTTTTAAGGACACAGCACTCAGTTCAACTGCATTATTAAGCTTGTGTTTTTAGCTCTCAGCAAATCAAAACATTCTAATGAGTGAAAGAATCTGGTAATGGATGTTACTGTAATCAATTCACCAACTGTTTGGTTAGCTAAGCCCATTAGGCTTGCTCCAAATGTCCTCACACAATGAAAACTCCTGTAAATTAACAAGGTTGCATAAGGACCAGTGAATCCATCTCACTGCCAAGTCCAGACTCCTCACCCCCCCAGTTTGTATCACAGACTGCAGTCTCAACATTGTAGTACCTCTACCCCCTTTAAGGAAGACGTACTGTTTAGTAAGTTGAAAGTATTTTTTTTTAAAAAAAGACAACTTGAGTATTTTTACATCTAGTCCAACAAAAGCAGAATTGATAATGTGATAATGAGATAACTGTGAAACAGAATTTCCTATAGCCTGTTCCCTTTAAGTCGTATGCAACTTTTCTCCAAGTAGCTACACATTGGAAGACGTAACATCCCAAAATCTTGGAGTATGTAAAGTTTCATAAATACAGCACATGACATATCTAAACATACAAAGCTGACCATGATGCATAAAAAAGTAGAAGACATTAAAAAAAAATAAGAAAAAACATTAAAAATTATTCCACGTTCTTGCTTCTTGTACTCAGACACTGGACAGCATACTCCACACATCATTCACTGATATATATTTTTCTCAAACAAAATAATGTTAAGCATTGAACAAGATAATGTGATAGCTTGAGTCAAGTATTTTAATATTCTTGTCTGGCAGATTAATCCCTATTATACACACAGAGCTATCCAGAATATCTATTTCTTAGAGCTGTTGGGAGAACAATGAATGACATCTGTTAGTTCTCTGGGACTTTATTAGGGAAGTATTTTATGTATTTTCATTACTGGAATCCACACATAATGCATCCTGATTAAAAGAGCCCACAATGTGCTTAATCTATGTGGCTATTAAAAAATATTTGGGACTAATAGTATCTAGGGAGCAGCTCAACAAGAGTTGAAAAAACAGTTTTTGTGGGTCAGCTGAGAGACCTTCCATTGTATCCTGGAGGAAGGTTGGGAAAGCATGAAAGAGGTCCCAGAAGCCAGAAAGGCTACAAGAAAAAGTAAACTTTTCATGTGATTGCAAGAATATTCATCCTGCATGTTTTTTACATACAGCATACAGGTCTGGAGTTACATATCTTACATATGAACACTGGGTTTTACTTGAATTAAAATGTGTTTCCTGTATGCTTAAAATTGTAGGATACTGTAAATTATAACTTATTTTAGGTAAACCAAACACGTGCTACTTATTAAATTTACAAACCTCGTAGTGTTCATATTCATCCACATCAAATGTCTGAAAGTCAAAAAATCCATGTTGCAAGGCCTAAAAGGCAACAAGGTGTCAGTTTATTCCAGAATATGATACATAATCTCATTTTTAAATATTGTTTTTGAAAATCAAAACTAAGTTAACTAAATGTTTGTGCTTTGGTCTTACTGAAGCCTCTATTTAAGACAGTATAACACTTTGCACAGATTAACAACACAGACAACAAAAACCAACAATGTCACTAAAGCACATCAGGCTGATTATCTCCCCTTCAAAGACATTATGACAGGACATAAGGTTGTTGCATATCACTTAAATCATAAAATTGATTCCCCCACCTGCACTATGCATGCTTTTTTTTTCCTATTGGCAGTTGACAAATTAAAAGGCAGTTCCCTTTTTGTCATTCACTCAATGATTTCTATCCTGAATATATTTTCATGCAGTTGTACACAACAAAATATAGTACATTCAGAGTTTAATATGATACTCTGATTTTATCACCATAATACCTAGGCAAAATGGCATGTACAGAATACTGTACAGTATATTTTATGATTTGTTTTTAATAAATATTCCAGTGATAGAATGAAGTGCACTGAGCAATGTCAGACAGTACTTATTACAGGAGTGAAAGACATCAAGATTTTTATTTTCTTGCTGTACTATTAAAAATGCCAATTTTTGTATTAAAGATTTATGAAATATAATTCTATAAGTAAAGAATTCACAGCCCAAAATTATTCTAAGGATAGGTGTAAGACAGTTGTGCAGCATATATTTGTACCGTGCCTACTGCATTCAGAGAAGTATAGCATTACACAGCATTCTGGGATTAAAGTGTGATAAAAACACACCACAGATCTATAATTTAAAAAAACATTTATCAGTCTGCCATCATTTGCTACATATAGAACACCCTTCTTAAGGCAAAACAAAAATAGCTTTGTTATAGCCAACACAGGCTCAATGACCAGACTGGTCAAAAAGCCCAAGATACTGAGAGCTTTGTTGGAGCAGCCTATTTTGAAATTCAGCTTATTTTTATTTAGGCATGGCTGGCTGTACTCTAGAATTCATGGGCCTACTGAATTAGATATATATGATATACATGCACATAAACACTAAATTTACCCAGGTAAGCAAAGCTTTTACTTTCGATTATGGCATCCAGTTTCTGTTCAGAGTGTTTTTACCTCTCCAGGTGAACTGGAGAAAAACTCAATAATAATTTTTAGGGGAACAAAGGGGAAAAAATTAATTCTTAAATTCCTTTTGACACATTGTTGCAGATAAATTACAGTGACTGCACAACACCTTCAGCAAGCTTCAGGATCTGTAGAATGCCACACAAATTAAAGTCTTGCTGTTAACTGACAGCTCCTTTACCACCCCCACAGAACTAAAAATGTTAAGCTAGATCTCTCTTTTTCCAGTTTTTAAGAAACACTTATTTTGCCATACTTTTGAGAATTACAAATAGTCTATGAAGTGTCTGTACAGAATTGTTCCTCTGACCTGCTCTCTTCATCAAGACCACAGGGAAATGATTAACAAAATTTAATCTTTGCATATAGGATGAAGTGTATACTGTATACAAGGTTGCAAATCAAGCTGTAATGTAACATTTCTGGAGAAAGCATTATTGGAGCTTAATATTCCCCAGGACCAGGGCTGTTAACAGTGAAACAACAAAACACTAGTATGATATGTTAATTTTCATTCTTCTTAAACACTTCTGAAAAGATTAATGTCAAACACTGAACCAGGTGTTTTGGGGGACAGTTGGTACCAAGTACCCTCAGAAGCTGCTCAAGTCACAGTGTGTCTACGTGTCTGTCCTTTTTGATTTTAAGAACCTATGTTATTCCCTTTATCCAATGGTTATAAATGATCTGTTAGCAGATCAAGTGCACTATCTTGCACGGTTAAGAACTGCCACCAGGTAGCTAAGTGAATTTGCACGTTCTGATTCATAAGGTGAAGATCAGAAAGCTGTGAAAGGTAAAAACAGACAGGTAAAAGTGTAGCATTCTGCCATTGTCACTACTCACAGTCCTCAGTAACTTAGGCTTCATGATAGTATACTACTCATTCACACCTGTTTTGCTTTGAAACCAGATTTTCTAACAGTCTTAGCAGTATTTTCCTTCACATTGTTAAAGTCAATTTAAATCTCCTTTGCAAAGGAAAAAAGTTATTACCTTATTTACTCCCTGCAAACAGTCCAGGATTGTAAGATTGTACGTGCAGTTCCCAAATGAAGCATCCCTATAGATTTAATAAAACTTTATTTAATATACACAGAATTAATTTAAGAACTTGGGCAAGGGTAGCACAGAGAATATTCAAGATATTCAATCCCCACTACAAAATCTGAAATGAAGTTCAAAGAAGACATCTTTTTGGAAGCTAGTTAATGCTAGAGCACTCTCCTACCAAAGATGCAGCTCAGGGTAAATGCAGTTAACATTGAAAATTATTTCAAGTGCACATTTTACATCTTATAGAAGCCCTTTACCAATGTGTAAAACAAAAAACCCCGCATCTTTACAGATATGTTTTTAAATTATCCAGATATAATTAAATTTGAAACTACTTGACCTCAGTTCTGCTGCTTTGAAAATAACAAATGCTCCTTAAAAGATGACAGGGTAACCCAAAGCAAAACATTCAAAGTAGTAAGAGACACCAACAGAAAAATAAGTAACAGCACCAAAAAATAACAGCAACAGATATATTGTGGAAAAAGAAAAGGTCCTTTTCCGACTCTGCTTCAGACCATTACACATTTTAACAACTTTCTACCTGGACAGACTATTTCCTAATCACTCACTAAAGAAAGCTCTTACACTTTTGCTCTATCTTACCCAGAATACTAAGAGCTTGAATTTATGAGAATAGCAAAATTCAAGGTTTCTGCCAGATCTTTAATCTAGAAGTGATTCAAAATTTCAGTCTTTCCTTGAAAATTCTCCTTTCCTAGAAGTTTACTTGATAGAAGTAGTATAATTTCTTTAAATATTGATTTGCTCCTACAATGCCAAGCACTTTAAGAGCAAAATATTCTCAATCATTCCTTAAGAGCAGAATAAGTATAGCAGACTTAAGCAAGCAGTGCTCATAGAAAATGTATTTTAAAAAATTCGAAGCTACAGTTTTGGTAGTGTCATATTACATGCAGACTACTATAGAAAAGATTAGTAAAAATACTCAGCCATGATGTATTACAAAGGATCTCTGAAGTGTGAATAAACCTCCGATTTCCACATACAAAAAAGAAGTTTTTCAAAGTGAAAAGCTATAAAGTATTTTCAGTACATTAGATAAACAGAAAACCCCAAAGCTGTAAAATATAAACTTTACAGGCAGTACACTTTCAACAGGAGAAAGTTGGATAACAGATCATTTTAGTAATCATCATTTTAACAAACAAAAACATCCTTGGAAGAAAAAATCTTAAAGCCCTAATGGGAAAAATATACACAGCAGAAAATCTTTCAAAGCTGTAACAGTTTTTGAAGGAGATGACAGAAACAACAAAACCTAAAACAATATAAACCACAAAATTAAGTATTTAGAGAATAATTAAGCATTTACAGAAAAAATTAAGATGATATTATTCTAGCAGGCATGTTATGTTATTTTGCTATAACATGAATAGAATTTTTATTTGTTTGTGTATAACTACTTCAACTGATGAGGCATCTGACACTGCAGTACAAAAAAACAATATTGGGAAAAAAGCCACATAATCTCTAATCCATTAATAAGAAGTGCTATGACAGCAAGAGAGAGAAGGCAGAGAGGGGAGGGAGGGAGGGCACTGAACCTGACCTAGATGTACAATTCCAGGCATCCAATATTCTTAGCTGCAGTTCCCACAGACCACTATTAGCAGCAGAGTACACATGGATGCTGGCAGCTAACATTTACTGCCTGCCTCATCAATGCCTTCTGTTACTGTTCACCTACCCATTAAAGCAGGGGTACTCTGCCTGGAGAAAACAGCCCTGCTGACACTGCCATCCACACACAGTGTGGCAACAATAGAGACTGAAAGCTAGGAACTGCACATAGGCAAAGCTTTGCAATGCACGCATAAAAAGCAGTTAAAAACTTGCTCCTAAATTCCTAAAAACTCTAAGAACAGCAGTTTATTTTTTGTTGTTGTTTTTTGGGTTTGTTTTTAATAAAGAAATGCAACACACTGAGTTAACATCTGAAAAACTCAAATACTTGCTATTTGCTTATCTTTAATGGCAGAATGCAATAATGTATTGAAACCATAGACAAACAGTGGATATGAATGACAGTATAGTGTGGGAGTGAAATAACACCTGGGAGAGGTGGTTTAATACTACCTGATACTTCAAAGGAAAGCATATTTGATGAACCATGGAAAATACTGATTGTATTGTATCAGACCTTGCCATAATCTTTCTCCCTCTGCCCCTCAAGTATCTTCTGGTAAGAAAGCACAAGTAAATCCTAGAAGTTCCTTTATTCGTAATTTGGAAAACTAGAAACTGGAACAATCTATGTACTTTTTTTTTTCCCCTTAAAGCCCCAACTATTTTTAACATTCCCTGTCCTTTACAGAATAAATCTAGGGGGAAAAAACCAAACCAAAACATAAAAACAAAAAAAAAATTTTCTCCACTTGTTTCCAAAAGGTCAATTGCCTGATTATAATCAATTCCAGATGCAAACTTCTTTCTGAAATATTGCTATTTTATGCTCCAGAATTATAAGCTAAGCTATCTACAGGTACTAAATTTCAGGTGTAAGAACAAATTCCTCCTATTTAAAATTATTCTCCTTTGTCAGAAGTAGATAATCAGCATCCTACAGACAACTAATGCATGTGAGTATTTTAAAAGAGTAGTATTTTTTAAATTACTGGGAATATTTATGCATATACAAAAACATTCGGGTGTTTTTACTGGAGGAAACCAAGCTATTTCAGATGTTATACTTTCTGAATTGAACAAAAAGACTAATAGAACAGAACACAGACATCTGCACAGTGTTACAGTGTAGATGCTCCGATTTCTGTTGCTGATCATGTTGCATTACAGTATTCTTTGTCTTTTGTAGCCAAATGCAAAGCTAGCATTTTCAAATGTTGCTTTTTTTTTTTTTTTTCTTCTTCTTGACATTAAGTCGAGTAGTTTGAGGGAAAAATCTGAAAGTTTCAAAATAGGAAACTGGTATTTTATGACTATTCTAAATGGAAGACAGAAGATGCAGTACAAGATCTTCAAGAGACTAGAGTGTCATCAAATGACAGTGAATCAGCCAAAAATAAGATTAAAGTGTCAAAAAGCCCTCCCGCTTTGTCTTTAGTTTTTATATTATAAAAAGGGAACAAAAAAATTAAATGTATTTTATAAGCAGTATTCTGACTATTTTTCACCCCTGAACAGTATTTGCTGAAGCTGTCTTTAAATGCAATACCAGCTGAAAAATCTAAGCTGATTAAGGCTTTTTGAGGTCACAGAGCTAGATGAAAGTAGATCAGTTTCACAGTGATCACTTCCTGTAAAAATACCTCAGTATTCCATAAAGAATCTGACAATCCCACAGCTTCTACTCATTGAAAGTTGACTATTTCTCCAAAAAAAAAGATACAATTCAGCTAACAAATTAACAATTTGTTAATTTGTAACAATTTGTTACAGCTTGTTAACTTAGCTGTAACATTCAGATGGTAAGTGCTCACTGATAAAGTCTTACACTTGAACCTACTCAAATGGAGATGACCTATATATACTACAGTATTTATGTAATATCGAAGCTTTGCGCTCCAAGAATAAATTCAAGTCAAGAAGTACTGAATACTAATTAATACCTCAGGATTTCTTTCCTAGACCTTAGAAGGGAAGAGGTAAGAAATCTGGTTTATGTTTTTCATTGTATAGAAGAGTCATTTTAGTCCTTTGAGACACTAAAGATGTGGAAGGAGTGAAAACTTTCTCAGCACCAACCTGTTTCTTCACAGTACAGGTTGATGTCAAGCAGATAAACAACCAAAGCAGTGCTGCTGCACCCAGCACAGGTTCATTTGCTTGACACTCCATATCATGCTATATTTTGCACAAGAGATCCCTCAAAAGCCTTAGAATGGACAGGAGAGAAAATCTCAAAGGCCTTGGAAAACTGAGAAAGGAGGAATAATTTATTTCTTCCCCATTGCCCACTGCAGGTCCTCATCAGAAGTACTTGCCCTTCTCTCAGCCTCAGTAATTAAGCTCCTATATATCTCTTCCAGCTTCTTCCTATGAATACAAGTCCCAAATATCCCCTCCCTAACTTTCAGATGCCCCATTTCTTACCTAGCCTCCTGTCAGAATCCTTCAGTTTATTTCCTCACTCCTCTTAGTCTCACCTCCTGCACAGCCAGATCACAGTGTCCTTCCCAGCAGGACAAACTCTACAGCAGTAACAGAATCTGCTTAGGTGCTCATCCAGAGACAAGACCAGACAGAGTCCAAAGCCAGTCCAAAAGAAACTTAGATGCTTTCCATCGTGTAAGAAAAAATGCTCAAGAAATGAAGATGTTTAATTCGAGCAAAATCTCACAACACTAATTGCTTACAGATACACCAAGGTTCTGCTCAAGATTACTTTTCTTCCATCCTTAAAACAGTCAAGTCTTGCATTTAAAAAACAAAAAAAGCAACAACAAACCCAAAACCACACCAAAACCCAATCACATCACAGAAAACCCACCTCAAAAAACCCACAGCCTCCCAAAAAAGCTTTCATTTTAGCCAATCATTTGTATCCCAGCAAACCTGGGCTTGAAACACAGACAGAGGAGCTATGTTTCAGAAGGCTGCCTATATATTTATTGCTCTGTTCTCCTGAACCTGACAAACAGAATGAAGTAATTATACTTTTAGAATAACTTTTGACAATGCAGACTGCAAAAAATGGACTTGTTCCTTTGCTGGACATTGTCTTCTTCATTATTTCCCTAAGTATTCTTTCCTCTGCTCTTTGTATGAGCATTCTTGAGCTATCTTGAGAAACTCCTAATGTTTCTTGTATTTTTGACCCCTCCTCTGCTGAACCCAGCATAGCTAACTGTTATGTTTTGGATGAGAATTTTATTAACTCAAACTCACAAGGATTTGCTCTGGATAATTATTTGACGCTTAAAAGGAAATTGTTTCATGTCATTAGATCTGTTACTGTGGATCTTACCAGCCTCATAAGAAATCATAAAGCAAATTACCTGCACAACTGTAAACCAGACAAGCAGAAATAGCATTTTTTATTATTATTACCACAGTCATAATTATTATAAGAAACTGGTTGAAAAGCAAATTTCTCTAGCCTTTGGTCTGAGCAAATAGGGTCACACAAGATTGTTCTGCAAACACACTATTTTTCCCAAGTTTTTAATCTTATAGTTTTAAGGCCTGACAATAAAGATTCTTTGCTTGGTCAGAACCTGTTTTCTGCCTTAATATTTATTTTCATGAGACAAAGCAACCTAAAGACATAGCAATTTACTATAATTCCAAATAGCAAGTTTTTTTTTTTTAAATTGGTGAACAAGATACAGCTATTCTTAGGTAACACACACCCTCCACTACTAGGAGAGTTTTGCTTTTTAGGCAAGTTTTATCTGGCTCCTGTACAAACTATGAGACAATCTGATCTTCCTTTGGTAAGTGGCTGCAGGATCAGATGAATTTGATATAGACAAGGCAGGTCTTCATTTACAAATGCATTGCCTGACAGTGAGCACTACTTGTAAAACACTGACTCCCCTAAAGAAAAGAGGACACTGACCTTCCTGACAGCTTCATTTTCTGTTTGTGTAAAAGAAGTGTCAGGTGGTCTCTTAAAGTCCAGGGGCATTTCATGGTCCACACCATGAAAAAAAATATGGAAGTATCTTTATTGGATAGGCATGATAGCAAAATTTCCTCAGATTCAACTCTCAATATGATCTTAATACAGTGAATAAAGACAGCTTGATGGAAATTACCTATGATTCATTGAATACAGAAAGGCAAAGCAATTTAGTAAATGGAACAGCAGTACTTGTTCTGTAAAATAGAGAACATGTAACAGCATAAATCCCCTTTCATTCATTTAAGTCTAGCTAGTTAAATATTAGGTAACTTAAAAGATTGGAATGACTTACAAATGGTGAAATACCATACAGAAAAGTTTTAATTCCTAAATCATAAACATGTTAAGAACTATTTTCTGAACCTGACAGTATGAAGGACTGGGAGTGTTATTTATCAATTGAAATGGTTTTATTATTCCAACAGAGAGCAACTAGTTCCACCGGAAGTAAAAAATACTTTTCTGGAGATGTCATTTTGATAAACTATCTGTGTCAGACGTGAAACCTCTTCTTGGGAAGGCAGTCTGAAAAATTTATATCTTCCAAATTCTAAAACACAAGTTAGGTCCATGTTTCATATTCACATACCGAAATGGAAGATACGGTGGATTAGATCCAGACAGAAGTGTTCTGTAAGCTTCTTCCGGTGTTTTCTTCAAGTATATTACCTAAAGAGGGTGGAGGAAGAGGAAAAAAAATAAGCCCTGAGGCTGAGAAGTTATTAACCACAAATACACTTCCCAAGCCCAAGCCAAATAAATCCTAAGGAGTATATACTACAGTCATTATGATCAACTCCTGTGACGTTTATAGGTCAGAAAAGACATTACCTACACAAGGGTTCTGAAATCAACAGAAACCAGGACGTTTGTTTTGTGTCATTTCTCCTTTAATTTTTTTTTTTTTTTTAAATCACATATTTCTTCAACTGAGACACTTTAAGACAGACTCAACAAGATGAAAAAGATGGCATCTATGTTAGGAGCTCTCTGTCCAGCTTCACATGAGTCAAAGCATTATCACAGTAGCTGATAAATGAAACATTTCTCCACCACAGCTCAATGGAATATTTTTCAACGCAAACATTTTTTGATTCCTAATTGTCAGTATCAAACTACTAATTAACAAAATATCCAATTCAACAAACTGAACCTGTTACTACAAGCTCAAGATGTAGTTAATGCAACACCTTAAGCCAAAGCTCATTCTGCTGTCACTGAACACTATCAGCTCAACTTCCTTAAGAAATTAGAATATAACCACATCTTGTTAGATTTCAACTCCTATTTGTACAGTAAAGCTGTTCCTAAAATAAATTTAACTTTGAGTATGTATTAAGCAGGAGGGCTATTTACAAAAAAAACATTTCATTTGGTTTGAAATGATATATTTCACATGCACAAACATGTTTTGTAAGCAAAACCACACAACTTTCCTTGGCATTTGCCCACAACTCACAGCCAGCACCTACACAGCTACTTTTTAGCTCTATGCACATTTAACTGTTGAATATCAAGCATCCTAATAATAATTTTCTTAACAATTTTCTTAACCAAGACATAGGCTAGTTCCTAAAAGTTTTGTTCAGCTTTTGAAGCTGAACACATTTAAAATTATTCTCTTAGTAGACCTGTTCTACAAAAGATGATGTTCTTCTCCTTTGCCCCACTGTCACTATTCCACCTCATAACAAGTGGCTGTTTTTTAACAGATTCAACAAGTATTGAAATTTTCCAATTATTTTTTGTCTCTGACATTTCCATGCTTACATTCTCAACTTCCTGAATAATGATGTGGTTGAAACATAAAACTCTAGACAGATGGGACGCTACAGGCACAACACACTGTGAAGAAAATTCATACCATACATCCTAAAAAGTTTGTAGAACAAAAAGAGAATTTTTCAAAGTTCACCTTACCACTTATCCACATTATTTCAAACACAAATTGGATTCATCTTGCTCCCACTCACATGTGCCACCTTCAGATTAGGAGTATATGGAACACATCTACTCTAGAGCTGCTAACTTACCATGAGAACTCTGTGAAGCCAGTCTAATGCAATCTGAAGAAAGGTGTTGCTTGAAACAGCAAAGAGGCTGAACATGCTACAGTAAATGAAAAGCCCTTGTATTTGCTGACCTTCCAAAGAAGGAATTGCAGATTTAAGCCGTAGTGTGATATGTTTAGATTAAAAAAGAACAAAGTCTTAAAACATCAGGTGGGGCTGAGAAGTCTGATTTATATTTTTAAATTAGGGAAAAACACTCCTGCAAGCAACTGAATCAGGGTGCTCTACTAGTTTGCTATTATCCAGTCATTTGCTGTGACAAAATTACAAACTCAACAGCTTTTTTCCCTATTGGCATTAGAGAAGTCTAACAAAAGCTGTTACTACTAAAATAGAAACTTAACATAATTATGAGAAAGAAATATGACCAGCCCATCTACTATCTACAAGTAAAAGGAAAAAGAGCTTATTGGATCTCTTTTCAGAGTTTGTCACAGTTTGAAAGTGTTATGTTTCACCAGGACTGCTCAAAAGACAGATTTTGGTCAACTAATCAAGTTTTGATCTTGGAAGAATTGCAAGAGGTAACTGTTTGTCTTCTACAAGGGTAGAATTGAAGCTCTAGGTTTACCAGACAAAGCAAGTGCCATATGTGTATGTTCTCTCTTTGCCCTGTCCCATTCCTCAGAAAATACAAGAGCAGTCCCTAGTACAAAAACAAATATTTCTCCTGCTCATTTACCCCAAGGAATTCAAACCTTACTAGAAGAACACAACCACGTAGGGGCTACTGGTTTCCAACCAGCAAACAAATATAAAAAGTACCTTAAGAATATGGGAAGAGGGATGCAGCCCTCAGTTCATCCATATATTATGAGATAGGAAAAAATGTGTTCTCCTTAATGATTTCTCCAAGAATGTATTATTAGATGACAAGAGAGGAATTCTTGTAATCACTTCAATGTCATTCAGTCACACCTACTCACTCTCACCCCTCTTCACCCTGGAAACAACTAGGAACTAATAGAGTCAAACCAGGCTATTTTGCTTTTGGAGTGCATGAAAGTACTTGCAATACTATTTTAAGTCAATTTTTCCTTTATTTTTTTAAAATTAACTATTGTAGAAGACTACATAAAAACCCTAACAACCCAATTAAGTTTTCAAACAGATAAAGAGAAAAGCAAAGCAATACTAGCTTCAAAATATTCTCTCTGGCACCTGGTGAGACTTTGGAGGACCTGGTAGTACCATGTTTCTGACATGACTAAACAGTCTGCATTATGGTCTTGGCCATCTAGGAGGAATTGTGAAATTCTCTTCAGAGAAGTCTGCATATTCTCTTGTTCTTTTGACACTACAATTTATTTATTTATTCTTAATCTGAATTTTATGACAGAAGTTATCTGTCAGTTGCAGAATTCTAAAGTGCAAGGACAATTTAGCAATTGGTCATGAGTAGCCCAAATGTACTGAAAGTATATTGTAAAACTGAAATTTAGGAAATGCCTGTTCCTGAGATGCAATTTACAAACAGGAAAGCTGCTGTCAATAGTTTTAAGACCAGACTTTTGCTTAAACTTGAGTCTCTTATTAAAATATCTTAATAGCTATAGGGTATCTCAGCTCAACATGTCTAAGAAGCTGTTCAATGGAACAATCTAAATTGCATATTGCTTCTGGAAAACCATTCCAAGAACCTGATCCATTGTTTTCCACGTTTCATTTTACACTTAATGTTTTAACACTAGGACAAAAAAACAAGCCTTCTCAATGAACTTTCATACATTGGTAGAGTTCATAGCTATAAGACTGTTTGCTTTCAAAATTTTGTAAAGTAGAATAAAATACATAAAATCTAGAAGAGCACAAATCAAAGAGTATATTTATTTCTGCCACAATGTGGATATTCAAATTGAAATCGAACAAATTGCCAGTTACACACACCTTTTTTATTGAAGAATACGATTGGATTCCTCCAGGTCAGGTTACCTAGCATGTAACCCAAGAATATACCTCCACTGCATCTGATTAATAACAGCATTACAGGTAAAGCACCCCAAAAATACAAATACTATTTCTTGAGTGTGTAACAAATACATATGGATTATAAAAGTTAAGCCTCTGCAGTTCAAACAACAACACAGATGATTTTTAGAATAAATACTCCTTTTATGAATTTCTTGGCATTATAGAAGAAGGTGAATTAACTACTCTAGCAGTTGAAAGTTTAGGAATACACAATTATAGAAATAATTCTATGATGACATACTGATGTAATATACTGGACACCTTCGTGCAAACAGTTTTCCAATGTTACACTAAATTGAGATGAACTGGAAAGTTACTACAAGGTGTTTTCAACAAGAGAATTAATACTTTTTTGTACTAGTAACACTGTTAGTAAATAAATTTTCCTGTTACCATAGTATCTTCAGTAATCAGAAGATACTTAAAACATCTAGTAGTCTGACAGGGGTATAACAGCATCGAATGCAGCTGTGGATCATAGGCATGTGCTTGCAATTAAGAGCTAGAAGCAAGGGCAAGGTTAGGCAATTAATTAGTTTAGGCAATTAATTAATTAATAAGTTAGGCAAGGGTTAAGTGGGAATGCAGTCACAGCCCACCAATTTAATTTATTGTTCACATAAGCTACTCACTCTTTCTTGTGACATGTCACCTGGTATCTACTACAGAGCACATGTGCAATCACACCATGGTCACCTACCATGCACTCCCCTGCTTCACTTTCTTTAAAGGGATTTCAGATGCCCTCCCCACCCAGTGCATGCCCTTACCCCCCACTTTAGCTGTTGAGCAATTCCTTTAAATAAAGGACTACCAAATATACCAGACTGTTCACACATTCACAAGTCTTAAATACTGTAAATATGGTATAGTCTTGCTCAGCTGACCAGTCCTCTGGCTGGCTTGCACCTTAGATACCTCCTCACCTTTCTGTTCCTACCACATAGCTCTGCAAGAACATCCCTTCATGAACAGAAACACTCTCTCTTCCTGGGTTGAGCTAACCTTGATAATGCCCTTTTAACCCCTTATCCACAGAGAACAGCCACTTAGTTGAGATAGTCATATAACAAGGACTGAACAAGAGGAATTAAAAGGTAATCTCATCTCCTCGAAAATGCCAGTGCCTACCCTAAGGCTTGTAAGATGTATTGGAAGGTGAAGGCAGGATCAGACAAGGGCAATCCAGAGAAGGTAATTAGATGCTGTAATCTGTGTACCTGCTAAATAAGTATTCTCCAGCTACAGACTTAATTAGACCAGTTTTAAAATACAGAGTGAATCTTTCGAAATACATAATTGGAGATACAATGATGCAAACAGATATCAAAAAGTAGCCTGAATGGAATGGCTGAAGTCTCTTTACAAACTAGTGTGGGAGTCAGTATACTGGAGATGCTGCAATTCGGACAGATTTTGGATCTGAAGTGGAAGCACACGTTGTAAAGAGATGCTATCAAATTTCAAGGATCCTTAAACACAATATAAAATACAGAATTGGGTATTAATTCCAATATTATGAAAAATAGCCTTATTATTTTTAGAAATAATATTAGAACATTCTAATTAACTTAGAACATTCTAATTCATTTGTTTTTTCTATTGCTTTTGCAAAGCTGTTCCATTGGGTCTACTCCAATGGATTAAAGAATCTAACTCAAAGATTTTTAAAATTTTAGAACTCACTTTTTTTCCCCATCTTTACATTTAATTAGGCTTTTTTTCAAAAATATTTACGCATTATCTGTGTACTTGCAGTAAAACATTTTGTCTACTAACGAGAATCTGCATATGAAATTCTTTTGATATTATAATTTGCATTTATTGAACTTTGTATTCAGCATGACCTTAGGTCTGAAAGAAATATACCACCTTTCACATGCTATAAAGCCTGACTTAGCAGAGACTTCCAGAACTCAGCTGATTATGTGGATGTCTGCTCAGCTTGACAGTTTCAATACTTTATCAGCTTAACACATGTTATCACAAAGACTCCAAGTTTTCTAGAAGTCTGCTCCAATTCTGGACAGTAAAGCAGGAAGGTTAAATTGAAGTTTGAGCTACACTGCGATGAAGACATACAAGTGAATACACAAGTGTCAGCTTGAGACTATCAAAATTTAGGTGATAAATAAGGCTTGTGTAACTAAGGTGTCCCTGTGCACTGCATATTATCTGTAATAGAAGGTTGAAGGGCCTCTATTTTTCCATTATTCTGAGTAGGCTACAAAAATTAACTGAATCCACCCAATATTCACTACGTGTCTGGTCTAGTAACTTTAGGAAAGGCTATGAGAAAAAGCTTTTTCGTCCCCAGTATGAATCTCACTACTATCATGAGACAGGCAAATTTAGAGGTAAGTTTGTGGTTTGCATTTCTGACATTCAAGAAAATGGTATCCTACAGGAAACACTCACATGGTCTGCCAAAGCCACTCCCTCTGTAGTGAAGCAAATAAAGTGCCAAAGAAAGGGTTTCCCTAAAACTCATACAACATAATTTTCAAAGACACCTTAGAAAAGAATGAAATTACAATCTGCCAACAACCATAAGAACCATCTTGAGATGCTATTTTACCCACAGCAGATGTCTCTTAAGGAAGGTTAAAAGTAGTCATGTGATAAATAATACTTACAGCATATGCACCTATTAAAAAGGCTGCATTTGCTCTTTTCCGCTGGTCAAAACTGGTATAATACACTATCTTCTTTCTTGATAGACTGAAATACTGTTAAAAAAAAACACAACAGACAGCACATATTTACTGAAAGAATAATGCACTTAAAACCCCCCAACTTTTAGAACTTACTTTTCCAAAACAAAAAAATTATTCAGAAAAAATACTTAGAGATGCTTAAAATTAAAGAAGAAAAAAAATTATCAGTACCATGAACAATTTTCTTATGCAATAAAGTGCAGGGAAACAGCCTCTGTGTCAGGGCAGATCTGCAGTCTTAGTTTGCTGTGTGAAAATATCCCACAAAATGCATTTGAACCAAAATGTTCAATATAAAATACTGGAATTTTTTTTCTAAGCTTAAATATTTGAACAACAGCTTCTGAACACTGATTAAGTAATATTCAGATTAAAACATCCTCCTATGTTAAATCTCTTTTAAGCATGTAGTTCTGTAAAGAAGGCAAGAGAAAAATGGAAGCAATCAATCTTTCATGGTCCACGTCCTGGCAGTGTTCATTTATCTGCCTTTAACTCTGACTCCAGCTCCCATCTGTGCATCAGTCCCAGCAGTCTTGTCTGGGACTTTCCCAGGCTGGGCCCTGGGCCTTTCAGGGGGCAGGGAGGGGAGCACTATTGGGTTTGTATATATTTGTACATATTTCTTTTTTTTTTTAATCATTGTTTCCTTAAAGCTGCATAGTTTAGTTTCCAACCTGTAAATCTCTCTCCCTTATTCCTTTTCCTTTCCCTTTTAGGGAAAGAAGAGGAATTTATAGAGAGCATCTGTCATTTGTTTACTTGCTGAGCCAGAGTTAAAACACTCTTCCAGCTATACTACCTAAAAATGGGCTGACAGACATTTTTAGAAAACTTCAACAGCAGGAATTTACAGGAAAAGATAAATGATTGCACAAGTGAAAAGCCTGAAAAAAAGGCTAGGCAGAGACAGAACTAGTAACACTTGTGTATCTTCTTTCTTTAGAAAGAAAAGAAACCTCTATCAGAATCCTGTGGGCAAGACTCCCATTGAGAACAAGACCAACAAGCACCAGAAAAGAAACTGCAGTGTAACTATTTAAAACCAAAGAAAAAACTGTCACTTAAAAATTGCAAATTGGACAGTTTGTTGCATTATTATTTTTTTAGCTTCCTGGATTGCTACACTTCCATTATATTCTGCAACACTATCACTCATGTTTTTCTTGGCAGGTTTGCACAGTAGTACTACAGTTTTTAGAAGTCATCAGACATACTGGATTCTGGTTCTAAATATTTGGAGCACATTTCTATTTTTAGAAGTTGCACATTTTATTAACTGCCTTCATATCAGTGCTGCTGGTTTTTAACTCCAATATGATTATTTTCATTTACTTTCTGTTCCTGCTCTTGGCACTGATGACCTTGGAGGTGGGAAGTAAAACTGACTGCTGCAGTCATGGTTTATTTATTTAAGCAGTGCCAACTGTATTTCATTTCCACAAATCTGTAAAGGCCAACTCTCATCTTAAACCTAGATGCAAAATTTATGACAGCTTTAATAACAGCATCAAATTTTGAAAAAAAACAAACAGCTGATAAAACCCAGAGCAAACCAGTGTATGTATCATAGTGAGTGTCTTACTCCCACCCCCCCAAAGAAATTTAATAGCAGTTTTAACTGTACATTTCAGTCTGGTCTTATCACCCAGAATTTCCATAGGTAAAAGGAGTAAAAGTTAATGCTATTGAGTATATCTAAGCAGGACTATAAATCCCAAAATAGCTGGTTACTATTGATTGGAAGAGGTGGTAACTTGAGACCAAAAGCAACATCTCCCCCAGCATATGTGCAAACACCCAAAGCACAAGTAGTTATTTAATTAGTGAGGCATTCGATTACAAGATCTTGACAAAATTATTCCCACTATTTTAAGAACCCTCTTTTCTTCCCCCTCCTCAATTTTTTAATTTTAGTGTTCTCTAACTGCAGTTCCACCAATGATGTGTAGGTGGGGTAAGATTACAGTAGTTATGCAACAGTGACAGAACTTCAATTATACTTGTTGACTACTAGTTATTTTAAAGCTAAGTTCTTTGCAACAGTTTACAGTTCACCTGAAATACCATTTTAAACTGCAAACCCCACATTCTACTACCTACCCAAAAGTTCTATGTGATAAGACCATTTCTTGTTTTATTTTACAAAATCAATTTTTAAATCATACATCAAATCATTCCTATTCTGACATGCCTCTATACTTTAAGTAGTCAAAATGTGACAGCTCACCATAAAAGTTCCCAGATTATTTAAGTGAGAGGAATATATTGTTTTCATTGTTTCATTTGCAAAATGTAGGGTTTGACCCTTATGAGCTATATTGCTAGATGAAATGCTTTTTGAAACCTAACTAAAAGCTTTAACAGAAAATAGAAAATCAACATGAATCAGCAGATTGTAAGTTAGCAGTGGGAGGAAAAATACATCATGGTTTTATTTTTCAGAAGCTTATAAATTAAACCACTTTTTATTTGCACATAAGTAATCGAAAATGAAGTTTTATAGTGTTTGCTAGAGTGTCAACAAGTTGTTCTTAAATACTGATTTTCTGACCATATTTAATAAGCCAAATCTACACCTTTGGCTAGATTCAGTGACAAGTGTTGAAGACAGTTCTTTAAGGTGACTGTTCTTTCAATTTTAGAGCTCCACCTGAATGTATTAGGGCTTTAGCTCCCTTAGATGGAACCAATAACCTGTCCGCAAGGAATGTTTCAATACAAGTTGTCTACATAGTAGCTGCAGTTAGTGATGATATAGTAACATAGTTGCAAATAAGCTTTTTTCCTACCACACACACACTATGAAGCACTGAAAATTTTTCTTTACCAGTAAGAACATTTTAGCAGATTCACACCTTGTTAGAATAACAAATATAGCAATGTCACAGAGGGACGTTATCAATACATATCCCAGAGGAATATAATCAAAGACAATTTTTGAGCTAAAAGCAGAGGTTAATGAGATACCTAACAGGTTTTGGTTTAAGTGATAAAACTATTCATTAGGTGTATGAGAGGATTCCAGAACACATTCTTTTCACAGTGAAATTATTTTTTTTCTCCTTCAATACTAGATCATTTCTTGTTTCTTGAAAACCTCAAGAGATATTTACTTAAAGAGAAATTGATGAGAGGCTTCAAAAATGCCACTGTAGACAATTACTAGTTTGGTACCTGTTTAGAAGCACCAGATTATTTGACAGTATTTTACTTAGTGGATATGCTTTAATATACTTACACTGTTCAAGCAAGAAACTACTATAATGTGTTTTAAAAGCCTGCACCAATGCAAATACTACTTTTATATATACACACATGTATATTTATGTAATATGTACTGAATATAGCACTGAATATAAGGCTGGCTGTTCATACATATAAACGATTCATACAAGATTATGCATTACAAGATGTACACACAACCTGCCTCAATATCCAAGCTGCACTAAAGGAGATGCTTACAGTTACTAGAGTTCTGTGTGTATGCCCAACAGTTTATCTTTAAAAAAACAGCACTCACAATTCAGCAGCAATGCAGTCAACACACAAGAAATGTTAACCCCATAGTTCATAAGCCTGCCAGAACCTTCCACCTCCTGCCTGTCATCTGTATTTGTATCATTTACTTCAAATGATGCTTCTGCTCTGAATGCCCCTGCTTTTGAATTTGAGATTGTTCAGACTATCCACACAGAAGACTCAGCAAGCACTTTCTATGACAATCTAATCTATTTAAACCAGAAGAAAACATTTCTTCATAAATGAATCATGGTTGCTTAGTCAAGCAACTCTACCCAAGCAGAATTTGAAGAACAAGTAGGAAGATGGCATGGTCCAGCATTTTTTCTTGCTGTTGAATTCTTTAGCCAAGATCATCTCCATAGTAATCAGCAACCAAAACATTAGAAGCATAAGAAGGTCAGAAAAGTTTTCCCGTAAAGCATAACCAGGACTTTAGCTCCACCTTTCACACCAAATGAGTATCTGAATAAATTCTTCAGCTCTTTGGGACTGCTTGCTCTTTTTAAAATCAGCCAGCATAAAGTTAAAATAATTTGCTTTAAAATGTTGGTCTGCCATTAGCACATTTCAAAATGGTGCCTTTCCCCTTCCATACTTGTGGTGCAAGAAAGGAAAGAGGAAATGAGAAAACTTCCTCTATGTTTAATTCCTCTCCCAAAACAGAAATACAGGTGAAGGACTTAGGCAGGAAGTTTGGATGGTTAGTTTGTTTTAATGATATCTTATACTCTTATTTCTCCTGTTCTTATTAATAGAAGTTTTAAACTCAATAAAAGTCTAAGTCTTAAATTCCTCAAGACATATGCATGCAAAACAAATCCTGTTTTGAGAGTAACTTTTTAGCCTCACATCTTTTAAAGACCCTTTTCATAAAAAAGTACACAAAATGCAACCAGATATATACCAAATTATGGAAAAACGTATGGCAACAGCAATCATCCTGCAGCTGGATTTCCAGATTTTCTGCAGTGCCTTTTATATAAGCCAGTTCCTGCTGTTGGTCACAGACCACAGTTGCCCTTAATGCAAGGGTATGGAAACAAACAGCAGGTTGCTCAACAGGACTCTTTCTCCATGCAGTCCCCTCAGCACTTTCTCTCTCTGAAACACTGATCACAGGATGCCCACGTCCTCTTGGTGCAATGTGAGAATTACCATACTTTTGATGCTCACAGGTCATGAACTTCTGTCTTACACAGCCTAGTTCAGGCCTCAGAAATCCCCTCAGACAAACTTGTGAAGGACAGACATGAGAATGTGAGGGGTGGAAGGGCAGAAGCTGTGAATCTATAATTCTACTAGTGAAGCTGAGCAGTAGTTTTCTGTGGCTAGGCCTACAGGATACATCAGCTGAATGATTCAGCCCTATGATTTTGTCTTAAAAGCCCACTTATCCACTTCAGATGCTATCTAAATTCAGACAGCGTCTGGCACAGATTTTAACTATTTGAAGAGCAAAGCTTACCCAAGCCTATGTCAGCAGTAGCACCACTCAACCAGATGGGAATCTATTAATGCAAAAGGTTCCATACTACTCAGTGGTATTCCAAGCTTTAGCTGTTTGATTTCAGGTATTACTTCCAAGTGGTTACACTATCAAGTTATCCTTCTCTGTAATACACCAGCAGTTGAAAGGAATTTATTTGGAATTAACCTCTGGTAAGGCAGCAGCAACAGCAGCACTGCCTCTCACTCAAGACTGCAGCTGATGTGCATGAGATTTCTCTGTCCTGTTCCTGACCATCTATATTCTTCACTTAATACTGTACATTTTGGGGTTTTTTTCTCCTTCAAAATATAGAAAATTTACTTTGAAATGACACCACAGTTTGCTAAATCAGCACTGAAAATGTTACTAACAGTTCCAATTTGTCTCCCTGGGCTATTTTTTTTTTTTGTATTATAATACGCAATCTTAATATCATACCCTTTGTGATGATCAGCCTGCCTCATTTTGGCCTTGTGGCCAACACATGATGGCCTTGTGAGAGGAACACAGACTGTAGAGACAGGCCTATTTAATACTGAATCATTTATTAAAACACAAGTCGGAGGCATTTATTAGTTCTTATTTTTGTGTGAAACTCTTGGTATCCAGGGCCCAGTTTTATAGTTGAATATCTCCATAGTATGAAGGTACACTTCAACACGAGACTAAACTGATGATCAAGCTGATAACAATCTCAGCTTGAATCAGGGAAAAAAACAGAATCTCACTAGTTCTCATAGTCAAAAAAGAGTAGGTTTATTGACAGTTCTTCTTTACAATAACCACTTCACAAAGCAAGCATTCTCCACAGTCTTTAATAACTCAAATTAAAGGTCACAAACAGCAGAATTTAGGTTAAAAACATAAGATTCCTAGTGAGTAAGCACCACTGGTCTTGTGTTTGAAAGGACAGTGGCACTAGAAAAGAATGTGATAAACTTATTTATAACCACTGTTTAGTTTTAACACAGAAATGGCAAATGCAATAATTTCCCAATATTAAAAGGCATATTTCTAATTTTCTGTATTAAGAAGCAACATGAATTTTCCCTAGAAGTACTTTTTTGTGTGTGTGAAAAGGTTATAGCAACTCTATAAACTCCTCATTTTGCAGAGCCTCCTCTTAAGATTACCTGGCTTTAAATCAGCATGCCCCAGTTTGCAGCACAAAGTGTGAAGCAACTTGCATACTGGGTTCATTTGTACAGTGAAAACATTAGTCCCAGAACATAATGTCATTTCTGATACAGGACTCCTCTTACCCATAGAAAAGGCCATCACATTCTGCTGTCCCATTTTCCCTTTCTTTTAGTAATAGGTCTAATATTCTATATTAGAGTAAGATTTTAAATCTGTACTATTTAGTGAAGGGTGTCCTTGCTATTTGCACACAAATTATATTGATTAGTATGTCAGAATAGAACACGTTTTTCATTTATTGCAATTGATAAATTGCCAAAATGTTCATAGTTCATTTGAATGAAAAATGTTCATTTGGGGACCAGGTCAAATCTACAGCTCATGCTCAGCTAAGGCTCTGGCAGGGA
This sequence comes from Phaethornis superciliosus, assembly GCA_023637945.1. Classification (NCBI taxonomy): domain Eukaryota; kingdom Metazoa; phylum Chordata; class Aves; order Apodiformes; family Trochilidae; genus Phaethornis; species Phaethornis superciliosus. The sequence continues at coordinate 11,207,081 of JAJQWJ010000009.1, read as the reverse complement.
TGGAGCTTGGTTTTCTCCACAGCAATCTGTGTGATGCTGTGTTCTGATTAGAATTGCACTTCTAACAGACCAGCTCTAGAGCTGCTGCCAAACAGCACTTGCATGGTGTGAAGGCCTTCTGATCTCACTTTGTCTCCATAGTATGCTGGGCTGGGCAAGGAGCTGGGAGGCTACATGGCCAGGGCAGCTGACCCTAACTGACCAGAGGGATGTTCCATACCATGTCACACCACACTCAGCAGAAAAACTGAGGTGCAGTCTTCCTAAATTAGCAGGTGCTTGGAAACTGGATAATGGTCTGCTGGTGGGATGTGGTGAGTGACTGGCTTTGCATCACTTGTTTCATTCTCTCCACTTTTAGATGTGTAAAAACACATTCCTTTCACTTTGATAAACAGCTACTTCTAATCAAAGTGAATGGAATTTATGAAGTTTTAACTTTTCCACTGAATAAGATTAGTATAAGTAGTTTGATTTCAAGGCCCATGTTTTGCTCTTTTTCATGGGTGTGGTAGCTTTTTTTTAAGTTTAATATCTGCTTTTTCAGTTATTCAAACTAGCACACCCCTTCATTAGCTGAAAACCCATGAAACAGCCAGAATACTTTTACTATTATCTTGAAACTATACAGTTATATAAAAAGATGAACAAATGCTTCAGTGCCTCACCTGATAAGCAAAAGCTGTAATATATTCAATTTTTCCTTTCTTCAGAGGAAAAATAATTCAGAACAAAGAATAACCTTAAAGCTTAGTAGTAACCATCTAGATAATGAGCATCTGACACTCGCTTTCGAAGTGGATAACTCATCTTAATGAATGTCTAATCATAAGAATAGAAGAACATTGTTTTTAAACAAAGCTTACCTTTAATTTCTTATTTAGTTTACAGCAGTATCTATATAACATTGCCAAATTTAAAGGTCCAAAATCTCCATAGAAACTGGGAGAAAAAGAACAAAAAAGTGTTATTAATACAAGAGATCTAAGCAAATTACAACATACCTGTTGGTGGTTAAAGCTGCAAATCAGTAACTTTTGGGGATTAACAAATAGCCAATATATATGGTGAAACAGATAGGCCCTTCTTTATTCATTTGAAAATAGGAAAAAATAATTTGACAGCATTTGTAGCTTCAGATTAAGATGGTTAACTAACTACTTTTTCCATTATATGCACACACAGTAACCACTGTAGTTTTTTCCTTCATCCCATAAAATGCAGTCTGGTGTTGGCCAAATCTACAGAGTGAAGAACTTCAAGACATCATCTACTTCCCTTTAAGAGATGCCTATTCTAGATAAAAGTTCTAGAGATGCTTGAAATGAGAATATATCACTAGATACTATGAAGAACAAGATAAATAGAATTTCTTATGGGTAGGAGATTTTATTCAGTAACATTCACACTTGACCTGTCTGAAATTTAAGCTTTTATCCTTTTATCTCATCCTCCACCATTTCAGAGACTACATAGCACACATACACTTTACATGTAATTGTTTCCCTTTGTGCCCCTGCTCCTCTTTTCTCTAGGCTGTTCTTTCACTTTATTTCCCATCTTCTCATTGTCCTTGTTTTTCTCTTCTAGATTCTTAAATATTCATATTACCTTTGAAGCAGCAGTCACTTTCCTTGGGTAGGAGCTAGTAAAGATAAGTTATTGCACAACAGAAGTAAGCTCCTGATAGAGATTCATAGCGCTCTTGCCAGCTAAACCTTCAAATGACACTTTTATAAGCAACAGCAGCCCTTACAAGAAGCTTATGACAACTTCTAGAGCCTTCCTCTCCACCCACTGTGCCAAATTGCTCAGAATTTGAGTTGCAAGTTTTCTCCAGTATTTTTCCTTTATGAGTACAGAAGTCTGTCTTGGTGGTCTATGGAAGATGCACAAATTATAAACTACTATGAGAACAGACTAGAGCTTAAACTCTGATCTGCTTTAAGTCTTTTGATAGAAGAGACCAGACACCTGCCTATTGGCAAAACAGGTCATCAGCATCTGACAGTGTGCCTTTTTGGAGAATGACAAAGGAAAAAGGTGACTTTGTGGCTCTGAAGTAATGAAAACTTACTGAAATCATATGACAGGTGGTAGTACCCTTCAAGCTTTCTTTCCCATGGCTGAGGGTTTATTCTTCAGAAAAAAAAAAAATTAAAAATCATTACTTTCCAGTTAAGAAAACTTTTACTTTGAGGGCAATCAAACAACCTGCTCTCTTATTGACCTTGCTTTTGTGCCTGGGGATTAGATTAGATCTGTGAATAGGCCTTCTGGCTTCAGCCATTCTGCTATTCTAAGTGGACGCAACAATCAAGTAGGAGTGTCCTATCTTTTTTGTGCTTATAAATTTACTTATGTCCTCCTCCCCATATTTTCTCAAAGAAAAAAAAAAGCCAAGCCCAGTACAAAGAGAGACAACATACCAGTCTGATTGCCATCTAGAATGAGTGCCTCTGCAACACCAATGCACTTGCATATCATCTGCCTCACAACGTCAAGTAACAAATATTAAAATTCAGCTGAATCCTCCAGCACAAAATATTACGACCTAATGCTTCATTACAGAAGCTTATTAGCTGGGTCAAAGACTAAGCTGGGCAACTCTTAGGATTTTATTTGTAGGTTGCAGAGAATTTAACTAATTTATGGAAAACTTGCAGTGACAGTAAAGCAGGGCTTAATTTCAGAATTCCTTCTTTTCTTCAGGAAGTCTGCTAGCTATGATCAACAATTATTTAAAAAAAAAAACCCTCCATACAGATTAATAGAGATGAAATTTATTTTTAAAAATTGTTCTAAGTAGTATGAGTTGTGACAAAGAAGATAAAACTGGAGCTCTAACAATAGAGTAAAAGTAGCTTTGGGAAAAGCTACGCAGAAGGTTTACAAACATCTCTTCCTATTTGGCAGCGGTAACATCTCTAAACCAGAAAAACAATTTTTTCTCCTTTAGCTTTTGGAGTCTTCTTTCACTCTAATACATAATGAATGAGTAGAAATTAGGATTTTAATATTATTTTCTGAGAAAACAGGTTTAAATGCATGGAATATAATAGTTACTAGAATACATTTTTATAGACCAGTGTTAGCAAAGTAGCTTTGATCAGCTGAAAGATAAAACTTTAGTTCATCTAAAGCACTGAAGACCTACAGCCTTGCTTCCAATTTTTTATTACTATTCATGTGCTGCAAGTACATCAACACAAAGTAGAAAGGCAGAAATGGCTATATGACTTGATTAAACTCAAACAGAAGTGTAGGAAAAGCACACTAAAATGAATATACCAGACACAACAGACAAATTGCTTACTATTTTGGTGAGGATAAGGATAAAATACATTAAAATACATAAAATACATTTACTGAGTCTATCCATGAAGAAATTATATTTCTACAAAATAAAGCTATTCAGATTCTCTCAGCCATTAAGCTAAAGATGTCACAATCAGACTATTTCTCCATCACTTACTACCACTAAGTATGCTGTGTTTCTCAACTGTTTGAGAAAAACTGCTGTTTTTCAGCAGGGGAAAAAGTATCAGTGCTTAAGACTCTGCTACTACCTTTGTCTATTCTGCAGAAACAAAATATTTTTCAGAATTCAAATCACAAAGCAGAGATGAAGGCAAGGCACTTTTGGCCACTCTTGCACCAGCACCACTACCCATACAGCAAACACTGGCAGCTTCCAAGGGATTTACATCACACCAGTATGCTGCATAAAACAGCCATTGCCTTTGTGGTTAAGATGATGTGGAAGATGGGAGGAAGAAAAAAAATATTCATGTAACAAATAACCTTACTTAATCCACTCAACACTTCTAAATTGGAATAAGCTTGAATGTCCTTTTTTTTTTTAATGGGGCTAAGTGAAACAAGTGCCTTACAAACCTCCAAATCAAAGTTCTCTAAAAGGTAATACAAGGCTTTGTATTGAAGTTAATGAACTCTGATCTACAAAATCCTTCTTAAATTTAGATTCTTAGAACTAAATACAGTTTCTGACATGTTTAAGCAGAAAGGTTTAATCTTATGCAGCCTCATTACTACTAGTACCATTTTTGTACTTGAATTAGAAGCACTTGATCCTGACTCACCGAAAGGATTTTCTTCTTAAAAACAGAATTTTGGAAGAGTGTTAGAGAGAAGTAGAAGATGGAAAATGGGAGCTAAATGGAATGGGGAAGAAATGATACATCAAGTGACCATCTGACTAAAAAATTTTATTTGGCAAAAGTTGAAGTACAAGAAATCGAATCTTATTATAGTCACTGACAACAATCTACCCTGTATTATTTTTTCCCCACCTCTTTTAAAGGTAATAGATTTTCTTTGTATCTAGATGTTTTAATAAGCACTTGCAAACAATAAAAAAAAAATCAGGGTGCCTTTGAAGCTTAAGCCACTTAAGAGAGACAGTCATTTACAATGGAAGTGGGAACAGAACAGAAGGCAACTATGATATTATATGTAATTATATTTTGTTTTAATGAAGTGCTTAGATGTTATCTTAAATTATTCATCCCCTTCATCCCGTGGAAACTTGCTATCCTTATGCTTTTCAAACTAAGCAGCAAAACCCCAGAATATACTAGGATGAATATTTAAATACTCTTCTTCACAAATCCTATCATAATGCTACCGGGAAGCAGTAGCATAGGTTTCTTGTATCTGTGTTCACCTTAGAAGACTCCTAGAACCACTTCTTCCTGAATGCTTAAGATCTCAGGTATTTGTTGTATTGTATCATAGGAACAATCACCCATCTACAACTGCCAGCCCTCAAAGAGCTCATTGGTCTATTCTGTCATGCAAGCCAGTCCTTCACATTTTTCAGTGGCATTTATGGTGAAAAAAATCCAGTTCACAACCCAACTTTCTTCTGACTGCAGTTCCATAGAAAGCCATCTGAATGTGCCATGAATCAACTCAAGCCTTGGACACATCTTCTTAAATGTTAAATTCACTTTTTTACTATGCATTTGAATACCACTGACATACAACATAAGAATGGTAAACATCTTTCATATCTTGAGCTATCAGATGGCTTCTGGTTATGACCAACGAAGGAATATTCTAGTCTGACAGACTCCAAAATCAGCTGATAACCTCCATATTAAATTCACAGTCAGTCTATAGCTGAGGTATCAAGTTATTTTCAAAGACTGATTGCATTACTTATACTTTACCCCAGAAGCCTGATACATTTTCACCCACAGATGAATACAACAGAGCATCAGTTTCATACTGCCATTCACTTACAGTTGTCATACAGCAACAGAGGTAAGGATTAAAGGATAACAGATTCCCATCTGAAAAGCTATTTCAGGATTCTTTTCTTCATGACAGACCAGTGTAAATTCGGTGTTATTGCTACACTGAAGACAAGGGTATGCATGCATTCTTCAGGCTGCAGCCATTTCCAGTAGTTTTGAATACAGTTTGAAGCCTAACTGCCTGCTGTGGGGAAATGATGCTACTTGCATGGCAACTTTCTCAATTATCTCTTAACTTGAAAACAGAAGCACAATTGCAATAATTTTATTGAGTGTGTACACCAGAACTGGAGTACAACTACTCCTTAAGGTAGGAAGATTTCCTTCTCGGAGACTAGCAACCAAAAAAAATTATTCTTCTGCCAAAACAGAAGCTTGAGGAGAACCTCAAGCTTGCAATTACTCAAACCAGATGATTAACCACAAAAGTTTCAGGAACTAGCAGAAATACAGCTTCCCAACTACAAAACTACATTAATTTTCCAGCATTTTATAAAGATCCATTTTACTATTAAAATAAAGCCATTAGGGTAGATTAGGATAAGGAAAACATTGAGCACTTGCTTTTCTCTCCCCTTTTCCTAGGCTGGATTACTGGAACATTCAGGTCACTGCACTGTGAAGTCCTCACTGCATGTGCTCTGGATTTAGCTATTAAGCAGTACAGGAACAAGCTACTGCAGAAGTGGCCAAGTGGCTACTACAGATAAAATGCTTGAAATCATAAGCTAAATACATATCAAATGCAGAAACACTTCTGGATGGAAGCCAGAGTCTATACATCCACTACAACCTAACTGCTGGTCAGGAAATCTCACTTATTCAGTCTTCTTTCTCCAATTCCTTTTTCCTAGTATGTTTCTCCTTCCCTCTCCAAGTACATGAACAAAGGTGGGATGCTCAACAGCACTGTCTGCTCCAGCCCCACAAATGCCAGTTACACGTGAATTGCTAGGAGCTTTCTTATCTGGGCTGAGCCACAATCCCTAACACTTAATACTACTTAGAGATTGCACACTTCTGAACAGACAAGGGATGATACAGCAAATACAAGCCTAGAAATTACATATCACCTCACTGCTTGTATCTGAAGGTAGGAATGATGCAGAGGCTCTGGATTACACAAAACACCAGGTACTCACTCCCATTTTCCCTTCAGTGTTCTAAATCCTCCTCAAAACCCTGATTCTTCAAAATCCAACAATAAATAATATATCCAAATTACAGTTGATTAAATAACTATTCCAGATATATGCATTTTTTTTATACCATACTCCTTAATGTAAAGAATAAAGTATCACTGAAGAGATTCTCCTGTTAAAAGGTTCCCTACAGAAGAACCTTCAGGTCATGTTAAAAACTTACTCTGTGGAAAAAAATTTCACCTTAAGAGAGGTCAAGTTTCTCAAAAGGGCTTTCCTGTCTCAGGCTACACTTCCATCCAATATAAAACAGAAGCCTAGAAAACAGATACTTATTTTCCTGTAAGCAAAAAAAAAAAAAAAATCCTTGATAAAACTTTTGACAATTGCTTTTATCTTTTCCATACAAAGTAGTAAAGACAGATATGGTAGTCGTATGTCAATGTAAAACCTATGAAATTGTTGGACTGCAGAGAACACCACAGGTGTTAAGAGATAACATTTTACATGTTTCAAGTAAAAAATTATGTCAGTAGTTCATGTTTGAAGGAAAAGTTAGCAATCCCAGTTCTTACATCTTCCAATTTTCTTATTTGCATTGAATGTAAAATATCTCATTTTAAGATGGAAAACAAAATAAAGCTGTAGTAGTAAGTCTCACCACAGTGAGACATACAAAAGCTGGTATTAGTATGTGAAGTTTTTCTGCTCTGTATTTTCATTCACCTTGATATAAATCAGAGCTGGGAATTTTACAATTTTTTCCTGTGGATTTTAGCTTACAAAGTTATCTTGGTCATCTGATAGTCAAGGTCAGGTCTTCAAAAGCTATTAATATGAACAAAGAACTCCCTGTTCTCTGTGTGAACCAGCAGCTCTGTTTGTTGTAACACCAGTAAGTTTAAGTTTTCTTCTTCCTTACAAAAGACATAAGCCAGAGAATGATGGAGAAGTTCAGGTTTCCTATGCAAGTACTGGTATTGGGTAGCCATGGAAAAGCATATAGCCAAACTAAAAATAAACAAGTTAACCCTTACCCTTCTCATAGGAAAAACTTTCTTTGCATATACACCTGCAGTGAAGTCCAAACAGTACTCCTTTAACATTGTTGCAGCTAAGCATTTGAGAATTTTATTCTACTGCTGTTTGAACTCAAAGGAGCTAATACTAAGACTGCTGTGAAGTGGGCAAGAAACCATGGCTTTAATTTTAGTGTAAAACATAGGATGTACAGAGAATGTAATACTAAATACTTTTACAGCTGCTCACAAGATGTCAAAGACTAGACCTGCAAGAGCTGTTTATGCAAGAGACTCAAAGTCAGAAGAAATGACCAAACAAAACCATTATGATTTATGAAAGCTGCCTTTATAATAAGGAAGATATTCCTGTTTCTCATTACCTAAATTTAAATTTTGTTTGATAAAACTTCAACAATAAGACATAAAAATTTGTTTTGATAAAAATATGTAAAAGCAGAGTTAACCAGTCAAGTGTAGCATCTTCAGCCCAGAGCCGTTCACTGAAAGGTGAAACATGAAAGAAGCTATTAGAGAATAAAAAGCTTCTTACTAGTGCCCAGCTCATTAATGGAGGTGTTGCTGAGGCAAAGCTTGTCTGTTTGCCAAATGACAGCCTTCATCCTGCTGGATTATTTCTCATGAACTCTGCTTTCCTGAAGTAACAGTTACCTGCACTGTGTTACCTGGAAGATTGTATTCCCTTAAAAGCAGTAGCATAGACTTGTTCAGGAGGGATCTCAGTGTTTCAGGAAGATGCTGACAAATATTTTACAGAAATAGATCACAGAGAATTGAGAACTGGATAAATTCATTCACTTTTCTTGTTCCCTCAACTAAGGAATTTACATAACATTCCCTGGCATAATAGGTTCAAGGTTAAATTGCTGCACTTTTAGCCAAAATAGTGACAGTTCTAGAAGCAGGTTCCTAGCCAGCTAGTATTTGATATGTTCTTAAAAGCATTTAAGTCTATTATTTTTAAAAATGTGAATGTTTAGATAAGCAATGACAGTGTTATGAAATCATTAGAACAGTTGATGACTTTAAGTGAAAAAAGTACTCAAAATTACATAACCACACTTTCTGTACAACTTAGTGATAATTCATGTGACAGACTGCAGGAACAAGCCAACATTTATGAGATCAAAGCTCCCAAAAGCATTAGACCTACATCTAGTTTGTTTAATAAATGGGGTATACTGTTAATGTACACTACTACTTTGTCTCTTCAAGAGTGGGGAAAAAAGGGAAGCAAGGCAGTGAGATTTTAAGTACTATGTGATCCAGTAACACGTTCTGTAATCAGACAGCCTGAAATCTACATATTCATGAGGCTTCCAGATCACGTATCATGTCAGTGAAAGCAAACTGACACCTCAGGGAAGTCAGATAAATAACTTTCTGTAACACTTCATGCCCAAGAGTTATCACTAAAGTTAACAGATTAACAGCCCAAATAAAAGACTACTCCCATGCACAATGAAATATCTTGGTCTTGTCACTAGAATGATCAATCTAAACAATCATATTAACACAAATACGAGCCTCATGGGTGCTGAGGATTTTGTGCTCGAGTGGATACCTCCTATCCTCTTCCTTGTAACACTTTGAATCACTAATTTTATTAAAAAGCAGATGTGACCATGAAGTTCTGATCAGCAAGAACAGCAGAAGCCATTTTGAATGAAGATTTAAGAAACCACTGTTCTGAGCTACAACACTTCAAAATTGCCTTCCGAATGAATGTTTGTTTTGCCATCATGTAACAAGTTTTTCTAGTCACTTTCCCAGAATAAAGGCTGCAGAAGATCCAGTCTGGTGTATTAAAGTTACAATCCACTGCTACTTACAGACAACCCCTGATGTCAGGGCCCCCACTTTGCTGTGCACACTGTGAAACATTTGAGAGCCAAGGGGCAAGCAGACTGATGTCAAGCAACTCATTGTCACTGATGAGCATCACGAAAAAGGAATGGAGAGAGAGATAAATACCAAGAGACTTGCATTCTATTCCTCATTTTGGCTATAGCTCCTCAATTTCAGAAAAAAAATATAAAAAAATTAGTAACCCAGATACCTGCTTTTACTTCCCTAGGATAATATAAAGTTCTTTGGAAATGAGAAAGAAAAGAAAGAGGAATAAAAATAATGTCAGGCATGGTTTTACTACCATAGACTCACTCAGTGATGGGTGGTACAATACAAATTCCAGGGGAAAGTTTAGCACTGCTATGTAAAACAAGTAACTACAAAAAATTCATTCATGCCACATAGTAATGTCACTTAATTTCTACCTCATATTATGTTTTAGTAATTTAATTTGAGAGTACAAAAAGGAAAGTGCTATTATGGTACAAATTATAACACAACTTAAAAAAAGACCAAGTGGATTAGGAGCTAGCAGTTCAAAAAATACACAAGTTACATGTCCAAAATCTTTCAATGTGCCTTAGAAGATAGAGGACACTTTGCTTCCTTTCATTACCTTGTAATTATATCTGGTATCAAGTTACACCCTGGTATGTAGTTAACAGGTAACTGGGTTAAGCAGTATACTTACTGAATTTCCTTTATACACGTTAAAGAAAAATGTCAAGAAATCTAAGGGAAGGGGGAGGGAGTACTTTTAAACAATATGTTATTGACCTCACACAGAAGATCCCAGTTACATTCCTGGGTTGGTACAGTAACAGAGTACAGAACAGCTCCCCCTTTCCATGCCCAAGATCAAACACAACATAAGATACCTTCATTCTCCCTAGAAGCATATTGTCAAACCCAACATACCTCAGACAAAGCATAACTTAAAAGTCTCAGAGGAGGTACAAGATTACGTTTTTCTTTTATTAATGAAAGTGGAACACATTCATATAATACAAACTGCTCAAGATCTTCTCTAGGTAAAGACTGTTTTTAGTACTAGGTCAACCAACCTTGCCTTAGAGTACTGCTGAGGCTCTTTCCAACCTAAATTAGTTAATGATCATTAAAGAACCTACTCCCAACCTAAGAAGTTAATTATGAAAGTCAATACTGGGAACTCCAGCAGAAAACATCAGGTACTCCAGCAGAAAACATACAGCTTAAGGTAATGAAGACTCAAAAACACATGTAGAAAAGAAAATCTTATACAGCAAGCTCTGCATAGAAAGAAGCTAGAAATCAAAGAAAATTGTTTTACACCTTCAAAAAAGCAGCAAGCATTAAACTTCCTGAAGAAAGGAAGAACAGTTGATGCTCATAAGTTCTTCAACTCATACAGAAAGTAAGTTATATTGTAAGTAAGACCATGTTTTTTGTTTCACTTGTGCTGCAGCACACCTGTTATCAAGTGGATAGGTATTTTATCACACATGAAACAGTTGATGTGAGAACACAGCATAGAGGAACACAGCATGGAGCAAATATTTGTTTAGTGTGTTCTACATCCTTTACTAGTATTCACAACTATAATAAATTTTACTGTTGCCTGTGCACTGTCAGTGTCTCCCAAACACATGAAGCTTTCACTTGACAAAAAGCACTTTTTCTGCTTTTCTAAAGATACAAAAGCCAACCGGAAGTGCTATCCCCAAGAAGAGTTGCAGATGTTCTTCAAAAGCACATATAAGCCTTGCATTCTCCTGAGTCTGTATAAAAGGTGATCACTTCATACTCTCGAAATGGGAAAATAAAAACATATTGTTTTATCTATTAATGCCAAAGTCTTTTATTTAAAGCATTATTTAATAAGACAATGAGTTTTGAGATTTTGTCCACCTTTTAAACAAATCTTACCTCAGATATCCTTGTCCTAGCTCAGCCACAATTCAAGACATTTCACTGGTCTTGTAGCTGTATTTTTGCTTTATAATTTTGTTAAACTAGTTTCAGCTACTGTTTAAATATATCCAGACTACCTTTACGCTCATGCTTTGTGCAAGTAACTAAACGGGGCAAATATATTCTATATAGTATTTAAGTGCTAGGACGTAATCACTTCAAGTACGCAAAACGCAACAGATCAAAACACTTACTTCTCATAGACCAGCTCCTCGTCAGTACAAAAATAGTGGGTATTCACTGTACTCTTCGGCTTATTCCGTAAAGTAGCAAAGTACAGCCGGTCTGAAAGAAAGATGAGGACAATAGTGTGGGTCGGACAGAGCCGAGGCCGCTGCCCCGCCGCACGCCTGTCACCCCCACGCACGGTGGGCGCCTCACAGCCGCCCTCCCTCCCGCGGGGCCCGGGAACGGAAGAGGCACCGCGGGCCCTTTTTCTCCTGCGTGAGCAGCGGCGGGAGCGCCTGTCCCCGCGAGGATCCCCCGCCCCGCTCTGAGCGGGCACCCCTCGGGACGACAGTGGGGGCGATTTCTGACCCAGAAACAGAACACTACAGCACATAGCAACAGGTGCCGGCCCCGCTTCTTACCGGAGAAGCGAGGAGGAAGGAATGGCTTAGGCGTGCCCCGCAGCAGCCCAGGGGCAGGCAGATGGCGAAAACCGCAAGGCGAAGGGGGCCGAAGCTGAGGCGGGCACGCAGCAAAGCCCGTGGAGCCGGGGGAGGGAGGTGGGGAGGACGGGAAAGAAGCCAGCGCGTTTCCTTTTTGAGGGAGAGGCTTCAGCCAGCGGGACCCCGGCAGCCAGGGGACAGGGAGCGCTCCCCAACTCGTTCTCACCTTTCAAGAACTCCGAGGCTCCCCCCAGCACTTCGGAGGCGGCTGCCGCCGGCTCCATCTTAAACAGGGCGCGGAGCAGCGAGGTGCGGGGCGGCTCCGAACTCATGGCGCTCCCGGGCAACCCCGGCGGGGCCGGGAAGCGCTCGCTTAGAAGCCGCCCGTCTCCCGGAGGGGCTGCCCGCCAGGGGCCACGCTGCTGGGAGCGCCGCTACCGCAGTCCGCATAGGAACGGGAGCGTAGACGAGAACTGGCTCCGGGACACGGAGAGAGAGCGGGCGGGCGGGCGCCCGCAGGGATTTGAGCTCCACCCCGCCTCCAACCAGGAGACGCCCCCGGATTAAGAGGCAGCGGGTGGTTACCAGGCTACCGCCAGCGCTCTAGCAACCGCGTTACCGAGCTTTTGTTTCGCCCGACCCGGAGCAGAGGCTTGCGAGTGACCAGCCCCCACTCCCTACCTCCCCCCGTCACTGGCTTCCCCCGTCCAGCAGCCCCACCCTCTGCCTCGCAGCTCCTAAGCACCGGGCAGGCAGCCCGCCAGCGCCCCTGATCCGCAAGGCAGCGGCTTTGCACCCGGCACAGCTCCGCCCTCCGCCACAGCCGTGCTCCCACGCCCACCTCCCGGTACAGCGCGGCCCTGTCCGGGCCTCCCCCATCTTCTTACTTCTCCCGCCCAAGGGCGGCTTGTAACAAAATACCTCACGGACACAAAGGAGCTCTTGAGGTACAGCTCGCAAGGCCTGAGGGCGTGGGAAGCAGACCTGAGCCGGTACTGCTAGTACCTCAGCAGTGCGGGTCCAGCTCAGAATGGAGGTGAGCGAGCCACGCAGGCGGGACGGGAGGCACCGAGGGCAGAAGGGAAGCGCTGCACTGCGCCAGTGGAGTTCTCTCTCCCCTACCTGCGCTGATTATGCGCGCAGGGCCCGGCCGAATGTGCCATGCGGTTTAGCCTGATAGACAAACCGACCCGCCAATCAAAAGCTTTCTTCGACGTCTTCAGCCAATGAGCGAGCGGTACCTGGTGAAGGGCGGGCTGAGTCCCGGTGCCCGCCTTCCCTCGGGGCTCTCCTCAGCGGAGCTGCGGCCCCCGCCCAGCAGCTGTGAGCGGATGTCTGGCTTCCCGCTCGCCGGGGCTCCTGTCACCTGCCCGGCCCTCCCTTCCTGCCTCAGACGAAGAGCTCTATCTGCCGGGCAGCCTCGTCATCTGAGGAGAATTTAGCGGGACTAGGATTTCGGTGAAGCCGTTTGCTAAGAGAGGGCGATGCGTACCCATTTCGAGTGAAATTCCTAAAGCACTGTTTAAAGCGACGGGTTCTCACTCTGAGGCCACTCACCCATGAAGTTTCATGTATGCTTCTAATCTGAAATACTACAGAAAAGAGTTGTGCAATTGTTTTGTAGTTGTGTATTTGTATTGGTTCTAATAATCTGTAGCTGTGTTGCCTTTTTTTTTTTTTTTCTTTTTCTTTTTTCCTTCCTTTCTGTTTTCCATGGCTACAGAGCCCATATTCAGAGATACGACTTCGGTGTTGGTCCTGTGACCTTCGGTAAGAAACCAGATTCACAGTAGTAAGCACAAGATGCTCGTAAGGCTGAGACTGTAGTCTTCCATAACAACAAATTAAAGTCTGTTGGAGGGTATTTCCTTTTCATGGAAGTCCACTTTTATCAGTTTCTGTATTGTATCTACAGACTTTCATTTGTATTTAACCCTTAACTAATTTTTTATTTACAAACAATTCTTCAGCTATAGTTCTTTAACACCCTCTTCCACTCTTTCACTACAGTTCAGAATAGCATACATTTCTAAGTCTGTGCTAACTCAATATTTGAGTTTGTTCAAGCATAGTCAGATTAGCTTTAGCTTGGGCAACAGAAGCAAAGATGGAGCTGGCTAGCTACCCAGTATCTATGGCTAATAGGATGGCTATCCAGTATCTAAGAGTCCCTAGGTACATCCTGTGTTAAATCCTATTACTTGTACATTGGCCTAATGAAGGGGGTGAATGTAGGAGGCAAACATGACTAGAACGTGAGCCTCCACTATCAAATGTTGGTTTTATACCTTTTGCAAAATTACAAATATTGTTTTGGTTGCACACAAGTTCTCATTTGGGGCAATTAGCTAGAGACTTTGTAGGCAGAGAAAACACTTAATAAAAGTATTAATTAAATATTAATGTTAATAAATTACTTAATAAATTACTTAATCTCTCTTCTCCCCTGTAAAAATATGTACAAAATAACTTCCATATTTTTAAGTTGCAGTATTTTCATAGCTTTTAGTAAGATTACATAACAAATTTCACATGCATTATGCTAGCATTAATGTTTTCACCTCATAAAATTTTGTTATAATCCATTCCAATTTTTAACACTTGCTATCAAAGATGAAGGCTACAGTGACATCTTGTGGCATTTAACTGTATGTAAAGAAACAATTTCCTTGTAATCCTGTCACATAATTTTAAGGCTATATGCTTAAAATATTACTTTTTCAACAAGGATTTAAAAAATATATTTTTCAGTTACCATTTTAAAAATACTGTTGCACAAAAATTAATTTTTACAGAACATTCAGAGGTGGTGATAAGTCTGCTTAAACTCTAAAATATTTCCAAATATTTCTTATTAATCTTGGTAATTTCTTAGAAAAAATCCATATTATTTTGTTAAAAACAAGTTGTCAGTATTGTATTTCAATAAAGAATCTTAACGCACTTGTGTAAGCAAAGGGTAAGAAGTTACCAGTTTTAAGAAAAATAAACCAATCTCTTTGGTTCATAAGCACAAGAATTATAGCTAGAGCTGAAATCTTCTCATTTTGTTTGCTAAGATTAACTTCTTATGGCTGTGCTTTTTGGTGCTTTTTTTTTCCTCATGCGTGGGCCTTACCAAAATTAAGTGAATGTATATGCCAACAAGTACATGTCTTTTTAAAAATGAAATGTTGGTGCTGCTCATCTGCAGGCAAACTGTGAGCTTACTTAAGATACCTAACACTGAAAAACTTGGTGAGTAATCTGAAAATAAATGCATCACAAATCTGTTTTAAGTATTTTATTTGACAATAGTACAAATTGAATTTACAATAATATAAAAGCTTGTTCTATTAATTCTTTCACTGATACAGAAGAACAAAAAAAAACCCAAACCCAAACCAACCATCCCCTCAACACAGAACCCAATACTAGGAGTTGGCTGAGCAGACAGCTCATTTCACAGTTTAAAAGTAAGGTAAACAACACTGGTGAGCCTTCACAATTCCAGCTGATACTGCACGGAACAGATATTGCAGACCAGTAGGTGAATGAAATGCAGTAAACCACTGCTAGGAAAGTTGTATTTCTGGAAAGATCACAGACCTGTTTGTATACTACTTATCACTACAGCACAAAAACTAAAATCCATTTTTCACTACTGCAACAAAATTAAGCAGATTTTACATTGCCATTTTAAGATCTTGCCCTTAAAATCTCATGAAACTACTATGAAGATTTCACTGAACATATACCAAATCTTTTAATACAGATAGAACTAGGCAAAAGAATCTTCCATTCCCCCAAAGAAATGCAAAAGCTCACACCCAGAATCAGCCCTGCTGTAAGGAACTTGTCACATTTTTTACCTAGCTTGTTACAAAAAACCCCCAGGAAAATGATACACCATTTGTGCAGATACTACTTGTGTACTAGGTATGAGCTGTTATTGATTGTCCATAGTGGCCTTTGAACTGATAGTAAGAATCAAAAGCGGATGCAGATGAAGCTAAATCTACTTTAGATACCAGATTTGATTCCTCAACTCGTGATCACTGTCTTTTGTCCATACCAGAAAAAATTGCTGTTACTGCAATGGAAAATTTTTGTCCTGTCTGTGTTATGAGTCCAAATCTAATCAGCTGTTAGTAACAGCTCTGTTTCTTGCTACGATAAAGCCAGGCAATTCACAGACTGACAGTAGACCAGGCCTGTAAAATATATACTGTATCTTAAAATACTTTTTACAATAATGCTTTACCATCATTGCACATTTTAATTCCATTGTCATAGCCTCCAAAAACAGAGATGAAAGGAACAAAAAAGTAAATACTCATTTGATAGAGCAGTTAAAAAACCAGACGACCTGTGATATTATAAAATGTACACTGTAATAAATGTAGAGCAGCTTTCTCAGGAACTGTAAATAAGATTTTTCTCAAGTGAGAATTTTCTTGGGCACATTTTTTTTAACAACATACATACTAAACATCAAAATAAAACTAAGTAATAGAGTATAAGTAATACCCCATCCAGTTCTTCTGTCTGCATATAAAAGTTCCATATTTCATGTATTTATGTTTTGTACCTTTCCAACTGCTAGGTTTTACCCTTCAGCTGCTTGTAGTGTTTCAGCAGCCCTAGGCAAATTAATAATAGGGAGAGAAGCCACATCAGAGATATTTTCCACTGTCTCAGCAGTAGTAGATACTGTAGGTAATGGTTTTAGGACTGAGATTAAGGTGAGGTACTCTTTTTCTGGCATCTCAGAATATCTTATATACAAATTTCAAAGGGGTTTTGTACAGGAGTCTAGGGGCCTGGACAACAATTTACTGTAACCCTTCTGCTGTTGGTACTGGGAACTGGGTAGGAAGAGGGAAGGAGAGGAAGAGGAAGGCAAGGAAGCATCTCAACGTGTAACTATCAAAATATGCTTAGATCTCATTTTACTAGATACCTATGTTTAAAAAAAAAATGTAAGCACTGAAAGCGTGTTTCTGAAGAACTGGCCTAATTAATTTTAGTAGCTTTTTGGGTTTTAAGGAAAAAGGATGATTTTGTTGTACCTCAATATTAGTATATATTCTTCAAGTTCTCAAAACTTACCTTAGAGAATTTGTATGAAAGAAAAAACAAACAAGCAAACAAAACCCAAACCAAACAAAAAAACACCCCATAAAAATCCATATGGAAAAAAACAGGCTACAAATAAGGATGTCCAAGAAGCAGTAATACCTTCTTTTCTCCTTGAACTCAATACAATTCACTGAGTATTCTTTAACATCTAACCCCTTAAATTATTTGCTTACATTTTATTTTTGTGATTGGCATAATTAGGAAAACCAAATTGAGAAATCATGATATTAGAATATTTTAAAGGCATGCCATCATAAATATTAACCAGTTTATTTACACAGTAAGATCTCTGTAACAAATGCTCTGCTCGATGCCACATTCCAGAATACCCACTGTTACTGTCTTTTTCTAAATTTCTTAAATCTACAGGCTTCACAAACACTCCCGAAGACTTTCCAGTGTGCTTGGCTACCAGAAAATTCATGGCAATATCATCACAATTTTGAGTTTCATCTATTAGGGCGTAAACAGCTTCTGGTTGTCTTTGAAAGTCTTCTAAATATCCACTATGAAAAAATGCTGCACCAATAAGAACCATAGAATACTGATCTCCATTTCCAAATCCAGGGCTCTGCAGTTCAAAGCTGCCATAACTGTATACACCTGAAGGAGTAGAAATGTGCTTCCTAGGAACAAATCCCACTATCTGCTCTGGAAATTGCTGAAAGAAAAACAATTTAAAAATCAAAATGAGGCCCAGACTGAAATGTTAAGTATTTTCATAAGTTGTATTTGCTTTCTTTAAGTTAGAGGAGCACAAGATTATTGCCCAGAGAGAATGAAACTGTTGAAATTACCATCCTCTGATCTGCAAAAATGTTGCCATTAAATACAGTTTTGTATTTAATGACTGACAAAACAATGTCTCATTCCACATAATGTAATGCCAAGAAACATCTGTGCAAACTTGCAGCTGTAAATTTGGCACTCATCGTTTTCAGACACTTTGGTTTTGCAGCCTACTATCAATTTAAAGAAATTTAGCAGTCAGAAACTTCAGAGCTCATGTACAAGAGTTAATAATTTGAAAGTTATAGATTACATATATTGCTACTAAAAGAATACTTTTGTAATGTCATAGATTACATATATTGCTACTAAAAGAATACTTTTGTAATGTCTATTCAATGCTTCAGTCCTTCTGAAATTTAACTTTATAGCTAGAAAATCAATGGTAAAACATTACAATATAGTATTACTCTAATTAAAACCATTAATCTCAATGATAACTCACAAATACTGCCTACCAAGGAGTAAAACATTACCTGCCAAACAGAAAAGGCAAAAGTAAGGTCATGAGCACTGACTAGTGTATCATCATCCATCATTAAAACAGCTGAGGGAAGGAAAAAAAGAAAAAAAAAATTTGTAACTTATCCAAAGATTAAATACATGAGCAGTATGCATCACAATATTTGACAAGTTAGCTGTGAAACTTCAGTAACAAAATATTGATCTGAATTGCAGAACTGAATTTAACTCCTTGAAAGAAGTCTGAGAAAATATTTATATTTCAAACCTAAACCAAAGCTGCTCCTTTGTGGAGCAAACAAAGCTCAGCAAACCTATGATGATCTGTAGGACAGCTGGGCACATAGGAGTTGGAAATCATAAGTATTCAGTAAAAAACAACTAATATTGTGTAACAATACAAATAAAACAATTAGACACCATTCTTCAGTGTATTTGATTGATAAGGGACTCTTAGTACTTTTTACCCATTTCCTCACTACTTGCAAGCTCTAAATAAGCCAGTTTAATAAATTACACAGGCATCATTCAATATGATTAACTACAGAAGAAAGAATCATTGCCTGAAATTTTAGGCAAACCACCATCAGGAAGTGGAGAGGGCCAGATATTCCTAGATCAGAAATCCAGACTCATTAAAGCATTTTAAGTTAACAATCAGCATAAATCCTATTGCAGTAAATAAAACACTTGGGAAGTTGAAGTCTCCTAGAGTCTTCCTGTAAGTCGTGGGTTTTGAGTAGCATGGCATGTTAGGAAAGGGGCAGTAAACAGAATTACCTTCACTAATCATGAGTAAGGTCAGGTCTGTAAAGCAACATATGGGGCTTTTTTCCACTTGAAACAAACAGGACTTATTGTTGTGCTTCTCCTGGAAAGAGCTTAGGAAGAATATTTAAATGAACAGCCAAAAGACTGGGAAAAATACTCTTAAATAAAAGGATGTATAATTTGAGATAGAAAGACAGGCAGCTAGGGAGGGAAACTTCTCTGAAGAGCAGAACATGCTTAAGAACTTCAAGTCTTCAAATTAATAGATTAAATCAAGTCTTTACTAGATGACTTAAGTCCAAGTTAATGCAGAGACTCAACAAAAAGATGCACTATGAATTTCAGTTTACACTATTAATAGAAGAGAGGCTGAACTATCTAGGATTGCCTGTCAAAGGAAATGGAGAACAGAGTTGCAAAAGCCCATGGAATGCATTTGACAACCCTTTTTTTTTTTTTCCTTACTCTTCATTGACAGCATCTAACCTGCTGGTGCTGGTTGCAGTGTGTATCTGATATGGTAACATAGGTTTATTCTGTATTACTCACAATCTACTAAGTAGCCCAACAGATCCATGGGTTACTGCATAGTATAACTCAAACCATCTTGCTTCTAGCATTTAGATTTTAAGTGTGAGAAAAAGATTAGTAGTAGCAATATGAACTGCTGGTTACCTTTTGTTTCCAGCTCAGGGAAATTCTGGAGTCTGTTTCTCATGCTATTCACAGTTTGAACTTTAAAGACAACAGGGACAGGATGAGGCCCCAGAGAGTTCCACATTTCCTCTGGTATCTTCTCACCAATATTGTTCCACACAACGATTATTTTATGTAGGTGGGGGATGGCTTGATAATGATTTAAAAGCTTCAGCAGCAAGTCAGTTCTGTTGTATGTCTGCATAATAAGAGTAAATGAATCCAAGGCAGACTGACTCTGGGGTTTTGGCTCCCTTCTCAAATTGGGCATTTTGTCATCTTTGATACTGGGAAGCAAAGCTGTTAAAGCACCTGCTACAAGAAGCAAGACAATGATCACCACAGAAGTGAAGCGTAGTAGGCGGATTCCCATAACTCTTCCTGGAAGCTTACAGAAGTGAAAGTACCTTTAAAACAAGTAACAGCAAAGGAGAAGTAATTAATCTCATGTATAATTATCTGCCTTAGTTGAGCAAAATTTGCACAATATTAAGTTGTCTTTTGTTTTAGTAAATAAGGATTATTTTAGGATTTGGCCAATTACTTTCTACTATCACGACATACCTCTGGAACTCAGTTTCTATGTTTACTTCCTTTTCACTTTTTTTGGTTAATTTGAATTCCATTTTTTGGGAAAATTACTCTAGAGCAATTCTACAGATTGTTCATTTTCTCTTCACTACTGCCATTTTGAATATTTACATACCTCACCATTCAGGTGAAATTAGAAAGCAAATTTGTACGGATTCATTATTTGAGCATTGCAGGAGCTCTGCCTTAGCTGGGAGACAAAAGGGAGAGAAGGTGCCTTCTCAAAAGCTCTGGCAGAATGCAGGAAGCAAAATGCTTTCTTCTTTCATTGCTCAGGCACCAAAAGCAGAAGAAAAACATCACTTGTATCCACTTGCTGGATATCTAGTCAGTAGTTTGTGTATCTGCTCGGTAATGGTTATTAATGCAGAAAACAATTCTGATCATACTAACTGAGGCTGAAACACAGATGAAGCAAAAGAAACACACGAAATAGAATAATGTAGGAATGTAACTACATCAGTAATAGCCGGCCTGCTAAATCTAGAACTCAGCAAAAACTAAGAAATGTCAGACACTAGGTGCTATGTACCAGCTAACTGGGAGAGCAGACTAACTATAAGGCAGGGGTTTCCAGATCCTCCTGATTTTGGAACTAAACAGGAGCTCTTAAAACGCAGCTCCTGCAAAGGTAGTCCCAGCTCTCATGCTTCTTAGGCAGCACTCCCAGTTCTCTTAACCTTTATAAACTGTACACTCAGCAGGATCTAGCAGCCACTGTATTCCATAGTTTGCCCCTCAAATTTGTTATCCACATCTCTTCTTCCTCCTTCATTTGCAAGAGTAGTATGAATTGAATACTAGATGAATTTTCTGAGCTTACTACAAAACAGTTACTCATTTATACAAATTACTCATGTTACTCCATCAGTAATTTCTAGGCTTTTAGCAGGAAATACCAATCAAATGAAGCGATCCTGGACAGCCCATTCAATTACAATTTTTGAGACTATCTGTTTTTTCACAGCAGTTCTGATATTTTTCTAAAGTGCATACCTGATGCTTGAAAATATGAATGCTAATTATTTCAGTCTAGAAAACCTCTCAACTTACCTCATTATTGCCATGTAGGACAGTTCCCCCCTTTGGTTTTACAGAACAGCTGTTTGTGAACTTTTAATCTGTTGGAAATTAAATAGACTATTTAACTGAAGGTCAACAGTTAAGTTATCCCATTTTACCAAGCACTCTTTCACAAGTAAGCACTCCTCTCAATTATTGAATTTGACTACCACAGTCAAGCAAGTAGTCCCCTGACCAGTAATTTTATTTTCTGGCTCATTTCTTTCACACTCAGCTTCCACTAAGTTTAACAGTTGTCCTAGAGGTTTATGACACAGCATTTTTTTCTTTCCATCTGTTTTGGCAGTTTGGCAGAAGGAAAAGCAATTATAAGTATAAGCACAAAAAGGAAGGATGCACAATATGCAGGACAGCAACTTGAGACTGTGTTAGTTAAAGGCTACAGGGTACTTGCAGGGCTTTTTTTTAACTAGTTGAACAAAGAAAGGGAATCTTTAATTTAAGAATGGTGCTGTGAAAGCTTGGAGAAAAGAATTTGAACTCGTTGAATAACTGAACCTATGTGAAATTTTTAAGAATAATTTAACTTGCTTCTTAAAAGTACAGAATTACCAATTTGTGTGTATACTAATCTGAATCTGTTCACACAAACACGAGTTCCCTAATCTGAGTTCCAAGCTTACCCTGACTTATTTTGTGAGGCTGAAGAGGTCACTGAAACTATTTCCAGGAGCTAATCACTTGTTTTGGTTGTTTAATTTCACAGGTGTAAACAATCTCTCCTGTCTTCTAAAAATTACACGCAGCAGTGGACACAGCATTTCTGAGCTCCACCATATCTTGGTCACTTATGTTCTTTTAAAAAGGTGCATCCTAGATTCTCTATTCCCTGTTGCAAACTAGATGCAACAACACTTGCCAATACTATTGTAACGATTAATTTCTTAAAATTGAAAAGCATGCATGCTTAAGAAATGCTTTTTATTGTGGTAATTAGGCCTCCTGGCTTTCCATACATTCCTGGGTTTACTCAACTGCACACAGTGGGCTGTAATGATAAGCAAGGATGGTATTATAATATACTCTTTATTTAAAATTAATTTAAATTACAAAATCTTTAAAGCTAGCATATTAGCACTTCCCAGTAAGAAAGCGCGGATCAGTTTTGCCAGTTATGAGATGGCAACGCAAGATCGGCCTCTTAAAAAAATCCTTACGATGCCCCCTGTAGAGAACACCTTTTCCTAGCAAAACTAACGGGACTAACAGCCCTCTGCCAAAATCCAGGATTTTCATGGCCATGGCAAGACGTCCCGAAGGGGTTCCCCTTTATTCGTGGGCAGGGCCCCCCAGCCGCACCTCCCCGCGATCCGCTGCAGCCACGCGTCAGCAGGGCCCCGCATCCCCTCCCGGGCAGAGCTCACCGCCCCCCGCCCCTCACCCGGGTTTCGCTCACGTTCCAATGGGCGCCGCTGCCTTCCCGGGCCCCGAGGCGCTGCCAGCAGCCGGGCTGCGCTTCCTGCGGCAGCGGCAAGGAGCGAGGCAGGCGGGCAGAAAAGAAGCGGTGCCGGCCCGGGGGATCCAGGGGCGGCGAGGCGGGACGGGCGCAGCGCTGCGGGGCGTCTGGCCGCCTCCTCCCGGCAGAGCCCGGTTTGTAGTTCGGAGCCCTGCCCCGAGCACGGAGCTCTCCCCGCCCTCAGCTTCCGGACGCCGCGAAGCTTCCCGGGGCGCGGCCTCACGCCGCAGCGCGGGTCCGGCCGGGGGGACCGAGCCGCCGCCTCAGCCCCGTACCCAGAGCTGCCTGAGCGGCTGCTCGGGGAACAGCGGGCATCGCAAGCGGGACACGGGACGGGACGGGAGGGATCAGGGGACGGAAGGGGTCAGGGGGACGGGAGGGATCACGGGGACGGGAGGGATCACGGGGACGGGAGGGGTCAGGGGACGGGAGGGGTCAGGGGACGGGAGGGATCACGGGGACGGGAGGGATCAGGGGACGGGAGGGGTCAGGGGACGGGAGGGATCACGGGGACGGGAGGGATCACGGGGACGGGAGGGATCACGGGGACGGGAGGGATCACGGGGACGGGAGGGATCACGGGGACGGGAGGGATCACGGGGACGGGAGGGATCAGGCTCCGGGAGCGGCTCCGCTCCGGGCTCTCACCCGCCCCCGCGCTCAGTGTGAGCAGAATCCCTGCAGCCCCGCCCCGCCTGACAACATCAACGGGAAGTGACGTCTCACTCCGTCGAATTGGCGCGCGGGCGCACAGTAGGAAACCGGAAGTGTGACTGGCGCGTGGGCCGGCGGCAGGGCAGCGCTCCCGCCCCGCCCCTCCCCCCCGCTCCCCGCCCCGCCCCGCGTCCCCTCCCCTCCCCTGCCGGCCGGGTGAGCCGCGGCCCCGGGAAGATGTTGCCCCTCTCCATCAAGGACGATGAGTACAAACCGCCCAAATTCAACCTGCTCAGGAAGGTGTCGGGCTGGTTCAGGTAAGCGGCCCAGCCCAGGACGGGGCGGGCGCAGAGAGCCTGGGGCCGCGGCCGAGCCCCCCGGAGGGGCTGAGGGGAGGCTGAGGGGAGGCTGAGGGGAGGCTGATGCCCGGGGCGCCGGGTCTGGCGTCGGCTCCTGATGTGGCGGCAGCGGGTGACCCCCTGTGTGCTGTGTGCGCAGGTCCATTCTGGCGGACAAGACCTCCCGCAACCTCTTCTTCTTCCTCTGCCTTAATCTTTCCTTCGCCTTCGTGGAGCTGCTCTACGGGCTCTGGAGTAACAGGTACTGGGCCGGGGGGTGCGGGGCGGCTCCCGGCGCGCAGGAAGCGGCGCCTCCCGCCGTAACCAGTGCCACGTCTGCTGCTCGGCGGGGCCGGGCCGGGGCCGTGCGGCCGGGCCTGCCCTGCCCTGCTCTGCCCTGCCCTCCCGGGCCTGCCCTGCCCTGCCCTCCCCTCCCGGGCCGCCGTTCGGCAGAGCGCTGTGGGCGGCGGGAGGGCTTCGCCTGACCGGGAAGACTCTCGTCGGGAGCGAACGGCTCCGCCGTGGCCTCAGCCGGGTCCCTGGGGGGCAGGAGTCGGCGCATTTGGGGGGAGCGTTGTTCTAAACGGGAATCTTCTTGCCGGCTGTGCGGGCCGGCTCTTCGCTAGGGAGAAGCCTGGCCTTGGCGAGACTTCCAGGAGCCGGTGGTCGTACCCGGCTGGTGTCACAGAGATCCTTTGTCTCGGAATGTGGCTTCATTTGTTAGCTGACAGCTGGTTGGCAGAGCCCAGCACTTCGCCGAGCATCCTTGTCTCAACGAGAAAAGGGAATTAACACTTCCTGGTATCGCTGAGTAGTGTTTCATGCAGCACACAAATTCACAAATGTATAAAAAGAGGGAGGGACTTCACTAACTTGCTACTGAAGAATCTTTAGTTAAATAGAAGCAGAAATGCAAAATAATCTTAGCATGGATGTATGGTGTACAGCAAGAGAACAGGCAATGGTAGTAGTATCTCCATCATGCTTCATTATAGGTTGAGTTGTTTTATGGCAGTAGTTTAATCTCTAAGTTAAGACTTAGTTCCAAGCAGACAGGCATGGACATGCCAGTTCAGTCCAACAGTGTGTTCTTCTATATGGAACTTAAAGTACTTAAGTGCCTTACAGACACAGTCTACTGACACCTGATGATAAATCCATGTGCCGCTGTCTACTTGGAAATATTAGCTTAGGTCTTGAAAGCAGTGTAGTTGTATTGGTGTTGCATCTGTGATAAGTCTTGCCTCCTTGGGATTTGCAGGTGTGAGCACATGGTAACTTCCTGTATGGTTTCTGGTTTTAGAGCTAGTATGGGATTTTGTTTCAGCATCAGTCCTTAGACACTTTTCTCTTTCCCAGTAGACATTATACAAATAAACCCAAATCCTCAGAAACTACTAGCCATCTCTGTTTATTCCTTCTGTTTCATAATCTCTACAGACTTCTGGTTACTGTCACCCTAATTATCTTTTTGTTGAATGTTTTGGGGTTTGGGTTTTTTTGATGGTTGGTTGGTTTAGTTTGTATGTTTGTTTTGGGGCTTTTTGTTTGTTTTCCCTACTGGATTTTCCTTACTGTTTAGAGCCAAACCTAAAGGCAGCTGTTTCTCTAGGGATGTCACCCGGTTTTGAGGAGGAGGAAGGTGTCACCTATGCCCTTCAAGAATTCAATAGGGAATTCCATTCTGGTGCTTCATAGCCAACTTTGGTTTTCCTTTAATGTTTGTTCAGAACAACTTCATTGATTTCCTGCTTTGGTGGCTTGTTTGATCTCTTTTCTCTCCTTCAGACTCACATCTTCCACAGTGGAGTGTTACAAGAGAAACACTTCAGGTTAATCTTGAAGTTTTTTTCAGCCAGGATGAAATGGTTTGGTTTCTTAAAGTGAAATAGTTAGAACTTTGGCTGATGAAACTTTGTATTTGACTTGAGTATGAAAATGTGTTTGTTTTCTAGAACTTGTTACTACCAGTAACTGCTTTTTGTACTTCAGTTTCCAAGAACTGTTGTTCTTTAAAGAAACTGTTGTGTACATAATTGTTCTTAGACAACTGAAGGATTGGCAAAATGGAACTTCTAGGACAATTGTAGCAACAAGTGCTCATCAGTACCTGTATCAAGTGTCTTTTCAAATATTAATGATTTTTTGTGTTTTGATGCACATCCTTGCACTCTTATGGAATCTGTTTATCATTAGTAATCTGGTAAAATTTGGCAACTGTTGTGTGTGGTGTTAAATCCAATTTACATGCAGGCAGGCTACAAAGTAATGAGTTCTACCCAGTGATTAACTAAGTTAAGCTTCTTTGAACTCTGTAGGATAAAACAGCATGCTAAACTTTTCCTGTGTTTGTCAGTCAGGATTAGTCAAGATTGTATTTGTGCATTGGTCATTGAAATAAAGTTTTTTTCGTCTTTCTGTGTCAGCTTCCTTCACCTTCCAGATCAAGATGGGAGGGTCTTGCAGTCAATGCTTCACAGCTTCTCATGCAAATATTTTAGTACTGAAAAGGTTTACAAGCAGTTGCTCATCATTGTTCTAATAAATACCACTCTGACATTCTTGAGCTTGAATTCAGTAAGCTGAAAGTAGCGGTGGAGCAAGTATTTGTTTGCTTTTATTTCTGTGTGGATGTCAAACTAGAAGAGTAATTGTGATTAGCAGCATAAAGATCAAATGGTTGCTTTGTTTACTTACTCTTAGCAAACTGAAGAACTTAGCACTCTTTTCCACATTTTTTTTTAAATTGTTGATAGATCTCTGTGCACTCGGGAGTACTGCTGTTGTTTCCTTTAATTTAGTGTAACTTCATAGTATGTTAATTGTGGATATGTGTGATCCCAGTAGATATTGGAATGCTGGAAACATTGCAGGTACTTATCCCTCTCTAATCATAGTCGGTTATATACATCTTGAGGATGCACATAGTTTATGATTCAGGCTAAAACATTGGCTGAATGTTTGTGGCTGGAAATTTGGAGCCTAGTAGCAATAAATTATAAAGAATGTAGGTCTGGTGCTTTAGTAATACCATGAGGGACTGGCTTCTCTGCCCAGCTAAAATGTAAAAACGTAGATGTAAATGTAAAAGATGGGTATTTAAGGAGGTATGTCAAAGTCAAAATACTTAACAATCCATTTCTGTCCTTTTATTTCAGGCAAAGGATAATATGATCTTAGAATTCCTATGTACAGAAACTCCATTTTTCCAGACTGCCCTACACATAGAAAGTGTCAAGTTGCTGCAAGTGTGAATGAACATCAAAGAGAAATGCTCATCTGATTATGCATTAGTTCTGAAATAAGATGCTTGAAACCTTCTGTGCTGAAGTAGACTTTTTACAGTTTTGGAATGTTTCACATAATGAACTAAAATTATAAGTGGAGTCTTTAAAAGCCTAAAATATTTAGTCAGAGATACATTTGTCAAGATTTTATGAAACTGTCTTTTGATTGACTCCTTGGGGTGGTTTTTTACTGCAAATTTTAAAGATCTTGTGACCCATTTTCCCCTCTATGAAAACCCTTCCAAAGTATCAAGTTTGCAAATTAATTTGAGAGTATTGCTTTTGTAAA
The DNA here is from genome assembly GCA_023637945.1 of Phaethornis superciliosus. Classification (NCBI taxonomy): domain Eukaryota; kingdom Metazoa; phylum Chordata; class Aves; order Apodiformes; family Trochilidae; genus Phaethornis; species Phaethornis superciliosus. The sequence continues at coordinate 11,179,665 of JAJQWJ010000009.1, read as the reverse complement.
TCTTATTGCTATCACTATGGTGGCATTGGTAGCCTTCAGCAGAACAGTTTCAGTGTTACTGCACTGTATAATAGACACTCAAAAGCAGTATCTTTAAACCCATTTTTTCTTTTTTAACTAGGTTTGAAACACTGCTTTTACAAGCTTACAAGGGGTCAATATTTAAATGCAACTTGTGTGTATTCACTTTTCTAGTCAGATTTCCTCATATGGTCAAACTATAAATTAAAATATAGGAAAAAATGCCTACCACTAGAGTTATGTTGGTGAGAGATGCATCTGTGAGTATATCTGCTCCAGGGATTTTGGGTTTTGTCAGTGGAAGCCAAGCCCTAGTACTATCAAAATCTTATACTAGGAGGATGTTTTGCCAAGCACTATTCTGAAGTGTCTGCCCTAAGCTGACTGAAGCAGTTTTGTCATATTTTTTTGGTGATCTAGTGTGGGTGTCTCCTGTCCTAGCAAAACCATGTCTGAACCTTAGACATCCACTGTATTCTGCTAGTTTGTGAAAGGTTAAATGCTGTTCATGCTCAACATCTAATATTGGGAACATAACCTTTTCTTTTTTTTTTTTTTTTTTTTTTTTCCAGTTTAGGTCTAATATCAGATTCTTTTCATATGTTTTTTGACTGTACTGCTCTATTGGCTGGATTAGCAGCTTCAGTTATTTCAAAATGGAGGTCAAATGATGCTTTCTCATATGGGTAAGAAACTTCAGACTGTTACCCTAATGTGTTTTGGTAAATGTCTAGGTGGTAATTTTTCACTGTATGAACAAAACCTTTTTTTGCAGAACATGGAAAATCTATATTGAAAGTGTGGTTTTCTAAGGTGAGTTACATAAACCTTTAAATTGATTTCCCCCTAGAAATAGCAAAATTGTGAAAGCATTGCTTTGGGGAAGCAAGTTTATCATTCTGAGAGTTCTGTGATCCTATTAGTGGAAACAATGTGCATGGCAGAAAGTTGCCCTGCATTGTTACGTGTTCAGGGCACCAGTAAAGTTAGGAGTGGCTTCATCATGGGTTTGTCCTCACAGTTCAGTGAGGTGTCTTGCAGGGCATCTAAGCCTGCTGGTGCCCCATGCCTTCTCTGGAAGAGGAAGTTTCAATTGAAAGGAGCTAAATCTCAGTGATGTTGCTCTTGAGATTATAAACCAGGCTTCTCAGAACCAGCTGGGTTCAACAGCTGTGACTGCTGTTAACACAGATCTTTAAGGCTAAAATGCATCATTCCCTACAACCCTTCATGGATAAAGCGGCTGCAGCTGTTTCTGTTTGAAGGCCACTTGGTTCCATTGCATGTTGTGGTTGTACCCTATAAAACAATACTGGTGGTACAGTATTTTTAATTGATGATACTGATTAACTAACAGCAAATGGGTTGTAACATAGATGGCTGCATTCCTCATGGCATTACTGACCTGAATGTCAGCATTTAGCTTCAGCTGTCTTGCCTAAGCATGGATCGTGTAGTTTGAATCTTAAAGAATTCTTTAATTAAGGTGGAAATTCCAGTGTGCCTAGAAATCAATTTATGAAGAATTTTTTGTACCATGAACTAATACAATGAAAGCAGATTCTGTATTAATTACTGTTCTGCATTTAAACAGATGGTGTTCCATTTATTAGAGAATGGCCACAGTTTATTAAGTCTGATGTGTGCTACATTGGAACTATATATTATTTTGGCTGGGTTTTATTAGAAAAATTTAGTAGCTGAAATAATTGATTTCTACTCAAAATATTTTCTAAAAGTCCTCCTAGTAGATGAGGAACAAGTTAATGTATGGTTGTTTGATATTAAACACAACTTTACATCAGGAGACTTAAATTATATCTTGCACGTTTAACTTATGTTGTGGCTTCCAAATAAACATTTATACTGTAACTTTGAGTAGAGATGATATTGATTGGGTAGCTTCTGATGTATGGAAAGTTTTCTTTCGTCTAGATCAGGTCATTTGTCTTCAAAATACAACATAGTGAATTCTTTATCAGTAGTTTGTATACTGCATTCTCTATTTAGCAGATCCCTCTGTAATACAACTGTTTGTGAACTAGAAGATTGTACTCTAGTACACTTGTAATTTTTAGCATTTAAGATATCAATATCTGCTGTTGCTTTTTTGTTTCTTGCAGGTATGTCAGAGCAGAAGTACTTGCTGGTTTTGTAAATGGCTTATTCCTCATCTTTACAGCATTCTTCATTTTTTCTGAAGGTGTTGAGGTATGTTATGAAGTCAATTGCACTAGCAATTGTGATATCTATTTGCAGGACATAGTGGGGATAAAATTATTTACTTTGATTATGTTCATGATTGGTTAAAAATCTGTGGCATGGAGATTAGGTCAATTTGAAATTGCTGTTTTGTAACCCAGCTTTTTCAGTGTATCTATACTATCTTCTTGAATAGTGTAATTTGACTATATGTGAAGATTCTGTGCAATTTACCCTGTCCTTTTTTCAGTTAAATAAGTTGTGGAGAGATCTTTACTTCTCATTGTTAAAGGGTGAATAAGATCAAGAAAGGCAGACTAAACTATGAGTTCACAGGAGAGAAGTTAAACACAAGAAATGGAACTGCATTCTGTGTAGAAGTCAGAGTATCTCGTTAAAGGAAGAACATTATTTTCCAAATCTTGAAGTCTGATATAAATAGAAAATAGTAATAGCTTTAAGACTTAATGTCACTTTTCTTGAATTTTGTTCATAAGAGGTTCAGGTGATAATTTCAGGATGAAAATTCAGATATCAAGGGTGTCTGCACTGAAGTGAGGCAGCATTAAGAGTAAAATAAACAACAGATTCTGATCAGCTTACTTTAATGCTTTTGGTTTTTAATGGGAGATGCACTACCATTTTCTTTTAAACTTCTAGTTCAGAATGCATTCTAGTGGTTTGGGGATTTTTTAATTGAGAAAACTTCAAAATTTTACATCTGCTGAAAGATTCATTGTCTTGCCTGTACCTTTCATCCCTATCCCTGTGGACAGGTGGTGAATGTTTCTTTCCCCTGTCAATAGCAATTTGCACTTTGCAGCACTTAACTTCAGATGCAAATTTTGTTAGGCCTGTAAAGGCCTAGTGAAAATGTCTTCAAGAAGAAAGTAGGGTAAAAAAGAATAAAAAAATAAGAATTAATGTAGATTTTAGAAGTTTTCAGAAATGCCACAATTTGTTTGCAGTCATCATTTCATTCCCCTTATCCCCTCACCCTCTAGAATACCCTGTGGTATTCTAGACTCTTGGAAATTGTTTAGCTGACTTCAGCAATCCACTTATAATAATAAACTTGAATGTGTTGAGCCACATTCCACAGTGTAATGAAATCTTATAATAAATGTTAGCTAGACAATCAGAATATTCTGCTACACTTGCACAGCTCTAATAGTAAAACTTCAGTTTCAGATAGTAAGGATTGTCTGTATACCATCCCAAAAACTGAAAGTCCTCAGTACTTTCTAATTATGTCTCTATATATGCCTGTTTATATGAGAATGCTTCTCTGTCTAAGCAGTTTTTTCAGTGCCTTTTAATAATGTAAAGAAATTGTAAAACGCTGCATTCTTGGTTTGTTGTTTTGTTTTGTTTTAGAGAGCACTTGAGCCTCCTGATGTGCATCATGAGAGACTTCTTCCTGTTTCTATCCTAGGATTCATTGTAAATCTTATAGGAATATTTGTTTTTCAACATGGAGGTCATGGGCATTCACATGGCTCTGGTAGGATGCCTACAATTCTCAATACTGTTTCCTTTTCTGTCATACAGTGTTACAGGACCTTATAATCCTCCAATGAGAGCCCCAGAATTACATTTTAGTGTCTTTTTAGTGGCAATCTTAGCCAAATGAGTATGTGACTTGTTGCAACATATGTATTGCCATACATGTTTCAGCACTGGCCTTGGTATGTCATTATGGTGTTTCTTTTGTTAATTAACTGGAAGACCTAGAACTCTAGAACCTGCTTTCTGGAACATGCACTCCAATGCACCTTATTGGAAGATATTTCCAGGGTTCCTTTTGGACAAAATTATTCTGGAGTTAAGGGAGGTCTTGGCTGGAACGATTACTAAACAGTGTGTGAACCAAATTTTGAGTATGGGATGATTCAGCTTCATGTGCTTTTAAGCTTAGTGTCTTTTAAATTTAAATGCAGAACTGATTTGCCTAAATATATGTGGTAAACATTTTGGTTTTTTTCTCTGCAAAGATAATTCTCTGCAAAGATAAAGTATCTCTTTCAGCTTAGCACACAAACTTAAGGGACTGGTGGAAGAAGAGTCTTTAGTTTTTAAACAGCATTTTAATCTTTAATTTTTAATATGTGAACAATAGCCAATTTCTGGTTTCTTAAAATATTAATTTTAATGTGCTTGTATCTAATTATGTGTGCATTTTCCAAATTGTGCTACAAGTATAGCATGACTTGTCTTGGAAGCGGAAACGTATGAAAGTATTTGACTTCTCAGGTATATAGTTTGTATGGCTGCACAGAGTAGATTTTGATGGCAAACAGCTTGTTTTAATTTTCTTTAATTTTCTTAATTTATTTTAAACCATACCTTAAGATGACCTAAAAAATTAATGGGTTTCAGGTAGCTTAGAAACAAATGTAAGGGTCCTTCTGTTCAACACTTAAATGTATACCCTGATGATGATATTTATTTATAGGGCATGAACACAGCCATTCTCTATTCAATGGGGGTCTCAGCCATGGGCACAGTCACGGAGGTCACGGTCACAGCCATGAGCATAAACATGCCCAAGGACACACTCATGATCATGGGCATAGTCATGGACACTCTCAAGGTCAGGCTTGTTGCCATGGTAGGTACTTGGTTAATGTCATAGGCTACCTTTATTCAATTTAAATTTGTTATTAGTTATTTACTGGGAAAACAAAAAAAAAGAGGATGCTGGCAGCTTGTTTTGACCACACATGGAAGTAGCATGCAATGCCACTGACTTTTTTTGTGACTCATATTGGTAAATGCTGTTTTACTTGTAGTAAGTTCAGTGTTAGTTTTTAAAGGATTTTGCTTTACCTACATTTTCTGAATGTTCACTGTTATGTGTTGGAAGAAGATAAAATAGATGCATGCTACAGCATGAAGTTTGTTGTAAAGTGTTTTCTCAGTTTTGCATTAAAATCAATAGCCAAAGTTAAGCTAGTTAGTGTTCTTCATTTGAATGATTTTACAGATCAAGGTATTAGGAAAGATGAGCAAGCAATTTTACTTTGCTTGTTTAGGGACTGATGTGCTATACTTTGTTTGTGATCTCAAATATAAATTTCTCCCCATCTCATGTAGTTGTAATCTGTTTTAAAGCTGATTATGAAAAAGGTATCTGGTATCTTAACTGTGCTTAAATCTTTTCTATGAAGACAAACAATCTGTGAAGATACATGCATGCAGAGTATGATCAGTAGCCTTCGCTGTGGGAGCAGAGGCAGTGTGGTTGCTACTTACTAGAACCATGTGAATGAAATCCTTATTGTGATACAGGGTTGTCAGTCCTTCCTGCCTGAGCCACAAACCAGAATCTGGAGTGACTGAAAATGTGCATGTTCAGAGTGGAGAATAGTGTGGTAAATTGCAAAAAGGAGGTGACAAATAGTATGGAGAATTTACTGGTCCCTTCCTAGCAGAAATTTGGTGCCTGTTCTCCAAATGTTCTCTTGGAGTTTGTTTGGAAAGTAGGAGCTCCCCTCTCCTTCCTATTCCTTGCTCTCCCTATGCCCCCCACCCCAGTGAAACAGCAATCTGTTTTGTGCAATTTGATATTGAAATCAACTTGGATAAATGATTACATTTCTTCACTTGAAGTAATTTTCTATGCTTGAACAAGTTTTTCTTAAAATACCTTTCCGATGTCTTCCATGGAGATGTTGATCTGCTTGGATGACAGGATTATTTTTTACTTATTCTACATTCTCCAAGCCTTATCCTTGTTGTTGTATATAAGGTTTAAATACTTACCTAGGGAAAGTATTTCTTGCTGGAAATATGTTTTTACTTTTCTTGTTTGTATGTATAGCTTGTATTCTTGAGGGGGGGGCTTATTTCCCTAAATACTGGTCTTATTTCTCTTGGTTGTTTTCATTAAAAAACAAATGTTGATTTTTTTAATTTTTATATTTACATATAAGAAATGTATTATCCAAAGTGATATTTTAAAAAAAAATGTTCTAAGACTTTTAACTTAATTATGATGATGTTAAAACAGTAGCTAGAGTAAAAGCTAGTCATTTAGAGCACCTTGTTATGTTCAAGAGATTTCAGAAAGGAAGACCATAACAATATACTACTAGAGAGAGCATTTGTGTAGGTTAATGTGCCAATAATTGTCTTCACAGATGACCACTCTCTTCAAGGGATGGCTGGATCCAGCAAACAGATTTTACAAGGTATAATCAGAATAAGTATAGTGGTTAATTTTATTCGGATCTGCCTGCCTGTTACTGTTTGTCACACATCTGTTTTAGGGTGCCTCTGGGTAAATGCTACATTTTTCGTAGAGAAGTTGTTTTATTAACTCCCATTCCACTTGTAAACAGAGTAGTGTCATATGCTGTGCATAGCTAGGCCTTGAGATATTCACTTAAATCTAAATATAATGCAGTGTCAGCTCAGTTTAAAAGGGAAATTGGAAAAACTGGGGTTCAGCTTCTATTAATGATGCTAAAAAATCAAATAGCGAGTGGTTGAAAGCAGGAACCTAAGGAGCCTAATTGCAGCATATGCTCTAGAAAATGAAAAACAGTGTTATTAGGATAGAATCTGCAAATGCCTTATGCTTATTGCAGCATATGCTCTAGAAAATGAAAAAGAGTGTTATTAGGATAGAATCTACATTTGAAAAATGCAGATTTGAAAAATGCTGATTGTTATAATTTTTAAGGGGTTACCTGAGCTTAAAAGCTGCATTTTATCAAACTATTGCAGTTGGTTTAGACTAGGTGGTAAGTACTTGAAGGAGCTGCAGTCTGTTATCTCCTGAGCATCAATGTAAATACATTGCCAGTAATTTAGATTGAGTTTTGAGTACTGATTAATTCCTTTAGGTGTTCAAAAGTTAGAGGGAGAAAATTATGTAATGTTAGAGGTAGTTATTATTTGGCATACCCTAATATGCATACTATTTTCTTTTATTGATTGATATTTCTGGCTTATTTGTTTGCAGTCCTTGAAAAAGAACATCAACCTCTTCCAGAATTTCTAATTTACTCTACTATGCATGTGTGTTTCAGTACTTCAGCAGAAGATATTTGCAAGTTGGTTGTTTCATGAAAGGCACATTTTAAGAAGACTCAATTTTATATAATTTTATTTAAATTTTTCAATATTGTGGTGGATTGGGTCTGGCTAGCCTTTGAGCACCCAGCAGCTGCTTGCTCAGCTCCTGCCATAGTATAGGGAAGAGACTTAAAAGAGAGAACTAATTTTGGATTGAGATAAAGACAAATTACTAGGTGAAGGGGAAAAAAAAAGGGAAAACAAATAAAAAAAAACCCCAAAACAGAACAAAAAAACCCACCCCAAACTAAACTCCCACAAGTGATGGAAAAAACTGCACCTCAGTTTTACTGCTGTGTGGTGTGACATGGTATGGAACATCCCTCTGGTCAGTTAGGGTCAGCTGCCCAGGCTGTGTAGCCTCCCAGCTCCTTGCCCAGCCCAGCATACTTGCTGTGGGGACAGAGCGAGAAAGAGGCCTTGATGTTGTTCAAGAGCTGTTTGCAGCAGCTAAAAGGTTGGTTTGTGCACTTTTAGTGCACTTTTAGTCGGAACACAGCATCACACAGGCTGCTGTGAACTCCATCCCAGCCAGACCCCTATGCAAATGCACACTGGGAAAAATCACTGAAGAGCTGATTGATACTTGCGTGTTTTTGTGAGGAGGGATTATCCGAGTCTGGATACTTGTCTTGAAAAAGCTGCTTCTGAGTGACTATTCCTGACATTGCCAGCAGAGAGCTCCAGAGGCTAAATTTTAGCTAGTGTCAAAGAGCTTGTTTGTTTGGCTTTGAAGGTAACATTATTCTTCAAAATAAGTGAAGCTGTTCATGTTTGCAGTATTCTTAAAATCATTTGTCTTGGATTTCTTTGCCAGAGAACTTCTACAAGATGTTTCTGATAGAGCAGCAGCATCTTTCAAAGTCTTGTAGAGCTGTTTCTGTTAACAGTCGTACCTTATGTAGTACTTTTCAGTGTCTGTAGGTGTCAGGGAACACGAGTTTCTTCACAGTAATATGGGTGGGTATAGAATGAAAAAAAATTAGCAGCATCTCTTAATTACTGCAGAAGTTGATAGCCATGCCATGAAATGCCCTTTACTGCTAAGTACAGAAAATAATGTAAATTTTTCAAATAGTGTATATTCTACAAATATGTTGAAATTCTGTGATCACCTTTTGGTGTTTGACCAGAAATTGACCCCAAATTGAACAAGCATACATCATGCTATCTAGCTATTGCAGCTCTGCTCTGTAAACTTTGAAATACTCCATTGGCTTTAAGAATACCAAGTTGTAATGATGCCAATTAATCTTTTATAGGTGTATTTCTACACATTGTTGCAGACACCCTTGGAAGTATTGGTGTAATCATATCTGCTATACTGATGCAAAACTATGGTCTAATGATAGCAGATCCTATTTGTTCAATGCTGATAGCACTACTTATAGGTGTAAGGTAAGCATTGATATCACTATTTGATAATATTTTCAATGCTAGTTACAGAATGAATTGCAGCTCAGATTAAAAGGTTTGTTTCTTACGTTAATGATTTACATTTGGTTTTCCTCCAAGAATGATATGTTGCCTCTGCTGTGTACAGCCATCCTATCTTTCCTTTCCATTTCTACAGCTACAGTTTTGGCCTTAAATCTGCATATTTTACCCCTGTTTGCATAATACTACAAAAATGTCTTTCAGGTTCAAACTGTAGAAGGATTCCTCTCTGTATTTAGTGCACGCTTATGTAAACCAATGTACTCCAGTAAATGGAGCAGAATGGCTTCAGGGCAGCAGAGTTGAGCCTGCTGGCACAGGATGTGCCCTTGTCCTTGACAAATCAAGGCTGGTAATTTTTATTTTTTTGTCCAGTCAGAACTGTCTTTTTGTTTGTACTTTTATTCTCAAATGTCCGTATTCTTTTTGAGATCTGATGGAAATACTTCAAGAAGTTCTGGGCTTTCCCAGCTGTTGCTTACCAAAGTCTCTATAAATGGGAAGCTCTTTGGATTATACTGGACAAGCAAATGTGTTGTTCAGTGATGCTGTTATTGAGGCGTTTCTGGCAGTAGTTTCAATAGGGCAGAGTGCCACAACTCCAGCTACAACCTGAAAAACTTTGTCTCTTCAGCAGTGGTGAATGTCACCTGATTAACTGCAGCTACTTATGCTTGTACCATATATGGCATGTTTGAACCATATGCATGACAACATTCACAGAATTTTTGATATGAATCTCCCTATGTATCAGAACAGGGCAACATGCCTCAGAAACTTAAATGCCTACAGAAATTTCTGTTCTAGAGATGACCATTAAATTACTAGTTTAATATAAACAGTATTTTTACTTAAACCTCCTGTTATTTCATAAAGAGCAAATTATTACCAACTAATTCTAATTCTGAAATCTCAAAAAAAGAGAAATAAAATGTGCAGATTACCAAGGGGCAAGAAACTATTGCTGAAGTAATAGCTGAGTAAAACATAGGTTTCCATGTCATTTGCATTTTAAGGGTCTGTCTTTGTGTGCAGCAAAGTACATGTGCACTGCTGAGAAGAAAATACCACATGAATAAGAATTGGTTTTGTCTTCCATTCATATAGAAGTTGGCAAAATACTGTCTTCCATAATATAGCTTTCATAGTAAAGCTGTTTTTAGGTATTCTAGCACAACTAAGAGGAATGTCTGAGGTCCATATTCTATGATGAAAATCCTGGAGAAATTCAGTTAGATGTGTCTTTTGATCTGCAACTGGACCTTAGCCTGAGACATTAATTGTTGGTTCATGATGCTGTAAATGACTACAAGAATCATTATGCTGAGTGTGGTCAGCTGCATCATGGACAGCAGAAGCAAGCCTGCATTTTTTGCAGACTGGCAGAGCTGTGGAACAAACACTAATTGTAGGGTTTGTGTGTTAATTTTTTTAAAGAAGTCTGACAGACTTTTAACTACTCGCAGCTTTGCTTGAAATGCACTTGAACAAGATGACAAACAAGATGCCAGGCAATTTCAAATGGATATTCTTTGAGAGCTTGAGTCACCTTTTCTATTGTTTGACTTTAGTAATCTTCATTTACACTAATGGGCATAAAAGTATTATTTATTCTGCCTTATTCTTCACTTTGCTGTGTATGTCAAATGCTCATTCAGAATCAATGCAAAAGGTTTTTCAGAGTTTCTCATGAGGTGATCTTCTGTACTGGTAATGGAAGGAGCCAACTGATGACTACTGAGATATATAGTAGTTTTGTCTTTAACCTTTTCAAGTCACTTAAATCTAACCTAAGGAAAAGAAATCAGAAAGACTTTAGACTGATAGTGGCAAGAGCTATGTCTAGTTTGGGGTTTTTTTTATTTCCTGTTTACCTGAGGGGTAAACAGCCTGTGGGTTTGGGGTGGGGAGGAGGTAGATGTTCAATATCTAGTGTAGGAGGATTCCTGGTCACTTACATGGACCTATTTGCAATCTTGGTAAATAACTTCTTTGGGGAATTTGGCCTTTGGGGAGTTTGACCATTTGGCCTTAACTAATTGTCTGCTGTTCCAGAGATATATGTGTCAATTTTCTATGTGTAGAGTAGCCCACTTACGTTCCTTTTGCTACTTAAACTAACCTAAGGTAGAGTGGGATAAAAGTATATGTGTGCATCAACAAGTGGACCCGTGCATGTATGTTTAAGAATCATAGAATGGTTTGGGTTGGAAGGGACCTTAAAGATCATCTAGTTCTAACCTTGCTTCATGGAATGTTAGATTCTACTCGATCAGGTTGCTCAAAGCACCATGCAGCCTGCCATTTAACAGTTCCAATGAGGAAGCATCTGTAAGGTCCATGGGCAACCTGTGCCAGTGTCTTACCTCCCTCACTGTGAAGAATTTCTTCCTAATATTTAATCTGTATCAACCATCTTTTATTTTGAAAGTGTTACCCCTTGTCTTAACCCAATGTGGCCTTTTAAAGAGTCCCTCTTCCAGCTTTCCTTTAGGCCTCATTCAGGTATGGGTGGGAGGGGGTCTATACAGTGTCTCCGGAGCCTTCTCTTCTCCAGGCTGAACTACCCCAACTTCCTCAGGCTCTCTCCCAGGGGGAGCTTTGTCACCTCTCTGACCATCTTCATGGGCCTCCTCCAGACTCACTCTAATAAATCCATGCTCTTCTTGTACTAGGGTCTCCAGAACTGGACACAATATTCCAGGTGGGGTCTCACGAGCAGAGCAGAATCACCTCCCTTGGCCTGCTGGCCACTCTTCTTTTGATACAACCCAGGGTACAGTTGGCTTTCCGGGTAGCAAGGGCACATTGCTAGCTCATGCTGAGCTTCTTATCAACCAACACCCCAAGTCCTTTTCCTGGGGACTGTTCTCAACCCGTTCTCTGCCCAGCCTGCTATTGTGCTTGGTAATGCCCCAGCTTGTGTGCAGGACCTTGCACACAAAATGTTAATTTCCATTTTAATTACCCGCTTAGACTTCTGATTTTACATTAAATGTAATAATTATTAATTGATGACCTAGAGCAGGCAATACTCTCCTTACTGTTGTTAATGTAACCTAACAGCTCTTAGTGGGAGGAAAAACATGTGAATCTTCTTCTATGTCTTTGAATACTCTGAATTTTAAAGTAAAGTGGTTGAAATGTCAGAATCTGTATGGCAATGCTTCTTTTCTTGGCTGTCAACTTGTTATTTGTGCAGGAGACTTCTTTTCTAGCAGAGTGTCTTTTATGTGTGTCTATCTTTGAGCTCTTGTGCTGGCCTTTTTTCACTTGCTCTCGAAGGCCAAATTCCCCTAGTGGATTAATACTTTTCCGTAGTACAGGGCTGTTTCTATCATCAGGAAGGTTTCTTGTGAAACAGCTGTGAATATTGCAGATGGCTTCGTGAGTGTGAATCTAAGGTCATGCTTGGAGAGTGGTCAGACTTGCATTTCTTCTCAGATAAACAGGATATGCTGTTCTGAATGTTACAGTGTAGAAACCCCACACTTGTATGTGAAAATGAAGTATATATTGTATCACCAACTTGCAGCTTTTTTATTCTGTAAGATACTATGATACAAGTAGTACAAAGTAATCTAGAAAAGTAATTAGATTAAAATGGAAGAATACAGATGTTGAATTTGGTATCCATTACTGGATTTGTGATAGCATTTATGGTATTTTGGTATTTTGCTCTGCCTTTCTAAAAATAACCAAATTCATGTATTCAACTACCACAAAGAACTTTCAGGTTCTCAACTCTAGCTGTTTCATTATCTGAGTATGTATTGAAATTTTCTTGAAATTGAAAATGATTCTCAATTATTTTGCCTCAAATTTTACAAAAATAACTACTTTGCATTTCAATTTCATAATTTTTCTGATTAAACATAGTTTAAATAAAAAAGATATACCAGTATTTCTGCATTAGTATCTTACATTTTGCATGTCCAAGCAAATATTTAATCAAAATGTGGATATTGTAGTGCAGTTAAATTTTTAGTGTACTTTAAGGTCATTAAGTAGGTGTTGCAATTTAAATCAGTGCAGTAAGCTGTGTTTTTGTTGAAAGTCTGATTAAGCTATTTTCATTAGATTTCCTAGGTAGTTCATTAGATATTAAATAGAAAACACGTGCATTTTAGGAATGTGTATAGAAAATTTTGCGTAGTCATTTTGCTGAGTTACTCTAGTCTTACCTACTATTAGTAAGTCTTTTTCAGTTTTCTGATACAGTGGCAACACATGCCAAAAATACCTGTCTAGGATGACTAAAGAACTTATCATTGCAGCATAAAACTGTACAGCCTCTAATTTGTAATCTGTTTTGTGCAGATGCACAAAGGGTTGAGCAGTGCCTCTTCACAGAATTCAAGCAGTGCTTTTAAATTCAAGTAGTTGAGCCTTCCTCTAGACAACATCTCTAATTAGTGCAAATTGTCAGCTGTTGACACAATTGCTCTGTGTTGCTCCTTCACTGAGGCTGTTCTGAGGTGGTACATTCTCTGCCTAACTCCTTGTGCAGAACATTGTGGCTGCGCAGTGGAAATCAGGTGTAGGGTTCTTCTGAGGGTGTTTTCACTGACAAATAAATACACTCTGAAGCTTAGTGGGAGCTGAAATCAGGTAGCTGTTACTAGAGTATAAAGAGGTGAGGTCAGTCACCTCTCCTTAGTAGCCTATGACTGCTCCATATCCCAGTAAAAGCTTGTCTTCAGTAGAAAGAACGATATTACTAATACCTGTTACATCTCATGCAAAATTTATCTTTTTGGAGGAAGGAAAACAGTCCACACATTGCTGTTCTGATATAGAGAGCCAAAGCATGAAGGCAGATATAGAAAGCTGTGTTTTCATCACTTACGTATTTTTCTGTTGAGAAGAGGGCTTGGTAGTTTGTGGTTTGTCAATTGTAGGGCTATTTTCTGTAATCTTTAAAGAAAAACCTCTGCTTCATCAATCTGTGGCCACTTTGGAAGGTTGAAGCTGGTGTGGGTGGGGGTTTGTAGCTTTTGAGTGTTCCTGGTTGCTACCACTAATATCTGGTGAATCTTTCTTTGATTACTTTCTGTACTGTGTCACAAAAGTGTCAGTTTAGTTAGAAAGAATAAATAGGACATGCTTCAAACAGATGAGTCTGTTTTATTAGCATTTAAGTTTGGATATTTTTTGTTTTGTTTTTTCAAATGCTTGGCTGTTCCATAGTTGTTGAGGTAGACACTCTTCAAATTTTTCCAAGGTATTTTCCTCATAATTTAGTATTAACAATTTCTGATAACAAATTCCCAAGTTTCTAAACCATTTTTTAAATTTAAGTGCTCATTTATTCTGTAACCTTAGGCTTCTAAGCCTTATTCTGAAATGTTGAACCAATTTTAGTATTTCGATCAGCTATAGTAATCAACCAAAAGCTGCAATTCCAGTCTGAAGCAAGAAGTTTGTCTGAAACCACTATTTGAGCCACATGTTTTTGGCAAGCCACTGTAGACTAAATATGATACCATGTTGGACAGAGCATGCAGACTGCTTATTAAGTGGTCAAAGAAATGAGGCAATTTACTTCAGTCATCTGGTGAAGTTGTTTCCATGGGTTACATCATTTTTACATAAGGTCTAGAACAGCTTGAACATGAAAAAATATGCTAGAGCCTTAGGGGAGGAAATACCTAAAGTTTGGGGTGTATGCCTCAAATGTTTGGGCCATAGCACTCACATGCTTGTTATTGGTGGTGTAAGTTCTGAAATAGGCTGACAATCTTGGCACTGCAGATGTGTATGGGGGCTGGAAAAAAGGACTAGACTTTGAAATATGGCTGTAGCTTTTTAACCATGGTATTTGAAGAACTATAGGTGGTCTTGAGACTTATCAGTGTTTGTTGACTTTCAACAAAATCAATTACAAGTATACTCTAGTTTCTATAGTGCTGAGAGCACTAAATGGTTTTCCTGCTTGACTACAATGACTGTAAAGTGTTCTTTACCCTGGAACTGTTTCCAGCCTTGCTGTCCAAGACCATGACAATGCCACAGTCTCCTTATTTGTGCCTACAAAAACAGCCACATAAACAGGATGGGACTGGAACAAGCATGAGCATTATCTGAATGTGATGCAAGTTGATTAAGAATCTGATGCTTTCACTTTTCATTATAGCCATGCATCATAGTGGCGGGATGGATTTATCAGTTTCATGTCAATAGCTTTTATCTTTCGGAACACCTTTCACTTACTCTGTAACAGTGTTTGTGGAAGTGCAATGTGCTGCTAACTCATTTTGCACACATCAGCCACTTCTGCTGTTACGGATTTTGTAGAGGATATGTTCATGTCCTAAGTCCTGGTGCAAGGCAGTGCCTCTTTCAGATTCCATTGTCTTGTGAGAGAGTGTGATATTTTAGATTCAAAACTTGGTAATCAGAGATCATTGGAAAATTGTCTGCTTTAGCAGCAAAGTTTACAGAGTGCTTATGCATGAAAAAACTCTCTGCTTGGTGAAAGTTCAGTATTATTATTTTCCTCAGTAATTTTTTTGTAAATTAAAAAAATAAAAGGAAGTAGCAGTGCAATACTTGCTGCAGAGACAACCAGATGTATTTTGCTCTAATGACTAATCAAAAAAAAAAAAATAAAAAGGAAACCTTGGTCAAGTTCTCTAACTACATTTTCAGCCTCTTTGGTATTGTTATATTTCTTGGTGTTTTCTTCAGTCACATGAGAGGGAACTAATGTGTCTAATGCCTCCTGGTGATTAAGTAATGCTGGTTTTCAGTTACCGTTTAGGGGAAAAGTATATTTGTGGATTTGGGGTTTTTAACTAAAGGTTTTGTACTTTGGTAGTATGTGTGAAAAATTGAAAACCTAAGACATAAAGAAAACTGAATTCTATAGTTTGTCACATTAGTTTGGCTTACAGTAAAAGTTTGCCTTAAGATGGTGTCCTTTTGGATGCAGAGATGAGTGCATGGGCTTCTATGCTCAGACAGTATTTGTGATGGCATAAGACATCACTGCATCTGTCTTTTGGCCTTTTCAGCTTTTCAAAAGATAAATTTGTTGCTAACCACTGTGTCTTAAGTTAGAGGAGAGAGGTGTGACCTAGAATGCAATTCAATTTTTCCCTACAGTATCAAGCCACATCCTGATTTACATCTATTTGGACTTTTAAGATGTTGCTGCTCCTGTTAAACATTTTTAGTTTTAGCCTTTTTGTGAATTCTGGATAAAAGGGTAACTTGTGCAACTTTTTGGCAAAAAACTTGCACAGGAGGTTTCTCTCTTAAAGCTTTAGTGTGAAGCCATTGCCAAAACAGGACAGGTGAAAATTTCTAAGCTGTATTATCTGCTGTAGGAGTGGAGAGTCTTTCCCCATTTGCCTTCTTGTACATGAGTTGATTTTGAACTAATGGTTCCAATATGTGCTGCTTAAGACTGCACCTTGTTGCCTGGTAAGGAAACACAGTCTTTGGTGCTTGTATACACTCTGCTGATTGCATAGACTTAACATTGGAAGCTAAATTTCTTAGGCACCAAGGTTCTCAGAATGAAGCAGGTCTTAATTTTTAATCCTTCTTCAGCTGAAGAGCTCTCTAACAGGGTATTGACTTCCTCTTTTCAATGTGCATCCTGTTCCGGAATGAATCAACAAGTTTCACTGACCAAATCCTTTTTTAGGTTGATTTAGCACGCCCATCCATCTAGTCTGAGATTTTTGTAGGCTGTCTCATCAAATCTCCTACTTGCCAGTTAATTTCCATTCCTTCAGATATTGTTCACCATTTTTGTCGTACAAGACAAATAAGTTCTGCAGATCAGACTGTTTTTTTTTTTAAGATGTCTTTCAAGGATTGTTTTCACTCTTAGTGGCTCCAGTAAAGAGGCAAGCTCCTACATTCTCCATTCCTTTAGTGCTTTTCCTGGGAAAAAATGGGCAGCTTGTACATGTGTTTTTGAAGTCTTTGGATGCATATATTAGAGGGGCCTTGCTAAATTTATGGGGATGCAGTCTGTACGCAAAAAATCTTGTATACAGTTTGCATCCTGATTTTGTATATTAGTCTTTCAAGGTTTTTATTAAGAAGCAAACCAGCATTTTAAATAGTGAGTTAAACTGAAATCAATTCAGCAATTGAGTATTTTGGCAGCTTCCGCTCCCTTTGATGTAATGCTTGTGACACGGACATTATCTAGTGAGATGGGTCCATTGATAAGAGAACCTTTTTCCATAAACTTCTGTAATCCACTGTCTGTACAATGTGACACTCCAATTAAGCTTCCTTTGGACAGATTGACAATTTTTGCATTGCTAAATGTTTAATTGTCTTGGTGACAAGGTCCAGTTTAGTCAACTCCTGACTGCCCCTAATTGCTTCTTCCTATTTCTGATCTTGGTAGCAGTGCTGCTTCATGAGGCCATGTGATGGAGTGCATCAGGCAATGAATTTGGCTGGAATAACCAGTGTCTGTAAGGAGACTTTATTTTAGGGTGTTTGTTTTCCCAGAGACTCATTAGACAAGTAACGTGCCCTCTAGCTCCCTCTCACACAAGGGGGATTAATTTAGGAGTAAGCTGAGTAGTCCATCAGACAGCACTGCTTCCATGAACAAATGGAACTCTCTCTCTGAAAATGGAAAGGAATGGTATGGTCCTCCTGATCACTGTCTGCAAATCCCCAGCTAGTCAACACAGTGCATGCCACATCACTTCATGAGATTTTTAAACAAAGATGACTTTGCTGTAACAGAAAACCCAGTAATTTCTTACAAATGTTTTCTGGTTGCTTTTTATGACATGACTTCAGTGTACTCCAGCTGTGATGCCAGTGCTGAACACTGAAATTCAATGCAGTTTCTGAAAAATATCATTGCTTTTGGTCTGGAGTGTTAGGTGGTTGTAATTCTCTTGAAATTAGATTGCTAATTAAGTTTCAGTATTGAGCTATAGACACTAGTCATACTCTTGAGAGTTTTAGAATGCTCTACTGAGCCAAACACTACTCATTAAAGAAAAGAAAAAATCACCAGACTGAATACTTAAGAGTATGCATTTTTAATGGTAGCTTCTAGGTGTGGGGTTGCTGTTTTCCTAGGTTTATTTAAAAAAAAGAAAGTAATAATAATAGAGTATTAAATGTCATCTCAGTTGACAGATTAAAACAGACCGTTTGGCCTGGAGGGAACCTCTAATTGCTTCCAAATGTTTATTCCTTGAACTTGGATGAGACCCTACACTTAGTTGGCTCCAAGAATGTGCTAAGTTGTCTGTTTCTGAGAAAATAAATTTGTTGTAGCTGGACTGGTTCATAGTAATTTTATTTTATGATTTCCCCATTATTATATTTCTTTGTAAAAAAAATATGCCTTAAGCCAAACAAACCCCATTTCAGATGCATATTTTTATGGTTTGTTGTGAATTATTGCCATTGAAGGAGGATTTGAGCTCTACTTATCAGCTGCTTTATCATATAACTTTCAAAAAACTTCTCAAATTCCATGATTAAACTGTTAAATGTTTTGTGATTATCCATCAGCTATCTTTCTGGAAAATCTGGGGGGAAAGTAAACTTGCCTTTAGCACAACCCCATAGAAATTTTGTCAGTCCTTTTATGGAATGTTATTTTGCTTTTTGTTCTGCATCTTTTGAAAATGTAGTAGGTAACTTCCTTCTTTTTCTTTCCAGTATTGTTCCACTTTTGAAAGAATCAATTGGAATTTTGATGCAACGAACTCCTCCTTCCCTGGAAAATGCCCTTCCTCAGTGCTACCAGAGGGTGAGCTCTTAAGCCGTTTTTGCTTCAGATCAAGCTGCTGACTGAATGAGCCCCAACTGTGTGTATGAGAATATTTTGTGATATTTTCCAAGTAATACCTGTGAAACGTTCCTTAGATTGTACAAACGGAGGTACCAGTTTGATTCTTATCTTTCCAAAGACCTAAATTGTATGTAGCTTCACCTCTGTGTTTTAAAACATGCCATGTTATTTTAAACAAATAGATCCTCTCCAAGTATTTGATGCTTTTCCTCTCCAAGTATTTGATGTGGAATCAAATCTTTCTCTGTTTCGTTCAGTTTTTATCTCCCTCAAAATCTAGTTCTTAGCAAAATTTAAGTGGACTAACACTTGAAGTGTATTTATAAGTACATAGATGACTCCAGATATGATCTCTCCCAGCACTCCTGTTTAACTTATCTATTACTATGTTGTGAGCTGAACATTTGAACCACCTTTGCAATGTTACAAAGCACTTGTAGGAGTGCCATCTCTCTTCAGGAAGCTAGGGGACTGTAGTTGTCCCGTGCAGGGTTTGCTAAAATTAGACAGAGGAAAAAGAAGGGTTTTATCAGGGCAAAGCTAAGCCCTCACAAAATATTTATGGAAGTGCTGTTATATTCCTACTAATAGGTAGACTCTTACAAATTATTTTATGGGAAAATTCTTGCATTTGCAAAAACTGATGATTTAATTGATCCCTTTCAAATTCAGTTACTGACAGTTCTCTCTTGGACAGAACTGTTTTCAGAAATGGTTTCAGTGAAATATATGTAGAACATAGATGCAAAGAGATACACATCCATTACACATATATACAATCTGTATGTTTTCACATTCCTTATAATTACTGAGATACTAATAAGGAACTTAAGTGAAATATCTCAAATTGCACAGTGAACTAGAGGTAAAAGAGTGTATTGGCTTTTAAAGTATTGTCTGTAGAACTTAGTAAAGCTAAATATTTTCTGAACTTTATTTTTTTAAATTTTTTAAAAAATTTTATTTTATTTTTTAAAATTTGCTTGTATTTGTAGGTGCAGCAGCTGCAAGGAGTTTACAGTTTACATGATCCACATTTCTGGACCCTCTGTACTGATGTTTACATAGGGACTTTGAAATTACTAGTAGCTCCTGATGCTGATGGAAGGTGGATTCAAAGCCAAACTCATAATATTTTCACTCAGGTATGTCTCATCAGTGGAAATCACATCTAAAAGTCTAAATTGTCTGTTACATGATCATTCGCACAAAGAAAAATTAAATGTTTCTGGTCTTGGTATCTTGTTTTGGAAAGCTTCTATGCTGCAGCTGCATTGAAAAATTTCAAAATACTAAGTAGTGTAGACAGAATTGTTGTACATCTCTGAATTAGTTTTTGATACCACTCAGTGGAGATAGCAACTGCAGTTGTGTAGGGTGTATCAAATTAAGTTGAAACCCTGTGTGAGGAACCAAGAGAATAGATGAGACTTCCCTCAAGGCAGGGCTTGTGACTACAGACTGATCCTATGCAAGTTTTTCACTGTGCTGTATTTGTCATTTCTGTCCCTCTAAGAATCCATGGGCTTTGCATATTTTGTTGTCCTTGCCATGGTGATCATTAGTTAACATGTAACCATCCATTGGCATGTTGTATCCCAACAGTGTGCTCACGGCTGTTTCCCTACAGGGTCTAATTTTTAGATCATGATAGCACTTGTAGCTGATATGAAAGGTTGGAAATCTTGTGAACAACAGAAACTTTATTAGAAGTTGATAGTTCTTACCTTGGGATTAACACCTTACAAACTTCAGAAAGATTGTTCTGTTGCTTCCTTACGCTTTTTAACCACCAACATGAAATTCTTTTTGGCTGCCTATTCCAGTATAGCTACAGGATGTAAATGGTTTACACGTAGAACCTAGAGTCTAATAGAAAATTCTACCCAAGCAAAAAAATTTCATGAAGAATGAAACTGGAAAATTACTCCCCTTCTTACACCTTTCAGAGCCAAACATATCCTGGTTTTATTCTTGACACTGGAGGACTGTAGTTGAAAAAAAAATACTATTATATTTTTCCATAGTGTTTTTATTTTTAGTAACAGGGACTTATGTAGCTGATACGAAAAGATTCCTTCTGATCAAGTTTATTTGATACTGTAGAAAAAGTGCTTCTGTCAGCTGCTTAGTTCTTCCTAAAATGTTTTCAAACCTTTCCACAGCAGGGAAGGTCCTTGTGTGCTCACATGAATGTTCTTCCTTGTATTCCAAATGAGCCATTGGTCTGCTGAATTGGCAGCTTATGTATGCATATGTGACAGCTTAGTGAATCCCTTCTGAATCTGTCAAGCACCCCTTAAAAATTCCAGGCTGGATTTTTGATTTGTTTTTTTTTAATGCATCTTGCATACTTGGTTTGTGGGCACTCAGGAAAAACACTATTAAAGCCAGTCCTACAGTGTGCTGGCTGAGTAAATGAATTCTTCTGCATTCCTTAAATTTTAAGGAATTTTAAAGTAGTCAGTCATGGGGACCCCAGGGAAACATACTTGTTAAGAGTTTATATTTATGTTAAGAGATTGAGGCAAGAAGGATTTGTTATAAATATTGTAAAATCAAACTTTATTAAGGAAGCTTGGTCCCTTTTGAGATGTTCCATCACATACAGGTCTAGATAATTGAGTAGGTAGAAATCAGTTTGCATGGGTTATTCTGTAGACCACATAGTTTGAAACTGAGGAATATTTTTTGGGAAAGACTATGCAGAAGATTGTTGCATTGAAACTACTTTTACATTTCAAGCCTCCCTAGGACTGTATTTTTCAAGTGAGTTGTTACCTGTTTTGTAGCTGTGCAGGTAAAAAGAGCTCTGTGTCTAGGAAGGGAACTGGGAGAATAAAGTGTAATTTTTCATATCTGACCTATGTTAGAAAGTGGAGGAAAAGCTGGAGCAAGGAAAGTTTTTTCTCCTGAGTAATACCTCATTAATCTTAACATAATGGATAATGGATAGTTAAATCTTGCCACTCAACTGAGCTAAAAGCAAGTTGATAATAGTTGAAGACAAATCTCATCTTCAGCAGTGTTCAGCCTTCAAGATCACATTGCATAGCCAGTGACCATCACAACATTGTGAGTTTAAAAAAAAAATTACTGAATTATTTTTAAGTGGTTTATACTGAAAGATGATAAAACTAGGTAAGTCCATCTACACCTAGTTTAATAGGATTTCTGCAAAGAGAAATGCTCTTGTGTAATTCACATACCTCCACTGAAAATTATTTTAGTGTGTCACAATGTCATGTAAATTTACTAGAGTTGTGGTTTCTTGCTAAAATCTTAGTGTATGACTAAGTGTATGGTTCAAACAAAAAATCTCATTCTCTTATGCTTAGCTCCATTTTAAACTGACAGGTCTTCAAGAAGCTTGGTTTTCAGGAAGTTAAACTTGTACAAAAGAAAGTTAGAACTGCTTTTGTGCAGCTTTGTGTGTGACAGTTATTTAGGATGAACTGGAAAAGATAGTGTAGCAAAGCTAATGTTAATGTATAGTTATGTATGTGCATTTGACTGCGTGAAGAGCTATATAGTTGCCAGTCTGCCAGTGAATGATGTGCTCAATGTGGAAAATGAACTACAGAAAAGTAAGATGCAGAGGTTTTTTTCTAGGTAACTTACTGATGTGGGCTGGTGTTCAGGACAGTTACATTGCTTTGACTTTACAGGGTTTTTTAATCTCCTTCTCTTTTCTGTAGGCAGGAGTAAGACAGCTTTACATACAGATTGATGTCGCAGCCATGTAGTGAATTTCTGCAATTGGACCAAAGCTTTCTGTACTGTAATGCTACAACAACGTACTTCTCAAGACAGAGGCTGCCTCCACCTGTTCTGGAACTGACTGGATAGATTTCTGTCCTTGGTCTATGGATGGAGTTCAGTTCTAGGGAGTAAATATTGGATGAATGTTATAGACTTTGGGTCTTCTCTTTTTGTGGCCCCGTAACTTTCAAGTTTTGGGGGTTTTTTTACTTACTAAGATTGTGGTACTGGAAACCCTGTCATGTCTTCAGTGAAGCTGCTGAAACCACTGCTCATTCCCATAAAACCAGTGTTACCAACTATTGGAAATCTGTTTTGTAGATAATGTCACAATGGCTGACATGCTTCAATATAATTGTATGTTTGTACAATTGTTTGTACTTTGCAAACTTAATGAACCAAACCATATTGGGTTTTCAAAGTGCCTTTTATATCAGGAGAGGTATTTGCCAGCACAAAAATGGAGCATCAAAGGGTTTTATTACTTTTACAAGTATCTTGTATGCAGTCACATTATTTACTAGTGAAGTATGTGTGTGTGGGGGGGTGTACTTGCATAACTGTAGCTGTTAGACTTCCCTTATACTTGCATCATACCAAACAGACAGAAAAATTCTAGATGTAAAAGGCAAAGCTGTTATCAAGAGACTTGCTTTCAAAACAGACCATATATTTTGTTGCGTATGTCTTGTGGAAAAAACTTAATATTTTAAGTTAAAATATTAAACTCCAATTCTAAGTCTCATCAAACTGTTGAGAGTAGCGAGACTCTCATGATGCTATTCATGTTTGTAGTCACTGACACAAACAGGAAGCTGAAGGAAGATGATAGTGATGGAAGCAATGTTTGAAGTTTATCTTCCATATTATGTAGCAGAAAAAAAATCCTTAAATTATTTGTGAAATCTTAAATCTCCTTGATTTTCATAAGTTGTAATAATTTTTATTGAAGTGACTGTTGAGATAACTTTTGCCTTTCCAAATACTGAAAACAGTTGTTCCTGATGGTTATACCTGAAATGGAAATAAGGACCAGAGTTCATGCTATTTATGATCATGCTTTTTTCAGGATGACAAGTCTGGTATTTTTTACTATCTTACTGAAGCCTTGTGTGTGTTCATGGGTGAAAAAAAGAATTCTCAGTGCAGCAAGTGGTTTTTTCCCAGAAACATTGGTCTGTTGTATTTTTCTAGCATTTATAATCATTTCACACACTCAGATCTGGGCATTGTTTTCAAAGACAATCTGCTATACTTGATATTACAGATAATTCTACTATGGTGTAGTAGTTAACTTGGTAATGGAAAATTTTAAGAGGACATTTTACAAACAGAACATTGTGGAGTGAAAAAAAACCAGATGGGCATTTTTCTGATAAATCATAATTGCTACTTTGTGGTATGGAATTAAGAATTCTTCTGGTACCTGGTATGTGGTAGTACTGAAATCAAGACCCTCTGAGGCAGACTGTGTCTTGTGTAGTAAGTGCTAGGCACTAACAAAGTACCGAAGAATCATTTGGAGAAATGGCTTCTTTGCCACTGATGTTGCTGAACTCACAATAAAGAGCTGCTTACATTCCTTCTGTCATTCCTATATAGCAGCTGAATTTTTATATCTTTTCATGTGAAAACACAGTGGCTGCCAAACTGATAGGTAGTTCCTGAATTTTCCAGATGAGTACTAAAACATGAATGTAGATTTCGTACACAGCCTTGGAGTGTACTCTCATGTACTCTCACCAGTGAAAAACTGGGTGTAAAGAAAAATAGGAGCCACGTATGTATAGCTCTTAAGCTTTACAATCTTTTCCAGTCTTCAGATCCATCTTTATCCCTATTGCTGGTCTCCAGTCCTGTGTGTTTCTCCTGAGGATGTAGGTACAGAGGGCCCAGAGGGCCCTTTTCAGCTGGCTGCACTGTTCTGCATCTCTCTTCTGGTTTCCTGCCTGGCACCGTCAGCTTCCTCACCTTCTCACCTTGCAGATGCTCTGCCAGACCTGGAGTTCCTGACTGGAGGATGGATCTGAAATTTACAATGTGTAGAGTAGGGTGCAGTTTAAGATACATTGTTTGCATGTATGTTCACAGAAAAGTTGATTAAAATATGGCTGTAATTACAGGGTGGAGATCCCTTATATTGTTCTGTATTTTGCTGCATATAGAATGCTCCTCTTTGGTTGACAGCATGACTTCCTGAGATTTTTATTTAATAGTTAATATTACTTATAACTGAGACTAGAGAAGATAACTGGTATCATTTTAAAGACAAGAAACAGCTGTCATTGCAACTGTGTCGTGATTCAAGAACAGAGGTTGGTTTATACTATTTCCATACCAGCATGTTTCAGATGTTTCAGGACTGAGTATTCCTGGACTTCCAGGAATACTCTAGCACTGCCCAAGATGCTGGGCTTGGCCATCACTTTTGTTTGCTGAAAGGAAAAGACAGTAATTACAACTTGTTCCAAGTGAGAATCTGCCTGACAAGCAATTGGGTTGGTTTGTTCTTGTGTTTGCTTTTTCTTCTTTTTTACTTTTTTTTTTTTTTTTTCCCAAAGGTGTACACCTACAAACTTAAGTGTGGGAAATTGTTTGAAAAAGCCTGTAAGCTGACTATAATTACACAGTACTGATTTTGACATCTTTTTGTTGCTTATGAGGACTTACCTGAACATTGGAAGCAAATGTACAAATTTGAGTTTTCTGTGATAGCACTTTCTTTGTTGTTTTTAAGGTCAACTTGATTTTTTTTATAGTAAGAAATGTATAAATTGTTTGTTAGATACAATTGAGGGAAGCCAGATTCAAAATAGACTTTAAGCCTTTTTATACATTCTGAAAAAGGGTAAGCATCACAAAAGTTCTGTATAAGTTAGTAGGTGTCATGTCCAATAGGTAACTACAATTGCATCTAGAACATCAGTAAACAGTGATAGCTGATTTATTTTTTCACCTAAGGGGATACTTGCTCAGGTTTTATGAGAGTTGAAAGTTTATCTTTTCTTGTCCTCCATTATTTTGTGTTTTGCTAATTACCTAAGTCTTAGCTTCTTACGTTACACTTTACTTTTAACACTTTAATGGAGATGCATTGCAGCATTTAAACAAATATTTGTATGAATAACTGATATCCAGAGATGGATGAATATCTGCATATCATCTGCTAAAATTCAGCTTCCTCGTATTCAGTACCAAGTTTTTGAACCAAGTTTTGAGAGTATGATTTTTCTTATGTTTTCATGTAGCTGGAGTTAACTGTGGGGTTACTGGTCTGGTGTTGGGGTTTTTTTGTGTTTTTTTTTTTCTCTGACTGAAAACAGTAACTTAAAACCATATTGCCCCAAAGACCAAGCCTGCAAATAGCATAATTTTTACAGGACCTACAGCAAAATAATAAGATAAAATAAGTGCTACAGAGTGTCTGTATTAAAATGTCAAAAATGTTTGTCATGGTAAAATAACAGTGGAAGAAAACTACTGGAGATAATGCACAGTGAAGACTGGTCCTTCACAGGCTAATCCTGTAAGTCTGTACACACCATCAGCCTTGTTCATTACACTGTCTCCTACAGACAGACAGGTTACTTGCATGATTTGCTAGACTAAGGCCAAAAGTGCTGGTCCAAGTAAATGACTTGCTTTTTATGTAATACTGCTCACTGAAACAAAAGTTTAATTGCATCATGAGTAAGAGCTGCTGACAATGTTTTTCCATAAAAATTGAAGCAGTTGCTATTAATAAAATGGACCTTAATGACTAACATTCTTCATTTATTTTTCTGAAAAAGTAGAGCTGGGTGTAAAAGTGAAGGATATAGAGGGTTGACTTTTTAACAGTTTGAAGTGAACCTGTTTTGGGAACATGAACAAGACACAAGGGAGAGAAGCTGCCACTGAACTGCAGTTTTCCACCCTTTGCACCCAATGTGCAATCAAATTGTGAAGTTCATGGCTTTTCTCTCATTGTAGAGATTTCAGGTGCAGAATTTTTTAATGCTTCTATAAAATGCAATACTCATTTAACAAGATCCTTAAATACCAGTTCAGAGCAAGAGTTTTTTAGTTACTAATTACACCCTGCACTGTTTTCCCTGGCAGCCATTAGCCTGATACTTGCTGTGGTTCTTGATTATAACACCCCTTTTAAATATATTTGATAATGAGTATAGAGGATTTTTTATTTTGTTTTGATAAAACTGTCCATTTCTCTGATCCTTGATATTGACTCAGTGGTTAATTTCTCCTTTGTACTTCTATTAAAAATCCCGATCTGCAGTTTGTTGGGATTCCCTTTTGGATTTCTCTCCCATTCAGGCTGTGTTGCAGTGACACTGTTGGGACTTCATTGGCCAGAGACTGCTGTAATGTGAAACAATGCCAGTTATGCCTCTGCTGTACCTGGCATGTGAAGACTTTGCCTTGCTGTGTGCAAATACTTGTCTGTTTCAGTGAGCCACAAAAGTTCCTGACAACGTGGCAATTTGGCAGAAATTATGTGTTAAAGGGGTTGTGTATTTCACTTCCCATGTGCATTGAAGCCCTTCATGGGTATGCTGGGATCTTGTACAAGAGTTAAATGAATCACTACGGTATTTTGCCTGAAGTGTGAAACATTGTAAATGAAGAAATTGCCAAAATCATTACTAAAGCTTGCCTTTACCTTGAAATTATAGGAATTACTCTTATCAGTGAGCTTAAGTTGAATTGTACAAAATAGTACAGCTATCAAAATACCTGTAAAGAAATCTTAATGAAATCTTTCACGGCAGCTCACTAAAATTCTGAAGACTGTGTATGATTTTTTTCTGGAATGCTAATGTTAGTAGCTTAGCCATGACTTGTCCCAAGTGCAATAGTAGAAAATTTTAATGTAATCTTTTCTACTTGAATACAGTCTATATCAAATGTTAATGTCCTTTATTGCTGAAAAAATACAGGATTCAATTTCTTTCCAATAAATCTCCAGTTTTAAAAAAAATAAGCATACAGTTCTGCTTTGTTGTCATACTTACTGTGAAGATCAGTTGAAACAGCTACCACCATCATCTGTTAGCTGGTTTTAAAGAGAACTCTTCCAGTCGTCTTCTGAGAATTGACTTGGTGAATTGTGGTTGCTGCAGTTTGAGTCCAGCACTTCATAAATGCTGGCATTAACATCTGAAGTTCAGCTCTGTTTTACATTTCTGTAACCTGAAATATGGATTTCTGCTCTTTCACCAGCTGTCTAAGGGGTGAGTTCTTGTTTTTCTTGGTTTAGACATAAAGAACATTCTCACCTGTCTGTATTCACTCTCCCATGTGTAAAGATGGGTACACACTCAACCTGTTTTGCGAGCTTAATGGTTTCTACTGGTGAAGGAACTACTACCTTTCTGAAAAGTTGAAAAGCAAAATTTAACATCTCAAATGTACTTACAACTAAGTATGCCGTAGGCTTGGTTAATGTACTGCAGTGGGAGTGATGCCAGACAGGTATCTGGTACTCTTCTTATCCTAGTTGTCAACCCAAGACTGCAGATGTCAGTGAACTGAATTAGATAAAGGGTTTTTAAGGTGTGAAGGTTTTCAGAGGTGTCTACAGGTCAGAAGGTGATACTAGAACCTGCAGATTGTAGCCTCGGGAAAAGCATGTCCATATTCCTACAGTGTTGTCTTTTGACACAATATACAATCTAACTGCACTTAGGCAAGCTCTAAATAGTCACAGGAATAATTTTATGCTGTCAAGACAGAAGAAAAATTTAAATGCTCCATTTTTATTTAAGTGGTCCTTTGACATGCATTATTTTCAAAACTGGAACTATCTACAGAAAAAAGCTTAAGCATTTCTAATTCCAGAGGATGCATACTGCCTGTTACAATCAAGGAATGTAGTGGACCACCTAATTCCACCGTAGACATTTGATAGAGTGTGCCTGAAGCAATCTTCTGGTCCAGAGCACCCACACGTGCAAGGCCAACACAAACTGTGTTTTCAGTAATTTCTGTAAGAAAGAAGATTAAATGCTTAATTTATTGACTAATAGTCCTATCATAAAGGTACTCAAAATGTCTAAACCTTAACACTGCTTTTGTAAGTCTCTGTACCTCTCAGGTTTCTAAATAAATCATTGGAGTGGTCTAGAAAGCTTGTTCTTCCAAAAAAATAAAGCTGTATCTTAGGGATGTTTAAAAGCAAGAACAGGGAGGCAGAAGAAATAAAATACAAAGTTAATTCAGGAATTGTTTTCACTTTGAGGAAGCTGCTATTTCTAGTTTATTCTACATATGCATAAAATGAAAGATTTTTTTTATTTTAACAGTATTTAAGGATTTTAAAAGGAAAATATAAGTGGATATCTAGTAAAAAGAATTTTTCTGTCACATTATTTTTACTTATCTCTATAGTTGATGTGTTTTCATCCTTGGTCTCAGCAAATGTTTTTCACAGTTTGCTCTTGACTAGTGTTATGAATTCAGGGTCAAAATCAGAGTTCTGAATTGCTGAGTTAATCTAGATGCATGCTGGTATTCAGGTAGAGTGAAGTGTGACCAGTCACATGTAGCAGAGATTTTTGAAGCTCAAGTGACCTAAACTTCTCAGAATCCTTCTGCCTCCTGCAAGTCTAACACATCAAAGCACTGAAAATTAAAGGATAGAAACAGCACAGGGTTACCAAGCTGAGGATTTAACTAAACCTCCAGGAGCCACTAGCACTTACTCATCTGTGCTCACTGAACTATGTTCAAACTCTGCCAAATCCATCTCATGGCTAGGATTTAAGGCAGCCCAATTCCACTGCAGATCAAGAGAATGCAAAGATGAAGACAAAGGGAGTGTGATGTGAGAGAGGTAGTCACAGACAGCACCACTGCAGTAATAGTACCTGGTTCCTCTCCTTGAAGCCTCCTGTTTTGAATAATGCCAAGGAGCTGTTCTGCAGCTTGATTCACACTCATGTAGCGTGGTGGCTCATAAATCTTTCTTCCTCTGTGGGGAAAGCAGAGAACTTTCACATATAACCCATTTCATTATCCCTAGTGTTCTTAAGAGTTTATTTCAGGAAACCTCTAGACCAGCAAACTGAACTTAAGCAAGCCCAGGCTCTCAGGCTGGACCTTCTTAAACATGAGGGGAATTTTCAAGAAAGACTGAAATCTCGTGTTCTCTCACCACCTGTGAAACAGCAAGGTGTCCAGCTGGCAGATCGTTTGAGTCCTAAAAGCAAATTCATCTGCTGGAATCAATATGCAGGTTTTGCAGTTATTCTTGCATTAGACTTAAATTCAAGGGCAAACTACTGCTTTTCTGTCAAATGCCCTGCAGATGGATGATTACAGACTAGAAACATATTCTTAAATGAAATGCTGCTTTCTTTGCCAACTGTGGATTCAGTCAAACAGATTTTATTTTGAAACTCCAGAATAAACAAACCTCAATGATACTGAGAGACTTCACAAATGTTGATTTAGACCAGTTACAGCATGCCTATAAAGTAACCATTTATATTCACCACTGTCAAAACACACAGATTGCAAAGAGATGATTAAGATGTGGCAAGGACTTTTTAAAATACAGTTAAATGAACTCGAGCATTTTCTATACATTGCTTATTTAGCTGTTTAAAAAGAGTGGTATGTATTCAGTATTTCACACTGTTTCTAGCCAGTGTAAGGAAGAATGAATTTTAAAAACTGTTTCAGTTATTAATCTATTTCAGAACTGGACAGAACACTAGTCAAATAACATTTCATTTGCCAAGGGGAAAGCTTACCTCATTCTGACTTAATGCTCCTCACAGAAACAGTTATTAAAAAAAAAAAGATTATGGTCTGCTGCAACTTCACTTATTGTAAATAAAGCCAGGTCCTATTGTAATGAACAGAAATGCTCCACTCCTTTTAAGAAACAAAAGATCATGGCTACTGAGAAGTACGAGAAGTCAGGTAAGTTCAGTATTAGGCTATGGACAAAGAACCTCCATTCCTTGTACAAAAATATCCTTTGTAACTACACTCTATGTTTCTATATATTTTCAAAATGGTGACTCACTTCATTAGATTCTCCAGGGACTGCTCCTTCACCTTAATATCTGCAGAACAAAACAGAAATTAAAAAGCAGGTTTCCTACAAACTTCCTACTTAGTTTTATATGTAGGTAAAGTTTCATTTAATTAGTAGATTCTATAAACTTTATAATAATGTTCTACCTAATCCAGGCAAATGGGCCACGAATTACATTCTATTGTTTCATATGTTGACTCATCACAAAATACTGTGATTTTATTCATGGGACTTTACCAAAGATAAAGCACATTTCACAGATTTCAGAGCAACATAGATTAATAAAGATACTTCTCAGAATAGAGACTGCAGGCGTATTTACCACAGGATAGTTAAACACTAGCATGTTTAAACACACCAGGATACTGAGAGGATACTGGGACAACTCTTAAATTACAAATACATTGTGGTCTCAAAAGGTAAAACATATGACTGACTGACAATGATTACATCACTGCTGTGCAGGAACCTGACTTGCATTAGCACTTCCTTCCAATCAAAATTTAGAAAAATCTTGTTACAGTAAAAAAAGGATTTGGACAAAAATTAAATAGAGAAAAGGGTCAGGTAAGACTCTGCACCCCTGCAATTTTATGCAACTCAAGTGACTGAAATCTCTCCAAGATGCAATCAAATGCTATCTGTACTCAAATGTCCCCAAAATATGAAAGATGGATACATTTTTAATCTTGATCTTAAAAAATATATTTGCTTAATTTACACAATCAACTCCTAAACCAAAGTGACTCTGAAGAAAGGGTTTTAAAATGCAAAGCTGCAAGATTATTACTGCACAATTTACCAAACTGCTTATATGTCTGTGAAGTCACTTTGAATTTATCACTACCAGCCTTGTTATGTGACATTTGCTTATCTGGTTATCTCGTCTAGCTGGATACATGATCAATAAGTAGACCAGAATCACCAAGTAGTATTAAGGGAACAATTAACTTAGAAAACTCATATTTTTCATCCATGAGATACAATTCGATGCAGGTACCACAACCATCCCTGAAAAATGAGATTTAAAATTCAATTTTATGGTTTTTACTCTCACTACTATATATAAAAAAATGTAAAAGGTAGCACATAAAAATTATTATACAAAATATAAAAAAACACTTTGTCTTAACATATAGTTGTAATAATTCTTGCTTAAAACACTTGTGAAGTTATCCTTCTTTAAAGCAAATTACCAGAATTCTGATTTTTAGCTATTTTGAAAAGAAACAACTTTCAAGGTACTGGAGAGTTAGATGTGCATTGATGCTAACACATTTAAATTGCTTCCTGCTCAGGATTCCTCCATTTACCACAGACTTTACTTTTACTTAAAATATTAATTTGTTTAGCACTGCCAGATCCCAGCTATGTCTCAAAGATGATACAGAAAAGTATGTAACTATACATACAAATACACAAGTGCCTAATAGTTTATATGCAGGCAGTTCCACAAGTTCAAGGAGTTACCTAGACTTGTAGAGCTATTCAGAAAACGGCTTCCAGCCAAGGACTGCTGGGTGGGATAAGGATGGGGCAGCACCCTGTGAACCTGGGGACAGTGGAGAGGGAAGAGCAATATTGTGTTTCAGCTCCATGATCAGCAGGGATTTTTTTAGAGCACTGATGTCTCTCATATCTACAGAAGTTGCCAAAACATCCTTAGATTAAATAATGTAGGAACAGAGGAATGGCAATATTGCCTTACAAACCAGAAATGTGGTTAAAGGTATGATTTAGCTCCCCAGAAAGTCAAATGTGTTGAGCTCTAACCTAATTAAGTAAATAAATACAGCTGCTACTCACTGCAGTCTGATTTGGATCCTAAGCTTGATCCAGCTTAAAATCACACTGATCTTTTGCGAAAATATGTGCCTCCTGCTCACATTTAACTTCTCCAAAGGCATCATTTCTTACGGATTTTCTGAAGAGGAATTAAGACATTCCTAGGTGCTGTAGCATGAACAAGGTCTGAACATTCCCATTTTTGGTGCATTTTCAAAGACAGACATTAGTTAAGAATAGTTTTCAATGACAGACTTTATCTCCTGTCTATCACTGTTGTCTCTGGATGCCAGGGAAGATGGTGGCTAAGGAACTGGGGCAGCTGCTGCTTACCAAGCAAGCACAGTGTGTGCATTCCATTCTGCCTGTTCTTCGTGATCTTGTCAAAAAAGCTCTCTGGCTTCCATGTATCTGTCCAGAAAACTATAGAAACTGTCTCTCCAAAATTGTACAACTGCAAAACAAAGAAGATGCAATAACACACACAATAAGAAAAAAATCAGTAGAGCACACAAAAAGTAGCTATGAAAATCATGAACAATTGGCAACACTGAAGAGTCCTGAGCCTAGTTAATAAAGAAGTTTAATAGTGCAGGAAGTGTCCCCTCCTGTAAGATGCTTGAGTCTGCTCTTTCACAAATACACAGCTAAGCATTGCAATAAAAATAATACTTCCTTTTTAAAAAGTACCCCTATGCTTCTCTGTATCTCTTGACAAGTTCTAGTGCATTCCTTTGCATTCCCTGCCTTTGTTTTAATAATATCTGTAATTAGCAGACTGTTTTTTCTTCAAAATAGAGATGTGCTGATGTTCATTTACTCTCCAAACAGTAAAGCATGTTAAAGAACAACTACTGAGCTACCTGTAAAGTTTTTACCTATCTCTGCAGTCCCCCTTTCAATGTATATTAAGTAACTTTCAATCTACCTTCTATTCTGAAGTACTTTTACAGGGAAAACTTCATAAGACTAGCACAAAAATTAGTACTTCTAATTTCTTATTTTGGTTAAGGCTAGGCATTATAGCCATAATATCTGAAGTATTTTGATTGAACTGATACAGTACTATTTGCATTTAAAAAGTAATTTGCTGCGGATGAAAGCTCTACGATGCAAAAGAAGTTACAGTCTAAAGAGACAGTGGATACGAAATCAGAAGGCAGGAACAGGTTGTGCATGAAGCAGGCTGGTACAGCATTTTAATGCACATATGGTAAGAAGATATTGCTAGCAGATTCTACACAGAACATACTGATTTTATTCTCAGTCTTAATACATTCCATTACTGTAAGTCCCTGTTGTCAGTGAACACTCTTGAAGCAATAGTCTTGCCAACCATTTCCAGTGCTACAAAAGCCATATGTAACTTAAGGCAACATTTGCCTTCAAAGTTTTTGTGTATCAGCTTGAAAAAGGGCAGAATCATTCATCCATTGTGGTCAATTCAGCTATGGAACGTGGACAACCTAAATGGATTTTACAGTTTGCCAATATTCTCTCTGCTCAAGCCCACCAGAGAAAAAACAGCTATATGAACTAACCTCCCCACTTTCTCCATAAACCTGGAAGGCAAAGTTGCTTTTCCATGACCACTACAGGAGGAACTGGCCCTGTGTACAAGTAGCTCTGGCAGCTCTGTGCCATCTGGGGATTCCCCTATACATACTTACTTTACTGTGGTATTAGGTTGTGGTTTTAATTCCTTATGCTGGCAGAGCAGAATTTGAATCAAAGCAGAGACATGTTTGGTTTTAAAGGTCCAAAAGCTCAAATTTTAACTATTTATGCTGATAGGATCAGTGTTCATTCAAAGGTTCCTGGAATACTACTGAAAACATTTCCACTTTTAAATATTTCATTCTAGCACAAGAACAAGAACACACAGTATATATTTCACAACCTAAGGGTAAACTAAACCTTCCAGTAAACTAAATATAGGTTGAACCAAATGAATTGCTCTCCTGATGTAACTTGTTGACTATTTCAGGACTGGCTTCTAGAAAAAGAAAAGAACACAGCTATGTGGCTAGCTGTAATTCTTTCCATTTTGTACCAAATCTGAAGAAAAACTATCAGAACAAGGTTCTCTTTCTCCCTTTCTCTCTTTGAGCATCTGGGAGCAAATTAACCTTCAACCTTATTGATAGGGTACCTTCAGTCATGAACAGCTGCTGATAAGTCCCATACCAACCTAGCATCTGCCACTTGAGAGCCACTGCAGTCATTTCCAAAAAAGCAGGAGCCCTCCTTCAGTACAGAAAGAGGCCTTAATTAACCTCAGATCTCACCCAGTCCCTTTGGTATTCTGATAAGCCAAAGGAGAGAATTTCCACTTCTACATTTTAGCAAAGAAAAAGATGTGCAGAAATAGGCAAAATGTTACTACCTGAAAAGTATTTGGTTGCGCATCAAATCTTTCAAAGCACTCTGCCACATATTAAAAACAATTTGAGCATTCAGCTTTATACCCTACAGCACTTGTCCTAGTTGTTCTTTTTCTCTTTTCCATTGATCCTCACAAAGATTCTCCATCATCTTTGCCAACAAGAAGTAAGTTATTCTTTGTGCAAGCATTGCCAGGCAGATTCTCTGAATCTGTACTTTGTTTACCATGTGTAGCATGAAAACTGAAGTATGAATGTTAAAAAAGAAAAAAAACCAAACATTTTTGTCAGAAATGTCCTGTCCATTCAGCAGAAATAAATTCAGAATATCTGCATGGGGTACTGGTAAACTATTTGAATTTCGAGAAAAGCCTTGCTGCCAAGAAAGGAATAAATACCAAAAAGTCCACTACTGTCCTAAGGATTCAGCAGTTACAGAGGACAATAGGTCCACTAGATCCAGAGCCCACTGAAGTTAAAAGGATTATTTTTACAAACCTGACAAGACAGAGTAGTACCCTAAAATTTCAGAAATCATGCTTGTCATTGGAATAAAACTGTGACACGTGTTAAACAAGGTGTACTACAATTTGACTAGGGAAAAAGTGTCATGCTTGCGATTGTTAAGTTTAGTAAGACAAGGAAGACTGTATATTGTAACTGAAAGAATCATGCTGTACAGTTGCTGGCACAGCTTTGAAGAGAGGCAACCACAAATAAAGTTTCACAGTGGTCTTCTGTGTGCTGCACTCTACATTAAGCATCTGGAGTTTAGAAGGGGGTAAGATCTCTTTTGAACAAGCTAAAACATCTCAGGCATCACACTTGCACTAATCATCAGTTTTGTTAAGAATGCCTACATTGCCTACATTCTGCTTAGGTACAAAAGTGCCACAATTTCAAAGGGGCTCAGTGAAATGGTTGTAAAGACATGTTAGGCTCTCAGCTTGCAAACTGATGTTCTTACCTTCTTCCTAATGCTCAAAACCTTCACAGAAAGATTTCAAAAGGTCATTTTGAAAGACCTCAGTCTTTGGTAATACCTCTCCCTCCAACCAAAGCAATAATTGGCTTAAGCAAAGCTTTGTGCACTTACATTTTGCAATGCAATAACTGAAGACAGGAAAGGAAGCCAGAATTCTACTCCGAGGCAATGCTCTGTCTGCTGAAGTTTTCTGCCTCACACAAAATACTGAAGAAAGCTATTCATCAACTCACCCTTCCATCACCTCAGAACAAGCTATAACCCTTATTTGTCTGACAACTTCTTGTACTGTGATGTCTGTTTTCAGTTAGTATTTTTAACATTTCTATTAATTATATTTCTTATTTAACTTGTTAATATTAAGAGAATTGATTGCTAACTGAGAGACCAGAATAAACTATGTGAGAAGTGCTTTACCGTGACCTCAGCTTAGAAAGCATGCAAGTTTAATTTCAATGAAACTACTGAGCATCTTCATTAATGGCCAGACTGAACAACATCAGACACCTGAAGCTGTCCAGATCAACAGTCCTCACTTCAAATACTACTGTGGCTATTCACCACCAAAATATAGGGCATAGAAAGAAGGAACAAGTTGAGACTAAACAGGGAAATTAAAAAAGGAAGATCCCCATCCCCTCCAAAAAGTACTAAAGCAAGCAGGAGAGAAGATTTAAGATAACATTAAAAGGTCAGTAGGGCAACAGCTGCAGAGAAACCAAGAAGTAAACATTTCAAAATACAGACATTTATTTTTATATCATCTTTCCCAGAATTATTGCTGTATCAGCTGCAATGGTGACAAAGCAATTTTTCACTTATAGGCCTATCTCCTCTGCTAAAATTTCAAACAGCTTCATAACTGGATACATGTCAGGGGAAGATGGTAATAATGAATCCTAACATCACATTTTTCAGACTTTGCTCCTGTACACATATATCTCTAAAACCTGTAGGACTGAAATGTTACTCAACCATGTTCCATGTTGAGATGGTCACAGGTTAACACTACAGACAGCTCTCACAGGACTAGTGTGTTCTGTAAATGAAGATACTGCACAGCCTGATCACATCCCACTGACAGGCACCAAAAGGCTTTTTCTCCATAAGCTAATCCTCAGTGGAATGGAGACCACGGGGCACCTTGCATTATCCAAGGCAGCTTCTTAACAAATCCCAATGAACATAAATGGAAAAGCTTAGACATGCTTTATTTATCCTTGTCATAAGAGTTTTGACATGATGCAACATTCACCCTCAAAAAAAGGAACAATCAAATCATATTTTCCCCCTGTCCTCTGTAACCACTGAACAACCCTCCAGACAAAGTGAATGAGATTTATAATTAATTAAATATCATTAAATAGAGCTCCTACTCTTCTTTGTATTAAATATGTTGCCAGAAAACAGCTTAAGTAGTAGGACAAACATCAACAAAGAGGTAGAAAGAATCAGTCAAGCTTCATTTTTGCTTGTAGTTGGTCATAAGAAACAACCACAAGCCTAGCTCTAGCCCTTTACACTAGCTTATTTAGTGCCACAGACCTTTAGTAACTTTGAATGCCTCTCATGGGAACCTTCACATGAAATTGAAAGTTTTTGCCCTCCACACAGTTATGACTCCTTCTTGTACTGCAAGCCAACGGATTGGCTCAGCTGCCCCAAAAACTTCCTGTCCCCTTAGTAGCTGCCAGAGAGAAAGGAATTGGGAAGAAATGGATGTTTGGCTGAGGGAAACCCACTCCACATGACTGCAGTCTTCAGGAGGCAGCTGAGACAAATCACATAAAAGCAGCTGAAGCTAAGAACACGTTTTTCTTTTTGACGCATCCCACTCCACAAGCAGGACAGAATTCAGTCATCAAAAGATTCAGAAACTCCAAGGAAACTTGAACAGGACAGGATTTTCTCTTCAAGGTAATGTCACCTTATCTTTAATAAACTCCTAAGACTCTTCTGAGCATTAGCAAACAATGATTCATTTCCACTCTGGTCACTTGGAGTTACTAATCAGAACGGAAGGTATCTAAATGGAGAAGAGAATCTATTTTCATTAAATGGATGTTTCTAGGCCATGTTTGCTGGTGATAAATGGCACTAATTTGACAAGTAATTGTAAGTAGTAAAACAGTCTGACTAGAGCCAATTGAATCTTTAACTAGTTTTAGAAACAAATGCCAGCCTCTAAAAGGCTCAAAAGCTGCTAAGTGAGAAAACCAACGAATGATGGAAAAGTTTGTTTTAAATGTCAGTGAATAAAAAAGACTTTGAGTAGAGCCCCTCCTATTAGAGCAAAGAGTATTTTTGAAGACTGGGCACAGAAGAGGGTGGCACTCAAAGGTTATGCTCCTGCAGCTACTACAGGTTTTCTATTTGACAGTGAGCACAGCTATCCTTCAGCTTCCTTATTAGAAGTATTATTTCTCTACTTCATACTGAAAAATGTACTCAACTGTTCAGTAAAGATTCAAAAATAACATAGTAAGCGCTGCTTTTGCATTTCAATGATCAGATAATAGTGAAAAGACACAATTATTTTAGAACCATCTGTCTTACAAGAATTAACTGGACTGCAACAAAAATCTGTGTCACTGAAAGAAACAAGGGGACATGTAGATGTTTGTTCTAAAGTTATTCAGGTGGAAAGTGAGTATGTCTCAAAAGAAAGGCAGGTCTTTGCTATGACATTTTTTTTACCTAGCTACCCTACCAAAATATAAAGCACTAGCAAGACGACTCTCCCAGAAATATGTGGCTCATTTTAGTACTTTGTCTCATCCCATGGCTTGCCTCCAGCTTTGCACTTTAGTCCTCAATCCTTTTTTGTTTTTAATAGTAATTATATTATCTCAAGCCATTTCGAGTTGCATCAGTCATTCACATGCATCACAGGTCAGTATGATGCAGAGTTGTTCTCATGTGTTTGACCCTCCATATTGCTGTTTGTCCCAGAGATATATTACCAGAACTGAGCCAGAAAGAATTCTGTCTAGAAAGCACCACTCTGGACAGTGACCATTCCAAACTAAGCCAGATGTCAGTCAGATTAGGTAGGAAGGAAAAAAGTATAAATTAGAGATACTGAATTTTCTGCCTTTTTATTATAGGAAAAAATGCCTTAGCAACCAGCTCTATTATGAAGGCCATGTCTTGCTCACAGAGTAGCTGAGCAGTGAGTAAAACAGAGGTAAACCAATTACTTGAAATATTAAGTTTTCCAAAGCTATGGAACTACAGTGCAGCTGCTGCTGAGGAAAGCTGAACTGCCTCAATAGTTAGAATCTACTAGAAGTGCTCTCTGAGAATTTTCACTGGGGGCTTCCGTCCCCCTCCTGATTTCCCTGGAAGTGTGCATAGATACCAAACCACATTGCTGGTTGTTACCCACTCCAACAGGAGTCAGAATGATCAACATACCTACAGGTCAGATTCCTGACAAGAGAGGCAAACTTGCAGAGAACATGCTAAGAGGCACACACACACTTCCCTGGCTTCTCCCCAGGGGATGTATTTTTATTTTATTTTTAGGGAAAATATGCTCTTCAGCCCTGACCAAAAACAAAACAAACCAAAAAAAATCTGACAGTGAAGCACAGCAGGAGCAGGGTAAAAAAAGGAGCCACAGTAAGTCATAAAGCTTTATGGCCAGTCAGACTAATAGTTCACTGTTACACTATCCCCTGCTTTCATTTGTATCAATCTGTAAGAGCTTAGATTTTCACCCTTCCTTACAAGTCAGTAACCCTACTATATAGGAAAACTGCACAACTACTAGAATGCAGTTGGCTGTACAGAAACATGGATCTGATGACAAGAGACATGTTCTTTTGTCAACAGACTGGGCTGTAGCTGCATTTTACAGAGGACCTAATCAGCAGTTACAGCTCACTATGCACATGGCTTTCAGAACAGGGTATAAAGGTGTTTCCTGTTTTTCTGTAGTGAGAAAGAAAGAGGTTTTGTATCAGAATCAGATTAAAACAAGAAAAAAAGCCCAGCCTTCTCTGTGGTGAAGCAAAAGAGGAATCCCTGCTATACTTGACAGCAGCTTTGCTATTTGAAACACAGTGACTCCAAAACCGAATTGAAGGTAGGAAACATCCATGAACATAGACTGCTGAAAGAAAATGTAAACTTCCATCACAATTCTAATTAAATCACAGGATGCTTTTTTGAATCATACCCCTCACTAGCTGTTTATGCAATGACTTAAACACACAGCTTGTTGCAGTCTGTCTGGTAATACAATATGATCACTATTTCCTAAAATGCTTAATACACCAACAGGGTTGTTGACTTTTGAGAAGGCAGCCCCTCCCAAGCCAGAATGGAAAAGGGGACTACTGCCAGAGTGAATAATATCACATTTCCTTCAGAGTCTGTTCCCTTCAGCATGGAATAAGGAAACAGTAAACTAAAATTCTGTATATGTGAAATACCTCATGGACTGTTTGCAATATATTCCAAATTATTTTTCTGCTCTTTTTTTTCAATTGAACTATAAGTTCTATACTGCCCCTTCCTCTGCCTTGCTGGCACTCAGAAAACATCATTGCCCTTTCTCTCTGGAAATACAAGCTGTGCATCTTCCTTCCTAATGAAGGTAAAACAGTAAAAAGATAGTGGGTAGTAGAAACTGCTTGTCAACAGCTTGAAAGCAGAAGCAAACTTTGCACCACACTGAAGCCAAAAGGGTGAGCCCCAACCTCAGCCCATGTTAGCTGCCCAAGTAAGTGCAGTCATGCGACAGCTGCCATCTGTCTGCTGTACATGTAGATTTTTGACACCAAGGAGCCTATTTCCTTCCTAAAAGATAATTTTGTTCAAATGTTAGAGCAATAGGCAGGTGTCACTAAGAAAGTGCTCACAGGAAGAACTATAAAGAATGTGAATCCTATGCTGCATTCCCTTTGGCATTCACATCTCATAAGAGGTGTGAATCCAGTGTTGCTGAACTGCCAGATCAGGCAGGACTCTTGCATTGCTAAACTGCTCAAATGTGATCAAAGCCAGAGGTAATGTGTAAGCATCAATATAAGGCTACTGGAGTTTGTTAGTGTAAATTTTAAGGTGTCAGTTGGTTGCTGAATTTTTTTAAATGGTGTTTATGTTAAGCTAAGGAAGAATGCTTCCTCCTTCAGTGGTAATTGCTTACTGTTCAAAATCTCTATCTACTCTTGTCTGTAGTACACTTATATACCTGTGCTTGCTCCCAGTGTTTGTAAAGTGGAAGCTTGGTTTAGGGGTTCCCATACACAGAGAACTATGCTGAAACTTGAGAGGGCAGCTCCAGTGCTAAAGTAATGAATGAAGAGGGGGAAGCTTCAACTAATTTATATGTGACTAGTTCTGACACATATTGATGTATGCAGGAAAAGTAAATAATGGACCTGTACATGTACTAAAAGGAGTAATGAAGCATTTACTTGGGGGCTGCTAGACCTTTTCTACTTTAGCCATGCAAAAAGTATTTCTTCACTCCTTTCACTCCTTGGCTTGGCAAATCCCTCCTCTCACAGCAGATAAGCAGAAGGTGAAGATAAGTCAGCCTCGGAAAGGAAGTATACATCACACACAAGATTTTGGAATTAGTTATGATCCAAGCTGGGCAGATGGCTTGTGCATATATTCTTTTAATGAGAAGACCAGCAGATTTCTCAGCAGGATAATAACCTTAATAAGAATAAACTTATCAGGTGATCATCAGTAGTAGAAAGAAGCCAAGATGAGCAGAGGTTTATCTGTAAACTACTTTAAATATCAAAGTCTCCTAGGGCAGAAGGAAGTCAGAAGGCAGAGAAGAATAGAAGTGTTATTATTCACTTACACATGCACTCACCAAAGCAGCTTTTGCTGACATGTAGCATGCTGAAAAGGAAGTGGTGTTAATAAATTCTGACAACAGAAGTATATAGTTTCTATAGATCTTCAGATTGCAACACTCAATGCTATAGTAGCAGAAGTCACTAATTCTAATTTTAAAAGTTGTGGAATAGCATATTTACAAAAATGTTACCTGTAAACCACAGCAGCCCACTGCATTCATTATTGAAGCATTATGAATGACCTTGTATGGAATCCCCAATTTTACTGCACGTAGTACTAAATCACTGTGTGTTGTGGCACTGTGTTAAGAAGAAAAAAGAATTAAAGACTGAAGAGATAGAGACCAGGTGTTAGTAACATAATACTTCAACAAAATAAAATTAAACCTTTCACAACTAGAGCAATGAAAAGGTGCCAAAAGGGCAACAAATAACTTTACTAATTGTTACAGGAAAGTAAAAACTCCAATAAGGTTTCTATATGTCATGTTCCCTAGCTGAAAATACAACTATGTTACAGTTAAAGCAACAGACTCACACAAGAACTTTCAATGGACTGAGTAACTTTATGAATCTTTAAATCCTTAGGGCTTTGTATGGGCACAGGAGCTGTTCTAGATATGTTAATAGCTAAGAACATAAACATTTACAGAGAAACAACTTGTTCAAAAAAGGGTAGTTTTCTACAGTGATGTAGTATGTTAATTAGAACTTAAATACATGGACACAAGCTAATAACTGAGGCAGATCAAGATACTGCTTAGAAGCAGCAATTACATTTTAATTCATGTAGATTGTTGTTTTTAATCCTGTGCACTTGTATCAGTCACTGGATGAGAGCACAAAGGTACAGGTAATGTGGCTCTACACTATACATGAATCCTAATTTTAATGTTAACAGGCACTGAAATTATAATTAATATTTCTGAAATACAGTATCACCTGACCATAAGTACTGGTTTAATATAATATTCTCTTTCTAATTCCCTTCAACCTATATTTACATAAATTATCTGCTTTTGGCAGATGTGTACCCTGCTCCTCTTTTTCATAAACTATTTTTTCACTCACAAATAGGGTGCTCAGTGATCTGATTTTCCTTATGTCCCTTAGTGCTATGCTGTAAAACTTGAAGCACCAGCTGGAGACTAAAAGCTCTTCTGTATGGCTTGACATTACATGCCTGACTGAAATGACAGAAGGAGATCCTTCTGATGACAGAAAAAAGACTATACTTTTCAGCAGGAAGAAAAGGTGGAAACAAAAGGCTTAATAAACCGAAATGGTAAGACATTTGTAATGACCCAAGTGATTTTACAAATTAGCATATATCAAAGCAGAAGCCTTGTACAACCAACAGCAGTCACTCTAAAACAACCGAGCACAGAAGCTGCAGTTTTTAACAAATAGCAACTAAAGGAATACTCTCTCAAAACATAGTACATGCCTTAATTATGTGATACCCTGGATTTCTTCTGTTAGCAGATAAAACCTGGAACAACATATTCTCTATAAAACTTAGAATGGAGAATGAAGTAAGTGACTGCTGCAGGAAAGATTTATAGATCCTGGAGCGTCCACATTCCTAATTGTAAGGGATATTTGGCAAGGAAACACCAAAGCAAGATGAACTGTAGGCAACTGCATGCATATTTTTAATGTAATAAAAAAATACACAAAGACATAAAACGTGCTTCTGGTCTGAGAATCAGCTTCTTTATAAAGAATTACAGACTAGGGCTTCTTCCTATTGAAAAAAGAGAGTGATCAAGCTAGAGAAATAATTACAACTTTGTCTTACCCAAAGGGATCACCAACTACAAGAAATGCAACATCACAGACATCAGCTTCTTCTAAAATGCTATCTGCTTCTTGTTCCACCATTTCTCGGTCAGCCAAAGTCAA
The DNA here is from genome assembly GCA_023637945.1 of Phaethornis superciliosus. Taxonomy (NCBI): domain Eukaryota; kingdom Metazoa; phylum Chordata; class Aves; order Apodiformes; family Trochilidae; genus Phaethornis; species Phaethornis superciliosus. The sequence continues at coordinate 11,136,437 of JAJQWJ010000009.1, read as the reverse complement.
TTCTTTCCCATAAAACTCCTCCTAAAAATTGAAATTAATAATAAACATCAACATAGGACACTCAGGAGTGCATTCATCTTTCTCTGGGTGCTCACTCAGGAACACAGGGAACAGCCACTGAAAAGGCCAACTTTATTCTTTCCAGCAGACTGACCCTGCCTCCCCTTGCAAGAGCACCTGAGCTTCCCATCAAGCAGCTCCTGAACTGACAAAAATTAGTCAAACACATTCTGGTTGTTTGGGTTTTATGCCTACTGTGTCACTTGAGGAGGTGCTCTGAAAGTAACTCAATCACACCTGCACTATGGTGCAGAAAGATTTTCTACTGACTACTCGTGTGACTTCAGTGATAGCTTAATCTTTGCCTGCAAATAACAGCAGAAAACCTTTCGGTTTGTTTTCATTTAATGGAATCTGTTTGCATGCTTTGAGACTGCTCCAGAAGGCAAATCAAAGCACAGTAACAACAGAATATATAAAAAACACTCTCCTGACAAAAAATAAATGTAGACTCCCTCAGAGATCACTGAGTCCACACAGTTCTTTTGCCAAATTGATGGTCAACCTCAAATAGCTTTTCAAATACATTTTAGGCCAGCAGGATAAACTAAGAAAATCATATCATTTTAATTTTGAGATCTGATTGACACAGAGATTTCTAGAAAATCCCTGCAGGAAAGGATCTGTTCTTTATCTCTTGAGTTTTCCCATAACTTCCTATTGCTTAGGAGAGCCTCCCTTGAATTACAAAATAAACCATCTATCATTGTTATTTGTATGTAAACTAGCTGAGTTACCAACACTTGGTGACTAATTCCTGTATTCCCTCTTAAGCAGTTTCAGGTAAGACAACATCTTTTACTTTCTTTGTATTGATCTTATTTTTGCAATTATCTCCTCTTTGGGAACTTCCACAGTTTCTGAAAGACTTAAACAAAACAAACAACCCCCTGAAATAACCACACAAAAATATTCAGCATTTTTCTATTATTCATTGTTTTATTTTCAACTGGCTAGAAATTAATCTTTTTTTAAAACAGATTTTGCAAAGTAAAAGATCTAAATAATTATTTGGATTTTACAATTTTTCCAAGTATACAACAAGAACAAAGTTTTGTTTTGAATGGATTAATTTCAATGTATTGAAAAAAACAAACAAATGAGTATTCAAAATATAAAGTATTCATTTCAAAATACTGCAGGTATACCAGAGGTGGCCCCAAATATTCTAAACTTTCTTTCCATGACCAGTGAACCCATCAGTTACAATTTTTACTACTTTTTTCTTCACTAAGATGTGTTTATTAACAAGAAGTTTATCTTCATGTTATTCAACAGCCTATCTCTGACTGAACTGTGTATGTTCTGGAAGACTGAACATGGGAAGCCATCCACAGGCAGCAGGCACTGAAACACTTCAGGCCGTTATTGAGGTTCTAGGTTCCAAAACATGTACTTTTCTGGTACATTTTTTTTTTTTTTAAAATTAAAAATCAGATCTGACGTTTCCTTTCTGACCAGGTTCCCCAACATTTCAGGACTGCCATTTCATTAGAATCTGAGATGAAAGATAGTGTCTAAATACAAGCATTACTTGCAGAAGTGAACATTTATTTTCGTTCCAGTCTTCTCATCAGGTAGTAAAATGCTTTTTCTACAAAATACAGTGTGTGAAGGTGAGGTACGTGTTTTCTCCCAGACCGTGCACCGTTCCTGTCTCCCGCTGCTGCTGCACCCCCGGCCCCCGGCCCCTCCTCACTCCCGTGTGGAAGGCGTCAGGGCCCCGTGGGATCGCAGCTCTCGGACCTACCAGCGCTTCCTTCCCTACAGTCAGGAGGGACGTGTAGGCCTCCAGGTACACCCTGCTGCACCGCCTCACCGCCTCCAGCCCCTTCACCGTGATGTCCTTGGCATCTCCCAAGCCCAGACCGACCAGATACAGCATGTCTGGGGAGGCCCTTGCAGACGCCAGGCCCACTGCCGCCGCCACCGATCACGGGAGGGAAACGTGGATCGGACGGGGCGCCTCACCCCGAGACCTCGCACACCGGCTGCGCGCTCCGGACACCCGTGGCGTCCCGTGCCGTCAGGCCGCTCCCCCCCGCCGCCGGCCCCTCTCTCCTGCCCCCCGGCCCCGGCCCCGGCCCCGGCCCCCTCCGCGCTTTGCGGCCTGCGGGGGCTGCCGGGAGTTGTAGTCCCCGTGTCACGGGGCGGTGGCAGTTGTTCAGCATGGCCGCGGCGGGGCGGGGCGCTGCCGCTCGCCAAGGGCCGAAGCCTCCCCGCGCCGCGGTTCGGTAAGTGCCGCCGCCTTCTGAGGGCCTGGGCTGGGCCTGCTGCTGGGGCTGTCTGCCCCACCAGGCAGTGCTTGAAGTGCTGGAGAGTGCTTGTGCTCCTCCGGAGGCTCACTTACTGTGGGGTGGGAGCTGCCAGGGCCCCTTCTGCTGTCCCGCAGGCAGGGAAACGGGAGGGCAGGTGCTTTGGCGCTTGGGAGTACAAATTTCTCCTGTTTCCCCTCAGCTGTTACTGGGTGGATTGGTGCTTTTGGCGTTCTCTGCGAGGCCTGGGAGCGGACTTCTTTACAAAAGACTTTCAAGCCTGAATTAAAAGTACCGGAAGGGTTTTTTCTTGTTGAAAAGCAAGCTTTGGTGCCGTTATATAGAAATTTAACAAATTCGTGGGTTTGGCGGTCGCTCATACAAATAGCTGTGACGTTCTTTAGGAGGAAAAAAAATCAGCCTGAAAATATGAACACGCAAAAGGAAATTAACATTTTAAAAATGTACATTTATTATCAGTTGCACAGAAGTTCTGCAATAGGACTGGTTAAATTCGTGAAGAATTTGTTTTCTAATACGTGAGTGTAGAGAAAAGCATTAGGAGACCTTGTAAGACTTTGTTATTTGTCTGAGTTTATGCTTGTGATGGTTCAGGAAAGCTATTGCATTCAGTCCTAGCAAAACAAGGCTACCGACTAGCCAGAATACACTTCTGCAATGAGAACTCAGACGTGAAAGTGTCTGTGAAATTTGAAAAAACCCAAATTTTAAAGTTTTTTTTATTTATTTGTTTTTTCACAAGGCAAATGAGGAATTTATTTTCCCTCTTGTTTGAGAAAAGGATTTCCTTTTCTTATGAACCACATATGGTATAAATCCAGGCTTGGCTTACAGTGAAATACTTTCTTTAGTGGTACATAGGAATATCAGGTTTATACTATTCTGAATTCCAAACCCATCTAACAAGTGATTTGCTAGTGGTTTAAAAGAGCCAAAATATTAAATTATTAAAGGACATTCTTCCAAATCAGCATAGGACCATGTGCACAGAGGAGGATTAATATCAGTAATTCTATGGTGTTATAGCACTGGCTGTGCTGGACACGTAGCAGATGAAGAGACCATTAATTTTTCCAAAACAGGTAAAGAGGAAGGTGTGCCACAGAGGCAAACATGTACCACATGCACACCAATGGCCATTGCACTCTTGACCAGATTTTTCTGGGATTTTTTTTTTGTATTGTTGTCTTTGTATATAGTTGACACTAGTTTTGTATTTCTTGTAAAGAGTTAATTTGTGTTGTGATTAAAGCCTCAGGTTCTTCTGGCACAGTATTTGTTCATATTTTAAAGTTTCTTCTTAACAGTCTTCCCAGACGCCTCTTTCATTCATTATGTATTCTAAAATGTGAATACCCTTCCCAACCAGTCTTTCATGATGCAGTTTTATTGTGGGTCCATTCATTATCCTGGAATTCCCATTATTTTACATAAACATACAAATCAAAGGTGCTTAAATTCTTCGTCTGTGACACTGGAGTTAATCAGTCACAAAAGTATCAAGGTAAGCTCTAAAATAAAATCACCCTTGTGCTCTTTTCATCTTTATCCTGTGACTACATACTGACTTCAGAGCAATTATTTAGGGCTTCCATTAATATAAGGGAGGATAAAATTTGAGCTGTAGATCTTGGAGTGTATTAAAGCACTTAAGTCAGAAGGAGTTAATTTTTTTTTTTTAATGCAGAAACACTTAAGTGGATAGATAGAACTTGTGCTTGTTTCATAGCACCTAAAGTCACTTGAGCTGCACATACTAAGATGTCTTAACATCTCAGCATCATCAGCCAAAAGATTAAAAAAAATTTAAAAGCACAAAATGTTGATAACTGCTTTTACCATGTATTAATGTCCATACATGGTTTCATGAAAATGTGGTATGTTTGTGCCCAATGTATGAATTCAATATTTTAGTATCTGTTAACCTTAAGAATTCTTTATTTTACTGTTCCTTGCATAGTCCCTCTATAATGAGTAAAAGAGGTTATGTTATTAAAAGTACTTACGTTTGTTTGCTGTTTTGCTGTGTTGCTTTTTCTTGTGGGTTTTTTTGTTTGTTTGGGAGGGTTTAGGGGGGGATGTTCTTCTTTGGTTGTTTTTTTGTTTGGGGACAGTGTGTTGTTTGTTTGTTTTACCCTTTAACACTTTTCACCAATTCAGTTGTCTTGGAGGTTTTTTACAAAACTAAGAAAATATGTAAATAGTGATTTTTAGAGAATCAGCTCAGTTGTCTCATGTCCATTGTTTCAGGATATGCTGAACTGTATTTCAGACTATCTGCAGAACCACCCGTTTTTATTGGACACTGAAAGAAATTTCTTCTGTGATTGGAAGAATAAGCTGACTAGGAAGTAAACAAGCAGAAAAACTCCTTTGTACTCTCTACCAAGCAGCATGCTGCTTGCTGTCATTTCATTATGTTAGAAGTACCACAGGAGGAAGCTCAAGATTCGCCACTCTTGCATTTGTGGTCAAGTTATAAATACCATGATATGAGTCGAGCACAATGGGATCTTTGTTTTACATTAGGTGTTGCCACCTAATTACTCTTCTACAAATTCATGGCTGATTTTTGTTGCAGCCTTATTGTATTAACTAATATTTGCAGCACAAAAAATTTACTCATCTATAAAGTACAGGAGAACTTTCTTCAATGAGGATGCATCTCCTGCTAGGCCATTTTCAGCATTATTTAATATTTGGTTGTGTCTACTTATCATTGTAAACATGCAGACAGAATTGCTGCATTGTGAGAAGTCATCTTTGAGAGGACAGATACATATGTTGCCTCTGCTGCTAGGTAATCTTTCTAAAAGTGTGAAAGGCAGATAAGTATGCAGTGTTAAGATGGTTTGCAACTATCCAGTCATGTCAACTGGAAGGCAGCTCAGATAGATATGCAAGTTATTTCCAAGTGATGAAACACCTTTTGTAGCAGCTGAGAGTTGGAGTAGGAGATGCAACACCTTTCTCAGCCAGTTATAGGAGGGAGTGCAACAGCAGTCTAAGATAGTATTGGGGTTTTTTATTATTTACTCTATTTTTTTTAAATGGGTTTCCACCTCACAGGTGCTTTGACTTTCAAATTTGTATAGGAAAAGTTCAGTAAATTGGTTGAGTTTTGATGCGAAAGGGGAGATGGAAAGGAAGGCAGTTAAGTGGTCTTTCCTAAATTTACCATTCTCTTTCTGATGCTCTGGGCTCACACAAACTGTTCTTGGTGAGGGGCACCCACTTTGATTAAAATCTCTTTTGGGAAAGATGGATTTGTACACTAGAGAAGGCTATGCGACATACAAAACTTAAGAGCAGTCTGGTTGGCTATTCAAAATAACATGCCAAATTCTGTGCATCCAAAATTTTCTCTTTCCTTACATGTGTAGTTGTACTCTATTGTACCTGCCTTGTGTCCAGTAGAAAGACAAGTCTACTAGCAGTGGTAACGCAACCTGACTTTCCTTAGAAAACTGACAATTTTTATAAGGCAGCCCAGCTTTGTGTTAGAAATGTGCTGTATAGCTAAACTTTTAATTAACAAAGTAATCTGCATCTTGTTTATTGTATGATTATATAAACTCTTGACAAAAATGTCTTTTATGGTTTGATTTTAACAATTGTCATTGCTAGTAATATTCATATGCAGAGGGTCAGGCATGTTTACAGTCAATTATAATTTTCATTATGAAGACTGCTTTCAACTAGAGTAGAGTTAAGTCTAAAAAGAATTGCTATTTTGATCCTAATACCTAATACAATATAAAGCTGTGTCCCAGAGTGTGCATTAACTCATATACTGGCTTCAAATTTATCTAAAAAAAAGATACTTCACTGTCTTGCTAGAAAGGTAACTGTAATTTCTTTCCATATTTGCAAGACTTAAAAAGTGTTTTAGAAATACAATGGTACACTTTTACATAGAACTACATGTATCCAAGAAGCCTATACTTTGTATTATGGTAGCGAATTACATATTCTTAAATTGTCTGAATTTAAGTACAGAACATTTGGTGCTTTTCTAAAGCAGCAGCCTAAGAAGTGTATCCCTCTCGGAGTGGTGCACACAGTATCCTCTTCAGGCTTTGGAAGAACTTTGTGCTGTTTGTACTCTTCATGCTTGCTTCTGTTAAGAACAGAACTGCCATTTAAATAGTTAATGGCGTTTTGGTTTTCTTTTGTTTTTTTAAAGACTGAGGGGTAAAACTGCCAACCTATAAAGCATTTTCAAGGCCATGTGCTAAATGGCTAAGTTGAGCAAATCATTGTTTTTTGGAAGGCTTTGTGATACAAGAGAAACTTGATAAAGTCTTTTAGCGGTAAAAACTATTTGATTTATTAATGAAGTTTACCCATATAATTCTCTGAATGCTTTATTCTTTTTAAAAAATAATTGTCTTATGACAAAAGGTTCACAAAACACCAATTACAGACATCTTGTAAGGCTTGTTCTTGCTCTCATTAGAGAAACTACCTCCCACCCTTTGATATGGTAGTTATATTGCCATTAGAAGAGAGCTTTTTGTGGGTTTTGTTTCTTTGTGTGTTTTGGTTTGGGGTTTTTTTTGTTTTTGTTTTTTGTTGTTTGGGTTTTTTTTTAGGAACAGTAATAATGACATTCAGGGGATTTGGTCAAATTGCATGTTATTTCCTAACAAGATGTGCAAATAATAGCAAAAATTAATAGACTTTTTTGTGAAGTTTTTATGTAGGGCTTAGGGTAGCTAGAATTAATAACAATATAATGAGATTAAAAGTTCTCAAATGATTCCCTCCTATTAAAGTATAAAACAAATTGAAAGCGTGTTTGGGAAGGGGCTTCAGGACAGGCAGTTACTAAACAAAATAATCAATTCTTTATACCACTTGTGCCTTAAATAAGGCACTAAGTATGTTAGTAGTAGTAATGCTTTTCTTTATGGAAGATTATTCAAGAATGAACAGTACCATCATAGTAGGTACTGTAACTGGGAAAGCAGTCAGATACAGCTCTGAGCAGCTTTTAGTTTAATAGAAAAAGCCTGGAATAAAAATCTATCTCAGCAAATAATATGATGTCAGTTAATTTATAGCACTACTATCTTGCTTAATTTTGCATTTTTACTACATTTGCCAGTATGTTGTACTACTAACGTGGAAAAATAATACTCATAGACACAGAATTCCTCCATACTCAATGGGAAACTATTAAAAACTCTCCTATCATCATTTCAGGCTGTTCTGTGGGTAAGATTCATTCATGGATATTCAGCTGTACCTTTATCTAAGTAAATAAATCTTAAAAGTAAGCTTTTACTGACTTTGCTGATTGCATTAAGACCTTGCATTATCTGCATTGCAGTCATACAAGTCATACATCTGCTTCTATTGTTCCCAGTTTTTTTCACAGATAGTGGGATTTGGTGAAAAACATAGAATCAGATTTCTCCACTTTCATTACATCATATTATGTTGGGTTTTTTTCATTCAAATACTACATATAACTTGAATCTTAATTCCAAGTGGAAGTATCTTAACATTTCCTTCCATGATGTATTATCAATACAGTTACCTCCCTCTTCTAATTATTAATCCTAGAGTTGCTCATATTCACTCTTAAAGTTAGCTGTGGTCAAAAAAGACACAGTCCTGTTGAGGTTGGAATCAAATGAGATTTTTCTTTTCAGTTCATTGGCAGCAGCAGGCCTTTACTTGTCATGCACTGTTGCTGCCAGGTTTTTTGAAACCCATGGCTTTTGTTTTTTCATGGCTTCAGTTCTTGAGGAAATTTATGGAACAGTGGTCCTGAAACTAAGACCTATGGCACTCCACCCTATTAATCTTCTCCTGTAATAAGAATTGGCTGTTTATTTCTTCCCTTTGTTTTACATCTCAACCATTTGCTTTTTTTTTTTTTAATTCTCTCAGGACTTTGTCTCTCACCCATGGTCACCAAGTTTCCTTCATAGCTTCTTGTGATGAACAAAATGCCACACCAATCTTCCTGTCTCAATTCATCCAGCATTTCAGTAGGTCTGACTTTGAAAAGTTGTACTTGAACTTTGAGGCCCTCCAGATATGTAACTGCTCTCCTGCACAAAACGTGGCACTATTCCAGGCAGCTGTGTGTTTGTATATAGTGGAACAAATCAGTATCTTCTCCTAACCTGACTAGACCTGCTGAGCTCCTACCTTCTTTACTTTCTTATAACTTCACCTACTTCCAGTCTGGTGGTGTTTTATTCTTTAAAAAATACTGACTGTGGTAAAAATGTTGTTTTAAAGGGTACTAATAAATGCATCTAGGGCAAAATGCTGGGCCAGTTTTTGCTTGTATCAGTGTACGCAGTACAGATTTTATTTTTTTTTTTTTTTAGGGAAATTGCTATTTTGTCTCTATTATTCTTGTATACCTACACATCTATAAGGCCAGCTTTTTATATTTTTGCTGAGAATTTTACCGTATTTATATTTTGACTTGTGGACTTTAAGATATCATCCTTTCTTGTGCTGGATTCCTTTTGGTTATCACACTGTTGGTGATCCAATATGGATTAATTTAAAATGTCCATCATGAAGTCTAAGCTGAAAAAAAAAATAGGTTTCTATCACTGTTTTATAATTAAAGCAATTAATTGTATGCAATTGTAAAGCAAGTAATTGTATTAATTGCAATTTTTTGTATGCTTTTAAATTTGGTGTTGCCATTAATACTTTTAAGTGTTAGAAGCTCAGCTGCCTGTTAGAGGCACAAATTATGTGTAACCAGTTTGAAATGAACACAGCAGCAAGCTCCACTGTATTTAACTTCTGTCTTTCACCATGTTTCTGTAATGTAGAAAATGATACCAAAGTTTGTGGGGGGGAAAAAAGAAAACTGATTTTTATCTCTCAACCTTCATGTAAGAGATTTTAGTCATTATACCTTTTTTTCTTTGCCAGAGTTGCCTTGCATAGTTTTGGCAGCATTGAAAGGTGATGTCACATGCTGCTGTAACCTAAATTGCAGTAGTTCTTCCTGCCTCCACATGAGGAAGAGTTGAAGTACTGATTCCTAAGCTTTCGTCAGTTCTTTTAATGTGTATGCCAACTACCTCTAGCACAGAGAGTGATACAAAATCATCATTATAGAAGGAGAGGGGAGAGAAAGGGGAAAACCATCTTGATAACTGTAAACTCTGTTCCCCAAGCTTAATGACTAAATGGAAGTGCCTTGCAAGGGATTCAAGAAATGTTCTTTGTCTGGAAAACCTTGAGAAAATATATTTTAAATTCTTAGACGATGTGAAACACACACACCCCCCCCCCAAACCATCAAAAATTCATCAGAGGAATTCTTTATTGGTCACTTTTAGTTTGCACCATGAATATGCTGCTGTCCTTTGAACTCATGAATGCAATAAGTAGGGGGACACTGCAAGTGACCTTGCAGACTCACATGATGTTGCAGGAGTAGGTTCTTGTCATGATTCACAACTGCAATTATTCTGCTGGTAGTCTGATAGGCATAAAGGGCACTGTTCCAATGTCAAAAATCAGTCAGGATGATTCAAGTCATCTTGAATTAAGTTTTTACAATGATGAGTTATTAAACATACATTTTCATCTGTAAACTGGAAGCAACTATAAATTACAGATCGCTTTATAATTTTTTTTACAATATTGACAACATTCTAAGTGATTCTGAATTATTGGCGTCATGGTCAACTATACTTTTTAAAATTGCTAACCCTCTACTTAATTGTATGCTAATTGTGCTTAATTGTAATTAATTTACATACTTTTAAGTCAAACTTTCACAGCAGGAATTATTATGATAATGTCCCTCTTAAGTAGAGATGACGGTCTTTATTTTTTTTACTTTGATAATTCTTTTTTGTGGAAGTTGTTTGGAGTAGGGGAAAATTGTCATAGGTCTCATTTATGGTGAAGTATTTCCAATTACTTAGTGTTGGTAGTCTATTAATGTGCTCTTACCAGGCTGAGTAGTTTAGAGATGTTTTCAAGTGGATAAAAATAACCAATCTATTTATTTACTCTACATAGTACATATCCTTGTTAGCTATGAAGTTTTATGAAGGTGTATGAAAGTATTGGAAGTAATTTCAATTGAGTTAACAAAGGGAATAGAATTAAAATAATTTAAAACTGGTTCACACCAGCAATTCTTCGTGCACTATTAACTGCTAAGATCTAGTCACAAAACATATTCTGAGGAGAAAAGGTTTAGTGAACCCTAGAAATTGGATTTGATTTATGCCAGAAAATCTGCCTTTTCACTGCTTGAGATTTCTATGAAAGGAAGCCACAGTCTTTTACCAAATGGTTTCTAAGGTAACATCTTATAGCAGAGCATCTGAAACCAAGTTGTTTGTTAATGAGAAATAGTTCTCATGGTGGTGGGAAAGTGTGGAGTGAAAGAAAAGGCTTCAAGATTTGGCAGACTGTCTGTAAAGGCATTTAAATAAATGTGTGCTGCTGCTCTGCGTATGAAATTTCTACATGGATCACACATTCATAATTGCCTTTCAAATGTATAGGTCACTTTCCAGGCTTGTGTTTCCCTATAGATTTAATTGAATTCTGCAGGATAAAAACACTTGTATACAACAGCTGAATAAGTTAAATAGCCCACACTTTTCAGTGGAAAGCTATTTATTCCTATAGAAAAATATTTGCAATTTGGGGGTGATAGTCTATTTTTTGCTGCCAGAAATACATTATTAGCAAATTGTTGTCCTGTAAGAGACATAGCATTCTACTGATGCTAGACTCTGCTTGCAGACTTTGTGGGTTTGTTGTGAGACACATTTTGAGAAGTTGCTTCTATATGTCCTTTTCTTGAGTTCTGACTCAGTAAATGTACATCAGTGATCAGAGATGTACTGTCATTTTGCAGTAGATGAACTGAATGTCTTTTGCAGTCATAGGGATGGAGGGAATCCATCCTGTTTGGGATGGAGGGAATAGAATGCTTCTGTCAACAGTGGCTCGTTGCCATTTCTTCCTTCCTCTCGGGAAGAGAGAAAACTAGCAATTCTGGCTTCCCTTTCCCTTGATGCATAATAAACATGTAATGGCTCTCTCCTACTGTTTTGCATTCCAGCAAGACTATTTTCCTCTACTTTTTCTTGGTGCCTGTGTAGTGTTTTCTGAGTAGAAGTGCAGAGTTTAAAATCATGCTTGCCTACTTTTCTTCTTCATGTTACTGACTTCTGTGAGCTTATTCTAACCGAGTCACACAGGAGAAAAATCATCCCAGAGCAACCCCTTTGCAGTAAACCATATTTAGCATGAAAAGGAGAAACATTATCAAAGTAAAACTTATATTTAAAGTATATCCATAATCCAGATAGCTTTTAGAAAGGTGAAAGAAACTTTGTAATGTGATCTCTAGACTTTACATAGACTGTGTCTTGTAATGTGTCATTAGCATAGTGATGTTGTTTAGAATGTGAAAATAACCACATCCAGACAGTACACCTGTGATGGCATAAATGTGTGTAAATGCAACAAACACCTCTATGAAGAATTCTCTGCTGAATCTTTTTGTACCAGTATGCTGTTACAGTATGGAAGTACCTTCTTACTGCCATGCTAAGAGGGTAGTCCTTGCTGTCCCAAGAGGTTTGCAGAAGGAAATTAATGCCCATACTTCAACTAGCTCCCATTGCACCATGTTGGTACACAACAACCTCAACAACCTTAATCTGACTACTGCTATAAAATACAATAAAATATGTTTCTATAAATACATTAGCAACAGAAGGAGGGCTAAGGAGAATCCTTGTCTGTTATTGGATGTGAGGGAGGAACATAGTGGCAAAGGACAAGGAAAAGGCTGAGGCACTGAATGCCTTCTTTGTCTCAGTCTTTAGTATTAAGGCCAGTTGATCTCTGCGTACCCAGCCCCTGAGCTGCAAGACAGGGACAGGGAACAGAATGGAGCACCCATAATCCAAGGGGAAAGGGATAGTTACCTGCTACACCACTTAGACACATGCAAGTCTGTGGTGCTGGATGAGATCCCCCCAAGGGTACAGATGAAGTTGGTAGAAGTTCTCACCAAGGCACTTTCCCTCATTTACTAGCAGTCTTGGTTAACCAGGGAGATACCAGTTGGCTGGAGGTTAGCAACTGTGATGCTCATCTACAAGAAGGGCCTAAAGGAGGATATAGGAACTACAGGCCTGTCTGCCTGACCTTGGAGCTGGAGGTTAGGTTATGGACCAGATCATCTTGAGTGCCATTATACAACACATACAGGACAACAAGGTGTTCAGACCCAGTTAGCATGGGTTCATTAAAGGCAGGTCCTGCTTGACGAACCTGATCTCCTTCTATGACAAGGTGATTCACTTAGTGGATGAGGGAAAGGCTGTGGATATTGTCTACTTAGACTCTACGAAAGGCTTTGACACCATTTCTTACAGCGTTCTCCTGGAGAAACTGTCTGCTTGTGGCATGGATGGGTTTATCCTTTGCTTGTAAAAAACTAGCTGGATGGCTGGACCCGAAGAGTCATGGTGAATGGAGTTAAATCTACTTGGTGGTCAGTCACAAGTGGTGTTCCCCAAGGATCAGTGCTGGGGACAGTTCTCTCTAATGCCTTTATCAATGATCTGGTCAAGGGGATCAAATGCACCCTCAGTAAGTTTGCAGATGACACTAACTTGGGAGTATTGATCTGCTTGAGGGTAGGAAGGTGCACAGAAGGAGGAGCAAGAAAGTAATACAGTAAGCAAGGACAGTAAGTAGGGGTTGCCTATCCTTGAGCTGTTCCTTAGAAGCATTGTGTAGTTTTGTGAATAGATTAGCAATAAACCTTTAAATATGTTGTGTGTTTATTTGCAGTATGTATACATTTTATGTTTTATCATCAAATTTGCTTACAAGGTAATCAGTGAAATCAAAATGTATTCATACAACCCCCCCTTAATATATTCATAAGAATATTCATCTTTCACCCTGAAATTATAAAAATAAAATGAATAGAACAAGCTATTTCAAGCCTATTATTGTATACAATACCATATGTGCAATGAGTATGGAAACATTGATTAAAGGATGTTTGAGATTTTGAGAGTTCTTTTCTCAAATGATTAAAAAATCAGCAATGGTATGGACATTTTTGTAGGTGTTTTGTTTATCAATTGTTTTAATTTAGTAGTGAGGAATCATGGCAGAAAAAATCAGTCAGTGGTATGATCTCTAAATATCCTGGCAGAGCTTTCAGTAACAGGGACTGTTCTAATATAAGTGATTCTGTTGATTTCAAACTAGCCAAAGTTATTTGTATCACAGAACGTTTTTTATACTCAGGTAAATAATACTTTAACCTTTCAAACAGAACATGAAAACACACTCCTTCACAAAGGGAGGGAGAAAACAGGAAGAGATGTAGATCCTGATTCTCTTCTGAAAAACTGTTGGTGCTTTGGTTTCTGTGCAGTTCTGCAGCTCCCGTGAAGGACAGAAAGCTGAATGAGGCTGAGAGTCAGCTGAGGTGGTGCATGAAACTCTGTGTGTGTGTGTGTAGCGTTTTGCTTTGTTAGCTGTTTTTCATTCTGGTGTGAGGGTTTTTGGGGGCGGAGGAGTTGTAGGAGTGTTCCTGACTTTGTCTTTTGGGGGAGGGGAAGGAGAAGGAGAAGGAGAGGGGGAGGAGGAGGGGGGGAGTTGTGTGAGGGTTCCTGGTTTGGGAGTTTGTTTTTTTGGTTTTGGTTGGTTGTTTTGGTTGGTTGGTTGTTTTTTTTCCCTGCAGCAACTACATTGTGGACAGGATTCTGCCTTCCTAATACTCTTTGAAACTTTTTATGGATTGCCAGAGCATGTTTCTCATCCCAGTTTTGAAAGCTCTGTTCTTCAGGATATCAAGAAAGTGATGAGTAATCATGACAAAAAGAACAATGTCACTAATTAAGCCTAGGTTTCAATGTATTTGTGTCCTTTGACCTAGCCATATTTCCACTGGAGTTCTTGTCCCTCCCAACCACAATTTTCACAAAATCTGTAGGAACGTAATTATTTTGGACATCTTCAACTCTGTCAAATTTGGGCTAGTTCAGTTAGTGAGAGAACAGTGCTATTCTCCTAGAAGAACAAGTTAAAATATTAACTAAAAATAGGAAGCTTTTCCAGACTTGCTTATATTTTACTTCACTTGTTAAAAGGAATTCCTATATTTTCATTCTAGAATTATCTGGTAAAAATATTAATAAAATAATCAGTATTTTTAGATACCGTAAGAAGATGGGATGGGTCCTATTTCATATTAATCATAAATTATAGATTTGATTCTGTCTTCAAATGTACATGTACAGTGTTAATTACATCTCTGTGAACAAAGAGTAATCCCTAACATGTAAGAATGTTAATGTGTTCAAATAATATAAAGTCCAGATTTAATATGGTAAAAAAATAGAAATTTAAGTCATTTCATCTTCTTTTGTCACCCTTCTTCATTTATTAATTCTAACATATTTAATGTTTACTCATGTTTACAGTCTAGAAGCTTTAATGTTAGTAACATAATTAACTTAGAAACCTGTTGTTCATTATTAATTTGTCTTGCAAAGTGCTAATATTAAATAATAAAGCTTAAAAAAAATATTAATGCATCAGGGCTATTGTAGTTCATATTTAGGCATAGAAAATGAAATAATTCCCTCCTGACTTATCTTGGTCTCTGTTTTCTCTGGAACAAGCGTACATGCCATCACTGAATGGGGAGCAATAACAAAATTATTCTGATTTTTCTTTCTTTTCCCACTGTCCCTTTAAGTGTAAAGGGTTAAATTTGAAAAAAGAATTGTTTGTCCTAAATGTTCCTACTGAAATCCATTATGCATGAAAGGAGTCTGAGTCCATTTGCAAGACCTCTAAATGAACTCCATTCATTCTGTGCTTAGAAATGTCCATTCAGGCAGAAACAGAAACAATAGTCACAACCTCATTTATTTGGCACCATTACCAGCTTATGAAAAGTGAAGAGATTGTTGTGAAAAAGTATAGTAATTTTTCACTGCTAGTTTTGTAATTATTTCATAAAAGTCCTTTAGGATCTGAAGAAGATAATAATTTCATTTATGTTCCTTGCCCGTAGTTGCAATGTAGAATCATTGCATTCACCTAAAATTCTTAAACATTCATGAAGATTTTGGAATAGCTAATTTGAAAATATGGGTTGATCTACCTTGACTTATTTTGGCGTAAGACAAGTTATAGGGACATCGTTTCTAGATGACTCTTATTAGGCCAGTTAAGTATAATCGGTAGCAATGGAGAAAAGAATTTTTAAGTTTTGCCTTTTAAGACATTAAAACTTTATTTACATTTGGAAAATAAAATACTTGCGATGCACATTTCACAATTGTAGGAATACAGTATTATAATTTCATGACTCAAATCCATTAATATAAATGAGGAATTCAGCTCTTGACATTTTGTACTGTCATGAACATGAAGTGAGGATTATTTCATTGTGATCGGAAGAAAGTTATGATCCTTAGATCTATGTGTGTATCAGACCCTATTAAATCTTAATTTTAAATTACGTGAATGTTGAGCAATATTACAGAAGTATCATTGGCTTTCTTTCTAAGACTGGGAATAAACAAAGAATTTAGGAGAACCTGACCTGAATCACATGCAAGTGTAGAACAAAAGTTTTTGTTCTTGCATGTGTTGTTATGAGGTGGAAGAAGGCTGTGCATGCTCCCACGGACATTCCCTCTCCAGTTCAGGGATAAGAGTTTGTAAGGATGAGTCTAAGGTAACTGTGTTTTCATTTGCTTCCTTTTTCTGACAATCTGGGTGGCTGTATAATTTTTTTTTAAATTCATGTAAAAATAATTATTTTTGGAGGAAAAGAGAAAGTTAACAGCAGATACCAGTTTCACTTTATATTACTCTTTGTTCTGGAGTCCTTTTTTTATTTTCAGCAGTGGCTGAAGACCCAGTTCCTGGTGACTGCCACATTGCACAGGGCCCTTCTGAACTTAATGATGTAGCCCTTTCCATGACAGGTATTTCTTATAGCACCAGGGCCTTTAAGTACTAGTCATCATCTTGGAAAGTGGCTTTGGTAGCTGACTAGAACTGACTGACCATTTCCTCCAACAAACTGTAGAAAATACTGTTTGTGGGAAGTTTGTGAGTGAGGGGGCATGGGCGAGGAGCTCATGGCAGGAAAAGCAGGAACAGGAAAGAGTAAGTAGAAACATCATCCTCCTGGCTCTCAGCCAGTCTTTATCTGACAGTCCTCCTGCTGGTTGCTTTTCCTGCCAAGTCTCCTTCTTCCGTCCCCTTGATATGCAATATACACATCCAGTGAATACCTACACAGAGTTACAGTACTATTGTATTGGGGGGGGGGGGGGTGATAAAGGGAGGGGATATGATGTTTACAGTTGGACAGGGTGATCCTAGAGGTCCTTTCTAACTGTGACAATTCTGTGATGCGTTTTTACTGAAATTCCCTGTATGCCCATTCTGTAACTCTTGTGTAGGAGTCCATTGTTTTGATTACGGTTGAGCCTGACACTGTATGAGCTGCACCTGTAGTATATCTCGGTATGGAACTGTACAATGCAATAATGACTTGAAGCTACCAGGAATTCAAGAGAATAAAGCTTTCAACATGTGCTTTCTGCAAAGTAAATTGATTTTTAAGTTATATTTTATGCCTTGTTTATATTTTCTTCAGTAAATGTTGTACTTCTAAGTAGAAACTGTGCCATATAGTAATTTTTCTCTTTGTCTTCAGCCTTCTGAAATCACTTCTTTACAATTAAATGCTGTTGATACTTGACTTCGGTGGAGTGAGTTACTATCAGTTTCCACATTCTAGCACTCCATGTATTTTCCTTGCCTTGAGATCTGTCAGTTCCCATTTCTTTACTCTTAGGAAAATGAAAGGTTCTGTGAAAATGTACAAAAAAAAAGGAAAACAAAAATTAAAAAGCATGTTAAGATATGTCTTGTAATTCACTGATAACAATTCCCTTCTGGTTTTGTTTGTTTAGGTACTTCCCATCAGGCTGACTATTCCCATGATGCTGTGGTCTATGTATTACAAAAATGTGGCATTGGTCATATTGACACAGCAAAACGATATGCTGTGAATCTGTTCTCCAAAAAGCCATCAAAGAGAGTGGTGTGAAGCGGGAGGACCTCTGGATAACCACCAAACTGTGGCATAGTGATTATGGCTATGAAAATGCCAAAAAAGCCTGCTTGGACTCATGTGAAAGACTTGGTGTTGAGTATCTTGGTATGAATCTATACATATAACTCATTTTTGTGCCTTCCATGTGAGTATTTGCAAAGAGGAATGAATAAATTCTTGAAAGAAAGATGTAATATAGGTGGCTCACAGAAAACAAACTCTGCACCAGTATTTATACTTCTTCAGATTTCTTGTTCTGTTTGTTCTCCAGGAAACTCACATGCATATAAAAATTGAGAGCACATACATTTCGTTGTTTCAGCTGCTTTTGAAGAGATCATGATACAGAATTATAGAATGGCTAGGGTAGGAAGGGACCTTAAAGATCATCTTGTTCCAACACCTTGCTCAAGATCCCACCCAACCTGGCCTTGAACACTTCCAGGGAGAGGGCATCCACAACTTTTCTGGGCAACCTGTTCCAGCGCCCTACCACCCTCATAGTAAAGAATTGCCTCCTAATCTGAATCTCCTCTCTTTCAAATTTTAAGCCATTGCTGCTTCTCCTCTCACTACACACCAGTGCAAAAAGCCCTACCCCAGCTTTTCTGTAGCACCCCCTTGAGCTATTGGAAAGCTGCTATGAGGTCACCTTGGAGCCTCCTCTCCTCCAGGTTTAATAATCCCCAACTTCCTCAGCCTATCTTCCTTCATAGGGGAGGTGCTCCAGCCCTCTTGCCATTTTTGTGTCTCTCTTCTGGACATGCTCAAGAACCTCTGTGTCCTTCCTCTGGGGACTCTGACATTGGAGACACAACTCCAGGAGGGGTCTCACAAGAGCAGAGTAGAGGGGGAGAATCACCTGTCTTGACCAGCTGGTTCTATAAAGGTGTATTTCATTGTTAAATTGATTTGAAGAACCACTATGTGAGTTCTGTGTATTTTGCTACAAGCACACAAAATTAGGAAACAAGGATCCATAAATTCTACTATGATTTAATGGCAACAGGGTGACAAAAGCACCTAATTTCTTCTGTAGTCTGTTAAATCTCAAGGAATGGGAGTCTTTTCTAGAACTTATTACATAGGTCTATTAACTACTTAAAATTCTGAATAACGGCCTTTTGTTTAGTCTGTCTAATGTGATATACTTTGGGGAAAATGTTAAAAGTGTCAGCAAGAGATTAGGAGACTAACTGAAGCACTTAATTAGACTTACTGACTTTTAAACTTACCCTGATCATAAACTTCTCGTAGTCAAAGATGCAATATTGTTAGTCCCTTATTAGACAGGCAAAGCATTGCAATAATGATGCAAATTGCTTTTTTTGCAATAGCTCATAGGAGAGGAGGAGGTGCTTGATAAAAATAAGCATGATAATTTTTTTAATGCTTTTGCTACTTCTTCCGTATCTGAAGCAATTAAAGGAAAATGGAGGTAGAGGAAGATGAATTAAAAATAATAATCTGAAATAGTTACACTGATGGAGATAGTGTTTGTGATAATAATCGAGTAATATTTGACCTACCCTACAGACATTATTTGTTAGTGTCCTGAAAATCCTCTTTTTGCCTCTCCTCACCTTGTCCACCAGAGTTACCAATAAATTAATTTTAGTGAGGAAGCAAACAGTTTTTGTGAAATACAGATGTAGAATGTCATCTAATATTAATGACAGCTCTGTGCTCTGTATACTGGCTTTATTGCTTGAGTACTTTGCAAGATAAAGGCGAAAAATCATCTGTTAAAACCTGAGATATTTGCATGCACATATTTGGCTCCATTCTTTCTGGAAATGTTATCTTTTAACTTCCTGGATAATACAAAAATACAAAATTAATTAAAATATCTTTTTGCTTGTCCCATGGAAGCACAGATTGCTGCAAGAAGACATTCGTAAGTGTTGCAGGCTCTGACTTTCTCCTCTAAATTAAGAAAAAACATGTTTCCTCCTCTCTGCTTTCTGCTTGTTATGTTTTGTGTTTGCTTTCTTTTTCCTTCTGCTTGCTATAGCACTGGTGCTGAATGTTGATGAGAGAAAAGCTTGACTCGCTTCCAGGAAATCAGTTTGTTATTTCTTTTGTATTTTAGTATTGTAATTTACTTTTATTTTCTTAGGTGGTAGGCTGATTGAAGTAGTTTCTCACACAAATACTCAATTTACATACTGCTGTTAAGCACAAATGCATGGAACAATGAAAAAATAGATGAGAGTAAAAAATGCATGAGTAATGTCACTACATGAGTGAATCCTTGGACTGAAGCAAACAGAAATTCTGTTCTTCAGATATATTCAGCTCTGAGACTTCTGTTCATATTACTAAAAGCAATTAAGTTGTACTATAACTCCCTGTACAGGTTGTCTCTATGCCAGATTTTTTTTCCTTGTGGTTTGCATACCATCATCTGTCTTCCCTCCTTCCTTGCCTTTCTTCCACTGATGTGGAGGTGTCTGAATAATTTATTAAGCCCTTCCTGAATCACTACTTTGTCTGACATAGAGGCCTAAATCACTGCTGACTTCAGCTTGCTTTAACTTGGTCATTTGTAAACTGTGATGGCCTAGGAAATACTTCATATGCAAGGCACTGATCTGTAAATGGACATGGTGCAAGAAGGATGAAATGGCAAGTGAAACAACAGTTTTGGCTGCTTGAGTTTTAGTCTCTTTTGGATCAACCCCACAAATTATATTTGTTAAACACAATGTGATCCACATTTGTGTGAAAGAGACACAGTTGAGTTCTATGTCCTGTGCTATATATGCTGATGAAGTAGACCCTTAGAGAAGGTACAATAGCTGGTGTGTTTCATGGGGTTCATAGAAAGCAGCATGTAAATTTTAGGGGATCCTGCAACTCCTATCTGAAAGCACACAGCTGGAATATGCTATTGGAAGGATTTTAAAGCAAAATTGTCAGTATCTTGAAACATGAGCTTTTTTACTTTTGAACTAAGAGCTTTTTGTTGGAAATTTTGGGGCTTATCACAATTCTAACAAAAGACACTGGAATGCAGAATATTGGTTTGAAAATATGGTTATAAGCTTGTAGAACTAAGCTTAGGTATTGCAGCTCTATTTTCATTCATACCTGCATTTTATGACCAGTCTATACCATAGAGAGGACATGAATAACAAGGTATTTTGTGTCCAAGCTGATTTAGAAAAATAAGCTCTTTAGTTACAAGCATGTATTAAAGCTGACAGGTTTATGAAATGTACCTAAATCAGCATTTCTGGTTTTCATTATTTAACATTAAGCAAATATGTGGTGGTTCAGAGCCTTTCCATGAAGATAACACAGCTCATCTAGAAAATGGAAAGGTCCTAAATAGTTTATCTGTGAACTGATACATTTATTTTTGAGAGAAAGTTATTCAGAAGACTGCAAAAACAAAAAGCTGTAGAAGCCCTGGCAGTTAAATGTGCAGTTAAGCTCTTTATTCTAAGGAGGGTGCAGTTAGTTTCCTTGAGGATCCTTATGGGCTACACAGTCTATTTCTGTAAGTGAATTAGAAACTTGGGGAAATAATCTACCAGGAATTGAGAAATCTGTGTATTATATAGAATGCCAGATGTTGAAACAGATGAACTGCTGAAAGCAGTCACAGCTGTCTAAAAGAAAAACTATTCCATGTAAAATACTGAAACCTTTTAAATAAACGCTTTTTGGGCAAACAGTATTAGGAAAGCAGTGTTCCAGGATTTGTATTTGAATCAATAGATTATACATCCGTGAGAAGCTGGAAATCTCTAGTATTTGTGGTCAGTGTAACAGGTACTCTGCTTCTTGCATTTTCTGAGTCACCCTCAACTACCAGCTGCAGTAGAGCAATATGAAATGGCCACATATCTCACAGGCTTGGCAGCTGCAGCATACATTCCTTGGGATTTGGATTAAACTTCCAAAGTAACTTCTTGAATGTGATTTGTGGGTTGCTGAATTCATATACCATTTTGTTTTCCTTTTTACTGTTCTGAGGTGTCACACTCAGGCAAATTTAACCTATCACATTTGGTGTAATAGATGAATGATGATAATGCACCCAGTTCAGACTGTGTATGAATTCAGAACACTTTGGAGGTTACTTCTCAGATCCCTGTTCCAAAGGAATAAAAAGCAAGAACAAAACAATATTTTTTTTTTTAAATCTGGGCATGAGAGACAAAATTATCATGTACATACTGAGTGCATTGATGATTGAGAAAAGCAGAAAAATACAATTGTTGCATTAAGATAACTGTGCTAAAAATAGGAATAAAAATCTACTTTTTCTTTTAGTTTTGATATGAACCAGGGTTTGTTTTTCAAGACTATATTTGTTACACTGAGTTTTGACCTTTCCTTTTTTAAAAAATATATGTTGCATTAGAGATTTGAATAGAATTGTAAACTTGTATTTCCATGCTACATAGGGCTAGCTTTTTACTGTGTAAAATATCCCTTTTGAGTTCAGAGGAACAGATTGTAGGTGCTATAAGCCCTAAGAAGTAATAACCAACTCTGTTTTAAGTGTCTGTGTGAAAGCAGTTTGCAGGTTAATTTTAGTTTTCCTGTGGCACTGTGTTTTGACATTTGAATTAACTTCAGGCCCCCACCATTCGAGTGCATCCTGATACCATGAATCACCAGTTGTTTTCAATTTTGAGAAAGATTTGGGTTTTTTTAAATATGTTTGGTAAACATCACAGGTTATTGATTGATTTATCCTACAGTACAAGGCACAACCACATCATTTTCAACAGATAAAAATGTAGTCTTGATCAATGGAAGATTAGGCTATTTTGACAAATAATGTAAAACTAGTTTCTTGCCTACAAAATGAAAATAAGAGTGTTTGTGTTCATGTAATACCATGGGAGGGGGAAGATATAAAAGAAAGTGTGTGTAGGTGGGAATGTGTGTACAAATGAAGTGTGAACAAACCCACACCTTGGTTTGTGAGGTGCTTACTTTTTCTAGTGGCCTTACAAATACTGTGGAAAATTTTCTAACGTGCAGAAGAACGAAACAGATCATCACTTAAAATAAACTGTTCTTAGTTTATTTAAATAGAGTGGCAGCTCCATAGCTCATTGCTGGGTGCACTTTATTCTTTCTGCTGCTAGCTGTGCTGGGAGGGTTGGTGAATAACTGGGGGAAAGACCATTCTGCTCCTCACCTCTGAAATAAATTACCTTTGCCCTACATCTTTTGTGAACACTTCTTGCAATCAGGATAACTGCACTTTGGGATCCAGTAGATGCTTTCTAGCCATAAATGGGTAAATTTATAACTGTGAAGTAATTTTTACTTCAATAAAAATCCTAAGTTTAACATAATAAGATAATATGGAGACCACATATATTTCTAAAATAAAAGATCATCAATTAATCATGTTTACATTTGAAGAGGTCTTGGGCACTAATACAGGGAAGGGTCTTGTACTGCATTTTTTAAAATACCCAATGCCAGAGATCTTTCAGTTATCAAATCTGTTCAAAGTTGTTCTTCTGAGAGTGCTTCAGTTTATTGGGCTGAGTACAAAGCATCTTTGTAAGTGGAAATCCATGGTGTAGCTCTTTCTGTGAATATTTGCAAACTGTGATTTCTGACTGAGTATTTTGTAAAGTAGCTTTTAGTAAAATTCTGCAGAGATTAATAATAATTTTTTAAATGTTGTTGTATGACACGTTTCTGTATAGAAATATATATATATATATATAAATATATATATATATATTTGACCATGAGCCAGCAATGTGCCCTTGTGGCCAAGAAGGCCAATGGCATCCTGGGGTGCATTAGAAAGGGTGTGGTCAGTAGGTCAAGAGAGGTTCTCCTCCCCCTCTATTCTGCATTGGTGAGGCCGCACCTGGAGTATTGTGTCCAGTTCTGGGCCCCTCAGTTCAAGAAGGACAGGGAAGTGCTTGAAAGAGTCCAGCGCAGAGCTACTAAGATGATTAAGGGAGTGGAACATCTCCCTTATGAGGAAAGGCTGAGGGAGCTGGGTCTCTTTAGTTTGGAGAAAAGGAGACTGAGGGGTGACCTCATCAATGTTTTCAAATATGTAAGGGGTGAGTGCCAGGGAGATGGAGTTAGGCTTTTCTCAGTGGTGACCAGTGACAGGACAAGGGATAATGGGTGTAAATTGAAGCATAGGAGGTTCAAGTTGAATATTAGAAAAAATTTTTTTACTGTAAGGGTGACAGAGCCCTGGAACAGGCTGCCCAGGGGGGTTGTGGAGTCTCCTTCACTGGAGACATTCAAAACCCGCCTGGACACGTTCCTGGGAGATGTACTCTAGGTGGCCCTGCTCTGGCAGGGGGGGTTGGACTAGATGATCTTTCGAGGTCCCTTCCAACCCCTAGGATTCTATGATTCTATGATTCTATGATAGTTCAGCAGTTCTTAGTATGATTTGGAGAGCATAACTAGTAGCAACTAAAGATATGTAATTCTTCATTTTTACATGAGGTAAACTTACACCTATTTACACAGGACACTTGTTTTATCCAACAAAGTAGTTTAAATTAAAACACATCAGTTTCTATACAGAAAGTACTGTCAACAGCATATATATTTTTGGAGCAAACTGAACGTGACTTTAGCAGTTCCTAATTCTAATCCTTGGGATTACATTTAATATAAATCATTGGAAATTTTGAAAAATACTTCACTGGCAACAGAATTAGAGTAGCCCTGAGTTTTCAGTTTAAGCTCATCAAATGCTTTAATCAATATTCTGTCATTAGTTTTAATTTAAATATCACAAATCGGTATTTATTCCAAATAAATACAGCTTCTTTCTTCAGAGCAAATTGGAGAAGTATCTGTTCACAGATCAGTGATGAACAACACTGTAAGTGTTTTTCTTACTCTTTTCTAAATTGGAAGTTGATTTGGTGTATATAAAAAAAGCAACTTTTTCTCAAAATGTGATGTAAATCCAGATGCTGGGAATCATTATATATGAGTGATGCTTGCTTGTCTGAGCAATTGCATTTAAAAGTCTAATGTGTTATTAATATCAGAAAGTGCAAAATTAGTTCATTTTTTAATACACTCAAAATATTTTTTTCTTAATATGTCTGCAATGTATCTCACTGGATAAAATTCTTTACTCTTCTAATTAGATTCTTAGAGTAAGCAAAAAAATCTATTTAACAGTGTTGCAGCATTGTATCCAGATATGAACTGGTGTGTTAAGGGGAATTTATTGTTACCTTTTCCTCTTAAATTGAAGTTGAACTTGTATTTCTAGAGTTAAAGGGCTAATATACCAGCCCAATGGTATAGTAATTACTAGTGCAGTCCATAAATGTGACTAAAAAAAAATTATGGCAGAGGATCTGTGTTTCTAGAAAGAGGTGCTGTAAATGAATCATGTAATGCGTTCAAAGAACAATAAAAATAATAATTACAAAGGAGTCTCTTTCTGTTTCTGAAATCTGTACTGAACTGTCAAAAAAGAAATGTTATCAAGCCCAAAGGCAATGAGGCACATTTCAGTCATGCATTTATTTCCTTTTCCTGTTTTGTGTCAGACTAATATATGCGGCAAAGACCAACACCTCTTTGACTGGGACGCCTGCAGTTACCTCTTTAATCTAGTTAAAAATTAAATAAAAATTGTTTTCAAAGTATGTTAGAAGTGTCTCTGTCAGAATGTCTAGAGGTGTCTACCAACTTACAAAGAAGTTACAGATCCTGTAATTTTATAATTTTTAAAATTTAGGTAATATGTCTTGGAACTCTCAAATTACATACAAATTTTCTCAGTTTTATTTAGTATGGTAACTGCTTCCTTTTTCAGTTTCATTAGCTGCTTGGGTAATTTTTTCAGCACTAAATTAATTTGGTTTGAAACTGTGGTAACATTTCCTAAAACGTAGTAAAGCATAATTTTGTCCCTTTAATAATATATTAAAAATGCTTACTAAAAAAATCATAAATGCTGCCATCGATTTACAGCAAAGAAAACGGTCTGGAAGAATAGAGTACAGTTTTCAACAGAAAGTCATAAATGGAGGTATTCTTTAGAAAGAAAAAAGACAGAGCCACTACTGAGGTTGTATAAAATATCCATAGAACTACCAAACAGATTTATCTTCCATAAAGACTTGTAGCACTTCAGCAGCAATTCAGTCTTAATTACAGTAACCCAAATTCCTTTGTTTTAAGTAGGGTTTGCTATGTGTTGAAAGTTTATTAAGTACATATGTGACCATGAATTTGTGATTTCAGTACCTAAACCTATGGCACATGTGAAACTTTTGCTACATTTGGTTGTTATTGAAATGTCATAGATTTCATTCATTTAAACTAAATAGGTGTATACAGTAAACATCATGGAATATTAATCATGATTATTCTGATGATAATACGTTAGAGGACATTATAGAGGGGAAATACTGTTTCACATGGGGTTTTTTGTTTGTTTGTTTTTGGTTTTGACACTTTAATGAACAGTCTGGTTCTGTTTCTTTTTCAGATCTTTATTTAATATGCTGGCCTGATGCACATGTTCCAGGTAAAAGCAGTCAAGAGGTCCGAGCTGAAACCTGGAGAGCAATGGAGGAGCTATATGGAAAAGGTGATGTAATAACAGAAACCTCTATTGCCAGGAGGAATTAGTGCATTTTGGGACTTGGGAAATTCATAGTGATATGTTCAATTACTAATTTGACCCGGATGCTTTTATTTCAGTGGAGTTTTGGTGTGAGAATTAAATGAATCCCGTTGGAAATTGCAGCATTAGCATTTTGATAAGTTAAATCAGAAAATTTTGTGTTGCTTATAAACAAAGCACTGACAAATTCTGCCTGTAAGATTAATGGCGGTGCTTGTACTTTCTTATGGAAATCTAGGTTACATATGGACTGAACTGGTGGTCTTCCAGTATGACACTGGACATACCATTGCTGGCCTCATAGGCATTGGAAAATTACTTCTATTCTTCTAGTCCTACTTCTATTCTTCTTCTAGTCTTTCAGAATTTAAGTATTCTGTAGGCTCATGATTAATTTAGCTGAGCATAACTTTTCCAGCTTTGATTGTCTAAATTACCTGTTATGTCATGGGAAGGAAAATTTATTAGTCTGGTTGAACCAAGTGCCTGAGAACATTAATCTCCACATTTTTGTGTTAAGGGACACAGACTCTGGATGTTTTGACTGTAATCATGTGTTACTGAAATGATATGCAAATGTTAACCACACTGGAAATGGAAAAGCAATGATTCCCAAGGAAAATGTTAAGTAATTTGTTTACATGGTTAACCAGTAGACTTTCCACTGAAAATTAAACACTTGCCACATATCTTTTTGACTTGCCCCATGTTATGTGAGCAAGATATTAGCCCTGGCATGAATTGTAAGGATTCTGAGAAAATCCTATATTCTTGAGGAAAAAAAAAAGAAAAAAGTCGTCTTCATTTGCTGTGGAGAAGAATTGTAGGTTTTTTATTAAACAGCTGAGTTCTTTGTCTTTTTTGAATTTGTTATTGGTTCTGGTAGTCATTGCTTCATGTTTGCCATTCTGTTACTTTTTTTGTTGGAAATATTTATTCTGGGGGGGGAAATGGTAGAAAATAAAGGTTTCATTTAAGGATTGTCTATTTAAATGAATAATATGCTTCTGCAGTCAATTCATGAAGGAAATGCTGAGATTATACAACTTGCTAGTGGTTTAGCCACTAGCTGTGTCCACACTGAAAAGTTTCTGAAAGTGCAGTGACTAGAACACTGTTCACTGAGGAAAAAAATTACTTTATGTTATGGGACTCATAATGCGTATCTGTCCACAAGAAACTTTATGAGGTGGTTGAAAGATCTCAGTATTGACCTAAGTCTTTAATCCGGCTGAAGTTAATAAGATTTTCTTTAATCACTTCTCAGTTTTCACAAATCATTTGAGTACAGTTATTTGAAAATCTCATTCTTTCAACTCCAATTTAAATCCCAGTTAATACTTACTTTGCAAAATTCCATTTACCTGGGGCAAGCAACATTTTTTAAAATGTACATTGTTAAGACTTTTTTATTGTTATTATCAGCTGCCTTAAGAGAACGGTAAATAAACTGCTAGTATGCAAGACTAAAAGCTTTTTTTTAAATGCAGATTTTAAGATTTTGTTAAGTTTTAGATTAGTCACAATAGTCACAAGTTGACATAAGAAAAATAGCTATCTTTGAGAGATTTTTATTTTAGGTCATATCTACAAAGATAGATTCAACCACATTCACCTGAGAGCCAGCACACAGGAGCTGAGACATGAGGCTACAACAGCACAACTTGCAGGAATTCTGACCTGAAATATCTTCTCAGCCAGCTAACTGGGAAGAGAGCAGAGTACATGGGTCTGTACCTTTCCAGCATGCACTAATTTATAAGACACTGTGCACAAAAAAAAAAAATAATCTATGACAGTTTAAGAAAACTAATCCATGACAGTTTTTTTTTTAAAAAGCCAACCCAAATTGTTGTTGGTCAATATTTTTAAAATAAATATGTTAGGGAGCAGTAAACTTGCATAAAGAGTTAAATTAATGAGTATAATTTTAGAAAAACCCTAAGTTCCTCTGGGTGTGGTTTGAATGCAGCATGTGCCAATGAAACTGGTGTGTAAACTGGCAGATGTGCATTCACTGAGATGTGCGGGCACCCTCAAGTTTACTGTTTCTTTAATCCCTGACTGTTCAGTAGTGCATCCTTAATATATACTCTTAATGAAGATTTGGAGTTGAGCTGTAACATTCTCATTCAGAATATTCTCATAAATACAAAATGTTAGATTTGGGTGATGAGAGAGATCCCATTCTATCACAAAAAAAAACAAAACCCAAACCCTCTGTGGCTTACCACTGTACTGTTTTTGTATTTCTTTATAAGGAATTTGAGGTTAACATTTTTCAAAAGAATCGATTGTCCTGATACAATTTGAACTGGAAACGTGAACAAATTAAAGTGAGAATCTTTAATGTGTGTGTTAGAGATCTTGTTACCCTCTCCATTATTTACCATACCAAAGTCTTGGGCTGCATACCTTGCATCCAATGTTTTCCATCTTTGGAAACTAAACAGAATCTGGTTACTGCCCCAAGGCTGAAGTCTCTGAAACACAACTGAAAGAAGGTTTCCTATTTTAGCACTCTCACCATTGTGCTTAAATCCACTGTTCAACTGCCTAGTGAGCAAGCATCTCAAGGTTTCTCTTCAGGTTAAAAACAATTTCCCAGAAGTCTGGAGATTTTCTGTGAGATTTTTCATGAAGGAGACCACGACAGATATCAGAGCATATCCAAAAACACTCAGAAATTCTGAAGCCACTGTTGATCTTTACTGTAACAGTATGACATATTTTTATTATCTGTATTAAAATCACACACCCTGAAAGCGTTACCTACTTCAGGTGCTTTGATCCCTCTGGGTTGTGTCTGGAACATGGTCTTTCTGGTTTGCCCTTGAACCACACAGTCTTTCACCAAACATGCCCGTCTTTTATTTTCTCCTCACTAAATCCTTCAGTATATTTCTTAGAGACTATTAAAAGTCCTGCCAGCATTTTCCCCTCTTTAATCTGGAATTTGTATGTGTTTACCCTCTGTCTTCTCTTCCCCACAAAAGAGTCAAGTTTATACTTTTAGTTTGGTTTTGAGTATTCCTGTTGTGTAGCCAGAGGCCAATCATTAAATTTCATAGAATCATAGAATCAGAGAATCGGCTGGGCTGGAAGGGACCTCAGAGATCATCAAGTCCAACCCTTGATCCACTAATGCTGTGGTACTAGACCATGGCACTGAGTGCCACATCCAGTCTCTTTTTAAATATCTCCAGGGATGGAGAATCCACTACTTCACCGGGCAGCCCATTCCAATGTCTGATCACCCTCTCTGTGAAGAAATTTTTTCTAATATCTAACCTAGACTTCCCCTGGCACAACTTGAGACCGTGCCCTCTTGTCTTGCTGATAGTTGCCTGGGAAAAGAGACCAACCGCCCCTGGCTCCAGCCTCCTTTCAGGGAGTTGTAGAGAGTGATGAGGTCTCCCTGAGCCTCCTCTTCTCCAGGCTGAACACCCCCAGCTCCCTCAGCCTCTCCTCACAGGACTTGTGCTGGATCCCTTCACCAGCCTGGTTGCCCTCCTTTGGACCCGCTCCAGGACCTCAATCTCCTTCCTGAGCTGAGGGGCCCAGAACTGGACACAGGACTCGAGCTGTGGCCTCACCAGGGCTGAGTACAGGGGCAGAATCCCTTCCCTGGACCTGCTGGCCACGCTGTTCCTGATCCAGGCCAGGATGCCATTGGCCTTCTTGGCCACCTGGGCACACTGCTGGCTCCTGTTCAGCTTCCTGTCAATCCAGACTCCCAGGTCCCTCTCTGCCTGGCTGCTCTCAGCCACTCTGTGCCCAGCCTGGAGCTCCCCATGGGGTTGTTGTGGCCAAAGTGCAGGACCCGGCACTTGGCCGTGTTGAACCTCATCCCATTGGAATCAGCCCAACTCTCCAATCTGTCCAGGTCCCTCTGCAGAGCCCTCCTGCCTTCCAGCTGATCCACACTCCCCCCCAGCTTAGTGTCATCTGTGAATTTGCTGATGATGGACTCATTCCCTTTATCTAAATCATCAATAAAGATATTGAGCAGAACTGGTTCCAACACTGATCCCTGGGGGACACCACTGGTGACCGGCCGCCAACTGGATCAGCACCGTTCAGCACCACTCTCTGGGCCCGGCCCTCCAGCCAGTTCCTAACCCAGCACAGAGTGCCCCTGTCCAAGCTGTGGGCTGACAGCTTTTTCAGGAGAATGCTGTGGGAGACGGTGTCAAAGGCTTTGCTGAAGTCCAGGCAGACCACATCCACAGCCTTCCCCTCATCCACCAGGCGGCTCAGCTGATCATAAAAGGAGATCAGGTTGGTCAGACAGGACCTGCCCTTCCTGAACCCGTGCTGGCTGGGTCTGATCCCTTGCCCATCCTGTAGGTGCTGTGTGATTGCCCCCAGGATGATCTGTTCCATAACCCTGCCAGGCACTGAGGTCAGGCTGACAGGCCTGGAGTTTCCCGGGTCCTCCTTCCAGCCCTTTTTGTGGATTGGCGTGACATTCGCCAACTTCCAATCATCTGGGATGTCCCCAGTGAGCCGGGACTGTTGGTAGATGATAGAGAGAGGCTTGGCGAGCTCTTCTGCCAGCTCCCTCATCACTCTTGGGTGGATCCTATCTGATCCCATAGATTTGTGGGGATCCAAGGAGCTCAGTAGGTCACTGACTGTTCCCATCCGCATTACAGGGGGGCTGTTTAGGTTCTTGTCTCTTTCTACAAGAGAAGGAGCCAGCTGTCCTCAGGACAACCTGTCTTACTGTTGAAAACTGAGGCAAAGAAGGTGATAAATACCTCAGCCTTTTCTTCATCTTTGATAACTACATTCCCGCCCATGTCCAGTAAAGAATGGGTGTTTTCCTTGCCCCTCCTTTTGCTATTGATGTATCTGTAGAAGAACTTTTTTTATCCTTTACAGAGGTGGCGAGATTCAGTTCAAGTTTTGCCTTTGTCTCTCTGATTTTCTTTCTACACAACCTAACTATATTCCTAAATTCTTCCTGAGCAATTATCACTTTTTCCCATAATCAGTAAGCTCTCTTCTTTTCCCTAATTTCTTTCAAAACATATTTCCTTAAATATCATTCTGGGGAAAACTGGGTCCTGGCCAACAAAGGTAGATCTCTATTTTCAGTGGTATATAAACCTATAGCAATTGTTATTCCATAGCATGAACCAAAATTTATAGATTGTATGGACATTTCACTGAATCATAAAGGAAGTATATTAGAATGCTTATTCCTCATATTACTGTGTTATAACTGCTTGATTCACATGAGACATTCACATACTGGTTAAGAAAGAATTCAGTGCAGAGATTTCTTTATTATGTTACAGTCTGGTGTCTTCCCTTATTCTTCAGACCCTGGGATCTGCATATATTTAGGACCAGCCTTGCTTCTAGAGGGAACTATGGCATCTCTTATTGTAGCTCGTGGATCACAATTCTGCACCTAGTCTTGGTAGTTAGCCCAAATTATCAGATTTTCTAATGGAAAGATTCCTGAGGAACTGCAGCAGTTTCCACTGATCAGCCATTGTAGTTTCTTTATATTAAGAATTAGGAACAAATGAATAGGGGTGGATAATTATTATTTTCTTTACTCGTTTAGAATTGTAGCGTGTCCCTGACAGTTTAGGATAAAGGCACTACCTGCACTAAAAATGCACATTCAAAATGCTGGGTGATTTCTGATAGACCAAGCTGATAACTCTTTATTCATAGCAGGAAACATCTTATTGTTATATCAGTTTCTGTTAGCTGATGACAATCTTACCATCTCAAGACTTAGTTTCTTTAAATGTTGTTATGCCTGAGAATGTAGCATTTATTTTTATCCTTGGTTATCTTCTGTGACTTGTTAATCTGCTCCAGTTTGATTGGAACTGTTCCACAGGAGCCAGCGACTCCATTTCTGTGCATCTGTCTTAAGATTGCAGTCAGAGAAGTCTGGCTGTGCTGTGCTGAGGAACAGAGAATTCTAGTTATGTGTCATTGTTCAAAAGCCTGCATACATGTTTTCCTTTAGAGAGTTGTGGGATAAACAGTGCTGAGGGAAAAGGGAGAGAAAAAAAAGTCTTGATTTTGGTCATTGAGACATTTTTCTGTAATAAATGGTTCTTTCTGTTGTGACAGCTGACATTAACTAGGATTCTTGTAATATCAAGGCTATGATTTGAATTTTTGTGGTTTCATACATTGTCATTTTGTGGAATTATGCTCTCCAATACCTCAAGACAGAGGCCAGACTGCCTACAGAGCCCATTCCAAGATACGTATGTTGAGTCAAATATTCTCTTGACAACTGCAACATTCTCGTATAGGCATTTGTCTGCTAGCAGATGAAAGCATTGTGGCAAGGTGCTTGACATGATGAATAGTCACTATATATATGCTCACTGGTAATTGGACTGGTCCTAGCAAAATGACCCTTTCCATATGCAGTGTCTTTAATAATCATGATTTTGGCCTTGTGGTTAGCCCATCATCTTGGCTAGATTTTCATACACACATGCACATGATTACTTGTCCCTCCATCTAAAAATGCTGGGAAGAGTGAGGGCCTCCAGCCAGCCGTTGCCTATAGTTGGAAAGAGTAGTAACATGGTGGTTGTTCTGAGTTTAAGTCCTACTGGGACTCAGTGCCATTTTACTCGGAGTGAATATTTTTGCTTATCAAATACTCTTAGTTGCATCAGAAATTTCTTACTGTGTAATGTATTATTTTGTTAAACACAAGAAATGGTCTTCATAATAGATACAATTATTCCATTAGTATTTTAGTTCAATTGTCTTTATGTATGATTTGAAGAGAGACCAAGAGAATACAAGAAATTATTTAGCCCAACAGTTGAAGCCATTCACTATGTTCTTGGAAAACAGTTAAGTTTTGCCTAATTACAGGTGAGAGAACCTTAATAATATGCTTGTAGTTTTCATCTTTGAGTACAGACCAGTGAAATCATCTTTTCTTCCTCCATTTGCTATCAGTTCTTTGAAGTGTGAATGAGAGTTTAGTCAGTAAACCAAGTACAGTTATTGTGTAGGTGGCACAAATTTCTAATACATCCTTTCCTAGGTGACATATTCTGCATTTATTTTACTAAAAAATCACTTAAAACCTATGCATATATTGTCAAATGGTAAATGGCTGACAGTTCACAAGATTTGTGTTGCATCTTCACAAAATGTTTGTCTTGACTGTTTATATTAGTAGAAGTTATATGGCAATGTATGTATTTTAAGTTGCACTGGAGTTTTAATAAGGAAGAGCAAGTTCACTGATTTTTGTAGCAGCACATCTTTTTCATGTTTTCCCTGTACAGTAGAAGATGTCTGATGGGCTTGTTATTATGAGAAACACAGTTCAGAGATGTGTTTTCATGGGTTGAAGGTGGTTGCAGTTAGTAAGGATGTTGGTGTCACCACACCCTGTTGATCAGATAAGACAGCAATTAAAGACGTATGCAAAAAAAAAAAAAAAGACTACATGTATTTATGTTAACGATCATAAAGAGGTCTTCAGAATGTGCAGTACATTCTTTAAGAATAAGAAATCACCATAGAATAAAGAATTTTGATGGAGATGCAAAGCAGGAACAAGTCTAAGCTTGCATGAAATGTAAAAATAAGCTGTCAGAATTCTTTGATTCTTTGATTTATTGAAGTGTGTGGTTTGTGCTTTTTCTACTAGCAAATGAATCCTTTTTGTCAAAAATTTAGATAAATTTTTTTGCATAGCTTACTTAAAACAAATGTACACATGGTACACAGAAGTGCCTAGATGTCCTGGTATGAGCATAAGAAGTCTTGGGAAGAAGGCAATGTTGAAATACATTTCAAAGAAAAGTTTGTCTGAAATACCTTTTTTTCTCAATAAATAGTTCAGATGATTTGGGAAAAAAGGCACCATTTCTCTGTTTTGCATGTGTTGAATTTAAACCTGGAGTTCTATTGTAAATCAGTATTGCTTTTAGTCAGGTTGCTGTTATTGATACCAGCTGTGAACCACAGGATGGTTCGGGTTGGAAAAGACCTTTAAGATCATGGAGTCCCAACAATTAACCTTAATCTACAGAATCCAGTGCTGAACCATATTCCTAAGCACCATATCTGCACGTCTTAAACACTTTCAGGGATGGTGATTCAACTATCAGTTATCCCCTCTGATATGGAAATCCGAAAAAGTATTCTAGTTCAAGAAACTGTGCCATCATAGGCAAAGGGTAGCCATACTATTTAGAATCTAACTATGTGCTGCATATAATAATTTCAAAATGCAAGTTTTAAGGGCACATATTCTAATAGCCTCTAAGTTCTTTGGTGAGTTGTTGGTCATTTTGGTCACACTTTCACAGCACAGTCTAAGGTGGCAATATTGACTTAAGCTATAGTGGGATTGAGAACATTCCAATGTTGCTTTTACAGTTTTGATTGCCCAGCTGTGAGCAGATACAGAATGTTCACAGTATATAAAAGTATTTTCAGCCTTTTTTTGAAACCTGTGTTGTTCTCACAGTATGTTCACACTGTGTTTTGTTCTACAAGCTTAAAACCAGTGTAATAGAAGGGAATATCTGTAAGAGTACAAGAGAACTGATTCAGTTTTAAAAACAACCAGACAAACAGACTTTCTGGTGGTTTTTTTAAATATGATTTGGTTTATTATATCAACTCAAGAAAAAAATAGGTCAACATAACTAAGACAGTGTTGCACTGAAGTAGTGAGAATTACAGTGAAGATCAAAGAAGCTATTAGTAAGGTGCTGTTGCTGTACTAGGCTATTTACTTAACAGTTGGGTAAACTGAATTTGCTAATGCTTATCATGACTTTTCAGTCATAGAAGTTGACAATTTGACTTCTACTTGTGCATCCTCTCCTGTTATCCTCACAGTTTAGAGGCAATCTGTAGCAGGAGTGATGACCATGGAACTGCAGTAGCAGGAAAGTAATTTTAAAGCAGATAAGTACTTGTACTATGGTAATAAATAGGATAAAAAGAAATCCTTTTGGGGAGGAAACATTATTTTTATGTTTTGAGTTTTGCGATAGTCTTTACTGTGTGGTTTGGACAGGACACCTAGCCTTTGGTGTCTGTAAGTCTGTTAAATGGGAAAAAATGTTAGTGCATAAATTTAGAACTTAGCTTCATATTAGTTCTGTCTAAGAGTCATCTGCTTTATTTATCAGTGCTTTGGCTTGCAGTCTGCATATGGGGCACACAGCCTTCAGCTTTGATTTAGGAAGCTGTGCTGAAATCAAATCTTGTATGGTTTCTATCAGTAATTCTACTTACACACAGTTCTTAACATGCATATCAGAGAGAATGTGGGTTTCCAACCTGTGTAACCTCCTTTAATAAAGATATGATTACTACAGCTGACCTCCTGTGAAAAGTGGATCCATTTGTATTTTTATTCTGTGGCCTGAGTAGAAGGTCTAACAGAATGGGCACTGTTCTCTGTTCGTGGGAAATCTCCCTTGCTCTGACTCATGTAAAGCAGAAGTGAAGGGAGGAAAATGGGCTCCACGAACCCAGCATCCAGTTTTGTAATTTAAAAATCCTTTCTGATCTGAACTTTGCACATTTAATATTCCAGAGGGTATTTAGAAGTTTTATCAAAGCCCAGAGTAGTGCTAAAGAAAGATAAGACTCACCATTGTACTAAAACAATGTTTTGGTGCCAAGACAGTATATTTATGGGGTTTTGTTGCAAGACTAACAGTGCCATCAAACTTTGTATAATTTGGCATTATATTAAGTAAAGGAAAAAATACCCAATCGTTCTCTAGGTTGCCATAAAAATGCTTTAAGCTTAATGTGTAACTACATTGCAAACCAGTCCCATTAGCTTCATGTATTGCTTCACAGCAGCTGGGAGTAATAAATACAGTGTGGTGAAGTTACCAGTGTTCAGGAGGCCAAGATTTTTTGCGTAGAATAGAAAAGAGACTAATTTTTTTTCCTATCATAATCAACCATTATTTTGCCAATGTTTTCTCCTGTGTCTTTCAGAGTTTCAGGATAGTTTTTCAAAGCTGGATGAAAATTCTGTTCCACCATTGTGGTCAGTCAATTTTTAGCATGCATAAAAGAAGCATCATTGCCAATTTTTCTTTCAAGCCTGTGAAGTCAGAGTTTCAAGGAGTAGGACAAAACCTCAATAAGCTTTGAGAGCTAATGGGAAATTGCAAGCTTTGTTTATTGCACCTGGCACTTTCTCAGAATCTGCTTTATGTGGGCCAAACCACTCATTTCCTCAAGCAGATAAGGAGGATACTTTCTCTCCCTGAGCCAAAGCCCTGTAAATAAGGCAGTATAAATATATATTTTAAAAGTGTACTTTCTAGGGTGATTGCAGCTAGCACATTGCAAACTTAACTCAGAAGACCTGAATTTCATGACTAATTAAACTGATGAAGTTAAAAAGAAGTATAGACTGTAAAACTACCTGCTATCGCAACATAATTTGTGCCTAAATTGACTAAAATGGGATTTTTAAGCATACTGAACAGGTTATGAAATTGATAATAAGTGTTTGCTCTACTTTTCAAGAGCATTCTGGTAGTTTTGAGACCCATGGCACCAACTCTGGGCCCACAGAGCTTCATGTGAGAGGAAATACAAGGAAATGTGCCTCTCCTCCCCAGGTTTCTCAAGATGTATTTTTTATAATTCTACTGCTGATGTGATCATTTCATAGATCTTGTTTGATAGACAAATCACAAGTATTGGCCTGTTGGAGAAGGATCAGGACCTAACAAGACCCTTCATTTTCTTCATCATTTTCTAATTCTTCATTTTTAGGAATTAATCCAGCAGATATAGATGTGGAAGTAAATCTGGATAATCTCCTGCTTTATGTTAGGCTCTCCCAGATGTGGACAATGCAGAGCGACTGTGTTAATCTTCTCTCAAGCAGATGGAAGCAATGTGCCAGAGCAGAACCATTGATTGTTGAAATTTAGACTCACTGTTTTGCAGGAAATTCCAGTGTTTTGAATTAATTCTTACACTGTACATTGCAGTAAGATTTTTTTAATACAGTCAGGCTGTGCAATTTTTTCATATTTATTGTATTTTATATTGTGGTTTAATACAAAAGTCATATCACTTGAACTTTTTTATATTAGATTGTAACTAAAAACAAAGCAATGAAGTTGAAACAAATGGTTTTAACTTGTCAAAACTAAGTATGTGGAATTAATGAAAATGAAATATTTTAATTGAAAAAGAAAAAAAATGCTAAGAACATTCTGGTTCCACATTGGAATTCTAATTATTGTTTCTCTGTTTTCTGGGAAAATGTTTACTTTCTTGGCTACTTTGAATTTAGCTTTCTCTGTGCGGCATCACTCTGAACACAGGAATGCCATAATATTGATTTTAGTAGTTTACCAATTCAGTTGGCTTTTCATAGGAAACATAACAGATCTGAAATTTCTTGATGGGAAGTCTAACAAAAAATTTACCAGTGAATGCAATGGAACATTGTCAAAGTTTCCTATGAAAATTATGCTAGAGGCAAAACATCTCAAAAGTATACTGTAGGGAAGAAAAAAATGAAAGCTTTCTGTGGAAGTGTACAAGTTAAATAAGCCCTTTCATCTTTCATGTCTGTGTTTGAGTTTGGTTTTATTTCAGCCTGAAATAAAAGCTTTATTCTTCAAGGGCAAAACCAGCATGTTTTTTTAACTCCTTATCTTTTAAAATAGAGTGTAATATTTTGGTTCCTCAATTGTGTTAAAAAAACTGCAGTTGTTTTTCTGACTTCTTTGGCATAATGATTTATTAGTGTTTACACTTCAGAGTTGTTTGTCAGAAGTCAAAAGCTCAGGTTTTGCTCCTTCTGGCAGATTACATACAAATTATGCAAATCATTGTAGTGCAGATTATAATCTATATTATGCATCTTGAACAATTGTAATTTCTGTAAGGGAAGGCTGTCTAGCATTTTAGTTGCTAATGTATTTTTCTCCCTATCATAATCTACAAAAGAAACCACATTAAAAAGTGACTGTATGTGTGCAGGTTTTGCTTCTGTGCATTTTATGTGCTTGTGCTGCTAAAATATGTGGAAACATAGTAGTCAAATTGCCTGTATTTTTATGATTAGTGGCTTTTCTGATACAAAACTGATTTTTTTCAGGGCTTTAACAATCTGTTTATAATACTTAGCAATAAACTGTAACCTCACCTACAGAATTTAACTTACGACTAGGAAAATTTAATTTCTTTGTTTCATCGAGGTAAATCAAACCCACAAATTCAAGATACTGTGTAATCTTATAGCTCATGTTTTTATAGTCTACTTTTGTTATTTTTTAATATACATAAACCATGCATTTTAGGAATAAGTACTTGGTTAGGACATTTTTTTGTGACGTTTTTGTTCAGCTTTCACTTCAAGTGAAACTCTTTTTAAGGTATTCATGCCTCTCAGTTGAATTAATAACTGCTTTTTTTGTGTGTTTGTATTGCAGATTCAAATCAAATTGTTACCTTCTGACCTCAAGAAGGTAGCAATTCTAACTCTGCAATGAGGGCAGTTTCAGTCTAGAAATCATTCCCTTGACATCCAGTTGCTTGAACTGCCCAGTAACTTCTTTTTTTCCTGAAAAAATAGCAGTATAACTTTTGACTTAGTTGCTTTCATTTTGATATAGATATTTATATGCATGTGTATAGATAAACACATACATATACATTATATTGGCCAGCACAAATATGGGATTAGCAGCAGTTATTGGACTTCTGTGTTCACACACCTTGAGACAGACTTTCCATCTGCAGAGTTACGGATTGAAATGCAGATCAGGTCAATCCAGGCAAAGTTCACTTACTGAAGAAATGAGTCTGATTCATAGTCCACAAAATCCACAGCCTAAGGAGACCATGACTTGCCTGACCATAGGTGGTTTCTTAATTAACTCTGTTTAGCACAGAATAAGGATGAAACTATCAAAGATGAGTCAGAGTTGAGATGTGGTAGTGTGCCAGTACTGGGAGTTGTGCTCTGTCATATTTGAGGTTCGAAGGAAGACATGATTTCAGTACTGTCAGCACTTAATTTATACACAGGCATGCACACCAAAGGCTTACTTAAAAAAAAAAAAAAAGTGTCACCTATGTGCCATTTAACTTTATTTGCATGTCAACAGGATCTGAGAATAGCTGTATTTTTAAGCTTCTTGGTTCTTGCTAATACTGCCCACTTAATTACAGTTTTTATACTGAGTTTTACGTAATATCTTGGGAAGATCTAACAGAAATACAAAGCAGTGCTACATAGTTCATTTGAGCTGCATGTCCTTGTTTTATGTTGCTCACACCTTATTAGTCTTCTGCAAATGTTCCACTTTTCTTTAGTTTTGGCAAGCTGCTCGGAACACCATTTCCTTCTTTTCATTTTGGTGGAGTCCAATTGTTCTTTGCTTATACTACATTAGCCTTTCCCAGAATTTAACCTGGAGTTTTTATACACTAGGGAGTTTCCAGCATGTTTAGATTATGAAATGATTTCCTAGTTCGACTGTGACAGAACCATGCTTTCTGATAATACTGTCAAACTAGATTTTGGTGCTGGTTTTCTGCATTTCTTTGCAGTATTTTGCTATACAGAAGTGGTGTGTACAGTTTTGTCTCTTGAAACTGATACTTTTCAAGTCATTCTCCCAACTAGTTAGGATTAGCCCAAAACTTCTTCTTGTTCTGTTTCTTATTAGGTTTGTGTACATCAATTGGTGTAAGAAACTTTCTTATCAGTCATCTTGAGCAACTAAAGGAAGACTGTGTGATTACTCCACATGTTAATCAGGTGAGTAAATAAATGTATTTAAAGTATCTTATGTTTGGGTTTTTGCTTTGGTTTATTTGGGGTTAATAATCTCCACCCCACCCCTGTTCCTGAAAGACTGCACCCAAACAAGCCTTAGTCACACAATTTCTTCTCTTTCATTTCTATATACATAGAGAAAACCATTCGGGAATATGACCTGAAGTGACAGGGGCAAGTCCTTCCTCTTTTCTTTTCCTCAGTTTCTTCCACACTGCTGGTTTTAAGGCACAAGCAAATGGTCCATATGCTGGTTTTTGATGATAAAACATTTCAGAAATAAAATGCAGGGGGCACTGAATATGTAGCATCTCCAGAGTGAACAAGCTTTGGAGAGAGCCAGTGTTCAAATACTATATGTAATTTCTCTAAGCATCACTGAAAGCCTCAGGTGATTATCTATGCATGCAAGGGTGCTGTTTCCCTGACTGCCTACTTATTTCATATTTCAGGGTCACATTATTTGCAGTGAACTTTTTATTTAAGAAGGTGATATGAGAGCCCTGGCCAATTTTTTTTTTGCTGCCCTAGGCAGATAAAAATGACAACCTACTTGCAGACTTCCAAGACACTGAAAACCATTCTCCTATGACAGTTTTCTGTCCAGAGCTGTACTGGAAATTCATGCTCCCATTCCTACCACCTCCTGCCAGTGAAAGTGCGTATGCTAACATAAAACTCGGAACTGGAATGGATGAAGTGAAGGCACATGCTTTTAGCTCTTGTTCAGGTGGTGAGGATTTCTGGCAGCTATTTGTGGTTTAATGCTGTAAACAGACATAAAAATTTTGCTCCAAATGTGACTGTCAGAGCCTAACATCTGTGATGTGCACTATAGTAAAGGTGACTAAAGGACAATTATGGGTAATGTTAAATTAACCTAAAACCATAGAAAATACTTAAGTTCAATTATTCAAAATAAACCACTGAAAAATGTCTTGACATGGGCAGGTAAATGACCATTTAAAAATTTAGTGAGCTTGACAAGGTTCAATTATGTCTCCTTTTCAGAAATATACATCTGTTAAATGAGAATAACCTTTCTGTGTCCTACTAAGGCACTGCAAGGAATAACATGTAATACTGAATTTGTTTGGAAATTTCCTCCTATCTACCATATAAATATGTTACCAGTCTTACTGTGTCAGTGGTGTTACTGAGAATAATTTTTTTCTTCATATTATTTGACAGCATTTCTTTCTCTATTGTTGAAAAAGAAGAAGCAAAAAGGTGAGACAGCAGTGACACTGGTGAGTGTGAGAGTGTCCCCTCTGTATTCAGATAGTCAGTTTTTCAGGGTGATGCAAAACATTGTTCCAAATTTCATTTAATAAAGCAATACACTGAACTATTCCTTTCTGAATTCCATGTAGGAATGTTCATCAACATTTTTTCTACTTCTATAGAAATGAAAATTACTGTGTAATGACCTCAGACAGATTTAGTAATGTCAGTCTTGCCATTTATATTGTGCTCTATTACATACATTTGAATAAGGCAGAAAATTATGTTAGTATTTTGAGGCAATAGGAAACAACCCCTTTTTATATAAAATCACATGAACTTTTCCTCTAAAAAGAAAACATTTATAGGCTTAAAATTCAGTTTTATAAAGAGAAATAATTGTAAGACTGTGCATTCCCACTGGGACCCTGATGGAAGTCCAAATTCAGGAAAACTTCACCAAGAGTGGAAAGAGCAAGGCTTTTGTATACCGTCATCCGAGGTATGACTTTTTAGCTCCATTTGTCAGGATCTTTATTAGGTTCAACTTTTCCTGATTGTGCTATGATTGTCATAAAAACCAATTCTGAGTTCCCCTGTGACTGACCCAATAGCAGCTGTGAGTTCTGTAAGGCGAAGTGCAAACTTTTTGATTAAACCAATTCAAAATTTTACTCACAAATCACTCAGAGTAGAATGCCAGAAAAGATCAAGATCTTCCTCTTCTAGCAAATGACTGACATGCCTTGCCTGAGAAAAATTTGGTGACTAAAATAACAAGGGTGGGGCAAGCCAGGAAGCAGGAATTACTATATTGAGGGGAAGCACATGCTGGTCGGTCACTCTATGCCTCTTCAAACTCAGGATATTAGTCCCTTGCATTCAGATGCTGCTAAAATGTTCTAGAAAGTTTTCACAAGAAAAATACTTCCAAAAGCCCATATTTTATTTCATGGATTTGATTATTTTAGCAAGGTATTTAACAACAAGAACACTTGCTGCTACCAACGCACAAGTGTATGTGTTAAAATTCAGGTCACACAACTCGGGAGTTCCTTGGTTCTGTGAAAGGCACAAAGTGTAATCTCCCTGGCTGGGAAGTACTTGCTAGTACTGTGTATTCTGCTTGTGAAGCAGGCTGGTGACATCTTAGTGTGCTGTAGTTGCTTTCAGTATTTCTGGTGTAACCTGGAATCGTCCTGCCTAGAAATCAGGTGAATTGCAGTTACATTCATAGTAAATGCTGAATAACTCACCTGATGCAATAGAGGTACAGCAGATTTTTCAGTATTTTGATCCTAAAAACATTGGGTTTTATTGAATATTTTCTTGGCTATGTTATTTGTTACAAGTGTACAATTTATTACAAGATGCAATGAACATCTACTAAAATTGCTTTTTACTATTGTAATAACTGAGTGATATACGCTGCTTGCTCTTTCTTTTTTTCCTTCCCAGTTTTGCATCAACCAATGAGAACATTTTCTAGTCAGCTTAGCTGCAAACAGGTGAATAACTGTATGACCTAAACACTGGTCATTCTCCCAACTAGTTAGGATTAGCCCAAAGACTGGTCTTGCACGTATAAACATGAAATACAAAGTCTACTTGATTTGTAAAGTCAAGAAACATCAAAGGTTGAAGACATGGTTGTGTCTTCTGCTTGAACCTTGTTCCTAAGTCCACCTAGTAATTTAGATCATAGCAGCTTTGGGCTGACTCAGCCCAGCCTTCGAGGGGCACAGGTTTTTTTCTTAGCACATATTGAATGGCTTCCAGCCTATTGTTCCCAACTATTGTTGTTGGAAAAGACAACGTGTACTAAAGATGAGAAACAGGAAATGTTCATTTGTCCTCTTTGTGACAGAAGAAAATTTCCAGATTCCATGTGTTGAGGTAATTGTTCAGAGGAGACTTTTTCTTCAAAATGCGCAGGAGTTAGATCATTGGAACAGTGGTGACGACCAGTCACAAAAATACATCACATGATTATGTACTTTTATAAAAGAAAACATTACCTGTTTTCATCTGAATGCAGAGGAAGTTATGCGTCTTCGGGTGACC
Source organism: Phaethornis superciliosus (assembly GCA_023637945.1). NCBI lineage: Eukaryota > Metazoa > Chordata > Aves > Apodiformes > Trochilidae > Phaethornis > Phaethornis superciliosus. The sequence continues at coordinate 11,093,253 of JAJQWJ010000009.1, read as the reverse complement.
TGCCTGGTGGATGAGGGGAAGGCTGTGGATGTAGTTATACCTGGTTTTCAGCAAAGCCTTTGACACCGTCTCCCACAGCATTCTCCTGGAATAGCTGGCAGCCCCTGGGGAGCACTCTGTGCTGGGTTAGGAACTGGCTGGGGGGCCACCAGAGAGTGGTGCTGAACGGTGCTGCATCCAATTTGTGGCCGTTCACGAGTGGTGTCCCCCAGGGATCAGTGTTGGGCCCAGTCCAGTTTAATATCTTCATTATTTTGATGAGGGGATTGAGTCCACAATTAGCAAATTCACAGACAACATTAAACGGGGGGGGAGTGTGGATCAGCTGGAAGGCAGGAGGGCTCTGCAGAGGGACCTGGACAGACTGGAGAGTTGGGCTGATTCCAATGGGATGAGGTTCAACACGGCCAAGTGCCGGGTCCTGCACTTTGGGCACAACAACCCCATGGGGAGCTCCAGGCTGGGCACAGAGTGGCTGAGAGCAGCCAGGCAGAGAGGGACCTGGGAGTCTGGATTGACAGGAAGCTGAACAGGAGCCAGCAGTGTGCCCAGGTGGCCAAGAAGGCCAATGGCATCCTGGCCTGGATCAGGAACAGCGTGGCCAGCAGGTCCAGGGAAGGGATTCTGCCCCTGTACTCAGCCCTGGGGAGGCCACAGCTCGAGTCCTGTGTCCAGTTCTGGGCCCCTCAGCTCAGGAAGGAGATTGAGGTCCTGGAGCGGGTCCAAAGGAGGGCAACCAGGCTGGTGAAGGGATCCAGCACAAGTCCTGTGAGGAGAGGCTGAGGGAGCTGGGGGTGTTCAGCCTGGAGAAGAGGAGGCTCAGGGGAGACCTCATCACTTTCTACACCTCCCTGAAAGGAGGCTGGAGCCAAGGGTGGATCTGTCTCTTCTTCCAAATAGCTACCAGTAAAACAAGAGGGCATGGATTTAAGCTCTGCCAGGGGAGGTTTAGATTAAATATTAGGAAGAAATTCTTTGCAGAGAGGGTGATCAGACATTGGAATGGGCTGCCCAGGGAGGTGGTGGATTCTCCGTCCCTGGAGGTTTTTAAGAAGAGACTGGATGTGGCACTCAGTGCCATGGTCTGGGAACCACAGTGGTAGTGGATTAAGGGTTGGACTTGATGATCTCAGAGGTCCTTTCCAACCCAGGTCCTTTCCAACTGTGAAAATGTGTAAACTGGGAAATACTTAAATAAGATAGTAAGGAATATTACAGAGGTTCTCTTTTGGCTTTTGTTACATGCCAGAATACCTAGATATTCTGAGATCCTTACATGCCTATAACATCTGTTTCCTTTTTTTTCCAATGGATATGTGTTTGTAGCTTATTACTTCACATCTTTTAACTGGTTATTGGCAATTTGTGATCCTCCTTCCTACAAAGGGTCTCCTTCACACTTCATCCTGAAGTGTGATTGCTTCCCTGCAAAAAATATTGGTGACACCACACACAGAATACAGCATTTTCTGTGTATAACCCATACCAACAGGCTTTGCTTCCAAGGTCAGGCCCTGATCCTAAGCAAATTTTTCTAGTTGGTTTCTTCAAATCCAGCCCCTGTCCAGCCCCCTCCCCTTGCGTCTTCAGATCATGAGTGAGAAAGCAGGAAAGGAAGTAGGCTGGGGGAAGATAAGGTAGTCTCAAAGCACTAATAGTAATGACCTGATGTAGACTTCCACTATACATTTGCATATATTTCTCAAATACGAGGCAGAACGGAAATGCAAGTCCAGTTGCAGGTAGGGCAGACAATTTCTCCATGCACCTTGCTTCTGAGGGAAGCATAAAAAACCATAGTAAACTACTGTGACAAATAATGGCAAAATGCTTGTGGATTAATGTCCTTCACATGTCTTCTAAAACTGGTAACTTATATCTGTCTTCCAGAAGCAGCAATTTCACTCATGTTTTTAAAATGAGAGAAAAAACATTTAAATTTAACAATGATGTTTTCAACTAAATGCACTCTCAAGGTTTTAACTAAGAGTTTATTTCTATTTATCTAAGGTTGAATACCACCCTTTCCAAAGACCTCAGGTGCTGTGGGATTATTGTAGGAGCAGAGATACTGTTTTTGAAGGCTACTCTCCTTTAGCCAGAGGTGAAGCACTCACCCATCCTAGGAACATTCAGCTGGCAAAGAAATATGGGCAGATATCCAGCACAGATTTGCATATGCTGGAGTATACAGGTAATGAAAGGTGGTAATTAAAAAGTGTCTCCAGTCTCAGAAAAAAGTGCCAATAGTTTGTGTTTTGTGCATCAAACCAGAATTTATACAGTAAGTATTTTTGCATTCAGTATGTTAATATAACATGAACTAAGTGTCCTGAACTGGAAACCTGAAATGTAGTGCACAAAGCATGACAGTATTTTAAATATGCAAATGATTTGATTGTAGAGAATAAAAAGAATCACCGACAAAAGAGAGGTTTTCAAACTAAATGCTACAAGCAGTATGGGGCATCATTCCATTTCTGTCGCTCAAGAGGAACTACTAAACAGTGAAATGGTGCATTAAGTTGACGTAAACCTCACAGTCTGTTTTGGAATCTGATGCAGTGTATATAACAGCAGCTAAAAATAGCATATAGAAATGTCACTGTCCTCTGAAAAATGAAAATAAAATCTGAGAATGTCTTGAAATTTTGTTAAGAGATATTTTCTTTGAAACTATGTTAATGTTAATGAAAAGAACCATGATGTTTTTCAGAATGGGACTTTAACAATTCCAAAGTTGATAAAGCCAGAAAGGATACAGGAAAATTGTAAGGTAAAATTTGGCTATGCTCTCAGGGCTGACAAACATCCAAATTGCTGTTTTTAATACTTGGGCTTGCCTGCCTATTTTCCTGCACCAGTTTTATATTGTGACAACTCAGTTAAAAATGGCAAATTGTAGTACCATGAAATGACTATGATATAGTAGGAAGTATTAATTCACAAATGTCAGAAATCAACTGGAGTGTTAATCACTCTGTATAAAAAATATATCCATAGAAAGACTTTTCATAGTTGATTTTTATTATTCATATTTTTATTTATTACTTGGATGATTGTAGAATATCCTAATCTGGTTATAATTGGGTCCTTTTCCTGAAAGGCACATGAGTCAGATGGAAGAAGTTTCTATGCAATGCTTAATACTGTATGAAAGCTGTAAAATTCTCCTGGGGGTATGCCAGCTAGAGACCTTCTAAGGAAATCACAGTCCTGCCAGAGCAGACTCTGCTCTTACCTTCTTCCTTCTATTCAGTTTTCAGAATAGGTCCCAGCACAAGGGCACGAAGAAAGTGGGAAACAAATGAGGATTGGCAGCATGATTCCCCCTCACCTTTTTTTTTCTTTTTTCCCCCACCAAATCCTTTTAATTCATTGCTTAATTTTTCTCTTCATTTCTCTAATCTGAAAGTGTGATTTCTTTGGGGCACGGGAAACCACAGCTATATTATTGTTACTTCCAAAAATATCATAGGGTTATGAACTGTTTGGCAAATAAGGAAGAAGCTTTGATAGAAGATAGGAAGCTTCTGTCTGCTAGTTAAATCACTCTGTGTGTGTGTGTGTATGTGTGTGTGTGTGTGTGTGTGTGAAAATCAATACGTATGTTTTGAAAAATTCTCCTGGTGGCTCCTGCCTCAACTATTTATTTTGACACATACACTGCCTTCTAAGGTAGAAGCACAGCTGTATGTGGTACTGTATTGTGAACCAGATCAGAGAACAAAACCAGGTTAAAAATCCTTCCTTATTATTTTAATTTTGTTTTCCCCAGTGACATTTTAAATTCCGATTAATGATGCTTTTTACAGAGTTTGCTCTATGGCCCCACCAATTCATTTCACAAAACTGACGGAATGCATTGCAGCAAAAGTTAAAACACTTAGGATGGAGAAAAGGGGAGAACTGGCACAGTTATGGGATGCTGTGTATCACATCTTCCTGGTTTTTTCTCTCCCCCATGCCTGTGTGTTGGCCTGAGTCTCTACCACTCTAGTCAAGGTGGTAAAAGCATGGACTTCATTATATTTTCAATACATAATACATAACACAACACAATGCAACATGACTTCTGTATACTATTTCTAGTTCTGTGACTGATCCAGCAGACACTGATTGCTGGGTGATGCAGGATGGGAAGAGCTCATCTGGTAGCCACTCAGGGTTCTCAGGCTCTTTTTATTGACTATGGAGGAGCTCTGACAAAGACAACAGACCAACCTGAAGCAACTTCAGTTCTAAAGTGATAATTATGTCTGAATAAGACACCTGCTAAGAAAACGCTGACACCATCATCCATATTGAAGGTCTCGCCACAGGAGAAATCAGTGCCTGAAACCTATGCATGAAGACAGGTTGTTGCTTCAAGTTCCAGTTAGTACTGGGGCACTATAGCACTGTATCTGCTTCTGTATTAGCTGATACTTGAGTGTTTTGTCTAAGTACACATAGAAAAGTTAGATTTAGCCTTTGTTTTGCTACTTTTGTGTATATACTGATACCTTCTAATAATTCTCTTTGTCTAAATTGCTGAGCAGAAGACCTGTAACTCTGAACATTGGCCTATAAATGAAACATGTTCATGTTTCAAGTGGGATTTCAGTCAGGGTATTCATATACCTCTGACAGTAACCATGTAGAAAGCTGTCAAAAACTGCTTTGGTACTAAAATTGTCTTAGACCTTTGCCTGAGGCCATAATGCTACAAAACCATCTTAACAGGGTCTCCAAATAAAAAGCACTCAGAAAAGGAGTAAAAGACCTATTGGAACCTGTCAGCTTAATGGAATATTTGTCTCTGTCAAGAATTTCCAAAAGGAAAATATAGAAAAATTCTGCCTCCCATTTGTTAGTATAAATAACGGAAACACTCCTAATTCTCTCTGTGTTCTTGATGCCAAGTATATATGCATTCTCATAGGTGTTTGATTCTACAATAGCAGAAGATGATGTTGAAATTCTGAATAAAATGCATGATGAAAGACATGTGTGCTGGGACCCAAGCCTCATTGTGTGAATGATGGTTTGAACTTTTTCCTTTGTAAATGATCAGTGAGTCACACCATGTCATTTAAATTCATCATGGGTTACAGTAAGAATATAATTGTAAGATTAATGTCTGCCATTAATGATAACTGATTTGATATCCTTAACATTGATAACTGTCACGGTTTAACCCTGGCCCGGCAAAACAACAGATTTAAACCGAGAAACAGATTTATATATTAATCTCTCTCTCCTCTGATAAAGGAAAGAGAGAGAGAATAAGGAAGAGAGACTTATGGGTTGGAAACTAAACTACAGAACTTTAATGAAACAATAATGATAAATAGGAACAAATTACTAAATATATACAAATATACAGGAAAAATGATCCCACGTTCCTCCCCCCTTTCCCCCAATAACTCTCACATCACCACCGAGGCTGCAGGGCAGCTCTGGGAAAGTCCAGGCTGGAATCCTGGAGTCGGCAGCAGTCGGGAGCTGGGGGCAGGAACACACAGATTCAGGCTGGCAGGGATCAGGACCACAGGCACAGGGACGGATGGAATCCTCCCAGGATGCTGAAGGAAGCAGGGAGGGCAGGAAGGAGTAGAGAGAGACCTTTGACCCTTGTGATCCCTCAAATTTATACCGGGTATGACGTGTATGGGATGGAATACTCTGTTTGGTCAATTCTGACATCTATCTTGTCTGGTCCTCCCCAGAGAAGGGTTTCAGGTGGGACCTCGTTGCTCCTTCTGGAAAGCAAAATGTTCCTGAGAGCTGAGCAGTGTCCTTGGCTCTGCATGCCAGTCTCTGGCTGTAACTATAAACATGGAGTGTTATCAGTCCTAGAAGCAGACAGTGTCTGAGAAACTTGCTGTTAACCCCAGCAAGTGCAACTACTTACAAGAGACTTAGTTAAAAGCAAAAGTACAAACCAGAAAATCACCTTTATCCTGGCCTAAACCAGGACAATAACAGACAAAAAATATTTTTATGGTAGGGCTTTTGTAAACAAATCTTAGGTATCTACCTCAAATCTTGATCCATAGTTCATTGAAGCCCATATATAGCCCCCTATTTATGCCATTGGCTCTGCATTATGCCATTTAATCAAAGAGCATGATGAGATATCCCTTCTTTAAAAATGCACAAAATCACTTTTCATGTACTTTGTTAGAGGGTTACAGAGTATTAAGAGGAAAAAATTGGGTGAAAAAATCATTATCACAGAATTTATACTGTACAATATACAGCAAATCTCCACCAGGAATAACTCATGGCTTGGCTTTGCTAATGCAGATTTCAGAAGGGCTCTCCCCACACTTGCTGCAAGCACTGATGGCTGAAAAGGCCAATGTGGGACAGGCAGTGTGGCTGCAAAAGGCCCAGCAGAAAGTCTCCTGTGAGGGGACAGCCAAGGCACAGCTCTTTCTGTGCTGCCTTTTCTCCTCCAGACTGATTCTACGTGTGTTCCCAAGAGAGGCAGCACGTATGGATGTGTCTCTGTGTTTCCCAATTGGAGGCCAGAGTGGACCCCTGATGGCAGTCAGTATGGCCACAGCTGAGGGATTGTTTCAGGGAGTCCTTGTATCTCCTCTTTGGGGCTCCTCTGTTGCAGCAGCCGGTGGCAAGTTCACAGTCTTAGGGAGGTGGTGATCCTCCATCCTGGAGACGTGCCCTGCTCAGTGCAGCTGTGTCCTCAGTAGTGTGAATGGCTTCAGGACTGGTGAAGGACTGTGACACTGGTCACACAGTCAGTCCCATGGATGTTTAGGGTTGTATGGAGGCAGCACTGGTGTTCGAGGAGTCGCAGGTGGTGGTAGTAGATGACCCATGATTCAGACCCGTATAAGAGTAGACAGTACAATGGCTCTGTAGACACTCATCTTTGTATTTTTCTTCAGGTGTTTATTGTTTATTGCTCCAGACTCTTTTATGAAGTCTTCCAAACGCTCTGTATGCCTTTGCTAATCTGTTGTCTATCTCTTTGTTGATCTTGGTGTCCAGGGAAATAATGCATCCCAGAGAGCTGCACTGCTGGACTGACTTAAACTCTGATTCACCTATGGTGATGTGGGAATGATGGAAGTTTTTCTGTGGTGCAGGCTGGTGGTGAACTTCTGCCTTCTTCAAGTTGACTCCCAGCCCAAAAAGATCTGCAGCCTCTGCACAGCAGGATGTTATGTGCTGCAGAGCTGCTTCTGTGTGAGCAATGAGGGCGGCATCGTCAGCAAAAAGCAACTCTGGGACCTGGTGATTTAGGGTCTTGGTGTGGGCCTTCAGTGGCCTGAGGTTGAATAAGGCTCCCATTGGCACCATATCAGATGTAAAAGCCATTTTCTTCATCTAGGTCTGCTATGGCCCTTTGGAGCATCATGATGAAGAAGACTGTGAATAGAGTGGGTGCAAGAACGCAGCCTTGTTTCAAACCATTGATTATTGGGAAGGATTCAGAGAGCACATCTGACTTGGCCCTGCTGATCATTTTGAGGAACTTGGGGGGACATCCTAATCATTCCAAGATTTGCCACAGGCCCTTTCTACTCACAGTGTCAGAAGCTTTAGTGAGGTCAATGAATGTCACATAAAGACCTTTGTTCTGTTCCCTACACTTCTCTTGCAGTTGTCTGAGAGCAAATACCATGTCTGTGGTGCTCCTATTGGCTCTGAAACCACATTGGCTTTGAGGTAGAACTTCCTCTGCAATAGTGGGTTCTAATCTTTTCATTAGTATTCTTGCAAGGATTTCTCCAGCATTGGAGAGCAGAGTTATACCTCGGTAGTCGGAGCAGTTTGACTTTTATCCTTTCTTCTTGTACAGGGTGATGATGACTGCATCATGAAGATCTTGTGGTAATTTGCCTTGTTCCCAACAATTCACAAGGAGCTTGTGAAATTTAGCATGGAGTGCTTGGCCTCCATGCTTCCATACTTCAGATGGAATTCAATCAACACCTGCTTTCTTGACAGTTTTCAATTGCTATATGGCCTTAAGTCTCTCCCAAAGTAGGGGCTATGTCCAATTCAGTTTTCACTGGTTGTTGTGTATTGTGCTGAGTTGTTGAGCCTTGCTTAACACGGCTGAAACTGAAGAGAGTCTGAAAATATTCAGACCATCGGTTCAGGATGGAGGTTTTATCTGTCAGAAGCATTGGGACCCCTGCACTGAGTAGGGGGCTTTGGACCTGGTGTGTGGGTCCATACACTTCTTTCAGCATTTCATAGAGCCCTCTGTGGTCACCTGTAACTGCGCATAGTTCAGTCATTTCTGCTAAGTTGATCCACCACTTATTCTGGATGTCTCAAAGTTTCTGTTTGATCTTACTGCATGCAAGACAAAAGGCTGCTTTTCTTACATGGCAAGATAGCTGAGCAAGGTGTGCTTGGTAAACAGTTCTCTTCTTTTTCAACAATTCTTGGATCTCTTGGTCAAAACAATCTTTGTTTTTCATTGAGGAGAACCCTATGGATTCTTCAGAGGACTGCAGGATGCTATTTTTAATGTGTTGCCAAAGCACTTCAAGAGAGGGATCTATGGAATGATTTATAAGTCTAGCTTGAAGGTTTATCTGGAAGCTGTTTCTCACTGTATCTTTTTGAAGATTGTTAACTTTGACAGGTCACAACTGAAGGGTCAGACAAAGTGTGTCCATGGGCAGGATGGGCTCAGTAGTCAACAGGCAACCATCCTAGGAGAAGGACAACTCTTAACTCCAAACCCGGGCAGATGGAGCTCATTTAGCTCTGTAAGGCCATCCAGCTAAGAGAAGGATACTCTAACTAAGCCTACATCCTGAGGACTTTGCTGTCACCATCCAAGCTTGCTTGGCCCTGGCAGAGGAACTTTAGGAGTAAAGGGTGGGGCCAGTTCCGCACACACTGCACCTCACCTGAAAAAGGCACAGCACAGGCTTGAGGGATAAACCCACACTTGTAAAGCCCTGCAGTGACAGGAGAGGGTCAAAACGTCAGGGGAAAGGTGCACTGGAAGCCAGTGACCCAACCCTGCATGCAAGTGGCTCAGGACATTGGTCGCTCGAGACTGACCCAGCATCCTGAGTGACCAAGCAGCCTTTTTCAAGGAGAGCACTGCTTGCTCCACATGGAGAGGGGCCTAGAAAAGGTGGCCTGACCAAAGCTCATCTCCACCCCCAACCCGGTTGGCTAGCTGCGGTCAACGGGCATCTTCTGATGTGGTCAAACAATGACAAAGAGACAAAGGCATACACCTGCCTCCAAAGGTGTGTTCAGATTGACACTCACATGTTGTAACATGCTTGCTACAGTGGACAGTGGGTGTCCTGAGCGTTGTTCTGCTCTAATTGCTCACGAACTGTCATGACTTAACAGTGACATTGCTGCTCTCAGTGAAGTTTGTCTTCATGAGGAAGACAGTCTTAAAGAACATGGTGCTGGCTACACACTCTATTGGTCAGGCAAACCCAAAACTGAAATACACCTCTCAGGAGTTGGCTTCATGATTAAAAACTCCATCACTTCATCACCAATCCGATTGCATTATTTCCTTACGCCTCCCACTACACAGCAAGCAACATGTTGTTCTCTTCAGTACATATGACCCAACGCTCCAAGCTGACCATGCAGAAAAACTCAAATTCTACACCGACCTGTGCTGCTTCACCCAAGAGGTTTCTGAAGGTCATAAGATCATAATCCTTGCTGTCTTCAATGCCAGAATAGGAAAGAACTATGAAGCCTAGGAAGGAGTACTAGGTAAGCGTGGTGTTGGAAACTGTAATGACACTGGACGTCTCCTGCTAGATTTTTGTGCTGAGCAGCAGCTCACCATCACCAATGCTATCTTCCAACAGAAAGACAGCCTGAAGACAACCTGGATGCATCCTCGATCCAAGCACTGGTACCTCATTGGCTATATCTTAGTGTGCCAGAGTGTACATGATGTCAGTCAGACCTGAGGGATGCCTAGTGCAGAATGTCATAGAGACCACTGCCTTGTGCTATGCAAACTTACCCTCTACTTTAAGCCCAAACCAAGAGGGGTGGCATCCCAAGAAGGAGGCTCAAAGTTAATCAGGAATATAATCTCACTGTAATAAGTGATATCTGAGAATCAGAAAAAAAACCCTTTTTTTGTGCATATGTTACATAATTATGGATTGACCCAAAGAGTTCTGTTTTTATTATTTACTAGCCTATAGGTAAATGAAGTAGAAATCTTTCCAGAGGAGTCCATGTACAAATAAGATACCTTCATGGCTAACAGCTGAGCAGCAAGCTATAAGAACTAGAGGCATCTTTGTAATTACCTATCTTCTTTTCGTACTCAAAATTTATGTGAGTTTTGTGTCATTTTTAGTGAGAATTAATTTAGCTTTCATTTTTTGGTTTGTCTGGGAAATCTCATTAAGAGACTGTACTGTTTCTCGGATTTTCTTATACAATATGTAGGTATATAGACAGATAGATGTAGATGTAGATATAAATACATGTTGTTTATAGATCTGTTTTGAGAAATATGTCCACAGTCCTTTCTTGGCCGAGTATTTAAGTTCTAGTCCAACTGGGCTGATATTTTAGCGAGTTTCTGCATTTAGGAAGGTATGGAAAATCTGACTATGATTGATATTGTGTGTCGACTTCCTGAGGCAGTTCTCCCAGTTCTGTTCTGCTTTAGTCATATTGTGAAGCAAAGTTCCTTAGTTACTTATCAAGAAGTGACTTACAGCAATGATCTATTCTGTCCTGCAGTGTTTGTCCTCAAAGCAGAGCTTCCATGCAGCTTGGCTGGAACTCAGATGAATTTAGCTTTTTGATAATAGTTCCTCAGCATAATTGGCTGAGGTAAACATGTCTGAAAAAATGTCTAAATTGTTCTATAGAATCATTAATGTATTATTTACTATTTTAAAATACAAGACACTGTATGAAATGTTGTGGTTACTCTAATACGTGTACAATGTACTGTTGGAAGAAAGATAGATAATGCCCCTATCAGCATTATTTTCTAGAGTTTCAAGTGCGACCTGAAATTTGGGGTACTTCAGTGTCTGGAAATGCTGCTTTAAGTGTCTAAGAACATCTATGTACCTGGTTTAACTGTTGTGATGAGGGGTTCAATAGTTCCAAAAACTATGGCTTATTTATAAAATTAATGTAATTTTTAAGCTGTTTTCCTTTTTCTTAGCTTTTGCAGAAAATTATGGTAAGGACTAAGTGAAAACTGTAAAGAGTGACCAGAAATAAACCTTTCTACCAGTGGCCATCAGCTATTCCTGCTTTTGAAAAGTCACTTTATAGTACAATACTCAGCAATATGAAAAAAAAATGTTACTGTGCTCTTGGTGGACTCCTTGGTTCGCAGTGAATGTGAACTCAAACTGAGAAGAGAAACATGTGCCTCACTCATTGTGGCTTTTAAGTAGTCAGGTCTTTCTCAGAAACTACAAAACAGAAGTTGGAGTTTTACCTCTAGTTGTCTCTATTATTTCCAACACAAATGATGCATACAAAATGAACCAAGTCTTTATGTATGCTCACAAATTCTAGCTTCAGTATTACAAGAACAATATCAGTTAGGACTAGCTATGTGACTAGAAGTCCCATGTTGGTCAGAACAGCTCTGTTTATTCTCTCTTTCTGACTGATGACCATCTTGCTCTGAACTAGACATAACTAAACCAGATTTTCTCCCCAATCCCGACATAGATGACTTTATCTTACAGTGGCCTAAAGGGGTACAGAGCCATGAGGATGATGAAGTGTGGGATGATTTATGAGGAGCAACTGAGGTCACTGGGATTGTTCAGTTTGGAGACTTAGGAGGCTGAGGAGTGACCTTACTGCAGTCTATGGCTTCCTCATGAGGGGAAGAGATGGGGCTGGTACTGATTTCTTCACTCCTGTGACCAAAGGCAGGACTCAGTGAAATGGGAGGAAGCTGAATCAGAGAAGGTTTAGGTTAGATATTAGGAAAAGGTTTTTCACCCAGAGAGCAGTTGAGCAGTGGAACAGGCTCCACAGGGAAGTGGTCACAGCACCAAGCCTGCCTCAGTTCAAGGAGAGTTTGGATGATGCTCTCCGGCACATGGTTTGATTTTGGGGGTGCCCTACACAGGGACAGGAGTCAGACTGATGATCTTGATGGGTCCCTTCCAGCTCAGCCTGTCCTGTCCTGTCCTGTCCTGTCCTGTCCTGTCCTGTCCTATCCTATCCTATCCTATCCTATCCTATCCTATCCTATCCTAACCTATCCTATCCTACAGTGAGGATAGCTTCTTAATTCCTTGATATATTTCATTGTTCTCTCTGTCAAATAGATTTTACAACGATCTTGTGTCTGCATCTTCTAGGAAGTCAAGCCACTGTTTTCTCTGATCTAGATCATGGTATATAAACAGTCCAAGAGTAATGAAAAGAATATTCAGAAATACTTATTAAAATAACATTCTTCTTAAGGAGCAGTTCTGGCAAGTTTAATCCAATACTTGCATTCCTAACTACCTTCAGACTTCATTTTTACTGGTTCTGGACTTTTTTCTGGAGTTTTCTTTTTCTGTAATACTTCTCAGCAATTCCTTTGCTACCAAGTAGTAGCTTTAGAACTAGGAAAGAGTTTATTTTAACTATGTACGAACCAAGTGTAATTTGAGGCAATCTAAACTTTTTAAAAAGTGCCAGAACTCAGCTGAGCCATGCTATCTTTGTTCCAGATGTGATGTGTAGTTTGCACATTATGCCATCACTAACAGCCATTATTTTCTGCCAGAAGATGTAACTGCCCGAAGAAACTGGAACCCGGTCATTTCCTCTATCACTATAGCTTCTTTCTTTGAATATGGCACTCGCAGGTTCTATACCATTTTGGTTAATTTAGATTCATTGAGCAAATCTTTCAATTTTAATCAGGCTGCAGAGGGAAAGACACTCAGTGGATTCATATTTTGTGCTCCTCCCTCCAACTAAATTGACATTACAGAAGTGGTAGCAAAGGTTGCTGAAGAATAAGTCCCCATCACCTCAACTAAATGAACATTTCTCAAGTTCCAACAAATTTTATGACAAGATAAAGAAATAGAGCAAAATTGGAAAGTGAACGGTATTGAGATTTAGGGGTAGCAGTGAGGAGTCACTTTTTCTTCCATATTATGTAGGGTATGCATGGTAGTGACTGAATGGGCCACTCTTTCTTAGAGGAGACAATCCATTATTTAAAATAAGGTACTATTTATCTGTGTTATCTACCCAAGTGCAATAAAGCAGCCTTTGCAGGAGCCCTGTGACTCTTAGGGGAAAGGAACTCTCTTGAAACAAATAAGGAAGAGAAAAAAATAGTCAGTGGAAGAGGTGAGGCCATTTTCTGTGCAGCCAAGTAGCTTCCTATCTGACTGTGGCTCCCTCTCTGCTTTATCTTAACTATTTCTGAATTTCATTTTTTATACTGCTGGAGGTTAAGGCACCTGAGAACATTTAACTGGAAATTAATGGGAATTGGAATTTTTTCTTCTGATTAGGCTGCAGAAGTGTTTCTATTGCATCTGTTTCTCAACGTAATTTTCAAGACGTTTTTTGGACTAGTATGTGTGATAAGCTATAATAAATATAAATATAAAATATAAACAATAAATAAAATAAATAATATATAATATATAAATTATAAAAATATAATAAAGAAAAATAAAAATAAATATAAATAATATAAATATAAATTCACTAAGCCAAACAGACTACATAGCATTCACCCTTCTTTTTGCACTGTGGTTAACACCAGCTGATTTTCTTGTTAAAACAGCAGTGCTGAAGTGCTCTGACAGGAAAGCTTATGTTAACCCTGTGTTTTTGAAAATGGGGACAAAGGCAGAGTAGCTCTTGCTGACACTAATTGAATCAAAGTAGTTAACTCTTTCCACTTTGCCACACCCCTTTCAAAGCTCTGGAGCTTATTTCTGACTATAGTGCATTGAGTAAAATAACAGATAAGCCAACCCACTGGCAATTTTTCATGTTGTCCTGGGAGTCATAATCTTTTGACACTTTTAGCAGCCTCCATTAAAATGTCTGCACTTCTGAAAGAAACCATTGATTATTTGCACTGCCTTGTAGTCAGCCACTGTTATATTTATAATATAAATGATGCAGCCTTACTGTTCGTCTTTAGGAAAAGCTGCTTATGCATCTGGAGCATCATGTTGTACTAATTACAACTGTCAGGACATTCTGTAATAATGATGATTTATAAGTCATCAGAGCATGAGAGTTATCTCCAAAACATGCCACTGTGGAATTGGGGGGGAAAGCCCGAATTGAATTTAAATCAGTGACTGGTGACACTGATACTACTTCCCAGTGATAAAACACATGTCACTCTGCAAACATTGTAGGAGTGGCCTGGAATTGCTTCTGTAAGCAACTTTGCACAGATCCATTGTATCAATCTCACTCACTGTGCCTAAGGGGAATATTAAATAGTGATCTTGCTAACCAGTTCCCTTTGAGAACTGTTCTGTAGCTGAACTACTGATAGGAAATTCAAGAGTACACTAGCAGCAGCATTATCATCTTATTAATGACTGATCAATTATTTTCTCCAGCAAAATCAATTTCTACGACTTTCTTTATGAGACTTCAAAATTTCAGTATAATGAACTAGTGCTAAATTCATGAATCAGCTGTGAAACTTGGAGGGGGTGGAGTTTGCAGTTACTTTCACAGTTTCCTGGTAGCAAGGAGAGCAGAGATGTTTGGGTTGTTTTGTTCTGTTTTCCTTTTGTCTATGAATTAATGTTTTCCTAATAATTCTTACTGACCCATATTCATCCCATTGAATATCCATTAGCATAATGTTGCCAAGGCAAATTTACAGTAAATCATTTGCTTTGGGTATATAGATATATATAAAAATACCTTTGATTAATCTGAAAAGCTGTCACAGGTGAGTTTGTTTTAGTTTTTTTCCTAAATGATTATTTTACTGCTTCCCCTCCCAAGTGCTATACATGAATAATATCTGTAATCTGGCAAACAACAGTGGATTTTCCTTTTAAGACTTCTGTTTCTTCAGAATAGCATGTTAAGTTCAGTTATCATGTCCATTAATGTCTTTAGTTTACCCAAGCAGAAAACACACAGTAGGATTTGAGCTGACTGATCTCTATCACTGGAATAAAACATGATCCTTCAGAAAGATTTCTGATTCTGCATTGTACCATTTTGCTACTGTATAACTTCTGTATTTCAATACATATGAAAAAAAAATGAAACATCTATCATGATTGCATGTCTTAAAGTGTGTTACAGTTTTCTATGCACTGATATCCAGTAAAACTACCGCATGTCACTTTCTCAGCTACTTCAATTCTTTCCAATGGGACATAAGCTTTTCCTAATGTTGTGTTCAGTTTACTGAGCTAAAAATCTGTACAAATTCTCTCAAAAATTAATATAGCAAACTTTTTACAATATTTGTTTAAACAAAAAGCACACTTAATTATATATTACTTACCAATAACTTAATAGAAAAACTGATCACATGAATTACAGAATACTAGTGCTAAACAAGTATGTGTGCTTTTGTCTTTACAATGTTCTCATGACTTTTCCCTTTTTTTTTTTTCTTCTCGAAACCAGGTGTTTGATTTTAATCTAAGGGAAGAAGATACGGAATTTTTGAACACTATGAATATCAACAGAAAATCGATTCACCTCACCTGTCCACTGTGGAAAGGATAATTTTAAACCAGGTTGATCTATACTTTGTAAATGAGACAACTGAAACATTAATTCATTTTAAACTGAACAAAATCTAAATTTGTT
This sequence comes from Phaethornis superciliosus, assembly GCA_023637945.1. Classification (NCBI taxonomy): domain Eukaryota; kingdom Metazoa; phylum Chordata; class Aves; order Apodiformes; family Trochilidae; genus Phaethornis; species Phaethornis superciliosus. The sequence goes on along the minus strand of JAJQWJ010000009.1, from coordinate 11,077,470 downwards.
CTGTCAGGTACTCAGATTACCATATGTTTAGTGTTATGTTAACAAATTAATAAAATATTTTTATTTACCCTTTCTTTGTTTAATTCTTACAAATACAGAAGTGCTTACTTTCAGCATTTTCTCTGCTTTCTTGTGACTTTATGGTATATCCCAGTTTGAGATGAGCTATCTCACAATACTATAATTAAGGTTCTTCTGCTTGCATATACTTCATTTAAGGTGTCATTTTCATCCACTTGAACAAATTATTTTTGGGGTTTTTTACTTACAGATTTTGAAAAGTATTAGTTACTTAAAGGCACAGATAAGAGCATGCTACAATACATGTAAATCTTGAAGACAGTCTTCAAAATATAGAGTATTTGTTCCAGGATTGCAGCAGAAATCTGAATCTGACTTTTTACACTGTTTTTTACATTTCATGTAGTTGTCAGAATTTTGGGGGATTCTGCAGGACACTCCTAGTGATCCCGACTGTTCTGTTGGTACTGTTTCAAGGATCTCTTGTCTTGACCTATCACATCAGGGAGGAATGGCTCTGGTTTGTGGCCTGAGTTGTGTCAGAATGATAAAAGTACTTTTTGCTTGTATAGTAAAGATTTTGAAGGTGCAGAAGAATAAAGAGGTGGCAAAAAATCCTTTGCTAATCTTTCTTGTAGGGATTTTCTGTATCTTTTCAAGACAGATAACGTTCAGACAGTGCTGATGTGATCATGAGTTGTCCAGCAGTGCTAGCAGTAAGTACGGTCTTCTGGTGGTGTCAAAGGCCAACGATCCATTACTGTGCAGGCTTTGGGAGTTACCCAGCTTGCAACATGATTTCTGACAAGATCAAAGCATTTTCCTGCAAGGAAATTGCCCTGTGACCAGCCAGGTTTGGGAAATCCCTACCACACAAATTTTTGGTAGGAAGTTCCACAAGAACTTTGGTTGTCACAGGCAGTCATTTTTTTATTACTAGTATTTTTGTTGCCATGCATGAGTTTCTGCTTATTCAAAAAACTTAAGTATCTGAGAGCATAAACATATTCAGGGTCCCTGTGAACACTCTTTATGCTTGCAAATGTGTTGAAGAAACATTTTTTAACCAGTTTACCAAGGTCAAGCAGTTCCTGTGGGCCAGTTTGGTGCACAACCCTCCCATTCAACTGGGACCTGCATTCTGGTTACTTATGAAAATATTTCATGCATAGCACTTTGTCCTTTCTCCTTATTCTGACAGTAGGCAATTCTGGAGAAAAGTTCTCAAGCTAGGTATACCCTGGAATTCTGTAGTGTATTTCATAGAACTACAAATTTCCTTACCACTGGCCCAGGCAGATGAAAGAGGTGCTGAGAAAAGACTACTTCTTGGTGAGAATATAGTATAAAACCCTGGTGTAAATCACCTCACTATAAATTTACCAGCTCATTTTTGATAGAGTTGCCTGGACCAACCTGAATTTTCCTCTGTTTATATTTCAGCTCTTGGAGGCAGGCTACAACCTGGGTGCTCAGCCACATTAACCTCATGTCTCTGAGGTTTCAGACAGCCTTCAGTGCAAATCCAGCTGATCTGCCTCAATTTGCCTGGGAAGAATGAAGCTGTATTTCAGTTTCCACTCTGCTGAGATGTCAAGGGGGCTATGAATGCATGTGGTCATCTAATTTTAATGATGCTTTTTGTGATACAAATACCCAGTTGTTTGGAGTGGAGCTGAAATTGCCCAGGTGTTTTACACAGCCTCTGACAAGTAATGTATTGGTTGTCACATCTCTGAGTTGGAGCGTTCTCAGTTGGTTTACCAGTAACCTACATGAAAGCCTGTACATCTGACTATTGAAACCCTGAGTCATTCTATCCTTTAATTAAAGCATGTTCCTTTAATATGTTCCTCTTGCTTAAAATTAGGTGAGAATTATTTCCTAGAGGAAAATGCCTAATGAATGCACTTTTATTTAGTATTTTCTAGCAACTGGATAAAAGGAGGGGAAAGCTTGAATATCTAGGCTATGTCAGGCAGTTGCAGGGGATGCATATGTCAACCTCAAGCATGATTTATTTTGCATGCCTTTTCTGACAGTTGTAATTTAACGACTTTATTTTCCTCCAGCCTCTCAGGAGGCTAAACATCTTTTCAAGTTTCTAGCTTTGTGGTGGAAGAGTAAATGTTTGTTTGCCAGTGTAATTTATCTGAGTCATTCTGGGAGAGGCATGGATCAATTGAAGCATGGTTATTAGCATAAATAAGAGAAGGGCTCTCTTCCTGGGGGTAGAGTTACTCTTACCATCTTCTAGAGTAAAGCTGCTTCCCCATAAAAACTGCTACTGCTAATTGAGTGATATCATGGTAGGAACTAAAAGTTCTAATATCTTGAGCGCCGCTCTATTGTGATATTCTTTTGCATTTCAATTTCAAGTGGAATTAAAGAGAACAGAGCAAGGAAGGCAGAGGAAAATTTCTGCAGTAAGCACAAAAGTATGTTACCACTGGATTTAGGATTTCACATACATGGAGGTGGTGGTTTTTTAGTAAGTTTGAAGAGAGAAGGTTTTAGAAAGCCCAAAGTCACTTATTAGTTCCTATGTAATAGTACTATTACCACTGTAAGTAGTTGTTATTGCAAATTTTGTTTTAAAAATGTATTTAAAGATTTCTTAATATATATTCAAATATGTAGGTATTTGACAACATCATCTGAAAGTTCAAAGATGTTTTTGCATGTGGGAACAACAATAGCACATGGTGATGGTTTCGCAGTGGCAAAAAGTGAGTCCCAGTGGGCCAGTTCTGACTCCTACCTTCCCGTGTGCTGGCCGGCACCAGCCTTGCCCCATGGCCTGGCCCATGCTGAGTTCCCCACGGCACAGGAGGGAGGCTGCCGGCCACAAGTGTGGGTGGCACCCTGTAGGAATGCTCCTGCACCCACTGGGCCTGCCATGACAAAACCACAGCTCTGCACGGCCCCAGCTTGCTAAAGTGGGAAAAAGGAAGAGTTTCTTTAAAATTGTTTATAATGTCCCCCAAGAGCGAGGACTGAGGTGGCACACGGGATGCTCCTTTCGGACTTATCCCTGCTGTGCCTAGCCAGAGGGGACAGGTTGGGCGGAGATGCCTACGAGCACCCCCGGAGGCGGAGGGGCCATGCTCGGAACCGGCTGGGCCCCGCCGACACCTCCTGCCCGGGGAGAGCCTCCGGGTTCCCGCGAGGAGTGTCCGTGGCAGAGGCAGCTGGAGCCCGGCCGAGGCGTCCCCTCTCTTCGCCTCCCCTCGCCTGGGAAGGACAGGAGGGTCCCCCGAGGGGCTCCCCCCCCATGAGACTTCCTGGGCTTCCCTCTTCGCCCCCTTTCCTCCCCGGGCCGGCGGGTCTATAAAAGCCCCGGCACAGCAGCGCCCGCCTCTGTTGCCCCGGGCGGGCAGGGCAGGGCAGGGCAGCGGAGGGACGGGACGGGACGGGACGGGACGGGACGGGACGGGACGGGACGGGACGGGACGGGACGGGGCGGGCAGGATTTCCCGTCCGCCGGCGGGACGCTGCGAGCTGGCGGGCTGGGCTGGGCGTGCAGGTCCCACAGAGGAGCCGCCCCGTGGCCGCAAGCAGGGAGGAGTTAGAAGGGAATAATCCGAAACGGGGTGGAGAGCAGCAGCTGCAGAAACATTAAAACCACCGAGTGCCTGGCCGCGCTGCTGGAGCTACTCCGCGGGTATGCAAGATGCGCAGGACTGATGTGGGCTCAGCGCCGCGCTTGAGCGAGGTAAAGCTCGGGGGGCCGCGGCCGCGCACCAAGGGGCTGCCCCCGCCCCGAGTGGGGCCCCCGCGAAGTACCAGCGCCTCAGCTCTTGTCTCGGGGCTCCTCAAACAAGAGAGGCGAGGGGGCTGTGCGGGAGCCGCCGTGCCCGGCTCGGTGCCGCTCTGGCGGGGGCGGTGCGGGATGGAGCCGGGGAGCGGTGCGGGACGGGCGGTGCGGGCCCGGAGGTGCGGGATTGAGGCTGGGTGCAGACTGCAGAGCGGGGAGCCCTGCTCACGGGTCTCGAACCTCCTGCTTTGCCCCACTTCGGCTGTAATTCAACAACTCGGCCTTTTCTTTCCTTGAGTGATTTTGCGTCCTTATTTCTCTTTAAACGTCCACTAGAACGTGTATGCAAAGGGAGTTTCCTCTATACCTGTATTCTTTAATCATGCCTGTTTTAAAAACTTACAGTGCTAATTATTGAAAGACAAGGTTGTTTTGGTTTGGTTTGGGGTTTTTTTTTGCTATTCTTTTCAGACCTACGGGATGGCCTTGCTATGTAGCTTATTTACATATTCTTTTTTGATGTCCTAAACTTTTTACGGCTCTGGTTTTGCAAACTGTTTTTACTTCTATTTAGCACGGCTACCCCTTTCCTTTTTACAGCTTAAAGATGATCTCTTGCTTGTGTATGCATCAGAGAATTGACCATGGTATCAGTAAATTGCATAACTGCCGACATCCAAACCAGACTTTATTAACAGAGGAGAGTACAGGTCTCCTGTCAAGTAATTTCTGTGCAGGCTTTTGTGCATTTGCAGTTAATTCAAGCCCTCTCCCTTTCTAAATCTCTGCTGTTGTATTACACGGTGTGTTTACTTGGAGAGAAAGATACATTAGAACTTACTGCTGGGGAGCTTGGAGATATTTTGCACTGGAAGAAGTCCATTCATGTAGTCCTTGCTGACTACAATTTACCTGTTCAGCTCTGCGTGACAGAACTTTTTTTGTCTTACTATCTTCACCTGTTGAATTCTCCTAACCATCTTTTAGATGTGTTATAGCAGCTGTATGAAACTGATTCCTGTGTGTCACATTTCTGACTCTGATGTACAATTACGCTAGTGGATTATTTTAAACCCTTTATAATTTGTTACATTGTTTGCCTCCCTTCTTTTAACTCTAGGCTTTGTGCCTCTTGTTCTCAGGGCTGTGGTTTCTGAGGCAGCAGTGCCAGCCAGGCTGTGGGGCCAGGAGCTGCGGGGCAGCCACCGGGTGTACGCTCGGTGTCACCGTCTGGTGGCCGCTGGGGAAGCAGAACCCAGGCGGGCACCATGAGCTCCAGCACTACTGCCCCGCTGAAGGTCGTCAGCAACCTTGCCAACACTGATGTCAACTATGTCATCAAGGAGCATTATAATTACACGGGAAAGCTAAATGAGAATGCGGACAGTGGAATAAAAGTGACGTCAGTGGTCTTTATCATCATTTGCTGCTTTATAATCTTAGAGAACATTTTTGTCTTGCTCACCATCTGGAAAACCAAGAAGTTTCACAGACCCATGTACTATTTCATTGGGAACTTGGCTCTTTCAGACTTGCTGGCTGGTGTGGCTTATACTGCCAACCTCCTGCTCTCTGGACACAAAACCTACAGCCTTACCCCCTCCCAGTGGTTTGTAAGAGAAGGCAGCATGTTTGTTGCCCTGTCAGCTTCTGTGTTCAGCCTGTTGGCCATTGCCATTGAGAGATATATCACCATGTTGAAGATGAAGCTCCACAATGGCAGCAACAGCTTCCGCTCCTTCTTGCTGATCAGTGCTTGCTGGGTTATCTCCGTGATACTTGGAGGACTCCCAATTATGGGCTGGAACTGTATCAGCCTCTTGTCCAACTGTTCCACTGTGTTGCCTCTCTACCACAAGCACTATATTCTCTTTTGCACCACTGTTTTCACTGGCCTTTTGCTATCTATTGTTGTCCTCTATTGCAGGATCTACTCCATGGTGAGGACTAGAAGCCGCAGGCTGACATTTCGGAAAAACATTACCAAAGCTACCAGGAGCTCAGAAAAGTCTTTAGCCTTGCTCAAGACAGTGATCATAGTCCTGAGTGCCTTCATCGCCTGCTGGGCTCCCTTGTTCATCCTGCTTTTACTGGATGTGGGGTGTAAAGTGAAGAGCTGCCCAATCCTCTATAAAGCAGAATATTTCTTAGTACTGGCTGTGCTCAATTCAGCTACCAACCCTATCATCTACACCTTGACAAACAAAGAGATGCGGAGGGCTTTCATCAAGATTCTGTGCTGCTGCAAATGTCCCCCAGCAGATTCTGGGACCAAATTCAAGAGGCCAATCATCGGGGGGATGGAGTTCAGCAGGAGTAAATCTGACAACTCCTCCCACCCACAGAAAGAGGAGGGCGACCATCCTGAAACCATCATGTCTTCAGGCAATGTTACCTCATCTTCTTAGGAATAAACATGGGGGTGTATTTCTGAGCCTTCCTCTGAAGTCGGGGAGCTGAGATGCCTCCTGCTCATGGTGGCAGAATTGGGCTAAGTGAGCAAGTAGCATTAGTTCTAGTGAGGCAAACGGTGCACTTGTGAGGCTGGAGTTCAAGAAATGGGACAGACTGTTCTGGCTTGAAAATCTTTTTCCCTGGAGCATGTTTTGTCTTTGCACTGAGGCAGCTCAGGATTGTCAGGCGCATTCAAATCCTGAAATCTCCTTAGTAACTCTGAAAGACTGATGCCTTGGTGAAATGATGCCTGGTGTGTGTGAGAGAAAGAGAGGGGGGGAAGAGGGAGAGGGAGAATGAATCTGTTTTTTTTTTCCCCACTGTGAGAAGAATGTGAAGTTATTTCTCCTTGCAGCAAACCACTGACAAAGATCTTTTTGTACTGAGTTTAGTGGTGGCTCTGGTGTAGCTGGTCAGTAGTGTTTGTTTAGCACATATTACACAAGTGTAACTTAGACCACATACAACCATAATTTGGCATCATTTTCTGGAGTTTTTAGTTAAGTCAGGTTTTATTTGCAGAGTCCAAAGCTGTCAGGGTTTTATTTAGCAAGATCATAGCTGTGAATTTTTGCTGTTGGTCCATATTACATTTGAAGACTATGAGCCAGACTCTGCAGTTACTTTCACCTGTACAATTCCATTGACTGCATTAGATTTTATGGAGTAGCTCAGAGCAGCATTTTGCCCCATATGTTGAATGCCTTGTTGTTCTATAGTATTAAATAAACTGTATTATTATGACAAATGCAAGGTAAAACTAAAGGTCATTTCTCTTTAAGATTACTGAAAGTAAATCTAATAGTATAAGATACTATTTACAACAGCAGAATTTTTGTCTAAGTAAGAAGAGTTAAAAACTGAAGGGGCATTTAAGTGTCAGGTTCATAGTCTTTGCAAAGGTGAAGATTGGTTGGAAAATCTGAAGAGTACCATGAGTTTCAGAAAAATAAAATGAAAGCTGAAGCAAAATGACTGTAGATAAATGCACTTCCATAACAAAATGCAATATATTTTGGCACATTTTATTAATGTTTATAATTTCATCAAAGATGTCTGTATTTTGTCAGTTCATGGAAAAAGTACCTGTCATTAAAGTGAATGTATTTGTTTTACAGCATCATTTTTACTCCTCTATTTTTCTAACCTGTGCTAATGGGGTTGAATGTGTACAATGTAAATAAGTTAATAAGATGCAGGACTTTTCATGCACCTACAGCATTACTATAACAAAAATGGTATATTTGGGATAGCTGAGAGCAATTTACTGATTTACAATAATTGGCAATTTCTAGAAGTGGTATTTTGTAAAGAAAATTTATTGCCTTTGTAGTAAATTTTCCAGTGCAATTAAACTGTTGGGGTTTTTTTCTGGTTTTAAAAAAATAGTATTTAAAATGTTTCTGACTTTTATTGTTTGATTTGCACATAGCTTTTATGACTTCTAAACATTAATAAACTGATTTTTTTTAAAGATTCTGTTATCAGATCACTAGTGGTTTTGTACTATTGTGGCGGTTTCATGCCAGGTTTGGTTTCTTGTTGACAGGAATCAGTGAAAGAATTCCTTTTTTTCAGTACATGCCAGGATTAAGCCCATTCTGCGGGGACATGATATGTGTAATGATACTTACAGGATCATGGAAAATACAAAATAGGTGCTAGAATATATTTTTTCATCAGCACATGCTGTATTGATGAAATGGCATTAAAGAAATCACTACAGTAATGAACCTTCCCCCAACAGCTAATGAAGAACAAACAAACAAAAAAAAAGATGCCTGGCAGTTTTACCATGACTGCCTAGAGTACATGAACTAATTAATTTATGTTATAATTATATTGTATTTTATATATATATTATTATATTATATATGTTATATATATAGTTATAATATATTTTGAGGCTTCATTTTTAGCTTATTGTGAACATCAAAGAAGGGCATGAAATGTAGAATGGCATCCTCAGCTATGTGTCTGCTGCAGCTCTGCTGGGTCCACCAACCCAGAGCAGTGTAGTTGCTGTACTCCGTTACTTCTTCCAAAGGCCTGACTTCCATTTCCTCTCTTGCTGCCGTTCCCTCTCGGTATTACTTTTAAGTTCCATAGAGCTTGTTCAGGATGCAGTTGGAGTGTGAAGATAAACCTCACCTTCTTGTACTGTATGTCATCGTCGTGCAAAGTTTACTGTGGGAAACAAGAGCCTGCTCGCTGAGGAAAGCTCTGGGTCATAACCTCACTTCCTGAAGGAAATTCCAAAAATGCCCCCAAGACAAAAGAGTGGAAACAGGCTGGAATTTCTCTCCATCTGTCTGCCTGTACGGAAGGAATGATTTCATGTGTGCTCACTTCCTAGGCTTTTAATTAGTGAGTTGAGCAGGGTTGGAAAAAATGTCAAATGTGTATCTTGCACACAAGATAAAGTCTCTCTTGGCTCAGGCCTTCATTTGGGCAGGGATGGTTTATGCTGGGTGCTGACAATCATGAGGGAAAGCACTGCTTTGTCCCAGGGGTAAAGTCACTTTTTGCAGAACACCAAAAGTATATAAATAATGGAAATCCAAGTTAAGCCCTCAGTGTGCTACCGTTGAGGCATAAAGGTAATCTACAGGGATTTCTAAAAATGTAGGGCTGTTTTTATCTGAAGGACAAGGGCCCTTGTACTCTTGAAGCATTACAGGCATTAAGGTTGCTTGTCCCAAAGGAGTCTGAGATCCTATGACACAGGATGAGCTATGTCGTAGCATGGCTGCATCACTGGCTCTTCATGACTGCCACTGGCCTTTGTGAATTCATAGCTGATAGCCCCGCAGGTGAGTCACTTCCCTTCTCTATGGCTTTGTTTCTGCATCCCTTGTTTATCTATCTCTAATTGTACGGAGGGCCTTTGTGGAAAATTAGTTTCCCCCTATGGAGGTGGATTGTGTGGTGGGAGCCCAGTGTTGGTGGAGAATTTAAAGCCCTACGTAATTTACGCAATAAAAGAAATGCGAACATCAGAGTGTGGCACTAGGCCACGGGAAGCATTTCCTATGCTCTCGATCAAGATGACTGAAATTTGTTTCCTCCACAGACAGGCCACATCTATGCATGTAGACACGAAACAGCAATAATAAAAGTATAACAATATACAAAGTATAACAATAATGCAAGTAAGGGTTCCTGCTGGGGAAGAAGAAGGAAGCCAGGCCATTTGTACTGCTCTTGACTTCTTGTGGAGGAACTCTGCCACATCTTGGCCATGGACACCCTATACTGTTGCCCAGCAGGTTAGGTTAGATGTGTAGTGAACAATTTTGAAGTGTGCCATGCAAAAAGTACCCTTCCCAGTCCCCAATCTGCCTTGCACCCAAAGGGCATGCAGCTTTGTCCCATTGTTGGCCATGTGACAAATGGGCAGAGAAAATGAACCGCAGACTGCGAAGGTGCATTATACTGAATGTCTATGTGAAGTAAAATAGTGCAGATAGCCAGACTAGCCCAGCCCTTTGATTTATTTTCTTTTCCTAGCTGTTCTTCCAGTGTAAGGAATAGAACAGAAGTGGTAAATCATAATACAATCTTTCTGTTCCTCCCCTGGCAACTCCCTAACTAGGTACGCCTGTGTGAAACCCAGGTATAGCTGGGTGAATGTAGGGCAGTGAAGGGGCGGCAGACAGAATGCCTTGCAGACAATTTGGGAGAAATAAGCCTTGGTATTTCTGTACAATGCAGGCAGTCAGGACCAAAACTAGGGGACATCAAAACAAAAATACTGTTATCCATCATTTTCATACTCTTGGCAACTAAGAAACATGGGGACTGCTCAACTGTAACATTTCGTAATTCCTAATTTGGCCTGGAAGGTCTCAGTGCTGATTGTGTTTTGTATGTGCTGGGGCATTATCAGATGCTGTAAAAAGTGTCAGAGTGACAAGGCATCTAAAAATGTAGATATGTAGACCAGAGCTATGTAACCTACTCAGCTCTGAAATACTAGAAATTTCCCAAGGACAGGCTTGGTCATCTATGGGGCTCTAAAATTAGCCAGGAAAACATCTTTTGTATTGCAATAATTCCTCATACCGTTTTTCTTGGAAAACAAAACAATACAACTACAGCTGAGCCTTCAAGAATTTAAGAAACAAGCAACCAAACAAAATCTATCAAAATTCAGTTCCTATATTCTGCTTCCACAAACCTTTCTGGGGTCAAGAAATCTCTCTTCAGTTATTTATTCTTAAGCACAGGATTTGTTTGATAATTAAGAGTAAACAAATTCACAGTGAACACAAGAGCAAGATATAAGAACATGTGGTGCAGCTAACTTGTTCCAGTGAAATTTGCTGCTGAAATAAGTGTCTAGAGATACCTGAAACTCAAGCATCTAATATAAATTAAGATATTAAAAAAAAATGAGGTTTGGGAAAGGTGGGAGAATAATTAGTGTAGGTTTATGTGATCTGCTGAAGAGAATTACAGTGTTAAGGACCATTTTCCCTGCAGGAACAGGGTGACACGTTCCTTGTGTCTCCTCTGTTTATCCACAAATTCTGAAAGATGTTGTGTCAAACCATCATTTTCCACACAAAACCCACCAAGCAAAACTCTGTGTGGACGGATCTTTTACTCTACTGAAAAATCTTACACGGAGGTGAAGCAGGAATCATTTCCTTGTACTCAGACTCTCTGTGCTACCTTCAGGGGACAAAAAGGCAGGAAATCCCATCAGCCACACCCAGGAATGCTCCAGCATGGAAAAGTCCTAATAAAGCAGAGTAGACAAAGCTCAGTCAACCCTCTGTGAACCCTCCACCAAGCATGTTTTAGTAGTCATATAATGGAAACCTGATACAAAGGCAAATATTTATTTTGAGTTTATGTGAATGATGGCTTGGAGAAGATCTATTTAAAAACACATGGTATAATAACTATACATCAAAACAACTCATCGGAAGTGCATGTGACCAAAGCCACATTAAATTTTAACATGTGTACATAGCATTTGCAGTATTTATTCGGAATCACTCTTCTCAACTAAAAGCAGGCTCAAAGTACCAACTGCGTATTTTTTTTATAACCAATTAACATTTGGAAAACACAGGCTAGGGGGAAATCACTGAATTAATCACTGCCTTAAAATTATCTGCTGGGATGCATGAAATCATCAATGAAAGCAGTATCAACACCTGGGAAAATCTGTGGCTTGAATCATAGCTGACAGATGACACTTTCTTGTGCTGATCTCAGCTAACTGCTAAATCTTTGCACTCTTAAGCATAGATATGCTTAGCATAAACCAAGATTTCTTGATTTAGCAGGACACTGGTATAAATTGATGGAATGCTGATTCAGACAGATCCTTGCCCATTATCGAGCATCCACAGTTGTGCGATGTGAAGGTGGGGATGTGAATTGCTATTAGGAATTGAAGTAGGATTTATATGGTTACAGAGAAAGTGCTGTTATTATTTCCATGATGTGAAAATTATATTTGGCAAAAGATTGTGATTGAGAGTGCATGGAAGAATGGGTTTCAGGGACAATTTGGGATTGGCAGAGGACTTGGACTACAGTCTGGTATTTGGTGCTTGACATGAAGGGAAGGAATCCTTCCTTGTAATGAAGATGCACAGCTGAGTATTTTCACTTGTTGACTCTATCCCTAGATCTACACTTATTTCCTGAGCCACTCTGGGCAAGGTCTCATGAATTCTCTCATTTCCCAAAATACATAGATCTAATTTATACACAAGGATGTTTACAAGTGAACATTATGAATTTCATGGTACTATTCAAAGAGCTGATATCTGTGGCATTTTGAATATGAGGTATGATCTGTAAGGTCATTTATTGCCCACATACTTGAAATATTTCCTTGTGCTTTGGTGAGCTAGATAGATAATGCTGTATAACTGTTACTGTAAGGTAGGAGAAAAAAATAATTCTAGTAATATGTGAACTCAATCATCATCGTTTGAAGAAAGAATGAGATCTTGGCTGAAAAACACATTCTGAAGTGGTGCTGTTATTGAAAGGCAACTCAGCAAAGTCTGCGTTATTATCTTTCTTGCTTTCAGGGAAGACACAACTATGGTCTAACAATTTCTTCTTATCTAGTGATCACTCATATGCCTGCTGTACAAGGAACACACGTCAGCCATTTCCCAAACACTTCTGGATGTTTTTTATTTCTATCACAACTCCTACTTCTACTGCTGGATTAGGTGCAAGATAAGGAATTGCTTTTAGCTGGTTTGTAGTTTCTCTCTGAGATCAGGGTTATTTGATCAATGCACCTTTGGAACAAATCCTTTACTTCAAAGCAGCCTACAACTCGGTTCCAAAAAGTGTTAATAACTTTTTTCCCCCCCAGTCTTAGAAATACAATGCATTTTGCATTTTATTAACTCTCTTACTGTTTTTATACATCATATTACAAATGTTGCTTGAGGGAATCTTTCAGATCAGCTTTCATCTCAGACTATCCATTTCCCACGTGAAAGTGGTTGCATTTTATTTTTCTCATAAGTAATATAAATGTGAGAAGAACTTGTCTGCACAACTGAGGTAATAGTGAACGAACACTGAACCTTTTTACTTGAAATGGTTCATCAAGTGGCTCTAGTCAGGACTCTTTCATCATACAGGGTGAAGTTTTGCTTTTCACTAAACTTGCTGAAAAATGTAGAGGCGGTGAAAAGGGCTCAGGGGACAACAAAGCAAGGCGCTTTAATAGGATGAACTAATATAAAGGGCTCAGCAAGCAAAGCCTTTTCCCAGCAGAGAAACGAGAACAATACTCTGCCCAGCAGCTACACTGTGGAAGTGTGCTGGGTGATACAGAAAGAGAACTTGTTAAAGCTCCAGGGGAAAAGCAAATTCTGCTTGTGGAAACCAGAACTAGTTAAAACGTGTAGTATTTCAGGTGAATGCTGATTGCTGAAGGCTCAAACTACCTCAGTATTTTAGAATATAATTGGGAGTGTGGGGGTGGGGTGTTCTTTTATTTCTTTGAAACAGCTCCACTCCTGTATCTGAACAGAACTTCCCACACCATTACCCCCCACACCTCCAAGCACGAAGCCCCGGGGGCGCTGGGTGCTCAGCCCTCAGGAATATCAAGCGCGGCTCCCAGTTGCTTAATCTGAGGCGAAAACCACTCGCTCTTCCTCCCCAGGCCCGACCACCGAGGGGCCTCGCCCCCAGCCCTCTTCCTGTGTGCTGTTCCTGCGCTCCCCCAGGGTTTCCAGTGGCCCGACCCGTCTGTTCCTGCCCCGCGTTTCCCTTTCCCTTCCGCTCCGCTTCCCTCCTGCTTGTGCCTGTCTGGATTTGCCGGCGGGGACGAGCTGCCCGGCCGATGGAGCTTGGCCGCCTCTGCAGCCGGGGCGGGCGGGACGGTGGCTCCCACATGGCCGGCGGGCCACAGCCCCCTGAGCTGAGGGGGCGCGGCAGCCGGGGAACAACAATAAAAACCCAAAACCAACAACAAAAAGGCAAAAAAAAAACCAACCCCAAGAGCCCAACCTTGGAGAACACTTTTATCTTGGCAACAAATAAATGAATAAAATGCGCGTGCTGTAAGGGGGGGGCGAGGGGGATGGGGAAGTTCAGTGGGTCCTGCAGTGAAGCCCAGGCGGGTGCGGGTGCGGGTGCGGGTGCGGGTGCGGGTGCGGGTGCTTCACAGCCGCCGCTTCCAGGCCTCCCGCGCCTCTGGCGTTCTCGGCTTTTGGAAGGGTAAAGCAGCGTCTCAGAAAGCGTGAAATGCCACTCAGCTTCCACGAATGCTGGGTTAATAGGTGTTAAGCCTGAAACTTAAAGGCGAGAATTTAAGCGCAGCATCTGCAAAGCAGGTCAGGCTTTCACAGGCAGCGTTTTTGTAGGGAAGTACTTAAGACATTCCTATTTACTGCTGATCATTTCATCAGAAGCACCAGATCACCCCCCTTAAAACAGGCAGAGACTTTAAAAGTGCAGTGAGGAAGCTAAAAGGCTTGAGGGGAGAGGCGTGTCCCCGGGAGAAGCTGAGGCTCGGCCACAACTCCCTGAGGGCCCGAGCCACCCCGGTGGCAGCGGGAAGCGTTCCCCCCTGAAGCGTTCCCTCCTGCCTGCAGCTCCACCTGGCAGCTTCTCTCACTGCGAACAGGCATCCCTGTGTGAGTTATAGGGCCAATATGAAAGCAACTAGAAGGCTGGATTGTGGGGTTTGGGGTTTTTCGGTGTGTTTTTTTTTTTTTTTTTTTTTTTTTAGCAGAAATGCATTGCAGGTCTTGAACTGTTTCTCACAGGATATTTGTTGAAATCTCTTTTTATTTGCACGTAGCTGAAGGAGCACAGGCTCTGTTCCTGGCAGTATGAGGCAGCCCCCCAAGCCTGCCATGTTCTGGCTGTAGCTCAGCATGGATGCTGCCAGGAGGGAGCCTGGAACTGAGCAGTCACCTGCCCGAGGTGTGGGGCAGCCAGCTGTGTCCCTAAGGGGGTCAGGGGGAGAGCAGGCAGGACTGAGGCCCAGCGTGGGGAAGTTGGGTGAGGCAGGGCAGTGTCCCTTGGGTACTGTGTTCAAGAGGAAGGAGGACCTTGGGTCTAACTTGATCTCTCCCCTTCCAGTCTGGGGGGCTGTGGTTTTTGTGTGGGAGCAGTGCAAGCCTACAGTAATTGTAGTGTGGTTTTGTTCTTGTGGAAGCATGTGTGGCTGTGAGGCACTTCCCCCACCAAAGTGTGGTGAGAATGTATGATGTTACGTGACAGTAAAGTCCAAACTTTAGTTCAGTTAGTTTAGTCCAAACTAACAAAGTCTAGGTAGCTTCACATTAATTACAAAATCCAGAGAGCATAAGTGCAAAAGCTGTGGCATGCTTCATAGGCAAAGTGCTTATTTCAGTCTTGCCTTTATTGCAGTCCTCCAAACTTATTTGAGTATTCTGTTACCCATCTGTAGGCAGTATTTTGGGAACAGTAAAGACACAAAGCAAAGAACAGGTTGATACCACCCCAGCTTGATACCTTGGGAATTATGTAGTGAATTCATGCTTATTCAGGCAGAGGATGAAGCTTTCTCACATAGGTTATGAAGGTGCCTCCACACTGTACTCTGCTGATCTACTGTGCCTTTGTGCAGACACTTTGTTGATAAAATAACAGAAGTTTTGACACTTCATACTGAAAATGTTTCCTTGGGACTCATTCCTACCATCAAAGGATTTATTTGCAGAGGTAGAATGAACTGCAAACAAACAAACCTGCTGGAGAAGCCATAACTATTTTATCTTGTTTGACTGTGTTTCTGCACAGAATGAGGTAATACAAAATGCAACAAATAGCAAAGCAATTTTAGCTGTATTTAAAAGCATTTTGATATGTGTCACTTGCAGACTTAGCCTTGTGTGTGGCCTCTACTCTTTTTGTTATGGGAAATCAACCTAATAAAACTTCTCCTTCCCTTCTAAATGAATGTCATTGTTATAATACAATGAGTCAGAAAAGAAACAATATTAACCACAAAATAATGGCAGTCTAACCACCAGCATGAGTTCTCCCCCCATCCATCAATCAAGTGCAATTCTTAACTGTGTTTCCTCATTGTGATCATAATCTGGCAATAATTTAATGAAACTGAAAGTGGAGGAGTTCCCACATATCAGAAGTAGGTTTTTCACTGTTACAATTGTGTGCATGAGATGACCTTTTCAGAGCCAGAGAACCGAAAACATCTTGCCATCTATGAGCATTGTGTGGATACATCAAGCAGGTCCATGTCTGCCTGGGTTTTGGAGGTATTATGATGATGGTTTTAACATGTTCAGAGTTTTGATGGCATAATGAATGAAGCCTAATACATTTTATGTCTGATACATACTTCACATTGAATTTTAAAAAATTCACAAAACCTGTGGATTCAGGTAACGTGTCATCCCTCCAGTTTGTTGTGCTGTAGGAGTGGAAAGGATGTCAAAGTATGAACTTCTAACATGAAGGCAGAAACAAGCATGCCTTAAGTTTCTGTTCAGTTCTATCTCAGGGTAGCTGACTACTGAGCTGGGTTTGTCCTGTGACTGTGACCCTCTGTGGCTCATGGCATGCTGGCTTGGAAATACTCTATTTAAACTGACAGCCCTTAAGGGTTGGAAATGCTCTGCTGTTAGCTCTCCTATTGGACTTGGAATATTAGATGAAGGTGGTGAAGCACTCAGACAAGCCCCTTGATTTGGATAAACTTTTGGTCTAAACTTTTGGTCTAAGAGATATGGGCATGCACATAATTTGTAAGTGGTTCACGAGCATGTTTCCTGTTGTCAGAACGATATGCAGGAGTTCAGTCACATTCATGTAGGTTTATGGTAGTGCTGTGTCCATTACATAGAAATTCCTGGCCTGTTTGACTTCTGTGGTTGAGGTACAGCAGTTTCTGTTGCTGATGATACAGGGGAGTAGAATGTAAACACTGTCAGTCTGTTGCCTTTGACTCCTCGGTCAGAATGGCTGTGTGTGCTTTTGTATTTGAGTTAAATGAGAGTGACCTGGAGAAAAGCCTGGACTTGGGTCTGCCTTGATTTTAGCAATCTTTAAAATGCTGGCACAGTAGCCTGTGAATTTATTAGAGTTCACAAAGGCGAAGTTTGGAAGAATAAGTGAGATGAAAATGAAAGGAGACCAGAAGAACAGGCTTGTTTCCATTTGTAGCTACATGTTTCTGGAGGCTTGTGTTTGATTTTAATTTACCTTTCACATGGAAGGTATGTCAAGTGTAGACACATCTCTCTGCTTTGACCTGGTCACCTGAGGATGAAAGCTGTATAGCTGGGTAGCTGCAAGGCAGCCTAAGTGAATATACCACGTTTTGTGTGGGTTATGTGTTTCAGCAGTGCTAACACGGCTATTTGGTGTCTGGACTTGATCTGTCTTGCATCCTGCCAGCCTTAGATACTCTAATTTATCTGCCCCCAGGCACGCAGATGCACCCAGAACTGTTTTGATCGCAGAGACATTACTACAGTTCCGTTTGTGGTTGCTGTCTGTATTTCAAAAGAGGGCTTTTATATGTAAAGTGATGGGGAAGCTGAAATTACACTGTTTACTTGTCCTCTCTAGAGAAAGATGAGAGAACTCATCCTTTTGCTTTTAAGTGTTTTGGTGGTGGGGTTTTTATGTTTTTTTTGTTTTTTTTGGTTTTTGTTTTGTTTTTTTTTTTTTTGTGTGTGTGTTTTTTTGTTTGTTTTGGTTTTTTGTTTGTTTTTTGGGTTTTGGGTTTTTTTGTTTGTTTTTTGTTTTTGGTTTGTTTGTTTGTTTCTTTTTTTTATCAGGTCAGGCATCATTCCCCATTATTCTTTGTTAAGTGGTCTGTCACAGGATCCTGCTGATTGATTTCTAAAAGACCCATTTGCTAAGCCTTTGTTATTATACAACACTCAATTAGCAATGGAACTATGAATGGAAAGAATTGTAAAGCAGAAGGGAGACTGGAAGAGTTACACACAGAAGATACTAATTTAATACAAAGCCTGTCCTCAGATCAAATTTATTGCTGAGAAAAGGTGGTGCAAACTCTCATAGAGTTGTTAAAAGTTCAGCCCCCTTATATCAGACCTGCATCTGATTCTGTCAGTGTAATGCATTGAGGCTGCCTCTGACTCTGATCTTGAACTCTTGCTGTCAATGAAAGATTTAGCATCAGTTTGTGTGGGGGTGGTGTTGGAACTCTGGCGGAAAATGAATGATTCTTGCATTTCTTAATTTTGCCTGTGCTACTTCTTTGCATTCTGGATCACTCATTGCTGCTGGTATGAAAGGGAAATTCTTCAAGCTGATCACGCCTGTAAGTTTCAGAATGACAGGTGAGATGTATATAAAACCCAAATTTCAGCCCCACCCTGCCAGGCACAGTTGAATGGTTATTTGAGCAAACCCAGAAAGTCTTCCATCGGTAGAAAATAAACTGTTTTGTTCACTTATTCTTGAGAATCTAGTAAATCTAGTGTAAAATTAGTGAATGGTGGCTATGTGTTTATTTTGTTCTATTAAATGGAATTCATGTCATAGTTATAAATGGAATTCATGTCATAGTTATAGAGGTATTTTGTGAAATAACAGTTGCCTCAATTAACAGTTGGGAAAATGCACTTCAAATGGTGTGTTTCTTTCTCTGTAAGTACTAGTAGCTAACAATTAAGTCTTGAAATAACTCAGTCTCTGCTAACTCACTGAATCTGCAGAAAACCATAACCAGAACAATATGGGGATTAGGGTCCAGGGGGCTTCTGTGGATCTGAAAGTTACAGGAGATCAGAAGAGAGAGTTGCTCGGTCAGGACAGCCTCTGAGGTAAACTTTGCATGTTATCCACACAATTACACTGTACTTCTTCACAGAGTTACAGATATTTTTTTTCTTTCTTTAAATAAGCAAATTGTTGTATTTTACATATGAAAGCACATTTTTTAAAATTATGTCTGGGTGATCTGCTGTTCCTTCCAGGTACCTTAAAAAAAAAAAAAATCTAGGGTGCTCACAATTCACACCCTGTAGGAGAGTAACTTATTTAGCAGCATCTTAGGGGGTGAAGTGGAAGGTTTTCCTGTGGATCAAGGGCATTAGCATGCTCTTTCTATGCCTGATGGAATTTTTCTCTCTCAAGTCTTTACCGATCGTGTGAATGATGGCATTACACACTTAAGTGCATTTTAGTTTTCTTTAATCTCCAAGAATGTGCTAGCATCTTTGAAGCTCCGATTTTTGGGAAAACGAACCCATTCTGAGACTGTAGAATTTTTGTTCATCCTTAAATATAGGCAATTCCTGGAACTTGGATATAATTTTCTTTTACTTTTTTTGGAGCCTGCCTCTGCTAGTCTTAATTTTGCCAGGTCTGGAATGAGAAAAGACAAAAGTCCAGGAGAAATGAATGTTCACATGGAGTCATAGCATGACTGGACATAGGGGAAACAGTTCTATGTGTTCTATTAGGGCTCAGTCAACTTGACCTACAGACTTGTATTTTATGAAACTTGTATTATCAACAGAATCTTACTGTTGCATAATGATATGGAAAACATGCCAGAAGATTCATCTAATATATTGTTGTACCTTCCATCATAATGAGCATACAAAGTCATCCTAGAGACATTTTTAACTTGTTTGTAAAAATCTTTGTGGATGAAGGCTTGCAAGGTGTTCAGGCCATACATCCTTGCACTTTGCTGTCCTTACTACTAAAATCACTACAATTATTTTTTTTTACAATTTAAGTCCATCATTTCTTAGTCCCTCTACTTAGCCTACAGAGGTAAGTATTCCATTTGCATGTATGGAAACTTTTTATGTACTTAAAATCTAGCAGGTTGCTACCTCTTAATCTCTAAGCTAACTGATCCTAATTATTGTACTCATTCCTCAAAGCTACTTTTTCCCCAGACCTCCAGCAATTTGTTTTTTTTTCCCCTCTGGCCTCTCTTTAATTGGATAATACTTGTATGTGAGCATGTATATATACATATTTTATTATACGTATATACACATTTTATTATACATTTATATGCCTTTTAAGAATAAACTAAAAGGTCTAACCACTTTAGATACAGATAGCATTGTGCACACCAAATAAAAATGTCTATGTGAAGACAGTATATTACTAGTTTTAGAAGTGTCTTAAAAAATTAATGAGTATGACCTCTTTTAACAAACAATATTGATGAGAGCGTACAGGATTGTTCCAAATAATTCAGGCCTTTTCATCAGTTTTTCTAAAGCTGTTACAAGTGTCAGTCCAGGTGAGTGAGGAATACTGGTTACTTAATTGGGACAGTTTTCTAATAAAAGCAGAAGAAATGTTCCTGATTGCATTTGGATTTTCATACAGATGTCCTGTTAAAGGGTTATCTGTTTCTTCTCAGCTTTTGCTGGTGAAAACTAGGGAAATTCTGTGCTAGTATAAGTGAATCTTTCTTGTTTGGTACTTCACTTGCAGCCTGTCACCGGTAAAGACTGCAGAGAATTTGTTCAGTCAGCTCAGCTTGTGGCAACTTGGCAAATAGGAACTTTTCCTGCCTTCATTGTTTTGTGCCCCAAAATCTAATTTAAAAACACACTCCTCTCTGACTGCTGGGAGCAATGGAATATGTTTTCCTATCAATGTGTGTTCCCTGCCTGCCCAAAACAATCATGTCAGCTACCCTCATCGTTGTTACAACCTCCCTGGCATCTCGTTGTCCCCATTGCAACCAGGTTACGGAGAAACCAGCAACAGTGAGAACTATGGAAAACCCTCCTGCTTCATAATCTTTGTGTTCTTTCCACCTTCACACCTGCCTTCTCTCACCCTTCTAATTTCTCAAGTCGGTGTTGCTTCTCCTTTTCCATTAAGAAGTGCTTGCTTGGGATGGCTGAAGAGAGCTGCCAGGAAGGCATGCTTACAGTTTGATCTGAGGGGAAATAAAAGGGAAGTGCATTGCCATTGTGGAGAGGGCCAAATAGTCCTACCCCAAAAGTTCATTTTCCTGTGAGTCTGAAAGAGCTTCAGTGGGCCTTGTCCCACTGCTACTGTATCCCAGGCTTATCCTCACACACCTCCTGACTTCTGTCTGGGTGCAGTGTTTACTGGGACCTTTCTGAGATACCAACTGGCCGATTCATACACCCGGACAAAAGAGCAGTTCATTATAGCACCCGTGGCTGGGTAATCAGGTAACAAGTGACTGCTGGATTAATTAGTTCACTTCTAAGCTAATATCATTTACATATCTGAAGTACTTTGGTCCCAAACAAGCCCTGCCCATGACAGCAGCGAGAGAGAGCCCAGAGAACCCATCTGAGGGGGAGCAGAACGACCCCGCAGAGCCGGCGCTGGGGTCAAGGGAGCGGAGCGGGAAGAGCAGTGTTTCAGGATTCTTCCCGTTACACCATGCCGGCTTCCTGCTCTGTACGAGAGAGGCAGCCGTGATCCGTATGTCTTTAAACAAACTTCCACAACTGTTCAAAAGCCGTGGAAGTTCAGCCTGAGGACGCTGCCGAGGCCTTCCCGTGCGGCGGGAGGCGGCGGCCCTCTGGCGGTGCTGGGCCTGGAACCTCTCACCCGGGCACTCCCTGCACAAACTGTTGGACACGGAAATTTTAAACTTTTCCTCCTCTTCGCTCCTGTAGCCGCCTACTATTAATGCTATGGCCAAGGGATTAGGTGGTGCAATGCCTTGGTCTTGTGTTTTGGTAAAGCAAGTGATGCAATATCAGATGTGTGCAGTGAAAGGGTTTAAAAGAGTTGGTAATTCATGGAATATCACTGCTTATAGGGGAAGCTTTCAGACTTCTGTTCTTGGACTTACAGTATTTGATGTTTCTGTTATTCTGACTAACCAGGCAGAAAAAGCAGGAAATATGAACAGAGAGAGGATGGTGTTACCAGGTTTTTTTGTTTGTAAAGGCAGCAGAAAAGTTGAGACAATGGTTTTTATAAAGGAGCTGTGGAGACATTGCTGCAAATTTAGTTCTTGATTAGCCATAATTTGTCACTAAATATTTCAAAATCTTGCTGGAGACAATAATTTTCCCAGATTCCTAGGATTTTTATGGAGACTCTGTATATGCTGCCATGGTAGCTAGATGCAGGTACCATAAGAGTAGTATATTGTAAAAAAATATATACAGCTTTATGCCTCTGCTGATTATATTTATCAGTATTGCTATGGGCCACTGTCTTCCTTGAAAACAAGTAATCTCATTGGAAACAGAGAGGAATAGTAAAACAAGCAGTTTGTAGCAATTTGAAGTTGTCTGAAATTGTTTGTAAGCTTCATCTGCTGGAAAAAACACCCCACAAAATACCCATCCTTAAGCGATATAGAAAAGTTATCAACTATGAACAAGTTGTTTTTAAATGTTACTTAGATGTACAAGTTTAGTGAGATTAAACTACATAGCAGGATTCCTCTACTCTACTAAACCCAGGAAAAAAATAGACATTGAATTTTTTAATGGATTAACTTTGATTAACTTAATTAACCTAATGCCCAAATTAGTAAAGGTGTAGGAAGCTGAAACCACCTTTTGTTAACCTAATTACAAAGCTGAGAGTCCTTTACATTGTACAACAACCTGTGCCTAGAGAAAGATGCTCAAGACAAACAATGAAGGAAAGCATTAAAGGTGTCAGTTCTTAATCAGTTGTGAGGAGAGCAAAATATAGTCAGCACAGATATATAGCAGTACAAAATACTGTACTTTGACCAACAATCCAAATTCAAGGAATATTAACGTAACAAAAAGGCTACACTGCTACTGCCAGCCTGAGGGTTTCACAGATAGTAGCAATTATGGTACTCTCTCTCTCAGCCTGTCTCCTTCCTCCACAAAGAGAGGAGAACTGGAATTATGTTGTCTACTGTACTTCTGCAGAGCTTCTGGCCTAGAAACAAGTTGCTTCTGCTGCTTCATATGGACAAAAGAAAGAGTTGGCATCCTGGAATTGTCGTCTGTCCCCTTTTACTAGAAATTCTGGATAACACTGCACTAATTGTAGCCAGTACCTGAGAAACATAAGACTTCAATGTCCCTGTGTTCTCTAGGAGAGTAAAGGTTATTTTCTCTGAGACCTGTGAATACACACTTTACTCTTTTAAAACCTATTTACACATTGATGTATGAAGTTTTTCTTTCCTGTGTGCTGAAACATGGAAACTTGATCAAACAGGATGATGAAGGTCATAGGATGAAATTTTAAAAGAGAAGTTTAAGATGAACACTGAGAAAAATACCTTGCCAGTGAAAACTATTCTGTAGTCAGTCCAGCCTGTTCAGGAGAACAATGGAAGCTCTATCTGCCAGAGTATTTAAAAGTAGCATAAAAGTCAAGTAAATATGCAGTAGGAAGAGTTTTGCCTTGGCAATGGAATAGAACAGACGGCTTAGCAGTTATCACCCATTTCTAACAGCTATAGTTTTGTCTGTGAGATGTTAAGTCTCTGGAAATATCCTGCACAGGGCTTGTGTCATCTAAAGCCATAAAAGCCATTACAAAAACTCATATCCCTCTGAGTTTTATTTAATTTTCCTCCTAGAACAGGAATAATAGTTAAAGAATAGGGCATACACTGGAGATAAGTAACTGTCTGGGATTAATGATGCCTGTCTGTATACTGTGCCATGATCTTTCATCAGCTGATCATGAACTGAAAGGGTGTGACTTTTGCCTCAGTCACTATTACTTTAAGGAAAATTCTCCTTCCTTCTCCTCCTGCACACACTCAACTTGTAAGCCTCAGATGCTCTCTTGGGCCCAAAATTGACATAGATTAGATGCCTGTTGTGTTTGATTTATATAATTTGAATGGCCCCAAACATCCTTGGAAATAGCTTAGAAATGTAGTAACGGAATGTAATAAACAGTTTTATCAAGTGTTTCACAACGTTGTCCTAACAGAGTAATTCCCCACTAGACCCCAAATCTCACCCATCAGTCATGTCCTGATGGTTAATTCATTTACACTGTTACAGAGTAAAAAGGGAGGACGAAACTCCCCCAAAACTCTCCAGCAGCTCTGGAGCTCTGCTGCAGGATGTTCCACTTGTGTGTGGTGTTCCTTCTGTGCAGAATTTGTGTATGTCTGTAACACTAATGTGCACAGACAGGTGTGCATGTGTGCTGCTGATCTGTGTGTTGGGCAGCCTGCAGTACTGAAAGGTTCATAAAGGTACCTTAAGGTTCATAAAGGTTCATGAACCTTTAAAGGTTCATAAAGGTACCTTATGAAAGGTTCATAAAGGGTATTGCTGCTCTGAAACAGTTGTTAAGCTGAAATGTTTAATTTTATTGGTATTCAATGTTATAGATAGGATTTAAAGCTTGATACTGGAAGTTGATCTGTAGTAAATGTAGTAGCAAATTTAAAAAGTGTAAAAAGTTTTAAAAGTAGCAAATGTAGTGATAATGCATGTATATTTTGATTGATCTTACACTGCTATTTTGTCTTGTGCAATTACATAATGAAGGCTACACATCGAGTCATAAAGCCAAATGCTCCATAAGTCAGAAAGCCCAACACATCCCTTGCACTACAGCAGAGCCTTGATTTTGACAAGTGACTCCTGGGAATCCCCTGAATCTGTAGGGTGTGTGTTTATGGTTTCCTTGCCTTCTATGAAGTGCTGGAATGTGCTCAGTGGGAGAGGCTCCTCAGAATTATCAGCTCCCAAAGTCCATTACATTTTACTGAACTAGCATTGGTTAAGATTCTGTGTGAGGATTTAGTGAGATTTTGGTGGTGACAAAGTGTAAAAGAAGTATACTAAGCTGAATGCACTTCAAAGGTAGACATATTAGAACTTTCCTGTGAAAATGATAAATCTACAATGATAAGAAACAGGTGATCACATGATTTTGAGTTTACTTGGGTTTGGGGTTTTTTTCCCTTTTTCTTCCCCCCCCCAAAAAAAGAACCACAAAAAACTCAAAGTCCTCAAAAAACCAAACAACTTCAGTTTGATGCAGACAGCTCTGTGGTAAATGATGGCAGAATGCTTAAAGTTTGTCAAATGAGAAGTATTAGGAGAATTTACAATGAAAAGACAATTGCTAAGTGCTAAGCATTGTTGGCTGTTTTCTCATTTTGCATTTGTGAATCATGAACCTTATCCTCTGCTTTTTTTGTAACAGAAAGCTTCAGTCGTGCAGAACAGGACCATATTTATAGTAATGTAGCTAGTTGTGGTTTTTTTCCTTATACTAGTAAGTTTTAAAACAAATAAAATGTTAGGAGGTACTTTCTAAAATACCTGGCAGGTATTTTAGATGGTTTTGTAATTGTTCTTTGTAGCTTTGAAAGCCTTTCTGTTTAATACAGAGTCCCTTTCAGAAAGTCCAAGAGATGGAAATAGTTTGTAATCCAAAGCACATCCAGAATCTTGTAAAAAGGAAGAGCATCATGGTTGAAGCTGATACAGAAATAAGTGTGAATTAGATTGCTTCTAAGGAGCAGCTTTGGAACTGTTTAAATTGCCCTTTTAGAAATTCTTTTAACAGTACAGGATAGGTGTACGGTTTAAAGGAGGAATGTATCTGGGGTAAGAACTGATTAAAAATTAATTTACAATAACAGCATGAAAGGTAGCAGAGGACAGGCAGATGTTTTATTTAAATGGCTTTACTGTCCTGTGTTTCTCTGTTGTTAAGCTTTGTTATGAAAGTGAAGCCCATAGGATGCAATTCAGTCAGAGCCTTTGTGGGGGTGAAATATTTCCTTGAGGAAAACTCAGTTTAACAAATAGTTCTTTTATAGATATAAAACTAGAAGGATCAAAGCATCATGTAAGCAATAAAATCAGGGGACAACTGTGTTAGTTTTGAATATGACATCATTTTGCACCAGTAAGAAAAAAACCAGTGTGAAATCCTCCACTAGGTGAAATCAAGCTCTGAAATGCTGCATGACAACCAGTACAGTCTTTGAAATCTATTTATGATGATACACATTCTCTGAATGCTGAATACCTTCTGCCACAAGTGGACCAACCAAATGTCAAATGTGTAGTGATGCACAAAGAACAATGCTGCATATATGCCTTATAATAGTAAAGGTTGTCTTTGGAAAACATCTGGGGTCTTTGAGGTTTGTCTGGTCTTACAGGAGGAGATGAGCTAAATGCAGAGCAGGCAAAAGAAACAGTATGATTTTGGAATACAGTCTGCATGATGATTAGTGGGTTGTTTCTGCCAGTTTTAAATAACCATGCTTTTTCCTATATGTTAGCTAGAATTCTGGATTAGGATCATGGTATAACAGTTATCACAGCTGGACCTGGGTTAAAAAAACAGCAGTACTGCAAGATGATCTTCTGTCTTGTGCCTGCCATCACTAATAAGTTATTGCAGAACTGCTGGAAAAATGCCTGTTTCACTCAGATGCTTGAATCCCTGTATGGGTGTTCCCTCAATAAAATAAAATAAAAAGCTAAAGCAACTGATGAAAGTTAAGAAAATGAAAGCAAGTGCATAAGGAAAATAACATTTTCTGATCGTGTGTCTATAGGGAGGAACAGCTTCATAAGAATGGTAAATGTGGTAATGGAGTTGGATGTGTTTCGTGGTTTTGGCAGGTCCTATGCTTCCTCACTGTCCTAGGGGTAGCTGGTGTAGCATGGACTTGTCTACCCCTGGTTTTGGTTAGTAGTGTCAGTTCCTTTTTGAATGTGGTTTTGTTGAACACTCCTTGTGATCTGCACTCAACCTTTAAATCAGTCATTCATTCATAGAGATCCTCTAATATGTGTGGCAAGCTCTTGTGAACAACCTGGTTGGGCTGCTGTTTATTTACTCCAGTTCCAGTGAAATTAGATTGGACCTCTGCATTTAAATAGTAGAGTGAAATTGATACTGGGAAAATAAAACAAACTTTATGTTTAATGTACATTAAACAAAACGCATCACATATAACTGCTGCATCTGTGAGGAAGTTAGTCCTGTATGTGGAGGGAGGAACCATTTTCACACATTTTCAGGTAAAACAGTGCTGGGTTTTTTGCTGTGTGTTTCCAGCAGAGGGCAGATAAATACACCTTTTCTAACCTCTAATGTTCATAGAGGAATGTTCCACTGTAAAAACATGAGCAGTGTTTTTTCTACTTCATCAATAAATTATGAATCTTTAAAAAGAAGAAATAAAATCAAAACAATCTTTTCAATATGAAAGTCAAACAAGAGTCCAAATTTGCAACATCAGCTTTTTAGTTGATTCTTTAGCATCATCCTTTTTTTAACCTCAATCTCTTGATTAACTAAGCCATGACATCAGCTGTTTTCTTTCCAGTTTTCCCCTCTGGTTAGTACTGTCATTTTCTGGCATTACATAAATGATACATAAGGGTGGGGAAAATATATCTACTGTCAATGTTCCCTGTTGTGCAAGGTCTATTCTTTATTTTTCCTTAGCTACAGATTCTGGTTATCTGCAAGTTTCTTGCCAGACTTCTTTCCACTGGTACTGCAGTAATCATCGCGTGACACAGGCACAGCATATGCTTCTCCCTTGGACACCCATTAATTCTTTCCTGAAGCAAAATCTGAGTAATTTCTGGACCTGAGAATTTCTGTGTGGTTACTGGCAAGCAGTTTTTCTCACCTATCTTTTCAGCATCTCACCAGACTGACTGTATAACATGCCCTGATGTCTTCCAACATAGAATCTGTGGCTACTGGGAGAGGGGGGGATGCATCACTCTTGCAGTAAAATCATTTTGCTTCCAGTATAAAACTGACTCCTGAGCCAAGGAAAGCCCCTCTTCAGGACATGACAGAAGAAACATTTGTAGCTACTGGAGTTTCACAAGGCTGCAATTATCATGCAAGGAAATTTCAGAGGTTCGCTTCATCCCAGTGACACCTGCTGCTTATGTCTCACTCTGACTCCTTGTCTTTTGTAATAGAGACTACCTTAATTTTCCTGTCATCTCATGAGAAGACCATGCAACCTTGAAGAATTTGCTTTTAGCCTGAGAAAATACTCTGAAGAAGTGTTTATCTGAATAAGTATGCTGTTTACCCATATTCAGGCACAATGTGATTTTTACTGTCATTCTAGTTTGCATCCTATGACCCAAAGTGGACATCTCCTATTATTTTTTGAATCTCAGTCAGTATAAAAATGTCCATGTGGTTATTGTGTATTTGAAATAGATCTAAACTTGCTGTTAGATTTTAGCTAATGATGGTAAGTATATCACGAAAAGAAGAAAGATAGCTGACTTTAGGGTCTGCTGATGTCTAGATGCAAATCAGTTAAATTTTCATTCCTTTCCAAATCTTCAAGTTGTGTTGAGAGATTCCAGATCAAACTAAATTTTATCTCATTAAAACAATTCAGTGACTTTCTGCCAAGTAGAAGTGTATTGTATCAGTTAATAGTGGTTATTATAATATTAGTAAATGAGGGATAATTCCAAAACCAACTGGACTTTGCCATGTTTGTCTGCATGATGATGTTCATTATTTCTTTACATCTTCAATACAGCCATCTCTGTCTAGGTGTAGGCCAGTGAAGAACTATGGCCTAACTCATTGAATAATTTCAGATGCAGCTCTACTTGGATAATCAGAGGCTTTGACTGTTAGTGGATTATTTTACTGATCAATGTAGCCCAAACTCATGAGCTTTGAAAGTCATGACTTCTCTCTTAAAAAAAAAGGGGCCTATCAATTCAAACTCCCTCTGTCTTTGCCTTTAAAAAGTACTTGCTCAACATATGGTGGAAAAAGAAAAGGGCTTGGTGTGGATTTTCCTCAGCTAGTGGTCACACAGGATCAATATTGAAGGGGACTGTAGGCTAAAGGTCACTGTGATTGTATTCTATGGGTAGCTCAGAAATAGAATCATCATGGGCTTCTCAGTTTCCCTTTTTTATTGAGTTCTAACAATTGTTACCAATCTGAATACTCCATGAAGTAAGGAGGATCTAGAAAATGGCAGCTTTGTTTTTCTTGTTTTTACCCTGCTGTTCTATTTCATGTAACTTTACACATAATGCAAAAACACAGTGTAAATTTCTGGCCCTTTACTGACAATTTTGTCTATCATGTACTACTATTTTTGCAGTGGCTTATGCCCTCCTGTATTGCATTAGATTGCTGGTGGAGCTGGTAATTAAGTTTACTGTGAAGAGCCTGAACCCGCAGAAGGAAGCTGAAACAGAGGATGAATGCTGGGTCTGGCAGAGGAGGCCATTTGGCTGGCTGCAGCCCTAGGCTGTTGTCCAAGGAAAAATTAGACATTCAATGTAAGAAAAACACTCCCACCTGAACTGCTCCTCCAGCAGGTCTGCTTTACTTTACACTGTTTAGTGTCATGTCCATCCAGTTTCATGGCCCAAGAAAGCTGAAAGTTGTGTACTTGCATGTTTACAATTCCTAAGGCATTCTGACTGTTTCTGTGGAGATGGGAGACAAAATGGGGTTTTTTGGAATAAAAGAAGATTCCTGGACTAAGAAAAACAGAATATTTGTGGGACAATAGAACAGCTGGACATTGACTCATAGATGTCAGATAATGTCATGCCTAGGTGACAGAGAAATGCTACTTGCAAGCAACAGGGCTCTTTTTTTTCTTCACTTAGGACGTGTAAGGCTGTTTGGATCATTTTGTTTGGCTTCCAGTAAGGGAGTGGTGATTTCTATGCTAAATGGGACAAGGTTTTGAACTTTTGGAACAGATGAAGAGAAAATTGTACTGTTGTGATAAGACTGGGAAGTTTCAATGTAGATGGGTTAAGAGGTCACCTTTATACTCTAAACTGCTATTTTTCCCTGCTTATGCCCAGCATGCAGCTAAGCTTTTGTGTAATCTATCCCAGTTCAGTCTATCCCAATCTATCCCACTCACTCTTTTGCCTACTTAAAAAAAATGTCCACATTTTCTGTGAACTAATATCACCTTAAGAATTAACTTTCCACTCTGTCATAACAAAGGTATACTGCTCTGTGAGTGGAGGAGGAAGATTTTTTAGAAAAAAATGATTAGGAAAAAAAATATAATCTGGTTAAAGAAAATTTCTTTTGCTCAGAGTAAATGAGATGACATAAAACTCTTTCAATTGCCCTGTATCATAGAATAGTTAGGGTTGGAAGGGACCTTAAAGATTATCTAGTTCCAACCCCCCTGCATGAGCAAGGACAGCATGTATTTCTGTGGCCTATGAATTTTAACTTGACTGTAAACCTGTTTCCCTCTGGAAGCTATTAGGGAGTAAACAGCTGTTTACCTGGAGTGTTAGGAAGTTTGGTCAGTACTACACGTTCTGTTTCATGATTTACTGACATGATTATTCTTCAGTTATAAAACCTATAAATTAAAGGAAAAGCCAGAAACACTTTGCCTTTCTCTCAGTGGTGCTCTTTGGCAGCTGCTAAACCCTGGGGATGTCTGCTTCTGTGGTATTAACCTTAATTACCCCAACAACCACGGGCTTTTACAGTAGTCTCTGCAAAGCAGTGGGAACTGAAGACTACTGCTTGCTAGTGGACTTTTGCACATTTCCTTTAGCCTTACAAGGTATCCATTGCTTGTTTTATGGGGTCATGAATAAATTTTTTTGCAGCAGTGTTTCCCATACCTAGGGCTTTCAAATTTATTCACAACAATTGGTAAATATTTGAGTGTGTTTGTGGAAATTGTAGATCTGATTGTTTGGCAAAATTTCAAGGGCTTTTTCTAAAGCTTTTTAGCATTTCTCAATCTGGATGCCTGGAAAAAGGCCAAAACAATAATATCCTCGTATATCAGCCTGCACAGTAGCACAAGACCTGCTGTTTCTATGACAACAAATAGCTTTTTCATCTCTCCCAAATCAGTTCTATGGAGTACAGTAGCCTGGACAACAGATTAGTGGGAAGATGGTGAGCCTGCTGGATTTGCAAGTATACAGATACTCATAAAGGCTCATATTTCTCATATACACATACTTGTAAAGGCTCATACTCCAGTGCTGTAGTAGCACACTGACTGCAGTGCAGCATGGAGCTCTGTGAATGAACTTCAGGTTGTAGGCAGCTCAGGTACAGATAGAATCCACCTAGGGGAGAAGGAACTGTGAGTTCATTTTTCTGCTGGGAAGTGATTTTTTTGTGTTGGTTTGTCTTGTTCAAATGCTTCCCACTGATTTGCAAGTAAGCTGTAGAACAAAAAGGGAGTTTTTCTTAAAAAGAAAACCTATTTGATTACCTCCTTTCTGCCAGCATTGAACAGTCTTAAATACTACACTAAAAGAAATTATTGCAGAGTAGGAACCAATTTTCACATTTTTGTCATGTGTTTCTATGCTTTTGCTTACATGTTTCTGGAATGATTTTTATAGCTCGTTCCTCTGTTCTTCCTGAATCTCCACTGGACATTTCTGCAGTTTTTCTTCACTAAATTTGCACTTCATGGCTTTTAACAATTGTATTTTTAATGATCATTTCCAGGTTGTCTTGTCCTTCCACTGTCTTCTCTGCTACCCTAATCCTCATGATTTCTTTCTCATCTTTCAAAACTTTCTGGTTATCCCCCAAGCACGTTTCTCAGCATCTTCTCTGACCGTGTGTGCCTTGAATACCAAAGCACTGACAGCAGCTTGTGGGGAATTCCTGTCTGTCCTTTGCAGTGGCTGCACGCTGCTAGCATGGGCTCCCTGCCCTCCAGGTGCCCCCTCTAAATCTAGTTCATGGAGCTGACAGAGAAGGAACCTTTTGTGGTGTCTTTCTAGATGCCAGGTTCCTTGGAACTGTTTAGATGAGAGAAAAGAGGTAGCTTGCAGCTTGCCTTCTCTGCTGGCCACGGCAGCTGTCAGTGAACATGGCCACGTTCACCTTCAGTTTTCACTCTGCACCCAGCAGAAACACACTTATTCACTCACCTCTTGTTAAAGCTCTAGTGCTGCCTAACTGAGCCAGAATACTAGCAGCTGACCTCAAGAGACAATCTTTTCTTCTGTATCATCTGTTCAAATTTTAGGCTTCAAAAAAACCCAAATTGTATCAAAGATTACACTGAACAGGCCATTGACTTTACCCAGTTGTTTGTACAGTGTGCTGTGGACATACACCTGTAAATGTCATTCCATGTTTTATAGAAAGAAGGCCTCTTTTCAAAATAAATTTTGCTTCAGCACTTGGTGTACTGTATTTATTGAGGCCTTCCATATTGTAAGCAAAATTAAGGAAACAGCTTCCCTTCATTCTCGTTTAAACAAGCACTCTCTTTTATTAAGCCATGTTTACTTTACTGATTTATGTCTTGGAGATACAAAATGAACCAAGAGCATGATGCTATTGAAGTCTTTTCATGGAGGAAAAGCTGTTAAAATTCCATCAGGATGTGAGTTTGATTCTATGATATTTTCTAAGTGCAAATGTGCTAACTGTACTCTGCATTATGTCCTGGATTTTGCATCTCATAATGGTGGATATAAGTATCAAATGGATTGGAATACACATGGCAAAAATATTAGTATTCCATAAGTAGTGATAGGCCAGGGTTGAAACACCCACCGTGTTCTTCAGAGAGCCTCAAAGTCATGCTAGAATCTTACTGAAATTCAGGTCAGGTACTTAGAGCTAGAACATGAAATGAAGACATGAAATTAAGGATAAGGATGGGGATTTCAGTATTCTTAATCAAAGTAGATGAACCCTCTCCTCGATGAAACTGGCTATGCCAATTTTCTTTTTTCTTTTAAGAAGAAAAAGTGTTACAGTCTCCTGTAGTAGATTTTATGTTTGAAAAACCTTTGCCCAGCCAAAATTGAACTACCTGGAAATGAGATTAGAGAAGCTGAATCTTTCTGAAGCTGAAAACTTTCAAAACCCCCAATGTCATTTTACTGTTTTCCTGATGAAAAGCCTGGAGAGGAGCATGCAGTCATAGGCTGGGGATATGAAGGGGAGGTAAAGGTGTGACACAGACATAAGATGTAATGAATAAAGTATCACCCAGTGAAACCGGAGTTAGCTTTCTCTCTGCTTCTCAGCTCATTTTCAGTAAAGAGGACAAACAGCATTTATGCATGCTGGGGATGCTAGTGGTTGGTTGCACACTTGAAGACTGGTGCAGATCCACTGGTAGGACTGGAAGTCTCTCAGTCCTGTGCAGATTCTCAGAGCAAAGTGGCAGTATTACAGACCTAATGTATACTTTCTAATTGCTCCAGAATGGGCTGGACACTGGGAGGTATTCCATAGCCTCTTTTAATGCCCTAACTACTGAGCTATTTGTGGCTCATTTTTTTAGGCCACATGTTTTTTGTTTTTTTTTTTAAATAGATCCATGATGTACACTCCATGAAGCTCTACTGTTGCTTTGAACCTATACTGGTTTGAGCCTGGACTGGTTTAATTGGAGGAAGGTAGTGTTTGTCAATAACAATGCATTTGGTCAGCTCCTATGAGCCTGATGAGGTGAGAGCTCAGCTCAGTGTTTGGACTTAAGGTTACAGTTAGATAAACCTACATACTATGTCACATAATAATAATGTGTTGAAGATGAAGACCATTTATTCATAATGTTTACTTCTCTCTGACCCAGGAATGAAGTTCAGTTGCTTTAGGTACAAGAGAAGAAAAGTTCCTTTGTAGAATTAACTTTAAAAGATGTCAAC
Source organism: Phaethornis superciliosus (assembly GCA_023637945.1). Taxonomy (NCBI): domain Eukaryota; kingdom Metazoa; phylum Chordata; class Aves; order Apodiformes; family Trochilidae; genus Phaethornis; species Phaethornis superciliosus. The sequence continues at coordinate 11,044,158 of JAJQWJ010000009.1, read as the reverse complement.
CAGAAGATGTCCTTTGCTGCTATGTCAGCAAATTTCAGCAAGATATTCCAGGACAGGAAGACTGATGGAAAAGGAATTGTCAGGAGATACATAGCAGGAGTTTAAGGAACTGCATGTGGTAGTTAACAAGTTATATTTTTTATTTGCCTTCTGCTCAGACTTACAAAAAATCAGAGCAATTTTCCTGTCTTTGAGCTAGAACTGTAAACCTCATGAATACAAAATATGTAGATAATACGAACATATTTGCATTCATGGTTTGTACAAGCAGACAGGCCATTTCTGTGAGTCTCTTGAGGAAATCTGCAAATACTGTGGCAGGGTTTGACCTTGGCAGTATTTTATACCAAAACAAGGAAAGCTGTAATTAGGAGGTGCAGACTTGAAAGGGAGAGGTCAGGTAATTAATTAAATCCACTGTTTTATATGTACTATATATATACAGTTCTCTGAGCACAAATGCTGATGTGTGAGAAGTACTCCTGATTAAATCTGGTGTGTTAAATCCCTGCTGATAGCATAACACCTAATGGATTGCAATGGAAAATTATAAGCAAGAAAAAACACAGGAATAACTCTGTGATTCTTTAATTATGCAAGCAGTAAAAGGGTCAGCTGCTTAATTCTAATCAAAATTACTGGCAACTAAAGCAAATATGAGTTCTTGTTGGTTTATATGAAAAGAATTCAACTGTCCTTTAAAAATTATTTCCTGCTAGTGAGCAGTGCATGACACTTCAGCAAGCCAGTGTTTTGGGGTGAGGGCAAGCACTGCTACTCAGCAGCACCTTCCTGAGGCTGAGCATGTGGACATTGTTGCAGATTCTGTCTAAAGGCATGATACAGAGGTACCTGCTTCAGCATCCACTGACACACTTTGTTAATTAATAACTTAATAATGACCCAGTCACAGATCTGAACTGACAGGTTAGGCTTTGAGTCAGTCTGTTAAAATCTCTGCCATATTCTGGGAAAGCCTTTGGAGTTTGCAGTTCTAGTCATGATCAGAGAGATGAGGAAGGGCACAGAGAAGTCTGTAGCCCTAAGTCAGTCTCTCTGTGCTGAAATGGTATGTGGCTTCTTGGAGCCTACTGTGATGTGACATAGATTAAAGCAAGGCTTAGCTGCACTGTAAGCTTGATGGAGAGTCTTTAAACTGTACATCCTCAGTATATCTGACATGGTATATTTAGTTCTGTGCTCATAAGTAAATTTAAGACAAAAACTGTGCTTGTAATATATAGGATTGTTCCCTCAAGGTCTTTTACTGGACCCTAGTACTGCATACTTCGCTCATTGTGAGTTTGTGGCATTTGGCTAGACATGACCTACACCAAAACTCATTTTCATGTGAAGTAGTAGGCATTACCTCCTCTACATTAGCCCCATGTGGAGGTCAGCCATAAGTCTGCAAGCAGGTTAGGAAGACCACAAGCATCTGTTCTCCAGAACACTCACCCAGGAAAAGAGCTGTGATTTGCTTATGATAGGGACCTCAGTCCTTGTCTCATGTCTTATTCCTGTCTCCAGAAATTTTATTCTTAGGATTCTACTCTCAAGCTCAGCAACAAGATTATTGGATGAATTTTGAAACCAATTCCATCTTGCCTTACTATTGCATGAGAATTATTTTGCAAGTGAAACTGTCAACTTCCCCTAGTTCTTTTGCAGTATGCAGCAAGTGGATTTTGCAGCCTGCAGATTTCCTGTACTCAAAGCTCATCATGGCTTAGCAGATCCTTCATTAGGTATAAAGCTCTTTAGCTGCACCATACAGCTGGTATAGTTGTCTTTATAAGAAAGTCTTTGTTTTCCTGTTTGCATGAGTCTTTTGAGTTAGAATTGCATCAACAGAAAGAATAGATGATGGGGGCCTTGTGTCCAATGGCAAAGGCCTCTAAGGTGTGCCATGATACAGATAAAATGAGCACTGATTTTTAAAAAATATGATTGAAGAATACTCAACAAAGTGAAAATTTCAGTGATTTTGTAAACCACTGCTTTCTCTTTTAGTTGATGAGTTGTTTTCTTTCTGACCACATCACAGTGTCAGTCTGGGTTATTCTTAGGAAACAGAATCATTTGGGGCTTGCACTGACCACATAAAGATAAAAGATTTCCACATAGTTTTAGGTACTCTTTCACTGTATGGAGCTGTTGAGCAAAGTCTTCCTGCCTTGGCTTTAAATTTTGATGAGACCTGAAAGATACATGGCACGGTTTCTCCAGCAGATACTTTTAGAGGTAGTTTTCAGGATCAATGTGAACTTCAGGGGTTTTGAAAGCAAGCTAAACTTTAATTTTAAGCTTCTCTCTCTGTGAGATTACATTTTGTCAAAAATCTAATCCATTATTCTTACACACTAGCATAGCAACTCTTCTTACCAACAGGAAAACATGACAAAGACAAATGAACCAAAGCTGCTATCTTCCAATATGCCAGTGTTCACTTTTTACGACATTGCCAGCAGAAAAGAGACAAATAGCAGACTGAGTGCCCAGCTGGTAACGACATCTATTTTAAAAGATGATGAGACATAGGATGTTTATTGTGCAGGACTGAAGTAACAGCCCTTTGGAATAGATACTCTGTTGTCTTGAAAAGTTTGTGAACCCTAGATAATATCCTAGGGAAATAATCCATAATTGAGATTTGTAGGTGAACCTGAAACCAGTTAAATTACATGTGGGATTTCCTTGTTCATAATTTTTGTAGGATTATGCCTTATGACTTATCTCTGCTAACTCTATTATATATTAGCCTAGAGACATAAGCCTAAGGGACAAAGGCTCCCATTTGTATCCATGGCCCCCAAATGTGCTTTGGTTTTGTGTTTTGGGTTTTTTTTCTAAACTATTTTAACTTAGTGTGTCATCTAAGTTGTTGGATTTTTTTAGCCTTGGAAGGTCACACAAAGAGCTCTGACAGTCTTGGCTGACTACTCTAATGTGCAAGTTAAGTGTTTCAATAGAACTTGCCTTCTGGAATGGAAAAGGGATGTGGTCACAACTCATTTGTGAAGCTTGTATCAGCTAATAATTTAAGGCTGGGCAGCATGCACCAAGCATCTCAAACCTTGCTGCCTCTCAAGCACAGCCACTCCATTGTTCAACATCTCAGAGGCTTTCTCTTGATGTTACTTGGCATTTCACAATCAAATGTGTAACTTCTGCTGCAGGGTGGCTTTAATCCCTGCAACAGACGTGGCGGTTTAAGTCATATCACAGGTTTTTGTTGCTAAAGAATCCATTTGTAGCAGTGGCTCAACATCTTTTCAAGCATGGGTGTTAAAAGGGATCATCACTTTGCAGGGAATGCTCTAAAAGATGCAGACAAAGCCTTTGTGTTTGTCATGCAAATGAGACTAGAAGATATTCATTAACTCCAGAACTGAGAAGTGGAGCATACAGTTGTTTTGAACATAAACTGACAAGAAAAAAGTAGTCCTAGCATGGTTTGGGAGAAGTGCCTGCTATTGTCTCAACATTTTTAATTCTGACATTAACAAGAGTCATATAGTAATAATTATCCAATTTTCCTTTTTATATAGAATTATAGGCAAGTAGGGAAGTACTGGCTTTGTTCATACACTAGCAGTTATCTTTTGTTTACCTCTACTCAGAATACTCAGAATATACCTCTACTCAGTTATATCTGTCCTCCAACTGAATTAAAACTGAGACAACACTGTACTGAATTTTGCATGCAGACAATTTGGTGGTTTTGTGCTAAGTCAAGATACAAATATGGTCAGGCTAAGATACAACTGGCCAATAATATGTGAGAAATTAAAAAAGAAATAAATGTTAATTTCAGTCAGAAGTGTGCTGGTAATAAATACTGTCTATTAAAAAGCGCTATACAGAATTTAAAAGTGTGTTCACCAAATGCTGTAATTTTGCAGAAAACAAACTAATTTAAACCAAGCCATTCAACCAAGATTAATTTTCTTCTATTTGTGACACATCACTCTCAGACACAACAGTATTTTGCAGCTAAATAAAAATCTGCCTTCAGTAATAAGCAAAAGCACTAAAGAAGTGTTACAAATGTGTTTCGGTTTTTAGATTTATTGCTGGTTTCCCAAATGGGAATTAAAAATATCTTTTAAATTATTATTTCATCATTTGACTTAATTAGAAATTCATCCATGAGTTATATCAAATTGATCTTAAATTACAGGCACTTGTTTATATAATGTTCTAAAACTGATGAGCTGTGAAACTTTCTGTACACTGTATAATTTCCAAAACACTGAAATAAACTGGTACTCTGAGTTAATTGCTGCAGACTCTACAAATTCAAAATACTCAGTGCTGCTAATGCATGTCTAGGTTAGACTGTTCCCTCCTAATGTTCAAACTGCTTGCCTGCTGGGGAGATGAAAAAGTAGGAAACAAGAAGAAAATTAATCTTAAAAGATATTGGAAAGGCCCTTTTTTTTTTTTTTTTGAGAAATTGCTCACATGGAAGATAGTATAAACAACTGATCTATCTGAACATATATGAGAGGTGTGTTTATTATAGATATCTGCCAGTAGGCACTTTCTCAGAATTGGACGTGGTTTCTGATTGCTGTAAAAAGCAATTGCCTTTGCAGAGACCTAATTGATTCAGGAAGAGATTGATTCTCCTTGGGTTGAAATGACTTGTAGGTTTGGGGTTTTATTTCTGTTTATATGTGAGCACAATCTCAGATGATTCTGAATGTTTTGTAGATAAAACCACCTGTCTGATTTCTACAAAAGATTGAATAGTAGTATAGAAGGAATTAAAAAAATGCCTGTCCTGTTAGAAAGAGTAAATTATTTTTACTTTTACTTTTGGCTGAGATCTGTCCTGTCCTTTGCACAAAATTCTTTCCACACAAATACCCTGGGGGAGAGGTGTGGTGTGCATGGAAATTCTAAATTAACAGAGCTACTAAATTGCCACAGATAAGGTATTTAGGCAGAGGGAGAGATATAAGCAACTTCAATTGCCCCATTTTTACCAAAGATTAATGATACTATGATGAGTTAGAGCAATGATAACAGATTAATAATTATTCCTCATTGGCTATGGTTCTTCAGGATGAATGATGTGCTCCTTAGAATCATAGAATCTGCTGGGTTGGAAGGGACCTCTGAGATCATCAAGTGCAACCCTTGATCCACTGCTGCTGCAGTTACCAGCCCATGGCACTGAGTGCCACATCCAGTCTCTTTTTAAATATCTCCAGGGACGGAGAATCCACCACTTCCCTGGGCAGCCCATTCCAATGTCTGATCACCCTCTCCATAAAGAAATTCTTTCTAATATCTAACCTAAACCTCCCCTGGCACAACTTGAGACCATGCCCTCTTGTCTTGCTGATAGTTGCCTGGGAAAAGAGCCCAACCACCCCCCTGGCTCCAGCCTCCTTTCAGGGAGTTGTAAAGAGCGATGAGGTCTCCCCTGAGCCTCCTCTTCTCCAGGCTGAACACCCCCAGCTCCCTCAGCCTCTCCTCACAGGACTTGTGCTGGATCCCTTCACCAGCCTGGTTGCCCTCCTTTGGACCTGCTCCAGGACCTCAATCTCCTTCCTGAACTGAGGGGCCCAGAACTGGACACAGGACTCGAGCTGTGGCCTCACCAGGGCTGAGTACAGGGGCAGAATCCCTTCCCTGGACCTGCTGGCCACGCTGTTCCTGATCCAGGCCAGGATGCCATTGGCCTTCTTGGCCACCTGGGCACACTGCTGGCTCCTGTTCAGCTTCCTGTCAATCCAGACTCCCAGGTCCCTCTCTGCCTGGCTGCTCTCAGCCACTCTGTGCCCAGCCTGGAGCTCCCCATGGGGTTGTTGTGGCCAAAGTGCAGGACCCGGCACTTGGCCGTGTTGAACCTCATCCCATTGGAATCAGCCCAACTCTCCAGTCTGTCCAGGTCCCTCTGCAGAGCCCTCCTGCCTTCCAGCTGATCCACACTCCCCCCCAGCTTAGTGTCATCTGTGAATTTGCTGATGATGGACTCAATCCCCTCATCTAAATCATCAATAAAGATATTAAACAGAACTGGGCCCAACACTGATCCCTGGGGGACACCACTGGTGACCGGCCGCCAACTGGATCAGCACCGTTCAGCACCACTCTCTGGGCCTGGCCCTCCAGCCAGTTCCTAACCCAGCACAGAGTGCCCCTGTCCAAGCTGTGGGCTGACAGCTTTTTCAGGAGAATGCTGTGGGAGACGGTGTCAAAGGCTTTGCTGAAGTCCAGGCAGACCACATCCACAGCCTTCCCCTCATCCACCAGGCGGCTCAGCCGATCATAAAAGGAGATCAGGTTGGTCAGACAGGACCTGCCCTTCCTGAACCCGTGCTGGCTGGGTCTGATCCCTTGTCCATCCTGTAGGTTCTGTGTGGTTGCCCCCAGGATGATCTGTTCCATGACCTTGCCAGGCACTGAGGTCAGGCTGACAGGCCTGGAGTTTCCCGGGTCCTCCTTCCGTCCCTTTTTGTAGATTGGTGTGACATTCACCAACTTCCAATCATCTGGGATGTCCCCAGTGAGCCAGGACTGTTGGTAGATGATAGAGAGAGGCTTGGCGAGCTCTTCTGCCAGCTCCCTCATCACCCTTGGGTGAATCCCATCTGGTCCCATAGACTTGTGGAGATCCAAGCAGCGGCAGCAACCCCCTAATTTGAAAAAACCTCCTGTGAGGTGTCATGAAGCACTGATAGGTATTAATGGCCCTGATCAGCCTCACCAGGGATCTTCCAGCAACACCCATGAGGCAGGAGCACTATTTAAGCTCAGCCCTGGGCTACAACTCTCTTTAAGAAATGCTGTGGGGGTGCTGGTCTCTATTTTAGCCACAGCAATGCTCGTCTTTGTGTGTGGATCCTGACCTGTGCATGGGCTTCTCTGGTTAGTGGGAGACTTGTCCCATTGCTCTGGGTCTGTCTGTCAGTCTCTTGGCTGTGAATCTCTAGATCTTGAGCTGTGAATTGTTGAGGGTCATGGTTTTGGCTGGCTGCCATCTCTGGAGCTGTTCCTATTGTCAGTTACTGTGGAATGGCCTCTTCTGTAATGCCCAGTTCACCTTTCCAACTACTTCAGGCTCACACCTTTATGACTGTAGACCTAGTATCTCCCACTACTTAGCTAATGATATAAAATCAAGAAGACCTCAGGAAAATAGTTCTTAATTTCTTTTTAATTTAGGAGCAAGAAACATTTAGCATGCATAAATAGCAAATGACAGCTGCAAGACATCAATTATTTTTAACTTAGGAGCAAGAAATATTTAGCATGCATAAATAGCAAAAGACAGCTGCAAGATGCAACTAAAAATTTTATTAGTAAAAATTTCATAAATTTTTTTTTTCCTTTTAAAGCTTATGTCAGTTTGGTAACTGTATTTGATTTAGAATATTTTACTTTTCATATTGGAGCAAAAAGTTTTTTTGAGTTTCTCCTAAACCTAGTATTTGTTTCCAATTTGATTTTCAGAATAGTTGTAACCTGTTACTCTCTGTAGCTAAAATAATCACATATCCAAATATAAATCAACTCACTAGAGGCTGAAATATGCCTTTATCCATCTTGTTTCCTTGGTTTAACACCTAGGGAAGCGTAAGAAACAAAATACCACTGCATGGCTTCAGAACTGTAGTGCAAACTAAATTTAGCATCTTTTTAGCTAAGCAGAGCAAATGCAACAGAAAGATGGTTTAACTATAAAATCAGAAGGTGTTTGAGTACAGGGCTTTAATTGTCTTTATTATGAAGTTGTTGAAACAAATGTTAATTTAGTCAGGAAAGATATACTATTAATGATTAAAGAATGAGAGTGAGTTGTGCATGTGTAAATATTTAACATTTCACCAAGAGTCCTTATATTCACTCACATGACTTCCTACCAGAATTCAGGGTTCTACTGAATGGGGCTGGAACTAGAAACTGGAACTGAAAAAGTGGCTGAGTAGATGCAATCCAGAAAATACCCAGGGTCCTTGAGGACAATGAAGTCATGAAAAAACTTGATTTATTTTTGTAGCTTCTGCTAGGCTGGTGAGGGTTTAGTTGTCCTACACTTGCAGCTAAGATCAAAGGGATCCTTTAAAATGTTGGCACAGGGAAAAGGAAAGATTGAGCAATTTGCCAGAGGCAGCCCCATGAGCCTCTCTAAGGTCTGATGGGAATGCAAAGATAAATGAGAATGACATCAAGTGAAGCAAGCTATCTTTGCCCATGGCTGAGGAGGAGATAACTGGGCTGAATAAGATTTACTAGTGGTTTCCAGGAGAGATTAAAATTTAGGAAAGGGTCAGTGTGCAGAATGTGAATAAATAACACGGGAACAATGCAAGTATAATTTGGGTTCAAGGCTAGTAAACTAACTAGTAAAGCATCTTTGTGTCAGGATAATTCCCCTGGTGTGAGGGTTTTTGAATGATCACTCTATTATAATAGCCTTTGTTTGTACAAGGAGTGTGTTCACTGACCATCTTGTTTGATAATTTTTAAATTTTGCTCTAACTTCTGTCCAGAGGATCATTTCTGCCCAAGCAGAGAAAAAATTTCATCCATGAAAGCATCTTTCCTGAAGGTATTTTTAGACTGGAGTAGACAGGTTTTTGTCAGAAAATATTTCTATATTTGATTATTTCTTGAAGTCCCCACATCTAGCACTGTGATTCTAGATACATTTGAAGTTTGAGCTACAGGTACATTTTAAAATTAAATTTTTACCTTTTGAGAATCCTTGTTTTGTTGGCTTAGATAACATTCTAATTTCATAAGTCATTTCACCCAGAATTGCCCCACAACACACTAAATTTGTCTCAGCACCCTGAGAGCAGCTCTATACGTTGTCCATGCATGAGGCAAGAGAAGTGTGGGCTTCCAAAGCAGCTGAAACTTAGCATCCTGTTTCATAACAAATTTTTGTGGCTTCTATAGACAGATGAGAATACGTGTGGCCAGAAGCAAGACCAAACCAAACCTCAGCTCTGCTATGGTCAGTATTGTTTTTCAGATAGTAGGGCTTCCTCCATTAAGTGCTTGGTATTCATAATTGGCATCCCAGGTGTCTAATTTACCTGATCTTTGTGGATTGTGCTATTTCACCTCCATATGCAACAGAAGCCACCTGCAAGATGTTGTACCTATGTATGCTGGAAATCTCATAAATTTGTCTGATTCTTCTTTTGTTATCCCCTGAGTGCTAGCCCTGTATTCCAATTGACTCACTGGTCCTACTTTCATCATTTCGTCATGACTGAAATGGTGTGATGCAAGGCTGGCTGATACAAATATAGGTAGATAGTACACAAGCTAATTTTAGTGACTTCTGGAGTTTTAGCTATGGCATGTATTTTTTTAATGGAAACATTAGGAATGTGTCATGAAAACATTGGGGAATAATATTTTATGAGTATATATTGAAACCATAAATGCTTTTGCTACAGATGAAAATTATATTTTTACATTTGGCATGAGAGTTATTTTACACAACTTGTTCTGCATTAAAAGCTTGTTTGTGAGTTTAATAAACTTTGACTTCAATTTTTAGTATTTATATTGTGATGAAATGTTGCTAAAGTTGAAAAAAAAATCTGAGTTTTTAATGGCCATTTTTAATAAACTTAATTGAAATATTTTTGTAAAATTGGCTTGTTTACTGTTGTCTTAAATAGAATTTTATTTAAGCATTTTTCCTCTTTTAATGTTTCCATAGAATATCAGAAATCATTAGTAAAATCTCAAGGATGATGCTGTAAAATGATCTGCAAATATCTTTCAGTGAATTTCCATGTTTTGTTTGGTGTTTGATAAGTCCAGCCCTATTCTGGGAAGTCTGATTTTTGTGGAACTTACTTTCAGGAGCACAGGTTTGTATTCGTCTGCTCTGTAGATACACGTCTATCCATCTAAACAATTACACTAATGATTTAGTATTTGTTCTTTAGTTTTATCATTAGTGTAATTATTGTAATTGACTACAAATTTTGTGAAAGCTTTGGGATAGAGGTGCGAATGTTTGAGTCAAATTAACAGCAGTCAAACATATGAAGTGGGAAATAAGCAGTACAGGAGTTTTAGTTTAAACAGTTCAGGAATATGGTCGCGATTGGGAAAAAGATGCATTTAGACATTAACTGTCTTTCAGCCTGGTGTTGTGCAGGGGACAGCTCTGGCAGTAAGTACCAAGTTGTGGCTGCAGGCACCGGGGATGTTCTGAGCGGTGCCAGGGGCTCAGCGTGAGGGAAACCAGAACCTGGCTGGGCCTGACTGCAGCCAGTGCAGGGGGACTGCAGCGGGCTGCTCTTGGAGAAGCAGATTCCTTCTGTCTGGAGCATCATCTCAAGCCAAACAATTGTTTTGTTTATAGTTTCCTTCTTGTGGTTACTTTCCAGTGTGTCCTGGCTCACAGTAAGCCTCTCTGGAGCGAGTTGTTGAGTGCTCAGGCTCAGCACTGTGTGGCTGTGGTGGGCTCATGCTGAGTCACTTCACTGCCTTCATGGCAGGTCCAAGGACTCCCTTTTGCTGCTCTGTCTGTCTCTTAGACTTTGGAGTAATCTTCAGTCTCATTTTTCCCATCCCTCTGTCAGCTTCCCCTGTAGATCCCTCATCTGGAAGCTCTGGAAGGCAAAACATTGCATGATTCAACACAGTGGCCACAGAAAGGCAGATGGTTGTTACTTTGCCCAGGCTTCACCACTGGTTAGGGGAAAAAAAAATATCTTGTATTTGAACTATCATTCTTATGGACATTCCCCAGTGCTGAGACTGTAGATGGCTTTTTTAATATTTCCTCTCCTGCAAGTTGTATTTGAAATAAAATTTATGTCTTGTGTACCCATGGTGTGTATTCACTTGGTTGCATGTGGCTGTTCAGGGGAATCTGGCACTGAAATGGGTAGCAGGAATTGTGGGGGACTTGTTAATGGGAGAACAAGGGTGGGAAGGACTCAGTAGTTTGCACTAACAGTGTTGATAATACTGTAGGTACCTATTTGAAGGATTTATTACCTTTTATTTTTTTTTTTTTGTGCCTGGGAAGCTGGAAGAATGTTTGTTTAGATGTCAAAAAAGAGCACAAAAATATATAGAGTGAAATAGTTTACCAGAGTCGTTCCTCTGAGGTACAGAAAAGCATAGCTGTCTAGTTTAGAACAAATATCAGGGCAGTTCTGCCTTGTAATGTTAACACCATTATAAAACATTGTTTTTTAAGAGTACTTTTTTTTTTTTTTCCTTTTTCTTTTTTTTTTTCCTGTGGTAAAAAACAGTTGTTTCTTGCTCCCGCCATGCTTCTACTTTTCTGCCTTTGTAAGTTCTTGTGAATGCAAATCACTTCTATATCATGTTCTCTCCTGCCTATTAATATGTTGTGCAACCTGAAATACCTGTTAAAATGCGATGAAATACATTTATTAAAGTGCTGGGATGAAGTGTTGCAGCCCATACTTTGTGCTGTGGTAGACCACAGTGCTATGAGATACTCCAGCCTGCCCCAACATGCAGTGGAATCTATTTCCATAAAATGCACTCAACAAAAAGTTGCCTGGAGTTTAGACTGCGACAGGGTCTTGTTTTCACCTGAGGACCGGCCTAACACTTAAGATCTTCCTCCCCACCCCCATCAGTTTGGGAGTCTCTGTGTCCTCAGTGACCTATGTACTGTGCCTCTTGGCTGGGAGAGGTTTCTGTCTGTGCCTTGTAATATTGATGAGAAACTTCACTGCTGTCAGAAGTCTGTCGATTTGTTCTTTGTTGTCTTGCAAGTGTCCTTCGGTTATTTGATCTGCAGGACCTCCTTTCTGTAGCCCGTTAGCAGTAGCCTGGTAACTGTTCTTGTATTAATACTTTCTGAAAGCCTTCTCTTTTTTACCCCAGAGGGTATGAAAGGCAGTGTTTCAGCCTGACTCCAGTGAACGTGTGTGCTGGAGTGCAGTGATTGTTACTGTGGGTTCCAGCACTTGCAAATGGATTTCTCCTGCCTGTGTCAACGTGAGTATGGAGCAGCAGCCTTCCTAGAGGTACATACCCAACTGGAGTTAGTTGTAGTAGGATGTGGAGTAATATGTCATGGTAGATGTGGGTCTAAACCCTCAGAGCTCACAGTCTGTGGTAATTTTATAAGCAGAGAATTTAGTATGCTCTGAGTTCAAGAGACAATATTGGGGCAGATAATCTGCCTGAAGAATTGCATTCTCAAATAATTCAGTGGAATTACACTGATATTTATGTAAACTCTCTTCTCCCCTTTGACCTCGGTAATTTCTTTGAATCATAGCTAAGTCAGCTGTGATGCTAGAAAGTGACCTTTGTTTTCATGTGTTTCTACAACTGGGCGCAGCATGCAGAATGTGTGTTACAAAATTGATATAACCAATGTAATTTGTCTTTTTTGATCTTTTGAGTGTATGCTGTTGTCATTGAAGTAGTCCCAAGAGTTCTCATTTTCCAGAAAAAAAAAAAAATCTCAGTAGCACTGTAGGTAAGTTCAGACAAGAGCAGGTATCAAGAGCTTATCCATTTGTTTATTACAGAGTCACTAGGTAGCTGCTTTCAGATGTGGGATGACTGTTTCCCAGGTCATAGGAATATCACAAGCCAGATGATTTGTGCTGTTTTGATGCTGTGACTGTTTTCTTAACTATTAATTTCCAACAACAGATAATTTTGTCACTGAAATAATTTTGTGGGAAAAAACTAATGCAGAAACAACTTTCCTGTTTCTGGCACCCACAGTGTACAGTTCAAAATGCTCATTTAGCATTTTTGCTGAAATTTCGAATAACCTGTAAACATGTTTGCTAAGTGGCTTATTTCTGTAATCCTAAGGATAAGCTTTATTGCACTGTAAACCCATACCTTTTAATTAAAGGATACAAATATCTGGATAAAATAGAATGATATAGAATAGCATGTTAAATATTTGAACAACTTGAGGACACTTTTAAAGGTTTAGGGTATTTTCACAAATACTGAATACGCCAAAAGTAAGGAACTAAATGGAATGCCATTGTGTGGCTTTGCTTTTAGTTTCTGATGTCAAGTGGCCTCTTAATTAGTTTGTCCACTAATAGCTTTTCTCTAAATGTTAAAATGGAGAGTGACTACCCATTGAGAACAGCAGTGAAATACCCTAGCCCATTTTGTTGTGACTGAGGGGAAAAACCTTTCACTGAGAGGCTTGTTATTTAAGACAATAGAGCTGTTTGAATACTTTTATGAATATTAAAGCGGTTTTGGGCAGTGTACCCTTTGACACAGGCCCTGGCCTTGGTAAATCCTCTTGTAAAAGTGACCGCTGAACAGATCTTTTAACAGGTCACTTTTAGACTGATGTTTGTGCAGGAACTCGGAGTGCCTGACTGGATTGTTTTTTTCAATAATGATGATTGGTCGGGTAAGTACTATAGAATCAGACATCTAAATGTGGTTACTAGTTTTTGGTGCCTCAGTATGTGAAACTGCTTCATTTTATAGCAGTGTGGTTCCATGTTGTCCTGTCTTTCCCCCCTCCCTCAGCCCCCTTCGCTTTGATATTTAATGACATTTTGACCGAATGTAGTTTTGAAATGTATTAAAGCTTTATAGTTTTGCAAAACCCCAGAAATTTATTTTGCAATGTCATAATTTGAAACTATGGCTCAATATGTGTGGCACTATTTCCTCTGAACTCATGGGGTATGAGGCATCATCTTTATGAAAATAAAGAACATACTAATGTTTAAAGAGATCTGGATATTGCTTTTCTGCTACTTGAAAGCTACACTACTACAGGACTTCTAAGAGCAAATTTGGGGTCAGGGGAGGAAGGTAGTATTTAGGGCTGGTTATATCTATGGTGGTTTGGTAGCTTGATTTAGCAGGTTAAATTGCTTTGCAAATCATGTGGGGCCTGAGAGCTGTAACTTAGGAAATATCCTGGTCTGGATTTATTTGTTAATCCAAGATGCTCTTAGAATTTCTCACACGAAGGGATTCCATCACCTTCATAAATCTAGTTTTCCAGCGTTTTGATGGTCCTGCGAAGTAAAGTGAAAAATTTTTCTTTCTTAAAATGGGATTCATAGTCTCCCAGCAAACAAAGTCACTTGCTACCTCTCTGGTATTAGCTAAATGCAAAATACTTGCTGCTAATCTGGTCAGCAGGCTGCAGTGATCACAGTTTCTTCCTTCAGGTGTGGTAGTGTGTGTGTATGTACACAGACAGCTGCTTCCAGCTACCCTGAGGAAGGCTGCAAGGCCACTTGGCAGTGACCGTGTCTTCAGCTCAGGATGTGCACATCTGTGGGGCAGTTGTCATTGCTGTAGTACATCAGAACCCTAAGAGAACAAAAGAAGGTCTGAAGGTAAAGATTTTAAAAGCCTTAGATGGGATACCTGCAGTGTGATTACTTGTCTTGCAGTTAAGGAGGCTGTAGAAAAGCTGACTAGTTTGATGGCTTACTCCTTGTCCAGGGCTCTAGTGGGTGGCTCTTTCCTTTAACAGCTGGATGAGTGAAGTTGAAGGCTGGCTGATACCTACATCGTGCTGACTTCTAAAAGCAAACCATTATATGTTCTGGGTGTCATGTGCAGGAACACCAGGGCTTAAATGCTCAGTTGTAGCTTAAATACAGGAATCACTTGTGTACTATATTTTTAAGTCTTAAGGAGAAAATTACTGCATGTTAAATCACATAAATCCACTAAGTGAGGAAATTGTAATTTGAGGATTATCTTTGAAATGGATGTCAATTTTGTAAGCTACAGACCTGCTACCTGAAGTTAAAAACTCTGTATCAGACAAGCATCCTTTTACTGTGGTATTTAATTTATTAAGTTACTGTTTTCTTGATCGTGATAGTTGGCAGACATTTTATCATCATTAATAGCTGCAGGATATAGAAGTGGTTATCTTTCTTAATAAGAATTTGACCTATAGAATTCTTAAAGTTCTTCAGTTTTGGCTGTAGTTCAGATTTAATTACCACTTGGATCAAATTCTCAGATAAGGCAGATCTGACAATGGAATAGCTATTTCCTGTGAAATACAAAGTGAATTTTTATAGGTGATTATTACACATTTGGTAATGGCAACTTTCTGCATGGTTCAGAGTCCTTTAATTTTTCACATTTGTGCAAAAAAGCAGAAAAATAGTAATAAATTGTATTTACCAGAGACTGCCCTAAGTTCCATGGCATGCTGCACACTGAATGGGGTTGTCGAAAATGAAACTATAATGAAAACTGAATCTTGTTTTTGATGTCTGAAGTCAAGAAAGCTGCTTAGTAGGTGGTAGAATTGCTAATTTGAGTTTTGTAGAATGTGGTCCTATAAATAGGGTGCAGTTCCAGGATGGTAAGCTAGATAGGCTTAAATAACGTCCCTGTAGTAATATTCTTTAGAACAGTGGCAAGTGTTAGAAAAAAATTCCCCCACTGCTTAATGAAAATTGTGATTTCTGCATTGAGAAAATTTTTATTCTGTTTTCTTCTCTCCTAAGAACTCTCAAAAATTCTGCCATAGAACATCTGTTAGTAACAGGTATGCAAATAAATGGTTGAAACAAGCAGTCCCTAAGGTACAATTTACTCTATTTCAATGTTATTTTGAAACAAAGCCTATTGATGCAGTTTGCTTAAAGCATTTCCATTACTTTCCACTGGTGTGAAAGTGAGCATTTTAACTGCTTAACACTATGCTTAAAGTTAATGTAAGGTTTATTTTATGATTGTAGTTTAATATTATGATGCTGTAGCAGTTGACTAACACTTCAGTCAGCATTTTGGAAGTAGGAGGGGGCATAAGATCCATCATCACAAAATCATAATTTTTCTTTTGTTGATACATATAAAATAGATCTAAATGCCATGTGCACACTGGTTAGAAGGCTGTGTTTAGTCACCTAGCTGCATTTGAGTTCTCATTTTTCTCGTGTAGGTAGCAGAGTTCATGGATCCAGCCCTGTGGAATGTGGGTGTTTTCTTCTTGTCTCGAAGGGTTGCTAAAACCTTTTTTATGAAGCAGGCCTCCATAGCTTTTATTATTTTTTCCCCCCTTTTTTTTCTTTTTCTTTTGTAACATCACAGTGCATAAACTTATGATTTTTGATCTATCCCAAGAAGTATGTAAAGATCCTTAATAATTTTCCATCTCCAGGGTTTATAGATGGATTACTGTAGGAGTCTGTGTGCCTAGTTTCTGAGATTTCACAGAACTTGCCTGCTTGTGTCAAAGTTGGAGTTAGATCTTCAGCAAAGTCAGTGTACTGGTGTTGAGTTCAGTAGAGCTGTATAGATTTCTATCAAGTAAGGATTAAATTTAGGCAGCCTAATCTTTTCAGTATCTTTTTTTTTTTTTTTTTTTTTTTTTAGGGAAATCCCTACTGGATTTTAGTCCTTGTAATCACTCAGCAGTCTGAATGTTTTTCTTTGGCTTGACCTTGCTGTCGTATGCTTATCAGAAGCTTCAGAACTATTCTCACTCAAGCTGCCACCTTCCTGGATTTGTGACAGATGTTATCCTTCCAATAGACAAAAAGGGAAGAAGCTTTACTTCCAAGCATTATCTGCTGTACCTTAAGCAGTTTGCTGGCTTGGTGACACCACTTTGTTCCTTTGGGGGTGGCTCTTGCAGTGGCTCAGCAGTGCAAATCAGAGTAGTGCCCGTGATGAATGTTGTGTGCCTGCAATTTGTATTTTTTCATGTTTTTTTATTACCATGAGATTTAAGCTTAACAGATCCAATGAAACATCCCTTTGAAACAACTGTTAATATGTAAATATAACCTGAGAGATGTGTTTTCATTTAACTTAGGGCTGCAATACACCTGGGTTTTCCTGGATGTGACTTTTTCTACCTTGGTAAATTTCTAAGATGGTGTAGCTTGGCTTAGAATTTTTTGGTGTTTGGGTTCCTAACAGTTTAGATGCTTTAAGTGGTGCTACTGCACTTCTACTATGCTGGCTTGATAGTTATGTGCAAGAGGCCAGGTGCAGGTTTCCTATGAATGTACCTTAAGATCTGTAACCAATGCAGACTGCCTGTCAGATATTTGAGAGCAGGAATTTACTACAGATAGCAAAGCAATAGAATTGACACCATTACTCTGAGCAGCCTTCCATAGACCACTACTGGTTTCGAAACTTCTGACGTTTCCTTGCAGTTTCTAACCCAAGTTTCTACATGAGTTTCTAACCCAAACAATTATGTTTTATTGGCCTCTATCCATTCCTAAGCCAGTTAGCTATATATCCTTTAAATCATGATTATTTTTTCAAGATTTCTTGTCATCACCTTCTTTGTGCTTTCCTAATTCTATGCAATGTAATCACATGGAAAATGCAAGTGGTGTATTCAAGTTGTCAGCTTAGAAAAGGGGCTGAAAGAGTGGAAGTTAACTTGAGTCACTTGTTGAATGTGTCTTGGTGTCTAATCAAGTGTAGTTTTCTGTATGTGACTGTAAACTTCAGGTCCAATGTCCCCGAACTAGGTCTTAAAGCTTGACATCCTTGGTGTTTTTAATATATCTGAAATGTTAAAGGGTCAAAACAACATTTTGTACTGCACCAACATTTGGTGCAGTATTTTATGATGGAAATCTGTCTTTCAGGAAGAAATTAATGGTACTATCTCTGAAATCAAAATATTTATTTTCTTGATTCAGATCCTCTTTGTTTATACGAAGTACCCCATATTTCTCTTTCAAATCCTCCTAGATTGGTGTTGCCATTGTTACCTTTCACTATTTCAAAAGATTTCCCCCTTCCACTTTCTTTAGAAGCTTATTTTCTGTTCACTAATCTGGCAATTACTTTTTTCCTCTTGATCTGTTTTAGTCCAGGGTATGACTTGAAAATATTTCAGAGTTTTAGGACACTTCTGAAAGAGTTCACTGGTTTACTATAAATCCCAGTCAGAGCTGTCTCCAGTAGACTGTTTTTTATGGAAGAGTTTTGAAGTGTAGGCTCACAGCTAGTTACTGTGAGGGCACAGAAAGCAGCTCAAACCTTCCCTTATCATGAAGGCTATTCCTGTTGTAATGGATTTCTTTAAAATCAATCGGAAGACAAAAATTAATTGCTGTGAAAGACTCTTTGAATTTCACTCTGGAATATGAACAAAATGAAAACATCAGTATCTTTGAAAGAATAAATTTTCTGGAATCACTTGTTTTGGAATAATGAAGATATAATATCAGCATATATTTGCCTGGCACTTCCATTTGCATTTTGGAGTAGACTGAGGCTTTGACTTCTGATGTGTTTAACCTTGAGCATTATTACTATCTAAGATATGGAAGGTGTCTTGAATTGTGGCATGTTGTCAACAGGACTCAGACACACAGAAGATATAAAATTCTGCAGGCTGTGCTCAATTGTTTGCTAGAACTCTGCCGAGGTGCCCTGTGGCCAGAAGGTAGAAGAGGGACCTGGCCTCAGCTGTAGCACAGAGCAGACAGGACTGTATCAAGTGTTCAGCAGCAGTGAAGGAATGCAGCCTTTGTCCCCTTGTCTATCTCTAGATCAGGGCTGCTCTATCACTGTGCTGGCAGTGACTGTGTAATCCTTGTGCTTGCCAGAATACAGCTTTAGAGTGCTGGCCTTGACCAAGCTCACAATTTGATGGATCAGATATCTTGGAGGCTGTAGGCTCCTGCATAAGATAGCTCCATACACCACCCTGGGCTTCCCATCTATTCAATTCCTGAATTCAAGTTTTGTACCTAGGCATCCTGACATCCTCTTGTCTGTGTCAGGCAGACTGAGGAAGGCCAGAACTTCATTTGTTAAAATTGAAGTGTGTTGCACTGGTGTTCACTAGAGGTTGTGCTATCTCCTATTTTCAACTTTGTACTTCAACAAGCCTGTTCAAAGGGTGTGATATATCTCCCTGTGAGAGTACTTGTATGAAGAACTTACTGTCCATTTCCTTGCCATGATCTTGGTTCTGGAGTCAATACCTCTGACGTTTGGAGGAAGCTGGTTGTCCTCATACCCTGCCATTCCTATTTCACTCAATTCCTCTTAAGTATTGTTTCCCCTTTGTCATTTTGAATATCATAGTGCCTAATTCCCACAGAGTGGTGTTCATATAGGTGTGCAGGGAAACTGTCTCTTCAGAATGTGAATTTTTGAGTAAATACTACTAATTATACTTAATTTCTGTAGCTGGTACAGTTTTCCGGTTGTAACATACTTGTGGTGGTCTCATGGTGCTCTGTTAATGTGGTTCATAAAAGCAGCTTAACCCTGAAACTTCAGCAATACCAATGCTTGGGGAAATATACAAAATAATCTCCAAGGCTTGTCCTGGTATTTCAAACATCATTTAAGGTCCTTTTGTGTCTCTTTGCCCTCCTCATTTGAAGTATGTACAGAAACCTTTTCTGTCTTTGTACTCCATTATGCTATTCTGTATTAAAATACATCTGTTATAGGTTTGCATTTTCTACAAGAAATAGTTTCTTATACTGAAATATATATTAAAGTTTGATTGTACAGTTTGTTAAAATTAAAGGGATGCAATTGTAGAATCAGGTCATACCAACCTTGCCCAACATTGGCTGAAGATGAGGGGACATAAGCAATGGCACAGTGAGTGATGGGCTTTGTAAGCTCTGTTTAAAATGATGAAAAAAAATTAGAAACTGCTTTTTACAATAAACAGGTACCTTTTTTTCAGAAAATGTCATCCTTGTTGTCTATCAAGTTAGTCTGCACTTGGGAGGAAACTATTAGGTTTCTGTTCCCAGCTTCCCATCTAGTTTCTTTAAATAAAAAGGAAATCAACAGCATAGTTAATAACAGTCTTTGCTATTGCTTATTATGAACAAGGTAATTCACTGGGAATCAAAGAGAAATGTCACAATAGCTCTGTCTTAGAGCGAGAAAAAAAAAAGGAGGGGGGAAGTTTACCTCCTGTGGACTTAAATGAAGCTGAAATGTTTCTTGTGCTCTTGAGAAGAGGTGCAGAAAGCAAATTGTATGAAAAGAACAAAGGGGTAAATGTCATGTCAGCGCTCCCCATTTTTTCTTGGCTGCATGCCCAGTCTCTAAACTCTGTATTAAGCTTTGCCATAGCAACGGTATCAGTGAGGTGTTTTCCAGTTCAGAGTGTACCTCTTGATGCAGGTTTAGGGAGTAGAGTTCTTGAAGCTGTTTGTTATCTTATGTTGCACTAAACATGAGCCTTTGGAATAAGTGGGTGACCAGAAAGGTTAAAAAAAACATTAAACCTCTGTTTCAACAAAAGGAAATAGACCCAACTCTGCAATGAAATTACTTTACAGTTTTTTTTTCCTCTGGATAAACTAAGAATATGACCATGCTTGGGAGGGAATGGAAACAAGACTAAGCTGGGAGTTCTCTGATATTCTCTACTGAAGAAAACAGCAGCAAAGCGTTCTTGAGAGCAAGAGACTGAGGATCACAAGAGTGATGCAAATTCAATAAGAATGCAGCTGGTACCAAAGATTTTAAAGATATTCAAACACATGCATTTTCTATGGACAAGGCATTTTGTAATTTCAAACCTGGATTTTTGCTTTTTTTTTTGACACTCTATAAAACCTGGTATGTCAAATGTTGAAGAGGCAAGGATAGAGATCACTATCTGCAAAGGATTTCACACTATGAACGAGAATTTCTCCTTTTTGCTAGCATGTCAATTATTTCAGAATAAGCATTAGAAAGCAGTGATTCCCAGCGTGATATGTTCTGGAATTTTGTAGGAAACCCCACAAGATTCCTTATTGCCAAGCTGCTCTATTAGGCTCTATTAGGCCTAACTGCATTTTAGGAGGGAAAAGACCAAGTGTGCCTCTCCCACAGAGCTTTTGTCTAGTTTGGTTGCCAAAGAGAATAGCTGGCTGTTTCAATAACATCTATACAGAAGTGTCCCTCTTGGTAGCCCAGGACATCAGAAAAGGGTCACAACAGGGCTGTGAGTCTCTCATCCCTGTCATCCAATCAGTTGCACCTTATGAACACTTGTACAACTTGGTAGTTAACTAAAAGTATTCACTTTGAGTGATTCCAGTGTTGTTTTATGCCTGGTGCAGTACATAGGCACTGCACAGTCTGGACTGGGTGATGGCTTTCAGTTGCTTCTCTCTGAATTAATGTTCTTGACATTTCCTGAATTGGTGCCCTCCTATAGGTGCTTGGCAGCAGGAGTAAAGTATCTTGCTCATATCAACCCAAATATTCTGGAATTATCCATACCTTGGTTTCCAACAGTGAAAGAGTAGATGTGCAAGATGCTTAAAGCTCTTTAACCATATAGTGTGGAGCCTCTGACCACAACATTTTCCTCACAACTGCATTATATTCCGGTGAAAATGTCTACCTGCTATCAGTGGTACCTTGTTCAGTGTGGCTTTTCTTGTGGATTATCTCTATTTAATTTTTAGTTAATGCTATTTTGGGAAAAGAGTCGAGATTTTATAGTTTGACTGAAGTCCCCAAAGTAAGCAAATTAAAAAATAGTTGTTCCATTTTTATAGGGGTTTTTCTTTTAAATAAAAAATGTGAGTTATTCCTCAGTCCTTACTGTGTCTGGCTAAGACAGATTGAGGAATTCTAGGACACGGGTAGACTGCTCTTTGGAGGAATCCCTTCCTTAACTCTAAAAATCCATCTTCTCTTTAGTAGAGTTTAATACAAACAAACAAACAAACCCCACAACACTCAAAACCAAACAAAAGACCATGACTCTTACCTGTGGTTGGGGCATGTTACTACACAAAAGCATGAAGAACAACACTATATTTAAAACTATTATCTTTGCTGACATTTAAAATTTCATTCTTATTTTGTTTCTCTGCAAGTCTGAGCTAATTGTCTCCAGGAGAGTCCAAGCCTCTGTATTGACTGTAACAAAGCAGAATATAATCAGTGTGGCTGTAACAGAATGAGACAGCACCAAAGCCACTGAAATTGGATTGATAGTAGAACTTAGCCTGGGTACAGTAGAGTTGTTTAAGGCTTTATGATGTTTCATTGTACAATATGTATGTTCCACCAATGGCTTCTGCTAGTTTAGATCTCTCTTCATTACCCTTCATTTTGAGGTACAGATGTGTCTGGCAAAACATAACTTGAGGCATTATTTTAGTTGCATATATTTCAGTCTATGGTGCAGGTAGCTCTAGCAAGGAGCACTACAAGTTTGCTTATTTTTCGAGCTTCTTCCCACCTGGAGGAAAAAACTTTTGTCTCTTTAGCTTGTCAATTTTTATTGATATTTTAGAATTAGAGAGAAAAAATTAACAATTGAGATTTTATAGTTCCTCCAGGGATGAATGAGAGACATGGAGAATGCCAAAAAGTGAGTGGAAGCTAGAATGTTGTTGGGTTTGTTTTATTTTATTTTATTTTTCAGGCTTTTGGTGTCAAATAATAGCCAAGCAGGTCCATGTCAAAGCATCTATTTAATCAGTTTATTTTTTCAAGTGAGAGCAGATCATTCTTTCAAACTTTATTTCAAGTCCTCAGTGCAAATGGAGATGGCAAGCTTTACAGCCTAGACTTGAAATCATTGCATTTTTTAAAAAATCTTGCATATTAAATAAAAATGTTTGGTTTTTTTTACTCATCTACTGGGTATTTACATATAAAACCATAGTTTCAGAGACCTTACCTTTAGGATCTGTGTTTATTTCCCCCTCCTCCAATCAGTAAATTAATTTTTGACAGTCCTAATTCTGTCAGATCCAGCCTTCTTGTGCAAAAAGAATCACAGAATAATTTGGGCTGGAAGGGATTTTTAAAGGTCACCTATTCCAACCACCCTGCAGTACGCTGGGACACCCTCCACTAGATCAGGTTGCTGAGAGTCTTATCAAACCTCACTGTGAATATTGCCAGGGATGAGGCCTCAATTACCTCCCTGGGCAACCTGTTCCATTTTTCCACTACTGTCATGGTAAAGAACTTTTCCCTAACACATCTAAATCTACTCTTCTGTAATTTACAACCATTGCCCCTCATCCTGTCACTCCATGCCCTTGCAAACAGTGCCTCGCCAGCCCTCCTGTAGGCTCTCTTCAGGTACTGGAAGGTCTCCCCAGGGCTGCCTTTTCTCAAGGCTGAACAACCCCAGCTCCCTCAGCCTGTCTATGTAGGAGAAATGTTCCAGCCTCCTGAGATCATTTTCATGGCTCTCCTCTGGACCTGCTCCATCAGGTCCACGTCCTTCCTCTATTGAGGGCTCCAGAGCTGGGTGAAGTACTTCAGGTGAGGTCTTACCAGAGCAAAGTGCAGAATCACCTCTCTTGATCTGGCTGTGATTCTTTTGATGCAGCCCAGGATGTGACTGGCCTGTGCTGCAAGTGTGCACTGTTGGCTCATGTCCAGCTTTTCATCCACCAGCACCCCCAAGTCCTTTTCTGCAGAGCTGCTTTCTAAAACCTCATCCCCCAGCCTGTTGTTATGGTGTGCATTGCTCCAACCCAAGTGCATGACCCTGCACTTGGTCTTGTTGAACCTCATGAGATTCATTTGGGCCCACCTCTCCAGTTTGTCCAGATCTTTCTGGATGACATCCTGGCCCTCTGGCTTATCAACAGCAGGCTGGAGATTTCAGGGTGCTGTAATGAGTGATAAGGGAAACAAAAAGTTGGGGCTTGTGAAGAGAAGGCTTAAATTGCCACCAGACAGAAAATTATTAAAATTTGAGGGCCAATTGAGTGGCTTTTTCACAAGTCTATGAAAAGAAGTAGTAGTAGCTATCAGTTTCAAGGCAACTTGGAAAGCAACAAGATTGGACGTTGGCATTGCTGTGTATAACCACCTCCTGCTGTTGAATCCTTTTGAGTTCCCCATTTACAAATTGCATTGACATTATTTTATGCTGTAAGCACTCTGTGTAGTGATATAAGATCTGTGTGCCATTGACACATCATAATGAATACAAGTGTCTACAGGCTGTCACAATTTAATGCTGGGCCAGCAATTAAATGAATGACAGATGCTCTCTGTTAATCCTTCTCCCTTCCCCTGTAGGGAAAGGAGATAGAATAAGGGAGAGAAGCTTATAGGCCAGATACTAAGCCACACGGTTTAATGAAACAGTAATGATGAAAAGGAAAAATAGTGAAATTTGCACAAATACATGCAAAGCCACTATCATGCTGCCCCTTGATAATACTCAGGTCACTATTCAGGCTGCATCACAGGCCTTAAGAAAGTTCCAGACATACATACAGATTATTAGTCCATCCTTCTATACCAAAACTCACTGAGTTAATTTAGTCCATGACTGTGTCATCCTTAATGTTTCTTGGAGGTAATTTCAGTGTTTTTGTAGATCTTCATATACATAGATATCTATGTTACTATTGTTCTTTACAGATGTATTTTCAGACATGCAAGCACACTGGCAACAGAAGTGACAAAATAAAATTACAGTTGCTCGTATGCATTTATTAAAAGACCTAATGTGATACTGAACGTCTGTATTGACAGGTTGACTCATCCAATAATGGAATGTTCCTTTAGTAAAGAAAATATAACACATATGAGTTTGAAGTATCAATAATAATTGGCATAATTTGTCACGACTATTAATCTGTATAATTTCTAACAAAAATGTAGTAGAACTTTCTTTTACTGCAGCTTTAAGAGATGCAGCCAGTGACTACAAATTATAGTTATTTCACTCTAGTATGTTCCTCAGTCGTACATGCTGTCTTTTCTCCAAGTACACTGATACTGAAAGTCACAGCCCATCAGACCTGTTCTTTAGATAATTTTGTCTGCCAGAGGAGAAGAAAAAGCTCAGATGCTGCAGATAGTGTTCTATGATTCTGCCCTTGGCACTGATGCATTTTTTTTGACTACAGTTAACATCACTTCTGTGGTGACCCCAGTTTTGGCTTGGAAGATTGATTCCTATCTCTTGACTGCTGCAATCTTTTTATTTATGTGTACACCAACCCCAGTGATACAGGTGTGCTGATGCAGTGAGAAGCAATGTAGAGAAGTTATCATCTTGTATTGTTACTGATGAAAATAGTTCTGTATCATATCAGAACTTGAAATATGTTTTTTAATTAAGCAGGAGGAAAATGAATTTAAAGTATGGCTTCTTTTGAATTTAGGGTATCCTGAAGACAGAACATAATGTTTTTTTAATATTTTCTTGATATCTAGGTCATACTGTATAGTCAGAAATGATGCCCACCATTTAGGTTGCACATACGGAATTGCAAACTTGGCATTGCTGAATCCCATATATATCACGTGAGACAGAACTTAAAATTTTATTGATATTATTATTTTTGGTGGTACTTGTGCAGCTGTTTGAGTACTTTGCCTTGCTTTTCTTGCAACGAACCAGGGGGAATTGTGACAAAAACCTCCCAGCACCTAACAATCCTCTCTGCAATTTTTCTAACAGGAGCAATAGATATCAACAGAGCAGTGCCAGGAAGACGTAGTAAGTCCTAGGACTGTATACAGAAGCATATTACCTTGTATGTGCTCACCCTTCTATACAATGCATTTTAATAAGTATCTGATTTGCACAAGGTAGCCTAACAGCAGCGAATTGCTGTTGTTTGTGGCTTGTTAGTAAAGGAGGCTTCTTGCTTCTAGTAATTCTCTATTATATTCCTAAATAAGCTGCATTGTTTTCACTTTCTAAATAACCAGTTTATGTCTTTTGAATAATAAAAGGACTGGTACTTCACTGATGATGTCAGGAGGAGTACTTCAGTCTGTTTTGGAAAAGGATGAGAGCCTAGCGTGTGAGGTGGAGAAAAAATTAGTCGTATGCTTGCTAATTTAGTGGGAAAAACAGTCTCAAGAATTAATCCTTATTTGTATTACGTGTCTGTTCTGCTTTGCAGCTTGCAGGAAAATTAATTAAGTTCCTTCTTGTTTCATTTCCTCTTTTCACCCCAAGAAAGAATACAGAAATAGGGTCTGAGCCTGGATGATTTATCTCATCTGTTAAGTGTTTACTGTTAGATAACATGCACTGTTAGAATGGATCTCTAGCATTATTGCAAATGGCACACAGTATCTGGTTCATGATGGTGGTTTTTGCGTCAGCTTTGGCTTTTACTCTATAGCTGCATTCTGTCTTTTCATGTATGCTGCGTATTCCATCAAGCTAATAAAACAGCTTTTTGCTATGCATGACCTGCTCTGTAGTGTGATTGACTGATAACTGCAGCATTTTAAACCTAGTGCTATATTATTAGACCTGCTGCCAGGCCCTTTGTTATATGCCAGAAGTATTGCTTGCCACTGAAACTTCAGACAGAGGAGAAGTATTTTTATGGAGTCAGTGCAAAGTTGTATGATGTAAAGGATCTGTCACACTAGGGTATTAACTACCAAACGTATGGGTGAAGAGATGTGTGTTGATACCAAAACCCCCAGGAAAATGTATCTCCCATGGTACTGTGTCATTCTGTCTATATTTTGTATGTGAAATCACTTCAACTTTGCTCTTTCCTATAAAGAAAAGATGCCAGAGATTTTGGGATATTAGTTCTATAGAAAGTAAAAGGATGTGAGTGTAGAGCCAGCAGCACTATTTTAACCCCGAGTCATAAAGGCAAATGGGATGAAACAGTCTTTTTTTTTTTTTTTTTTTTTTTTTTTAAAGTACAGATATATCTTAATGTGAGGCAGGTCAGATGCAGTTTGGAGAGTATAGGATGGCTATACTCCCAGAAAGTGAACAACTGCTTAGGAACCTTCATGGGAACTCAGTCCATTTGGTGCCTTCTGCAGAATCTTCTGACAAGATCCATCTGCTGCTCCTGAGGGAACTGGCAGATGAAGCTGTAAAACAGTTTTCTATCAAATATGAGTTGTGGCAGTCTGGTGAAGTTTCCCACTGACTGGAAAAGGGGAAAAATAATCCTCATTTTCAAAAAGATGAAAAAGGAAGACCCTTACTTGACTGGAAAACTAATCGGTCTCACCTCTGTGCCCAGCAAGATGATAGAGCAGGTTCTCCCGAAGGTTCTGCTAAGGCCCATGGAAAGCATGGAGGTGGTTGGTGGCAACCAACATGGCTTTATCAAGGGCAAACCATGCCTGACAAATCTGATGGCCTCTTACTATGGGGTCACAGTGTCACAGTGTTGGTGGACAAGGAGAGACCAACTGATGTAATCTACTCAGACTTGTGCAAAGCATTCAGTGCTTTCTTGCATGGCATCCTGGTCTCTAAATTGGAAAGATATGGATGGAACTCTCAGTGAATTCTATCCAGGAATTGGCTGGATGGTTGCACATAAAGAGTAGTGGTCAACAACTCTATGTCCAGATGGGGACCAGTGGCAAGTGGGGCCTGGGGTTGGTATGGGGACCAGCACTGTTAAATACCTTTGTTGGTGACATGGACAGTGAAATTGAGAGCACCCTCAGCAAGTTTGTGAGCACCAAGCTGTGTGTGGCTGACACACTGGAGGGACAGGAGGCCATCTAAAGAGACCTGGACAGGTCCCATGCCAACCTCATGAAGTTCAGTAAGACCAAGTGCAAGATCCTGCACCTGGATCAAGGCAATCCCGAGAACAATGACAGGTTGTGCAGAGAATGGATTGAGAATAACCCTGAGAAAAAGGACTTGCAGGTCATTGTTGAGAAGCTCAACATGAGCTGGCAATGTGCTCATTGCCCAGTATCCTTGACTGCACCAAAGAATCTTGGCCTGTAGGTCAGAGAAGGTGATTCTTCTCCTCTACTCTGCTCTTGTGAGACCCCACCTGGAGCACTGTGTCCAGTCCTGGAGCCCTCAGCACAGAAATGACGTGAAGCTGTTGTAGTGAATCCAGAGGAGGGCCACAAAAGATGATCAGAGGGCTGGAGCACCTTTGCTATGAAGACAGACTTCAAGAATTGGGGTTGTTCAGCCTGGAGAAGAGAAGGCGCTGAGACAAACTCAATGTATCTTCTAGTACATTAAAGGGGCCTAGAGAAAAGCTGGGGAAGACCTTTTCACATAGGTGTGCAATGATAGACAAGAGGTAATGTTTTTAAGATGGAAGAAGGTAGATTTTGGTTAGATGTTAGGAAGAAATTCTTTAGTGTGAGGGTGATGAGGTGTAGGTTACCCAGGGAGGTTGTGGATACCCCTCCCTGGCAGTGTTCAAGGCCAGGCTCAATGGGGCCTTCAGCACCTTGGTCTAGTGGGAGATGTCCCTGCCCATGCAGGGGGGTTGGAACTGGATAATCTTTAAGGTCTCTCACAACTCAAACCAGTCTATGAATCTATGAATAAGCCCCTTCAAAGGCATCCTTATGAGTCTTTACAACAAAGACTGGACTTGGTAGGTCTGATTTAGTAGTGCCTGTTAGAAGGTCCAGACAATATTGAAAAATGCATTTTTGCTGTACAGAATCCCAGAATGTTTAGGTTGGAAGAGACTTCCAAGATCATCCAGTCCAGCCTTTGACTAACACCACAGTCAGCTACTAAACCATATCCTTAAGGTCCAAATGCTTTTTAAATGCTTCCAGGGATGGTGACTCCACCACTGTCCTGGCCAGGCCATTCCAATGCCTGACAACCCTCTCAGTGAAAAAATTATTCCTAACATCCAACCTAAACCTCCCCTGGTGCAGCTTCCATCCATTCCCTCTGGTCCTATCACAGTTTACTAAGGAGAAGAGGCTGTTTCTCTCCTCTCTTCAACCTTCCTTGAGGTAACTGAAGAGAGCTCTAAGGTCTCCTCTCAGCCTCCTCTTTTCTGAACTAAACACCCCCCAGCTCTTTCAGCTGCTCGTCACAGGACTTGTGCTCCAGGACCTTCATGAGCTTTGTTTCCCTTCTCTGGACACTCTCCAGCACTTCTATGTCCCTCTTATAGTGAGGTGCCCAGAACTGAACACAGTACTCAAGATGCAGCCTCACCAGAGTTGATTACAGAGAGATGATCACCTCCCTATTCCTTCTGGCCACAGTGTTCCTAATACAAGCCAGGATGCCATTGGCCTTCTTGGCCACCTGCACACACTGATTCATGCTGCACTGCTGATTCATGTCAAGTCGACTGTCAACCCATACCCCCAGCTCACTTTCCAACTTATAGCTGTCTAACCACACTTCCCCAAGTCTGTAGCTCACCATGGGGTTGTTATGACCCTGCTGCAAGACCTGGCATTTGGCCTTGTTAAACCTCACCCAATTAACCTTGGCCCATTGGTCTAACCTGTCCAGGTCCTGCTGTAAGGCTTCCCAACTCCAGCAGATCAACACAGCCATGTAGTTTGGCATAATCTGCAAATTTACTGAGGGTACACTCAATCCCCTCATCCAGATCATTAATGAAGATATTAAAGAGAAGAGGCTCCAGTACTGAGCCCTGGGAGACACCACTCGTGACAGGTTGCCAGACAGATTTAGTTCCATTTACTACTACTTTTTCAGCCTGACCATCCAGCCAATTTTTTATTCAGTGAAGGGGATGTTTATCCAAGCCAAGTGCCATAAGTTTCTGAAGAAGAATGCTGTGAGAGACAGTGTCAAAAGCTTTACTAAAGCCCAGATAGACAACGTCCACAGCTCTTCCCTCATCCACTGGGCAAGTCATCAGAAGGAGATCAGGTTAATCAGACAGGACCTGCCTTTCATAAACCCATGCTGACTGGGCCTGATCACTTGGTTATCTTGTATGTACTGTGTGGTAGTATTCAAGATGACCTGCTCCATAACCTTTCCTGGCACCGAGGTCAAACTAACAGCTCTATAGTTTCCTGGATCATCCTTTTGGCCCTTCCTGTAGATGGGTGTTACATTCCCTAGTTTGCCAGGACTGCCAGGCTACCTTAAGCCAAAAAGGTATGGGCTCTTACTGAAGAAACCATCTCTTTCCTCTGACATACATCCTCAGCTAAGACCCCCAGAGACTGTGACCTTTCACATCAAGCTTGTTTTATTTCCAACAGTGCCAAGTGCAGAGATATGGCTTTTTGGATTTTGTTTGGTAGTGTCTGTTGTTTGTTTTTTAATATGTGATGTGTGATGAATTTTGAAACTCTAGCCAATACTCATCTCACTTTGTTACAAGAACCATTTTCATATTCAAATTCTAGTCCAGTTCATGCTCGTTTTCATTACAAGCTTTTTTGAATTCAAAGAGTTGCGGTGCAAAATAATTACAGTAATTTCAGGGATCTTATTTCTTAGCATGTGGAACAATGGCTCTCAACTCTCTGATGCTGCCTGGGAAAATGAACAAATTAATGAATCTAAAAAATATTTTTGTAGAATGTGTCCAATCATGAAAACAAAAGTAGGAAGCAAATCTCACTTCTCTTTAGACAGTAATATCTGCACTTTTTTTTTTTTTTTTTTTTGGATTCAGTGAGGAGTAATTCAATTTGTAGTCAGATACTAGGTAGCAGATGTTGTACAAATATAGAACAAAGAAATGATCCTTGTCCGAAAGACTTTATAATCTGTGTATAAACAGGCAGCAGGTGGGTAGAGCAGATGTGGGAAAATGGAACAATGAGATGAGAGCAGTCAGCATCGTGAGGATCAGAGCACAACAGCTGCCTGTGTGTTATTCAGGTTTTAAATGGGTATTGTGGCAAATGACTGTTTGGGGAGATTTGGAAGAGCAGAAAGAGTTGCTTTGGAGAATTATCATTTACTGTGCTATTTATACTGCAAAAATGTTATTAAAAATTCAAAGCAGAATTCAAATACAGGTTTAGCATTGTTTCCTCAGAAAGAATATTTGTCTTGCTTATCTCTTTGGTGGTTTGAGGTAGAGCTTTATGGAATGATCTACAAGATTAACCACCAATCTTTTAATTCTAGCAGTTATTTAGGTAGGATTGGAGTATGCTTCTAACATAATCACATAATTCACAATGCTTACCTGCAGCTGTTTAGAGTTTATCTTTGTAAACTGTGGAGCTATATCTTATTATGATCTGTCATGCCAAGTTTGTGTTTATGAATTAATATCCAACAATCTAGTCAATATATAGCAGGATTAAAGAATCTCATGTAATGATTAGTTATTCAGTTATTATAGCCTAAATTTATTATTTAATTATTATTGCCATGTTGTCTTTTAATGATGAAATTCCACAATTCATTCTCAGAGGTTTTAACCTCTTGTCTCTCTTGCCACACTTCCTTCTTTCTCTTGCCATTAAACCTCCTTTCATTTCTTGCTGTTTTGAACTTCAGTTTCCCTGTAAGCACTAGCCATACCTTGCTTTTCTTCTCATCTCATTATTTTCTACTTGCAATATTTATTTTCATTTATATCTATAGCTAGAAAGTTGTCTATTCCCTATACTAAATATTTGTGTAAATATAAAAAATATACATTTTTTATAGTATATAAGCACACACTTCTCCATAACAGCAACACAACTGGTTGGTAATGTCTTCCATATTGAAAGGACCTTTTAGCTTTGCGGTTCCATACTTATATGTAAAATAAACATTAAAAACTATGCAAGGGATAAAAGGAAATATGCTGCTACTGCCACAGAGTTGAATTGATGTATTTTTAGTCACAATGAATTTAAAGTCTTATTTTTTCATGTCACATAATCAGGGTCACCACTTACCATAGTTTAAGATACCTATTGCAAGATACTCCACCTTGAATTCCCAGAACCACAGATTCTTGGACATGGAGAGAGTATTCAGGAGATGTATCACTGCACATTTACTTAATTTTTATGCTTTTTCTGGATGTGTTGTTGGCTGCTGTTGTTGAGAAGATATGACTAAATTACTTTCTGTTCTGATCCAGAAAGACCATTCCTACATTCTTAATCAGTGTACACTGACAGGAGCAGAAGTGCATTTTACATCTGCATGGGAATACAGAGATGGAAACTTTTCTGCACTATTTCATTTTGAGAGTATTAAGGTTACCCTCTCATTTCACTAAGCCAAATCTAATTACAAATGAATAATGAAATGTATTAAATGAGGGAAAATATGAAACTAAAAAGTTCTTTGATTTTAGAGCCTTGCTCTAAGTTTTATGGAATCTGGTGTTAGTGATTAGCTCTACAGTACACTTGGGGAGTCCTACTTATTCCAAGCTTCAGTTTCTTAACTGTAAAATGTGCATATTATTATTTTCTTCCAGTCCTGGTTTGGGCCAGAATAAAGGTAATTTTCTGTCTTGTACTTTTGCTTTCAGCTAAGTCTCTTGTATGTAGCTGCACTTGCTGAGATTAACAGCAGTCAGGGTCTGCTTCTGGGACTGATAACACTCAATGTTTATAGTTACTGCTGGAGAATGTTATGCAGAACCAAGGACACTGGAAGGTGAAAAGGAGTAAAGAGCTCACACCTGCAACCCTCCCTTGGGGAGGAACAGACAAGATAGATGACCAAAACTGACTAGAGTATTCCATCCCATACACATCACAGTATAAATTTGAGGGATCACGAGGGTCAAACCCCTTCCTGCTTCCCCTTCTTCACCTGTTCCCTGTTTGCTTTGGCATCCTGGGAGGATTCCATCCATTCCTCTGCCTGTGGTCCTGATCCCTGCCAGCCTGAATCTGTGTGTTCCTGCCTCCAGCTCCCGACTGCTGCTGACTCCAGGATTCCAGCCTGGACTTTCCCAGGGCTGCCCTGCAGCCTCGGTGGTGACGTGAGAGTTACTGGGGGAGAGGAACGTGGTATCAATTTTCCTGTATATTTGTATATAATTAGTAATTTTTCCTTTTTATCCTTACTGTTTCATTAAAGCTGTGTAGTTTAGTTTCCAACCCATAAGTCTCCCTTATTCTCTCTTCTTTCTTTATCAGGGGGGAGAGGGGAATTAATAGAGAGCATTTGTCATTCGGTTTAATTGCCAGGCCAGTGTTAAACCATGACACTTACTTTTATTTTAACTGAAACTTCAAAACCTTGTTTTAATATAAGGACTTATATTGAAATCTAAGCGCTGTTGTTTAGGGCATAAAGCATAATCTATGTAGAGCAAAGGAGTCCAAGTGCATGTTTTCGGTTCCATCCCATACTGACCCATATACAATAATTCTAAGTGTCAGGAGTGCTCCTTTCCTATGGGAAAATCCATTTTTGCAGGTCAGCTCGAATGAATTTTTATCTAAATAAGGACTTTAGCACTAAGTCCAAGGGGACATTTCCCAAGAAAAATGTTTATTGATGCAAATGAAAGTTTTAGGACCCAGAACTATTGTGACCTGAAGGTAAAGGTAGTCAGATTTGGTACTTGAAAAAGACCAGTAGTTTTAAATCTGTGTTTCTGCACTTGTGCTTCACATTCTAAACTTCAGTGTCTCCCCAGTATAAGCTTTTAGTGGTTTTTACTAAACATATGCTTACAGTCACAGCACGATCTGTGATATTTGGTGAGACTTCATGTACTCACAGACAGCATGCAGTGAAGAATGAATGGATGGTTTTTACAAGTCTAAAAACTATAAGAATGAAATAAAAACTGGTAAACCTCTGTAAGCACTCAGCTAAACACACTTCTAACCTGTGTGTGAGAGTTTTTTGTATTCTTGCTCTCCTTACCTGTGTGCATTGATATTTGCACTTAGAAAAATGAATAGTTACTATTTAAAGGAAGTGGGGTGCTGTTCCAAGGGTGGGAGAAATGTGTAACATGAAGACAGGCAGCTTACAATGTGGAAGAAGCTGCCAGGTTTCATAGATTTAAATATCTGTTCCCAGTTCTAGTTAACCTTCTACCCATATGCACTTATAATAGTCATGCAGTGTATCCAAAGAATGACTTTGTGAATCTCATGTTACATTCATATGTAAAGATAGTATCTTCTAGGAGAATTGTTTTTTCATGGAAAACATCACTCATTAGATCTTTATGCCTGATGTTAGTCAAACTCAGTGTAATGCTACAGTTCTTTCACAGGGCATAAACTTTAACTCACTTTAACTCTTAAAGACCAAGTGTTGTATTTTCTGCTAAAGACAAACATATAACTGTCACTGATAGCTGTCGATCCACACATGAAAGGTGCAGACATGCTGGATTATATTTGTGTCGCCCACAGAATGCCTGATTTGTTTTTCAGAAGGGAATAAATTTCAAGTTGTACTTGTAAGGGAAAAAAATTCCCCTTCTCAGGTTCTCTCCTGAAAGTAATGCTATTAATTGAACAGGGGAACAAGAATCAAGGTTCAGAAAGAAGTTTGTTAAACAAAAATTGATTTGCCAACTTTACCTTCTGTAGTTTGAAATGCCACTAATAGAAGTCTTGAGTACTGTGTGTGGAGTCCTTTAGTTTATTAGGCCAGCAATCATTCCTGTTTTCTCTGAAAACTATTGAGGAAAAAAAATCTCACATGTTTTCTAATGCTTTTAAGAGCATTTAATTCACTGGAATGAAAGATAAATCTTTACCTGGGCTCCATGGCATGGGAAAAAATTACTAACCTTGGTGTAGGATCTTCTGCATCTCAGTGGAAAGAGCTGCAGTGTAATGATAGCTGTTCAATCTCAATGTTCAGAAAAGGGTAGTGAATTACTATGAAAAGCTGCTTTGCTATACTTAAGCAGCTTTTATTGTGCACTACTGGCAGCTTTGTTAACTACTGTACTCTCAGGAAAGTTTGTTGTTTGTTGTTGGTTTGGATTTTTTTTTTTTTTTCCAAACTGAGATCCCAGTTTTTAAAGGCTTTTGGGTATTGAAACTTCTTTGGGACTGGTTTATTTCTTTCAGTGGGCTTGTGTACCCAAATACCTTTTCCAAACTTGGATCCAGCCACTTTTGTGTTTCTTCAAGTGTCTGAATGCCTTTACAAATAAGCTTTAAAATGCTTAGTTAGCTCCATTCTGTTCACATCTCTAAGGGCAGAAACAGAGGAATCTACTGGAATGTGTGCTCAGGGAGGCTGTTGTGGCTGTCGCATCACAGATGCCCTGGAGCCCAGCTGAAAGCTTATTGAAGTCGATGGAAAGAACCTCTTTAACCTTGTAAGCTTTTTGTTTAGCCCATGAACTTGTTGGGCCTGTAGCTGTCACTATTTTATGCTTGTAGAGTTCTGGACACCACAAGGCAATTCTCCATTGATCTCTGGGTACTGTCACAGCTATTCAGAGTGAACTTAAAAATCTATTTATTAACTTTTTATTCATAATTTATAATATTTCAGTTGTGTTGCTGTCAGTTCACTGTACTTGTGTGTTAACAAGATTGACAGCAAAGAACTTCAGTTTTTGTTTCCCCCTTTGGTGATTTTTAGGTTCTAGAACACACTGTTTAGGTTACAAAGTAGCAATTTTGGAAATCCATGAGACCATGACATCTCCTTTTACTATAAGCTGGAATAAAAGCTAAAAATATAATGTGTCTTCTGCCTTGCAGTGGAATAGCAGTTAGCTCTAAGGAATAGATATATGTTTTGGGCATCTCTTTGAAGCAGATGAAGGTGTCTCCTGGTCCATGTAGCAAGATCTAGAGCGATGGCTCCTGGACAGATGTACCTGCAAGATGTATCTTATTCTTATCAAGTATTATCCTTACTGGAAAAAGTGTTGTGCTGCGTTGTGGTTTAATCCCTTCTGGTAACTAAGTGCCACACTAATGCACACAGTGAGATGGGGTGAAGAATTAAAACAAACAAACAAACAAAAGGTAGAACTTGTGGGTTATGATAAAAACGGAAAGGGAGGTAACAAAAAGAGAAATGAACACCAAGGAAGGCCAAGTGATGCACAGTGAAATTTCTGACCACCTGCTGACCAATGCTTAGCCAGTCCTGAGCAGCATTTGCCCCTTCTGGCTATTTCACCCCTATTTATATATTGATGTCCTATGGAATGAAATATCTCTCTGCCAGTTTGAGTCAGTGTCAACATCTCTTTCTAGCTTCTTGTAGGGAAGCAATTGGGAGGAAAAGGGAAATATGAGAAACTGGAAAATTCTTTGGCTTAATGTAGGTATTGCTTGGCAACAACTGAAACATTGATGTATCATCAGTGTTATTCTCTGCACGTCATTATTCTCTCTTCTTGCAGAAAAGCAAACAGGTGTTGTCTAAACTGTGTAGTAAGATAGAGAGGGAAGAATGAAAGGCTAAGGAAGGGAGAAATATAAGACACGGCCTTCAACAGTTTAATGCGCATAAATGTACACACAGCTCTGGAAGAAAATATCTTGGAGCCAGACTCTAAGTGCTTAGTGTATACCTGGGCTGCCTTCTAAAATAGCTGTACATCAATCTGATCTGACATGCAAGACTGGCTGAGGTTTTGACATACTACTAGACAGTAAAGACCTTTTCATTGGCTCAGCTGCATCCTGAATGTGAGAAGGCTGTAAAGCCAATAAATATGCATAGGTGCACAATGCAAATCTCTTTTGCCTAGGTCTTCTTCATAAGCTGGTGAGACTTTCTGTCTGGATGAAATTTTGGCTGTCAGATCTTCCTGAATGATCATATTAAAGCTATTGTGAGCATCTACAATGTTGAAAACATCCATATCCTGAACCATGGACATGACTAAGCAGGTAGTGCAAAAGGCTTGGACTTTGCTGCTGCAATAACTTTACAGTGATCAGCACCTATTTGTAATTTGATCCCGAAACAATCCCTTACTATAAATACTAGTAAGAATGCTACTATAATACGTTCAAAAATATAGTGCTTAAAGTACTAGAAGACCTTAACGGATACCTCCTAATAACCCTTTGTTCATCAAGGGAGAAGCTCAAACAGTTCCTTGAATGCCCCACGAAGGCTATGATACAGTTCAAAATATCTGGAGTTTGGGTCCCTTGGGGTCTGCTAGCAGTGCTTTTTGGGTACCAGAGTTGGCAAGAAGGTTAAACAGCTTAGACAGAATGCAAGACTCGGGTAGCTATACTGCTTCTAATATGGATTGTCTTTTCCTGGTCAGTTTCCTACTTGTGGGAGTTTTTCTATGATAACAAGCAAGTAATATCATTTCATATATCAACCATTATAATAATTACTAGACATCTTTCTCTTCACAGCTGCTGCATAGATTAACCATTTGACTTCTGTAAATCAGTTTCCGTTCAGAGACTGAGGTTATGTACTACAGTCTCTAAACTAAATTTAAGCAGACACAATAATAAAAAGCAGCTGTCTTTACATTACCTAAATACAGCTATTTACAAGTTGAGTTACATTTTGCCACTTACATCAGAAAATGTAACTTAGGCTAAATTAATTTTTGTAATTTTTCCACTCCTTTTATATTTATGAGCACCCAATCACAACTAAAGTATGGTTAAAATTACCATGTTTTGCCTTCTCTTACCTTCATCCGGGTTCTGTAAGTAATCATATTGACAAGAGAGGTGAAAACTTTAATGTAAAAATGAACCATAAAGCATGTCTGAAAATATTTCTACTGCTGGAACATTAATAAGATACGGTGCTGGTAGGTCTGGTAAATAAAAACGTGCACAAAACCCCACTTCAGTGCCCAATGTTATTTCTTTTTTTCCAGTATAAAATTCCCCAAATGCCAGCAGGTGGCAGTGAGCAATAGTCAGATACCAGTGCTGCGAAAGGAATTAAAAATTCCATCCCTGAAACTAAAAGGATACTGTATTCGATTAGGAACTAAATGACAACACATGTGACAGGTATATGAAGGCATCTAAACAAACGAAAGATATTTTTTCACAGGCTGGTAGCTCTTAAGTCAGCCTTAGCAGGTGACATCATCTTGATCCTTGCTTTGCCTTTTTGTGCCTTCTCTCTAGGCAGGTACTATAGCTTTGTGCTGTGATGCAGTGCTCTGCAGACAAGGGTCGTTAGCTTTCCAGGGTAGAAAACAATTCACTCTGTTAGATTAATGGAAATGCAGAATGTGTTTTTGAATAGCTCATTTAAGTCTTTTTTCATGGACACATAATGAATTGAAGTGGGATAGGCAATTTAATTCATTACGGCTGTCAAACAGTGAGCATTACTGCACTTGATTTGTTTCAGTGGTTCTTGCAAGTTGCTACTGAGGTGGTAGTTATTACACTTCATTTTGTGAACTTTCAGGTAGTGAAAATATAAAGGAAAAGGTTGTGGGGCAGAATGGGATCAGAGCTTCCTTTTCTTTAGCTATGAGGAAAGTGCTGGAAGAAAAAACAAAGTTTCGTGCTGGTCAAGCCTGGGTGCACTGAGGTAAACATTGAGCCTTTTTAAAATTATATGACAAATCATGGCTAAATCAAGACTTAAATGCATACTCCTCCCACGGTATAATTTACACTGATGGGAGGAAGTAAATACTTCCTGAAATATGCAAAAGAGAACCTGAAACTCCAGGTTTACTAACTGAATTTGTTATTCATTTACCTACCAGCTGAAATATAAAAATCTAAGTCCTGGGTGCTACTGGCAAGTATTAACATCTGGGAGTGTAGAGGATCATTTTTTGTTTCTGCCTTTTTCCATCTAGGGCATTGGTTTTCCACTGAAGTGAAGGGCACTTTTGTGTTTGAAGTGTTTGAAGTTTACTGCAAAGTCACAAATTCTCTGTACAAACTCCTTGTGTCTTAAATTAAAATGAGCCTACAGCTCTCTTTGGATAGAGTTACCTGTGTTTGAACCATATTAGTACTGGAAGCTTGGGTAGCTTTAAGAGTTACAGTTGAGGTGTAAAAGATAAAGGAATATGCATCCTTTTCTCCTATCAAATTTACCGGTGAAATATGCTTAGCATCTGCTGTATATCCCATGGTGAAAGAAAAGCTGCTGCATAATGATGTGAGAAATGTGATGTCCAGGAAATCTTACCAACAGAGGGTGGCAGCCACATCTGGAGCTTCTTTGAAGGCATAGCATGATGTGACTGAACTGCATGAACATAGTCAAAAGCTTCCTGAAGTGAAGGGGGTAATAAGATTTACATTGCTTCCCAAAAAACATTCTTGCTCTGTGGTGTGGGGTTTTTTGTTTGTTTGTTTTTTGTGTTTTTTTTTTTAAAAAAAAAAAAATGGGAGCTTCCTGTCTCCCGTGGACAGTGGAAAGGTTCTTCATCCTGTGATGAAAAAGCGGAACCAAATGTTGTATTAGAAGAGATTTTTATAAATAAAGGTGTAGTCATTCACCTAGAGAAATAAGATTTGACATGTGATTTGAGGTAATTTTTGTGAATTAAATAGAAACAAAAAGATCTTTTGGCTGGAAAAAAAAGAGGGGAATTAGAGTAAGCCCTTTCACTTTGGCATGTTGAAGCATTTTTAATATTCAAGTTTTACTCACTTTTTTTCACTTATAGATGCAAAAATGATGAAAGGTGCAGAGGGTAAATCACTCTTAAAACAAAAAACTTTGGCTTTATTTGAACAAAACTTTTCAGATTGAACTAGCTTTATTTTTTTTTAAGTATTTAATTAAAAAGTTGTGTTGTGAAATGTTATTCTAGTTCAATTTAAGACACTGTGCTTTGGGTGTGTTGCTTATATATCATCATGAAAATGAATAAATATAAAATACAAGAAATACCTAACCAAACGCCATAACTTACTACTAAGCAGTGCATTTGTATTTGTCAATTGATTTATTAATGAGAAATATATCATTATTGTGAAGAGTGTTTTAAAATATAGACAGTATACTGTCACTCTGAGGAGATGGTTATGACTAACTGAGAAGGGCAGTCCTCCAAATTCCAAATGTAAATCAATAATAATAAGCATGTAACCAAGGTTGGGCAGGTAGCAGGGAATTTAACGTACTAGTACTACCAGAAGTTCTTATGGACTTTCTGTATATGCACACATCTTCCGTGCCATGACTGATTGTCAGTGTCTTGGAGAAAAGGAAAATCCTCCTTTTTCAGCTCTCTTTAAGTTCTAGTTGCACACTGGGAGCAGTGGTAACCCCTTCTTTTTTGGCAGTCTACCAGCAGAATGCTTGCTGTTGCAGTGGATTAAGTAGAAAAAATATTCAAGGAAAATGGTCACTTAATTTCTCTACAGTTCTTACCTAGTCCCACCCAGATATCCTGGCACTCTGGGTATCCAAGGCATCATGTCACAGATAAATTGTCAGTTAATGCTGAGGGAAGACGTTCTCTCTCTCTCTCTCTGTATTTTTAAGTAGTCATCAGTATGGAAACTGTAATCCAGCTCTCTTCCCCACTCCAGACTATAACCTTAACAGGTAGATAATATAATCCTCCCCTTTATACCTGCCTTTCTCCCAGTCTGACGAAACAGTAAAAGTTGTCAATACATAAATATGAGGACATTCAAGATGCAGGAGAATGGCTGCTTTCAGTTGCTCAAGATGCTCTTGTGAGATATAGGGGCATGAATGTGGCTGTTCTGGGTCAGACCAATGTTTCCAGATTCCAGTGCACTGTTGCCCTGACAGTAGTCACAACTTGTACCTAAGAAAGAACATGAGAACAGGGCAGTCATGTATGGTGTTTCCTCAAATGCTCTCTCAATTTTCAAGCATTTCCATGATTTACATACACCTAGGAGGGAAAAGAAAGCTGAATCTTCCTCAGTGCTTCCATTTGTGCTTGACTTTTGCTGAGGATAACTCCCAGAGATTGCAAATGGCAGGCATCAGTTGGATTAAAGTGTCAAATTATTTCTGTCCTTGAGGCTTCAAGTGGTCTAGCTCTTGTTTAGCAGCAGGCTGAAATGTTAAGTGCCTAAATTCTCAGATGAATCTGAGAAACAGGAATTATCCAGTTTCGGAGAATGTACTGTTACTTTGTAGAATATTCAAAAGGACATAAAATAAGTTTCTTGGCACTGTGAGTGAGCTGATACTACATGGTTTCATATTATAGGATGAGAAAATGGCAGTGCCTTAGCACAGTTAGCTCCAGATGCTGCTTTGTCGCTTGCCAGAGAGGTGCTTGCCTCAGGGACCTCTCCTGTCAGTCATGCATCCTCCTGAGTGATGGATTGAAAGATGTACTCTGAATCTTCACATGCCAAAAAAAAAAAAAAAAAAAAAAGAATTTTTGTCTTTGAATACAGCAGCCAGTGTAAGTGTAAAGAAAAAAATTAATTCTAAGGGATGATTTGTGCCACTAAGGTCACCATAGTGAAGCAGGACTGATTATTCTCTTCCTAAAATGGAATACTGTAAAAAAAGGGCAATGAAGAAACCTATTTACACAGAGCCAAGCTCCTCTCTCTGATACCTGTGTGATTCTTGCAGGGCACTGGTCATGAATGCATCACTGTGTATGTGCTAATCCAACATGGAACAGAATTTGGACTGCATTACAGAGAGAGGGACAGCAATTTATATGAACTTCAAACACACCCAGGTAATCTGAGTTTGAAAATTTTAAGGAATTCAGATCTTGGGATGCTGCTGGGGACATGGCAGACTTTACCACCAAGTTACTATGGATTGAAAAAATCAGAACACAGAATACAAACCCCAGAATTTTATTGCTAGTTATGTTGTCCTCTACAACAAATACTTGATCTCTTCAGTTGTACACAAGATTTTTTTCCCCCTGCAGTGATCTTGAATTTTCCCCTGGAATTTACTGGTAGTCTCAGATGAATCTCTTCCTCTTGAGAGCTGGTGAGATTATACGGGTGGTAATATGATCTTTAGAGAAAGTGGAGTAATATTTTTTTTTTAACCTAGCTGATCAGTGGGGTGGTATGTGAGAACTGCAAGGTGATGGATGCTGTGAAGAGGACAAAATCTAGGGAAAATTGTATAGCTGGATAAGAAGTATATATTCTTTTTCGACAGGTTTTGCATTCTAAAAAAACCAGAAAGAATTCTGATTAGAAGGTCTTAAAAGAACAGGTTTGTTGCAGATGCATGTGTTCCTGTAACTAGCGTTGCAGTGTGATGTGAAGAATTTAGTTAAGTGCAGCAGGATGCATACCAGTCAGATGGCTTCTTTGGTGCATTGACATCTTATTGTAAGTGACACTTTCCTGAGCTCACTTATTGCACTGCTACTTCTGTGATTGTCAACTATGAGGTTATGTCAGGGTGTTTGCAGCAACAATATTAAATAAAGATTTTTCAGCCTGGTCCAGGTCGTGGGTTGCTTGGGGTTTTTATTTGGTTTTGGTTTTGTTTTTTCTTTGGGGGGGGTGGGTTGGTTGTTTTGGTTGGTTGTTTTGGGGTTGTTTTGTGGTTTTGGGTTTTTTTTTTCAGAAATAAGTGGGAATGAGTCCCACCCAGTATCAGATTGCTGGCTGCTCTGCAGCTGTTTTACATCGCTTATGAAGTGATGTGGCCTTTTGATGGCTAGAGGCTTGAGCATGCATGGTAATTG
This sequence comes from Phaethornis superciliosus, assembly GCA_023637945.1. Lineage (NCBI taxonomy): Eukaryota > Metazoa > Chordata > Aves > Apodiformes > Trochilidae > Phaethornis > Phaethornis superciliosus. Next base: position 11,001,991 of record JAJQWJ010000009.1, on the reverse strand, counting down.
ACAGTACTAGTTCTTTAGTCTGTTTTATTTATGCATTTTCAGACAGGCTTTCTGTTGACTGGTTTCAGGAGTCATTTTTTAATCTCATGTTTGAATTGTCCAGCTGCTTTTTGCCAGAGGCTTTTTTCTGTAGTTGATGATTAAATTAGAATTGCCAATTAAGTGATAAGCCACAAGAGAACTTGTATTCCTGAACTACTGGCGTAAGCATTCAGCATATCGTGCAGCACAAGTAGCATAGGAAGTGAAACAGCATTCTTGTAGCTGGTTTGCATATGACCTAATTTTTTTCCATTATATATTGTGAAATAAAAAAAGACAAGTTGTGAAATGGAGGTGGGATTTATTTCTTGACAGTGCAGTTAAAAATGGTAATAAAAACAGGAGGAAGAAAAGAAGGATTTTTTTTTTTCTCCAGAATTCTCTTTTCTTTCCTCTGCTTTTGGGCATCAGTCCTTCCTTACAGTTTAGTTTCAGTCTGGGTTAGCTTGGGCTGGTGGTGGCTCAGCAATAAAATTTATTATTTAGCAAATTAGTATGATGGTATCCTTAGAAAGTAGGATATAGAAGAAAAAAAAATTATGTGAAGATGTGGATCTCTGGAGTATTATTTATGGTGATGTGGATGATTTTGCCAAGTCAAACTTCTCTCTCTGTGCTGCCTTAAGATAAATAAGATAAAGCAGGCCATTTGATTTTAGCAATAAATTTTAACTCTGATTCTTGATTTAATTTCCAGTAAAGCCACGATTCTGTAATATTTTTATTGTGACTGGTCCAAAATGAACTTTTTTGAAGTAACTCTGACATCAGATGATGCTACCTTGCTTCTGCAGGAACCAAAAATTTAAGACTTTACTAGGAACAGAGAATGCTTCTCTCTCCTCAGAGAGAATACTTTCCTTGGAATTTTCAACATTAATGTATCATTACAGAAAACACTTCTTCACTTTCCATAAAACAAAATTTGCTAAACTAAGGTTTTACCATGAGAATTCCTGTTCCTGTCTAGCTTTTTACGTCTTGACTCAGCTGAGTTCCTGTCAAAAGCGATGCAAAGACATCCACAATCTTCAAAGAACTATTGAATGAGCATTTGAATAAATTGACAAGCTGGATTTCAGAGGTCAGAAATGTACCTTTGTTAACCGGGCCACAAAGCTTTATAGGCTTTTGTGTCTCTGCTTAACAATACTGTTTCACAGACAGGCAGAAAAATGCTTTCTGCATGAGTGTGGAAAGCTCAGCACAATTTCTATACTGTGGAACAATGTTAGGGATAATTCCTATTAGAATTTGAATTCCTTATCACCAGGTTCTGTGACCTGTTTTTTAAAATCAATATACTGCTGTAACTAAGAGGGCATGGCAGGCTTGTATAGTTTGGAAGAACTGGTTTTGGAAGACAATGCTGGTGCAATTTACCAAAATGAAAAAACTCATAAACACAATTCTACAATGAGAATAGAAATTACAAATTCTATGATAGCTTAAAAAACTCAACCTCCCTGTTTTTTGCCTACTTTTCTCTTATCTCACAGCTTTTTTTTTTTGGTGTGTGTGGTGGTTTTTGTTGTTTTTTGGTTTGGTTAGGTTTGGTTTTTTGGTCTGATGAATCATGTATTCAGTGTTCATTTAAACCACATGCTTCCTGGTCAAGTGTTGTGCAGTTTGGCCCTTAAACTGTAAGGACTTATCTTCATGACAAGTAATTTGTGACTGGGATCTAATCCTGTATCTTTGTATATTCATATGAATCCCAAGCAAATTTGAAAGAACTAAGAAATGTTATCCATCAGATCAGGAAGTGCTGTCCATTGGCTTGCACAGCTGGGCTTTCCTCCAAAAAAGGCCAGCTAGTGAAGAAACAGGTCCCTTTCTTTTTAAGGTGTAATGTTGAATCTGTAGTGCTGTCTAGTAAATGAGAGGCTTTAGCCACAGATTGCCATCATGGGATAAAATGGAAACTACTTGAATGCCACTTAAGCCATGTAATTGAAGAAGAAAGAAATATATAACTTTTACAGGCAACTACAAATTTATATACTCCTATTCTAATGATTCCATCTTACTTCAGTCACATTGCATGGACAAGCCTATATGCCCAAAGATATATCTGATATTGCAGTCAATCTGAACTTCAGGTCCTTTTATTTGTATTTTTATCAGAAGAGAACTTTAATTTTGCTATCAACTTTTTAGCTAACGTGTACATGCTCTACTTAGATGTATTCCTTTTAATGTCTAAGACACACTGAGCAAGAGCACTTGTAGTAGTGTCAGATTAATTGTTGTAAACTCGTGTTTTGGTTCTGCAAAGCAATGATGCCCATGGCATGTTGCCAAGATACCACACCACTGTGGGGGCAATTGGTTTCAAAGCCAACAGGAAGCACGCTGATTATCTACTCCTTTTTGCATGACACAGGCCACAGCGTTTCAAAACTGATAAATCATGTAGGGAGCAAAAAGCCCAAGGGCAGCCTGTCCTGGTGCTTCCTCAGTTGATGCACTAGGTCACTTTATGTCCCTTACTAAATTCCTGTGCTTTGTTCCTGGTGCTGCATTGCTGCTTTCTTGAGCCAATTTCTCTGTGTCATCTTGAGGCATGGAAAGGTTAATATTATATTTATATTCTTAGTATCTGAAGGGATGAAATAAATTACCTCCCTCCAAAAAAAAAAAAACCCAACAACCCTGCTTACCCTCAGAACCTGAAAACAAAATACCATAGAAAGTTCATGCTTGATATATTTTTAAAATATTTTTCTGTTGTCAGATAAAAAAAGAACTTGTCAGATTTAATTGAGGATCTACAAAGTTAAGAATTATGATCATTAGTGCAAACCAGCATCACTGGCATTAAAAGAGAACATGTCCTTCCTCTTCATGTCATATGCTAGGTCTATGTATATCCCTTGTATAAGCTGCAGAGAACAAGATGTATTGTTCAGCTTTGATATTGAGATATTATTTACTGATGTCCTTTGTTTTGGTGTAAACATCATACCAGTTACTCCAAAAACTTGCATAGAGCTATGCTAATTGTGGTGGGAATCTGGCATGAGCAGACTTCTCTTGAGTGGAGGTTTTTCTGGGCGTGGGGCCTATGCTTACGCTTAGTGCAATCTGTCTGGACAGGAATTTTGTTGCAGACTTGAAATGAATTATGATAATGTCTTTGGATCAGTGGACTACTATGTTGATTAAAAGAAGCATTCAGCATTTATGAGCCACATATTTTCTTTTCTAAGCAAACTGGAAAAGAAGTCTTATGTGCTGTATAATGTGTAAAAGGGATTCACTGCAGCAGGGAAAACAGATGGCCAGAACCTAGTGGGCTTGTAATGCTGTGGAAAGACTGATGTGTGCTGGTGGAACAGACAATGTGGAAGAGAAGCAGTAAGATTCAAAGTCAAAGTGTTGGCTGTATTTGAATCACAAACAATTGAGTCCAGATTGTATTTATCTCCTGTAAAGTTTTGTTCATATATCATTGTGAGAGTCTGACCTCACTGATTTGAAATTGTCTCGAAAGGAAAGAACAATTTTAAAGTGAATAGCCCTTGCTAGGGTGGAGGACCTGCCTGGCCAGAACTGAGCAGGGGGTGACACCTTTGGAAGAGATAAGAGCTACTGGGTGGAGACTACTGCCCTTTTCTGAGGGCCAGCCTGCAATGCTGGGCAGTCCCTCCAGGCACGACTGAGCCACCTTGAGTGTATGTGCAAAGTACCTGGCTAAGGGGGCTGGAACAGAGCTCCTGGAAGGCTCTTGGCTCAATGGCTCTTATGCTAATGACCCTGGCTTCTGTGCCAGCTGCCTGACAGCTCCAGGAACTCAGGGGTATATATGGGGCTGTCCATGCTGTGGCTGTTTTGGTGTCACTTGATCCACAGCCATCTCACTCACTGGACAGCTGGACCCCTGATGGTGACTCTCTCTCCTTCTTTCTCTCATTCTTTCTTCCCATTTTTCTCTCTCTCGTATCTTCTTTTCCTCTCCCTTTGACTGTCTTTATAATTTTTGCCTGTGTCAATTGTCAAATAAAGTCTGCTTGCACCTGACCCTTCTACGGTTGGACTTTGTTTCGCGGATCCAAAACAACAACAAAAAAATTAATGTTACCTTGGACCATAACAATCATGAAGAAGAATGTCTTTGGTAGTAAGTTTTTGTTCTTAAGGACTGGTATGTAAAGGAACTGAGGCCTAAACAGCTGCCACAAAAGAGTAGAAAAGACATTCTGTCATTGTTACGATTTGTAAGTAAATTTATTGTATGTTTTTATAGACTAGTGAGAATTTTTTGGCTGAAAATATTCCACTGCCCAAAAAGAAAAATGAACAAAAAGGTGTTATTTTGGTGAGAATTATTTTTTTCAGTAATTTAATTTTTCATTTCTTCATTCAGTTTTCAAATGAAATGTTGTTATTTAAAATAATTTAGTTTGTTTTTTCCTCATTCATTAACAAGATTTCCAAGTTTTTGAAATAACCAAATGAAATATTTCAGTTGATCTGTAAAACATGTTCTTTGCTTTATTAGTAACATACAAAACCCCCCCATTTTGTTTCATCTTTGAATCAGAAGTATTTTACCTAAGTTCTAAGAAAATTGGGAAAAACTTTACTGCTTGTTGGTGTTGAATAAAGTCTGAAAACCAGAATAATGTAATTATTTGATAAATCTGTTAATTTAGCGTGAAATAATTTTATGAACAATATTACCTACTCTGCTTAAAAAAAACCAAAACCAAAACAAAAAATCTACCAAACAACTCTGGCTGAATTACTCTAGAAGTCTTTACAATCTAATTTGGAGATGGGTAACACTGAATCCTAAGTAACGTGGCTTCAATTCAGCAGTTGCTGTTAGCTCAGGATCGGGGGTAACCTAAAAATTGTATACAAGGGCTGGAGACAGATTTTTCTTGTCTTTTTGAAAATGGAAGAGGGCTGTATTGTAGATCAGAGTTAAGCTGACAGCTAAGTAGTGAAACTGCTGTCTTAATAGCAACTATAGTATTTTATCAGTCAAACAAAAGTTGAGCATATTCTCATGGCTGTAGCCATCACTTGCAATGCTAAGAATGGCAGTATTTTTTTTTTATGGCTTTGAGGCTCAAGATAAACAGAAGAATGAGATGCTGGATATTATGGATGAGGCCTGGATGAGCTTCCTGCTAAATTTCTTTTTTTAAAGTTTTTTGTTGTTGCTGTCATTAGTCCTGTTAAGCTTTTAGAGTCACTTATTCTGAGTCACAGAATGTTATTATTTGTTTCCATTAACCATTGATCTGAACAATATAAAGGGGTAATGAGGCATGATGTTTACTTTGCATTTTGTAGGAATACTCATATCTGGAAGAAACGAATTGAAACTCTTTTTGGGGAATACTTATTAATACGTTTCGCAGAATATGCTTTTTTGTTCTTAACTCCCTTAGGAGAAAGCTTTTTCCTTTGGTCAATTGAGTATGGCACAACGGTAATAACAAGTTTAATGGATGCTGTAAACCACCACTTTTTACTGCATAATGTAATTGAATCAGGATATAGAGTCTATACTGATGGAGTCCCTGGTGCTTTAACAACTGAAATTATGATTGCAAAGATCCAGATATTGCTGACTTCTCATACATTACGCCCTTATTATACAATTTTCTTTCTATAGCACATTCAATTTTACTTTTGAATTATGCACTGCCATCTTAAGCAGTTTAATATTACACTGGAATAAAATCAAAAGCTTCAAGAGGGCTTTGTAATTTCTCTGGAATTACATGCAGAATAAATTTGTAGTGATGCTATATGACTAATATTTCCTCCAAACAGCTCTCATATCAAATTCTGTACTTAAAATTGCCTTATTTGGTAGAAAGTTTATTAAAAAGGCAATGCTGTTGTGTTATCCAGCTATTACTGACCAGAATGTAGAATAGAAACTGTCTCAATATTGTGTGCCTACTGTGAGTGAGAGGGGCTTCTGCAGACTCAGAGATAGCTGGGCTTTTTCCTCTCATGTAAAGTACAAAATCTGATGACTCTAAACAGATGTGGATTGGAGAAGGTGCTTGTAAGGCTCCATAGCTCATCTAACCAGTGAGCTCCATGTGAAATATGCTGTTCTTTCACACTTGCAGAGAAAACCATATTACTAGTAGACAACAGGATACTTTCATATAGATGCAAAGACCAGAGGTTTTTAAAGTGTTAAGTCAGTTTGCCTGAGTTGATTGAAATATTAATTTTCAAAACGGCTGAAAAGAAAACAATTCTATTCATTGTTTCTACTGCCAAACCACATTCATTATTCTGATGAACTTGCTACTGCAGTGTTGGATACCTGCAAGGACATGCAGGTGCTGTAATCAACTAGTGCTGAGTGGGAGTTGCCTGCGGGCTCCTCTGCTACATTTAGCTGCATAAGCTTACCTTGCCACCAAGGGCTATGCACAGCACAGGGCTGGTGGCCAAACTGTACATGCAGCACAGCACGAGCTTATGCCCATCCAGTTAACTCTGAGGTGAACATCTAACTCCTTGATGTACAACAAGTTTCCACTTAGGATCACTACAAGAGGTTACATCTCAGAAGACAGTAGCCAGAACAGCACAGACTGTGGATAAACTATTTCTGACTTGCATATAACTGAGACAAATACATGCCAAGGAACAAAATGTCTGGGAAGAGCCTGCTGAAACCAGGCTAATCATAATTTCTCTCAGTTCAAAGCCTTCAAATAGCAACTAGGTAATTAAAGTTCTTTTTATTCTCTTAGAGTAGAAGATATGCCTCTTCACTTTTAATGCAGTCAATGAAGCTGTAGCATGATGAAAATGAAGTATGGGCTCACATTGACTGCCTTTCAAATCAGCAAACTGGCTTTTTGCTGGCACTGCACCTGAGTAAGGTTGAAGAGTCTGGATTTACGTGGTAAATGCTGGTGGTCAAAGGGGGTCAGATTACAGTGGCACTGTATGGTGTTTAACTTTCAAGAGGTGAAGCAAAACTGGGGGGGTCTTCACATGCCAATAGATATAAATTTACAGTGAATTCCTATATGAAAAATGTATTACACCTGAGAAGGGGGACTTAAACTACTGCCACTTGGTATTACATATACCTTGAAAATTTTGGATAATGGGCAAAAGATGAAACTTTGTTTTGTGGTTTTTTTTTTTACATCTTAAATCTTTGGGGTTTTGATCTAGCAGTTCAAGAATTTACTTTTATCATCTCAGAGGATAAAACCAAGCTTCCATGACCGAAGCATCTATGTTCAAGTGAAAGCCACCAAAAATTGCACAAACATTTGAGGTGGCTGGGAATATAAAAGAAAGTGAACACAGAAAATGCTATGAAGTATAGCTAATGGCTTAATAATCCTTCATGTCATATAGCATTGTCACTTTCCTTCATCTCTGATAGGTGTGTCCTATTAATGAAATCTGTTTGTACACCAAGAATGCTTTAATCAGGCTGTGGAGCAAGTAAAATTTTTCTGACTGTCTCAAAGTCTTAAGGATCTCTGTATCAATAACCAAACCAGAGAGTTTTGCTGAGTCAGGATTTGACATAAATTGAGGCTGATAGAGAGTGTCCTTTATCTGATTAAACTGTCTTGAGAATGCAGAGGTCATGCTTAACTTTCAGATACTCATATGCAGAATTTCTTCTCTTCTAAGAGACTGATGCACAGAGAGATTGTTTCTAGGTGGATACACACTCTATTTCTATAAGTTTAGCTGAGAATAACAGGCAGCCACAATTTTTTAGAGTAGGGTGAGAAGGGTAATTATTAGGTATGCTCCAGAAAGCTCCATGCTGCTCCATTGTACTCACAGATCCTGAAGTCAGTTATCTAACCCTATAATTTGAACTGTGCTAGATGTCAAAGAAGTAACCTCAAAATACAATATGAAAAATAAAGTACTCCTTCACAATAGAGCAATGTATTATGAAATTGAGGTTTTTCATTTTAATCTGAATGATGCAGGTTGCAGGAGATGCATGCCAAAAGCAATCAGCAGAATGGTTTGGCAGATGTTATGATAAATTGCTCTTGCTGGCAATAGTTTTGTAACTTTAAATTGTAACTTAATTCTTCAAGTAATATCTGGAAATAAAGGTTTTTAACTACACTGCATGTTCATTACACAAAAACCTGGGACTTTGGTAATGATATATGTGTACAGATAGATCAGAATCACTGCTCAGTACATTTGGGACCACAAATCCCTCTCCATGGACTCCAGCACCAGCATTACATAGCAAGGATATTGTGTCTATCTTGATTTATGTAAGATTGTTATACATTATGGAATATCTCCAGAGAGTTTTTACTAGCCACAGTTTTTATCACAAATTATTCCTGTTGTAAAATCTTGTTTGGTCTTGTTTCTCAGCACCTTTTTTTCTCATGTAGCAATGAATTTTCCTGAAATCACCTGTCACAAGTGCGTGAAGTGCTACTGTCTTTCCTAGGCCTCTCACAAGTTTTAACTTGCTAATTAAACACAGGTGGAAAAAATGAGACAAATATTACTTCATATTTATGAAAGACAAGCAACCTATGTTCATGTTGCATTTCATGTGCAGTCCTTATTAACCTAATGAGAACCCTGCAGTCCAGCATGATCTTTATATACTGATCTGTTGGAAGTTTTTTGTTTTTCCTACTGGCACTTATCTTAGATATGGTAATTGGCCTTGTGATTTCAGTAATATTTATAGATGCTAGACTTCTGAACATCCAAGGGCATAAACCAGATTATAGGACATTTGTGAAGATGGGAGAAGTGACTGTGTCATTATCAGTATTAATCTGAGACACAAATTCTCTTAACATGTTATGCATAAAAATAAGAAGCAAAATCTATGATTTTTTTTTTGCTCAAAGAAATTGGGGGAAGCCTTATGTAAGACACTTAAGATACTTTTCAAATACAGAAATAAAGCCATCCAGCTCAGCACACAGCCAGTAATAAGTACAGTTTGTTTTCATGTTTCATTAATGTGGCAAAACAGGTGTAGCTAAATTTATTTAGGGAACTTCAAGCCCTGTAAACACAGTGGTTAAGAAGAAGTAAGTAAAATTTGTTTAGTTTTGCTTTCTTCTGTGATTAAATTATCTCTTGAAAGTAAAATTACATTTTAGGCCTAACTGTTTCTAGTAATGTCAACAAAAAACTTCTGGCTGACACCAGGATAAGACTAGTTGTAAGGGTACTAAAAAATCAGCCATAGAAGCAACATGAAGGAGGTGGAGACAGAAGTGAAGAGTGTGCAAAGAATAGAGAAAAGGGTGCTGCAAAGTGGTCTCTGAGGGCTGTCAGATAGATCCTACCCCAACCTGCAATGCCGTGAAGATTTGCTGTGACAGTGGAACGTTAGGTTTTGCTACAGGTGAGTTTGAGAATAAAACGTTGGTGGGAGATAGGAAGCATATTTAAATCTATTAGTTTCCTGCCTCTTTTCCTGAAAGAACATGAATCTTGTTTGCAGAGATATGTAGAGAATAATTTGTAACCTCTCTGGATGAGTAGAACTATTTTATTTCCCCAGCTTAGAACTCCCTTAATGTACCTCTCCTTTCAGATGCTACGCCAAAGAACTGGGTTAACTGCATCTGTTTCTGTGGGATGAGTTGTATGAATTAGAATAGTGGAAGGAACAAAAAGTTGAGTTAAAAATGGATACACTAAATTGTATGGCATCATAATGGCTTGGAATTGTGCCTGTGCCCAAAGATATGCACACTGCCCACATTGTTTGTGGTTTTAAAATATTTTCAGTAATATTTAACAGGAAATGGCTGAGGGGAGCACAGCCAGGGTATTTTATTAGATTCTGCAGCGTTCCCTGCTGTGTTGATTTTCTGGTCCCCAGAGAATGCACAGCCATCTCTGACTTTGTTCTCACCAGGGGGATGTATTTTTGTACCATCTTCCCCAACTGCAGTAATTTTGTGAGGTTAGTATATATTGTCAATCATGAGGGGGAAAATAGGAAGAAAAGAGTGAGGAAAAACAGGATGCCTGTATATTTGATGCACACTCCGAAGTTCCTTGGGCCATTTGCATGAACTCTGAGTTTATTTCACTGTAAGACTGAATGAACACAAAGTTACACTTTGGAGAAAGCTGAGAAACAGTTTCCTTAAAAACAGTTTTGCAACACTGAGTTTTCTGAACATCCACAGTCCTGCTAAGGCAGCAAACTTAACATTTATAAGTTAATGAAAAGTACAGTAAAAGTTGTCTTTTCATGTTAGGCTTGAGAAGCTGATGCTAGGCTTGAGAAGCATATTGATTTTTGAATAGCCGTGTGGGTATTTAATCTTCCTATTGACAGTGCTGAGATTTTGACTCTGTAGCGATGAGGTGTCTGATGATAGCATTACTTAGATTATATAATAACAAGAATAAAAGAAGAAACCAGCAAAGATAAATGGAAAAAATCCCCAAACTAACTATTGTTTCAAATCATAAGCCCTCTCAGGAGATCACTTACAAATGGAGTTGATCATAAATGCCATGTGTGATTAAATTCACTAAGTGATTTTAAACAGTTGACCAATATTCTTCTCATTATCTCTTAGAGTAATAGAGGTATCTAAAATAGTGTAAGACCCTATCCTTTAAGACCTACTTTGTGTTAAGGCTATGAATAACATCACTGAAGCTGACATGATTACTCAAGTACATAGTAATGAGCAGCCTTTAAATATTTTGTTGGACTTTAACTACAGATTTTAAACTCAGGCTCTAGAAGTGATTATTCTGCACACAGAAATATGAAACTGCCGCTATAGTAGGGTGCTTGTGTCTTTGCTCTCTTTTATTTGAATAATGAAGTTTCTCATTTGTGACTGATCCAGTAAACTTTGTAACAGCTGAAGTTCCTGAGGATAGCCAATGATATAAATTCTTAATATTTCAGAATATTTCCAAATACAAAACTTTTTCTGGGTGCGGATATGTTTGTATGTAAAGTATGTGTTTTTCACCTGTGTAGAGAGTTAAAATCTCTGTGCATATGAATTAGTTGGGGTAATAGAAGTGAGCAGATCTTTGCATTTGTGTGGAGCAGATGTAAATCTTTACACCTACAGTTTCAGTTCCAGACTAAAAAAGCCTTGGGATCAGTGAATCTATTTTTCCATCTTGTGTTTCTTTTGAATTATATTACATAATAGCATGGTGTTTGGTGATAACTCAAATATGATAACAGTCAATATGAGTCTGTAGCCCAAATTAATACCTCTAGCTTCAAAGTTAGGCATCTCTCTCAGAACATCTTGGGCCAATGTTTTCAGCTGTACTGACCTGCTGACAGATTGACATCATTGTATGTATTAGTTTATTGTATGGTCAGAGTTTGTCTCCAGTGTACCTGAGCTGCAGACAAATGAATTTTTTCATGAGGATGCATCTATTGCTTTGACATTTATTTCATCTGTGTCTGCATACTTTTTTTTAGCATAATCTTTGGTTCTGAAAGTCAGTCCCTATTTGTATGAGAACTGTAGAAATACCGTGCATTTCTAAGTATAAGGCAAAATTATTTTTTTTGCTTGACTTAATAATAGTCAATTGCATTTATTTTTAAAGTGATTTTTTTCAGTGACCTAGAATGTTGCACAAAGGCTGCTTTATAATGTAAATTTGATGTGATTGAAAGTTCTGTAGAAGCCAAATGTATTTGGCAGACATATCAAAGTCTTGCCTCCTGAAGTTAAACCACAGATGACATAAAAGGAAAACTGCTTTATTTATCTGCATAGCTTCTTTGGGAAAGTCTTCCATGGGTATAAAAAGTAGATATACTGTAGTTCTCCTACTCTACTCATTTGCAGTATATTAAGAAGGACATCACATTCTTTATTCATTATTTTAATTAAGAAAGACAATGATGCACTTCCCAAGTTCTGTATTGTCTGACTTTAGTCAGTTTTGTTATGCATAAAGCTGTGCCAATATCAATTAGAAGTGACTGCAGATAGGAGAGAATTTAATATGATGCTTTTCCCTGTTTCTAATCTGTATTTACATTTTTTTCTTAGTCTACATCTCAGTGTACTCTCTATCAGGGAAGGTGATTAAAAAATTGTTTAAAAACTAGAAGTAATTGAATAGTAAGAAACTGTAAAGGAAATAAAATACCTGATATTATTTTCAGGCTCCCCAGTGTTGTCAATCTGAGTTAGAGCTAATCTGATGCTTATGCTATTCAAATGCTATTCATGAGCAGGAGAACAGTGTACCAGTAAGAAATTACTACACTGTCTGAAAAATAGTGTTTGCAGTAGTGGTGCTATTGGAAAAGTGTTAGGTATACAAACGTAATGTGTACCTATACGAAGAACGCTCTGGTGGTGTGGAAAACATTAAAGGAGGTGTTTTGCTATATGATGCAGGCCACGATCAGCTAGGTAAAACTACACCTTCTTTGAATGATTCTGCTCCAGTTCTGCAGTATCCTCTTAGGGCAGGCAAATGCTGAGGAGCAATATCACTGCATGTGGCAAGCTGCTCTAACACTACTGAGCTATAAACTTTGGAAAATACAGTTATTCCTTCCCTTGCAAATAACAAGTTGAAGGGTGCAAAGAGTCCCAGGGGAGTTCTATGAATAATTATCAATTGCACAACACATAGCAGCAGCATGCAACATCAGTCTCCACTTCTTTTTGCTTTTAATATGTCATCCAATTCATTTACTAAGAATGCAGATTTTTTTTTACTCTTCTTCTCAAGAGGTAAGACTTAAAGCAATGAAGTACTAAGTTATAACAGATGGGTTGCATTATTCAGCCCTTAAAGTATTAATTGTCAAAAAAATGGCTGAAGAATGCTTGAGAATCTGGAAAGAGACTAGAATTAAAATGTAAGAAACATTTATTTGGGGAAAAAAAAGAGAGAGATAAGCATGGAGAGGCTCTGAGTTTAAAAACAAAATATTAGAAATACAAAAAAGGGAGGTCATCAGGTGTGAATACTTATCCTCAAGAAGAGGCAAGATGATAGGCTTTATAGTCAAAGCATGAAGCTTCCATAGTTTTTTTCAGATCATCCGATCAGAGCCTGCAGTGTCTCTCTTCTCAGTTTTTCTTCTGTAATTTAATGCAGATCCTGCTCTTTTCTTGCTTCCTCCTTCCCATCCTTTCACCTCTCATCAAGGGAAAGTTTTAAATTTTTTTTCTAGAGCACAATATTTTCCTAAGCATAGCTCTTTTGATCCCTTCTGCTTCATAACAATGTCCAGATTAAGTTCCTGAGCACAGAAATGTTTGTTTTTAGGAACCAGTGATATGTGTGTGTTTGCTTTTACTGCAGGAGCTACCTGCAAAAACAGTGGAAGAAAATGAGATATCAGTTTATTTGTAAGAATATTTGTCAGAGGGAAGGATCTTCCTTCTCAGAAGGATGGATAGCTGAATCCACTTTTTAAAATAAAACTGAATTATTTGGGGATGGTAAATGCTGTCTGTGTCACTTAGGAAATGGACTTTGGGAATACAGATTCTTGAAGTCCATTGCTCATGTTTTAGCTTTTACTGAAAACTGTGTACTTTTGATATCTATAAAACTATGCTTTTATAGAACTGGTCAAGCATGAGCAGTTAAAAATTGGGAAGCAAGGAACACTTAGCTTTGAGTTGTGTGGTGGTATGAACACATCGTGGTGTTGGGTTATGTGACGGGCACGCTCCCTCTGCTTAGGTTGTCTTCCTCAAGATGACAGAGTAAAACTAAGGTCCTCTTATCTTTTATGTGGCACCTGGCAAATTCCTAAAGACAATGGCCTGAGAGAGATGAGGAAAAAAAAAAATCTCACATTCAAGAAGAAAGGCCAGTGGAAATGGCTTCTCAAATGTCTTAGGAAAAAAAAGACAAACCACCACAGAAAAATAAGCTTTCCAACTACTTTCTTTAGAATGTGGCAATGAGTGTGTAAGTGTTGAGACTGCTATATCTGATGGATACTTAATCCTCATCCAATCCTACTCTGTCCTACTCAGCTGTTTGTGTAATGCTATTGCAGTCTGTTCACCTATGAGAGCAGAAAATATGGGCTAAATGGAGTTTGTTTCTTACATTTGATTTTGAAGTGTATTGCAACTGTATGTGCAGTTTATGGATGTTGCTAGTAAAGCATGTAAATAATTTAATCCTCCTAATGAAAAAGATTCTGAAATAAAGACACATGAGGCAAAGATGATACTTGAAAGCAGCAATAAGAAATGTTATTTTACAACAGATGACATCAAAGGAGAGAGTGCGTTTTTTTTTTGTACTAGAACCAAACTTAGTGTAAACTGGTCTTAATAATTTCATTATTTTTTTTTTATTTGCAATTGTATAGGATAGCAGAAAGTTTCAGCCGTGAGCCCATGCAGTAAAGTGAAGAGAACAGTCATTTTGGGTTCTTCAAGTGTCATCCCTTTATCCAGATAGCTGGCCCTTTCTTATTCTTGAACATTTATCTTTCAAGAACAAACACTAAAGCTGTATGATGCCTTGATTTTAACCATAGAATAATTTAGATTGAAAAGGAACTTTAAGAGTCCAACTGTCCAACTGTTAATGTAACATGGTGTTGCGATCCGTGCTATTATTTATATTTTGATTGTGAGGAAAAATCAGCCACTACTCATAGACGTTGCATGAATTTACAAAAATAACAGGCTTTATGATTTAAGCAAATTACAAAGATTTATTTTAGGGAAAGGAGACAATAACATTACTTTTAAAAGAAAAAATAAGTTTAAAAGAGGAGAGAATTTACACAAATTAGTCACTTTGGGCAGAGAGCTGTTAAGTAATAAAAGAAAACAAGAGAGCAATTAAGTTTTATCACCGTCCGCCGGCCCTGGCCTCTGGCTGGAGAGAGGATGCGTAGGACCCGCAGTTCCTGCTTGGTGCTGTTCTGCTGGGGCTGTCCCGTAGCTGAAGCCGAAGTGGAGAGCAAGCAGGGGGGGAAGAGAGAGCCCCCACTCTCCTTTTCTCTTGGAGTTTTTATACAGCAAAAGGGGTTTCTGCCTTTTCATAAATCACTGGCACCCAGACTTGTTAAAGATAACACAGATTTTGCCATCCCAGGAACTTCTTTTTTATTTATTATCATCTATCAGTTCTGGTTACCTTGCTAAATTTATTGTCTTTGTCTGGACCATGTACCAGGAGGTGACCTGACTAACAGTCTTATCTTTAGGTCCCTGTCAGGCATGATACAAAACAGAAGCTAGTTAAAAAATCTGCTAATTGAGAATATGTTTGGTATATTTTAAAAGAGCAGAAAAAATACTGATTCGAGAGACATATTTCGTATTTTCAGAGCGTTTACATCACATGGTCAAATCCACTAAAGCCAAGTTTAGCACCACATCTACAAATACCTCCAGAAATAGTGATTCCACCACTTTGCTGGGCAGCCTGTTCCAGTGCTTTGTAACTCTTTCAGCAAATAAATTTTTCCTAATAGCCAATATAAACCTCCTCAGACACAACTCGAGGCTATATCCTCTTATTCTATAGCTTGTTATTTGGGAAGAGAGAACAACCCCCACCTTGGTACAGCTTCCTTTTGGTTAGCTGTAGAAAGTGACAAGGTCTCCTCTGAACCTTCTTTTCTCCAGATTAAACAACCCCAGTTCCCTCAGCAGCTCCCCATAAGACTTGTGCTCTACACCTGCACCATCTCTGTTGCCCTTTGAACATGCTCCAGCACCTCAGTGTCTGTCTTGTAGTTCAAAACTGAGCACAGTATTCAAGGTGCATCTTCACCAGTGTTGGAGTGAAGGGGACAATCACTTCCATTGCCTTGCATGGACATGGCTCTGCAGAACATTATTCTACAAGCAGCTGGTGGATGTTTCAAAATCATCAGCCCTTGTTCTCGTGGGTGACTTTAACCTGCCGGACGTCTGCTGGGAACTCCACACAGCAGAGAGGAGGCAGTCTAGGAAATTCCTAAAGTGTATAGAGGATAATTTCCTGCTCCAGGAATGGAGCCCTGCTAGACCTCCTGTTCACAAGCAGAGAGGGGCTGGTGGGAGATGTGGTGGTCAGTGGATGTCTGGGACACAGTGATCATGAAATAATAGAGTTTTCAATACTCAGGGATGCAAGGAGGGCTGTCAATAAAACCTCTACGTTGGACTTCTGGAGGGCAGATTTTGGCCTGTTCAGAAGACTGATTCAGAGTGTACCCTGGGAAACAGCCCTTGAAAACAAAGGGGTCCAGGAGGGATGGGCATACTTCAAGAAGCAAGTTTTGAATGCACAGGAGCAGGCTGTCCCAGTGTGCCGAAAGGTGAGCTGGCGGGGAAGACGACTGGTCTGGCTGAAATGGGAGACCTTGAAAGAAATTAAGGTTAAGAAGAGGGCCTACCGATTACGGTAAAAAGGGCTAACTACTCAGGAGGAATTTAGGAATATAGTTAGGTCGTGTAGAAAGAAAATTAGAGAGACAAAGGCACAACTTGAAATGAATCTTGCCACCTATGTGAAGGACAACAAAAAGTCCTTCTACAGATACATCAATAGCAAAAGGAGGGGCAAGGAAAACACCCATTCTTTACTGGACATGGGCGGGAATATAGTTATCAAAGATGAAGAAAAGGCTGAGGTATTTAACACCTTTGCCTCAGTTTTCAACAGTAAGACAGGTTGTCCTGAGGACAGCTGGCTTCTGGAGCTTGTAGAAAGAGACAAGAACCTAACAACCCCCCTGTAATGCGGATGGGAACAGTCAGTGACCTACTGAGCTCCTTGGATCCCCACAAGTCTATGGGACCAGATGGGATCCACCCCAGGGTGATGAGGGAGCTGGCAGAAGAGCTCGCCAAGCCTCTCTCTTTCATCTACCAACAGTCCTGGCTCACTGGGGACATCCCAGGTGATTGGAAGTTGGCGAATGTCACGCCAATCCACAAAAAGGGACGGAAGGAGGACCCGGGAAACTCCAGGCCTGTCAGCCTGACCTCAGTGCCTGGCAGGGTTATGGAACAGATCATCCTGGGGGCAATCACACAGCACCTACAGGATGGACAAGGGATCAGACCCAGCCAGCACGGGTTCAGGAAGGGCAGGTCCTGTCTGACCAACCTGATCTCCTTTTATGATCGGGTGACCCACCTGGTGGATGAGGGGAAGGCTGTGGATGTGGTCTGCCTGGACTTCAGCAAAGCCTTTGACACCGTCTCCCACAGCATTCTCCTGAAAAAGCTGTCAGCCCACAGCTTGGACAGGGGCACTCTGTGCTGGGTTAGGAACTGGCTGGAGGGCCGGGCCCAGAGAGTGGTGCTGAACGGTGCTGATCCAGTTGGTGGCCGGTCACCAGTGGTGTCCCCCAGGGATCAGTGTTGGGCCCAGTTCTGTTTCATATCTTCATTATTTCGATGAGGGGATTGACTCCACAATTAGCAAATTCACAGACAACATTAAATGGGGGGGGAGTGTGGATCAGCTGGAAGGCAGGAGGGCTCTGCAGAGGGACCTGGTCAGACTGGAGAGTTGGGCTGATTCCAATGGGATGAGGTTCAACACGGCCAAGTGCCGGGTCCTGCACTTTGGCCACAACAACCCCATGGGGAGCTCCAGGCTGGGCACAGAGTGGCTGAGAGCAGCCAGGCAGAGAGGGACCTGGGAGTCTGGATTGACAGGAAGCTGAACAGGAGCCAGCAGTGTGCCCAGGTGGCCAAGAAGGCCAATGGCATCCTGGCCTGGATCAGGAACAGCGTGGCCAGCAGGTCCAGGGAAGGGATTCTGCCCCTGTACTCAGCCCTGGTGAGGCCACAGCTCGAGTCCTGTGTCCAGTTCTGGGCCCCTCAGTTCAGGAAGGAGATTGAGGTCCTGGAGCAGGTCCAGAGAACAGCATGGAGGCTTGTGAAGGGACTTGAGCACAGATACTATGAGGAGAGGCTGAGGGAGCTGGGGGTGTTCAGCCTGGAGAAGAGGAGGCTCAGGGGAGACCTCATCACTCTCTACAGCTCCCTGAAAGGAGGCTGGAGCCAGGTGGGGGTTGGTCTTCTTTCCCAGGCAACCATCAACAAGACAAGAGGGCATGGTCTCAAGTTGTGCCAGGGGAGGTTTAGGTTAAATATTAGAAAGAATTTCTCCACGGAGAGGGTGATCAGTCATTGGAATGGGCTGCCCAGGGAAGTGGTGGATTCTCCATCCCTGAAGATATTTAAAAAGAGACTGGATGTGGCACTTAGTGCCATGGTCTGGTAACCACAGCGGTAGTGGATCAAGGGTTGGGATGATCTCTGAGGTCCCTTCCAACCCAGACGATTCTATGATTCTATGGACATAGCACCGTATCATGTAATGTGCAACTGGGCTGTATCTCCCAAATTTGCATATTTGAGGTTTTATTCTTGTAGATTGTGAACAAGGTTCATATTTTTAAAATAGAAGTTGAATATATTGAACCTATTTGTAATAATATTATGAAGATTGCAAACCACAGATCATAAATCCAAATTTAAAAATGCAAGGTGATTAAGATACTATTTTGAAAAGAAAGACTTTTCTTCTGTGGGAGTGCCACCCCTTACTCCCCTGCACATTTTCCTCATTGCAGAGTATCTCTTCTGGGAGAGCCAGAGTCATGCGTTACAGATTTTCAGTTCTTTTTTTTACTTCTTACTCCTATTGAAGTTAGGCGCATGCTTTGTCTGCTGCAGTAAACCTTCCATTTAAGATAAGCAGATGTGTGAAAGAGTGTGGTTCTGGATTAAGAAGTTGAGTGATATCAGATTTTTAGATAGGATTTGTGTCCTTTGTTAATTTGTATTATTTCTATGAGCAATAGTTGATTTGCTCAGAACAGTTATAATATCAATTTAGTTCAAATTTTTTTCTTTGTTTGAAAATGGCTATCGATTTCTAGGGATCTATTTGTAATTTACTGGCACTTGCCAGACAGCTCAGCCAATAAATTTCCATGATTAGGTTGTTTGGGAGCCACTCATTTTGAATTTTCATGGTGTGTAACTGATTACTTAACTCACACATTATTGCTGTGGTTTCATTTTTCAGCAGCAAGCTTTTAAAAGCCAGGTGAATAAATAGCGAGAGGTTTATAATAGAGGCACAGAACACATTTTTCTGTGAGCTTCAGATCTAAAATTTTTAAGTTCAATATTTATATAAATAATTTCAGGGTCAGGAACAATGAGAAACAGAGTGTTGTGGTTTGAGTCTATCAGGTAATACAGAACCATGACATCTGTTTGCTCCCAGATATTTGTACTTGTGACAGTATGGTTCACCAAAACAGCTAGTTCATTTGAGTTTTTATTTTTAGTTCCTGCATCTGCCCTACAGACACTTGCAGTGTGTGTTAGTAAATATTTCTTTGTCTAATTCCCTCTAAAATTATGATGTTATGAATAGCCTGACAGAGAAAAACAGTGAAGTATTCTGAACTTCATATTTTTTATTTCAATATTGTCTCTCTGTGCCTTATTTTTACACTTTTTTTTTTGCTCTCTCATCTTTGCTATTTTTTCTTTTAATCTTCTCCTCTGTCATGTTCCTTCCTTTTCTTTGAATAAAAGCAAGTCTCTTCCTCTTAGTCCTCCTCTTCCTGGACAGCTGCCCCTTCCTTTTCTTCTCCTAAAGACCTGTAACCAGGGGCCTGACAGGATCTTTCTGCTCCTGCCTGAGGTTTTTTTCTTTGTTTGTTTGTTTAGGTTTTTTGTTTGGTTGGGTTTTTTTATGTCTCTTAATTTTAAAAAATTTTTCATACATACCAGCACTGATGTACTGGAATGGTAATGAAAAGTCACCCTCACATTTTAACATTCTGTGCTACCTATGGTAAGAAACACCAATTTCTCCTTTGTAGTCTTAGTTTGCTTTGCACAAAATTATAACCTCTGTAAATCTGTATTTTATTCATGTCACAGTTTTGTTGTTCTAAATTATTTGTAAAATCTGTTATATAAATGGCTATGTATTTATGTAAGAACACTGAAATCATCAGCTAATAAAAAACTATAAGAAACCTGAACATTTCACAGAAATGCAAACATGGTAAGCAGTAAACTTGTGAGTTCTACAGATCCTCAGAGAATTTCCAGTACTTAACTGAAAACTGCTCAGCAAACAGGAAGCAACGTCCCATCTCTTACTAAAATAATTATACAGGGGGAATCATCGTCAAAAGAACATGAGACTTTCTTGTAGAATTAATGGATATAAATAATGTATTTATTAGTATGCTTATGTAGGAAACTGCATGAATGTTTCTAACAATTAGACAAATTAGGTCCTGGAACAACATCGTAGTCAGAATAGTAGGGGCAGAATCTTTCCTGGCTATTCTGTAAAATTTCTTTGCTTTGTGAATGGGACTGACTTGCAAAATGTATCAGGAGACAGAACTTAATGCCCCTACATGGGAATATTTTGTGGGCAGGGCATAATAAATGTGCAAATGCATTATAATTAATTAGGATTTCTTAAATACTTAGACTTGCTTATGTGAAAAACAGGAAAAAACAGAATGCTGCAGTAGTTGTCATGCAACATTTCTTGCCATGGCTGTACACAATATCAGAAGAAACTGATGAAATCTCCTTAAGGGTACTGAAATAAGTACTGGGGAGCACTCCCCATGTAGTGGACTGCTGGATGTACCTGAAACTCAGTAAACAGCTATTGCTCATTTTACTTTCATTAATTCATTTTTCAGGGAAGCACTGAGGGGAAGCCAGTGAAAGCCTATAGTGCAGGTGAAAAAAAAACCCAAGTGTTTTGAAGGCTCAGTAGTTTTGCTTCAGGATATTATTCTATTTTAATATGCATTAGTTTACCATAAAGTTCTTAAAGTTTCTTAACTTGCAAGGTTGATCATGAAAGAGGACTCAAGGGACATTCACAGGATAAAATGGGCTCAAGTGTGCATGTTCCAAATGCTAGGTCTTATTCTTTTACTTGCATTAGATTTAAATTAATGTGATTGTGCTGACTTTGTTGGCACTGCCTGTGATCTCCATCAGTGTGACTATTAGAAATGGACTAAATGTGCAGTTTCATCTGTAAAATGGAATGTTAATTACTTATCAAACTGTGAAGCCTTTGCTTGTATTTTTCACCAAGTATTTCTCACAGCTCCTGGGAGAAATCTGAAGTGCCATAGCTGGACTGTTGTTGCTACTGTAAAAATAACTTGATTCCAGATCACTGTTCACTAGTAGACAAAAAATTCTAGAAAGAACATTATTTAAATGATCCCTTAATGTTAATACAACCAATCTGTAATGGACTGGTTTCTAGGACTGAATTCTCATCAGGAATTTTATTCATTGGCTTAAGCAACTGATTAAGCTCGTAAAGAAAAAGTGCAACTTGTTGGGCTGGATTCATGATGTGTAACAGGCTTTAATCCCAGCTTCCTCACATCTGCTTTATGCAAGTGTTGCTATGGAGGTTAATGGATTAAAAAATAAAAATATAAGAACTGTGAAGGCTACAGACTTTTGTCTCAATGGATTGCTTGTCACAGGTGTATGAAGCCATGTTAATTCTTTAGTCAAGTTTATGGAATTTACTGAATTTCATGAGAATAGTGTTGGATATAGTTCAAACAGGAATGAAAAACATGTATTTTCATTGTGTGAAAAGGAAGATTCTATTCCTTTCTCTGGTGTATTTTTTAAAGAAATATTAGACAAGGAAAATATTATCTATGCTGTGTATGTCTAACTCTGCTCCCATTTGAGTCAATAGTAAATCTGTTACTGAGCTTAATGAGGGTATCTTGGGGCAAAACAATGTCTGAAAAGAGAATTATATTAGGCATTTTAATAAGAAACTGTAACAACACGTGAAAACAAAGCAATTATTTTGGTAGCCACAAATGGAAAATACTGTTTTTATGTGCAGGAATAATAGGTTTTATCCCACTTAGTATATAAATTAGGTATCTAATGAAGAGTAATCATCTGGAGCTTTCTTCTGTGCTATAAAGGTGAATACCCTGAGTGGGCTGAGGCTAATTACCTTCTCTTCACCCCAGGAAAATTCCCTTTCAAAAGTGTTAACACTCTTTTGTTTTATCTGCAATCCTAATTTTTAATTATGAACAATTTATTTGTAGTCAATGAAGTCAGGATGTTAAAGATCTGCAATAATACATAGAATCGAATCGGTATTGGTAAACAATTAGTACTGTAGATTGGGGGATAATATTTTACAAATAGTATGAATTGCAATTATTTTCTTTCAAAGACATTAATTTCTTTACAAATAAATATTATCATTATTTAATTATCAGTCTAAACAAAAATAATCAAGGTGTCTGAGAGCATAAGGAAATGAGTAATAGAAGATGTTTTTTGTCCTGATCCTGTTCAGAGATGGCACGGTCTACTGTGATAAGCACACTAAAATATGCTGAAAGGAAAAAGCTGATAATCATAAGAAATTGTTTAGGAATAAACAAATGTATATACATGGTTGACTATAGTAGCTTACAGTAAAAACAGGAATTTGTGATATGTGATACGTTAAGCTGAACACTGATGCAAAGCAGAAGTAGGGAAAGCCTCATTCACTCTTTCTGGGAAGTTAAGAGGCTCTGAATGACCTGAAGCATTGGAGCTTCTTTCCAATTCCAGCATTTCTGCCTGGAAGCCTGTAAGAAATAATTTTTAGAAAATGCCACCACCAGACTTTGAAAAAGTAGTTTAATTGTATAGAATCACATTTGGGATGAAGTGGTTGATAGTGACTCTTATACTAGATGGGACCCCTGTCTTGGGTTAGTGCAGAGGTGTTTTGGAAGCAGAGGAAGCTGCTGGAAGCTATCTCTTGTCTAATTTCAGGTCCCTCCTCGGCCCAAGGCCAAGCAGATACGGGAATCTGGATGCACGTCTGCAAGTAGCATATTCAAGAAAGGGAAAATGAAACTGCAAAAAAAAAGAACAAAACCTCAAAACAAAACCAACCTATCTGCAGCTGAGAGGAGGAGGTGAGAACAATGCCAAAGTAAAAACACTGTTAGTTCCTCTAACACCTCCCACTGTTAGAGGAAGGAGCACTGAAGAAGCAGAATGGTGTTAGCCCCTGGAGGAATCATGGTGGGCAGGCATGGAGCTGTTGCTTGGGAGTGTCACAGGTGTGCAGATGTGGATCCTGTTGTAGGACCCCGTGTCAGAGGAGGTGACTGTTCCCGCAGCAGCCGTGACTCTGTGGGCAGCCCGGGCTGGAGCAGTTCCTGAGGGACTGCACCTCACGGGAGGCACTCATGTCCCAGGGGTTCCTGAAGGACTCTCCCGGGAGAGGGACCCCACGCTGGAGCAGGGGAAGAATGTGAGGAGTCCTCCCCTGAGGAGGAAGGAGCGGCAGAAACACCGTGTGGGGAACTGACCCTGAACCCCCATTCCCCTGTGCCCTGAGGGGAGGCACCAGGGAAGCGATGTGGGTCTGGGAAGAAGTGTGTGGGGACGAAGGTGCTAAGATCTCACCATGTTTTCTCTTTCTCTTGGTAAATTACATTAGGTTGTCTTTTCTTTCCCAAAGTTGAACCTGTCTGTTTTTTGCCTGTTAACTGCAACTGGGGAATGCAAACCTTCCTGTCCTTGTCTGTATTAAGGATCCTTTAGGTGGATTTTCTCCTCCCTGTTCCACAGTGGGGGCAGGGAGTGAGTGAGCCAGAGGTTTGGTTTGTACCAGCTGTGCCTAAACTGTGGCATCCTTTTTGATTAGTTTTTTTTTCTAACATTTTAAAAATTAATGTAGTACTAATTTCACCTTGTACATATTTGTCCTATACAACCTATATAGAAAGTTCAGTATTTTTCCAATGCTTTTGAAGTAATATGCCTTAGCATTAGGCAAAGCCAATTTGTATTGAAATCTGTTTTTAAAACTCTAAATCAAAGCAAAATGAAATTAAAGCATGTCAGTATTTTCTGGAAAATTTAAATGTCTGCTTATGAGCTTTATTATTGAATACCATGATACCAGGCCAAAGTTGTACTTCTGACTTAGAAGTTTATTAAGCTAGTTTGACATTGTGCCTGGTTTTTTTTGGAGCTTGTGACCAATGTTTTCAAATAGGCATATATATTATTAGAAAGATTACCTATATTTAAGGAGTTAAATCAACATGTTGAATACATCCACTTTCTCTATTTTCATAGGCAATTGCTGCTGCTTCAAAACACAGGCAAATTGTAACACGTTCTTAATGTACAGGTTACTGCAAGCTCTTGGGCACACTTCAAATGTTGTTGTGTTTTACTTTTATTTTGTATATATGCCTTTCAATCCAGCTGTTATGTAATTGGAGAAACAGCCACCATAAATAGTATTTCTTTGTAGAATTATTATTACATTTAAGAATACCTTGAAGGAAAAAAGCATCATCATCATCTTTTCCATTGATGCCTACTGCAGTTCTTTTAAGTTTATTTTTATCAGCAGAAAAATACCAGTTTTACCACCACAGACATAGATTACTGAACATTCAAAAAGAAGTCTCACACAGTGAGATTCTTCCAGTTTATTCCTTCAACTTATTTTTAGCATTTGATTTTAAAATAGCAGGAGAAACGTACCATGTCTGACTCCTAGTCAAATCCTCTTCTGACTGAAGGCAATGAACTCTGTTGTATTTTGCCCATAGTTTGGGCAGAATTTCTTTCTCCTTTTTCAGCACAATGTCAATCTATAGTGAATCAAGACCTAGTGTTTATCCTATCTGTGCATAAACTAACTCTCCAATAAGGTCAATAGAACTGTTATTAATAATCAATTAAAACAATAAGGTGTATGACACAAAATTATCAGAGCTTTAAGCTCATTTAGGTGCCTGGTGCAGTTAAAAAGCATCAAAATGAACTTTTAAAAAACCCTCTTTAAATCAAGGGATTTATATGCATATGTAAATCCTTTCTGTACCTTGTTTTCATCTGCCATTTACAACCACCCTCAAAAAGACCATTAACCTGTCAGAGGTAAAAAAGTAGACAGATGTAAAAATACAAAATGACTCTCAAGTGAGGCAGTGATTACCTTGGAACATATCAGTATTCCACCCTTATGCCTATGCCTTACATATTTACTTGAATTTTTTTTATCGAATATCTGTTCTGGTGCTTCATGATTTGCTATTCCGTATTCACTGTTATCTCATTTCAACCATTTTAATCATCCAGTTGGAACACTAGAAACATAATTAAGTTGGCCAAACATTACAGAAATAACTAAGTAGTATGGTACTGAGGTGAAACTTTTATAAGCATCCCCAGGACTGAAATTTGTTGACATAAAATATTCAGTAAATACTGTCAGGTAATAATGTTTGAATAAAATCACGGTCAGTTCCTGGAGAATTTGTGATAAGAGAGGGGACTAAACTCACAGGAATATGATCCACAATGAATAATTCATTTGAAGCAGAACTAACTTCCAAAACTTTGGTTAATACTTCACAAATTTCACATCCTAGCATTTCTTTATCAAGAATTAATATATTTAAATTAGTTTTTATAGAAATCTAAGGACTTCTCAGTTACACAAACTGAAAAGAAAAAGGTCTTTCACACAGCTGTTTTTTTTCTTTGAAGTTGGCTCAGTGCTTTTGTCACTATGAAAGCATTGTTTAATTGGTCCTACTGAGGTGAAAAATGGTATTTACACATCTGCAGAATGAATCTCTGAATATGTCAAATTCTAGAAATTCTGGAATGTAGAGGTCTTGTTAAACTTAGCTTGATGCCTTTTGATTTTTTCTTTTTTTCCATTTTTCTTGACACTTTGTCTCAGATTTTTTTTTTATGAGAGGAGGTTGTATTTGGCATTAACATTTGATGCTGAAGTTATTATTTTTTTCTGGTCATGAAATATAGGCTTATATCTAAAGATGGAGATGTTTTATGGTCAATATTTAGTATTTAAGTATTTATTTAATATTTAGTATTAAGTATTTAGGGTATTTTCCCACTTTTCAGCTTACACATTACCATGAACAGGTTAGTTTATTTGTATTTTTAATTATTTCATAAGTATATTTATTATTTAATAAACATTTCTTAATCTGCAACAAGATGAGGATTCAGTGCTTTTATATTTCTAATAGTATATATGATATTAGTAACATTTATGTAATCAGAGTTCACTTCATGAAAGCAGGATTTTAGTATAAATTCTTCCATAGCACATTGAAAATAAACTTTTAAATGCATGCTGCATTTGTTTATTTATAATTCATTGTTGAAGTTGTTCCTGTGCCTTTTTTCAATTTACTCAGAGAAAACAGTCACAAAAAGAACACATTTGGTAAGAATTCCAGGCTGTGCAGGAAGCTCTTTGGTGTAGACCTCAGGTTAGATGTTGGCCTTTGACTAGCTTTTTTATAAAAGTATGACTTTGTTTTAAGTATGACACTGTTTTACCGGCAGAAAACGATTGCATTGTTTTCTCTAAGACATATTTTAAAAAACTGGCAATGAAAAAAAAATGGAGAAAATTATGATTTTATTGTATCATGAAACATAAATCAGAGGCATCTTTCTTGAAAAAATGCTGTAATTTATTTAACTGTAAATGTCATAAGGCCTTGTTGTCTATGTGCTGTATAAATGAAAGTGTAGAAATTGTGATTTAACAGCTATTAGGTACAGCTTCTACTGTGTAGTACAAGATTTTATATAGTTGTCAATTATGCATTTGTTATTATGCACCTGTCAAATTCTTCCCAAATCTGGCGGAGTCATGTCGTTTCTTTGGCTTCTTTTCTATAATCACAAAATTGCTTAAGTTTTTGCCACCAGATAGATGACTGCAGTGCTGGCAAAATAGGTAATTATACTCACAGATGCCTCATGTTTCTCTACCATTTGTCAGACACCTAGGACTGCATCTTCACATAAAAAACAGTGTTGGTAACCGTGTTCCTTTTGAAGATACAACAGTAATATTAAGGAACACTGTAACTGTGTATTAGAAGAAAGTAGCATGGACTAGAAAGTAGCATGTTGTTAGTTCAACAAAGATGTGAGACTAGATGGAAGCTTTCCAAGCTTGGAAACAGCAATTTTTGTTGCCCTTTTCAGTGTGATTTTCAGCTAAATTTTGTTGTGTTTTTTTGGAACTGGAGAACACTGACAGCTGGGGAGATGGAACAGCTGAGGAAATACTGATACCAATACCATCCAAATTTTCATAGCAGTGACTTGGGCCTAATACACTGCAGTGTATTATTAAGTCTATTTCTCTTCTATAACCATGAAAAATAGGAAACTGTACAGAAATTCAGTGGCCATAAGTTTGAGGAATAAAGGATAGACCCCAAATAAAACTGATGGTCATTTTCTGATTTGTCCCCAAATGGTAAGTCACTATTATTCAGATAAATCAGTAGAAAGCATGTTGTTATGTATGGGTAAGAAACAATTCTTTTCTTCAGAATGTTTTTTCTCTAGTAATTTCTGCAGTCCCCTCTCCTATGCTTTTCAGGTCTGTGCCTTTAGTTCTGATTTTCTTTTTTTTTTAATTGCATATCAAGAAAATTTGTCACTTCAGTCAAAGGTAGAGCATGTTGTAGAACCAATTTCATTTGAACTCACTAAACATAAAAACTTACTGAACTGTCTATGAGAGGAATTCAAGTTGTTCTGCAAGATAGAGTCTGATTAGAAAGCCAGTGATGGTTCCAGGAAGCTTTCTATTTGCTGCAGTAGGTTTTGGATTAAGAACATTGTATTGGACATTTTAATGAGGAAATAATTTTTTTCTGTCCCTCGTATGTACTAGTAAGTAGTGAAAAACAGAGTTGTATGAGATATTACAATTCATTACTATTTCTATTTGAGTAAATTACTTGTTATGTATTAGTAAGGATTTATTTGAACTTAAGGATTTCCAAGTGATAATTTAGAAGGTGTCAAAGCAATACATGCTTTATAATGTAAATTTTAATTTCTACAGATACATAATAACTAACCATGAAACAATTTTTGTTTTATGAAGCTTAGCTTCTGGAGAAAATAGAGACTAGTGAATGCACCAAAATTATATCTGAACATTGACATGAAAACATGAAGTTTGTGCTGCTTGTAAGTTTGGGAAAAAAGAGACCAGGAGTGATATCTTGGGCTGTTCATAGCATCCAGCACCCTCAGATATGGTGAAGCAAATTCCTTGATCTTCAAGAAAGATAATTACCATTTCTCTATAATCCCCTAAAGGAAGTCTCCTTGTTATAATGCTAGGTCATATACCAGTTTGTTCCTTATCTAATGCAACTGGTTAGTTATTAAAATGCTGCACTTTTTTCCAGCTGTGCCTTCCTGGGTAAACAAATTGCTAAGTTCAATTGGCTCTCATTTGCACTTCATTGCTTGGCAGCAAACTGTACAAATGAGCTGCCTCGGGGTATTTATAATCTCCAAGGGAAGAAGAAACAAATGTATGCCTAATTTGTCCAATTTTTAAATATTATTTTTTTACAAAACATTGCACTTCGTTTTGAGTGCAAAACAGTTTTCTCTTTTTTTCCATTTTTTTTTCTTTTTTTTTTTTTTTTCTTTTTTTTTTTCAATTTAGCTAGTATCAAAGTTACAAAATTACCTGGCTTTTTTACTCAGGATGATAGAAAGAGTCCTGAACAGTCCCAAGAGTACTGTTTCAGGTGTTTTTCTGTTAGAGCGCAAATTTTCTTCTGAGAAGTGCAAGGTAGTTAGTTACAAGGTCAAAACAAGGATGAGAAGTACTTGGTTTTACTTGCATACAATATTTCACTTAGGAATGGCTCAAACCAAATGAAAAACTGATAAAAACCTTCTACTTAAGCATGAGCTAATCAAGTTTATAGTTTCATGTTAGGGGGCACGAGTGTATCAGCACATCGGTACCAATGCCTTCCTATAGGATTTTATATTGTGGGCACTCTCCATGACATTTCTGCTGCAAAAAATACTAATCTGTTACAAGATTTTCAGTTCACTTTCTTTACCTGTCAAGTCAGGGGAGTTAATTACTAAGTAATAGAAGCTGGCAGTCTCTCTCACCTCAGCCAGGTGTCTTAAGGAGAGCACAAGCTACTTCCTGCCTGTCCTACCTTTGATTTGCTTTACTCTTTTGAGAAGGCACTCCTTGCTTTGAGGTGATTCATAAGAGTTTTAATCAAAAGTTGTTTTGTGGCAAGTGGTAGAGATTAATCCTATCAAGCTAAATGTATGTATCAGCCCAGTTTAAAAAACTATCAATATCAAAAGATAGAAGAAAAATGTGAGTATTAACAAGAGAGAAACACTGTGCTTTTATCATTGTTGGTTTCATTGAATCACTGAGTGGAATACATGGGTTCTCCAGTTTAATTATGCACGAGATAGAAAGGCCATCTTTGTGGCCTATGAAAGAGGGCAGGGAATAGCAGACTAAAGAGATTGCTGTAGGGTTGAGAAAGGAACAGACAATAGTGGTTACAGGAATTGGTAACAGGAGAGTGGAAAGAGTGCTTAAGTATTCCAAGACTGCAGTTGGCACATTGGGGGAAAAGTAGAAACAATAACTTGTTAATATTTTATTTAAAATATTTAGGAAAGTCATGTGTTTTAAAATCTTTCCAGTTGAATGCTGTGAAGTGAGAATATGATGAACCAGAGGAATAAGAGAAAGAGTATATCTAAATGACATGGCCAAGGTTTCCCATTGTGTTTGACCTAGACTGGCCACTTTAAACAGTATAAAATAAATGGATACTTGCTGTAGTTTACTTTTCCTTACAATACAAAATTTTTCTGCAAGATGTATTCAAATGATCCCACAGTACAGTGGAGGGGAAGAGCAGAGAGAGTCTTGTATCATGCAGAATGTTACTGTGATATGTATTTTTTCTGAAGTTAATAGTTCAGAAGCCTGTGCAGAAAATTGTTGCCATTTGTTAGTGATAATAGGCAAAGTAAATTGTTCAAGTGCTCTGTACCTTGTCATTTGTCTGCATTCTGGGTCATAGCTTAATATTTAAGAATGAGCAGTAGACATATGTGCTAGAAACAAGAGCTGTGCACTTCCCTCCCCCCTCCTCCCCCCCCCCCCCCCCCCGCCTTCTGCTTGTTTCCTCTGTTTTAGAGCAAGCTGTCATAATAATGGCATGGTACATGCTCAGCCTTATGTTAACAACTTTTCAGAGATGATATATTATTCCCTTTGGGTAGCCTGCGTGCCAGCATTTGGCATATGCACAAAGAGAAGAACTGAGAAAGGGAGAGTGGATATTTCTGTAATCAGCAAGTATCTGGGAAAGTACAAGACAGTAGACTATTTCATATAGCTTAGTGAGAGCCTGATATTTTTCCATTATATTCCTTAAAATGACAGACAACTGATTAGATCTCAAATCTTTTTTTCATATATTAAAAAAAAACCAACAAAAAACCCCCCAACCCAACAAACAACTAAAATCAAACCAAACCAAACCAAAATGAAATGC
This sequence comes from Phaethornis superciliosus, assembly GCA_023637945.1. Lineage (NCBI taxonomy): Eukaryota > Metazoa > Chordata > Aves > Apodiformes > Trochilidae > Phaethornis > Phaethornis superciliosus. Next base: position 10,971,528 of record JAJQWJ010000009.1, on the reverse strand, counting down.
AAAATCCATCTGAAACTATACCCTATCTGCTTTGTTTAGCGAGTGTTTTATCACAATGGAGGTCAGCTGAAGTTTAGAAAAGACCTCCGCAGAACAAAGACTGATACCCTGAGGATGTTATCTGAGTTCTTGATACAGAAAGGCAAGGTTGTCAGAACTGCACTGCAGTACATGTGAGAGTTGTGCTGGCATACAGAGCAGTCTGCAGAAGAGTGCTCTGAGCCAGCCCCTCTGAAAGCTGTAGATACTGGTGAGCTCACATGCACAGTACCCTAGCAAGGTAATTCAGTAATTTTTTTTTTTTTTTTCATTTACAGTTAGGGGATCTGAAGTACATAAGTCAGCTTGAATTTGATGTTTCTCTTTCTGGGTGAAATATGACTTTCATGCAATAATCTGCTCTTTGTACCATAGTCATCATCATGCCCTGTTTAGAGTTATTTTTAAATTGTGTCATTGGAGACATGATTCATAACAGTTTTCATTATAAATATCTTCTTTGGACTTGGAGGATAGCCTCTGCATCTCTGACATGAATGTGGAAACAATTTGTTCCATTTACTCTAGGAATGCCCAACCCTCCAGTTCCTCTTAGCCAAAGTTTTCAGTTTCCAGGTGCACTAGTCAAAGTTCTATTAGCTTGCTACTGTCCAAAATACTTGAGCTTTTTTCACATAAGTGTCTGCATAATAAGAAAAAAACTTCAGATTTGTTGTATCAAGTATTCTTCTGATACAGACTCTTGGTAGTATATGAGCACCAATGACCTTGCTTATAGTTAGTAAAGTTTAAAGTTTAAATTAAAGTTTAAAGGTTTAAAGTAAAATATTTTCTCTTTTCTTGTGTTTAGCTCACTCCATTATTAAGAACTTTCTGTACCAACCAACATTTAGAGACATAAATATACTTTTTTTCTTCTGTCTTTAACATTTCCAGAACAGTGACTCTTGAAATAATAGGTATTAAAAGAAAAGTATTTTGTTTATCAGAAGGTTTTAACAGCTTATTCTCACAAAAAGCTGTATGTAACAAGCTTTACGTATTACTCTGTGTTACGTGCTACACTGAGATTTGAACTGCCATGGTTTTACTGTTTCAGTCTTTATTTGCACTGGAATTAGTGAGAATCAGGTTTATTGATTTTCAAGATGAAATGTAACTGAGTACAAAAATAACTTCAAAAGTTCACAGAAGCAGACTGTAGTCTAGAGTTACAAATGTAGTAAAAGCAGTGTTCCAATAGAGTTTTAGAATGCCAGACTGTCTTTTCAGTTATATTGTAGGAAAAATTTCCTACATTTCCATTGTAGGAAAAGGCAGTAATGCATATGTGAAGGTAGTGTAACTGTAGTTGCTATGGGAACCTGCCTCAGGTTAGGAAGTTCTCTGAGCTGTGTGGATTAAAATTTCTGTCTCAACATCACATTATTACAATATTCTGAATAACATCTCAGATTTTTTTCCCTTAAAATGTTAAGACTGCAGTAGACATCACTGAACATAAAATGGTCTCCTGTGATGTGATTTTTATTGCCATATGAATTGCCAGTTAATCCATTTAAAAACAAAAGGTTCCTGTTGCAAGATGAACCTTTCTTGGGGTATGACTCTCTGAAGTCAGACTGGTGCTCTGGCAGAAGCTGATGCCTTCAGGGTCAGTCAGTCTGGGTCAGTGCTGGTGCTCCCAACACAACCAACCTCTCCTCTGTCCTGCTCTGCCAGTGAGCTGAGCTTGTGCTGGAGGCCAGGCCTTTTATTGGCCTCCTGATCCTGCCCCTGTGCAGTTGGGCCCAGCCCTAACCAGGCACAGGTGGGCTGAATGCAGGCTCACACCCACTGCCTGGTGATCAGCAGCACCTGGGTGTTGCCTCATTTCACTACAGGTTCCACTGAGCCTATGAATGCTTTTTTTTTTTTTTTAATTTTATTTTTTATGATTTCAGACAAAATGGACTATTTTCCACAAATAAAATCAAATGAGAAATATATTTCAAAACAATTCAGAGAAAATTTTTCCAAGTGCTGATTCCTGAAAGCAATGACACATTTTTAAAAGCTTTTGATTTCTGAAATTTTAATTAACATTTCAAGTTCAGATTCTTAAAGAAGATTCTTAAATTCTATTTTATTTTCTGCTTATCCCCAGCTTGGGCCAGTTTTTCCAAACGAGACCTGATACTTTCATGGTTACTTCACAATGGTTATCATATGAAAGATGAAATGTCAGCACACAGGATTTCCCATCACTGCCTGTTTTTGCAGGCAGTTTTTTAAAACAAGCCTGTTTGAAGATTCTCTTGTGATTTCTGCTCTTTCCCTCAAAGGTAGTCCTTAGAGGTTTGTGTTGAAACATGGTCAGGTGTGAGTCCGTTTAGTGGTGAAAACATGATGTGCATAGAAATACATCTGCTGGGTGAGAACTCATCCAAGAATTATAAATGTCATTAGTTTCAGTTCCACTCTACATTAGTAAGAGGTGGCAGCTGGTGCTGTCATATTCTGTATTACTCCCATATCAGGTGATCTTCATAAAAGCTTTCCTAATTAATTATTTTAGAGACAAGTCATGTGTATACAGTCCTTTAAAGGTAATTGTGTGAATGCTTTCTCTGTTACTGTGCATCATGGGAAGCCATGCATAGCAAATAGGACAATGTAGATAAAAATGAGCAAGTAGCGGTTAAGCATCTTGTGTTCTCTGCTTGCCACTCTGGATTGTCTTCTCCAAGGCTACCACATTATTTCTTCACAATTATTGAAAAAGAAGTTAAAAATACCAGGAAATAACCACCAGGAGATGAAGGTGGAGAAATAAAAGTCAAACAGGGTGTAGAAGAAAATGTGATGCTGGGGAGTGGAAAGAGTGCAAGAGCACGTGTTTCATGCTGTGTACCAGCAGTCCACTGAATTTAGCTAATGCCACTGTTCTGAAGGCAAAGACAACTACTAGGCTTGTCCCCTCCCCTTCTAGTGAAAAATATGTGGTAAATATGGACAGTAGTCTATATTTTGCCACTGAGTGTAGTTTGAAAATAAGCAGCAAGGGCTATGTGACATCTTGTGATTATAAATTCAGCAGACTGTCAAAACATTGTCAATAACTTCTGTCCTTTGACAGCTTTGAAGGATTTAATTTGCCAGCAGGAAATGCGTATAGACGGTGATATTCAGTAGTAGCAGCTGCAACATAGCCTTTCCTCCAGGATGAACCTGGAAGCGTAGACTGCAGTCTTGTCAAAAGATAACCTAAGCCTCTGCAAAGGATTAGTAAGATAAATTTTTACTTCTGGTGTTGTTCTGAAACACTGAAGAAGCAGTCCAAACCTGTGTAACAAAATGTATGTGACAATCGCTGAACAGGTGCTTTTCCACCCAGGAATATTTTTAAAATATTTCTCCTCACTTATTACAGTCTCTCTTCCTGAATCTGAAATGAACTATGGACCCCTGAATCTTAGCCACAAATGCTAAGCAGGGATTTTATAAAAAAATCTGTGCAGCTGAGACTGAGGTGCAGTGTTTCATTTTCTCACTGATCTGGCATCTTTTAAACAACCTGGGTTCCACAGATCAGTATAGGAAAATACTCATCATGCAGCCTTCAAGCAAGCCGTTTCAAAAACTAAATATAATACTAAATATATTAAAAACAAGATTATAAAAGTTATTCTTATTAGGCAGCTAAGGTTTTGCCTACTGATAAAATAAATCCCTGTGCAGAAAAAAAGCAGCAGGTTAGCTGTCTGCTCTATTTTTCATTTTCAGACTAACTGTATTGCAGCAGCCTCTGGCAGGCCTAATTTCCCTGACTTTTGCAGTCAAAGTGGAATTTAGAGAGGCTTTGAAGCTGCTTTAATTTACATCAGAGAATAATTATGTTCAGTGTGTCCCTGAAAGGCTTTTTGTTAGTGGGTCAAAATAATCCATTTTTTCTGTCCTTGGGGAAAACCATTTTAAAAATACTGTAATTTGAATCCTTTTGGCTTGGTCAAAATGAATCTGCCCCAGAAACTTAAATTCCTTACAAAAATAAAATACGAAGTTACAGTCTTTGACTTCCATTCTTCAAAACAAAATACTGCGAAGTTTCTGCAGGAATGCTGTATTTTGAAGGGCAGCAGGGAAACCAATATATTATCATGGTCAGTCTTACTCGTACCAACCCAGTTTTTGGTTTTACAGTTGTGATTCTGTGTTTGTGTTTTTATAAGCATCAGAGTGGGAATGAAAGTATAGCCTGGATTGGTCAAATTGTGTTATGTGATTACAAGCTTCAGAGAAGGGATGAAACTGTTCCCTAAACTATTTTACTTTGTTATGCAAATGACAGATCTTTTATATTTTCTGGTTTTGTTTGTATCCTCAAGACTTTTTTATTTTCAGTACACTTGAATAAGAGAGGATTTAGCAATAGGGGAGGACTGGCTGAGTCAATATTATAGTCTTATTAATTTTGGAAGGACTATATGATATAGAATGTGGATTACTGTGTGATTCTTTGTTCCAGCAAGAGAAGAGGTAAAAGGGGAAAAACCCATCAGACGGGATATATTGTTTTTAAAATATTGTTGGCACAAATATTTTGCAGAATTTCATACTGAGTGGTTCCCATGTCTGCCAGGACCACACTTTCTGTAGCAGGTTTTGAAATTTTCTGTTCTCTATACCTTTATGAGGGTGCTCAATGTCACCTTAGAAACTATAGTTATTTGCATGTTTCTGCTGATGTTGTGTGAAAGCATTTTGTTATCTTCTTTAATTTGCTTGAAAACAAGTATTTTTATCAACATTAGAGTGCTGTTCTTCATGTCAAGTTACACCTGCTTTTCCATCTCTTTCCATGCCTTCAGTATTCATGGACAATTAGCTATTCAGCAAGCAATTGCAGTCTTGAGTATATTCTGGGTTTCCAATGAAAACTGGGCCATTGAACATAACGAAGCCAATATTTCAGAGTTATCTTTTAAATACTAAGGGACAGAGTGTAGTCTCTTTGCTCACTCTTGGTTTGTCCCTTTATCCAGAGACACATATATCACGCAACAGTATAGTTGCTCAAATTATGACTAGAGAAATTGCTGATTCTCTTTAACTTCATTCCTTTCACTTGTGTAGGGCATCCAGAGAAAGAAAAAGTAAAGAACCTGCAAAATGTTGAATGTTTTAAGAGGGTGAGACATACTCTCATTTTCCCTTGTCTGGAATAAGACTTAGGATAACCAGAGCCTCCAAGGAAGCACTCTGTACAGGTGTAGGGGAAATGGTGCAAGGAATAGTCATAGCATGTTATGTCAAGAACTGAATCCATTTTTCTCTGACATACACAAAGCACAACAAATCATCTTTGGCAATGTTTTTATACTATTTAATAAGTAGAGGTCACTAGCATTATTTGCTTATCTATATGAGTTTTGGTATAAAGGACAGTAAATGAAGAATTTTGGGGGCAAACTGTAGAGGGTTTAAAATCATATTTTAGTGTCATATAGCTAAATTCCTTTGAGAAGTGTTAAAAAAAGTCAAATTTCACTGAAGTTAATGGTCAGTATATGGAGAACACAAAGAATCTGGTTCTTTACACTTGTATCTCTAGCTGTTATGCTGGGAGCAATCTACAAGACCAAAGAGGCCTTGCCAGTGTTTTAAAATTTATTATTTCCTTTAGCATCTGTGTAGATACAGTATTGTATTCTTAGCTCGGTGTAGAATTAGGAGTTTCTCATCCTATTTATTTTCAGTTTCTTATCTGAGATCTGCCTTTGTAAAATCACATTGCAGCCTACTACTTCACTTCCATCTTTTGTTCAGTAAGGTGAACTTAAATATACTCTGTAGATTGCAATGGAAATCTTTTATTTCCTCATACTTTCCTCCTTTTAGCTTCAACTTTATTAAAATAGAGAGGAAGTAGGCTATATCATCATGTACTCTCACTACATATCTGCCAATTCTTATCCTGCCTGCAAGGGAATGTGTAAGAAGGAGCACGGCTGACAGCCCTGAGACATCTCATCCTGGATCCAGCTTCTGTCATCCGCCTCCTTCCAGCCAGTCTGCACACAGGTCTGGTACAGGCCTTTTGCTCTGCTCTCAGGTCTCCTCACTGCAAAGATGAAGCACTGTTATCTTGTAAATATCTTTGTTACAGAGAACTGAAATTATCCATGGAGGTAATTAAGCAGAATGTAGTGCCAGTATAGTACTAATTCACAAAAGGTTTTCCCAAGAGGACAAACACAGCACTAACATCTCAGAATTATTCATGTTGCTTCTGCAGTTCTGAAGTTCTAACAGTGACTTTTAACCTTTGGGTTCAAAACTGTTAAGGTCTGCAATACCTCCCACCAGGTACTTCAGATTATTTGTGGTATAATTTAATTTATGGTTTATCTAAATGCTATTTTAAAGTTCCATGGTCAGGAAGACAAATTAGGGATGTGTTTTCATGGCCTGAAACAATTGCTTCATAAACATTTCAGGATAAAAAGCAAGAATATTTTCTGGTGTTTTGCTTGACCCTGTGCTTGTGTTATATTCAATATTACTTTCTTCAGCTATCGTATTAAATATATTTTGAGTATTCACCTAATTAGAAATACATGAATCCATGTTCTTGGTAGCAGAATTGACTCTTAACTGAATTCAGACTAAAGCTATCAGATCATGTAGAGATATTCTGAAGCTGTAAAAACAAATCCATTCATGTCAAATGTGTGTTGGACCAAGATGACATAATGTAATTACAGCATCAATGATTTCTAACACACAATAACAAAGTGGCACTTCAGTAAGAAAATAGAATGTAGACTACATGTAAACTGGATAAATTATATCTATCTATAGGAAATATAATATCTTTGAATCAAAAGGATCTCATGTTTAAATAAATTGAATATTTGCCCCCATCTTCAAAATTTATTTATTAAATAGAGGCAAAATACATTGAAAACTTAATGAAATTCTTGGTGTTTTATGATTATTGTGGGGGGGTTTTTTGGGTTTTTTTGGGGTTTTTTTTTGTTTGGGTTTTTTTTTTTTTTTTTTTTTTTTTCCCCCAAATTCAAGAGAATGGTTAGGGGCATTTTAGCAGTATTCACTAGAATTATTTTTCAAAGGGGTGTCTCCTCTAAGTGATAAACTTTCTAACTGTCCTTGCCAAAGTATTGTAACAAGTGTAGTCAGTATACAGTTGACAGTGTAGTGAAATCAGTGACAGAGAAGGTCCAGTAAAGTTCTGTACAATTACATAATTCCAGACAGGGAGAAGCAGTATAAGTTTTACAAAAAGGTGAAGATGGAAATTGCTCTGTTCCCATTTTGCAAAAAAAGAGTGGTGGCAGAAGGAACAAAATCTTCCAGGTAATTTTAAAATCTAACCTTCAACTGCAAGCAATGGGAGGGAAGTGTGAAATTTACTCTTAGAGACTTTTTTACGTATAAGCAGTCAGAAACATGTTAACCTGCAATTTGTTAAGGGGTAGTTCTAAGCAGGAATTAGCAAAATATCCAGAAGTTCTAAGTGAATCACAGCTTAGTTTGGAAGGGATGTTAGAGGTCATCTACTCCAACCTCCCTGCCAATAGGCAGAGATGCCTCTCACTGGACAAAGTTTCTTGAAGCCTCATCCAACCTGGCCTTGGATGCTTCCAGGAAGGGTCAATCCACAACTTCTCTGAGCAATCTATTCCAGAGTCTCACCACCCTCATACTGAAGAACTTCTTCCTAAGATCTAGTCTAAACCTATTCTCCTTCAGTTTAAACCCATTTTCACATGTCCCATCTCTGGACATGAAAACTCCAACCTTTTTGTAGGTTCACTTAAGATATTGGAAGGGAGCTATACGGTCCCCCGGAGTTTTTTCTTCTTCAGGTTGAATAATTAGCTTCTTCTCATAGAAGAGGTGCTCCAGCTCCTGGATCATCTTTGTTGCCCTCCTCTGGGCTCATTCCAACAGATCTATGTCCTTCTTATTGTGGGAACACAAGAAGTGGATGCAGTAATTGAAGTGGAATCTCACAAGAGCAGAGTAGAGGGAATCACGTCCCTTGATCTGCTGGCCACACTCCTCTTGATGCATCCTAAGATATGGCTGGCCTTCTGAGCTTCCTGAGTGTGCTGCCCGTTCATGCTTCTCATCAATCAACACCCCCAAGTCCTTCTCTTCACGACTATTCTCAATCCACTCTGTACGTAGCTTGTAATTGTGCCTGGGGTTGGCCTGACCCATATGCAGGACCTTGCCCTTGGACTTTTTGAACCTTGCACTGGCCCATTTTTCAGGCCTGTCAAAGTCCCTCTGGGTGGCATCTCTTCCCTCAAGTGAATCTTGGAGTCCATCACCACGCAGCTCACCCTTCAGAAGAGGTTGCTGTCTCAGCATTCACCACAACATTGTGGCCTCATGAACTTTAAAGTGGAGTGGATCACTCAATCCAACTTTGTCTTAGTTTTACTGGCATGCATGATTTGCGAGTAGCTACAGCAGATTAAAAACAGAAATAAAATCAATTCAATTTCAATTCAAACTCATACAGTAAAATAAGTATAAAATGGGAACAATAGCTTTGCTAATCAAGGTTCATTATGCGGTCACAAGGTTTCAGCATGTTGCTAATATTTTTCAGTGCTTGATCAGATATTTAGCTGTGAATTATTCTATCCTAAATAACTAATCTTAATATCTAACTACCCTTTGTTATTATTTTTTAGATGCTCTCACTCTAAGGTTTTTCAATAGCAGTACACAGTACAGTTCTTGGCAATTGAATCTAGATTGACTGCCATAATGAAGGATTTTTTTCTCTCCTTATAAATTTAGTAAGACAAGTACTTGAAAACCTTTTGTAACAAAAATCCCATTAGTTTTGAACTGATTGCTCAGGTACAAACTTTCACCCAAATTGGTTTGAAATTGCCTGGTAGTAAGTGTATGCAATTGGGGGCTAAATCGTTAAAGGCTCACAGAGTGTGGTTTGAGCTCTTGTCCAAATAAGGCTGAAAAATAGTGTTTTGTTTTGGTTTTTTCCACACTGCTTTTTTGCCTCTCTCTGTAAAATATTGGTCTTGGTTTAACTTCAAAGTGAAGGCAATTATTCTGTAATGCCATGTATTTTCTAGACAAGCACAGGGTTTGTGAATCATGACTGATTCACTCAATTACTGCTTTCAACAATGTTCTTCCCCAGATATTGTTTTATGGGCAGTTTAGAAAACTGAATAACATTAGGTTTTATGCAAGATGAACTGTAAAGGAAAAAAAAAATACCATCTGCACATGGTTATTGTCAAATCAAATGAAATTTAAAATCAAATTGTCAATTTAACACTTGATGTTCTGATAATTTTTTTTTTTTCTTATTTCTACCGGTTCAAAAATACAGCTGTGGTTCTAATTTTAAAGTAAAATCTATCCCATTGCTTCCACTGACAGAATCCCTTTTGATGCACCACTGGTAAAAAATTATTACCTCTAGTAACAATAATTTCTGCTGTGGAGATATGCACTCAGTAAAATATTTATTACCCTATCTCTTTCTATACATACCTAGCTAGGAAAGAAATTGCATATCAAGCCATATCAGTATTGCATCTCCTCATGGGAAAAAATCCTGACCCTAAAAAAGTTGATGGGATTTTTTTTCTGCTGTCTTTAGTGAACTAGGAACTGTGTTCATGCCTGATATTTTTTCTTTTCCTTTTTATTTAATTTTTATATCACTTCATACACTTCACAATATAAGGGTTTGACCACAGATTAAATACATTCAATTGTCAGAAAAATAGATTAGAGTTGAGGCTGTAGTTTGAGATGCATATCTGTTTAGAATATTTTACCAAACATCTAACTTAAATCTACTTCTGCAATTTAAGTTTTTTTCTTGTCCTTCCCACAATGAACACAGAGTATAGTTTAGTTCAGATTTCTTCACATTTTTTCTTCATATTCCTCATTCTTGTTCTTCCATACTGTGATGACACCTAACTCTTTTAAGCAGAAGTCATATTTTCTACATTTCAGATGATCTGATCATCTTTTCTGGGCTTTGTGCAGTTGTTTCTCATTTTTCTTGAACTGGATGTTGTAGATCAACCTATGCCTATAGCCCATGTAACTTATATCTAGAGTTTGTAAGATTTATTTCATGTATTTATGTCCAACACCTCCACTTTTATGTGACATGTACCAACATGCATAGTAGTTCAATTGATTTTTTTTTTTATTTTGTAGCAGGAAAGATTCAATTTTGGTTTCAGCTGGAGGTCAAGATTAATCCAGTATAACTGTCATTGCTACCCTGTATTTTCATAGTAGATTGAAAACAGCACTTTATACTCACACCTACTGCACTCAATTGCCTATTTTTTCTAATTTTTTTTTCCCCAAGGCTTTTCATTCTCTTTCATCAGTAGTTTCACTAGAAGAAAGCCTTACGATTACCAATAGTATGGCAACCTTTTTTAGATCTGCAGTGCTATCAATAGTAAAACAACAGCAATAGTAAAAAATTTAACAAATCTGTAGGCTTTTTTTACCTAGCTTTCTGTAGGCAAATAAATATTGGCTTGGCATTGAGAGAATAACATTTATTCCCATTGAACTTTTCTTTTTAACTGCACAGAAAATATGCCAAACAAATGGAGGTCTTCAAAACAGAGAACAAAAGAAAGCTTTCTTTAATTTTGAAATCTTATACTGGTATGTTTGCAGTTTGCAAATTTATGAAGGGTAAATGACACACAGCTTTACTTGTCCAGATCATTGATAAAGATGTTAAACAGGAGTGGTCCCAGTACTGAGACCTGGGGAACACCACTTGTGTCTGGCCACCAACTTGATTTAACTTCATTGACCTTCTGGGCCCAGCCATTCAATCAGCTTTTATCACAGCAAATCAAATGCACATCCAAGTCATGAGCAGCCACTGTCTCTAGGACAAGGTTGTGGGAAATTTTGTCAAATGGCTTACTAAAGTCAGGATAGACAACATCCACAGTTTTGGCTTCTTAAAGTTTGGTCCCTGTGTGATGAGCAAAGAATACGAACAATGAAATGTATGATGACTCCATATGTGGTCAGTGAGCAGATTTAAGAAGCATAATAATTTCATGGGCAATACAGTGGAGGTGAGTTGTTTCTGAAATGCCTTGTTAAACTGCCCTTTAACTTAAGGCAGCATATTTGGAGGTCTGGGACAATTCTTGTTATTCTTGGATCTACCATTTCATTTGGCTATGCTATCTGAGAGGAAACGAATAAATACTGACTAAGATGAGTATTTTGTGATCTGTCAGGCACACAGGAAACACTGTTGCTAAAATAATTAATGTTAGTATATATGCATATTTGTGGCAAAAATGGGAGAAACTGAGAAAGCTCAAACTTAGAGGTTTCTGCTCTTTGCTGACTGTGGCTGCAGATGTCTCTCCCACTCTCACCCTTTAGAAATGTTTTTACGTTCTTAATGCTAATGGACTTTTTTTCCCATGGAAAAGCTAATAAACTGTTTAAGTTGATGACACCATCAGGCTGTTTTATTTCTGTGTTATTCTTTATATGTTATTCTTATAAAATAACTTAACACTTTCCTCAGGTGTCTTTGTTCTCTCTGTTAAATTGTTGTTTGTTAGATATTCGTGAAGGGTTGTAAGCTCCTGTGGCCTAGTTAAATTGACTGAACTGGAATCCTTGGTAGTTATCCCTCACAGACTGAACTGTTGGGTATCTGGTGAACCAGCTGAATACTAGAATGTGATCTTTTAATCTACAGAGGAATAATATTGAAAAGATTATTATAGAAATGTGGATGTTTTTCTCTTATGGGAGTAGTATTTTTATGGGGCTAGGATTTCTATTTTGGAAGCATATATTTAGAAATCTTTCTTTTGTGTGTTGGTGTTTTTTTGTTTGTTTGTTTGTTCCATGGGCTATCACAAAAAATTAGATGTAACGCTGGATGCAGTTTCCAGAAGTCAGATTTGAAAATTTCAACAGCTGAAAGCTTTGTTTGATGTCCTGTTTGAGGTTTAGCTCCTGATGAAGTGCAATTTATTCTTTAACCAGTAAGGAAGTCAATACTTCCTAGACAACCATTAAGATAAATATGTTCAGTCATGGGAAGACAGCCAGAGAACATTCAAACTACTTCCAGAATTGTTACCGTGTTTCTTCTCAGCATCTTTCAAAAGTGAATATTTACATATGGTGCTTTTTCGCTACAAAAACTTGTACATCTGCTGTAAGAGTATTAATGGTTTTGCTTGCTCTTATATTTGAACAATTAGAAGAGGATGATTATGCATATGTATGTGCACCAAGAGAGGTGCTTTTCCTGAGGCACCATTGCAGTGCTTTCAATGTAGCTGTTTATTATGTATATAATTCCTTTGCAGAATAACAACGTGTCCTGGTTTGGGCCAGGATAAAGGTAATTTTCTGTCTTGTACTTTTGCTTCCAGATAAGTCTTTGTAAGTGATGAAATGACTTTCACTTGATGAAATTAACAGTAGTCAGTGTCTGCTTCTGGGACTGATAACGTTTGATGTTTATAGTTACTGCCAGAGACTGGTGTGCAGAACCAAGGACACTGCTCAGTTCTGAGGAACATTTTGCTCTCTGGAAGGAGAAAAGGAGTAAAGAGGTCACACCTGCAACCCTCCCTTGGGGAGGAACAGACAAGATAAATGACCAAAATTGATCAAACAAAATATTCCATCCCATACACATCACACTCAGTGTAAATCTGAGAGATCATGAGAGTCAAATCCCTTCCCTTCCTCCTCTTCTTCACCTGTCGGTGTTTGCTTTGGCATCCTGGGAGGATTCCATCCGTTCCTCTGCCTGTGGTCCTGATCCCTGCCAGCCTGAATCTGTGTGTTCCTGCCTCCAGCTCCCGACTGCTGCTGACTCCAGGATTCCAGCCTGGACTTTCCCAGGGCTGCCCTGCAGCCTCGGTGGTGACGTGAGAGTTACTGGGGGAAGTGGGGGAGGAACGTGGTATCAATTTTCCTGTATATTTGTATATATTTAGTAATTTTTCCTTTTTATCATTACTGTTTCATTAAAGGTGTGCAGTTTAGTTTCCAACCCCTAAGTCTCTCTCTTTTATTCTCTCTCCTTCCTTTACCTGGGAGGGGAGGGGGGTTTAATTGCTGGGCCAGTGTTAAATCGTGACACAATGCCAGCCTAAGAAGTCAGTTCCTTGTTTTTGTATCTGAAAATTATTTAATGAAGACATATGTAACTGTAACTTTTTTATTTATTTGTGGAAAAAAAATTCTAGTGTACAGTGTTTGATTTCCAGAAATACAAGGTTTGCCATCTGAAAAAATCCCTCTGATTCCAGTGCAAAAAAGAGTGAGAGATTTAAGAGCTTTCATATGGAGTGCTTCTCTCCAAGCATCTCTGCTCTTCTGTGTGCTGTAGGGTTTTTTTTTGCCAGTGTATCTAAAACCACTCTCATACTTCTGTAGCTTGATCATACATCTGAGCATAAAGTTCATGGTCTAATTGAAAAAAACATTATTGTCTACTGCTGTTGCATAACAAAAGATATGATTCCCTGGAACTTATGATTTAGCTAAAATGCAAATGCTGCAACAAATATGTGCAGTGCTGTCAGAAATGAAAATGTGGAAGTCCTCAAGGACATGAGGTGATATAACCATGTGGAGAAGGATCCTTTACTAAATATCTGATTTTTGAGTCTGCCACCTGACTTGCTGGTATTATTCTTAATGGCTTTGAATTTTCAAAACACTTCAGATGCCTTTGAAAATAAACAATAGATATCACACAAGACATTCTGTCCAAATAATATCTTTCTCCCTTTTCTTCTAAATGTTGGTGGGGAGGGAACAGAATTGAAACTTTTGCTAAGTTTGTATGAATTGCTTTTCTGCTGTCTTTGAAACCTGAACTGAATTGCTATTGAGCTTCTTAAATACTAAATCACTTTGTTTGGAAAACCTGGATATTAATTTTAATCTATATCTTAACAAGCACATGTTCAAATGAAAAAACACAGATTTGCAATTTAAGTTTGAGATATCATCATTTAGTAAGTGAATTTGAAATACAAGCCTATGAAATGCAACAAGTAAATTACTAGTAAAGATGAGGTCTATTTTCCTTTATCAATTAGGGAATCATAAGATCAGATGTTCAGTTATTTATTTTCTTAGGAAAATTACAGTGTTTTTCTCACAGTCCACTCGGGGAAGTATTTCCATTGACTTATTGTGGGATTTAAATTTAGTAATTCTCATCTCCTTCAAGGAAACTTTTATAAGAGGTATACAGTTAAAACAAAGTTTATCTATTTTCACAGGACTGTTTCTGTAAATGAAAAATGATCTGTGTAGTATATCCCAAAAGTCAGTAAGTGTATTCATGCTTTAGAGCCACAACTATGAAATGCATATATAATTTCAGTTCCCAGAAAACAAGTAGACGTATTTACTTTTAAGCCATGCTTAACGATGTGCTTTCTCACATAGACTTCCAAAATCTTCATGCAGTTTGATGAGACATAACAAAATCTTTCATCATCTACAAAAAATGTCTTTATGTAGAACCAGAGATATGCACAGAGACAGACCTACTCTAGTTACTGTAAATCAGTGTTCTGCTATAGGGAAGTAGGGAGCAGAGTCTTTTAGTCTTTACTGATCTACTGAAATATGAGTGAAAAGATGATACAAAACTGTTTTTTGTCCACTGCCTTAACGGGACAGGAGGAGCAAGAAGCCGTGTTTCTGGGAGAAGACAGGAGAGGCAGCCTCTGGGAGAGGCAGTCCAGGAGATTCCTAGACTGTATAGAGGATAATTTCCTGCTCCTCTTTGTAAATGAGCCTACCAGGTTTGGGGCCCCACTAGACCTTCTGTTCACAAACAGAGAGGGGCTGATGGGAGATGTGGTGATCGGAGGTCATCTGGGGCACAGTGATCATGAAATAATAGAGTTTCCAATACTCAGGGATGCAAGGAGGGCCATCAATAAAACCTCTACATTGGGCTTCCGGAGGGCAGATTTTGGCTGGTTCAGAAGACTGACAGAGTGTACCCTGGGAAACAGCCCCTGAAAACAAAGGGGTCCAGGAGGGATGGGTGTGCTTCAAGAAGCAAGTCTTGAATGCACAGGAGCAGGCTGTCCCAGTGTGCCCAAAAGCAAACTGGAAGGGAAGATGACCGGTCTGGCTGACCACGGAGATATTGAAGGAAATTCAGGTTAAAGAGACTTACAGACTATGCAAAAACGGGCTGGCTACCCACGAAGAGTTTAAGAACATTGGTCATGTTGAAAGAAAATTAGAGAGAGGAAGGCACAGTTTGAACTTAATGTTGCCACTTCTGTTAAGGATAACAAAAAGTCTTTCTACAGACACATCAACATCAAAAGGAGGGGCAAGGAAAACCCCCATTCTTTGTTGGACATGGAGGGAAACATAGTTACCAAAGAGGAGGAAAAGGCATTTAACAGTTTCTTCACCTCAGTTTTCAACAGTAAAAGAGGTTGGAGGTTGTCCTGAGGACAGATGGCTTCTGGAGCTTTTAGAGAGAAATAAGAAGCTGAATAGGCTTCCTGTAATCCTGGAGGGAACAGTCAGTGACCTGCTGAGCCACTTGGATCCTCACAAGTCTATGGGACCAGATGAGATCCACCCCAGGGTGATGAGGGAGGTGGCAAAAGAGCTCACCAGGCTGCTCTCCATCATTTACCCACAGTCCTGGCTCACTGGGGACATCCCAGGTGATTGGAAGTTGGCGAATGTCACGCCAATTCACAAAAAGGGCCAGAAAGAGGACCCAGGAAACTCCAGGCCTGTCAGCCTGACCTCAGTGCCTGGCAGGGTTATGGAACAGATCATCCTGGGGGCAATCACACAGCACCTACAGGATGGACAAGGGATCAGACCCAGCCAGCATGGGTTCAGGAAGGGCAGGTCCTGTCTGACCAACCTGATCTCCTTTTATGATCGGGTGACCCGCCTGGTGGATGAGGGGAAGGCTGTGGATGTGGTCTGCCTGGACTTCAGCAAAGCCTTTGACACCGTCTCCCACAGCATTCTCCTGAAAAAGCTGTCAGCCCACAGCTTGGACAGGGGCACTCTGTGCTGGGTTAGGAACTGGCTGGAGGGCCGGGCCCAGAGAGTGGTGCTGAACGGTGCTGATCCAGTTGGTGGCCGGTCACCAGTGGTGTCCCCCAGGGATCAGTGTTGGGCCCAGTTCTGTTCAATATCTTCATTATTTCGATGAGGGGATTGACTCCACAATTAGCAAATTCACAGACAACATTAAACGCGGGGGGAGTGTGGATCAGCTGGAAGGCAGGAGGGCTCTGCAGAGGGACCTGGACAGACTGGAGAGTTGGGCTGATTCCAACGGGATGAGGTTCAACACGGCCAAGTGCCGGGTCCTGCACTTTGGCCACAACAACCCCATGGGGAGCTCCAGGCTGGGCACAGAGTGGCTGAGAGCAGCCAGGCAGAGAGGGACCTGGGAGTCTGGATTGACAGGAAGCTGAACAGGAGCCAGCAGTGTGCCCAGGTGGCCAAGAAGGCCAATGGCATCCTGGCCTGGATCAGGAACAGCGTGGCCAGCAGGTCCAGGGAAGGGATTCTGCCCCTGTACTCAGCCTTGGTGAGGCCACAGCTCGAGTCCTGTGTCCAGTTCTGGGCCCCTCAGTTCAGGAAGGAGATTGAGGTCCTGGAGCAGGTCCAAAGGAGGGCAACCAGGCTGGTGAAGGGATCCAGCACAAGTCCTGTGAGGAGAGGCTGAGGGAGCTGGGGGTGTTCAGCCTGGAGAAGAGGAGGCTCAGGGGAGACCTCATCGCTCTCTACAACTCCCTGAAAGGAGGCTGGAGCCAGGGGGGGGTTGGTCTCTTCTCCCAGGCAACCATCAGCAAGACAAGAGGGCATGGTCTCAAGTTGTGCCAGGGGAGGTTTAGGTTAAATATTAGAAATAAATTCTTTACAGAGAGGGTGATCAGACATTGGAATGGGCTGCCCAGGGGGGTGGTGGATTCTCCGTCCCTGAAGATATTTAAAAAGAGACTGGATGTGGCACTCAGTGCCATGGTCTGGGAACCACAGTGGTAATGGATTAAGGGTTGGACTTGATGATCTCTGAGGTCCTTTCCAGCCTGGCTGATCTGTGTGTGTGTGTGTGTGTGTGTGACTCAGAGAAGGCTGAGGGTCATGAGGAAGAGAAAGGTAACATTCCTGATGCCTTCAGTTTGTTGTATGAGGTATTGACAACAAAGCACTCATTGTTCCCATGGCAGATACTCATCCTCCTCTTTGCTTTGCAGAAGTAACTTTTAAACAGCCTAAGTCTCTGTTGTGCGCTCTATATCAAAGCACAAAAGAGCAGAAAAGACACTATGCATTTGCAGAAAAACAAATTAGTACTGGCAGTCTTGAGTACAAGAAAATCTGCTTAATTTGAAATGGATTGTGTTAAAGAAAATATCGATTGAATCTGGATTTATTCATTTTTGCTTGACACACAACACTGTCACTAGTAGCTAGATTAAAAGAAATCACGTAAATACTGCTAAACATTTCTTCTTGCAATTTGATCAATACAAAAATTTTCTTTTCTATCACTAGATATTACATAGCTGGATAAGAATAATTTTTCAATCATATTTTCATGGAAGGAAAAGTAGAGAATACTGTTCAAATAGCTATTGCAGATTCATATTTTGTTTTTCCATAAATGAAAAATTATTCTGACTTCTTGACTTTTCAAAATATTTTGCTTGTAGTCTCCTAAAGAAATACAGGTATTTTAAGTGCACAGAGCTACCCTTATAATTCAAAATGAAAAAGAGAGCAAGAAGGAAAAAGAATGCAATCAGTAGGTAGCAGTTTTTTCTGTTTTTTCTTAAAAATACATTATTTTTTTCATGCTGTGAGAGTTTAAATTTATGTGGTTGTACAGTCAATGCAATGTGTATCCTTCATAAATACTGTATGAATGTCAGAATAAAAAATGTCACACGTTTAGGAGGGAAGAACTATAAACATTTATCTGAGCCTAAGTATGGTGAAAAAATCCAAGTTTGCTGTAGTCACAGTCAAAAATACTGTCAATTACTGTTTAACTTTATGTTAAACTTATGTTAACTATATGTTTTCATCCTCCTCGAATGGTTTGAGTTGGAAGGGACCTTAAAGATCATCTTGTTCCAACCCCACTGCATGGGCAGGGACACCTCCCACCAGACCAGGCTGCTCAAAGCCTCACACAACCTGGCCTTGAACACTGCCAGGGAGGGGGCATCCACATCCTCCCTGGGCAACCTGTTCCAGTGAATTTACTTTTGAAGTAAAGTAATTTCATTTAACCAGACATCTTGTAAAGTAAATTAGCTATGTTGATGGAATGCATAAAGTAATCATAGCTGATAATTTTACAGTGCACTGAAGTGAATGAATGGACTTCAGTATTAGTTAACCTTCACTGGCTTTCTCATTTTTATGAATTTGATTGACATTACAGTGCACATTTAATCAATTAATTAATCTTATTAATCCCCATGATCAGTGCTGTTTAAGAGACATAACTTCAGGTTCTCAGGTTTCTATCTGTACAATGATATCTCCTGTATCTATCAGCCATATTTCTCTGCTTCTCTACTACTTGGAAAAGGCTTGAATAAATGTTCAGACATACTTATCCTACATATCCAGCATTTACCTGATACTATAAGATTCTGCACTATTTCCTGGCAGAAACCAGACTAGGTAGAGGGATAGAGGCAATGCTTTATGTCAGAAAAAAATGGTAGGCATTAAATTTTGGTAGCTGTATTTGACTGTAATAGATCTCTGTGGGTATTCTGTTCAGGTCATGATGCTCTATGTCATTGAATCCTATGTTGTGATACGTCTGGCTGTTTGGTAGGTCAAAAAAATAAAGTACTCATAGTGAAAACAGGGTCCCTTCAGTCTAAATCTAATGTGTTTGTTGTCTTATTTTACAACATATTTGATACAGTAATCAGAAGGTATTAATTCCCTGCAGTTTTGCTGTTTAGGGCAACCTAAATCTTTGCTTCATTATGAACTAGGCATGTGTTTGTGGCTAGGAACTATAGCTTACAGTGGACTTGGCAAAAGCAAATTCTGTTCTTTGCTGCATCCTACTCTTCATCTATCCTGTGAGTGAGTACAGGTTTGGCTTGGTAAAGACAGAGAAGTATACCAGGATTAGGCACTCCTCCCTTCAGCCTTTCAGGTAAGCTATGGAAATAGTATTTGAGATTGAAGTTTGAAGGGAAGATGTGTAGGCTCAGAGACAGGGAAGTATACCAGGATTAGGCACTCAACTCAGTGACTTCTGCATTTGGAAAGGTAGCTCCCTGCTTCTTATCACTGCACACCTACCAGTTCCTGTGCCATTCCCAATACCCGGTTTGTATTGTGCCTAAAGTCTGCCAACCAAGGCACTTTTTGGGTGACTGACTTCCTTCATGAGGTTGAGGACTCCCTTTCATTTACACTGGTGAAACAAATCTCCCTTACTTACATAAGGTGAACTATGTTTGCTTTACATTGGTAGTTCAGAAACAACATATTATTCAGAAGTATCATATTATTCCACAGATTAAATCTTTCTGTGCAAGGATGATTGGGATGAAAGTGTCTCTTCATGTGAAACCTTGATTTTCTTTACATCTATTTTGCGTCTTACATCTGCTTTCTTCTCCTTTCTTGAAAGTTTCAGGGGAAATCTCTCTCCCTGTTGGACAAATTCATACAATCTAAAACCAAAAACAAGCAAGTATAGAAGTTCTTCTCATACATCTTTCTATGTTTTTTGACATCTTTCATTTTCTACCAAAGTTCAGAGTATTCTGGGGAAATCTGATAAATCCTTCATTTGTATTCCTGACCATTATGCTACTAACATATCAAGTTACGGTAGAAAAGCGCTCATCTTCAGGACTTTTTCTGATGGTTTGATGTTGCTAAAGTTCTTAAAGGTATTTAAGTGATTTAAAAATAATATTGTCAGTATGACCTTGATTTAGAGATTAAAATTATTTTTTAAAGAATCGCCATTATTTTGTTGCTAAAGAATGAGCCAAGAGTGATAGATGATAGCTCTTTCACAAACATAATCCCTTACAGCATTCTTTCTGTCTGTTTATGCATAGAGCTACCGCTGATTGAATCAAAATAGGATTTAGTGGGATTTAATAATATTCTCAGTAGAAAGGCTTAACTTCATATGCAAGTTCTAGTGGGAATTTTCTTTACCAAAGATATTTTTATTAGCATTTAGAATCTTTAAAGTGTACAGAAGAGAGACCTGGCTCCCATGCAGAGAAAGCAAATCCCAATGAAGTATTATTGTATTTAAACATAGACCTTTATAGAAACTGCATACTCAACTCATAAAGAAAAAAATGGGGGCTTATTTCTTTTAAGGCTTTGAAATGTCTGACTTCTCTTTTTGTTATTGACTGCATTTAATACAGTCTTTGAATTTATCCTTAAAATAGTCCAAGTAAAGTAGAGTGAAATTATCTACAACTGGCCAATGATGAAGTAACCAGCTACTGGTCACTCACCCTTGTGCAGTCTGAGCCTCCTTCATATTATGTGTATTGTTATCAGCAGTGATCCTGAGAGTGTCTTCTGTGTTCCCTGAGTGATAGACTTGATAGAGCTGCTGTCACACATGGTGTGACAAAACAGACAGAAACTTTCCTGTAAGACTACTTAGTGAAATAAGTTAAGATTATCACAAGAGAGCTACGAAACTGTTGCACCATCTTTCCCCCCAAATGGAAATGGTTGCGAATAACACTACTGATATAGTCTATCAACTTCATCTTTAATGAATTTCTAGTCTGACAAAACATATTTACTCTGGAAATTATGGCCGAATGGTAGGATAGCAACTCAGTATTGTTATGATACTGATGGATAGGTTCTGTAAAATTGAAATAATAAGAGAATTTTTAGGATATTAATGCAGTAAAAACTACCTCTGTCAGGTGAGTCAGTCAGACATCTTAGTACAGTTTTGGAGATTCTTGAGGATGGCTTACTGAGCCAGAAAATTGTCCAATACAGTAACTTTTTGGTATAGATTTTTGTGTAAATACATTGTTATCTGCTAAATTATATTCCATGCCATTTTGTAAAAGAGTTTGAAAGGTGTTTGTTTGTTTATTTCATCCTTTTCTGCTGAAGTTAGATGAATGGACCTGGATCAATTAATCAAGAAAATACTTCCTGAAGGAATGATAGCTATTTTGGAACAAGATAGCTCAGACACCTCAGAAATACTCAGAAGGGTAAGGATGCTGTCTTAGTATATTATCTTAGAAATATTTCATTCCATGGCATTTTGACATACAGAGTTGGAAGCTGAGTAGACAAAATACTCTCATAGGAGTACTGTTGCATCTTCAAAGGATGAAAAGCAAAAAATAACAGTGGCAATCATCGGACTTCTCTCTCTGATAATAAAATGAAACAGAAATATGGAAGACTCTAACTCACTCCTGTCTACTTGTAAAAAAAATGTGGTGGTTAGGAAAGATGGCTGTTATTTACAAGTATCACCTATACATACACCACAGTGTTCACTGAGGTGAATAGACAATCAGTTCTTGACTCATAAATACATAGAAGTAAATGTCAAGTAATCTAGTGTCTGATATCTCTCAAAATAATCTGTCTTGTATTTTTTCAGACTATATTTCTTTAAGACATACTGAGACAGGCTGAATCTCCTCACTATGCCTTAGGTCCTTAGGTTTGGTTTTCCTGTTGGATAGGCACCTCGGCACAGCAGAGCCAGCTGGGACAATCATTCTGGGGGGTGAATAGAATGCAAATAATCCCTCCAACACTTCTGTCCTTACCCAAAAAGGTTTGCTCGGCCAAGTCCAACGTGGCATACCATGAGATTCTGTGTAACTACTGTAACATGCTTTTGTTTCAAACAAGGCTTCATCTTAAATTTCTCCAAAAATCAGAAAGTCAATTTGCTGCTGTTTTGAATTGGTGCTTTTGTATTTCTTGCTTTAACATTTATATTCTATGCAAAATGTTAACTTTAGTTGAGATGGAGTTCTGGGCCAGTCTGTATTTTGTTACCATTGAATATTTTGTAATCATGTTCCAGTATGATAGTAGGTACCAAATCTTTTCTATTTAACTTAATTTCTAACTGAAATGAATGAATACTGCATTTCTTCTACCACATGATAAGCCTTTGGTTATTTTCCCCAGTCTATGTGACAATATCAATTTAGTTTTCTGTACTTTTTTTTTTTTTTTTTTTTTTTTTTTTTTTTTTTTTACTTTAACTTAAAAGTAAAAATGTCAAGTTAAATTTTAATTTAAATGTCAAGTTAAAATTTTTCTAGAAACTGGTGACTGCATTCTTTATTCATGCCAGGTCTATAACAGCCATTGACAAAACAGAAATCACTCTAAGATTTTTCTCATTATATATCCAATAAATCCCCAAATTAATGCATTTTGTGTTAAGAACAAGTTGTTAAAAAGCAATTAAATGCTGGTGTCTTTGATGTGTTACCAAAAGACTGCCCAAAGTAGCCATTATTTACTGTCACCTATTTTTGAAAAGCACAAAGTCACACCAGGTAATTCGTAAGAGCTTTCATAAATACACGTGACTTTCTAGGTCAGTAATTCAGTAAGTGCAGGAAAGTGTGAATCAAAGGAACAATGTTTTAATGTTAACATTTTAATGTTTCTTGAAGGATTGCTACATGTTTATTCAGTGTTTATGAATCTGAATGGAAGAATGCACCTAAAAGAGCTGATAAATGCTTTAGATCTAAATATGTCAGAGATTGATGCAGTCAGAATTTAAGGCTCTAGTGAATAATGCATTCCCTAATCTGACCTTTTCTATTTCACAGACCATTTCACTTCTCTGAAATTGACTCTGGTATGGGTTCCATATTGAGTCTGATAGTTTGGGATTGACTGAAGCAAAACTGAGGCATAACTTATGACAGTTCACACATAACCAACCTTTGCTGGGTAGAGATCTCCTCAGCCAGTTCGTGCTGACTCCACTGAATTAAAGAATTTTTTTCTTTCAAAGTTGCTTTCTTAAGGCCTATTTTGAAATTAGTAGACATTATTGCTTATGTAAGAATGGAAATGGAAAATAGAGCATTTAGTAAGCTGATATCTAATTATGAGAAACGCTAAAAGCCCCTTGTGTGTGACTTAGAGAAACATCTCGTAAAAGGGCTCAGAAACTTTACAGGAATGGGCCCAGAAGTGAACAGTAATTCAGCTGATAATATTGATAGATGGATTCAGACAAGACCATATCCAGACATGACAGTGGGGCCAATTTGTGTGTCAATGTATGTAAATGTGTGCTAATCTATTTGGCAGGCCAGAGGATTCCCTTTTTAGTAACAGATGAATAAGATATCCCAAAAGAACACAAATTAGAAAAAAATTGTTAAAATGCCTAATTAGCTTTTCCAGGCTCTGCTCATTTATCAAAATTTTCGTAATAAATCTCTCACATCTTCCTGACCTAATTCCTGGGAGTTCAGGTGGCAAACATGGAAAAAATGCTCACGTCATGACTCTGTGCCACTAGGTAGACTTGCTAAGCAGTGCAGTGAAACTTTGTCAGACAAGTTATTCAGTGAGACCAAAGTCCTTTACAATGATTGTTTCCTTACAAAGCTTGTCACACTGTACACTGCTTGACTTTATTAAAAAGGTTCCTTTGACTATTCAGGTGAGCAAATGAGGAGCATTATGACTTCTTTCAGGAGCAACTGCAGAATCTTACAGTTTCCATAGGATGAAGATATTACTGTTTGCACTTCACAATGATAACTTCCTGGGCACTGGATTCCACAGCTGTCCCACACATTTTGGCAGGCTGTATCCCCTGTGTGGTATGACAAACTTTGTTGCAGGTAGAAGTATGTCAGTTTAAGGGAATCTGACTAACAAAGGGTAATTTTCTTAAGTGGTGTGTTGTTGGATTATTTTTCTGAATGTTGTTGCTTCAGTCAGTGTGTAAGTGATTGCCCAGAGTTGCTGTATTTGCTC
Organism: Phaethornis superciliosus; assembly: GCA_023637945.1. Classification (NCBI taxonomy): domain Eukaryota; kingdom Metazoa; phylum Chordata; class Aves; order Apodiformes; family Trochilidae; genus Phaethornis; species Phaethornis superciliosus. The sequence continues at coordinate 10,947,441 of JAJQWJ010000009.1, read as the reverse complement.
CAGGCATGGTCATAAATAACACATACAGTTACAGTCATATATTTCCATTTACATCTGCATCAATGTCTATATTATCTATAAAATCAGGCCTGCGCATGAACTGAATTTAATGAAGCTCTTTCATCTAGATGTATATGATGCACTGAATGTAATGATTTCTTATTTATATATTTAATTTAAGTACCATTATATACTGTGGTATAAAATATTTCTATTAACATATGTTTTCTTACTCTGTTTTAATATGGGAAATAAGCAGTGTTCCATGCACATAATTATAGGCTTTTCTGTGAGCCAGGCTAATGACATAAATACCCGTTTTCATATGGTACATAAATATCCAGTTCCATAATTATCTAGTCATGTCATGCTTATTGACATTCAGTAAACGCTAACAAAATCAACCAACTTGGTATGTCTTTAATATAGTCTATTAAATATTATAACTATAAGTCTTAAGCTAGAGGATGCACTGTGTAACAGTCTAATGGGATAATTTTTATTTTAAAACATTAATTTTTACAGTGTTCACTGTCTTTCAGATTAGGGACTCTGCTGTATATGGTGTCGTTTTTCTGCTCTGTATCATGATCATGCCATAATATTAGAATAGCAGCATATTAACCTGAGTTAACCATCCACCTCTGCAATAAATACCCCTGAGACTGAAACTCCTGAGTTAAAAATAACATTGTACCAATGAGGAAAGGCCTTCTTACTAGGCTGGAAACACCATTAAAAAATTGATCTAGGAGTGCAGGAACAAAAATTCTGGGCACAGATATTTATTTTAGCAAAAAACTTGATGAATGATACACTGACTTGAGATTATGGAAATCTAACATTAGCTCCTAGGGAGCCAAAGGAACTCTGTTAGGCTGAAGCTAAACTATTCTCTGTCCAAACTGCTCAGCCTGAATATATCTGTAAAAATTTTCTTTCTCTCCTGGTGGAGTGTGAAACTGTGTTATTTAGTGTCTGTATATTGCCTTGCAGTCCTGAGGAGGTGGCTGCTGCAGAAATGTCATGTAGTGAGTGCTCCTTCTCCACAAATGAGCTACTCTTAGCTGTAGTAATGAGTTAAAGGACTTCTGTGTACTTCAGAAGGCACTTGTCTCTTGAAGTGCTGCACTGACAGTGATGGCTCAGAGTAATCATTAATCTGTAATGTCCTTCAAGGTGACAGTAAGCCCAGTTTACCCAGATGAGGGAAACATAAATAAATGGCCTGTCTGCGTGGTGCAACACAGACTTGGAGCTTAACTGAAAAAGCATAAACACCTTTGACAGAATGTGCATTCAATTACTGTGATGCCTGATTTCTTGCAGATGGAAATGTTGCTGACCACCTTGAGGGAGTGATCCAGAAAGGGAAAATGGGTGTCTAAACCTGCTCTGGTGAAAAATGGTGCTAATTTAATTCCTCACCTTTGCAGATATGAAACAAAATTTTTCCTTAGAAATAAATAAATAAAAGGGAAGAAAGTTCTCTTGAATCTGTTTTAAATTAGAACAACCCATGATCTACAATCAGTACTGCTTGTAGGGAATTTTATGGGTACACTAGACCTAAATTTTACATAACTGGGAAAATAAATTTAGGCCTTCTCCAGATAAAGCTTGATGTGCTATAAATCTGTGCAGTTTGAGTTCTGTCTGAACAGCCCATTGTTAAAATTCATACTGGAAGATGAGAGAATTTGGGGCAGGTTTAGGTTAAGTTCAAGAATTTTAGAACAAACAAAAGAATAGAAAATGCTAAGAAAAATAATCTGGAGTGGTTTGTACATGTGACTTGGTACTGTGAGGGAAACTTAAGGGAGCGACTTCAGGAAACTTAAGGAGTAACAGATCAGTAATACAACATGGTACATTTTTTTCAGATTACTTTAAAACAACAACTTTATACATATTTTCTTAATGTTTTTCATGTGGTTATCATTCAAATTAACTTAATGCATAACTCCATAAGGCATGAGTAGCGATTCACACCTTTTTACACAAAAATCAATTTTCCCTACTCTGGCAGAAAATCAAAGCACTGGTGCTCAAAGGCAACAGATTTTTGCAGTAGGAGAGTTCTTACCTGTGAGCACCAGATTACATTGTCCTAGGTTCAGAAGGAATGGCTGCAGACTGCCTTAGGCAGCCCAGTTTGGACTTAGGCATCTGCATCTCTAGAGGGGAACAGCATCTGTTGTTAACCAACATAAATGTTCTTAATTCCTTCTGGCTGCAGATAGTTGCCTTGTCTGTCTCTCCTCCAACTCCTGATATGCTTGCTGGGGCAGTAGCACTCACTAGAAAAAAAAACAAAATCTATTTGTTCCATGAGGACCAGAGAGGAGTAGAGAACACTGGGCAAATATTCTTTACATCAGTCTGGAAGTAGTGGCTTCTTTGATGCTTCAGTGAAATGTTTTCATCTTAAAGTGCTCCACACCATTAATGTTAAAATAAAATTTAAAAAAGCAATCAATTTATAAATGTCACTGCAAGTGCAGTTTTAGTATTGTGAGTTCTTTTGAATGAAGAACAGATTCCTTAAATGCAAAGCACATAGGGCTACAGATAATTAAACCTGTCCGTAGGACAGTGACAGTGCTTGAAGACACTTGACCCCTCTATAAATAAGCAGTTGCAGCAATGTGCAGGCCCTCATGAGCTTGTTTAGACTCTTGTAATTGAGAGATATGTGTGTGTACATGTTCTGATTTACCAGAGCCAGAAGAGGCTTTGGCTTACTTTTAGGGGCACAGAAACCACGCTAGGAACATAATTTCTGCTGTTAGATTGATAGAGTTTAAAATACTGATCTGGTATAAAGAACAGATGAACTGTATGTGGCAAGGATTTCATTAGCCCCAGGACGATGCAGCTGACTTTGGAGAGTTGCTACTGGCTTTGATTTAGGTTGTCTGGGCATGTATTGACTGCATTTTCTGCTGGGACCAAATGTTGATAATATCCACTTAGGGTGCAGAGACTGCAGCAAGAAGTCAAAGCACTGCACTACGCTGCTTCAAATTGAAGTGATAAAATGAGTATTTCTGACCCAGTGAATTCTTACTGTTCATGTTCACTGTATGAACTGTTAAAATATGCATTCACGCTTCTTCAGAAAAAGCACAGTAAAATGGATTTTGTTTTGAGATTCCAAATCTGGCCCATTAACTGTCATTTCCGTATGTCTTCATACACTTGTCTGTGTTCTATGGTTTATCAGTTGCAGTTTTCTGTTCAGTGAATTCAAAGGTGGGAGCAGAATGCAGCTGTTCTAACTAAATATGATCTTCATTTATAAAAGGCTGTGTTTAAAACTGACATTTTTGAAATAAAATCCTGAAGTGCAGTTTCAGTTGGACATCTGAAATGTTTCTGCAATGAAATTATTTTGAGTGTTCTGAAGAACTAGACCCAGGCAAACTCCATAGGTTCTGTTGCTGATGCTCAGCTGGCAAGCTGTGTATGAGTCTACAAAAAATTTCTGATTCTAAAGAGAAAGTGACTTTTCTTCCCTCTCTCCATTTCCAGAAATAAGAAATACCCTTGGTCTTTCAGAAACTGAACACTTTTATGAGAAGCTTGTGCAAGTCCTGATTATATAAAATGACTTTCATTATATAACATGACTTTTATTTTAAGAGTCATGAGGATTTCCTGTGTGTTAGTTTTAGAGGAAATACAGAGTTTTGGTACATGGGGCTTGTCTCTACATTTATGAATAATCCCAATCTTGTGTATGAATGAGAGTTGCAGAAAGGGTCTGTATCTCATGTTCATTACTCTTGCAGATTGTCTGACACTGTGTGTACTAGTTATATGAGGGACTCCAAGGAAAAAGAGGGATTTGGAAGGTTGAGTTTGACTTGAAATGCTCACTAGATGCACTGTCAGGCAGCAACAGAAAGTCAACAAATTTTAAGAGTGATAATTAATCACAATACTAGAGTAAGCAGGTGGATGATTTGGAGAAAACCCCTGCACATCTCAATTTTGTGAATTTGTAGTCACAGCTATCACATTGATGTACTATGTCTGTTTTCTAGAGCCCAACAAAAGCCATACAGAGTAATTTTTGTGTAGTCTTCCCAACTGGGTGCTGGTTAACCCTGTGCCTCCTCAGTTTCCCAGTAAATGAATGTAGGAACCCCAGTAAAAATGGACTTTGCTTAGTCTAAGTGGTCTGTTTTCTGTCAGAGAAACAACCTTGTCTATGCTTATAGGATTGTTTTATAGCTATTTTTTCCTTGTGTATTGATATGCATGTATATGGTCACACATGGGAGAATTACTGAGGAAAACTCAGCTTAGAAAATGTCTGGGTTTTTTTTTTTTCTTTTTTTTTTTTTTTTTTTTTTTTTTTTTTTTTGGTTTTGTTTTTTTGCTTGCTTGTTTGTTTTGTTTGTGTTTTGTTTTGTTTTTTGTTTTTCCCCCAGTAAGATGATCTGTACTCTTGCTGAGGAAGTGAGATCCAGGACGTGGCTCTAAGACCTGTGAAAGTTAATCTTTGCATGCTTGAATCCTTGGTCTCCTCAGAATTAGTGCATTGGGAACCTTGTCAGCACAATGGGCTGAGCTGCAGCTTTCTCAGAGCTCTTCAGCTTCTTGTGGAAAAGATGTCTAAATGCTCAGCATTGCTGAGGGGGTGTAAAATAAGAATTGTGTCAGGGAATGCTTTGGTGTTTCATTGGAAGATACATACCTAACCAATTGCCAAAAATATTTTGCTAGTATAATAAGCAGTATGACTCAAGACTGTTCCCTGGCAATTCTTGAAATGCAAATGGATAAAATTTGCTAGATGAATTATTAGCTGTAAATAGTTTGTTGCTCTCTAGTGTCTTCTAAGCAATTGCTTATTATGACAAGTTCCTGGGTAACAGCTTCTTCGGCCTGTGCTCTGATACAAAGAACCTGGCTTCCTTTGCTGTGGATCCAGACTGCTGAGCTGAGTGACAGCTGGAGCCCCTGAGCTAAGATACAAGCAACCTGTGATTAAAACACTGTATCACTCTGCCTCATTCCACTATTCTCTCTGCATTTTTCAAACTGAATACAATCTTTCATCAGCAGTGGTGACAGTGCCCACAGACCCAACCTGCCCGTGGTTTACTTAGCACCCCATGCCAGTCAGGGCAGACTGAACAGCCTGGGTGCATAATGGTAGACTTGGTAGTTACCCACTGGAAAAAATTGCCAGAGGGAAACATAGGAGATTATTACTGTTCAGGAAGTTTTCTCTAAGGAGGTTTGTTCTGCCTGTTTTGTTATAGGGAGTGGCTAGTCTGTTTGAAGGCGAGAGCTGTGGAATTTGCAGCTCACACTCCTGTCCCTCTGGAGAGAGACATCCCTGGGGGACTGGCAGACTTGTGTTCCTAGATTTGTGGTTGTGTGCATCCCTTTCTGCTGGCAGTACAGCTTTGTGAAATTTAAGAACTCTGTTTTAGTGCACATGGTCCTCTTACATGTGTTTATCTCTTGAAGCAAGAAGTCACTGAGATATTAAAATAGGCTTTTTGATTAATTTCCTCATGTTTAAGAAGAGATGGACCTTTTTCCCCTATAGTATGGGAACCTCATCATAACAGCCTATGCTGCAAGTATAACAATAAAACTTTACTTGCTGATAGATAGATAGGTTGCTGCTATATTATGAAGATTTGCTGCTTGTACTGCTCAGTTATGAAGGCTAAACTTGTAATGCAAATTTGCCTACATTGAGGCATGGATTTTTCAGCCTTTTGGGAATATGACTTTTGAATGTCCAATTTGTAAAAGACAGATGATCAACACTGACTCTCAGGAAAATGAGAGTCTCCTCATTTGTGGGAAGTTTTATAGTTTTAAATTTCTCCTTTGTGGGAAGCAGTGACACTTGATAATGTCTCACCAGGTCATTGGCGCTGTGCAAGCTGTATTATTATGTATGAAGTCATGTATAATACCATGTATAAAGTCATAAATATCATGTATACAATCCATTGTTACTAAGGTAGAAGGGCAGGATATATCTAGGTATGATTTCTATGCTTTGGCACATCAGAAAGACAAATCACCCTTCAAAGGTTTTTTGTCACCTTTGAAGGCGACACCCTCACCTTTCCTACTCCTTTTATCCACTTACCTCTAGCACCTTGTAGTAGTGTCTCTGTTTCTTTAACTACTAGGATTTTGAACCCTTTGAATGGCTAACTAAGTAACATTGAAATTAGGTGAGATTAATCTTACTGTAAGAACTGTTATCAATTTATACTAACGTATGCATGCAAATTACACAGCATGACATTCTTACAAAGAAACATGGTAGCAACCATTTTTCCAGATAAAGCGATCCTCATGTCATGACTATTAGTCTAGTTTGTGATGATAAAGTAGAAAGAAATTAAATTTCTCAGTCCAGTGACTGAGATTTTTTTTATTTAAGATTGCTGGATTTTTGAAAAAGCTCTTTTTTGCTGAATTTACTCTGTGTGGAGGAAAGGTGAGGGGGTTTTTAGGGCTTTTGATAAAAATCTGAACAGACTTGACTGTCGTAAAACATTTTTATATGACACAAATTATCTTTTAAACTCAGTAGTTGTACACACTTTCTTGTGTCATAGGGGAGGTTTGATTGTCAGTACCGAAAGCTGGTTACAGGACTAGTTTAAAGTTGGTGTCTAAATCCTCTCTAGCTGATTGAAGGGATAACAGCCATCTTTTCAGCTAGGCAGGAAGGATGAAATGGAGGCAGGAGAGTAATTTTTCTCTGGTCATATTGCAATGTAATTTTTTTTCCTCCTTATCAGTTCTTGAAACTTAGCAAGTGGTTTTATGTTTTGCAACTAGTACGAAAAATAAGGCAAACTGTTGTACATCTCTGTGGGCATATATTGTAAACCAGACTTGTAAATGTATAAAGACATATGTATTTAAAATAATGAAAGATTTCACAAGACTTAAGGTGTTGTCAGCTGGTAAGTTGGAAGAATCAGCAAATCAAGTATCTTCAAAACATATCTTGCAAAATTAGTGCATTTAATTTTTTTTTCTTGTTCCTGAAGGGAAACATTTCTATGAATGCTCTTACTTTTCTATAAGCCTAGTTTCAAAGGGTATAAAGAGAAGAATCTCATATTTTGAAAGGAAAGCAGCTTTTACACAATTTTTTTGATCCCTGTTTTTTTACATGTCATAGTTGAGTTGAGCTTTATATAAAATCTTGTTGATTCTTAATATTTGTTTCTTTCTGTTTATGCTCAGATAAATAAATAAATAGCACCTCATTCCTTTTTCTCAATAGAATATGCCCCCCTCCCCATTTGTAATGAGGATAGTGCAGCAAACCACATAGCTTTCAGAAATATTTGTTTCCTAGAGGCATCAGTTTTAACCATAAGTAATGATGCTACTGCTAGCAAAACCCAGAGATTTTGCAAGAGGTTGGCTTTAGTGTTGTCACTGTTTTCTAGCCTGTGCAAGCAATATCGTGGATACCAGACGACACATTGATCAGTTAGGCTTTGAATCTATACCTTTGTAGTTTCTCCCTGATTACTGTCATCCCAGAGGAGATCTGTGTTAACAGGTAAAGTTTCTTCTATTATGAGTAAGAAGATAGGCAGATTAAGGAAAGCAATATGACTTATAATGCTGCTGCTCATAGCCCTAGGACTCAAATGCTTGGGCTGGAGGCATGGGCAGCAGCTCAGTTTCAGAGTTTCTCTCATAAAGGTCAGCTCAGGGAGGGAGCATAACCAAGATAAATAAAACAGAGAAAGAAAAGAGAGTATGAGAAAAAAATACAGCGTGATAAAGAAGGCAGCAGCATGAAATAAAAATTGGGCATGGCAAACATTTGTAAAGCTGGGACTGGTATGAGGCTTCAAAGTTTCAATTTTGCCAGCAAGCACCAGTGGTGAATAAGAAGGGGTCTATCAAGCAAAGCTGAGAATAGGGATCATGCATCTGAGAACCAATTGATCTTACTAAGAAGTAAGTCTTGTCTCAAGTTTTTACCACTTTCAATTGACCCATATCCAGAATTGCAATTAAGCTTCAATATATTTTATAAAAAATAGTACTTAGTTTACTTTCACATAAGTGAAGAGATACAATTGCACAATGGTGGTTACAATGGTAGAAATACAGACTGTCAATAAAATGCTTGCAAGAGATTTAAAAACATACTGTACAGCACCACATCTGAAATTGGGTGATGGTAAACTGAATCATACTCCTTCTCCAAGGAAATTAAATTCCTAAATCTTTCTTTTGGAATAAATAAAAAAATACAATGTGCAATATGTGTTTGACACTACCAAAATATTTCCTGAAGTTGAGCAATAGATTAGAAACAAAAATGAGGTAAAAAAAGACATTCATGCATTTAAGCCATTAGTCTCTGACTCTAAAATAAGGCAGATCATAACCATTTTAAAACTGTCTTTAGCCAGTTAAATACTCTTTAGTGTTTTTCAAAACAAGGTCTTGACAGACCTTGTGAAATCATGAGTCAAGGTGCTTTTATTTCCAACAGGTCATTTTTGACAGGCTCAGCCATATTTGAAATACATTATATGGTAGAAAATGTTTCTTTTCCTTAATGAAAAAAGAAATGTGAATTAAAAGGAACTGAGAGAGATGGATGCTTTTAGAGCTGATCAATGACACTGCTTTGAGGGAGGGAGATGAGGGAAAGGGAAGGGGAATAAAATTATGTGTCATCTTCAGTTTTAATGACATGGAAAAGGGTTACATTAAACAGGACTTGATGGCCATTATTCCAGGCATAGAGCGCTCTATCTCTTGCATTGTAGTCAAGCATGGAGATATGAAAATACTGATTATGAAAAGGAATGTCTGTATACTCATAAGTGGAGGTTTTTGTGGAATAAGAGTAGTAGACCTTGGCTCCTGTTAAGTGAGAGTTAGTAACATACAGGGTGCCACAGATCATGAAAGACTCTCCAGCACTTCTCTTTGGGTAGCCTGTGCTCCAGCTCTTCAGCACTTCCAGTGTATCCTGGTTTAGCTGGCTGATGACAATGTTGCCTGCATTCTGGTTGGTGGCATACACAGCCCATAGCCCAATTTCATCTGCCATCAGGTCAATATCAGAAAAGCCACCCCATGTATAAGGGTAGACATTGTGAAAGCCAGCATACTCAAGGCTACGCTGTGCAAGCACCCGCCCAGTGTCAAAGCTGTATTTGATGATGATGTTGCTCTGATACTTGTTGAAATAGAGTGACCCATTGTAGACAACATGGTTGGTTCCTGCCCATTTGAATGGAAGGTTGTATGTCCTTGATTCAGCCCCACTGACAAAGTCTGCAATTGATTTGTATTCACGGACAATTTTGTTGTTTGTGTAACTATCCATGTACCAGACCTGAAAAGAAAACAAAGATTGGGAGTAAACACCTGGAAGACATTCTGTGGTACATAAGCATGATATGGCATGATGGATACATTGCATAAAAAGAAGGAAAAATGCTTTAGAGGTGCAGAAGGCTATCTAAGTATAATATTGTCCACATTCCTGTTACAAAAGCATGATTTCTGAATAAAAACTTACTTATACATATGAATTCTCAGTAAGACTGTTACTAACTATAGTGTCTACATTTTCAAACAATTTTTTTAAATTATTATTTAGTGTTTGGGTCTCTGCTAGATGAGGCTTGCTTTTAAAGATATTCCCAGAGACTCGAAATCAAAAACAGAGATGGAAAATAGCAGCTTATTGAAGCTTGAAATAAATTCCTTTACATTTTCTTTGGCTGAACTTATAATTGGTGAAAAACAGTGTATTCTTAGTAAAGAAAGCAAATAAAATAGCAATAATCCAGTAAATTTTAGGAAACATTTTTCCCCACTGCAACAAAAGAAAACAAAATCAATTATTATCTTTTTAATGTTCTGTATGCCAGCTTCCATTCCCTCAGTTCCTTCCTTCATGCATTTTGCCTTTTCTCCTTTCAGTTTGTTGGAGAACAAATAAAATCCGGACTAACAAAAGAACAGAGTCATTTCTGAAGATTTTTTTTTTTGGGGGGGGGTGGTGTCAAATCTGACATTTACAAAATATTTTTATAAATAAATTAAATAAATTTTATAAGTAAGTAAGTAAATAAATAAATAAATGCCAGTTAAGCTTTACATCTTCCTATAAGATGAGACACTGTGAAGGGTCTGGTTTATTCTGATTTACAAGCACATGAGTAGTCTTTGTGTTGCTTTTTAAGTTGTCTTAACGTACTCTATTATTTTTCTCTGATGCTAATGGATCTGTCATCCAGGCTCCAAATCGGGTTCCGGATATCTTGACTGTAATGGGGCCTGTAATTTTCATCAATTTGCCACATGCTGAAATTAGAAAAACAAATTCATTAATTCAAATAATTACACAACTATCCTTGATGCTAGTCAGAGCACAAGACCAATTGCTCTAAACTACATAGTGGCTCGAGGGGATTCAGGGTTGTATTGAAGATAGATTGTCATCTTCATGTATGAATTTTCCATATTAAGCAGTAACATTAACATGTAAAAATATACAAATGAAAGTTTATCTTTCTAACTGTTTGAGTTTATATTTTATAAGTCAAAGTCATATTTTCTAGGCATAAAGAAAACTATAACCTAGTAAAATATCTTCTGAGCTGAAGTGAATAACAGTAATAAATGAAAAGATGATATAAACTCCCCTCAACTCTGCCTTCAGAAAGTTCAGTGCAAGGCTAGGACTGCTTGATATTTCAGTTTCCCATTGACCAGAATACCAAAGAGGTTAAAGGCAGACAGGAAAAAATAAGCTTGTACACAAAAAGTATATCTGTACACAAATTCTTGTGTCAGTTGTCCCTCCCATTCCACACACACATAGCTGTTTCAGTATTAGGGGCCTGTCTGTAGTTAAGAAAGTGAATATGAGAATTATTCAGCAACCTTGGCTGTAACCATTAGGCTGTCTCCTATTAGACTGTCTGGGAGGAAATGAGAATCAATATGGTCTTGAATGCTGGCCTTCCCAAAGAATCCATAAATCTATGTTTTAGGAGAGTTCAGTAACATGCCTATTAGAAACAAGCCCCTGGTGGATTTCATGTTTACTAAGAGGCCTAATATCACAGAGTGCTGTGTAGGTGACTAGATGAAATAACATATTTTTGAAAAACAAGATGTTTCATAGGAATGTAAAAAGTGACACATTTCATTTATTTCTTTAAATTAAAGATAGGTGCCTCTCCATGATACTTGGTTATGCTATATTGTATAAACCCATCTATCTCGGACATGTGGAAAGCAAACTATATGTGGTGTTGTGAGTGAATTTATTCAGGTCAAAAGAGAAGGTCACATCAAGCCTGGATATTCTGCTTTGTGTAACTGGCAAGGAATGTATTGTGCAAGTCTGTTTCCATCCATTAGAAGGGGGTAATGCTGTGCTGACGACTCAGGGGAAGCTCATGGGGATTTTGTTCACAGCCAGGGAAGCTGAGTGTAATAGAAATGAAGATAATCAAATACATGCTGAGACTTCAATGAGCAGGGTAGGCTGTGTCTGTTTTCTGTGTCAGTTTAAAGGCATTATTATTCACATATCTACATCTATATGGCTTACAATATTCTGAAGATATTTTGGGACTTTCTATTTTAAAGAATCTTACAGGATTTCTGCAGTGGGTTAACTCATTGGCAGTTTGAGTCAGGATTTATTTATATGATCAGATTTTTATTCCCAGGTAGCATATAGTAATATGAAAAAAGGAAGACTGTTAGGAGGCTTGTGCTATAGCTGAGTTGCAGCTGACTGGAAAAGTGACAAAGTTTCTCTTTTCAGCATAACAAAACAGAGCATCTTGTAAGAGGCATGAGGAATTTTTTTTCCCCTTGCCCTACTGTATATCACATCTTTTCTTTTCCTTGTTCATTAAACAGAAACCCATAAATATGCCTATTTGTGATATAACTTGAGGGAACTGGTGTTTAAGACTAACAGGTAATACCACAAGTATTTTTGCCACACATGGTAAGCCATTCCAATTGTAGTGATAATCATACCTCATCAGCTGGTTTCTGCTCTAATCCTCAGCAGTGCTTAAGGTCTGTTGTCCTACATGATGACAACATGGGCATTAAGAAGGAAGCATCAGAACTGTCAGTGCTCACCTGTCTTATTAACATAACCTCCTTATAGCTGGGAGGTCCTTAAGCACAGGAGCTTAATATATATATGCCAAAAAATTGTGGTGATGTAAGTCTAATACCCTCCTATTGGAGACTGCCATTTTATACAATTAACATGATTTTAAAATGGGGAAATATTATTTGCACTTGACTACCCTTACTCCAGCTGAAGACTTTCAGGACCGCACTCTTCTGTTAATTTGAAAAATTAACAGGGCCAAGTACATAGGTGTCATCTATGTTGTATTTTGAGCAGTCAGACCTCAAAACCATTCCTTCCAGACACATGTGGACAGGAACATGTTAGACCATTCTCTGAGCTCAGAAAGAACTGCTTGAAAGAAGAGGATGAGGCCTCAAAGCATGTATTGGCTAAATGGTCAAACTGATAAATATTGATATTGATAGATCAATTCATGCTGTTTTAAATTGTTTATGGCTACACAATTTACTTCTAGAAAAGTAAATTGTGTCCCAGATATTCTGTTGATCAACTGACTTGCTAAATACTGGTCTTGTGAATACAGAGAACCTATTGCTGACTGATGATGCAGGAAAATGTGAGACTAGGAAAGAGTAATAAGGCCAAATCCCCCTGAAATTCAGTTCACACTTTACTCTGTTAAACAATCAGTCCTCTAATGCAGTGTTGCTTTCAATATTTAATAGGAATTTAAGACAATCAAGTGAATGCAATTAAGAAAACAGTAAAACTATTTTCTCAGTCTTCAAGAGAAAGGCATCATTGTCTTCTCCAGTTCTGTCTCTTGGAGACCTACCTTCAAATGTGTTTACCTATTCACTACAGCAGACCTATAAAAGCTGTCAGAATCAGGACCATTTATAATTTATTTTGTTATCAAGTAGCAAGTGTACAATCTGGGCTGAAGTATTACTGACCTACTAATAAAATCAAATAATTTATTCCAGGTGAATGTCACAGTACTTTGATGACATTGTACTACAATATGCATTTTTAGAAACACTCAATATTAGTCTCTTTCTCTTTAGGCAGAAAAGAAGGTCTGTCTATATTAGAAAGTCCCACCATAGCTGATGGTAGTAACTGGAAAATCAAACCTCTGAGTGTTTATGCATCCTAAATTGAACTGTAGTAGAAACATCATGTTATGCACCATCTGGCTGTTTATGGCTTGATTCATGTCTTGTAACAGTTCTGTACCACCAACTCTGGTAAATATATTTGTGATTTCCTGTATTATTTATCTTAAGGAAGAAGTTTAGCATGAAGTGACCATGAAAAAGGAAAGTACAGGCAAGGTAGGTTTTTGGTGCAGAATGCATTGGAAAGCTACTCAAAGTGAGCAAATACTGAGAGAAGGTTGTGATAGACCAATTGGACAGGAGCTGTTTGGAAGACACCTAGGAATAGGTAGTTGATAATCCCCGTCTCTGTGGTGCAAATGAATACTGGCAGCTGCTAAACAAACAAAGTGAATGTATGGCTTATAGGAAGACTTGCAAGGGAAATAAAATCAAAACATTCTGTTGAAGTGATCATAAGCATTATTTTTCTATTTACTGTAGGTAATAAACAGGGGAAAAAGAAGTGTGTTTTTTTCATTGATCACAAATTACTTCCAAGTGTTTATTACTTAGATTCTCCTGCTTATGATCAAATTTATTATGACATTACTTTGTAATGTGCAGTAATGAAGAATTAGTTCTTACTTAATGGGTGTATGTCAGTTGTCCTACACAATGCAAATCCAGGAACACTGTAGTGTAGTTATTAAGTTTGCCGAGAGGAAGACTCTGGATTCTTCTGCATATATGAAATGAGTTGTTGTGTAAACTTTGGGAAAGTCATTTGCCCTCCTGGTCGACTTGTTCCTTATCTACAAAATTGGCATAACCATCTATATCTGTATTTCATAGTTTTGTACTAAATGATGTTTATAAAGCTCTTCAAATCCCAAAAGGAAGGTTGCCCTGGATGTACAAGTACCACTGCAATCAAAAAAGTAATCTCATGCCTGGAATAAACCCCTCTTCTGCTACTGACTTAACAGGATTTATTTGGATACATACAATATTCTACTTTTGAATCTTTAATGAAAAATTTTACTGTAAAATATTGTTTAGATCCTTCATTGTAACCATTTGTAGTTACAGATTAATTCAGTGTGCAACTTCCATTCTCTCATAAATGCACATGCCTTACATGACTGCTAGCAAAGGGCCCATATTTGTATGTGAATTTGTGGTTTGTGCAACCATATACACTCTATTGCTACATGTTTAATTGCATCCAGTCTTTAAAAGTTTCATAGACAAATTTCTCAGTAGTTACAGCCTGAATTTTCTCCTACTCCGAAGAGAAGGAGCAAGTTTCAGTCATTGCATCTGCTAGAGTAATTATTAAACCTCAGTGGAAGTAAGACAACTGCTTAGTGTATGCTAACGAGTGGTGAAAGTGTCACCAGTGCAGATGGAAGACCCCTTTCAAAGTGGACAGGGCAGTATAAATAATGCATTATATTGCTGAAACACACCTGTTAGGGAGAATAATGGAAAATAGCTATTATACATGCTGGTTAGATAGTTACATTGTGAAATGCAGCAAAATCTGTAAAGATTCAAGCCAGATCCTGTGGCACATAGGGGCCAGTCTGTGTGATGCTGCTATAGGCTTCTGGCCATCAGATTGGCATGGACAGTGACAGCTGGATCATCTCCAGCGGGGGAGAAGGTGTAGGCATGAAAGCTGTTTTTCTTTTCTGCCTGCTGATCTGAACACACAGTACCAGCTTTGAGGAGCTGCTCACAGTAAGCCTAACTGGAGCTGGTTTTACTCTAAAAGGCACACAGGGGTAGTGCAGAAATACAGACAGTGCATTAGTATATGAGCATAAAAGTAATTTAAGCATCTAAGACCGGGGAATAATATCAACAAGGATGAACAAGTCTGTATTAGAGCTTGAGAGGGCCAAACCCCTTTTGATAATGGATATGCTTAATTAGTCTATTACATACATTTTTTTTCTCTGTTAATATGCATAATTTTAATAGGTTGGGGGGGGGTGTTGTTTCTGTTTTTTTTAAATTAGCACATCAAGAGAAATAGAACGTGTTGCAGGAATTCAGGCTAGATAGGGATAGATAGGAGAATTGTGTATGAAAAATAAGGGAAATAATAAATAACTTCTGAAAAGAGAGCCCCCTGTAAATATACCTAGTCATTCCAATGTATAGAATGTATTACACAGTAGTCAAGCCACCAATCAATGTTACAAGAAGATGCCATAAAAGTAAATAAAATCCAAGCTACTTATTAGCTTGGAGTCTAATAACCTTATTGGAACAGTCAATATTTATGTAAGTTTTCTTGCTTGCTGCAGTATTGCAATGCAGCCCTTTCTCCTGACTGCTTACTGTCAGCGCATTGATATGCTAGTCTGTCTTTGTACTAAGAAGAAAATAGGATCATAAGGAATTTTTTTTGAAGAAGTCTTTCATGTATTCTATCATCACTGTGTTATTTCTTGTATAAAAAGAAAAAAAAAAAGAGACTAAATAATTTAACTGGCTAATTTAACCTAGATTCTTCTTAATTCTCACAAAAATAAAGTAGCACCGCTAATCAAATTAATACATTTCAAGTTTCATGTCATATGTAGCATTTAAAAGTAAACATCCCATATTTGATAACTGAGATACCAATCACAGGAGAAGACTGACTGTTAGAATGTCTAGATTATTCACGTTCAGTGTTAACTTACAAAGTGTTTATTTCTTACAGCAGGGCTGGATTGTTTGTTGTAGCAATCCACATTGCCAACGTGATGCATTCAGGAGTCTCAGCATGCATGTAGTGGAAGGGGGGACAGGGAAGACTTCGTATTGTGGTTGTAAAACAAGTAGGTACTAATTATTCCTCTTGGGTAATGGCAGTTGAGGTTGATACTTGATAATGATGCATCCGACTTTTAGTTTTGGTAGCTGAAACTTACTTAGCACTGGTGGCCAAATGCCCAAATATTTGACTTTTTGTCCCTCAAGCCTGCATGTGGGCAAACAAAATGGAGGCTGCCAGATGTAAATCTACTGCAGTGCTTCAAACAAGAATTCATGATTTTCACTTAAATTAGGTATAATGCTTAATTGTGTTGTGCCACGAACTGGAGAATGGCACATCTGTCCTAATGCTAATATTACAGGTGTAAATACAGTACAGCCAGATTGGCCTCTTGGGTGCCACAGCAAGATGATAAGGTTATGATGTTGTCATCTCAAAACTAATTCCAGTCTATATCCCACTAATTTATTTTTAACACTGACATACCAAAGACTACCTAACTAGTAGTGCCTGTCTGACTTTTTTAAAAAAAATATACTTGTAGCTCTCCAACCACTGTAAATGTGTTAGATTTTAAAGTTGCTGTCTCTTATGATTTTGCATCTTAATTCCTTTTGTATACAGTAGGGCAGATCGTTATATAAGTTACACTGTTGAAAACTTAGAATGATTTGTCTGACCTTCGGTTGAGTTACTCTTGTCTTTTATTAGGGTAGCACAGATCAGAATACAATGCACTCTTTCATCATACAAGAAAAAAGCCTTCATCTTTCTAGAGAGACAACTAAAAATCTGCAACTGAGGGACCAAATCTGCCACAGAATTGTTTACTTACTGAGCTTTTTCATGCAGTCTCGAAGCCTGTTTTCTAAACTGAGGACACGCTGGTGTAGTTCGTCATAGTCATAGGCACCAATTTCTTCCTGAATCCCAGTGAGGACAGTAGACAGATTCCTAATTTCTTCCTTGAACTGGATGATTAATTTGGCATCAGTTTTGTATTGTTCCAGAACTGGGATCAGTGGCAGGAGCTCATCCATCTTTTCTTTCAACTCCTGTTAAAGGCAATAAAATTTGCATTAGAGCAGTTTGAAAGATTTCAATCCTCTAATTCCCTTTAATGCAATATTTATGTCTGATTATTAAAATAACTTGAAAATTAGTATATATTTGAGTTACAGGTCTGTTATTAGAGTACTGTGAAAGTATTTGAAACCTCAGAATTAATGGTAGCAAGTAGTAGAGAACAGTTTTCTACTGAAGGTAAATACCTTCAAGCAATCTAAACCAAACCTGGTGAAGGTCTGTATTTCCAACCAGAGGATATAAATCCCCACTAAGTGTATCTTTCTTGAAAGAAAGTAATAAGACCTGCACACACAGTGGCATTCAAGGAGGTCATACCTATTTTACAGTGCCGTCATAGTTGGTGAGCTGTTTATTTCTGTTTCACTCCTTAGAAATACTGAATTATTTTTTTTTTCCAAATGGCCGTTGAACACTGTTTAGTTGTGTTACAGCCACAGTGATATACACCTCTGTCTTCTGAAGTAAAAAATACATGGTTCTTAACTACAGTTTGTATTTGTCATCCTACTACATCACTGCCTGCCTTTGAACATGCATTTGATCTCTCTTCTGGACTATCATGGATCATTTTTGTGCCATGTGCAACTGTTGTATTGCCAGTCCTTTTCTTAAACATAGATTAAATAACCTAAGGCTCCACTTGGGATCTTGGGTTGCCCCTTTCTCAGACATTTGCTGAGTCATATACTTTGAGAATTTGTCTCAGTTTGTAACCTATATTGGCTGCACATCTTTCATTTTTGAATTGCTCTTTTAAATGTATTCATCATAAGGACCTTACTAAATTTAAACTACTTGTTTCAGGCTTTTTTTTTTTGGTTGGTTTTTATTCTGTAGATAAACTCAGTCCTCACAGTCAAAAGGTTTTGCTTTATTGAAAGTGGACAGCTCTGTCCCTGATGTATCATAAATGGATAGAGATTTGCATATCTTTTTATAATTTGAGGAAACAGCAGGACTTCCATGAGTAAATGCCAGAGAGATATGAGGAAATGCAAGCCTGGACAAAATAAGGCAAAGGATGGAAATGAAGTTTTGATAGGTACTAACATTAGGTGGTGACAGCTGCTGAGAACAGATGAGGACACACATGCATTAAAAAATCAGGCTGTGAAGAATAGCTGAAGTAGTTAAAAGGGAAAGCAGAAGAGAACTAATTGGAAGCCTGAGCACAAGAAAAAGGTTGCAGGAGCAAGTGTGGTTAGAGGTTAGGGTAGTCACTGAGGTGTGCCAACACATGCATGTAGTTTGTTAATCACTTGTATTAAAGGATGCAATCAGCTGCACAGCACATTTCCAAAAGAAATAACTTGATGATGCCAAATGCATTTTTGCTAAGGAGATGTGAAAGAAGTTGATAGACAGGGTCAGCATTTGAGCTACCTGAAGATCTGCCTCTAAATTTTTTGCCTTTCAAACATGTTCTAAGACAGCTTAAGGGTTCTGCAGTATCTGTTTCTCAATACACCCACATTGTTTTAACAATTGCTTTCATACTGGAATTATTTTTTAGTCAAAATAAAGACTTAAGTGTTGTTAAGAAGCATATTTTGCACACAGGTCATCTTAATAGCTAGAAAAATGCATTTTAAATCATAAGTAAATATATCACAAGCAAAGTTGAGAATATTAAGAGTTCTGTTGGTTCTCTTCTCAAGGGGTCTTCCAATGACATTGTAGTAGCAGAATTACTGAAGTGGACAGTCTTTTGTCTACAGTTTAAAACCTTTTATCTGACTGTTTTTATTGAAAAATTAACATTACACATCAATAAAAGATGTAAAGATAGGTTTGGTATTTTCATGATGAAGAAAATATTTTTTTTCCTTGACACTCCTAGCTTGCTGCTATGATGGGTAGCACGAGAACTAATTTGTATTGCAACACAGATATGTGGTAGACATTTTCTGGTATTTTGGGCCTACTGATATGAGGTGTTATGCTATATCCAGAATAAGTTTCTTTTTCTCAGCAAACATAAAGCACAGGAATTTTAGTAGATCAAATTTCAGAGACCCAGCAGCATATTGCATTATGTTGACCTTTTAAATTACACTATAATTTGATTGGCTGGAAATATGTTTTATATTCCTGGCAAAGTGTCAAACTAAAATTAAATGACTGGCCAGTACAAATATTGAATATTTAAAAGGTTAGAGTACTGCAGAAGTCTGCTGCCTTTGACATTGTGTATCAGACATTCAAATTTTAATCTTTTGTTCTGAAGGTAAACCATATGAGAATACAGAATATAACGGATTATACAAATCTGTTGTTATTGTAGCAATGATTGATGAAGGGGAAAAAAGGTGGAGACTTTTCTTACTACCTGAAAGTAATTGAAAGTAAATGCTCAAACTCTAAATCTAAACTAAGAATGATGACACAAAGAATAGTTTGCTAGTCAGATCATTAGTGTACTCAGTTCCTGATATTATTAAAACTCATCGGATATTCAGGGTCTCTTAAAAATAAATTAGCTATGTAATTGCTTAGGTGTCTAGCTTTACTATCCATTAGAAAATTATGTGAACCTTCATAAACACTTGAAAATACATAGAATTGGTTAACATAATATAAACCTCCGAATGTATTTTCTAAATTCTATCTTGCAGTCTTTAAATATCAATTAATCACATGATATGTAAAGAACTTAAAGATGTTCCTGTAGCATTTTTTCCTTAAAAGTACTCCTGATAGCTTTCTGGAATACATGATGCTGTTTTGTAATCTCTGCAATTCTCCTTCCTCTCAAAAATATTGTCTTGTGATTATTGTTACCATTAAAATTCCCTGTAAATCCTTTTTTAATCACACAAATGTGACTGAGTATGATTGCCTTCATCCCCTATCCCAAATTCAAAATAGCAAACCTTCTGACATGAAATTAGATCTTAATTGTACTGGATAAAAATTATAATAACCTGATTTTTTATAGGCTTTCTTCCCTTCAACTGTTGGGCAGTTCCCTTCCCTTCAACTGTTGGGCAACAGTAAAAGACAGAACACTCTAGCTGTTTGCTATAAATTCCATTGGATCTCCCCATTTATCACTGAAGGTTGAATGAATATCAATTTATCTGTATGACATGCACATTGATACAGAAAAAAGAACCTGTTTATAGTGACATTGCTCTAATGCCTTAATAATTAATGATTACTCCCTGTTATAATTAAATTGAATAGAGCAAAAGATTATCATCACAAAGGAAGATTTATTACGCTTTTCTTTTTAATGTTGCTCTTTTATGAGCACTTCAAGCTGAGATCTTAGCAGTCCATGCAATGCTGCTTAGTACACTGCTTCCAGGGGGCTTTCAAAGTGAGTGTTAAAATAAAACCTACTTGAAAGTGCTTTGTCATTAATGTCTTCCGATCATCTTCAATTTGCCGAAACTTGGCCTTCAGCCCTTTCATTTGTGTTTCCATTTTTAATACATACTGGAAATCCCTCTGAGTCCGTAGATTTAAAACTTCAATAGACTGGGACATATTCTGAACCTGTTAAAGAAGAACACTCTCTAAATGCACTTTTTGTTGCTTCACCTTTTTTCCTGGTTAGGTAGTTAAATGTCAAGCAATAAAATGTGCTTATGTCAATTCTTTACTTGTGACTCATTTATACCACGGTATAGGTTTTAATTCCATAACTGCTGACAATACAGAAATTATGGTAAAGGACTGACAAAGAACCATTAGGAGCAAGACCTTAAAGCCATAAATTATTTGCACAAGGTTTTTTGAGGAAGGGATCTTTTCAAAAAGGATCAAAAAATGTTGTTAGGCAGTGGAGACTTTGTCTCTTGTAGAAGGTGCTGACTGTTCTTCAGGATGCGCTGTACGGCACATTTCCTTCCAAGCGCTTTGTGATGACTGAGATTTGGAGATTTTGGTTAGTATGAAACTTATCCAGAGATAAGATGGGGTGTGCCCATTATAAAATAGGATTTTGGTCATGTACTTATAAGTAGATAAAAAATGAGAATTTTTATCCAATTGTCTCATTGGTAGAAGCCCACTTTTTTTTTACAGATGGGAAGTGGATGTTCAGGTAACTTTTGCAGAGCAAGTAAGTTTGTAGCTATAGTGGGCACTTTTATCACAATGAGACAAGAAAAACTCTCATCTAGAATAAAATATATATTTTTAACTCTGTGTATTATATAGTATTGCTTCTGCCGGTCATAAAAAATGAGATATTTTACAAAGACAGTTACGCTACTTCAATAATTCTCATTTTCTCTAAACATGAAAAAATTAGATTTCTGTAAATATACTGAAGTTTTGGCTCAAGAAAAAAAAACAATCAACAACTCAACCTTTCTAATAACAGACAAAGCCCATAGTGTTCCAGTTTGCATGAGTGGAACTGAGTTTTCAATTTTGGAATTGATATTCATGTTTGCAACTCAGATATTGTGACCCACATAACGTATGGATTCAGGAAATACTCTTAAATACTCTTCTAAATAGTACACATTCATTATTGCACAGATGCCATTAGCAGTTCTTAGAGAGTATTTTTTATGAAAAAAAGTAATGTTTCTTTTTTCTTTGCTATCTAATTGTTGAAAGCAGGCAAACAAAGTCCTTCAGGTCCTGGAAGAACTTCATGTGTTTCCGCTTGGCAAAAGATACATTCACATAGAGGCTCTTATTAAATTACTCTGCATGTGTTTAGTGAACTGATAATATGACTTTACCTACCAGTAATTAACACAGTTCTAAACATAAGAAATTAGCTTTTAGAGACCGATGATTTTAATTCTTTCCTGTGGCAGCTCAAAATCTGCTGAGATCTTAACATTCCTACTGTTCCCACCCCAAGAGAAAGTAACATATTTTACATTAATATTTTAGTGTTTGGGAAATACGCTAGAGAAGGAAGTCTTCCTTTGCTAAGTAAAAAGACAGCATGAGGGGAGGTAGCTCCTCCTCTGTGTTCTGGTTCATCTATGTCTCATGCTGAGCTCTATCAAAACCTCAGACTAAGTCCCTGCTGAAATTCATGGAGGTTTAGGGAAGGGGAATCTGTGAGGATCTGGTTTATATAAGCACTGGAGTGATTTTTCTTTAGCTAGAAAAAAACTTTATAATTGTATTTTAAAAAATATATTTTTAAGTCTATGTTTTATGTTGGTTTCTGCTGCCACTCAAACAGTCTCTTAGGCCTCAGGTTCTGTACCACTACCTATGATACAACAACTGTAACTTTGGTTATTCATACAGGGAGTGCAGAGCAATAGTTTGTGTTTTCAAGGTTGCAGCATTTTTTCAGATATGCAGTAGTGACTGATACTGGCAGTAAGAATTGGGTTGTTTGGGCAAAATTCAAACAACTACAGAATGAATAAATAATATTATTTGAGGAAGGAAAAAATGAGAAGAAATTAGAACTGCTTCTCTTCTATACAGTCTTCTTTGCAGGTGCTGTCACATCTGTATCTTATTTGTTGATAAGTGCCAAGGAATGGCCTTCAACAGCCTCATATGATTGAAGCAGAAGCTGCTGTTCCCAGTAAATCCCACAGTAACCAGCTGGTTTGAATTGGGATTTGTAATGGTTTTTACACAGAAAAATCAGTCCTATCTGTGTGTAAGGAACAAATTTGGGTGGAGTCAACAAGAGAGAAGATGCAAATTCAGTTTGCTAGGTGAGTGAACTGGGTTGGAGAGGGTGGGATATAAGGAAAACAGACAAATAATAACCAGTGGTGAGAAAATGGGGTATACACACTGAAGAAATATTTTTATTAGATAACAGTTCAGCACTCCATTATGGGTGGTGCTTAAAATAAAAGGAGTGGATTTCCATGAGAAGTTTAGTAATCAAAAAGAGGAATTTGTTGGGAAACTTACCTTCTCTAGGAGCTGTCTGAGTTGCCTACTTTTGGCATCCCTTGAGCATAGGTTTTGTTCAGGTGCAACAACAGTACAAATGCAACGGCCATCAGGATCTTGGGCTGAACTATAAACTTGCCACCCTTCCTTGGGGCTAATCTGAGTCTGCAACAACAGAATAATAACAATGAAAGGAACTGAGAAGATTTTTTTTTCTTTGAATTACTCCTACCTGAGAATATGTTTAATTTTGCAGAATATGTTTGCAATGGAGTTGCTCCTTTTCTACACATCACTCAATTAATTAAATTGGTGGTTTTGCAAAACTTTGCCATTTCTCATTCCTTTGGAATAGTTCCCTCCAAGTGCCTAGCAGATGTTGTTTCCAGGGTAGATGAGAACAGTTTACTGCCTGGGATTCAGCACAAGCCAGTTGATTTAATTCCTTGCAAAAGGATGTTACAGTTTTTCATCAGCAGAGAACAAACATGTCCTTTCAGCCTGAATGACTTTTACTTTAGACTAATAGAAACAATAAAGACTGAAAAGAACAAATATAAAACCCCAGAGAGAGAGCAGTCTGTGTGACTCAGGCATTGGGAACTGGCTCGGGTGTGGGTTAGCAGGTTTGCTCTTAAAGATGTAGGACACAGAAAACTGTTTTACATTGACTTTTACTACATCCACACAAAAGGGAAGAGAAGTTTGTTGCATGGTAGTATCGGAAAGTGTCTGGTTAGTTTAGGTAAATGGTGGTAATGGCAATCATGGCACAGTGCAGTTAATACACTGCACAACCTTCACTGGGGCAGAAGAATTCTGGAAATTCCTAACCTGTTCCTTTTTTTGCAACAACCACCACCACAGAAAGAGAGGCAAAAAATCTTGCACAGCATTTGAAGTTTGTGTGATACCATGTGAGATTAGTTCTCTCTCCATTTCATGGGATGTATAGAAATACTCAGCATGAGAGAAAACAGTATCATTAGATGACTGAAACTATTCAGGTGATGGAATTAAAACTAAAGAGCACAAGAAAGAGTATTTTTTTACTTTTTAAATCTTTATTTTAAAGTCATTATACATTATTCTTTCCTAATATTATAGTATCGAGTACCGAATTTCAAAGTACAGATGCTAATGGATGCCCTTTTGGTCTGGACACAGTTGGAATCAAATACTAGTTATAATATAAAATTGTACGCAGTGTCAGCACAGAGAGTGATTATTTAAAACTGGCAAACTTTGGTATTGATTTTTTACTGGCAGGTCAGTGCAGAGCAAGTTGCAGAGTTCCTCACCTCAGAGGAGGTGCAATATCTCTGTAGACTGAGGTTAAAAAAGAGCACAAAGTTTCACAATGACTCTTCTGAAGAAGTCACTGAAGATAGATGTGACCTCTTATACTGAGGAGTTAATGGGTAAAACAAAATTGTACTGTTCCCCTGATCTGCAAGAAAAAGCAAAGTGCCATAATGTAGATTACTGTAAAAAGAGGACAGCTAAACTTGCCTCAGTGTTTGCTAGAAAGGCATTTCCAGAGTTCAGTGATAAATTAGCCTGCCTCTATGGTGGTGCCTTCACCTTACTTTTTAGGGTAAAGAAAATCTAATTTAACACATGGTGAACAATAAAAACTAAACAAAATTACATCAGCAGAGAAAATTTAAATTGCTTTTGAGCAGCTATTAAAATTGCAAGCTTGAATGATGTAGCCTATAACCCAAGCTAATAACCCTTGCTAAGTGTAAGCTCTGATCACTCCAGTAGTTTCTGTAATATTCTGTGAAACTTATGTTCACAGTGTTGTGCTAGAGCGAGGAAACCATATTTCTATTGAAGTTCAGAAAACTAGAGCTTATGGTTCTTCTAGGACAGAAATACTATGAGTTTACAAAAGATTCTGATACATTTCTACTGGTAGCAACTGGTTTTACTGCATTCTAGTAAGTTTTCTACAGTGCATAAATAAGTTCTCACCTGGTACTCCTACAATTTAGACTACAGTTCTTTGTGGTATTCTGTTGCTCCCTGTATTTGGGCCATTAGGGTACCTTCATTAGGTAGGATGAGTAATGTGAATGATCACAGAGAAAAACAACCTCTACATGGGTAGAGGTGCACTTTGCTTCACCACCCCACCCCCGTGACTTTTTAGTTAGACATTTAATCACTACCTCAAGCAGAAACTGCTGTGCTGTGCAGGGAAGAAGCCAGAAGGCATCAAAACCTTGCAGAAGCTACTGAATCTGCTCTTCAAATGCAGACTTACTTCTGACAGGCCATAGTAAACAAACATAAAAAGAAATAAAAAGTGGAGAACAGCAAAGATAATGAATTATGCTAGTTCTCGAAAATCTGTGGAAAAAAGAGGAGTTCCTACAGAGACCAATATTAATCATTGCCTTGGCAGGCTGTTGTGCTACAGACTCACTTCACTTACCTCCAAAAGATTTATTTTTTCACTTGAACATTTATATATTCTGATAAAATTTACAGTTACCTCAGTTGTAACTAGTGACAAGGCAAATAACAGTACATAAATATATGCTTAAATAGCAACAGTATTTTTCAGTTTGTCTTGGGATTTCAGTCCTGGGACTGAACTAAAAAGAGGGAGCCCCCTCCCCAACCCCACCTCCTTGTACAATCCTTCCAGCTGAAGGGAGCAAACTGGGAGGATTTGTCCTTTTTTTTTTTTTTTTTTGGTACAACATACAAAATTTATGAGCTCTGTATGTGCCAGGAGAGACCTTTTGGAGAAGTGCATGTGCTGTGCTGTTCACTGGACAAGATGTCAGTGGGTAACTCTTGATGGATGTTAAAAGCCAGTCAGTGATGACCTCAGTATTACTGAACACTGGGGGCATGAAGTCTCTCAGCCAACATCTAAAGTTTAGGAAAAGGTAGCAGATGTGGGGTGCTTGGGTTTATGCAAAAAGTTTGGGTCTTTTTTTTTTTTTTTTTTTTTTTGAGGGGGGTGGACAGGACTGTGTGGCGTTTGGAGTTTTTTGTTTTGTTTAGTTTTTTGTTTGTTTTTTTTTCTTAGCATATATACCAAGCTCTGATCATAAGGTATGATAGGAAACTTTATAATTTGTTATATATTGCCACATGAACTGGAATATATACTGTAGTTCAATGAGCACAAGTTACACCTAAGGAAAATAAAAAGAGCTTTTCCTTGTCTTTTCATCTTATTGCTGATCGAAACACAACATAATTCTTTCTTAAATAATTTAATTAATTTCAAAGTAGTAATATTTTAACCCTAAATGCAGTGGTTTTCTGCTGTAGTTTTTCCTGCATACTCAATTAATTAGAAGCTGATTAATAAATGTATTCTTTTTAGTTACAACAAAAAAAAACTACGTTCTGAGCATAGTGAACTACTGTATAAAAAAATTCACATTTTACATAACATACTATTATGTAAACGTCTGTTTGCTGTTACACAGAAATATAGTGTTTTACTAAACTTTTAGGAAAATTGTGTTCTAGTTTAATTTATGAATACCAGTACAGTGTTTTGTTTTATTCAATTCAAGTACTACTTCATTCTTTAGGCTTCTTATGAGTAGTTAATCACAGCTTTTCTGTAGGTCTTCATTAACAGATGCTGCTGTACAAGATCATCAACCATTCAAAATGATTCTTGTGTCATTTGTATTATTCTCATGTCAGTGTTTCTAAAATTCTGTTTCTTAACCTACAATTTTTTAATTTGTTTTTTTCCTAACAGCTGTTTTCTGAAGCATACTCCGGTAAAGAAAAATAGAAAAGAATCAGATGCCTTGCATATTGTAGAGAATAGCTAATGTATAACACTATTCAGGCAAGAAGAAACCTACTGCCAGATGCTTTTTGTCTTAATAATGCAGTATATTTTTCTGGAGCAGTAAACACAGGAAAAATAGTCTAGACAAATGAAACGACACTGCTGTACTATTTTTAGTATTTCATGCTCATGATGAAGGTATTTGTTCTTAAATATTTAAGGATGCTCTTTTAACATATTTCCTTTTATAGTACGACCACAACATGCTCACCAATGTGCAGTTTTATGATGCCCAAGGAGAAGCATGCATTACGTGATAGGAAGATTAGTAGCTTAAAAAAGAGATTCATGAAGAGGCAACGAACTTAAGCTTTTGCTGGCATTTAAATACTACTTCAGCATTAAGATGGCTTGCAACACATCACAGCTACTTACTAGAGTATCTGAAGTGGTTATTCTGGTGGTATTTAGTCCTACCAGAGATGGGAGAGTTTGGGACATCCAGTTAGAGATCATTGCCATGGTACCAAGAACAGCACCAAGCTTCAGCAGTGGAGGACTCATTGCTGTGGAGCTAATGAGTTTTCCCAGAGACTGATCATCACCTCAGTGCAGGCTGGCAGTGAGAGGCGTGACTGCAGCACACAGCACCCACAGAGTGAAAGGAGATCAAGCTACCCAGATTTAATCATCTGTTAGAAACACTCATATCCTTATTTGCCCTCTGTCTTTATGCTCTTACCAACAAATACTTCGGACTATTTTATGCTGAACACTAAAGAAGCAGTCCTTTCTACACTAATGATCATTGCGTTGTCCAGGGGAAGCGGGAGTGGCTGGGTGACCTCTTTGTAGGTGCTAGAGAGCCAATTAGCACTTAATTAGTTCCATCATTGCAAAGTGGTCTGTGTTGCTGTCTGAAATGCAAAAGCCCAATCACAAACAAACACAAATAACCCCTCACTGCCCATCACTGCTTTGGTAGAAATTTGCTCAGGTCTGCCTCTAAATGTGATGTTTATTTTGTTGGACATTTTTTCAAGTGGATGGGAGGAAGGGGAACAGATGGAGCCTGCTCAGGAAAGCACCAGAACCTTTTCTGAATCTTCCTTGGTGTCATATAAATTAAAAACATCACTGACTTTATAATTGCCACATCTTGTTATTAAGACATTAGTTGTTTATAAAAGAACATTAAAGCAAAAAAGATTCACATTTCTCAGTGCTCTTTTTGTTTTACAGGTTTTTACTCTGAGAGTTATTGCACTACATCCGGGTCTGGCAGGCTGAGCATACCTTCACTGTGGTTTGTAGGGGAAGAGAAGACAAATTGTTAGTTGTTCATATAGCATTTTGAGGCTTCTTTTGACTCTAATCTGCTGTTAAATCTACTGTTCTCTAGTGCTGTAGAATGTAAGGTTCAGTAGCAATTTATCTTTTTCATAAATTTAGCAAGTGTGGGGAAAAAAAAACAGCAGCAGAAAAGAACTTAGAAATCATTGTACTGTTGAAGTGGTTTACTTTTTAAGAATTATTTTTAAAGTGAGAAATACTGAGCATGGATATCTAACAGTAACTATTTCAGAGAGAACTTAGGAGTTTGCAGACATAGGCTATATTTTTCCTGGAGTCAGTTACAGTCTTCCAATTTGATTCCAAGAGACTATATTTTTCTTAAGCAATTTTGGTAGTTTCTATGAAGGAAACCTTTGAGGAAAATGAAGGAATGTATTTTATAAGATTGTGATCATGAGTGTATTTATTAAAGTTACTAAAACCCTGAAAACAGATTTTCAGAGCTTGTACACCAAATTCAGACTGGAATTTCCCCAAATGCATTGAGAATTATTTCAATAAATCTTTATTGTTTAATGAAGACACATGGAAAATTATTTTTAAAATAGAAATTGGAAAACACATTGAGACCTATTATATAATATTATAAGGAGTATGCCAGCAAGAGAATGCAGAGAGAAATTCTGTGCAACAAAACGTTAAATGTTTTCTTGGTGTCACACAGGAAGGCGAGCTGTGAGATGTTTCAGATACTGAAAAAACATAAACCACCAAAGAGCTGCATTTCAAGACAGTATTGTTCTATTGTCTCCAGAGGACTCAGCAGCAGCGTTAGGTTTCATTAACCAAGTTTTATGGTGGTGTTTGGGCTTAGCCTCAGTCTCTGTGTGTTGTGGGGTCCTGGGCCTCCTGCTTCTCTGCTGCAATACACTGTCCCTAGGCATCCAGGTTTCCTTACTGTGAAAGGAGCCTGGTGTGTGCCATGTTTCAGGGCACCATGGGCTAGGGATGCAATGCTGGATCTGGAGCTTTGGAAACACTGCTGTGTTTTCCACTTCTGTGAAGGCAGCTGTTTTATTATGTATGCATTTTCTATTTCAGAAGGTAAATTTCATAATAGCTTGGACTGTGTGATGGTGAACATTGTTTATTTCTCTGAAGACAAGAGGGGCTGTGCAAGACACCCTTGATAAGGTGTCTTGAGGCTGAGAGGTCAGTCAAGCATTATCTCAGCATAGCCCGTGGAGATTGTTTGAGTCTTTGAAATAGAGTTGGTATTTTTGTGGAGATAGGCTCAAAGTTGTTCACTGAACAGATGTGCATCCAGAATGGCATCACAAGTCAGTTTTTTTTCTGAAGTGTTGCATTTCATTGTCAATTTATCAATTTTTCAAGTAACTCCATTGATTACTTCTAATATGGATTAGGTAACATTTGGCAATGTTGCATAGTTCTCTAGTTTTATTGAGTTCTTCTGAAGTACCTAAGCATCCTCTCTAGACCTAACACAAAAAAAGATTCTCATTCACCAGTTTTATTGCCTTTTTTATTCCTATCTTCTTTAGCACTTTAATAGGCACATTTATTCCCTCAGTTTTACACTTTTCCTTGAAGTTATGGTAGGTTTATTTTGTTTTTTTAACACAATGAACTCTTAACATTTTTTTGTTTTCTTCTCTTAAACATTTACTGTTCCAGAAAAGAACATAATATGTCTTCTCCTGATTGTTTTAACCTTAGACAAAGTACATTCTGAAGGCAGTAAAAAGCTTTTCTGAAGTCTGGATGAATAATTACTTTTGATTATCCTTAATCCAGTGTACTGTCAAGTCTTGCAAAAAAACCCCTATTTTATTATTATGGTTATTCATAACAGATGACATCCTGCTTTGTTCTTGTGACAGAGTATTCATTAACATAGTTTAAAGAAAACCTCCTGATGCATGACTTTTGGTACTGATGCTAGATACACCTATAAAGCCCGTGGCAGGAGATAATACTCTAGTACTCGTGGCTGGTTATATAATTTAAAATTATCATATACTTGGCGTCTGGATTCCCCAAAGTGCTGAAGTTAGGTCCTCTGTACCTGCAGATGGGCTTTACAGCACGTTTGCACTGCAGTACAGGGATGATGCCAGGCTCTAGAGCTATATGCAAGTCTGCTAATGCAGACTTTCACTTTTTTCAGACTGTTCACTTTACTTTAACTTGCTGCAATAATTAAATAAAATCTAACGTAAATAGCCCAATGTATGGTATGATAATCTAGGTACTATAAAAAAAAATTAACATGAGTATTAGTAATATCAATAAAGAAAATGTTATGAGAGACAGTAATATGTGAACACACACATAAATGCATGAAAAATGGCTAATTACCTCCTGACTGGAGGAAAAGAAACAGTAACTGTAAGAAAGGAAATGGTGATGTTCAGCAGCAGTCACTTAGCCCTGATGTCAGCTTATTTATTATATGTAACAAAAAAGTTCTCTCATTTCCAAATATTTCTCAAAATTTAGAATCGTATTCATGGATAAATGCTATAAAGGCTTTGCCTAAAACCTTACATTTTATGCAGGTAGAGATCAAAGAGATTGCATACTCATGGCTTAAAGGTCTGAAATATCTTCCTTTGAAGTACAGCAAAATCAGGAAGCATAAATCTCAGTAAATTTGTGCTTTGACAGATTAGGTTTAGAAAGTAAGCACATGCATAAAAGTCAAAGCTTCCCTTGTTATAATGTTATTCTATAGTGTATAGAGTTCTTTTTCTTCATATGATATATTCTATTGGTCAACCAGCAGTACATATATTCTTCATAAAATGTATGCCAGTACATTAGTCATGTTTCTGAACATTACTGTTTAATCACATAAGGTTAATGAATGTATAAAGCAAAGTTCTCAGAATTTATATAGCAATTAAAATTCATAGCGCATAAGTGGACCAAGCAAGTACATCTTTGCCCTTTCAGTTCAATTCCAATTCTCTGAATTTAGAAACACTGGGAAAAGATTAGCTTCTCTCTCTAACTCTGTTTTTGTTTCGTAAAACTCTCTGGCTTTGCAATGTTACTTCTGAGCAGTAATATCTAGGTTCTTCATAAGTGCAATAGAGAGGTTTGGGCTCTTTCTAGAGAATATCTTTTCAGCAACTCATCTGTGCATACAGTGACATCTTTCAGTCAGGCATCTTCAATGATAGTAAAAATACTGAGCAAGGGATTTTAGAAATCTGTTACCATTACCTGCTTCTATGCTTCACCAGTGAGGTGACAATGTTTCTGAAGTGTTCTTAACTATCTGTGTGTTCATTTTTCAGGCTTTAAGTGAAGGAAAACATTGTTCTTAGTATTTTAATGTTTGTTTTTTTCCCCCACCTATTCTCCTGTGTTATGCTGTTAGCCATTCCCACGTGTACTGTGGAACAAAGTAGAGTGTCTACAGTGGGCTTAATTCATGAAAAGAATTGCCTGAAAGTAGGAGCAGGATGGGCTTAAGGAAAGTTTGTAGTTAACTGAAACAGCTGTGAAAAAAAAATTAAAAATAGGCAGGAAAGGATTAACTGAAAACAAAAAATTCAGTTATTTCTTGACAATTGAATTTTCAATAACACTGAAATCAAATACTCAGTAATACTTCACAAGCTTTTCCTTTCAAATGTTTGATAAGGCAATGGATCTAATGGTAGAAAAAGAGTTTAGTGAAATCACCCTTTTCTGTTATCTTTATTTCTCTGAGTGACCAAGGTTATTCACAATTTCTCAGAAAGCTCATTTTCTGAAATATAACGACATATCTCTTTAGCAGACAATGATTAAAGGACAGAAAGTCCTTTTCCCTTCAGCAGAGACTGGGAATCTATGTTTTTGGAGGATCCTGTGATCTGTCCTCTAGCTCTGAACATCCACAAAATGGCAGGGTGCAATGTTGTGTGGTTCTGGGGTTGGTTGGACATCATACAGTACTGCAGTTTCAGTGCTCTTATGAAAGCTTTAGAAATTGGATATAAGGACTTATTCCTCCTAGAATAAACCTCAGTCTTAAGGTTTTTGTCTTTTTTTCCATTCTCAAATACATCTTATTCTGCTGAGGGTGAGTGTGGCAGGTGAGCTGACTGTCACTGAGTATAAATTTTATAATAAACTTGGTTCTCCTAAGAAGCTGAAATTCACCATCAAGTCAGATCATATATTTTCCTGCAGTAGACTTTAAGCAATGAAAATCAGTTAATTTTAATGTAATTTAATAAAATATGTGTTTTCAGCTGGCCCTGACTGTGACTAGATATCAGAAAACAGAGACATAAGATATTTAGAACTATTGCCCCTTTAGACGCTATGAGAATGCCCAGTGTAAGTGGACCTTGTTCTGGTTAATGTATGTTTACAGCTTTTGGCAATCATAGGTTACAGGTCCCTAAAGTGGAGGTGAATTGTCATATTTAATAGCCCCAGGTAAACTTGTTCAGTCCCTTTTAAAATCCCCTTGAACCTTTGTGAGTGTGACGAAGACAGAACTGAAGAAAGTAGAAAAGGTTTGTAAAATAAAATTCCTCATAAAAGGAGACTTTTGACCTTGGTAAGAGACTTACAGGCTTTGTCTGTACTTATAAATACAACAGGCCTATAGCAAACAATATTGTTCATGGGTATAGCAACCAATACTGTTAACAAACTGCTTGCTTACATTTTCCATTTATGCCTGGGCAAGATTCAGGGCTGAATGGTTTGGACATGGATGCAGCATTTCAGGAGAGGAAGAGTAGATTTGATGTGTGAAAAGGAACTGTGCTTTAGGGTCAAGAGAGCAGCTCATCTTTTTATTTAGTAGGATGGTTGTATTCACATTTGGCTAAGAGCCATCTTTGGAACTGAGAGCAAAGAAACCATCTACTGTTGATTTCTGCTGTATTTTGGCAAACAGGTCCTGTTCTTTGTAAAGTAACAGCTTTGCATTACAGAAGGACTTGGCTTTATCCTTTTATTTTCCAATGTGGCTTGTTGTCAAGACTATATAAACTGAGTAACGAATATGTGAAATGGGGGGGTTATCTTGCTTACTTGCCCTTCACCATACCATATGTCATGTCACACTGATTTTCTCTGCTAACATACCTGTCATATCCTCTATAAGGATGAAATAGGGAAAATTCCTCAGAAGTATAAGCTAGTACATACTTGCACCCCAAAGGTGCATACATCTAGCACCCCAAAGGCTGAACTACACTTAGATACTAGCCAAAAATTCATAGGTTTAGCCAGTATGGCACTGATAATGGTGTTTAAAGTTCATAGCTTATTCCAGTTAGATTTTCTAGCATTCAATTTGTAATAACAATGGCCATAGCAACATTTCCCCTCTGAGATATGAAGCTCTTTTTCAGTAGGCAGAAAGACTAAGAATGAAAATAATGTGGATGTTCAGAAAGCAGTATATGTGTTTCCTGCAAAATCCTCAAACCCAAGATTTTGTGAATGTCTCATTGCAAGTGATCCCATTTTTAATGTGTTTCTCAGTGCCATTTTGGGAGGACTAGTTTACTTTCCCACAGGATGAAAGCATACATGAGTGTAAGTGAGTATTGAGAAAACTCCACGTCTGAGATTTCCTACAAGACAGAATGCTACATCCAAATTCCAGTAGTTAGCTACATTCTGTCTAGCAAAATGCTTCCTGCAGTTTTGTTTGGATACGATAATCTGTTCTAAATGCTGTCTAGTGCTTTGAATACAATTCAACAGGTGTTCTGTTTCAGCTCTGAACTCACTGCACTTCAGTAGTGGGTAAATTAGTCCATGTATATACCAAAAAGCATGCTCTGATATCAAAGATGCTATAAAATAAATTTATGTTTAAATAAGGCTGAAATAATCTTTATAGTTTCTTATTTGAATAATACTGAGAAGAAAAAAAATTATCTGGAAATGTATCAAAATGATATAACATAGAAAAATAATACCATGTATCTTACTGACCTCATTAAAATTATGACATCATTGTTCTAACCGTATTTTTTATTTTCTATTTTACAAAACAGGAGTAAAAGTTTTAAAAGATATTTCACTTTGAAGGATTCAATAACTCCTTTTTATATAGCATGCCCTTTACCCTGTTTATGTCTATTTTGGTTTTTTTTTCCCCTCACTGAAATTACCCAAACAGGCCTGTAAGGCTCTGGGTGTCTGAGCTAGATCTATCCTCTGAGGGATGGGTGCTGCCATCTGCAGGGCTTCTGGGGATGGAATGCTAATAGGAACCGAAGCTTTCCATGGATGAGGAATTTGGGTATCACTTTTGAAGGTTCAGTGCTCTGCTCCCAGCCCCTAGTGAATGAAAAGAGAAACTTTTTGAATTGGTGCTGTTGTCTGAAGACTCCACTGTGATCAATGCACTTCTTTAATGTACAGCAGCAAACAAACTCAGAGGTAAATATAAAAAAACACAAATGCATCCCAGATGTTGTGAAGTTCAGTGCTCTTCCTGAAGTGTTAAAATGCCAATTCTGTAAGTTTTACGTGCATGATTGAAATTTCTGCATATATGTGAGAAACAAGATTGTGAAAGCTAGTTTGAACATGAAAGCTTTATCATAGCTTTATAAAACTAGTTAGAGAAAATAAAGTTTCAGGGAGGAAGAAAGGGGGAAAAATGGATTTATAAGCACTGTAGTAGTGAGATATTAGAGATTGCTGCCTCTTTGCTCCTCGCTTGTCACTTGAATATAACAAAAGAAAACTACCTAGAAGACTGACACTCCAGATCACCTTCTTATAAATTTAGTATTTATCCATGGGACAGTGGCAGTCACACTTGTGTGCCCATCCTCAGCATGCTAATTCTGCCACCTTGGGAATACTGCTTGTTGTGTGAGAGCTGATATCCTTGAGAATTAACAAAATCCTAAACTAGTAATATTTTTAATCCTGGAAGTTTTCTCTTTTGGGGGACAAACAAGGCTACCGTAGTGAGACATCGTAAGATTTTCCAGGATCCTAGGCTCAGCAATTGTGTTGAACAACCACAGATATTCACATTACTTTGAAAGACATAATTTGTATTCAGACTTTTATTTTTCCACTTCTACCAGGAATTTGACTTATTTATGATTGATATACCACTTGGCAGAGTCTTACTATTAGCAAAATGCTTAGACAAATCCATAAATGCAAATAGCAACTCAGGAGAGGCCATGCTCCTTTTTGACAAGAAAAAGAGTGGTGTACATTGAAAGTCCTCATAGAAATTGGCACAGAGGAGTATAAATGATGAAGACAACACAAGAGGAGTATAAATGATGAAGACTCAGGCGGTCTGTTTATTGAATTTCTCCATACAGTTTGTAACCAATATTTTTAAAATTACTTTTCAGCAGTTTAAGGTTATTTTTTATCATCTCCAGTACTTAATCCTTGTGTTCAGTCATAATACTCTGCATAGAATATCAATATTAAAAACTGTAGAGTTTACTATTATCTCACTGGAGAAGAATAAGAAATGTGAGAATGGGGCATCAGTGAATAGCTTAGAAGTGAAGATATCCTTTCCAAAGAACAAAGTTTCTGTTCACAAGAAATTCAGTGCAGGGATTTTCCGTTCCAGCTTGAATTAGAGGAAATTCACCAATTAAGACTCACCAAGTCAGTGAGTCTGTAAAGGACTGCTTAGCAATGTGAGTGTGAAGAATAAAAAACACAAGCAAAGCTGGTGAAGTTTTAGATAACCTTTTTATCTAATTGATAAAAAAACTCCAACTTTTTGGTTAATGAAGGCATTTACATAGCTTTGAGGATTTGATACTAATTTTATGGAGAGATGTAACTAACTCTTGTTAGCATTTGACAGCATAACTTAGTAAAAAATTTCTACTAAATGATGTAATTCATTTCTGCAGGTGGCAGTGATGCAAAAAGTGACAAAACTATTTGCATCAGGGCAAATAATATCTTCAGACACACAACTTGTGTTGGAGCTCCTGAAAACTGTTCTCAGTCCCAAAAGATCATTTAAAAAAATATGGATGAGCTCATCTCCAGGATCACAAAGCAAGAAAAGGAAATTTCAATCCAGACTATTGTGAAGCATGAGAGTAAGACTTCCACCTCATATGGAACAGTACATAGCATTTTGAAAGCAAAATCAGTATATTCTTCAGTCCTGTTGAGACCTGAGTATCTGCAGAGGAAAAGTTTGAATTAATTTCCTTGATATCACCATATCTTAAAACTGAAATGACTGAACTACAGCCAGTTACATAGTTCATCTGAGATGCTTATTTGTATTTAATGAAAGCTTAAGTTCCAGACTGTCTGGTATGCCCTCTTCTGTAATTTAAAAGGAGAAAAAAATAATAAAAATCAGTCATAGAGCATAGTATTAAATACAGTATTCAAGAGCCAGGTACATAAATATAGGCCTCTTGCACACAAACTATTCATATATCACATAAAAATGTAGAAGTCATTGTCAGTATTGCTGGAGCTAAAGGTGAACTTCTTTAATCATGGGGAAATACTTTGCTGTATGATTTCTGTTAATCATCATTCAGCATAATAAGTCATATGAATGTCTTTCATAAACAACCAAAGAAATCATAATTTTGGTCTTCATAGTGGGCAGATACACTTTAATTTTTACCTGGAAATCCAGTATGCCTTTGTTAATAAAAACATCAGGGATGCAGTGTGTGTTTAAAGCAATGAAAAGGTCTTTTTCTGCATCTTGATAGCAAGAAGTAAATAATGTTGTAAATAAGCAGAGATTACATTTTAAAATGTATTTTGGGATGAGAAAATTAGGGAGTATTTAATATTACCAAGAAAATCCATGTGTAAAAAATCTGTCTCTCCTCTGACAATTTTAATCCATCTCGAGAACACTGGAGATAGTGCCTTAGAAGTGAACTGTCTTTTCCGAAGACCTGACCTATACCATATCTGGAATTTTATTTCCAACCTTGTGTCCTGATCTGGGTGAAGAACATTAGGATTATATTTTGAATACTGTTTGAATCACCCAATACTTTAAAAATAGAGAAAATATTCAAGAACGCTATGAAATACAGATTCTATTCAGGCACTTCAAATTATAAGGAGCTTGGTGATTGCTAGTGTGTTTAAAAATATGTAGTATTTGAAATATAAACAAGTTAGCATAGCTTTTCATTCATTATTTGAAAGAAAATTACCTACAAGTTGTGACCAAGATGCTTGTCCTGTTAAGGGATGTGGCTTGCCATTATGCTTCTTAAGTGTAATGCAGAAAAAATTAGAACTATACAGTTCTTTTTTGTATTTTACAGCTGTCTGTCCCAAACAAGTGAAAATTCTGTTCTAAATTTTTTTCTCATACTACTGTATTCCAAGACAAGGTTCAGATCTCTGGTGCTGAACATACTGCCAGCTATACATTGAAGTTTTAAAAGCACCAAGAGGTTAAACCATGAGAGTAAAAGGTATTAACATGAAACTGAAAAAACTGGATATATCTTAGATAATTTATTAAAGCCCTAGTGGTTTAAGGCAATTGAATAACAATAAGAAAGGACTAAGATCCACCAT
This sequence comes from Phaethornis superciliosus, assembly GCA_023637945.1. NCBI lineage: Eukaryota > Metazoa > Chordata > Aves > Apodiformes > Trochilidae > Phaethornis > Phaethornis superciliosus. The sequence goes on along the minus strand of JAJQWJ010000009.1, from coordinate 10,909,876 downwards.
TCTTAGCCTTGGAAATCAATTTTAAATTTGTAACTAGAATTAAATGATGTAATATTTATATAAAAATCTGGTTTGACAGAAGTAGGATACTGAAGAAAATATCACTGAGGTCAAAAATGGGTAGCTAAAGAAACTGCATTCCACATATACTACTTTTTAATTGATTTTTCACTTTCAATGGCCTAGGAAATTATAGTTTATTTGTTCACTTATGAATATAACACATAGACAATCTGTCACAAATAAGGAGGAAAGTGATTCCAGATGGAACCCACCTCAGGCAGTGCTTAGGGAAAATATTTGCCTATTCTTTGGCAGAGGAGCTGCCATAGGGCTATTCTCATGACTTAGGTGTTTTTTTCTTTAATGTAGCATATAATGTGGAAAATATGGTCACTGTAGTGAGATTCTTACTGCTTGTGTTCTTATGTCTCATAAGCTTTCTTCCAGTCAAAGGGGAAGGAAAGGGTCAAAGGAGTAAGAAAACTAAAACTATTAGTGCATAACTTCAGTAGTGTGTAGTCACTTATAACAAGAAAGCTTATTTAGTGGATAGACAGTAACAGATCATTTTAAAGATGTTGGCTTTGTTGATAAAAGCAAAACCTAGTAAACATGTAATTAGCTCGTTGCACCTTCTCTCCTATTTTAGACTGTTCAGCAGAGTTCTGCAGATGTTAAATCTGGTGCATGGGATGACTACTTGAGGCTGTAGACAATTAAAAATACTTTTCTAAATTATCTCCATTGGAAGCTCTTTTTCTTTTACTACCGCATGAATGTTTTAAAGATAATACAAACCATTTCCTGGAGGGCACTTCAGCAAAACCCAACGTGAATTTATACCAATTTTCTGGGAAGAATTTGAGTGAAGTTTTAAAATAAACTGCTAAATATTTAATAATAAAAGAAATTAATAAATGGCTATGTAACTTAATTGACAGCCACTTTGCAAATGTTTTTTTTTTCCTTGCTCATTATAGTAAAAAAATCAAAATCAGTTTATAAGCAGTGTGACTTGCTTGATTTGCCCAAGAATATCACATTTCTTTTGTTTTGAATAGATTACCTTGCTTACGTTGTTAATTTAAAATCTTCTCAGGACTGTGAGATTTTTGATTAATTTTTCAGTGTAGTAAGGATGCAGATGAGTTATTTAATGAGCTAAAGGGAAGGTTAGTGGAGAAAGTTAGGGGCACGCATGTTTTATCATCTCTAGTACAATGAGTTAAAAATATTCCAGTGAAATAATATTAAACTTACCATGGGAGATTCTGCTAAATAACTTTGACAAAAAATCAAATGTTAATGTGTTAAAGGGACTAGTTTGTAGGCTGCAAACAACTTCTTGATCCACAGAAAGCTCACCAGTCTAGTCACTTTACATAAATTCAGTGGTTTATTAGTAATATGAATGGATATTTTGGGTTGAATAATGAATTCTTATCTCAAAGGGCTTAGAATAAATACCAGCTTAGACACTTTAATTCCTTTGAAAAACTGATAGATTTCAAAAATACTTTGTTGTTTAACAGCATGCTGAATATAGCCATACTTGAGAAGCAAAACACCCTACAGGAATGATCCAGAGCCTTAACTGGAGACATTCAACACACTTAGCTGGAGACATTCAAGCATTCAAGTTTTATCCTGAAGTCTAACTAAATGTTTTGCTGCTGGCAGTCTTTCATGTTTCTTCATTGTCAATATCCAAGTCTGAGCTGCACAGAGGCTGACTGCAGTTCTTGTATGGTTTTTATTCTTCAGACATCATGGTTATGGTTTCTTAAATGGTATAAATTGCCAATTATTTCCCTTTGCAAATGCCTTTTTCTGACACTATCAGCTAGTAGCTTGGGGTAACCTGTACTGATATACCTGTCTGTAGACAGATTTGCTGAAGTCCAAGCCTTCCTAGTCAGCACTTTCCTAGTAATTCCTTGATGGTACAGTTATAAAGAAATTTTGGACTGTATAGTAAGTTTAAAACAGACATCAAAACAGAAAGCAGTTTCCCAAGCAGTGTTCCTTGATGACTTTCATTTCTGCTATGAATTCCCAGATGTATGGGAAATGTCATGGCTATAAATCCCTTGAGCTAATTAGTAGCCCCAGAGACAAACAGAATATCTTGGATTTGTAAATAAGTCTTTCCAAATGTAACAAGGAATAGTATATATATATATACACAGGAATTTAAATGGAGGTAAAGAAAAGGCCAAGAACAATTGCTTCAGCTGATTTAAAATAACAATGGCTTGATCATGAGTACAGAGTATAGTATGTCTGACTTCTGAAGCCTTTACTGGAGTACTTCTGTCAAGCCTGAAATGTATCATAGTCCTACCCTGAAGGCAGCAGAGAAAGGAGGCAGAGTGGAGGAGATAGGAAAAGACTGGTTTACAGAGAAGACCAGCTTTTACCTCAGCTGCACTGTGCTTTAGAGACACAGCTGGAAAGCTTAAGGTTGAATGTATGAAGGTTACAAATACTATCTAGATATAAATGCTATTTATTATTTTTACTCTTCCCCTTTGTACTTTGGGTCTTGGAAGAATTAGTGTTTAACTCAGAAGTTGTTCCTCTGTTGCTGCAAGTTTACATTTTCCTGGATTTGGCAAGGGTGTTACGAGTGTAGTGAAAGGAGTATGGGAATGAGGGTTAGGAATCAGGAGGTGTGAGAGATTCCCAACAGGAATGGTAAAATCTCTTGTTTTGACTCAAAAGCGAAGTAAATCAGATGCATTAAGGAGGGAGGGAACAAATGGACTTTCTAGTTTAACTTGCTTGGCAGTCAAATCAATGTGTTTATAATAGCTTTTTAGTGGGATGAAAATATCCCATTTCCCCAAAGACCAATCTGGCTTAGCAATGCAGACAGACATTTTGACTTCATATTCTAATGCTTACTTCACGAGATGCTTCATTTCTCCTTATGTAATGAACTGGAAACAACATTACTTCAAACCATAAAATACAAGTACAGTTCCATTAGATAGAACAATTCTCCAGGAACCTACCAACTAGAAAAGGAGATAACAGGCCCTACAGCCTGTGAAAAAATTAAAAATTTGAATATTAGATATCTGTAGAGAAAATAAACACATGACCATTACTGAGACCCTTTAAAAATGAAACAGAAACTGAAAAGGTTGACAACTGGAAGGAAAAGCACCACTAAAGCACAATGTGGCTTATTAGATATTGAAGGACAGACGATAATTTCCGTGTTATTTAAAGCCATTACTTGTGCCAAAGGCACATGAACTGCTGTGTAGCTATAACATAGCCCACTGTTCTGTGCATTATGAACATAACCACTGGGGCTAAAAGCCTTCCAGCATTCTATACAGATGGTTATGTTACTGCATGAAGTCAGGCCTTAGTAATTATGAAGAATTTAAGGCAGTTCTCAAACTATAGTCATACTGTATTTTAAGCCTTCTGAGTTGGGCTTACTGCACTTTGGAACATTATTGTGGAAAGCTAAATGAGGTAATATTCGTTATTCCTTATTCTATGGTGTCCCTTTCAATAAGATTTTCCCTCAATCTAGTATGGTTTTCCTACTAGATAATATGCTAACAATCTACCAAAACTGTAGCTATAAACTGAGCTTTTTCACAGGGAGAATAAGAAGATCAAGAACTTAGGCTGACATCATTCAAGTAACAGAGACTTTCTGTTAGGATGCTCTGGAACTCTCTAGTTGTCCTGTGCTGGCTGAGAAAGGGTGTCCCAGCATGAAGAGATCTCTGGGTTAGATGACTGTCTTGCTCACTGTCTTCCTGGACCTCTGAGACAATCCCTTTTTGGCATCCCAGGCATCAGCTCTGATTTACATTATGATGAGCAGGTTCTCCTAGCAACTCCAAGACTGCAGTGCTGCAACTGATGATCATGTTAGCTCTTCTTCTCTGGTGTTTCTCTCTCTATGTGTCATCTGTTCCTGAAAGGTGAACCTGTAGTCTGTAGGAAATTGCAGTAGAAATGCCAGGCTCTAGCACTGAGATACAGTTTTAAAGGAAAAGGACTGGTGTGTTACTTTTTCTCCCGAGTTCCTTATCAGTAATAAAAGAGTGTGCACATATCACTAAAAAATCTTGTACACACTGATACTTTTTTAATGATTTGGATTCCATGCATGAATTAATTACACTACCTAAGACATTTTCTGTTATACTGGAACACAAAGATGTGCATGTGAACAAAAATTCCTATGATTAGTACCCAGTGAATTGTCTTTCATTTCAATCAACCACTGAGAATTTCCAGATACAAGGTGATGATTTAGTCACTGAAATTAGAAAATATTTCACTTTATGGAAACACTAATTGCACTGATTTTTTCCTGCTCTTGATACAGATCTGTAAGTACAGGAATATGCACAAGAATGTGAAGGTACGTTCTGTCACCACTCTTGAAGTAAATTACTGGTTACTCACAGGAATTGAAAAGAACACTTAAAATTGATGAAACTGTACTACAACTTTTTTAGGAAGCACAAGATTTGTTTCTGCGTAGAGGGAGTGAACTGTAGAGAAGAATTTCAGAAGTACCTGAGAGTACTCTTTTCATATGAGATAAATGAGAGAAGAAAAACCCTCAAAATACTGTTAAACTGAGCTATGTTCTTAGAGGGCAGCAGAATGACAGAAAGCAAGCTCTTCTGACAGCTGACAAGTAACCAAGACACAAAAATAAGTCAGAAAATATAGACTAGGCTCTGGAATACTAGAACCAGTCAAATAGAACAACTGTGCTCTCTTAGTACAGCTAAGCTAGCTGTCCCTCTAAGCCTCTCTTTGAATCAGTAGTTTGATAACTTTTTCACCTGTTCATAGAATCACAGAATGGTCTGGGTTGGAAGGGACCTTAAAGATCATGTAGTTCCAAACCCCCTGCATGGGCAGGGACACTTCCCACTAGATCCAGTTGCTTAAAGCTCCATCCAGCCTGGCCCTGAACACTTCCAGGGAGGGGGCCTCCACAGTCTATCTGAACAACCCATTCCAGTCTCTCACCACCCTCATAGTAAAGAGTTTTCTCCTAATGTCTAATCTCAGTTGGCTTTCTAGGCTGCAAGAGCACACTGACAGCTCATGTTGAGCTTCTCATCAATCATGAACCCGAGTCCTTTTCCTCAGAACTGTTTTCAGTCCTTTAACCTCCCAATCTGTACTTGTATTTCAGATTGCCTAGACCCTGGTGCAGAACCTTGCACTTGGCCTTGTTGCACTTCATGCAATTTTCACAAGCCCAGCTCTGAAGCTTACCAAGGTCCCTCTGGATGGCATCCCTTGCCTCCAGTGTGTCAGCCTCACCACACTGTTTGGGATCATCAGCAAACTTACTGAGGGTGCACTCAATTCTACTGTCTGTGTTGCTGACAAAGATGTTAAACAGTGTCTTTTCTAAGACAATGTTTCTCAGTTGTCTTCTCTCTGTGTTGGGATGTGAACTTAAACTATGAACTGCAGATGGCATAAGGAAGGTTAATGGAGCTCTCGAGTTCATGTTACTCATATGGATTATAAATAACTTAGCAAAACAAAGGAGGCTTAACAAAATAAGATCTAAACCAAAATCATTCATAGTTCATAACAGACTAAATAATACTTGTAGACAGCTGCAATGTACTTCTGCCAAACTGAGATGATATAAATGCCAAGCAAGTATCAGAGTAAACAAAGGAAGGGTCCCTCCTGTGTCCCTTTACAAATATTTTTTCTACATTATTTCTTTAGTAAACAGGGTTGGAATAAGAATGGAATAGTTATCCAGTTGATACAAAAAAGTGTGTTCCTGAAATCTAATAATTTGAAGTCAGACATACAAACAGCATTCTCTTACCTATTTTGGTAAATGCTAGAAGCACTATCAACTTAGCATTATATTGTGAAACCAGCTGTGTGACTGCTGAGGAAACTGAGTCCTGTTCTTTTGTTCTTCTCTCAGAGAGTTATACAGAATTTCAGGGCAGAGAGGAGTACAAAGATGGACGGAGGCTTGCATTCTCTCTTTCCACAGTATCTGCCACTGCAAATGAGGCACTGTGACAAGAATAGTAAATAATTTCTTGTATGAACAGCAATAGTTAACATCTTTGGGAGGAAAGAGGGAAACAATTCTTTGTTTGTGCTGTTCATATAAAAGTAAAATAATCTAATGCTTATTAAGAAATGTATCCCCAGGGCATAATTTGGAGGTAAGACGACCTATATAGTTTCTAAAGGCTTAATCATACAGAGGAACAATGGCCTTAGATCATCTGGAAATGAGTTGTACTTTACACAGTAGGAAAGCTGGGTTTGGAAGATAATTTGCATAAAGGACAGGGGATCAATTTGTGTCACTTCATAAGTAATACAACTGCACTTTCATCTTTTCAAGTTCAGTCAGTAAAGAGCAGAATAATTTTACAGTGAGGGTTTCTTGTTGAAATTCCATGGGTTTGGAGGCTGTTCCAGCAGTGCATTTAGTCAGCCATCTGCCAAGTGCAATAGGAGTTTCTCAGGATGACTCCACAAAACTTCATATCTGTTAATTGTAGGCTATCCAAGCTTAGGTCCTTCGTTCAACCACATTTGAATTCACAGGAATACACTAAGTATTTAAGTCGAACACAAATCTGACTGAATTGTTTTCCATTTTGTTGTCATTCAACATGCTCCTTAATTTTATTTTGGTAAGAATAACAATTTTTAATTTAGACAGAGACTTTAATCTACAGTTGCCATGGGATATTAACATAGCTGGTCCAGTCGAGAAAAAAAAAAAATTCTAAAATCCTTGTACCTCCCGTACCATATAAACTGTGTGTATTCTTGTCATGGATACAAAACTACTCCTGCGCTGAAAGTAAGCCCCTAAGATATAGGTCTGGTATAGAAAAGATATCCTATATGTTCTGCAAGTATACCTTCTGTATGACTCTCAGTAACATATCTATGCACTGCTTCACAAGGCAGGGATAACATGAGCATGTGTGAGGCAACATCCCATAAATGCACTTTGTTTCTGGGTTATGAGAAGAAATATTGAACACTAGGTAACAACATACCATCTCACCATTAAACATGGTAAAGATGATCATAGATATGAAACAATCAATATGTAGATCTAAATCCCTAAATTCTTACTCAGGTTAAAGATTAAGGATTTTGCTCCATGTTGTCTGCTCAGCAAATGTAATTACTTGGTTGCATGCTGTGTACAAGAAAAAATGGTACCACTCTATTTTTCGGACTCTGCTACTGCACTGTTCTCAAAATAGTCTCTGAAAATTGAGCTACAAAAAACATTAATTCAAAACTATCATATTTGTGTTTTGTAGATTTCCAGTCCTGGTGTTAGCAAATAATGAAACAGCATCTGCATGACAGCTAATAGAAAAATGTTGAACAGAATCCTACCGTGTACAGTTATTAGCTCCATAGACCTTTCATGTATGAAATGTAACTCTGAGCTTATCTAAAGATGCTGTTATGCTTGTTTAGCTGTCTTCTCCAAAAGTACTGAGCCCCCAGTACGTCTTTTCATATTGAGGAGTAAACCTGAAATTACTGTCTTCAGAACACTATCTTGTTTACCCTAGTTTAAGGGATGTTTAAGAATTTTGTTATCTGGACATTGCTTTTGCTCATTGTTTCTCCATATAAATAGAATGAAAACACTCAGGGTAAGCTATTCTTTCCAAAGCAAAAGAATTCTGTTTACTGTCTGGAGGAAAAAAGAAATCTTTATACATGCTTGGTCAACTCATAGCAACCTGTAAAAAAGTGACATGCTTTTAAGTGTGTGTTCATTTATCTGACTATTAAGGTCTTACAAGAATAAAATATTTATACAGCAGTTTCACTTAGCAAATGATGAAAATGGAGCAAATAGCAGCATGTTAAAAAAATTTTTCAAGCAGAGGAGAAAGGGCAATCAAGAATTCCATTGCAGAGTCTTCTCTTTAGTGCTAGCATGGGTCCAGTTCCTGACTGAGCCTCACCCACCTGAGAACCTCTGCTTAATTCCGTTAAAAATGTTGTTAATTTTAAGCTCTAATTTTTTTGTAAGACACTATAAAACTAGTAGGAAAGAGCTTTAGTCTTTGTTGAAAACTACTTGGGTCTGATGGCTAGCTTAAAGAATGATAAAACCCAGGAGCAGCTGTAAATCATGTTGTGTAGGATTCTGTTTATACTTACAGTACCTTAGTCCTTGCTTTGTTTGCTTTCTGACACATTTCTCAGTCATATGTTTAAGGAAAATCAGTCATCTCTTAGTTCTTTACTGTTCCCTGCTATTGAATTGTACTTAATATTCTGTAAGGCTTCAGTGACAGATCTCATTCTTTCCCTTCCTGTCCTTGGGTCTATACAATGAGTCAGACATCCCTTGCCCATTTTCACAAATTTTTTCATAATTGCACAGAATTGCTTTTTAGAAAGTACAACAGAAGCAAATATTTCTCCTCTCCAGTAATCAGGAAAACAGATATTTGCTTTGCAAGCATTACTTAATTCTGTGTGGTTTTATAACAACAGTAAGCACTGAATCTGAGTATGAAGAACTGGGGAAAAAAATTGCAGCAACATAATATGCTAGGCTGTATCATGCTCTTCTGGGAAGCGCTGAAAGCTCCATCTCATAGTTAAAAATAGACTACACTGTATATGCAGCAATAATGCTGGGCAGAAAATTTTATCTGAACAGTTTTAAAAAATTAGCTGCTTGTTTTACTAGGTTCAGTCTGCAGACAGAGTACTATTTTCAGCAACATTTCTATAAATAGTTCCTGCTGTATATAATATTTTTGTGAATAATTAACAAAATTGAATGCTAAAATTTGAGCTAGTTTGCATTGATAAACCATAATATATATGGCTTTTTCTTAAATGAGGAGGCAAAATTTGTTATCCTGTACAAATGCAAGTACAAATTATAAACTCATGCTCAAAAATATATTAAAATATTCACCTAACATTCTCCTCTGCCATCAATTTTGCTCCCTAGGAGCAAAAATTTATAACCTAAGCTGCTTTAAAAATTGGAATTACTATTTGCAGAAGACTTTATTTGTATTTTCTTTCCTATCTTCCGAGAACAGCGTATTAAGACAGACAAATATTGAATCATTTAATCTTTTTTCATCCTTGTTTTCTTCATTGGCATCTTACACTGATGTGCTTACTCAGTAAGAGATGCTCTTTATGGGCATAAGCATGTTGACCTAAATATATATAAATATGCAGTTGTTCTTACGCCTCAGTGCTACACCTGAACTGCCCAGTTATGGAGATGTCCATACTGCAACTGGGTGTACCTGATGGTACAATGGTTTCCTGGAAAGGTTTTCCTCTGGCATACCTCAAATTAAACAGTGCAGATGGTCTAGAATGTAGTTTTGAATTGCAGCTGGAGGTCATGTTTTAAAGGCAGCATAGCATAGCCTGTTTCCACTGTTAGGCATTTAAGGGTTTCTTCTGAATCACAGAATCACAGAAAGTTAGGGGTTGGAAGGGACCTTGAAAGATCATTGAGTCCAGTGTTCTGTCACCCTCACAGTGAAAAAGTTTTTCCTTATATTTATGTGGAACTTCTTATCCTTAAGCATGTACTCACTGCCCCTTGTCCTGTCATTGGACATAACTTAAAAGAGCCTGGCTCCATCCTCCTGGAACTTGCCCTTTACATATTTACAAAAATTAATGAGGTCACCTGTCATTCTCCTCTTCTCCAAGCTGAAGAGACCAAGCTCCCTCAGCCTTGCTTCATAAGGGAGATGTTGCACTCCCTTAATCATCTTGGATGCTCTGTGCTGGAATCTTTCAAGCAGTTCCTGGTCCTTCTAGAACTGAGAGATCCAAAACTGGACACAATATTCCAGATGTGGCCTCACTAGGGCAGAGTAGAGGGGGAGGAGAATGTTTCTTGATCTACTAACCACCCACTTCTAATGCAGCCCAGGATGCCATTGGCATTCTTGGCCACAAGGGCACATTGTTGGCTCATGGTCATCCTTCCATCCACCAGCACCCCCAAGTCCCTTTCCCAACAACTCAGTCCCCAACCTATACTGGTATCTGGGTCTGTTCTTTCCCAGATTAAAGACTTTACACTTGCCCTTGTTATATGTTATTAAATTTCTCCCTGCCCAACTCTCCAGTCTGTGTAGGTCCCCCTGAATGACAGCACAGCCTTCTGGGGTACCAGCCACTACACCCAGTTTTGTGTCATCAGCAAGCCTGCTGCAACACTTTGTCTGATCATCAAGCTCATTGATAAAGATGTTGAACAGAACTGGACGTTCCCATTACTTCCAGTGTTATCTTTGGTCTTTCATCCAGTTAGTTACTCTTCAGGAAGTTAATCTTCAGGTAGTCTTGTAATGAATAGACACTATGCACATGCCTTGCTGCCTGAAAACTGGGAGGATGTGTTTAGTGTGAAGATGTCTCTAACAGGGTGTGGCTGACTTGAAAATGCTCTGAATTCAAATAGTTCAGAGGAAAAAGCAAAGACTCTAAAGTAAAAGACCTGATTTCCAAATGCAAATTTTCTGACTGGGTCATTTTTCAAAGAAAATTTAAGTAACCAAATAGATCAATTAAGAAATGCCAAGCTAGTGTTTAAATCAATTGTAGTAGATGTGCTGATCATTACTTTCTCCTACAGTGAATGCTTTGTCCAAACAAACTCCTGTTAAAAAATGGCCTCCCAGTAACAACCAATATATAAAAATAGGGTACCCCGAGGCAATGGTGTGTTTGTTTTGTTTTGTTTTCCTCTCTCTTTTTTCTTTCCCCCCCCCCAAATGCCTGTCATGAAGCATTTTAGTTGAATGGATACTAATTGGAGTAACTGTTCCGGAATTTGCATATATGCTCTTGGAAGAATAGCTGAAAGTCTTTTCGGTCCAATGAACTTCCTAAATCTGTCTGTTATGGACTTTTTAGTAAACTTGAATATATATGATGCAGAGAAACATAATCTTGTGAATTCTTGTAACCTTGGGACGCTTTCCTTAGGTTAACAGTGCATTCAGCTTGAAATACACTTAATTTTAGCACGGAGGATTTGGTTTAAATTATTATTAAAAGTAATAATAGAAATAATAAAATTCAGCATATGAAGTATTAGGGGGAGATTGGAGGAATATGTCAAAACTTAACAAACCTCTTATCAAAAAGATTCGTGGAAAAAGCTCACCTCTAAAGACGGCTGAATATGGCAACAGCAAATGCCTAGCAGTTTAAGGGGATCAGTAAGGAACATGGCTAGTCAGACAGCATTCCAAGACTACAAACAAGGAGTGTGCAAGTACAGAATAACAACTAGCATTTTGAAAGGAGAAGAAAAGAGACGACTTTGCTATGAAATTAGCTAATAATAGAATATTTTCTGCAAAGGATGCAAAAAGAGATGAAAGATACCACATTTACTAATTTATGCAATGCAAATGTTTGGGAAGCTAATGATGACATGATACAGTTAAGTCTCTAGAACTGCAGCTGAAATTTATTGCAATGGATAAAAAAAGCGTTAGAAGCTATTGAAACTGAAAAAAATCACAAAATGCAGATAGTGTATGTCCAAGAATACTAATGAGAAGAGGACAGTAACTATTAGACAGTATCTAGTTGCAAGTGGTTTGGGAAAATCCCGAAAGAGAAAAAAACCCAACCTTGTTTCTATTTAACTGGGGTTTATCAGGAATTTTTTTTCATTTTTTTACCCATCATTATTACCATCTGTATAGGACGTGATTTATGGAACCATATTAGAAAACATGAACTGGTTAAGTCCCTTGCATGGAGGTAGACTCCATGATGTAACCAGCCTTAACCTCATTTAATTTCTGTGGCATTTCTAAATGTGGGAGAGCACTATATCTAGTTTTAATTTTTTTCTGGATGATGAAATTTGCTTTAAAAGTAGATTTTCTGAAACCTTATGAACTGCTTATGATGAATATTATGCAGTGGTTCTCTGTGTTTTCTAATATTTAGTACTTATGGTTCAAATGCATTGGACCAGTACTAACCAAAATGCAAAGAGACACCTGAATGAATGTCCTAACTGTGGTGCTGGGAAATATTTAAAAGCTGTTTAAATTGAAATAAACTTTAAAAATCTCAGAGAAGTGTAATAGCAACATTCACTCTAGGTAAGGACAACAGCAATCCTGTCATGCCTTTAGGGCATCATATGTAAATGTAAGGCCACTAACTCAAGCTTTGGATACAGTGATTTAACTCTTTCACTGCAGCAAAGACACAGTTGCTGACTTGAGCAGAGTATGTAAGCAGTTTTATGAGCAAGCAAGTCCAGAGGACAAAGATCAGCAAAGATGATGAATACAGCATAGAAATTTGGACTTCCTGAATTGTGCTGCAGAGATTGCTGATCATAGCAGATGAAGGAAGGAAAACAAAGTAGACACATAATGCTGTACCATCTGCTAATACAGAACTATTTGTTTTAGTTGTGTCTGCAGGGCTAGTGTAGCAGAAGGTTATTAACAATAATTTTAAAAAATGTCTTAATAAAAAGGATTAGAATGCAAACTAGCTATTTAATCTTGTGACAGTCACAAATGACAGCTTTAAATAAGTAAACTGGTAATATCACAGAATGTAGGAATACATGGCATATACGTAAATCTGGAAGTTTTATATGAATAATTCAGTAGAGGGATAAAGATATGGCCAATGTCACTATTTACAGGCCTTCCTACCTTAGAGGAGCTTCTCTTATCATTTGTTTTTAGTTTCAGTAGTTTTATGGGTCATGGGGGACTTGTGTAAGGCTGGAAACTTTAATTTTTTGTATGACGTAGTGTAAAATACAGCTTCAGGTTTGCAGAAGTGCCTTTCAGGTGCATTCTGCATATCTAGTTTAATTGCATGTGTTATGAATGTACTACTGAGTTGGTTAAATGTGTATGTCCATATAATTTTCCTATCATCATATTAATCACAAGGAGATAGAAAAGCAAGAGTGCTTGGAAAATTTGTGCTGGGGTCCAAGGAGGTGTATAGAATCTGTAAATTCCTGCCTGTTGTGTGGTAGTCAGAGGCTGAAACACGATGAGCCTTTAGGTTATAGTCAGAAGAGAACTTGAGGCTTTGAAAAGACAGAAATGAAGGAGACTATACTCCTTGCTTGTGGTTAAAGCTGGTCCTCATGGGGGATTGATAACACATATTTTTATGAAACCATGAAATTTTAAGTAAGCAAATTGCTGTGTATACTCCTGTATCCACTAATGCAGTTACCTCCTCAGTGTTAACTGCTTGTATCACCCTCATTTTGTGTTCTGTGTTTCCTAAACACACACATTTTGTGGTGTACTTAGTTCTCTAAGATAATCAGTTATTAAGAAACTGTTTTGAGAAGATGGCCAGTAAAGATGAAGACTAGGTCATTTAGTTTTAGCCAACAGAGAGCTAGCTATCATTTAAAGCCATTTATCAACAGTACTAAGTTTTCTTTGTCTTATGCATAAGTTATTTTCCTTTTTATTAAAAGATACTTTTAATACTATTCCCAATTAGATGCTTTTATGAATGGGTATAAAATAATCCATGTAGAAGGCCTTGTTATTTAGCATTCTGGTGTCTTGGTGTCTCTTTGAGATGGAAATATAAACTCTCCAATTCCCAAAAAACCCAAGACTTGACTTACAAACCTTTAATGGCAGGAATAAAACAATGACAATAAAAATAGTAGTGTTTTTGAAATAGTTTCAAGCATTCTAATAAATGATGCTGTCTTTATGATTTGAGTCCCTAGTCAAAAATACATCCAGTAAAGTGTCACTGATTCTGGGAAATAATACTGTTGGCTTTTTAAATTTTTTTTAAGACACAATCCTTTACACTGCACTGTGAACATCATTAAGAAAGAATATATAATAAATAATCTCAGCATTGTCTTTGCTTGGGCTTCACCAGCACCTAGTTATTGTAATATGAATTTTAAGTTCATGAACAAATGCTCCCTTGAATGAACAACTGTTTTGATTAATGCATCTTGAAATGAGGGAATCTCCTTCATTTCTGACAGTGAGAGGTATCAAGTGGCCATCAGTGGTGGATGGGTGTCCTACAGATAATGACATAATAATGTGGCATAATCAGAATTGCTAAAGCTGCAACATTTTATTAAATTCTAAATTGGAATTCTATGCAGCTGTCACTACAAAAGATCCACCTTTTCAATTCTGCTTCACTTGCTTCTCAGATAACATGCACTGTCCTTTCTGGTCAATAATCAACATGTTCCCGTACAAATATGATAAATAAAAGAATCAACTTTCTTAAATGGTGGTAAAGATAATCAGAGCACTGAAGTAAGAAGGATTTTTTCTAGTGTTAGTGGAATTTCCCAGCTGACTGAAGAAAGGAATGGTTAAGATATTTATCACCTGTTTTTTCTTTTTAGCAAACTCAACAAAACCATCATTAATGCCAGCACGAAGTACATGAAGATTGATGCTATGTACTTTGAGAGTTCTTCAGAGATCTCCCCGTGAAAGCATCAAGGTAATTGCCTCTTAGGAAAAACAAAAAAAAGTGAGTAAAAATAACAGAAGGGGGATAGATTTGGAGCTGTTTTCTCGTGTGAAAACTCCCTTTAAAAAAATGAAGTTAGATCAGGTGAACAGTGAATTGTTCTGTTCTGCAAGTGCACCAAGTGCACTAGCTGACCATGTGGGAAGTAGTGCACAATGAATCTTAATATTAAATGAGTGCAATTTTAGCTCTTCTTTCAGAATTCTTGAAATTAAAATGTTTAACTCCTGCATATTTTCCTGTACAGCATTAGAAGTATTTTAAAAGTAATGCATACTGCTACTGTATTTCTGTTTTTTACTGTCTTGGAAGATTAAGAATTTTAATGGTTCTTAGGTGGAATAAGTATGGCATGCTGGTGTCACACATCTTTCTTTAAAAACACATTAATAACATATCTGGTCTAGAATTGTGGGGTATTTTCTTTCTGGTTTTATACCACTTAGAGTTAAGTGCAAGAATTTGTGAATTTTTCAGTTAATTTCTATAAGCTTCTACAAGAAATTTTCCACTTGTTCCTGTAGTAGGATAGATTGCTGTTCTTGTGAAAAATGTCTTTGAGAGGACTCCTCCTAGACTACTACTGCAAAGATTTATAAAAGGCTTTTGAATTTTTACCTGGCTTTCAGTCAAGAGCCAGTAAGAATGCCTAAGTGATGTCCTGAAGCATTTTCATAATACAGTATTGAAAATGAGGACTTCAGTGCCCAAAATAGACTGGAGCCTCTCTGAGGACTCCCTTTCTTAATAGCCCCCTTACCAGCTTCATGGATTTCAACCTGAAATTTATAACTGTGTTAAATCTATAGCCAACTGGAATCACCATTTTGAGAGTTATAGCTGGATATGTTAATAGCTCTTATACTGTACTTCCTCTTCCTGACAATCACCTTTTCTGCTTCAGCTTTTTCTTCTTTGCTAATTTTGTGCATTTGTCTTGCTTTATTGGCTTATGACTTGACCAAATACAAAAGAAAGGTAGAAGCTCTGCTCCCTAAAGCCAATATTTATCTAATTCTTTCTTGTGAGAAAAGAATTAACTGGTGTATGTATACACATATGTATGCATGTATATATACATATATAGAGGTTTTTTTCAGATTATAGATAATGTATCTAATCAGTGTATGTCCATTTAAAGAAGTAGTCAGATTGCTAGTGAATAACAGAGGAATATGGTTTTAGCTAGAATACTAAAAAAGGTCTCTTTACATAGCATCAACTATTTTCAAAAGCTCTTGAAGACCACATGATGCCTAACAGTACCAGAAGTTAGTTGTCATATAAATATTTTTTTTTTCATGGTCTCTTCTAGTATCTTCACATATGTTACTTAAAATGATATAGTGAACACCTTTCTGTGATTTTATGTAACATATGGTGGATGCCGTGCCATTGAGTGTGGACAAGTAGGAAAAACAAGAAGAATTGTTTTTTCCAAGACTGAAAGGTTGGAAGGCATTGCAGGAAGAACCATTGCAGGAAAAACCAGCTGGCAACACTCTTTGGTCTTTACTCACTGACTGAAGTTACTCGAGTGAGAGTAATGTAACCAGAACAACACCTGGGAGAGGGCCCAGGATGTGTTCACAGCAACAGCATGTTCTTCAGGGGCTGTTAAATTGCATTGCTCAGAAATGGGAGAGCGCATACCAAGTGAGAGTTGACCGCATTCAGCAATTAATCATTCAGAGAATTCTTAAATCATGTAGGCTAAATAGTTTTATAAAATTTTCATACTAACTACTAATACAGTAGGAAACAGGGTAAATTAATTTCCAAGTGGCTAATGAGATTCCAGTTTAATTTTGCAGTGTATGGTAGTACCGTCAGTCATATTTCCAATAAAAATAGTCTATTTTGGTAACTCTTGTTTATAAATAGTATTTTTGTTATAAAATCTCACAGTAGGGATGAATTTACACTGCAAAGCAGCATTAAAGCAGCATACTTGTCCTACTGACAAGTTCTTGAAACCTAGGAAAAAAAAAGAAAGATTTTAGTGGCTCCTTGTATAGTTTGATTATGTGTGGAAATTCTAGATTTTTGAAATCTAGAAACACAGCTATTCCAAAAATCAAAATGTAAAGCCAAATTAAGCTTTTAAAAATAGATGAATGGTTTTAATTTTGCTTTTATTCTTTAATGTTAATGTTCCCAAACATCCTACTATCCCAAGCAATGAATACAGCTCAGCTGTGTCTGTATTCATGTATAATGACACCCAACAGATATAGGACATAGAACCATTACAAAAACCAAAAGCATAAAATCCATCATGTGCACTGAAAAATCAACATATTCTTCAGATCTAATTACAATTTCAAAATTAAATTAAAAAAAAAGCTCACTAGACTTTGAAACCTTCTGAGCTTAATTCCTGTGTAGAGCAGCATTACATCACTCTAAAATTTTTACTTGGTTATACTACTGTGCTTATCAGTGATGGCCAGCAAAACTAACTCTTATGAAAAAAGCCCACTTAACATATTATAAAGGTCATTAGAAAAAACTTCAGGCTTGTAGAAAAGCAGCACAGAGATGCCATCTATCAGTAACTCTTAGAATTTTCCTAGTATTTAGTAGTTCCTTCTTTCAAGATACTGCACTTGAGTGCAGGAGAAAGAAAAGATTTTATATTCCCAGTCCATTCCCTATAGGTAACTTCTAGTCATGCTGATGGAAATATACCTTTGCTGAAATACAGTATCATGAATAACTGTACTTTATTTTATTTTTTTTTATTATAATGTAAACACTGAGAAAAATTAAAATTAAATTAACAAATATAACATCTGATAATTATTTTAAAAATTTATATTCTGTAGTTAGTACTGAGGGTTTAAAATTAATCAGTAGTGATCTGTCTTCCATTTGTTAATGAAGAATTTCCAGAGACAGTCAATATTCCGTATTTAGCAGAAAAAAATTGAAATAAATAAATGCAAAAGCATGGGCAATAAATTACCTTGTTTGAAATAAAATCTTAAGGTTCCAGACATTTAAGAATAAACTATATATTTATTTTTTGTTACATATTTAACCATAAGATGGCGTTGCCTAGACACTTTACAATCAGTAAATAGCCTAAGTTCAGCATATTACCCTTGTCCTAATTAAGAGTGCCAGTGTACAACCTTGAGTCAGTGATGGCTTTGTACTAAACTGAAGCTTTCTTCCCCACAAGTAGTTGGTCAGTAAAATAAGTTATTACTTGAATATTAATTATTTAGGACATTAATAGGAATGTATTGTGTATACACTGACATATGAATAAGTGTGATTTATTTTCATAAGCTGAATAGTTTGTGAGTGTCAAGGGCATGTAAAAAGTTGTCTGTCTAGTCATAACTGTACTGTACAATTTTTTTTTTAAATTAAAGAATTCAGCATCCCCTGGTTTCCTACAATTAATTTCATATAATATATACCCCCCAGTGTGCAAGGCAAAAAATTTTTATTTCATTTCAATTTAGCAAAAGCAAGATAAATAAAGGAGCACTACTTCCATTTCTACAGTGAGATTTCAATCACAATGTGTACTGATTTGCTAAAACAAAAGACCTGAAAACATTTTTCTGTGTATTGTTTTTCACAGATATACAAAATCTTTGTGTTCAAAACTAAATGATTATGTGCCATCTTTTTTATGCTCAATCTGGTGTAGTATCTCCACCAAGGATCTGAGTAGCCATTTGATTTCATGTTTATATTTCTGAAAACCCAGTTTTAGTTCTGATAAACACCTTAAACTAAGGGCTCTTATTTTACATAATCTTAAGGACTTCTGAGCTTTTTGGCTCATGACCCCTTCACAAAGTTAAAACAGCCTGCAATGGCCATTTTAATATCCCTGAAAACGTCACACAGTGATGAATAAAGGCCATTTTTATGCCCTCTGCACAGTATGCCACAGCAAAAAAAGGGCTAGAAGCAAAGTTTCAAAAGTTAATTTATGACATTTCATTCCTGTGGCTCATCCTGCTTTCAATGCTGTTATGGTGACAGACATATTAGACGGTGCATTTCTTCCTATTGTTATTTTGGGGCATATCTCTGACATGTGAACTAAAAGAATAATTCTGCCAGCTGACGCTCGTTTGCTCCATTAGTGGTTTTGCTCTTTCGTGGATAGACAGTGATAAAAATTTTGCTTCTCTTGCTTTCACACTTTAATACATCTTCCTAAGTTAAGCAGAAGATAGAAAAATAAAAATGAGTGTGTGGAAACCTGTAATTATAATGTGAACGTGTGCTGCTGTTCACATGGATGTGGAACTCGTGTGCACTGCCTGATCAGTTTCTTTACAGACATAGCAATAATTGATACTTTCAAATATCTCCTATTTCATAGAATTTATACAATTAATTATTTAGCTAATGTTATTAATACTACAACACCTTCTGCTTTTAAGTTTTCACTGTATGTTACTGATTAAAAAGCAGCCAGACTATTGGATCCATAAGTCATATTTTCACTTAATTTCTTTTTAAATTCTATCTTTATGTTTAAGAGGATTATCCTTTCCATATTGACGGAAATTCTGTACATATTTGTATGTGATTATGTTATTAATTCCTTCATTTTAAGGTAAAAAACCTGCCATAACAGTTGAACAGTAACAGTTGTCTGGTAAGTAAAAGGTATCATTAAAATTGCATTAACTGACACACAATATAAATTGTGACTACTGCTGGTAGTGACTTCTGCAGGACTGCCATACTGTAAGAATGTTTTCTCTCATTACTTTTTTATAATGCTTACAGTTACAAGACTGCATGTCACAAAAGGACAAATAAAACAAGTTCTACATCTACAAGATGCAGCACTACGGACCTCTGCAGGCCTAGGAGTTTTCAGTCATTATTGTTCTTAAGTGGTACGGATTCTGATTTTTGTAATGAATTAATCTAAATCACCTTCACAAGCCAGGCTGCGTAGCGAAAACATATTGTTTACTTTCACTATTGGCTCACTGTCAGATGTGATCTTTTGGCGACCCGAAAACATTTGAAATTAACGAAACTCCGCAGCAGCCTGGAGCGTGCCTGTAGTACTAAAATCCGTGTCTTCACGTGACGCCCCTGGTTCCACTCGAAACAACCATCTTTTCAGCCGGCTCCCGATCCCCGCGTCCAGCTGCTCGCCCAGAACCGGTGCGGTCCCGGTGCGGTCCCGGTGCGGTCCCGGCGCTGCCAGCACCTGCAGCCGGGTGACGGAACCGCCGGGTCCTTTCGGCAGCTGCCCAGCAGCCCCCGCCGCGATGCCCCCGCCGCCCCCCGCCCCCCGAGCGTGGGGAGGTGCCGGGGGGAGAACTCGGGGGTGCGGGGTATGTGGGGTGCCGGTCTGCGCGGGCTCTGCGCGCCGCTGCCGCGGGCCCCGCAGCTTCTCTGACGGACCGCACCGCGCTTCTCCGCCTAGCACCGCGCAGCCCCGGGACCGGGGACAGCCGCGTACGCCACGAGCTCTCCCGCCCGGCCGGTCGGACAACCAAGGACACGCACCCCCTCCCCCCCCCCCCTCCCGCAGCTATCCAGCCGCCCCGCAGAGCCGCATCGCCCGCTACCGCATACGCCGTGTGCGGACCGGCATCGCCTGCCTCGCTGTGCCGCTGCGGGGCCGGTCCGGCTCCTACCTTGGACCGATCGAGGCCGGCCAGCAAGGACAGCAGCAGGAGGTTGAGGATGCTGGCAGGCGCCCCCATCCTGATCCCGGGGCTGCCTCTCCGCGCCGCTCCTCTCGGTCATTCACTCCGCTCCCGCTGCAGCGACCGCGCCGGCAGCCGCGCTCTCCGCTCGCTCGCCGGAGCCCGAGTGGCGGCGGCAGCGGCAGCCGCCCGGGGGACGCTCATTCCGCGGGAAGCCTCGGCGCGGGGAGGGCGGGCGAGGACGGCGCTGCCCGTGCTGCCGGAGCGGCTCCAGCGGCCCCGTCCCACCCCCGCCCCTCCCCCGGACTGCCCACCCACAGACCTGGAGACCGCCAGGCGGCGACCGCCCGGGCGCGGATGTGACATCACCGCCGTCGCGAGAGGGCCGGTGGCGGGGGCCACGCGGGGTGGCGGCAGCCGGGGCTGAGGAGAAGCTGAGCCCCCGGTGCTACCGTGCGCAGTGTCCCGTCTCACGGGGCAGCTCTCCGTTGCTCCTTCCCCCCGATTTGGCATTATTCCCCCCGGGGAAGGCTCTTTCCTCCAGCCGGGCTCCGCTCTCCCCTTGGCTGCGGGCGGGTAGGGGCGGCTGACCTCAAAGGAGCATCGGGCACCGTGGCACCGGGAAAGGGGCAAGGGCGGCGGCAGTGCGGGTGTGCGGGAGGCACAGAGGGGAGAAGGCAGTCAGAGGAGAGGAGTATTGTCTGGGGGATACCGGGATACCACCCTGTCACTCACTGGGCTTAGCTGAGCCCTGATGTGGGGAAAGCCAGCAGGAGGGGTCTGATGTGTGTCTGTGCTCTGGCTGGACCTGCCGGTGGGAAGGCCGACGTGAAGGATTGTGGAGGTCACTGGTTGAGTCCTTTGGGAGACTCAATCTGATTGATGTAGCATGCAATCAAAAGTTTTTCTCCGTTTCACCCGGTGTGTTCCTTACCAGACAACACTGGTTTGCCAGCCAAGGCTCTGTGGGGGCTCCTGTCTGTTTCTGACACCTCATGGTCTCTCTTCCACTGCTATGGGTGAGGAGGTAGAGGCAGGGATGTTTTGGCTTCTTCAGAGTTGCATATTCAGCACGGCTGAGTATGCCCCAAATGGAAACATAGAGAATGCTATCCCAGCAGCACAGGCAAATTCTGTTAAGGTGTCAGTTACTTTCCCTTATGAGATCCCAGCTAATAATCTAGGGTCAGGGTAACCTTATGTCCTGCTGATCGCTTCTCGTCTCTCTGCTGTATCAGCTTGTGGATGGGGATCACAGCATCTCTGTTGGTGCAGTATTGACAATGCACTATTGAAGTAGCAATTGGCACCTGCTTGTTTTTAGTTTTCAGCAACCCCACTACAAAGGATTTATCTGAAAGGCCAATCAAAGCATGCATCCATCCTGCTTTCTCAGTGTTTATAGCTCCAATACCAAAGGACCACCGGTACCCTTTTGGGTCCTTGAAGTCACCTCCCTAATCTATGCCAATGATACATGGAGCATCTGGACCAGTCACTATCGGGTGTTTATGCCACTTTGTTCCAGTGAGGCTCACATCAGCCTTCACAATACTCAGTTCTTTAGATCCCCCCATCACTCCAGAAATAGTGATGGATTCTGACCCTTTCTGATTCGATGGCATTAGGGTGCACTGTGCACCAGTGTCCACCAAGGCTTTATACTTTTGTGGCTCTAATGTGCCAGGCCATCGAATCCACACAGTCCATGAAGTTCGGTTGTCCCTCTCCTCCACCTAGCTGGAGGCAGGGCACCTCTAAGCTTGAGCACATACAACACTGTCAGTACGTGCATTACTGGGGTTTGCATTCCCAATACTCACACCTGAGGTACAGGGATCTTGAGTCACCTGCATATATGGATCAGGTAACTGCACACTGGAGACTTGAGCAGACTTCTTTTTAGAAGGAGCTCCTTTTGCATTCACCTTACTCAGCAACTTCCTGTAGGACAGCAGTAGGTTTCTGATCCCACTCAGCAAAACCATATTGGTATCCTCCCACTGGAGTTAGAATTCAAACTATTCAGGCAAATTAGTCAAAATTTGAACTGGGCTTGACCTAATTAGCATGGGCCCCATGTTGGGAGCCAAAAAATCTGTCACAGTTTAACACTGTCCCGAATATTAAACTGAATGACAGATGCTCTCTATTAATCCCCCTCCCCTCCCAGATAAAGGAAGGAGAGAGAATAAGAGAGAGACACTTATGGGTTGGAAACTAAACTACACAGTTTTAATGGAACAGTAAGGATAAAAAAGAAAAATTACTAAATATATACAAATACACAGGAAAATTGATCCCATGTTCCTCTCCCCCTTCCCCCAGTAACTCTCACGTCACCACCGAGGCTGCAGGGCAGCCCTGGGAAAGTCCAGGCTGGAATCCTGGAGTCAGCAGCAGTCGGGAGCTGGAGGCAGGAACACACAGATTCAGGCTGGCAGGGATCAGGATCACAGGCAGAGGAACGGATGGAATCCTCCCAGGATGCCAAAGCAAACACCGACAGGTGAAGAAGAGGAGGAAGGGAAGGGATTTGACTCTCATGATCCCTCAAATTTATACTGAGTGTGATGTGTATGGATGGAATATTCTATTTGATCAATTTTGGTCATTTATCTTGTCCATTCCTCCCTAAAGGAGGGCTGCAGGTGTGACCTCTTTACTCCTTTTCTCCTTCCAGAGGGCAAAATGTTCCTCAGAGCTGAGCAGTGTCCTTGGTTCTGCACACCAGTCTCTAGCAGTAACTATAAACATCAAATGTTATCAGCCCCAGAAGCAGACACTGAGAAACTTGCTGTTAATTTCAGCAAGTGAAGCTACTTACAAGAGACTTAGCTGAAAGCAAAATTACAAGATAGAAAATTACCTTTATTCTGGCTCAAACCAGAACACCTTATTTGTAAGATGGTTATGAATGTCTCTTTCAGAATTGCATGGTAAAAATGTATTAACTTTATAATTGCCTTTTTTTTTTTTCCCCTCAGTTTATCTGGAATCTAGCTAGCACAGGAATGCTAACACTGTTGTGGGCTTTTACGTGCTATGTAATCTTAAAAAGAAAAATAGGATAAAAGTATCCGTAAAGAAGCACACCTTCAGCATAAAAAAACCGAAACAAATGCCAAATAACCCCCAAAAATCCAAGCCTGGGAGGGTGTTCTGCATGTGTTTATTAGGCTAACTAGGAACAGTGCTTGGTTTTCTAACTTACTCTCTACAAGTCTACAAGGTTGGTGTCTTTTGTCTTTAGGAGTTAGGACGAGGACTAAGAGACAAAGAGACTAGAAACTCTTCTGCCCATGTGCTATCTGAAAAGAGTGCATATTCCAGATAAATATGTTTCCAGATAAAAATATGCCAATTCTTCCTGCAGTGGTTTATTTGTGAGTTCTGAATTTCTTTTGAGAGTAAAATAACCAGATTTTCTTTTACGAATTAATCAAAAGTTATGTTTCAAGGTAGAATTACTTTTAGTCAGCAATATCTTTTACAAAGATAAAATCTGTCATTTCTATGGAAGGTAGACCTACTAAGCATGGTCCCTTATGACAAAAAAAGGAAATTATATAATTTATGAATGAGCTTCCATTGGGATTCCTTTGTCTGCAGTGGACAGAAAACCTATCGAATTTCCTTCTAAAAGGGAAATATAAAAAGTTACAGAAAGGAGACTAGTTATTTTTATCTTTCTGTACAAGAGCTATAAAAGGTCTATTCTTTATGAAATAATAATAAAAAATATAAAAAGGAACAGTCACATATGTTAATATGGATTCAGTAATAAGTACAGCCTTGGTACCAAACACTAAATATCTGAGGTTCTCCAAAGGATAAAGTGGCGAAATGATTTCTTATGAAAAAAGAACATAGATTCTAAAGCCACAAGGGCACGTATTTTCAGGTATTTAGATCTTTCCTGGACCCTCTCAGTGAGTAGTTCTCTTATTTTCTCTACCTTTATTTCCCTACATTTTTCTCTCCCTTCTTTTTCAGCCTACTGTAGGGAAAATTTGCAATATCTGGAACAATTAAATTAATCATAAAATGCAAATGTTAAGAACTTAAGTGATGTAGTGTGTTTGTCCACTTCCTGATGCTGCTTGTACTGTCTGTCTTTGAAATCAGTGAAATATTGAAGAGTACCAGTTAAAAATAAAACAAATGGTTCCCCAGGCTCCTAAAAAAAGTGAAACTTCTTATCTGAACTCCTGATACTCCTGAACTCCTGATGTGTTGCAAACTAATAATTTGTTTGATATATGAAAAGTTACCAAAACATGTTTCAAAAGGATGACATAAATATTCCCAATTCTTTTCTTCTTGGTTTTAACATTTCATTAAGAAGAAAAAGAAAACATGTAATAGGCCTTTTCCTCCACCCTCTAACAACCCGACAAGTAATTTTTTTGGTTGAAAAAGACTCTTTGAAGGGTGGTGAGATTAATACTTGAGATAATTTGGTTTGTTAAAATGTATCTGAAGGTCTAAATAAAATCAGGTCCATTTGAGACGTTTTTATTTCTGCCATGTGTCACAAAGTGGCAAAGGAGTACCTGATTCTGAAGCTCTCTGCAACAAAGGTTTTAATCATTCATAAAACCTCTGACATTCTGTGACATTCCATTTCTTCTTGAATTCTTTGCATGCAGGTGGCTGCAATCAGGGTAAAATACTCGGTATTGAGAGGGAAGAAAAGAGATATCAAAAGCTTTCCTGTAGGCATCAGTGACAGAGTATTAGTGAAATGGAGGCACACTGAATACAGCTTGTCTAGATACAAAAGGATATTCTCAGTGTGTAGGTGAAATGAAAACTTTTTTTCACACTACACTGCAAAATATGTTGCTAGCAGTTGGACTAAGCCATATATTAGTTCACTTGGGTACTCTGGAAAATGAAGTTTTTGAATTGGATGTAAGTACTGAATTTTATATAAAGAAGTTACAAGGTCTGCAGTCTGAGTCCAATAGCTCAGAAGTCCTGATGAGTTATGTTAAAGAAAACAGACATATGGATCTGTAGGAAGGTGCTCTTTAAATTGGCTATAGCAGATCATGTCTGAAAACTGTATTTTTAACTGCAGAGATATAAAATATTTTTTTCTAGACAAGAAAAATTTTCATTACAGCATTGCTATACTTACACTGAATATTTCAGGGGTATTGAATTTTCAACCAAGCTAGGAAGGTGGTCCAGGTTTGGAATTTTAAGCATTCTCACTATTACTATAGTAATTAAAAGCTTAGGGAATTGCGAAGAGGGGTTGAGTACTGACCCTTGTTGACGTTAATGAAGCTAAAATGTCCTTGGACAGCATAAGTGTGTCTTTCATTACAGAAGAAATTTTGATATTTCAATGAGGCTGAAGACAAAGATAAAAACAAAATTAATCTATCAATGATACAGAAGCTAAAATTTTATGATAGATGTAGAATTTGATTACATTTGTAAGGAAAGTGAGAGGAACAGATTGCCTGAAGTGTTACAGTATCAGGTGAAGAGAAAAATTATTAAAATGCCAATTCTTTTTATTTAGCCAGTGAAGAGTATGTAGATGTGGAATAAAAAACTAGATATTGCAGATATGGGACAACATTCAGGACTGCTGAATTATTAAATTTTCTTATATTTTCTTATATTTTGTCATCAGAATGAAATATACTCTATAGTAATTTAATTGAAGGAAATTAATCTCTTTGGAATCTGTCAATTCTACAATTTCACTTTGTAGTCCACATTTCTGCATTAATTAGTTACAATATTGAAATGAAGTTTTAGAGGAATGATTTGTTAGTGTAACCATCCTAGTGATGATTACTCTAGTAAAGAGAATTGTGCAATTAAGTCAATACTGCCTGTTTCTTAGAATTATAATAATACCTGGAAAATGTATTAGGTTTCTATATATATTATCAAAATTGAAAGGTGAGCAAATTATTATTGAAAGTAAGCCCAGCAGTTGTTTTTCCTACTCCTTGCGCTCTTAAAGTGAATCCGTTAAAAGAATTTTTCTTTCTTTGAATTTTTTTTTAGGAACTTTATTTGGTGAAAATTACCTTCCTATTAATATATCTCCATTACAGTGTACAGTTAAAATTCAAGTTTCTGAAGAACTACAGTACTAATGCTATTTCCTGATGAGCTCACTGTCAATGCCACTATGAAGTAGATGCAAGTGCTGTTAATCAGCACAATTGTTACTGGCTTCTATGAAGTATACAAAGTTGCACAGGCAAAAGTACAGGAAATATTTGGATACTGGATGAAGTCCCCAGTTTTAGTAAAAAACCAAAAATTCAGATATCTTTTTCAAATCTCTAAGCACCTGACCATATTTAGAATTTACTTTTCTTGAAGTGACCTTAATTGTAATTGGTGAAGAAACTGACTTAGTAAAGTATTCCCAAGTATTTAGGATTCCTGTGAAATAGAACAAAGACTAAACTATGTGGAAATGTTAGTTATTTTAAAGGTAATGTGCTTTTCTTTCAGATATCATAATCAGTTCATAATCAGAGTTTCATAATCAGTTTAAAATACAGAAATGAAATTTTTTTCATGAAAGTGAAGGCATATGTGAAGAATGCCTACCTACCAGAAATGCCATAGAAGTCTAGAAATGTCAAGAAGATCATGAAACTCTGCTCACAAGCAGTATGATATTTTCCCTCCTAATGTGGACAATTGCAATAGAACATATCCCATCAGAGGGGTCTTTTAGGTATATTATTGGTTATTGTGTGTGTTTTATAATTGTAAATATTATGAAACTTAAGGATTAAGACCTGATTTTAAAAGATCACAAAGAGAGTATATATATTCCTGGTGAACCCTCATGTTTTTAAAATTGCACAATCACACATAATAGGTGAAACTTGAAAAACTAAAGTTGAAATGTTTTATTTCAGAATTCTGCTGCAGTCTAGTGAAGTCTACTCGAGTTGTATAAGAGAAATTTGGATTGGCTGACAGATAAAAGGTACAATTACTCAATAAAAATAGGAATAATATAATTTTTAAACAGTAAAGTATTCAGTTGGCATAATCTAAATTGAATATTACATCCTAACATATGTAGTTTGCAACCTGCCAAGTCACAGTTAAATCTGAGGTAAGTAGCTGATGATCTGAAAATTAATTCACTACCTAAGTCATAGAAACTGGGAAATGTTTTAGTATCAAATATTTATTCTAAGTCATTACTTAGGGTACATTGCAAATATATACTGCAAAAGTAACAGCGTTATGCTCTATGATGATACATTTATAAATTGATTTTAATTCTCCAAACGTTTATATTCAAGCAAAAATAGTCTGTGTCTCATATATATGGATATTTATTGTCATAGTAAAGAGGCTGCTTGCAACATTCCCGTGTAGCAAAATTACATTTGTGGAATTTAAAAGACCCTAGAAACTTTAGTTATTGATTATTTGGGAGTTTCTGGGGCTCAGAATCCCACACTGCCGGCTCACAATAAAATTAGAAATGTGGTATCACTACTAAAAGTTCAGTAGCAATACCAGTTTTTATCACTTTTAAGGACATAAGTAATTAGAAGAAAGATTAGGTTATGATTGTAAACAAATCTCATGGATCTTATGTTCTGTTCTATGTTGAAGTGAAAGTTATCTTGATGCCTGATATTTTTACCCAAATGAGGAACCAATGTATCAAGTATCTCACATCTGTCTTGTGTGCAGAAATTTCTACTGGAATGAAGAAAGAAAAATTTATGTAAGAACTTGCCACAAAGACAAATGAGCTTAAGAGGTTTTCTGTAATACAGTAGTTACTTTCTTTGTTTTTTACTCAGTTTCAGTTTTTAACAGAACATGGTAGTATGGTGCTATTTGTGGGACTATTTTAATATTCATGGTTCCATTCAATATAGCTAAGAATGATGCTTGCTATAGCTGATAACATAAACTCAGATGCTGTTATGATAGCTTTTTGTTTGTTGACACATATTTGATATTTTAACTCCAGATGGATACTAGAATATAACTAATCTGAAAAAAGTAATTGTCTGAGCTGATGCTTACTGGCATTTCCCTAGTGTTTCCACAGGATAAGGGTTTGAATACTGGTGTAGGGTTGTGTCTGTGAAACGTATGTGTTGATACTGTCTCTGACATCAATTTAAGCAGGGAGATGTTTTTTTAAAAGGCAGATATTAGGAAGAAAAATATTTAAATAAGGTATTTTGATTAACTTCATACAACAGCTGTTAGGCTTTAAGGGAAGTCTTTCTAAAAAAGAAGTTGGTGTGTCTCTTGGCAGTTATCAAATGGTATCTTCTTTTCTTAACCTGTGAGGAGTTTATCCAGATTATACACTAACTGTTATGAGTGAAGAGATGTGCAATCTAACTCCATCCAAATCTCAAAGCAGTATTGGTGTGCTCACTAAGAAGAGCACTAGGTAGACTTCATAGCTCAGTAAATTCTATAGTCCACAATGTACAGTGTAATGTCTATTTTCTCATCACAATATAAAATTATGAATACTCCAACTTGCATATGGGATGTATTTGTCCCACTTGAGAGCTTGTTTTAGTTTTGTTTTTATTTTATTCCTGTCCTTTTGCACATCATCAACAGAGGGAAAGACAAAATGGTTATGTGACAAAATCACATGATCTTTCTGAATATACCCTAACTCCTGCTATTAAGCAGTGGGCTCGAAACCAAAGCTTTAGGGAATTCTCTGAGATAGTCTCCTTTTTGCATTTTAAATCTGTGGGTCAAAGAAACTTAAGATACTACCAATTCTCATGCAGAACCTGAACAGTATTTATTTGACTTGTATAATAATCTATGAATGAGGGGTTAGGTAACACATTTATTGGAAGCCTAAACACATCTTTTCTTTCAGAGAGAGTAGTGCAAGTTCCTTACTGTCATATTTAGCAAATGGCAGCATGCATGTTAACTGCCTGGATAATCTGCTCACATCTTTAACCAGCCTTGCCATTTTGACTACCAAAGTAATTAATTTGTCAGTGTATTTAAGGTCAATCACGGTGGATGCTTTCAATGTGTTAATGTAAAAAATCATTACCCTGAGGGGGCACTGTCACAGCAGGTAGGAATTAATTGTAGTATTATATTGCTGTCTTTCTGGAAAGCAGCTCTGTTGAAAGAAGGAAAATATATAAAACCGAAAGAATGCATTTCAGGACCCTAGTTTCTTAAACATTAAAACACAGATTTAACACTTCCATGCATGTATATCTTAGTGGTACCAGGATCAGGGCAAAAAAAATCCCCAAAACAACAAACCAAAACCAAACAAACAACAAAAAATTAAAATGGCATGATCAGATAAATGTTTATGTGTAGCTTTTCAGTAGCAATACACATGTCCTTTGAATTTGGACAGCTTTTTGTATAACATCGGGTCAAGTGCAGTGTAGGTGTCATAATATCAGACCCCGGAATATGAGCAATGAAGGCATCTGGTAAATGTGTAAGATAAATTGTCATGCTAGGCAGAAAGAAAAGCAACCCTGTTTTCTGATCTACACAGGAGGTTATGAAGCTGGTGTTTTCCATGGTATTGTGTTCTTTAGACTTGCAGAAGCAGAAATGTTGTATTCTACCTCAATATTTGCAATTGCTACTGAAAATGCAACTTTGAAATGGGAGACGTAATGATATTTTTATATAGTTTATATTATAATTGATATTCATAAGAATTTTTGGAGATGTTTAATGAATAGCTTTCATGTAATTTGTATCATTAGGCAATTTTAATTCCTTACTTTTCCAATTATGTTTTTCAGTTTAGTAGTGCTTCTCAGATAATGAGAAGCTAAAGAATAGCTGAAATAGTTCTCTGTAATGATTAATAGAACAGCTATTATGTCATGCTATGCCTTTTATTTCTGAATTTGGAAGGAAGAGGACACAAAAAAACAATTTGAGGCTAATTTGACAGCGTGAGAAGTAACGATGCACACTGTATTTTAAAAGTCTTCATTGGTGTTTTGAGAAATATGTATGTTGAGCTTGAGTGAAACAGCTACTTATTGATAAATGAACACATAGTCTTGTAATCTGAAAATTTTACAAGGGCTAACTCTGCTTGTGGTGTTAGTTTTGCAGCCCTAGAATGTAATTTCTGATGAATTCATATTCCATCCCCTCTGTTAAGGAAGCATTACTAGCCTAGCTGTTTATTAAATGATTTGGAAACAGAAATACAGAATTTCAAATCCATTGATCCCCAGAGGAGGAAAAGCAAAAAATCCCCACTCATGATGAACCACACACCAGGAATGGGAGCATTCTGCAATTCCCCTTTTAAGCCTGTGTGCTAGACACATTCAACAGCTAAGTGGCAAGGCATCTGGCATCCTCTTTTTTAATACCTTGATAGATGTGCTAGTCATAATTGAAGTCTTCAGCCTGAATCCAAAGCAAGCCTGATGTTACTGTCAGACTTACAACAGGGCCTCGGCTCTCTTGCCATCCTCCAGTAAAACAGTATTCATAAAACAATTACACTAAGTTTACATGCTGTGTTTCATATTGTGGAGACTTCTCCTCTACACCTATCCTTTGTGAACTTAACTCTTGTACAAAATGGTGTTTTTTTGCCCACGAATTGATTTCTTCAGTCACTATGTTGTGTGAGTTCAGGTGGATCTTCTGTACAAGCCAAGAACAACTATTATGATATATTTGACAGAATTTAGGTAACACAATGCTCTAATCAATGCTTCTGTCTTTGTACAAGTGTATTGGTTTCTTAACTGGTTAAAGATTGGAGAGAAATGGAAGCTTTATGCACATAACTTCTCTTTTTCCTTTATTTGTGTTTAAAGGGAAATTCTTTCTCATGTTTGAGCTTGCTACAAATAAGTGCCAATGTATAACTACAGCTCAGAATATTAATGTGACATCTTAGAAGTATGATTTGAAGAAAGGAGAAAAATTACCTTTAAACTAGAAAGTCATAAAGTCTTTTCACAGACAAGTGTTAAACATTAGCTTTTGCTAATTCATCCAAAAAACCCCAACAGTTTGGACCACTGTAAGCTTTCAATTTTATGCCATTATAGCTGTCACTCAGTTGTGCTGAGATGCATGCAATCAAATTAAAGGGTACTGGCACTGCCAAGGGCACTAGTACTGAGTCTTATGCATATAAAATAATTGCAGCAGAAATTCTGTTTACCTTACAGAAATGGTCAAAACTGTCGATAACCCTAACCCTAACCCTAGCCCTAACCCTAACCCTAGTCTATTTTTTGCATAAACATTTCATACTTAAATGCAGTTAGACATAGTATGAAAAAAAGAAAAAGAAAATTTCTGATTGGGAAGAGCTGCAAGGTTAACCAGGAAGAGAATGATAAAAACTTATAAATGGCTCACAAATTCTGTATGTGAATTAGGTATTTTGAAAGTTACTGAAATCCTAATGTATTAACAACTTAATTGCTGTGGGCAACTATTTATATAATTCAATAGCTGGATGCTAGAAACCAAAGAAAAGGCATACAGTACCTCTGGACAGACTTCTGACAGTGGTTAGGATAAAACCCCAGAGAAGCTATGGATGCATATATTGAAAAGTCTTTGGATTGCCTAGCTAGTTGTTTGTTTTGATTCTGTTTCCTATAGGGGAAAAAAGCAATTACATTGCTTGTTTGCTCCCTCATTCATCTTCCTATTACATTTTTGATATTAGATGTTGGCTAATTTCATGCAAATTTCAGAGAGGGATAGACGATTCAAAGAAATTAATTTCATACTGGCACATTAGCAATGCCCTCTGAGGAAAGGTCTTATATGTTATTGTTCTGTTTGGCTTGCTAGCTAGCTGATTAGCATATCTTTACTTCTGATCAGTCATGAGCCAAAGAAATCTCTTATACATCTGATACTGAAAAGTCTTTGGACAAAATGAGCATAGTTTGAAAGAGATGAGTTCTTAATCTCCTATTATACTGCCTCCAGAAAGAAAAATCTTCAGTTAGAGTTGGTGACACCAGTTTGACAGTTCCTTCCAGTTTCTGTGTAGAAATGCTTGGAAAAAGAATATCTGGAATTTATGAATTTTCAAATAGATGCCTGTATGTATACAGTGTACATCTGAAACAAAATATATTAGAATATAGTACTAAGCTATATGAACTTATAGATCGTAGCTGTCACTTGTGTTCAAACACTTTAGAGTTATGCTTTAGATAAAAGAATAGCATTAGCTTTAAAACAGAAGCCTGACTGGGCTAGCATATGGTCATTGGTAACTTACTCAGTTAAATGCTGTAGGGATGTTGTTAGCTGTGTTCTAAAATTTGGTTTCACAATGAATTGTTTTCATGTACATAAAATTAACAGTCATTGTGCATATTTTGTTTATTTGAAAACACTGTACTAGAGCCTTTTCAGCCTTTTAAACTGAGAAAATGTTTTGCACACATGAATTTAGGAAATTAATTCTTTGAAATATATTGACATTGCTCTAAAAATGAAAAAAACTACCTGTTTGAATCAAAGCTCTACAGAAATCTTGCTAAAAGTTTTTTGACATTCTCACTTTTTTTCCACAATATTAAATGGTGTTTTTTAAAAACATAGTAAAGATTTTATTGTGTCCCAAGTCTCTCAATTTGCTATCTTGTAATTTTGCTTGTGTTTTAAGAATCTTTTTTTTTTGCTTCTTGTTTTAAGAATCTGCTACCAATCATGAACATCTGCAACCATAGACTAAATTACTTAGTAGGTTTTAGTACAGAGAGATAGTAATAATTTGTGTATAGGTGCAGTTAGGGATAAGAGATGGTAATGACTGGAGCATGACGCAAATGGTATGGAATAAGGGGTGGAGTGTCCTGGTTTGGGCCAGGATAAAGGTAATTTTCTATCTTGTAATTTTGCTTTCAGCTAAGTCTCTTGTAAGTAGCTTCACTTGCTGAAATTAACAGAAAGTTTCTCAGTCAGTTACTGTTTCTAGAACTGATAAGACTCGATGTTTATAGTTACTGATGGAGAATGTTATGCAGAACCATGGACACTGCTCAGCTCTGAGGAACATTTTGCCCTCTGGAAGGAGAAAAGGAGTAAAGAGGTCACACCTGCAGCCCTCCTTTAGGGAGGAATGGACAAGAGAAATGACCAAAATTGACCAAATAGAATATTCCATCCATACACATCACACTCAGTATAAATTTGAGGGATCATGAGGGTCAAACCCTTTTCCTTCTTCCCCTTCTTCGCCTGTCCCTGTTTGCTTTGGCATCCTGGGAGGATTCCATCCGTCCCGGTGCCTGTGGTCCTGATCCCTGCCAGCCTGAATCTGTGTGTTCCTGCCTCCAGCTCCCGACTGCTGCTGACTCCAGGATTCCAGCCTGGACTTTCCCAGGGCTGCCCTGCAGCCTCGGTGGTGACGTGAGAGTTATTGGGGGGCAGGGGGGAGGAACGTGGGATCAATTTTCCTGTATATTTGTATATATTTAGTAATTTTTCCTTTTTATCCTTACTGTTTCATTAAAACTGTGTAGTTTAGTTTCCAACCCACAAGTCTCTCTCTCTTATTCTCTCTCCTTCCTTTATCTGGGAGAGGAGGGGGATTAATAGAGAGCATCTGTCATTCAGTTTAATTGCAGAACCAGTGTTAAACTGTGACAGAGACTGACTGGAACAAAATGATCAAAGCAGGATCATAGGAACTCATGAGACAAACATCAGATATAAGCAGTAGGTGCTTTATCAAGAAGCTTTGCATTAGACCACAAAGATTTGTAAGATGGCAGAGCTATCCAGGCTACTAAAGAAGATAGTAGCAGAACTTATGTAAAATGTTGCTGTTTATATTTCAGAGCTTCAAACTATTGGCTTTTCAGCCAACCTGACGTTGTAAATTAGCTATGTGTAAGCTTAAGTATTTAACATTAGGGTCTTTGCACTAGCAATTATGTGAAAATCCACATAATTTTTCACTCTCTTGTAGATGTTTAATGTGGCCTCTAGGGAGCCAAGGTTTAGCTCATGAATCTCTTAAAATGCTAAAGAAGTTCACATTTCTTTCCTTTTCTAACTGTGTTGTATACAAAATACTGCAGGGCTATGCTAGCATGTGATCTGCTGAAGTAGTATTAGTTTCTGTGGGTCAGGAAAAGTGGTGAATCCAGTGTCACCTGGTTGTATTAGACCCAACTGTAGACCCTGTCTATTCTTGTCCTTTGTGTTCATGTAGGAGGATTCCAAGGTCTTTTGGAAACCCTGAAGAGGGCTTATGGCTTACTATCCTTCATGAAGAAATGTGGATTTTAATGAAATATGAAAAAAAGTAATTTTAGGTATGTGACCTTCCTAATCATATCTATCCTGAGAGTCTAGGGTAGAAAATTATTCTAGCCCCTCTAGCCACAAACTTGATCTCAACTGCTGATACTGGGGGGAGGTATTTCCAGATAAATCTGGGGTTTGGGTTCTGCAGATACTCTTTGTCTTTCCCTTGTCCACAGGTCC
This sequence comes from Phaethornis superciliosus, assembly GCA_023637945.1. NCBI lineage: Eukaryota > Metazoa > Chordata > Aves > Apodiformes > Trochilidae > Phaethornis > Phaethornis superciliosus. The sequence goes on along the minus strand of JAJQWJ010000009.1, from coordinate 10,875,167 downwards.
AAATTTCCTGCCATAATTGATTAGCTCTTGAGCTACTTCTCCCCAAGTCCAAATCTTTCATTCAATCCCGCAGACAGGGTTAACCACATGCTCCAATGCAGCCAGCAAATGGTCTTGAGGGGCAGTGGCTCTGATTTGGCCCTGAAGTTGGATCCCCATGGCTTTTAGTGATTTTGGCAGACACTGTATCAAAGGGGTCATCCACTCTGGATCCACTGGCAGCAACATGGGGGATGGGTATCTCATATCCAGCTTACAGTCATTCATCATTTGTAGGCAAGTAGCCTTTTGCACACTTTGTACCAACTGATCCACTCCTCCCTTAATGGCCAACAGGTCTCCCTGTTCTAATGGGCTGAGCCCACTTGCCCAATAGGCAACCCACTGAGTCAGGGAACAAGGAGCATGTTTATCTCTCATGTTTAGAAAGACACCAAAAGCCTCCAGCTTCTTGTTCAGTAAGGAGAATCTCATCTCCTCTGACGAGGACACACACCACACATACTCTGTCTCAGATTCTTTCTGCATCCTGCCCAATTCCCTAGAGAGTTTAGCCAGCTCAAGTGCAGAGAAAGGAATCTCCTTTGTTAAGCCACCTGGGTGATTATCCTCATCATACTCCTAAGTATATTGGGTCTTAACAAGAGGATGCAATATGGAAGGTTGAAATAGTTCTAGTTTATACATTGGTTGTTTTAATTCTTTTCATTTCTTCAATGGTATGTACTATCAATGTCACCTTTTACTTTAACAGGGGAGTGATCTAGCACCTCCCTGACTGTAGTGACAGTCTCAGACATATTATGCTCTTTCTCTAACTTATGTTTAAGGGCTGCCAGTTCCTGATGGAGATCTACAGCCTCTTGCTATGCAACCTTGCCAACCTCTGCCTCCTTGCGGAGAACAACGACCTCATCATGGTTGGATTTATAAGTCTCTCCCTCCTTTCAGAGAGAGTCAGTGTCTTTCAAGGCGGTATTGAGGGCTTCTGAGTGCGCACCTTGAAGAGCTGCTATTTTTCCTGTAAGGGTGAGAAGCTCCTTCTGCGTGGCCTTGGAGGCTTCTGTTTCCCTTTGGAGAATGCTAATCTCTTCCTGTGCAGCTAATACTGTAGCAATCAGTACTGCACAAATGACTGATTTACCTTTGCCAATTTTAAGTTTTGCCTGGGATTACAACAATATTATGCATTCTACCAGTGCAGAGGGGTTTGACCAATTTTCTCAGGCCCATAGTTTTCCCTGAGAACTCCTCCAAATGAAGGGAAGATATCCATTTATACAAGGAATGCATACACAATTTTGTGCTAGAACAGTTTTCACCCCCGGCTCAGAGTTTTACACGTCTGCCAGACAGTAGCACCCTGGCACAGACAAATCTGTCGGTACGATTTCAGTAATCAAGTGACCCTGGCTCTGTTGCCAGAAGCAGTATAAGGGCTGCACACACACACACACAAACACACACACACACACACTTCTCTGCCAGAACAGTTTTCACCCCCAGGTCAGACATTTTGCACACGTCTGCCGGATAGTAGCACCCTGGCACAGACAAATGTGTTGGTACAGCTACGGTACTCTGGTGGCCCCAGCCTATTTGCCAGCAACAGTCATTTGTGACTACCTGCACCCAGACATGGATTCAGGAGAGCTTCACACACACACGCACACACACGCACACACATGCACCAAGGAAAACAGACCCACAGTGGCTTTTATCCCTTACACTTACAGCAGAACATTAACTTGAGGCTGGTGAATGGCTTGCAGAAGATCAGGCAAAACACCCTTGCTTTCTAAACTCTTTCACTCTTGTGAGGAGCCTAGGTGCAGCTGGGTTAAGCTTTTCACTCCCCTATTACAAGTTGCTCAGCAGCTGCATCCCTTTGTTCCCAGGATCCTACCGGCTACACCAAATGTTACGGTCCGAGGTAACATTAAAATTTATGTTTGTTTTGGATCCGCGAAAAAAAGTCCAACCCTAGAAGGGTTGGGTGCAAGCAGACTTCATTTGACAATTAACACAAGCAAAATTAAAAAGACAGGCAAAAGAGGGAGAGAGGAAATGAAGATATAAGAGAGAGAGGAAAGAAAAGTGGAGAAAAAAGGTAAGATAGTGGGAAGAAAGAATGAAAAAGAGAAAGAGAGTCACCACCAGGGGTCCAGCTGTCCAGTGAGTTTCTTCAAGATGGCTCTGATCCTGGACAGGGTTTGATGCAGGATGGCTGTGGGTCAAGAGACACCAAAACAGCCACAGCATGGACAGCCCCATAAATACCCCTGAGTTCCTTTTGTTCCAAAGGGGCAGCTGTCAGTCAGCTGCCACAGAAGCCAGGGTCATTAGCATAAGAGCTGTTGATGACAGGCTTGTCTGGAGGGGAGCTTCAGCAGAAGGGTGTCAGTTCTTATCTCCTTCCAGGCTCCTTTCCAGGCTCTGTTCCAGCAACCTTAGCCAGGTACATCAGCATAAGTACAATCAAGGTGGCTTCCTCCACCCTGGCCAGGGTAATTGTGCCTGAGGGGTGTCCCAGCATTGAAGGTTGACCCTCAGAAAAGGGGAGCAGTCTCCACCCAGCCATTAGTATTAGCTGTTATCTCTTTCCGGGTGTCACCCCCTGCTCAGCTCTGGCCAGGCCAGGCACATTAGCATCTTCTTCCACCCTAGCCAGCACTATTCACTTTAAAATTGTCCTCTTTGAGACAAATTCCAATCAGTGAGATCAGACTCACAACAGGTTTGTCCTTATAGGGAAATAGACACTTATTCAAACATTGTTTCTGATATCTAATTCACTCTATCATTCTGCCATATCATTTGGTAGCTGATCATAGGGTTCCAAACAATGCGTTTGCCTATATTTGAATTCAACAGCTGTTGGCTTAAATTACTGCGTCTAAAGGTTTAATTATTATACATGAAAAAGTTATTTTCCTCTTCTTTCTGCTGTCTCTTATTTTTTGCTTTCTTTCCTCTTTCATTAACAAAGACTGAAAATCTTTGATGGTCAAATATAGTTCTAAATTTCCTCTGCTTTCATTCTGAATACATTCCATTTGCTTATGAAATTAATTTTACAGAAAGAAAGGAGAAAAATTCCCCTCAACTGCATGTATAGGTTTATACTAGAGTAGCAGTGGTTTTCTTCATCAATCACAGAAGCTTTATAAAACTTTATTACTGTAATTCCTTGTGTATTCATGGATGTAATAATATTAATTTCAAACTGCCTCTCCAATTTTCAAAACAGTTTCTCATTTTAAGCATTAATTCCTTTTTGTCCTCCATACAAGCTTTAAAAAAACTTATCAAGAATCATTTATAGATGAAGGTCACTCTCTTTAATTGGAGCTATATATCTCCTAAATAAGCAGACCTGAAGCAGGACAAAAATGGGTTCTACACCAAAGGAGCCAAAGCTATACTAAAAGAATGAGGGAGCTAATGACTTGTTGTTGAAGCTGAGTGTTGAGTATTTTGGGGATTTAGGTTGGATTCTGTCTGATTTGTAGACTTCCTCAGTCTATCATTAGTTTAGTTTGTTCCTTGCATCTTTTTGTTTCCTGAGTCTAGAGAGAGTAGGTCAACATCCCACCAGTCAGCATGACATACTGCACTGGATATTTTTATGTGTTCAAGATCAGGATCAGGTTCTGTTAAAGTTGTTCATAGAATTCAGTGAGTAACGGGCTTTTCTCTTACATTTGTCACAAGTTTCTTCTTTTGATGCTGACCAAATGCAGACCAAGGCATTTCACTTGAATGTGTTTTACCACAGGCAACCTCAATAAAATCATATAACATAGCTCCCCCTCAAAAGTTTGTTTGTTTGTTTGTTTTTTAAGCATCTTGATAATTATTTTCTCAGAGTGTTTTTGAGGAACAGAAGGCAGCAGTGTCACACAAAGTAGCAAAGCAGCCCAGGAATGCGTGCATTTTTTGAAGTGTTCCTCACAAAATCTGTATCACTATATGTGATGGTTTCTTTATAGTATTCAATACACAAAATAGATTTAACACTTCATGTAGTTCTACATTTTAAGCCACACCGTGAACAAAATTTAGTTTATAATTATTAAAACAAAAACATGAAGATCTTAAATGAATCACAATGCTCACATTCTTACCCTTGAACTTTGAACTGAACTCCACTGAAAATGTCTGCAATATCAAATATAGAGTATCACACTGGATTATTTCTGAAGAGTCGGACGTACTTTCTTCTGAAATCCTGTGATTTCTTATTAAAGAAAAAAAAAGTATTTTTAGGTTCTTGTGACTGAACGTACTGATTGATCATAAATGTGCCACTGAACAGCACAGGACAGGGAGTGACAAAGGACAGTGACAAAGTGGTTAAACCATCATCATCCTATTGTATTTATTAATGAAATATGGAATGCAGAGCCCATACACATAAAACCACTTGAAAAGACAGCTTGTCATCCTTCAGGATGTATTTGAGAAAATAACACATTGCAGTGAAATGCCAGGGAAGATTAAGAAATTAGTTATGTATAAGCTGACCTCCTATATCCTTGGGCTCTCAGTGCTCTCTCACTCTCTCAATGCCACTCTGATGGAATTTTAATTGGAGCCACAGCTCCTTGTGCCTGTTTGAGTTTGGGTTTTGTTGTTTTATAGCTGCTGTTTTGCATGGGGAGAACTACCTCTAAAAGCAGGAAACACACGTTCTCTTTAACAGTTTTTTTCTCAGCTTCAAATAGAAAACCTAATTCTGAAGGAGTAGAGAATGCAGAAGCTGCTGAACTTTGATGGGGCATCAGGATTAAACAAATTTCTTTTCAGATTTATCAAAAATAAAACAATAGCTTTCTGTAAATGACATTGATTGAGTACATTGCATGCAAGAGACATTTTAGAGAAGAGCAGGAGCAAAAAATATGGTCTGTTCAACTAGACCACTATGTTTGTAGTGTAAAGTTTTTCTGCATTTTATTCATTGTTTTGGGGGCCAGTTGAAAATCAATCAGATCATGTACCAACTCCCTGCACCAGCAAGAGGAAAACATCAGTAAGCAAAGCTCTGCTTTTTCACTGCTGAAATCCTCTCTTGCCTCTGCTTTTTGATAAATATATTTTATTAATTTATTATCACTGCTTCTAACAACTTGCTGTTCATAACATTGTCATCAAAATATTATTTGCACAGAAGGGTAAGCAGTATCATGATCAAATACAGGCTGCACAGGAAATCGTACAAGCAGTAGTGCACACTTTTAAAGCCAGTATGTCCTTGAACTCTTAACTACTTCATATGTTCTTCCCTCACTATGATGGTGCTAACCAGAGACCATGTTTGTCAGAACACCGTGTCTGAGCCAGTCATATAGCCTGTAGCCCAAGACAGGACTAATAAGTCAGCTTGCCCTTTCTCTTTTTTCCTACTGTTGGAACAAAATTGAGTTACTATTGTAGAATTACTATGCCTGCTGTATGTTGCACGAATATGAAATGAAGAGGTGAGGGTCACAGTGGGGAGGATCAATGCTTGCTAATTTTTTTCAGTTTTATGGCAAATGTGTAGCACAACACAAGTATGGGGTCTGACTTTGTTCCCCAAGAAAACTCCTCTATGTTCCCACAGTTGCACATGCATTCTCCCTTTCCCTCATAGTAAATGCTTTATTACAAGTTCAGCAGCAAAGTAAACTGGTGTAGGGCAGCAGATAACCTATATCCTGCAGGCTTAACCTGACTCTTAAGAGATTAAATTAACACACTTATATCAGTAATAATCTTTTTCCTCTTTTTACATTCCTGGGACCTGCCTTGTAAAAAAAATCTGTTCCCACAATGTTATTGTTACTTTCCTGAAACAAGATGGACTGCTACAGGTTTTTGCTGAACACTTGGGGTGTAAGATAACTTTTCTTAAGACAGGTAGTTATGAGTGATATTTTCCATTTCTTAGAGCATCCCAGAGGTACAGCAAGGGAAAATTTTTAAACTACACAAAGTCCTAACAGCAACATTTCATACTGCTGTCTGAAGCCAAGAGAACTTAGCTTTTGTAGAGAAATTGCAAGAGAATAAGTACATTTTCTCAACTTAACCTCTAGAGGAGAATAATTTTCCATCTTCAGTATCTCAGATCCTGTTTACATATAGGAAATAAGAGGTTCTTTGATGTAAGTTATGCTCATCATATGATTTATATTTATTTGTATGAACAATAGGAAATGGACACAGACTTGAGCATATAAATCATGAGACTGTCTTATGTGTTTTCAGCAGTTGAATAAGATATTCTTTCCAGACCTGCCAAATCACTTTAGGTATGCAAGAAGAGTGTTGTCTTTGTAGCATTAGCATTTTGGCTATGATCACACCCATTAGCAGCCATCGTTCATCACCACGGTTACCACAGATACTTTTCCTAGGATAAATAGAAATAGGTTATACAGAAAAGTATAGGTTGTTTCATTTTCTTTTTCCAGAAATATGCAGTCTTGTCAGATGTCCAGAATAGATGGTTGACATATTACATCTCCAACATATGTTATGTGTTAAATATCAATGTTTTCCTACCTACGTATGTTCAGCTTGTCCTATGAAACCTATACTATATGTGCTTGGTGAAACAGGAACCTTTGTAACTAGTGAGTTTCATAGTATATCCTTTCATAGAATCCCTTCATAGAATATCCTTTCATGGCTCTCTACATACATTAATTACTGACTAAGAATGGAAGAGGCTTGGAGGAGGAAATGGAACAGGAAGGAAAGGTGACCACACAATTTTTTACCTTGTTTTCATATTTAAATGAAAAGTTGCAATTTAGCCAAATTTGTCACTGAAATAAAATAGACATCTAGTGTTAAATCCTACGCAGTGAAATACAAAAGAAAAAGAAAAAAAAAAAGCCTTTTTGGCCCTAGTATCAGAAAAAAAAACCCAATTTTTGAGTGCTAAAGATTTTGTTTGGGTCACTGCTAATTGGGAGCTAGGTTGAAATTCTTCACTGTGGTGGTGGTGAAACTGGAACAGATTGCCCAGGGATGCTGTGGATGTCCCCTCCCTGGAAGCATTCAAAGACAGGATGGGACTTTGAGCAACCTGGTCTAGTGGGAGGTGTCCCTGCCTATGCAGAAGGTTTGGAACTAGATGACCTTTTAGATCCCTTCCTATCCAAACCATTCTGTGAGCCTATGATTCTATGACTAGAAGTTGACAATTACACTAGGAATAAAGTAGTACTAAGTTCTAGGAAAATGTGAGTTTGGATGCCTTGCCCTTGAATTACTTTAATGGAGGGAATGAAGGGAATCTGTTATCCAGCAGTACTAAATTATCTTTGATTTGAGGGTTTAATGGGATTAATGATTTCTTGGAGAGGCTAACTGATGACTAACAACCTTTCAGGTCTTTCAGTTATGACTGCCAAGTAGACAGTTCCTGGTTTTGCTCTCTATAGTAGCATACAGTGATTGCTAATGCATGAGTCAGTCATCAGATGGAGTTTTACAAGAACTTTTTAGTTAGTATTTGTATAGTAGGATTAGTATAGGTAATATTTGGATAGCAGGGTAAATATGTTATGCCTCTGGCAAGTGTTCCATGAGTAGCATCTTGTTGATATCAACCATTTTAGCTGAGTTAGCTACTACAGCAAACAGACAAATAGAGCCTGTACTGTTGAATTATTCTGTGTATTTTTTTGAGATAGCAGCTGTGGTGCATGTTGCAAGTGTCATATCCAGACTTAGCACTTGGCTATGGTATGAGTGAGATGGATAGGTGTGCTCTAGTTATAAACAGAAGAAGTAAAGATTTGCAATTGCGGAGATTATCAATTAAAAAAAAAAAAATCTATGTCCCTGCATCTTTTGTCAGACTTTTACAACTTTACTTCAGTGCCTATCAGACATTAAAGCACTCACTGAGCATTACTAGTTTCATACACATGCATCTTTCCAGGGGCTTGGAAATGTCAACATCTCTGCATGTATTTTAAAAAAATAATCCTTTTTTTTTTTTTTTTCTTTTTTTTTACTTTTCTTTTTTGTCCTGTGAAGCCAGTGATATGCTTTATAGTTTATCCTAAAGCATATGCCTAGGTGCTTTTCTCTCTGAGAGCCTGTGATCATGAAAGCAGAATTTTAATTTTCAGGAATTGCTTAAGCAAGAACATTATGCATCCCACTTCTTGGGTTTATGACAGTTTTCTACGCAGAAACATTCTGACAGTTGCAAAAAATGAACATTTGAATCTCCATCATCCCAGGATAATTGCAATGAAAGAGGAAGTTATTTTTGTTTATGAATCTCCAAATCAGTATAGGAGTTACCATTGGCATGCAATAGTGTATGATTCATAAGTGCTTTGTTAGGTTTCATGGATTAAGCAGAAATGCTTGTCAGTGTTCCTTTTTTAAAAGATTTTTTTCTGATTAACATTTTGACAAATTTGGAACTGAGGGGCACAATTTCTTTTAGGTCAGAATCTCCATCCTCACAGAGACTGAAATATTGAGACTTGAAGTAACAAATATTCTAGTAAGCATGTTTGGACAAAGTTCTGACAAGGGGTGATTTGCTTGTACAACCTCTTATCCAGGCCAAGGAAAGAAAAGCATGTAGAATAATACTTGTGGTACCTAATGGGATGGAAGTCAGCTTTTCTTTAGTGGGACTGCAGTGCTACCTCTGAATATCAGTTGCTTTTGCCAGGAGGAAAGTGTTGAGTAGGCTCTTGGCACAGGTTGGAGCCTATGTGTCTGGTCCCCATGCTGTCACACACTAAGTATAAGGGTCCTTTAATTGTTGTGAAATTGTTGTAAGATGAATCAGTGGAAGCTAAGGAGAGGAGAGAATGAAAGCATCTGTAACAAGATGTGTGTTACCTTTAGAACATGTTAAATTACATTTCTACATATATGATAGCTGCCATCCAAGGGGGACAGTGGAGTGACAGCAACAGGCCAGCCAAGTGCTTCTTGTGCAGAATATAGCTCCTAGATGACTAGGTAGGTACAACACTAATCCAAATTCTTCTTAAGTACCACACTAAAATGAGAATCTTTATTGCTCACATTTAGAGAAAGTACCTTTTGTACTTACTATTTATTTGTGCAGTGATTGAGTGGAATATCTGAAATTCCAGGTTATGTGAGCTTGTTTCTAAGCAATTTCATTTTGAAATCAAATGGCTGATTAGGATGACAAAGATGTTGTCAAAGTAACCCTGGGTTGAGCATCGTGATATCTTTCAAAAAATTAAATAAAAAATGAAATAGGAATTCTATATGTTGCCTTTTTTACTGGGAATGTCCCTTAGGGATATATAAATATGCTTTTCCAGCTAACCACAATAGAATAGTAATACTTAAAAAAACCACACTGGAAGCAGAGTGGAGATATAGATGTAAAAATATTTTAAAAGATACCCAAGGATTGCCTGGACATAGCCACTATTTTTAGTACATTGACAGTTTGAACTTAGAAGACCTGAGCTCTGAAAAGCTTGTAGTATTTGAAGAATCAGCACATGATCACACAATTGTTCAGCATGTTTGGTAGACTCTTTCAGCCTAAACCAAGATACTCTTCAAGACAGATAGGTCCATGTATGGAAGGCATCTCATGTGCAGACCAAGATGATGTGCATTTGAAGATGTTAATAGAAGGTTGTACTGCTTCATTCTAGATGCTGTAGGCAAATGCTATGATTTTGTCTCTTCAGCTTACATTCTGACATTACATTTGTAAAGTTTAACTATGCATTGTATAATTTAGCAATTTTTATGATTACAAATACTGCAGTAACATATCTGCTATATTTGCCTATTCAGACATCTAAAATTTTAGTGTTCCATCAAGAAATTATTTAATAGACCTCAGAGTGTAGTTTTGTCTATTTTTTATATTGACAGCCATTCAGCATTTTTAAAGAAAACTGGTATTGTAATCCAATATTGAAACACTGAAAATACTGATAAGTTTTTACCTTATTGCCTTACTGTGAATTTAGCACAAAATATATAAAGGGGTATCACTTCAGGCTAATCACTTGCATAGGCATTTGTCAAGATTTTGTATTCTGGTATTAAAGTTTTATAAAGGATAAATGGAGTAAGTTAGTAGAAAAATAGTAGATCTATAAATAATTTATGTTCTTATATATTCTAGTAAATCCATCTGGGACAGATTCATGCTAGAATGTTTAGAAAGCAATCTGGATGAAAAATATTGGTTTCAGAATACTGACAGTACAACTGAAAATACTGTACAGTGTACAGAATAGACTGATTGCAGAAACAAAAAATTGTGGGTTTGTGTGTGAGACCATTTATCTCCCGACTTTATAAAATTCAATTTTAATCTTATTCCAAATGATAGCTCACCTACCTTTTCTGCCAGTAAAGCTGAGGAAGACCTTGCCCTTGCTTCCCGGTTGGTGAATGTATCAGCAATGCTGATGTCAGTTTATGCTACCAAAGGTTGTGTTTTGACTGGAGAATTGGGCACTATTTATATATCCATGTTTCTCTGAAGTGGTTAACTAGTGTACTGATTATTTAGAAAATGTGCTGATGAAATCCAGCACAATGACCAGTGAAAATCTTACTTGACTATGGAAAAGAAGTTACTGAATCATAGAGAAATAAAGTCAAGGATTTATATTTTCTTTTCCTCAGAGATATGAAGTAGGATTTTGCAAATGTAATCTTTTTTCCCTGCATTTATAAACTTTGTTTAGGTGAGATTTTAAGTACATCATATGTGCTTTAACTTCTACAGTGTTTTTCACAGGCATGGAAAAAGTCAGAGATAGATGAAATATTTCCAATGGTAAATCCAAGTAAAGCATTTGATAAAGCAAATACAAACACTTATGGCTGGCAACGGGAAGCAGAACTCTTAATCTACAAAATGTGGCTAAATTTGGACTACTAAGATAGGGAAGGTCCAAAAATGAACAAGGAGTGTAGGTAAGAAATTTTAATGTAAGAAAACATTTTTCAGGAAAACTTCTGGTGTGCAGGCTGATTCAGATGACCAACAGACTGAGCAGAAGGTACTATTTCTAATCAGAACTGCAGAGTACCATATTTCTGTCTAACTGTAGAGAGAGTGGAATATAGTTAAAGGAACCCAGCTCTTACCAGGTATCTCACAGGGCTGTGGGATTCATAAGTAAATAATTACATCTAATCTGTGTTTGGATTTTTCACATTAGTAATACCTAGACTTTTCCTAAATAGCCACTATATTTTTACAGAAATCTTCTAGGTAATCACTAGTTAAAATTTCTGCCAAAGGTTTTTTTTAAAAAACTCAAGTATGGGGCTCTTTCAGTTTGCTGCTCTAAGGCCAAGTTTTTTGCTAGAGCGCTGATTTTAGTCATCATCTTAAATTAATGTATGTGATCCAAGGTGATGCTGGAGAACAGGTGAATTTATGTAAAGAGCATTTTCAGGTAAAGGAAATTTGTTTTCATTCACAAATCTGTTGCCTACATAATATGAAAATTCCTACCTTTCTGCTATATGTTTCTGTCATATGATGATTGTGATCTGGGGATCATCTTCATTTGGAATCCTGGCCTGTTTTGCATGCTAAGTATTACCTGGTACTTGTTCCTTTCATGTGTGCTTCATAGACAGAGTTCTAAAAATTATTAATACCACAGCAACATAGTCAGATTACTGCTTCAAAATGCTTCTGTGGAGACTGTCCAGAATATTACTGTGTTAGCCATTTGTGTCTAGAAATTTGGGTTCATAGTAGTGGAGTATGCTTTGTGAGTGAAGAGCATTTCTTTGGCAGGAAATGTGTCTGTTGGTCTTTAGCCTGTCTGCTGAGGCACATCTCTTTCCCTCTGCAAGCTGTATGAACAACTGCAACCAGTGTTGTCCAAACTGTCTTCAGGGTATTTAAAACCAGACAATTTTAAAAAATGCACTTCTGAATGAAAATGTCGACACTATTAGTATCAAGTTATATTATGCTAATTTGTATCTGCTAGGTACTCACTATTTTTCATGCATATTTTTAATATGGGATATTTGGAATCTGAACAATCCTGAATTTCAAGGTTTAAATTATTACAGTCTACTATGGGAATTAAATGACCTAACACTTTTGATCTTGATCCTGTAAGATATATGCAGAAATAATACGTGGTAGTGATATTGTATGCTAGTGATTTCCAGAGCTCCCCTATTGAGTTAAACAATAAAGTGTATAAAGGATAGTTTTGATGATGGAGTATGAGTAATTTTGAGTTTCAGAAGTTATTGTTTCTCTGCTTTCTGAATTTCTTTACAATTCTCAGATGCTTTCAGATGTCAGTGTAAAAATGTAATGAAAGTTCTTGCACTTCTTCACACTTGCTTCAACAACTCTGCTATAAAAAATTCTTACTTCAGTGTTTCTCTGAAGTATTATCAAAGTGGAAAAAGAGACACTATATTATTTAATCAAAAGTCTGAAAAACATTCTGTTCCTTAAGACTATTTTTTAAGAGCCGAGATTCATTCTAGTCAAACAGATTTTTTATATCAAGTAAATAATGATGAAATATTATTTTTGCTGGGAAGCATCTCCTGTGTGGTGCATCCAGTAATGCAGGAAAACTCTCAGTAAGATTGGAAGAAGCAATTATGAGGCTAACAGGACTGATTAAGTTGAAGTAGTGCTTGCACGTACTAAAACTCTTTCAAGGTTTGACTAGAGGTGCTCAAAATTAAGTAAATAATGTAAGCTAAATAATTTCTTAGGCCCAGTTGTGTCATGATCAGAAGGAAACTGATGAATTATACTTGAGGTTTGTTAGATTCCCATATTACTGCACTGAAGTGAGTTGCAATTGATTGTAGACTGGAAGGCTGCACTGACAAGAACGCACTCATAAATGTATTTTTTTGAAACAGTAATGCAAAGTATTTGGGTAGAGGGGGGATGGGGGCAAAGAAGAAAGTGCTCTTTACAGCCTATTCTTTCACTCTGCGAAAATTCATGATCATATTCCTTCCTACAGACAGACATATCTGGCATAATTTTGATTTTATTTATTAGTGTATTTCTCCTATTCTGAAGAATTTTATCAGAATAGTTAGCTTTCATTAGGTGCATATATGAGTAAATAATTGAATTTCATACAGATAAGGGATGAAACATGGACAGGACACTGAGCATATAATCAGTGTAGTATGGAACAAACACAGAACTACTGCCAGACCAAATGCCAGGCATCAGACCAAATTAGGACAGGCTTTTTATGTCATTATTTACCCAGCTTTTCTACTTCTGAAGGGCAGAGGAATAGAAAGGAGATGATATACTGAGTCCTCTGGATGAATTAGAGGTAGCAGATGTGCAGCATATTGTGAACCACTGTCTAGGCTGCCTAGTAAGTCAAGGGGAGTAATTTCATTTTTGTCCTACATAAACCCATTCTTTGCCCTTTTCATATTAGCCAGTGGGTTTTTCAGAAGGTAGCAGGAATATCAGATGAGTCATGCTTTGTTGCCCAAATGTTATCCTCAATTTTAGAAGCAATGAATCAGCCTCTTTTCTGCTCCATTAGCTTCACTGGTAACACAATGTAATTATTTACACAGCTCAGTGGGAAAGATTATATGTGCTCAGTTTTCTGCTGTCTCTGTTTCATATATGTAAGGAACAGGAATTTATTTTTAGAAAACACATTCACATAACAAGTATACTAGACAGGCATGAGACCTTCCAGACATTAACAATTTAGTGTATAGGATTTTATCCTGAAGTAAAATTTTTGTTTTCTTTTTCAAACTGATACTGACCCCTTGGTAGGCACATACAATTGTAGATTACAGTGCATTTCATTGCAATGAAATGGTCTGTAAACCTTTTCTCAATTTTTACTGTATTACTAAGTGTGATAATATGTAGAACTATCACAGTTTAACCCTGGGCAAGCAATTAAACAAAAGATGGATTCTCTCTATTAACCTCTCTCCCTTCCCAGAAAGGGAAAGGAAAGAGAATAAGAGAAAGAGATGAACAGGTTGGAAACTTAACTACACATCCTTCAGGAAACAGTAATGATAAAAAAAGAAAATAGTAAAATATATAGAATCATAGAATGTCAGGTTGGTAGGGACCTCAATGATCATCTGGTCCAGCCCTTCTAATATTATTGTTTATGTGAGAGGTCTCAGCACTCTATAGAGCTGAGACTTAAAGCTGTCCAAAGTGGGGGAATCTCCTACTTTTCCTAGGAGACCATTTCAATGTCTGACTGTCCTACTAGTGGAAAATTTTCCTCCTGTGTTCAATTGGAATCTTGCCAGGAGCAACTATACAAGTATGCACAAAACCACTGCCATGCTCCCCACTAATAGCACTTCACATCACCCCTCAGGCTGCAGAGCAGGCCCTAGGACAGTCCCAGACTGGGATCCTGGAGTCAACAGCAGACAGGAGGGATGGAGCAAACAAAGGGATGGAGTCCTCTCAGGGTGCTGACCATGAAAGAAGAGAGGGAAAAAGGGAAGGGAAGGGAAGGGAAGGGAAGGGAAGGCAAGGCAAGGCAAGGCAAGGCAAGGCAAGGCAAGGCAAGGCAAGGCAAGGCAAGAGGTTCAGCCTTCTCACATTAAAGGAGGACGCCAGTGAAAAGGTAATGCATAGCAGTAGAGCTAGGAAGAAAATTAGGAACATAAGATGACTTCATACTATTTAAAGGCCAGACTGAGTTTTTTAGGAATGCCTGAATTTTAAAGTGCCTGAATGGTCAACATTGGAAACTAATGACTTCAATTCTAGTTACTTAATATGCAAAAAAGTCTTCTAGAATTGAGAGGTAATTAAGGCTGCCTGCTCGATCAGTCCTTGACTTTTCTGCTCAGATTAACAACATGTAGACAGTTGCATTTATTATATCTTTTACTGTTATTTTTTACTATCACTATATTTTTTACTATTTTTATTTAATGTATATACCAGTTGGTTGAAACTTCAGTTGAAATTATATATACTTTTAACGCACTCTTGACCATATATGATCAAAGACTTCATATTGGGAACATATTGGGAACAGGTGATTTTGCTTTGCTAATTTGATATGTTGCCAAATACAATGGCAGTGTATTAATACTTCACTCAAAAAGAAGTGTGGAAGAAAAAATCACAGGGAAAAAAAAAAGAAGAATAAAATCCAGTCTAAAATAGGGTAGTAATGGAGATGAGCATCAATGCTTAATCCCTTCCCCCAAATGATCAAAGTAACTAAAAGAGAAGAAATTATTTCTAATGATGGAAAGTTGATTTTAGCTGAGGTGAATCAGTGTAATTCTATGGAGTTCAGAGAATCCTGTTGGATTTAGTACAGTAAAGTATCTCGCTACAGCTTTTGATCTTTTAGGAATATTGAATATGCTGTTAGGCTGCATCATGTAGTATAGGAATGGGAGAAAATTGAAACTTGAAATAAAAGGAATATATTGTGAAAGATACTTAGTAACTTCAAACAGCTTTGTGAAGTAACTGTACATTACAGCATAATAAAATATTGATTTCTTATAATATAGAACCTACCACAAATGATCATACAGTTGGTAGATTCCAATAAATTCTTAATTAGTTCTGTATTCCACTAAAGTGTCATGAATTGAGAAAATACTGTATGTTTTCATTTAAATTCATTCATTTTAATTTAATTTTTGACCAGTTCCACTTATATATGATTTAGATATTCCATCAGCTGATATGGGAAGAATCTCAGTTATTAATTTCTGAAATAAAAGTGTAAGATGACATATAGCTCTTTAAGAGAGACATTAAAAGAAAAGCAGCCCTGACTGAAATGTTGAAACCAGGCTCTTGTCATTCAGTTTCAGCAGATTACTCATTTTCACATGGGAAGATAGTTCAAACAACGAATTTGAAAGAGAAGTTCTTGAAGAGATCTGTTAATACTAGGGAAGGGTTTTCAGGGGGCAGTTATCCATAATCAATGGGATAAGGACAAGAAGAAAATGTTAGCTACTATTTTGCACTCGGATCACATACTGTTCACTTTCAATCTAATCTGACTTGAAATGGAAAGGATCTTGTAATGCTGGATCAGTCTCTGTCGTATCAGTACATGCAAAATTGGTAGCATGGCTAGAAACATATAACATCGACTTTCAGTGACTGGAATTTTTTCTTAATCTTCTCTTTGCAAGTAGTATAATCCAGTATGTTATTTAGGTCCAGCAGAATATATTCTCTACAATATTGACTGTAAACTAATTGCACACTTTTATTATGTGACTTGATTGTATCATTTGATGGTTCTTTAAGGTTGCTTTATTGGAGAGTAACTTGTCTTCCCTTAAACATAGTGCCTGTGTGGGTCAATTAGCCAAGGGTTTTCAGCTACAGTTTTGAAGGCTTAACTGCAAAACTTATTCCACTCTAAAGATAAAATTTGTATGTTTGTGTGCTGCTGAGTACTTATTACAAGTAAAAAAAAATATTTTGATCTGGTATATTTTTTCTCATTCAGTCCGGATTCACCTCTTTGACTTCATCCTTTGTCTTTCTGTAGAATGTTAGACAACTGTCTTCCTCTCTACAGAGTAGGAATGTTGGATCATCTGGTCAGGTTTTAGAGCGAGCCACAGTAAGTTCCTGATAAACTTTGTGGTGACATTTTTAAGAAATACATGAAGAAACTAAATTATATTAAGTCTTTATAAAATGGCTAGTTTAAAAGATATTCCTGAAGAATAGTGGAACTGGGCAAACAGAGCCTCTGAGCATTGCAAGTCCCTATAGGAAAAAGAGTAGCCTGGAAACTCTGCATGGTCCTTCATGAGCTGTGGTGGTCCTCTTCTATACATACTGGATTTTGTATCTGCAGTGTTTCTGGTAAGAAACATTTCAACCTAACATTTACATATTTTTGTCTAAAGACTTTAGGGACTTTTGGTCCTTTCACAGTACCTGAGTAAAATGCCTTGAACACCCAACATTTTCATCACAACAAAAAACTTAACTGCTATATGGAGTAAATCCTGTACAAAAATGATGACACAAAGATTTCATATTAAATCCTTCTTTTTCTGTTTTTTTTTTTTTTTTTTTTTTTTTTGCCAAGTTGTAATCTTTTTACCTCTTTCTTATGGATTTGTTACCTCCCTGACTATCCAGTTGTTTCTTTCAGGTGTTTTTTAGGTTTAAGCTCCAGACAGCTACTCAGATTTTCATATTTTCCTCAGCCGACATTTTAAGGTTTGAGATTTCCTTTCACTGTAGATTAGCAGCCAGAAAAAAAGAAGCCTCTCCAGCAGCCTGGGTGATGCCAGACCACTAGCTCCCACCTGGTAAATAGCTGAAGCCAATGTTACTTTAGCTACTTTGAAGCTATCTACTATAAAGATAATTTCTTTCATTGTGTTCTTTGCTATTGAATTTCACCTTGCCAGCCTTACTTGATTTAACTCCAGTCGATCAAACTGACAACCTGAACAGCATATGCCATTTATAAAAGCAACACATAGCTAACTAATTCTCCATATAAGACTTCTGTGATACTCTTGTGTAAGAAGAAATTTAGAAATTTGAGAGGTAAACATATTTTTTATATATTAATAGTATTTAGTAATATAAAAAAAATGTAACTCTGAAATTGTACTGGTTTTGCATGAAATGACTTCTTATGACATGCTGTTATTAAATTAAGCACATTCCTGACAGTATTTTAATACTGTAGCCTAATTAATACTTGTAGAAGGTTCTTCATTTTAATATGGAAGTATTTAAATGCAAATGCAGTTCTTTATACAAGTGTCCTTTCTTGTGTTTGGACAATGAAACAAAGCAGTTCTTGTTACTGACTCACTGCAAGGGTGTAATTTTGCAAAGTGCAGTCTGCATGACATAAAACTAAAGAAAAAAAATCAAATAAGTGTTCTAATAATTATAGAAAGGAACCAGACTTAGCAGTGTAACCTGCAGTGCCTGTAACACAGTGGGATATAGCTGTGTCACATGTGATATTAAGCTCAGTAGGAAGACAAGAACTAGCAGGCCATAAGATCATGACACACATCAATCTTTGATTTGAATGCATTTACCTATTTCCACTTATTTTGCTGTTCACTAGATATCTCTTTTCCTTGTCTGATCCTTATTTGTATTACTGCATCTTATTCTGTATTTATACATAGCCTTCATTGCTGGGATAGAGGCTTGGATAGAAATTCCTCTGTATTCATGTAAATAATAGTGCCAGTTTTGTGGACATTACGTTTCTCTATTTTCTAGTCCTTTTCTTCTGCTTTTAGAGTCACTCTGATAATTTTGGTTTCATGCTTAGTCCTCCATTAAATATAGACTATAAAAATTATCTGGAGACTTATCATGCATTATTTCTTTAGTGGGGAGCATTTGCTTGAGTTGGGTCTACAGCCTGGGCCATTCACAGTGCTTCCATTCTTCCTTGCTTTTAGCAGTCCTTTTTCTTCATATAATAACTGTGATCCCACAGTAAAGTAACACGTGCCCAATGATGGTAATTTGACTACAGACTCTGACAATGGTTCACATGGTTAGACAGGAGAACAAATGCTTTGGCTGAATTACAAGCATATGAGAATAATTACATACGTGGTATGGTTATGGATAATTTGACTGAGAAGCACAACATATGCTTGTATCATGGTGCTCACAAGCAAGCAGCATAATATTGCATTCTGTATCTGGTGTTCCACAGCCAGTGGCTTTCTTCTCTGCCAGTGTGTATTTCAACTGCTGTGACATCTTGCAGTCTAGATCTCTGTAATCATTTTCATTTGCCATAGGCCAGCAGGACCTTCCCTCTCAGCAATCTTTTGCATCTGTCAAGACAAATCATTAGTTGCTATTCCTGAAGTAAACACAGGAAAATAAGCATATGATGAATATGTTTGGTTTTTTTTCCAAAAAAAAAAAAAAAGAAATGAGCAGATCAGGATAAATTTATTCTTACATCCTCAGAATATTTGTTTTGTTCAAAACCATGCCTCTAAGTTGTCTGGAACACAGGTAATAAAGACTGAAGAATGGCAGCCACTGTCATGCCACTGTCACTGTCATGTACTCTTGACCTGTTTCTTTTTCTCTCCCAGAGGGTTCATTTCAGACTGCACTGAGAAAATGAGCTATTTCCTTCAGGAAGCTGATGCCCCTTCTCTTGCAAAGCATTGCTTTTATTATGAAAAATCTTTTTTTTTTTTTTGTATTTTTCTTTCTTCCATGTAACAATCTTTTTCTGCTGACTTCTGACTTACAGTTTTAAAGCATGTTTTTTTCATGCATGTTGGAATTAATTATTTTCTTTTCCTCACTATATCTACCTGTGCAGAAAACATTTTCCTTCTCAGAATGGTCCTAAATCAAATTTAACTAGAATATTATAATATAGATTGTGGTAACCTTATTTCTATCTGATATGTGTCCATTTTTTAAACTGAATTTCTGTCTAGGTGGGAATGGGAACCTGTTTCTAAGGGTTTCTGCTTGTTGTTCTTTCTGCCATTCCCCATATTTTTGCAATTCCATCTTGCTGAGAAAATGTGATATTACAGTCTTAGTGGTCGGCATTTGCTTTGCCCTTTCTTATTCATATGCTCTTCAGTTTAAATAGCACAAGTATGATCAGTCTGAGAGAGGAAAAACTGTATTTATGAATTTGACTGAATGACAAAAAAAAAAAATAGGATGGACATGTTTTCAGTTTTTTAAAGGATAACCAAGGAAATCTGCCTCCCTGCTGTCAGATTTTGAGAAAATTCAACAGTTTATAGGAACAGAATACTTATTTCTTCATTCTTTTTCTAGTTTTAGGTCAGAATTTATACAGGCAACTTAAATGTGATTACAGATCAGACTAAGTATCTGTATTAAAAATTAATAATTTTTGATATACATGGTGTTGCAAATCCTTTCATTTGCATCCTTTTACAACAACAAATGATTTTTTTGCCAAAACAGTGTGCAGGCTTGAGTTTTAGGAGTATACAGTCTGTTTCCATATTTACTGAAGCTCTTAGCTGTCAGTGACACTTTATTACTTTTTTAAAATAAGCATGTGCTTTTCAGTGAAGTGTTGTAGTAAGTATCAAATCAATTTGTCAAGTTACATATGTTTTTAAGTATGTAATTGATTACTTTTTTTTTTCCTGTTCTGAACAGGAAAAAAACCTTAGGCTAGCAGGTCTCTGAGTTGATAAAACTTCTACCTTGAAAAGCTGTCTATCAGAATAAGAAAAATGAAGCTTTTGATTTCAGGTACAGAGTGACACAATCATGGAATCACAGGGTAGTTGGGGTTGGAAGAGACCTTTAAAGGTCATCTAATCTTGAACTATATCAGGCTGCTTAGAGCCCTATACAATGTGACCTTGAATGTTTCCAGGGATGGGCCACTTCCCACCTCTCTGGGCAACCTGTTTCACTGTCTCACCACACTCACAAAATACAAAAATTCTTCCTTACATCTAATCCAAATCTACCCTCATTCATCTTAAAACTGTTACCCCTCACTCTATCCATTCATGTAAAAAGTCCCTCTCCAGCTTTCCTGTAGGGCCCCTATAGGTAGAGGAAGATTGCTATAAGATCTTGCTGGAGCTTTCTCTTCTCCAGGCTAAACAACCCCAACTCTCTCAGCTTTTTTTCATAAGAAAGATGTTCTGTCCCTTTGATCATTTTTGTGACTGTCCGCTGGACTTGCTCCAACAGGTGCTGCGCTGAGGACTGCAGTACTCCAGGTGAGGTCACTTTATTCTGTTCCAGTACTTGTTTTCCAAATGTTCAAAAAAACAGTTTTTGAGACTCTCAGGGGAAAGACAGGAAATTTATTTAATTTGTCGGCTCTGGCATAAATCATAACCCTGTTCAACTTGATGTTGTACAAACAGAATTAATAAACTATCCTTGCCCCAGGTGCTTAGGAATTAATTCTGAGATGTAAGATAGGTATGGCAAATAGAAGAGCGAGGAAACCAAGTAAATAAAGCTGGTTAGAAAGGTAAATTACTTCCTGGCATATCAGAATCAAGGGATCTGTATTTCTGCCAGAAAGACAAGGTTTTCATAAAAGATCTGAAGAGGGACAAAAAGTGTCTCTACAGTATTAATATGAAAATCTTTGCAAACATGAAGGGGAAATGAGAAGAAAGGCTGGACTTGCTTGTATGGAAGATAAACAGTCAAATTAACAAACAGTTTTGGTGCATAACATGTCACTTGTGACTGAGGATGAGTTACTTTATGAGTATTTTCTTCTAGCTTTAGGACAGTAGGACAGATGTTAGTAGCTGAAGGTGTTAACTTAGATGCTCTGAAATTACTGAGGAATATCTCTAAGACTGCTTACTGTTTTTTACTGGAGATATTCCCTTCTTATTTTCACTGACAACATTTAAGTCTCAGTGTAAGAAGACTCCTGATTTCACTTCCAGTGTTTCACTTCATATTTCATGAACAAAGAATGGTGTGCTAGGGTTTGCTTCGTTTTGATATCAACATGAGTCTGATGAATTACTTTAATGAGTAAACAGATATATATGTGTATACATAGAGTGGCATATATATAAAAAGAGAGAGAAGGAGAAAGAGAAGAAGCTGACTATCCCATAATAATACAATAAATTATTAACTCTTACTAACAGAAAAAAGGAAGCTAGCAGAGCATAAATAAATATGGAAGTAAAAATGAGTAGTTCATCATTCAGAAAAAATGTCTATTGAGAAGTCTGGTAGACTGGCAGCACCTCAGCCTTCATACCCAAATTCATAGGAAAAAATAAAGACACAGTTAATGAAATGATTTAATTAATTTTATTTTTTTTTTGTCAGATGCAAAGATTTTTTAATGGTTCTATTATTTAGAAACAGCACTAATTCAGAACAGAAGTTTGGTTACATAGAATCATAGAATCATCGTAGTTGGAAAGGACTTTCAAGATCATCAAATACAACTGTCAGTCCTACACCACTGTAACCACTACATCATCTCCTGAAGTGCCATGTCTGCCTGTTTTTTGAACACTCCCAGAGACAGTGGTGTGACACGGGTGTGAGCATCCAAGCCATGAGCAGACAGCCTCTAAGAGTGCTGTAGGAAACTGTGTCAAAGGCCTTGCTAAAGTCAAGGTAGATCACATCCACAGCCCTTCCCTCATCCAATAAGTGGGTCACCCTGTCGTAGAAGATCAGGTGAGTCAAACAGGACCTTCCATTAAAGAAGCCATGCTGACTGGGCATGATCACCTGGTTGTTCTCCATATACCCCATAACGGTACTCAGGATGATCTGCTCCATCAGCTTCCCCCTTACCCAAGTCTAACTATCAGGTCTTTAATTTCCTGGATCATTCTTCTGTCCCTTCTTCTAGATGAGAGTTATGTTGGCTGAGTTCCAATCTGCTAATACCTCTCCAGTCAGCCACAAGTGCTGATAAATGATGGCAAGTGGCTTGGTGAGCACCTACACCACCAGTTCTTTCAGCACACTTGGGTGCATCCCATCTGGCCCCATAGATTTGTGGACATCTCTATGGTGTAGCAGGTCACTGACTGTCTCCTCTGGATTGTGGGGAGGTCACTCCTGGTCCCTGTCTCTAAGCTTAGGGAGTTGGATTCCTTTTATATAACAAGCTCTGCTGCTAAAGACCAAGGCAAAGAATTTATTAAGCACCTCAGCTTTTTGCTCATCCTTTGTCACTATGTTTCCTCCTGTATTCAGTAGGGGATGGTGGGTCCCCCTGGTCATTCTTTTGTTGTTAATATATTTATAGAAAGTTTTGCTGTCCTTTAACATAGAGGCTAGATTATTTTCTAGCTGAGCTTTGGACCTTCTGATTCTCACCCTGCATAGCTTCACAACATTTTTGTAGTTCTTGTGAGTGGCCTTCCCCTTTCTTCAAAGACCAAAAGCTCTCTTTTTCTCCCCAAGTGCCAAACCAAAGCTTCCTGTTCAGTCAGGTTAGTCTTCTATGCCTCTGACTTGCCTTACAGGACATGGGGATGGCCTACTCCTGAACCTTCAAGACTTCCTTCTTGAAGAGCATCCAGACTTCCTGAACTCCTATATCCTTTAGAATTGATTCCCAAGGGATTCTGGCAATCAGGCTACTAAAAAAGTTAAAATTTGCCCTTTGGAAGTCTAGGATGGCAGCTTTGCTAATCCCCTCCTCGTAACTTTAAGAACAGAGAACTCTTTATCATTTTATAGTTCCTGTGTCCAAGGCAGCCTCCAACCTTCACATCTCCTACCAACCCATCCCTATTCACAAAGAGTAGGTCCAGCAAAACACCTTCCCTGTTGGTTCAGTCACCAGCTCATTCAGGAAGGTATCCTTGACGCATTCTAGGAACTTCCAGGACTGTTCCTGCTCTGCTGTGCTGTAATTCCAGCATAAATCAGGGAAGTTGAAGTCTCCCAGAAGAACAAGAGCAAACAACCACAAGTTTTCATCCAGGTGTTTATAGAACATTTTGTCTACCTCACTGCCCTGGTTGGGAGATCTAGAGCAGACTTTCACAGCAATATCAGCCTTCTTCGCCTTGCCCCTAATTCTGGGTAGTTCATACAAAACTTTTACACTTGTGCTGTAGAAGAAACATGAAAATATAACAAAACCATATTTATTAACCAAATAAAAAAGAATTATTATAAGCTTTTAGCTCTGAGGAAGATTATGAGACCAGTATAAGGAAACAACAAGATTAAATAAATTAATAAAGTCATCCTCATATAGCAAAGCTAATAGAAATACTTACATATATATGCTTATTTTTTTACCATATTGTGACCATGCTGAAAAAAATAGACATACTCCCTCAAACTGTAGTCACCATAAGCTAGAAAGCAGGAAAGAACACAAATTCTGAAGACTGTCAGTTAAAAAGAGCAGAAATCTGATCAATAGCCAGAAATAGCTTGCAAGTTCAAGAGTTTAATTTAGATTGAGATGTCTTGGGTAGGAGGAAAAGTTCAGTATGAAATGTAAGGTAAAGTGGTGAGAATGGTCGATCAGCTGTGGCAGGGCAGTTTCTGCCTGAGTTGACTTGATCTTGTCCAAAGATGCTGCACTGAAATCAACTGAACAAAAAAGGTACCAGTGTTTTCCTCCGTGACCAGTGAAGGTTACAGCTCTGTAACATTACTTAAAGGAGAATCAAAATCAAAACAGTCATTAAGCACTGCTTCATTGTTGCTTGGGACCTCAGGAGCCCAGGGACTCTCAAACATAGTTCTACAGAGGTGCATGTGATATTATTTAACATTATATAAAAACTCATCTTTATTTCCAGTACAAAGCTAAGTAATTCGAGAAGAAAAAAAAAAAATCAAGCTACAGTATTTTCCCTTCTTACTCAAGAAAGTGAGTTTTGCATTGCTGTCTCTTTGGAGTAAGCATACCTGTGATCAGAGGTGTGGTCTGCAGTCCTGGTACATCAATTATCCAATCTGAGAAGCTTGCTGAGTATGTATTATGTCTTCCAGTCTGTAAACTCAGATTTCCTTCCCATGAAAACCAAGATATGGGAGGGAAGAGGCTCTTGTAAGTATCCAGGTCTTACTATGAATTTAAACACCCTTAATTATAATGAAGATTTATATTTAAGTATAATTTAAAGATGATTAATAGTTCATATATAAAATCTGTCTTTTTCTTCTGCGGGAAACAGAGGCTTGATTCTGTGGGAGGGTGGCCAGTATCCTTTATCTTTCTGGTTACTTGTTTTGAACTGGGGACTGAATGAATACACTTGAAAAATGTAAAAGGATAAACATACAAATTAAGTGGGTTTTTTTGTTTTGAATTTCCTTTCTCTTAAAAAAACCCCAGACCCCTCAAGTATATTTTTAACATCAACCTCATGTATATTTTTAATATCAACCCCCATTGGCTTACTGATGCATATTTTAGATACAGGAAAAAAAATCCTGAGGGCATTTTTGGAATGATGCTCCATGTTAGAATTTTGTAGGCTGGAGGTATGGCATTCAAACCCGAGTTTCTTTTACATTCTGAGAATTGCTCTTACCACAAAACTGCCCTTTTCTAAAAGCTTCTTCCTTAGTTAGAGTGTTTTTTTAAAGAGAGTTTAATTGGAATGTTGCCAGCAACTGGTGAGATTCCAGGATCTTTGGATTCATGTGAGGTTGTGCCAAGAGGCTGTGGAGTCTCCATCCTTGGAGATACTTAGTAGTGATACAAACCTGGCCCTGGGCACCTGGCTCTAAATGGCCCGGCTTGAACAGGAAGGGTGGATCAGATGCCCCTTCCAACCTCAATCACACTGTGTTTCTGTGCATCCCTTCAACCATTTTGACAGTATCGATGCCATTCTTCATACGTAGTAATGAATTAGAAAACACAGTTTGTTTCCTGCCCTGCAGAGGAGGGTAATGCTCTCATAGCTCTGTGGGGTTTCCTAGAAAACACCTAGTGGGTTGTTTTCACCCATTCTTTGCATTATATTGAAATGAATTGAACATGCCGAAGTAATTGTCATTTCAGTACTGTGGTTCTGTGGTGGAACATACAGTGTAATAATAATACCAGTTTTTTTATATAATTATAAGTGACAGATGTCTGAGGCTCAGAGTAATTTTTGCCTGACATTTTGAATTATTACAAGAGTATTGATGGAAGAGGATTAAGGAGCTTGCAGATGCCAAACCCCATTATTTCAACTTTATGTAGAGCTGTCAAGTCCTAGTAATTCCACAGGGATTTAGCCATCACAGTGTAAAAAGTCATGCAAAAGTTCTTCATAGCAATCTTAAAACTATTGTGGGTAGTCAAAATGTAAATGATTGTAATTTGATGACTGTATAATTTTATAACTTAATGATTTTAAAGTAATGTCCTATTCTTTAAGCAATTCAATATTCAACAGTTAGTAATATCCCTTAAATAAGACTTTAAAATGTCTAATTGTTTATCATGACATCTTAGAATTGTGACTCGTGGATAGCCTAGCCCAATGAAAGTGTTTCCTGCTTTATTTTTAAGACACTGCTTTATTGTTAAGACACTTCAATGAAAAATGAGACATACTCAGTACATTGCTGACATCTTTTATATTATTGTAGGATGCTTTAAAATAAAATTATTCCATGAAGAATATTTAGAGATTCTAATTAGGAATTCTTTTTTTAGAGATTCTGATTTGCAGAAGATACCTGTAAATTTTTCTTTCTTCAACCTTATTGTGTTCAGGAAGCTAACTCCAACCTTTAAAATCTCTGCAGAAAGAAAACCTGTTCTTTTTACTTGGACCTAGACAGCTTTCTTTAATGACATTTTTTCTTTACTTTTATGTGGCCTCGATTATTTGACAACTTCTGCAAAAAGCAGATACTGGATTGTGCATCAGAGATAACCCTTCCTATCTGTTGGCAGACCTCTTAACCTGAAGACTTGGTTCTTCTTTAGTCACTTGAAGTTTCACAAGTCTACATGAAATTTAATTCTTTGATCAGCACAGTTATTCCATCTTCATAGATGAAAGAATCTGGTGTTTATAAAGATAATGAATGGGCACTTAAAAAGCCTTCAGAGGCAATGTAGGCTCTTATGGAATACTGATGTGACCTACTCAGTCATATTTATCTGTTAAGAACTGGATTGATTGTATTGTGTTTTTAAATAGATTCAGAGGTGCCGCTTCCCTTCATCATTTGTAACAATGAATTATAATAGTATAACATGGGAGGTAAAAATATGGTATGTGCAGTGTGAGAGACTTTAGGTTTTTTGTTTGAGAAAAATGAACCAAAGCTTTAACTACTGTGCTGATGTGTTTGTTCAAGAACAGCAGCAATGCTAATAGGCTTTCCAGTTTGCTTAGAACTCCTATACAGAGAAAATTTCCGTAAAGCAGACTTTATGTTCAGTTTCTTCAGGTGTTTTTAGTTCTAGTCACACCTGCTAAGAGTGTCATAATCTGATAAACATAAATATCAGATCTTAAACAATAAAGTTTCCAGTTTATCTACTGGTAATACTCCCAACAGCCTCCTATGATGTCTTTAGCTGTGTAAAGGTAGAAGGTGTTGGTTATTCGTGACTTTGCTTTTCTTGTTCTTTTTGCATTGTAGTTAAGCACAGATGAGACCACAGTAAATCCCTTTTTGAACATCAGCCTTCTACACTGATTCATTCTAATGATTATCCAGATGTTCTAAGGCAGGTGCTGCTGGTATCCAGTGACTTTTGACACTAGGTTACTTTTGGATGAAACCCTTGTTCTCAGTGATAAGGTAGATGTCCACTTTTTGAGCAAGAGACCTGAACAGGAAACAACAGAAATGTAGAGTACCTTGAGTTGGAAGGGACCCATTGATCACTGAGTGGAACTGCATACCACCTAAAATTAAACCATATAACCAAGCACATCATCCAGAGTCTTCTTGATCTCTGACAAGTGCTAAGTCCTTGGGAGCCTGTTCTGCCAACAGTGCCTGCTCAGTGAAGTTATTTTTTTCTTAGAATGTATAAAAATAATGTTACAGAAAGCTAATTCTTATATTTCAGGTACAACCAAAAGCCTGAGATTGGTGATTTATAGCACTTGTAACTCCTACCTATTACTTTTTGAATTATGAGAGAACTGTAGAGGCAGAAATCCAACCTGATTCAAAACAGAGGTCTAATTCTTCCTCATAATGTCATAGGAGTAGAACATTATATCAGTAATTTATTTCAGGTATTTAACACCTTATTTACCTCAGTTTTCAACAGTAAGACAGGTTGTCCTGAGGACTGGTGGCTTCTGGAGCCTGTATAGAGAAATAAGAAGCTGAATAGCCCCACTGTAATCCTGGAGGTTACCAGCCTGCTAGAGCATGTTAGGAGTAGGTTAGCAATTTGGTGAGCCACTTGGATCCCCACAAGTCTATGGGACCAGACAGGATCCACCCCAGGGTGATGAGGGAGCTGGCAGAAGAGCTCACCAGGCTGCTCTCCATCATTTACCAACAGTCCCGGCTCACTGGGGAGGTCCCAGGTGATTGGAAGTTGGCAAATGTCACACCAATTCACAAAAACGACTGGAAGGAGGACCCAGGAAACTCCAGGCCTGTCAGCCTGACCTCAGTGCCTGGCAAGGTCATGGAGCAGATCATCCTGGGGGCAATCACACAGAACCTGCAGGATGGACAAGGGATCAGACCCAGCCAGCACGGGTTCAGGAAGGGCAGGTCCTGTCTGACCAACCTGATCTCCTTTTATGATCAGCTGAGCCGCCTGGTGGATGAGGGGAAGGCTGTGGATGTGGTCTGTCTGGACTTCAGCAAAGCCTTTGACACCGTCTCCCACAGCATTCTCCTGAAAAAGCTGTCAGCCCACAGCTTGGACAGGGGCACTCTGTGCTGGATTAAGGAACTGGCTGGAGGGCCGGGCCCAGAGAGTGGTGCTGAACGGTGCTGATCCAGTTGGCGGCCAGTCACCAGTGGTGTCCCCCAGGGATCAGTGTTGGGCCCAGTTCTGTTCAATATCTTTATTGATGATTTAGATAAAGGGAATGAGTCCATCATCAGCAAATTCACAGACAACATTAAACGGGGGGGGAGTGTGGATCAGCTGGAAGGCAGGAGGGCTCTGCAGAGGGACCTGGACAGACTGGAGAGTTGGGCTGATTCCAATGGGATGAGGTTCAACACGGCCAAGTGCCGGGTCCTGCACTTTGGCCACAACAACCCCATGGGGAGCTCCAGGCTGGGCACAGAGTGGCTGAGAGCAGCCAGGCAGAGAGGGACCTGGGAGTCTGGATTGACAGGAAGCTGAACAGGAGCCAGCAGTGTGCCCAGGTGGCCAAGAAGGCCAATGGCATCCTGGCCTGGATCAGGAACAGCGTGGCCAGCAGGTCCAGGGAAGGGATTCTGCCCCTGTACTCAGCCCTGGTGAGGCCACAGCTCGAGTCCTGTGTCCAGTTCTGGGCCCCTCAGTTCAGGAAGGAGATTGAGGTCCTGGAGCAGGTCCAAAGGAGGGCAACCAGGCTGGTGAAGGGATCCAGCACAAGTCCTGTGAGGAGAGGCTGAGGGAGCTGGGGGTGTTCAGCCTGGAGAAGAGGAGGCTCAGGGGAGACCTCATCACTCTCTACAACTCCCTGAAAGGAGGCTGGAGCCAGGGGGGGTTTGGTCTCTTTTCCCTCTTTCTACACACCAGTGACTGTACTCAAGAAATTATGTCACTCTAGCAAAATTTTAGAAAAATTCTATTTAATCCTCTTTGTCCAGAAGAGTTAGAACTCTTTTAAAGTCTCAGAAGTACATTAGGCATGCTTGAGGAGAGTACGTACAAGGCACCACTGACATGGAATTGTTTTATAGAAATATGTTTTCTAGTCAAGAATTTTAATCAAATCCCTGGATGCAATATTGTCTAATGAATGTATTTTTGTCTAATTTTGAATAACTGTTTTTTTCGCGTGTTGGTTACTGAGGCATGCTAGCATGTTATATTCATTCTCGACAGCTCAAAGACCATGAAGAAATCAGGCTGGCTGTTTGACATCTGGGTTTTCTATGAATGATTGCTATAGGTTTTATGTTCCCCCCTCAATTTGCAGTTAGCTAGTTTGTCTGGATCCCAGTAATTTGTTGCCATGACTGTTGGATACTATCCCTTGCTTTGTGTGTTCTAATGAGCTCAATAGTTCATTTTGAGCTTCTGCATCTGGTAAAGATAATAACCATGACATCTCTGTTAGTCACAGCTGTTCCTGCAGTTCAGGGCACACTGGGGTTTGAGTTTAAAATAGATTTTTATTCTATAGTCTTTGTGCTGAAGCCCACAGTAGTTACTGAACAAAATGTTCTTAGACATTTGCCTGAATAGCATCAATCAATGGCACTGCTTATGAAGGAGAAAGCTATTTTTGAGATGTAAAGAGACTATGCATATAAGCTGGCATTTACTTTGCTGTGCTACCAAAGTCTAGACCTGACATTTTTGTTTTCATTTTCATTTAATCCATAGATACACTTTAATTAGAATGCTAAATGTCTGTGCTCCTCTGTACAACAACAAAAAAAAAAAAAAAAAAAAGAAAAAAAAAAGAAGAACCTCTCCTTTTCTCTCCTTTTTGTCTGGTAGTGATAACACCCCTAGGTAGTTCAAGGAAATCTATACAGTGTTGTATCATAAGCCACACTGGGTTTTAAGGAAGCCTCACAAAGTTCAGCTATGCAACAGGAAACTGTTAGAAGCAGGACTAAAACCCAGGCAGCAACTCAACCTACTGACTAGTGAAGAGGTATGATTTATTTATCACGAGAACAGAGATAGTCTTCACTTATGAAAGATGGCTTTATTTCTCATTTTGTAGAAATTCTTGAGGACAAATGTCTCCAAGTTAGTTCTTCTTAGGAATCCTCCTTTGTAAAAGGTAGTCTAAGATCAGGCAGCTTCTGTGGAGTTTTGTATGTTAGCCTCTTTGGTAAAATGATATTTTCAGAATGTATCTTTTAGGGACAGCTGATGCCTCTTTTGCACCTTTAGTAGCCACAGGAGGAACTGGAAGAATACTTCTTTTGAAATACTGTAAATTGATCTTAAATGCTGTTGCAGATGTAGCATCTGAAATCTGGCTATGCTCCATAGAATAACAAAGCACAAAACCATTTGGTCATCTGAACAGAGCAGATCAGTAATTAGAGCACAATCACACAAACAAGTTGCTTTGGAGTGACAGGTTAGTGGGGTGACTATTTTGCTGATCTGAAAGAGCTACCATAAGGCATGCTTTTGGTCCGCTGCAAATACAAATAGCATGAGGGTAGTACTGCTGCACTCTGAGTTTTCCAGGTGTGTACGCCATTACTTAGCAAAGTATTGTTCCTGATATGCAAATTATTTAATAAAAACAAGGGAGTATCTGTATTTTGGCCACAGGGTACGATTGGCTTTTTGGGAAATGGCAGACTTTGGAGGAAACAGCAGCATTATCCCTGAAATAAGATATACAATTTAAGCATCTGTTTTGTAAGATATCCAGTTTTCTGATTGTGAGAGTCTGATATGATCAGAGTCTCACTGATTCAAAATTGTCCCAAAAGAGAAATTTTAAAGTGAATAGCCCTGGCTTGGGTGGAGGGTCTCTGGATTACTGAGTTTATACTGACATTTTTTTTTGTGCCAGGGTGCTACTCTTCGGTGGACGTGTGTGTTAAAAGTCCGGGCCAGCAGCGAAAACTGTTCTGGCAGACATTTGCATGTGTTCCTTGTATAAATGGATAACTTCCCTTCATTAGAGGCATGCAAAAGTGTGCAAAAGGCCGCTTGCCTACAAATGATGAATGACTGTAAGATGGATAGGAGATACTTATCCCCCATGTTGCTGCCAGTGTATCCAGAGTGGATGACGCCTTTGATACAGTGCCTGCCAAAATCACTAAAACTATCACCAAAATCACAAAAAAAATATCTCAACCTTCCATATTGCATCCTCTTGTTAAGACCCAATATACTTATGAGTATGATGAGGATAACCACCCAGGTGGCTTAACAAAGGAGATTCCTTTCTCTGCACTTGAGCTGGCTAAACTCTGTAGGGAATTGGGCAGGATGCAGAAAGAATCTGAGACAGAGTATGTGTGGCATGTGTCCTTGTCAGGAGGAGATGAGATTCTCCTTACCGAACAAGAAGCTGGAGGCTTTTGGTGTCTTTCTAAACATGAGAGATAAACATGCTCCTTGTTCCCTGACTCAGTGGGTTGCCTATTGGGCAAGTGGGCTCAGCCCATTACAACAGGGAGACCTGTTGGCCATTAAGGGAGGAGTGGATCAGTTGGTACAAAGTGTGCAAAAGGCTACTTGCCTACAAATGATGAATGACTGTAAGCTGGATATGAGATACCCATCCCCCATGTTGCTGCCAGTGGATCCAGAGTGGATGACCCCTTTGATACAGTGTCTGCCAAAATCACTAAAAGCCATGGGGATCCAACTTCAGGACCAAATCAGAGCCACCGCCCCTCAAGACCATTTGCTGGCTGCATTGGAGCATGTGGTTAATCAATTATGGCAGGAAATTTGGACCTGTGGGCAAGGGAGAGGCAAGGGGTGTCTGCAGAACCCAAACCCCAGATTTATCTGGAAATACCTCCCCCCAGTATCAGCAGCTGTGATCAAGTTTGTGGCTACAGGGGCTACAAAAGGGAATTCCCCGGGAGATCATGGACAGACAACCAAGGCAATTCTTCCTTACAAAGAATTATAGACAGCTGATGAAGAAAGTACACAGTCAAAGATGAGACAACAAGTAAGCATTCTCCTGATGTAATCAGTCCTTCTGTGCCTCCCAGTGCTCTACAGGGAAACTAGATCCCTCCACCAGTCATAGTGGGTGCAGTTTTGGAGGGTGGGAATTGTTAAAGAGGCTCACTGAAAATGAAAAATGAGACTTGCTTGTTTGATAGGGCCTAGAAAGCCTCCTGTGGCTTTTGTTGTTGATACTGGGGCAAAAGTATCTGCCCTCAGGGGTTCCAGTGCAAAGTACTGTCAGATCTTGCCTTCAAAAAAGCAAATTTGGTCACTAGTGCTTTCAGAGATATTCAGAAACAAAAGACTGCCCAAGTGCCCCTATTACTGGTTACGGGGAGAAGATAAGGCGCAAATGGTAGATATGGTCTGGGGAAATTTTCCTACTAACCTCTTGGGCCTGGATGTTTCAAAAGGGCAGGAGTGGATGATGATCAAGGACGTAAGTGGACGTTTGGTGCTGCCTGCTCTACCCTTAATCTCCTGCAGATGGCACCCAGTCTCCCTTCATGTAAAGCTACAAATGTAAAATCTTACCCCCTCCCACTGTGGGCTAAAGAGGGAGTGACTATTAGGGAGGTTCTGTTAGATCTGAAGAAACAAGGGATAGTGGTCAATACACACTCCCCTTTTAATTCACCAGTGTGGCCTGTACCAAAGCCTAGCGGTAAATGGAGACTCCCATAGGCAGCTTAATGCTAACACTGCATCCCTAACAGCAGCAGTACCTCAAGTTGCAGAGATGATTGCTGATTTGCAAGAGCAGGCTTTTCCCATCATGACATTAGTGGATGTAAAGGATATGTTCTTTATGGTACCCATTTGGGAACAGGACCAAGAAATGTTTGCTTTTACATGGGAAGGATTACAATATACTTTTACTTGACTGCTCCAGGGATTCAAACACTTGCCTACTCTTTTTCTTGCACATTATTCGCTCGCAAAAGATCTGGAAGCGGTCGCCCTGTCTGATGGGGTAAAAGTGTACCAGGACACTGGAGGTTTTGAATTCACTCCTGTACAGGATACTTATGACCGCATCATTGAACATCTAACCTCATTGGGAATCCAGATCCCGGAAGAAACAACCTCCTAGTCAAGAGGTTATTTTTCTGTGAATCTGGTGGAAAGGGGGCATGTATTGCCTTCCTCTCCAGACTCTAAATTCTTTGGATCAGATCAAAGTGCCTGAAAACAAGGAAGAGCTTTGGCAAGCAATGGGTTTGTTATCTTTCTGGAGAAAACACATTCCAGATTTTTCACTCCTGGCACGACCACTTTATGATTTATTAAGGAAGGGTCATAAATGGGATTGGTCCTCACAACATGAGGAAGCTATTCAGTTGCTTGTGTTTGAAGCAAACCCTTATTAGACATTGGGACTGGACCACGTCTCTGAGTCCTTGCATATTGAGTGGGGTTTCCCTGGTACAGCTACATCCTTCCATTTCTGGGAAAAGGGCCCTGCAGGACCCACAAGACCCTTAGGGTTCTATTCACACAGCTTTAAGGACAATAAGAAATGGTATTCTAACTGGTAAAAAGGATTATTTGGGGTTAGTAGTTCTCTGACCACCAGCTGAACTCTGAAAACCCAATCCATTAATTTAAGAGGCCTCTCTAAGGTCATTCAAGAAGTGTTAAGAGCTACTCCTCCTCCCCAGGGAGTTGTGCAGAGAGTCCCTGTGAGAAAGTAGTATGCTCAGATCAAACATCATTGTAGTATGTTCAAAGTCACTGAGGGGCCAGATAAAACCTTTGCCAATACAGGAAGGGCTGTGGATGTTAGAGAATGAGAATTACAATGTGGAGAATCTTCCCTGTGTCATTCACCCAGCCCCAGCCTTCGAAGAGCAACTCTGTAAGGTATGGTTCACAGGTGCCTCCTCTCTGGTGAGAACTCTGTCTGGAAATTCCCATCAGTAGCTCTGCAGGTTTAAACTAGAGAGCAGATCATGACTGAAGGTAGCACCCAAGTGGGTGAGTTAATTGCAGTCTGGAGTGTATTTGTAAGGGAAAAGGACACTCATGAGGCAATTCATATTTATACTGATTCTTACTCAGTGTACAAGGGGTGCACTGAATGACTTCCCTTTTGGAAGCAGAACAACTGGGAAGTAAATCGTGTGCCAGTTATGCAGACTGAAAAGTGAAAAGAAATATTGGCCATTGGAAAGAAGGGAGACTTCTATGTTGGTTGGGTGCTTGCCCACCAGAATGGGCATGTTCCTTCCTCACAAAGGAACAATAAGGTGGACCAGCTGGACCAGCTGCAACCATTGGCAACCTCTGAAAAGTGTTGGGATGCTCTTCTGGAGTGGCTACATAACAAACGTGAGCACTTTGGAACCTATGATCTGTAGAAGGAAGCCACCAGCTGAGGCTGGCTGGTTAGTAAGGAAATGTGTAAGCAAACTGTTTCAGCCTGCAGACAGTGTCACAAAAGACTGGACAGAGGCCCCCTTCAATTCCCACCCTTGCATCTGAGGGGAAGGAGGTCTGGAGCACCTGGCAAATAGATTACATCGGTCCCTTCTGCAAATCTGAAGGAAAACAGTATGTACTTGTTGGTGTAGAAGTTGTATCTTGGCTGGTCCAGGCTGACAGTTGTGCCAGAGCTAATGCAGAAAATACTATACAGGCACTACAATGGTGGCTCAGCGTTCTCCATAATCATGAGGAAAGTCAGTCTGACAATGGAATACATTTCACAGCCTCTTCCATACAAGACTGGGCAAGGGAAGAGGGGATACGATGGGTATTCCATACTCCGTGTTATCCTTAGGCTAATGGGATAGTGGAAAGGACCAATGGTATGTTAAAGAAGTTCTTGGAGCCCCATAAACCTGGTTGGGCAGATAGATTAAGCAGTTCAGTCAGAAGAGTCAATGATCTCTGGGGGATCAATGGATGTCTGAGACTCACAGCATTCTTCCCCTCTCCTCCTACATTACATCATGGACCCAATCCCAAACCTCTAACCACACTAAAATTCTTCCCAGGACAACCAGTCCTGGTAGATATGCCCTCACTGGGGTAGGTACCCTTAATTTTACAGACTCCCTTAAATACCTACTCCTGGAAGACCTTAGATGCCCAGGGGCAGGAATAAAGAATTAATTCTTGGCGGATCATTCCATCCTTCTAACCTATCTATGCTGTTTCATGAGGTGAGACAGACAATGTGCTTCTTTGTGTTTTCTTCCAGATCCCTGACACTGAAAGAAGGATGCAGTAGAGTTCCTAAAGGGAGAATCATCCTACTTGCTGGCCTTAGTATATGGGAGAACTTTTGCACCACCAACGCTGCGCTGGTGTGGGAAAACAAAGCTTTTTGACACTCAGTGTTTGAAAGATAATTTAGTCCCGACTTTGATAAAGGGGTTTGCCATTGCTCTTAATGAATCCAGCATTACTGCATGCGTGCCGTTCCCTAAGTCAGTTGGAGATCTACTTCCAATGGGCATTCTTCCCACAGACATAGGAGGTAGTTTGCTACAGCTGTGGGAAACCCATGGCATCATTAAAAATAGTTGACCCTTTTTCCCCGGAGAGAAGACAGATTTCTTAAAAACTCCATCAACCATTTAGTTTTTCTACCATCAAAAGCACAGCTTGTACCTACTATGAAGAAGGTAAAGACTTGACTGTACCATGCACCCACGTCATATGGGGGAAAAGTGACTTGCAACCCTGGGGACGACCAACCAATATCCTACAAGATGACTAACCTATTAATAGAACCTGGTGTATACAATGGGACAGAGGACAAGATTGTCCAAAACCAAATACCCCTTCTCATTACTGTGCCTAGTTTGGGCCAGGTGCTCAAGGTGTTACACCATTTGGGTCTGGGTTTTCTTTTGGCACTATATCAAGCCATTCATGAGTTTGGTCTTGCCAAAGGGTAATAAATAGTTCAACTGGGAGCAGCACAATTGGGTGAAATATTATTGGCCAGTTTATATCACTTTAAAAATGGGCTCTGTGCTGAAACCTTAGTATAAAGTATATAACTGTGAGCAAAAAATTCGCTCAATTCCCAATGACTGCTGTGTTGCATCCAGTGATGCTCCAGCTGGTTTGATATGGGCCTGTAATGACAGGAATATGTATACCTCCTTATGGACTGGGTTACCCAATTTCCAATATACTTTAGGTCTCCCAACACTTTGTCCCTTATGGAGGCAGATTCCTACTTAGTGCCATTAGATAACTCATATAAAAAGGGGAAGGATGACCCTGGATGGAAGAGTGAAAGGGTGGCAAGACCCAGGGGCAACTACCTGTATAGCCTGGGGAATGGAAGAGTTCTGGGGTTTTGGGAGTGTCATCACATAGACATGATTATAGTTAGGTAAATTAGCCTTTCAAGTGGAAAAATTAGCTAATGCTACTGAAACGAGTATAGTGTTGCTTAATCAAGAATTACAGTCTACCTCAAAAATAGCCCTCCAGAACTGCATGGCACTTGATCTAATGTTGTTACACCAAAATGGTCTTTGTGGCTACCTGAACCTATGTAATAATGATTGTTGTATTTATATCCCTAACATCAGGATGGAACTCAACATGCAACTCGACAAGATGCGCCAAGTAGCAAGGGACACATGTGAGATCCAAGAGTCAATGAATGCTAACTGTCTTTCAAAAATATTTGGCTGGTTTGGACTCGGTGTGACTGGTTGGATCCAAAGCTTGCTAGAATCTGTGGTAATGTTTATTGTAATGGTAATCATGATGGGTATAGCTATGTCTTGTATCAAATCAGCCATAATGAGAACCTGCATGTGGTTTGACTGACTGGTTATGCTCCCTTTCGAAATAAAGAGAATCCTACTGACGTCCTTCATACCGATAGGGTGCTCTGAGCTAAGATCCCCATGATATTAGGATAATGCAAAAGCAAAGGGTGCTGTCTGTGTCCAAATACACACACAGGCCTGCACAATATTCATAATTGTAAGATTTCAGTCCTATGTGCTTGATTGGCTGTATGCACATGGGATGAAAAATAAAAAAAAAACCCAACAAAAAAAGATTTGGGATGAAATTAATAGTAAACTAAACTAAAATACATCTATTCTTAACTGTAGTGAAGTTCTAAGTGGTGGCCACTTCACCTGTATCCAAGTGGTTCCTCAGTCATCATGGCTGCATTGAGTATTACTTCCTGTAACTCCTAAAGGAGTTAAATTTAGTAAATTTAAGGTCAGTTAAACTAGATCTTATGCATTTGCTTTTTGTTTTCCACTTGAAATCAAAACAAGATAAACCGTGCAAAAAGGAGAAGAGTGTGAGAGTACTGTTCTAGAATCTGCAGAACCTGGATGTCCAAGTTGACTTAAAGTGGCTAAGCTTTCCTTTTATACAGAACATACTCTTACATAACAGAAGGAGAGGTGGTATGTTTTTTATACCAGCACTTTCTGAAGTCTTGCATAATAGATATGAATTATATAAAATGATGAAAAATAGAAATCTAAAGAAATCCAATATAATATTAATATTATAATATTATAATAATATTAAAAGTCAAATGTGTTTCTTTAAAATACCACAAATGGTAAATACATAATTTTTCTTCTAATTCCGAAGAGTAAGTGAAAAGCTAATCAGGACCTTTAGATTCTAGATTCCCTTTGGCCTTTCTCATAATTGATAGCTTTGCTACTTTGGGTGTCAAGCTGGTAAAATGCAGAGCTGAAGGATTTAATATCACCAGTGTATCTTCAACTCAAGTCATCCAGATATCATGCCAGGCATTTTGCAGAGGGGTGGACTTCTGAATACCATCCTGTTTTCTGAGCATTTTAAAGGTCATAATTCTAAAATAAAGCTATTTCAAAATAAAACTTGTTAACTTTTCCAGCTTTTCTATAGAAACCAGTGTGATGGCATAGGAGGAAGCAATTGTAGTTTTGCAGTGGTCTGTACTTTCTTTCAATATATATACATTTTTTAAAGTTGTTGTGTACTTCAATCAAAGTTCTGGCATGGAATCTTACTAATCAGACATAGCTCTAATTTACACAAGTTCTAAAGCCACGTGTCAGGATAGCTGGAGAGACAATTCATGGATTTAATATAGTTTGCCAGTGGGAATTCCTGGAGCTCAAAATATCTTCTACATGAAGTGAGTGTAGCATTAATCTTCATAGAACATTCAGTTCTCCTGAGAATGTGGAAAGATAATACAAAACACATTAACAGAAGGAAGGAGCCAGGTAACATGGGGTTCCTTTAATATAGTTCAAATCTGATTTTAAAAAGTCTTAGTACTTTTGCCCTCTGCAATTTGTCAGACTCAGGCATTTAGGATGACAGATAACAAGTGTATTGATACTGTCAGCATGTGTGACTGTACATATTTTTTTTAGTTTGATATTTTAAGACCCAATGTATAAAAAGAATTATTTCTGAAATTACTGTAGCATCACCATTTATGCTATTGTACCTGAGAATCTGTCTATCATACCTGGCCTATTTTATGGAGGCTATGTTTCTGCTATAAAAAGGTGGCTCAGGCTGTCATACTGTTTCCACCTGAGAATAAATTATTTTACAGTGTTACAAAATGGGTTTGAATGTGTATGAGGAAAGAGACAGAAAATTGTGTGACTTCTACCTGAGGCTGATTTGATAGTATAAAAGTGTACAAATGGAAATGTACCACTGAGCTTTATTTTTATCTTGTAGACAGAAAATATTTGTATTTGCAAAAGTAGTTCATTGTTGTTCCTTTAGTTGAAAGAAATTTGATGTTGACTCTAACTTTCTCCTTTCTTAATATTATTGTGATTAGGATGCCATCCATGTTATTTTAAGCATGACTTCAGGATCAGAGGTATGTGGGGAACCAATAAAGAGAGATGCTTGTAGCCAGTGAACTTGATCTTGCAATGGAAGATGTGTTTGTATGAAAAAGGATACTGAACTACAAGAGGAGGATTTAATAAAGAGGTCAAAGGAAGCAGGAGGAATAGGCTGGTGATCTGGTAGAAGAGATGTGCCCTGCATTCATTATGACATTTTGTGAGGGGCAGCAAGAGGGTTTTTTTTTCAGATCTGTCAGAAAAAGATTTCTGTTTCCATGGTTAATCCATGTGACAGCCTCAGCTCACATTTTTGTTAAGGTCAGCTCTCCAAATATTTGGACAAAGCAATACTCCAGGGAGGCAGGAGTAAGATGACAAAGAGACTCTAAACTGCATGTGTATTCACTGAACTGTACCTAAACCAGTATGACCTTAACATACCTTGTCTCTGCCCTGCAGCATAAATACTGTCTCTGTGCATATCAGGCATATAGGTTTATTTGTGCTGCTGAATGCTTGGCTCAGATTTCCACACCCAAGTTTTCTTACATGTCCTTTGTCATTTCA
This sequence comes from Phaethornis superciliosus, assembly GCA_023637945.1. NCBI lineage: Eukaryota > Metazoa > Chordata > Aves > Apodiformes > Trochilidae > Phaethornis > Phaethornis superciliosus. The sequence goes on along the minus strand of JAJQWJ010000009.1, from coordinate 10,835,521 downwards.
CAACTACTTGCTGGATCAATTCCATTCATTTTTGTAACTGACACAGATATTGTGTCTGAGACAGATATGTATAACAGAAATCTAAATGACATAAAGGAAATAGGGCTATTTAGTATCTCAATTTACAAATGTGAAAACACTGGAATTCTGACTAGAGTGACCTGGCAAGGCTTAATTAATGGATGTTTATGCAGCATTTGGAAAGGAGGACACAGGAGCAACCCAGACTCTTGTCAGCTATTGTAAAAGTCAGTAGACCTGGTCAGATGAATGTAGTTTTGGTGGGTGAGTATCTTAATTATCCTGGATGACAATGCAAAATCACTTTACCACTCATATCCTTCTGAATTTACAGTAGGAGATGATAAATTTTTGAGTTAAAACCCTGTATCCTGAAAAATGCATACATTGATTGTGCTTTTTAGCGTAAATTTGATTGAAAAGCCTTGCCTAAAATAAAGAAAAAAAGAGAAATAAAATAAGAGAAAAATAAGAAAAATCTCTAAAATAAGAGAAAAAAAAATTCTCTAGAGGTAACTTTTTGAACAAAGCTCAAAAGCTCAGCCTAGGATATTTTGTGTTCTACTTTTTCTTTTTCCTTCATAGTTTTTCAAGAAAATCTGTGGGGTTTTTTCCTATCAGTATGATGTCCCAGAAAAAGAAATTACTCACAGAACTGTAACTTTCTATCATGTGTATTTAAAAAGGTAATAGTGTGGCTTTACATATACACATTTATGCACAAATATTATTGGACATATTACTACTTTGTTGATTTTTCCAAGGCATTATACTTCAGTAATTACTGTATGTTTGTATTACTGTATGTCTTTACTTATTTTGTTCCTGTACCAGTGTTTAGAGAAGTACTGTTGCTTTGTTTCAGTGCTAAGTAGATCCCTAGATATAAGCTGTGGAAACAGTGTCTGAATAGAGACATATTCATGTTATTATTATGAGATTCTTTTAAGTGTCCACCTTTGGTTTTTTTTTTTCTCAAGCATGTAAATTTTTATGACTGCTTTCTTACCTCTGATCTGCCTGATCAGAGTTATCTGCTCCAAAAAGTGCTTAGATTTCCTTATCTTCTGAAATATGAGACACAAATGGCTTTTACACATAGTAACATACTTTTAATAGACTGAGTCTTAGTGTCCAAGAACACAGAGAAAAAATGTGCATTCTGTTGTGCTTGAAATTATGGGTTGGAAAACACTGATACAAGGACATTTTAAATTCAGTGTCATGGGGGGGAATAATTACACCAGAAATCTTTGCCTATTGTAAGTTTCATATATCAGCACTGAAGTGAAATGGTCAGCACAAATTCACTGAGTTTTCCATACTGCCCGTGGCTCATTCTGTCAGCTGAACCTTAGACAAATGTGACAGTATTCACTGCTGAGTTCCTCTCATGGCTTTCATAATGTTCTTTTCTGATGTAGCTAGGGACCAAGAATACAGATTTTATGTGCTCTGTGAGAATGATATAAAAAATTCCCCTTTATGTAGGGATGCAGGTGTTCTGAGATTCAAAGGCAAAACACCATCTTTGTGACTCTGGACAGTGTTGAGAAGGAATGTTTTGGGTGCAAATAGTTAAACTGTGAGCAATGGCAAGCATATTCAGGGGAATACAAACCAGAAACCTCAGTAAGATGCCCCATGTCGCTTGAAGCATCTTTTTGCAAGTTTTCCTCTATTATATGAGACTAGTTTTTAATGTTGAAGGGGTGCTTCTGTAATCTGGTCAAATGTCATTATTAGTTTTTCTTTCTGCAGAAGGCTGGAAGCTCATTAATTGGCCATGATAGGGTTTCTTTGATGCACTGTAACTTTTATTCAGGTAGCATTTTGCTCACATTGCTCAAAATTCTCACTGGGCTGATCCCCAACAGGCTGCATGCTAGAAAGAAATTTTATTGCCTTTTCTTCTCTTTTTAAGCAATGTATGATGGCCTGAAGACATTCCTGCCTCATGGTTTAGTCACCTCTATTTCCTTCTCTTGTGAGGTTTTGTTTTTTTTTTCTTCAAAAAGCTTTTCCTCACCATTGGTAAAATGACAGTTAGGAATACTAACACTGACAATGCTTAGAAGACTAAAAAAATAACTACCCAGCCTCAAACAAAAACAAGTATAGATGAGGTCTGCACAGGTTTTACAACTTGATGTCCCCTGCCTGTGAACTGAAAGGGTGTCTGTTCCTCTCATTGCTGAGGCAGCAATGGTTTTGTGTTTAGATATGAGTAAAGGCTCGCTATGCAATACAATGGAGACCTTAGTTTTCACCCATTTTTACTGCTAGATGTCTTGTGGTCCTCCATCTTTTCATTTACATTTATTCTGTGGTTGTGCTGGGACTTAAAAATTATTTTTCTGTAAAAATCCTGTAGAGGATTGCTTGTTGGTTTATGACAGGGCCATTCACCTTGTTTTTATCTGGTTGGACTCATAGCTCAAATCAGGTCTCTCACTGATCTCATCACTTAAAGCCTTTCTGGTTTCTTCACCACTGTCATCCTCCTCAGAATTGTAAATCAGTACCCTTTGATCTAAACATAAAAGTCTGGGAAGCTTATGTTCTGCATATCTTCCCCTATGCCTTGATTCATTCAGTTCTAATGCTAAATCTGGTCTATGGGAATAAAATGCAATCCTGAATTAGCAATTAATAGCTCAAGACTACCAGAAAGTAATTTCTAAGTTTGAAACAAACTTTGCATGTTACTGGACTATTTTTTTTCTCCTTTTAGCAGTCCGTTTAGCAAATGCAAGTAGCTTTTTTGAAAGATGCAAAAAAATATCAGAACTAGGAGATTTAAATGGTTTTACCTTAATGGAAATCTTAATTTTTTGAGGAATTTATATTTTTTTCTTCAAAATAATCTGTCATAATATGTCTCAACACATTGAATAATTCTGAGGAACATAAGTGTTTTGTCAACTGTACCAATTCTGACAATCTGGAGTAAGCTATAAGAACAATAAAATACAGCTGCTCCCTGTTTTACCAGACTGGTACAGAGTGATCTCTCATCTGTTTTGTCTGCTATTGCATAGCAAGCAGTGATGCATTTCTTTTGCTACAAGTCTGGAAACCAAAAAATAAGTGTGCAAAAAGATACTTTTTGCAATGATTGTTGAAACTGTTATGATGTTAAAAATTGGGATATTTAAGAAGAGAGGCCTAGTACTTTTCAGGAGCTTTGAATTACAGCTTTTCTGATGTCTTTTGCCAAATTAGCTGCTGAAGCCAGATGCAATTTTTAAAAGTGGCATTAAGACAATATCCATGGAAAAAAAGTCAAGTCAAATCCTTCCTAGTTACTTCATCTGAAAAGTACTAAGTTGAGGGTGAAAGGGGACATTTGGAACCCCTTAGCTACATGGGCTTATACTTAAAAGGACTGTGTAAGTCTTGGTCTTATCCTTCGATTTCCCTTGTTGGCTCTTCACTTTCACCTGCTGTTAACATCTCTACTGTGTTAAATATAAATGCCTCCAAATTCCAGATTGAATGCATTATTAATTTCAACAGATAAGAAGTAAAAAGTTTTTAAGGAGATAAGTGTTAAAAAACATTCTTAACTGAATCAGCTAAGCTTTTAAAATCGAAAATTACTCTCACAAAAAATTACAAAACTGAGGTATTAAGGTGCCAGTTTTATATACTTCATCAGTCATGATACAGGTTTCTTCTTTTTTTTTCCACTTGGGATTCAAGTCTTTAATTTTCTTTCAGAATATCTTATTTCTGGTTGTTTGCCCTAAAGGGACAGCTCATCCATGGGAAATGCTTTGTTTGTGACACTGCTCTCCTTTGCTTTCAGCCATGAAAGATTTTATATGACCTATTGTAGTCATATCTTATGCTGAGGATACATGAATAAAAATTTACTATCAGAAATACACAGAAAGAAACCTGGTGTGACTAAGGCCTATTGATTGCAAAGGAATTATCTCAGTATAACTGAGACCTGATTTTGACCTACTGTTTTATGCTTTTATGCTTTCTTGTTTTTTAAAAAATATTTTTTTAGATGTCACCTAGCTTTCTGTTTATTAGGTGAGGTAGAATTGAAGTATAACTATGTTTATCACATAAGGGGTGAAACTTTTTATTAAGAAACGTAAACAAAATTACACTAGGGAACACAGATTAAAAGTGAAGGAACAAGTGTTACAAAAACATTACATTTTCCTGGGCACATTGTACAGCAGCTAGTATCTGATCATAGATAAAGTAACGTGAATGAAGCTTGGCAGAAACACAGTTTTAAAGTAATGTTCTACCTGGAGGAAAAATGGTATTTCTGCTAATTGCATCTTTGCAGTTGGAATTTTATGAAAAGCATGACAATACAGTATAGAAATGTTTTTTCTTTTTTACCCTCAACAATGATGTATTAATGATTTTCTATTTAGAAGTAAAAGTAATTAAATATTTCTGAGACTACCCAACTTTGGAGACTCAAGGACTTCAGGAGCTCAATTTGTCAATCAAGTTTTGTATCTGCATTCCAACTCAGAACAACCAGAGTTCTAAGAGTTACTAAAAATGATTTTTCTGCTTTTATCATGTTAAAATCTAAAGCTATGTAAAATAAGTACAAACTGAATTTAAGATATTTTGTATTTTTTTATCTTGCCCACTGGTAATTGGAAATTAAAGCAACTGTTGTGGAAATCTTGGCTCAAAACTAAACAGGTATTCCTTGACAGTGAAGGAAATAAAGTGTGTTTTCCTATCAAGAAATGTGTAATCAACTGTCACTATTTCTAGAAAAACTTTTTACTTTCCTAGCAAACACGAGAAGGAAAATAAAACTGGAAATAAGTACTGTTCAGTACATAAGTACTGTTTCATATTGCATCTGTGTATCATGGTGTTTTGTTACAATAAAAAAAACAACCAACCAACAAACAACAAACAAAAGAACCCCAAAAAGCAAACAAAAAACCAAACCAAACCAACAAACAAAAAACCCCTCTGTCTTGATTCCTCCCTTTTTAAAAGGAAAGGTGATGTTTTCTGATTTTAATCTTATCAGCAATCTGAACTCTGAGTGTTTCTGGCATTCATGTTCTTTATGTGACAGGGCTGTGGTTTAAGCTACCCTATTAAGCAGCGAGGTAGTTTTAGCTGACTTTTTTTTTTGCATGAATTTTAAAAATACAATGGTTTTCCAAATGTCATTTCCTGATTAGTGCCCTGTTATATTAACATCACTGTAGTACATATTTACTGTTTCTATTTAGAATACAAATATAATAAGACTTGGTAAAATAGCAGATTGTTTTATAGCATTTTAAAAAGGGTACATGTTGTGTAAAATGCAGTTTATTGCATACTAGAATGGAAATTTAGACATAGGTTGCATATATTATTAAATAGGTTATGCTGTAAATTCAACCAAACTAAATGCAGTAAGAATGATAAGAGAATGAATAATATGTCATAGTTTCAGAAGTGAGATGCTAAAGCTAAGCTGACCTGTATGTCTGATTGCCTTTTAGTGTAGCAGATCAGTATGAAGATTTTTAGCTGACACACTTTCATGCATCTTGTATGTCAGTGCTTGCTACAGCTTTCAAATCAATTGGGTTGTTACAGTAACTTTTTTTTTTTTTAATGGCTTATATCACTGTTCAGAACCCAATTAAGTGAAACTACAATAGTATTTCATTTGATAGCATCTTTCTGGTAATTACATTTTAAATTTGACATCAGAATTACTGAAAAGAATTTTAGTAATTTTCAGTTTATTTCTGCTCTTCTGGAATATAAAAATTAAAATGAATGCTTCACCCTTTTCAACTAAATCCCACATTTACAGTTAAAGAAAAACAAATTCCCTAATGCAGACCCTTGGTTTCTATCTATAATCCTATCTTGCAAACCATCTAGAAAAGGAGTCTAATAGGAGCTTCATGTGCTTATGACACTGAAAAACTCCTATAGCTGTGCCAGCCATGTTGTTCGGGGAGACTGTTTTGTGAAACTGGTGATTCTGATGTACAAAAGAGAAACAAAACTTGAAATACTATTTTTATGTATTGTTTGGAAAGTGTATTCAGCTCCATGTATGGGAAAACCAATGATACAGGTGTAACCTTTTATGCCTTCCTCATTTGAGTAGTACCCCCAAAAAATCATTGTAACTCTTTGCATGAGAGAAAGTGAAGTGTAAGTACAGGGTCACGAAGTAGGGCCTTCAGGCCAGATAATCTTTTAAGTTTCCACAGATGTGGACTGGCAGCTAATGGGAATTTCAAAACAACATTGGTGACGCTGTATGAACTAGAGTCATGTGCTACTTTGATATCTCATGTTACTCATCATCACACAGTGGGGGAAAATGAACTACATATACTGATAGGTCACATGGAGGGAATTTGTGCCATTCTCAAATACAGTGTACTGAAATGTCTCATTCTTCTTAATAACAGTAAATTTTGCCCTTAATGTTCACTTCATGTGGGTTCCCATACTGCTGTTCATGAAAGAAGAAAATACCTGTGTGAGATGGAAATGCAACAATCTTCAAATTTTTTTGGTACTTTTCAGTATGAAATAAAAAGCAATAGAGGAGCAGAAAATGTAACTTAAATACTTTGCTAACTCCTTTCAATATAGTTTTAGTATCATTAACCCATTAATTTAATGTAAGATTTTTATCACTTAACTCACTGTTCCTAACAGCTGGGCATCTAGTCAGAACTAACAGGGGAATGTCTGAGGTTGTGAGTCACTTCAGGTGGTACCCAATCACCCTGAGGAGCCTGTCACAGGAAGAATGTATCACTGGCTGGAGCTGGTTTTCACCACTGATTGTAATGGAAACTTTTGAATCTGGGAAGAACTGGCTGCCTGATTGATTGGTGACTAACGTTAGATGAGATTAATTTTACCTGTGCAGCTAAAGTGAAGTCTTCATACGTGAAAATGCTATTTAAAAACCTACTTAAGTAGGTACTTCACTTTAGAGACATATATATGCCTTATTTATTTTTCTGGTGGACTTCTAAATTTCAGACAATTCCTCAAGATTTCTTCACTAGGACCAAATATATACCCTAATATGGTAATCAGTATTCCCATTGTAGTCCTATGACCATGTAATCCATGTAACAACCTTTTCATTTTCATGTGAATGAAGTGATACTGTTAGGATGATGATTCTTCTTGTCAGAAGGATTTTTATTATAACTTGTATTATTTGCCAAAACAGCTCTGTGTTCTGTTTAGAGAAACTACTGTCTATCAGACACAAAGATGTAAGAGGTATTTGATATTTATATTATTGGATTAATTCCAGGCAACACTGTGGCTAAGCTACAAAAATTCAAAAAGGAGCCGTGGTCCTGCTTATGACACAGCTATCCAGTGCTCTCAATGAAATTGTGACAGTAGGTATGTGAGTGGGAAGTAAAGAACTGAAATGTTCAATGAAGTAAATGGGGCAATGGAAAAAGAAAAAAGGGCTTCTGAAATACTATGTAAGCAAGATTTTGAAAATGTACATTACATTGCTGCTTTCTGTCACACTATCTGCCTTATCTTTCCTTCCTGTCTTCCACTTCTGAAAATCAGTTTGAAGAGACTGCCTCTAGTTTGAACCTCACATGGTTTCAAGAGCAGAACTTCATCTGTGATACAGGAAAAATCTCTTTCTGTGGAAAAGGCCTTATTGACAGCATATTCTCTGAGGAAAGCCTTAACCTTGGACTATGTCTCCACAGGAGAGAAAGTGAACAACTGCAATATTCCTTGCATTAAATGCGTGTGTGCATATGTATGGTAACATGATACAGTGCTTTGCTCATTTTACTCTGAGTCCTTCAGATGACAGATTAAATGATTTCTGTAATAGTTACGTATAAGACCCAAAGTCAGTTCTGTTAATGCATGTACTTGGACTGTTTGGCATATAATACATTTAGATATCTCATTTAAACATCCCTCTGGGAAAAAACTCTTGAAATCAGAAGTGATTGAAGGGATGAGCTGCAGCTATTCTGCTTCTAGGCCCAGGAAAAAGGCAAGTATAACTGAGCTGATTTTAATTTCAAATGTTTCGTTTGCAGTGAAATATCAACCCAAGGCTTACATAACCAGGCTTGATTTTCTTATAGCAAAAATGGCTTGTGTTTTACTTCCAAGTTAAATGTAAAACATTACCATTTTATGCTAAGGAGTAGAAGAAATTTAAATGTATACTTGCTTTATAACAGAAATGTACAATAACCATATAAGTGATAAAACACTACTTTGTCATTACAAGTCTTTATCACTGTTTGTGATTAGAAATAGATTAATTATATGATTAGACATACTGCTGATGAAATTGTTGAGGAATCGAGAAATATTGTATATATAACTATGCCTCATTTTAAAATTATTATTGCTTTTGGTATTTGATGGGAATGTAGAATATTTTTTAAAATACCTAATATAATTAGTAAGCTACTTAAGAAAAAAAAAATACACAGTCTCCAAAAGCTGGAGAGGCTTTGTTTTCTCTGTATTTGTTGTGTAGAAATAATGCAGTTTTTATTATCTAATTAGAGAAATTTCTCCTTAATTTGGGTTATTTTTTTTAATTATCATAATTTTTTTTCCTCAACACTGTGTGACTTTAAGCACGCAGTTTGAGGTTTCCAGCTGGGCTGGTTTGCTTTCATTACAGGATTGAAGTCAGCTGGTGTGTTTCCAGGATTACTGAATGGTTGAACTTACCTCACTGATATATAGGGTCTACAGAAAATGATTTTGCTTAAGAGATAGGGAAAATGTCCAAAAAAATTCACTGAATCATCTATCAAAGGTGCCAGTGCAGCCAGTGGCTTTATTTCTCAGGAAATGAGAAATGAAAGTGTATGAGGGGACGTTTTTTCGGTTGTTTTCTGGGAAATTTATGCTGTGAGTTATTTTTGCTAAGAATGTCATTTTCCTGAGGTACAGCAGAAATATGAAAAGCACTGGGAGAAATGCATTCCCAATTTAATTCAGTATAAAATGATGCAGTTTTTTTATAGCCAAAACTCTGTCAGCAGCTCCATAAGCGTCACTTGAGATGGATGTGACTTCATGTGTTTGATAATGTTATAGGTAGCTCTTGAAAGAGTTACTGGAAGGAAATTGGTATGGTAGCAAAAACAATACTGTGTTCCTTCCCCCATGTAATACTGTGGGGGCTTTCTGATTTCTCTGATCTGCATTTACTATGGCTGTTGGGCAGGTATGGATTCTTTATTAATGAATATTAATGAATATGACAGGTATGATCAATTACAATACAATCTCTGATGCAAAACCACTCCTCATAACTGGAGTTCATTACACACATTATTTCTTTAGTCTTGTTCTGTGTGGTTTCTTTGGTATCCAGCACTCATCAGTATTTCACTATTAGTTATAAAGATGCAGTGTCAAGAATTTGATTTTTATAAAATATTGTAATTTCCTTGCCTCTCTTTTATTTGACTTTTACTTACAGCTTCAAACAGCATTTCACACAAAGAATAATAGACCTAGTGTCTGAGAAAAATTGTATTTGAATTCTGTAGAAATTTCTCTATTCAATGTAAGACAAGGACAACTGAATGAAACCATGATTAGGTGTCACATGAAAACCATTTCTGAGACATTAGCAATGGTCTGAGGAAACAAAGGAAGACAGACTATTTGAAGGTGGTAGTGAGAAAAAGCAAGCTATCATTATTATCTTCTTACTACTTTCTCCATGTAATTAAAGATTTTAAAAGTGGATGAGTAAGGACATTCAGTCTTGTTTACTATAGGCAATGTTTCATCTGAGGCAATAGACTCTCAGAAAGCTTGGCTGATTTGCTATATTTACAGGAACCTAAAGTTTTTCAGAGGGAAATGATGCTGTCGAAACTTCTTCCTGAGTTACTTTATACTGTAAAGCATGAGCCTGATCTGTTTGTGTAAATTCATGAATTTTCAATGGAGCCAAGCAGATATAGTACAGAAGAGAACCAGCCCTTATTTTGTTTAATCTTTTGACTAAGTGTATTTATGAGTCTGCCCTGTAGGGTAAATACTGATTTCATAACTGTTAAAAGAAAAAAATTTGCATCAGGAGTAGAGGATGCCAGAATGTCACATAGGTAGAAATGTTTTTACTCTGTCCAGCTATTTAAGACTAAAATTTTACACTTGTAAATCATTATTGTGAGAGCTAAAGCACTGACTTAAAAGATTGCTTTCTTTCCCATCACTGTGATGAAAGCCTCTCTCTTATGATAGCTTTAACCTATACCATAATGGTCCCTAATATAAGACCTGATGGCAAAAGTAATCTTCCTAGAACTTGAAACTGGGAGTCAATCGACTCTATCAGTTTTTCACATCAGATTCTCTGGATATAGGTCCCAATTCCTTCTGTGATTCAGATATAGGTGTATCTCCTACAAGTTAAAGTAGCTTTAGAAAAAAGACACTCAGTATACAAATTGTTATATTCTTTTCAATGGATCTGTCTGATAATCATTGTTCATTATTATATCCAAATATAATTGGTGAAATGAACTTTGCAGTTGAAATATGTATGTATTTTATGGAGGATTCATCTTTTATATTTAAGGAAGGAAAAACAGTTTGGTGTTCTTGCACATGACAGGTGGAAGGTCTAAAATCTGCTGAAATTAGATGTCCCTCTCAGTTACTATCAGTCCTCCTTGCTCACTAACACAGTGCAGAAGAACACAGCTAAATTTTCTGAATTACAGAACCTTAATGTGTAGCCACACACTGTCATCATTGCACGCTGGTGTTAGTGTACAATCTCTGTAAAATAATGCTTCAGTAGTCAAAGTGATGAAGTCATAGTCTGAAGTTCATTTTGATACACTGTATGCTTTTGTTAAAGTAGTTGCAGGCTGTATACATATTTTTGTGTTCAAAAAAAATTCATGAATGTATTTACAAAAGGTGAATTCTTTGTCTTCCTCTACAGTAAGAAGAGAACCATTTAATTGGAAGTTCATGAAGACAGCAATCACCAACTAGCTGAGTGCTAGATGAAGTACTGTTTTGTGGTGAGTAAACTGAGACTTCCATACACTGAGCTGCTTATGTGAAGGTTCTGCATTACATTCCTTTTTTGTTACCTCTGGACCTGCTCATAGATGTCTGACATTAAGACTGCTTAAAGAAATTAAAGAAATCTGCTAGATAAACCACACTTTATCTTTTATATCTGTACTTTGATTCTTGCAGGAATAAATACAGATTTTCTGTTAACATGCTTTAGAATGACAGTTCTAAAATTTGGAAGCAAGCCCTGAGTGTAGTAGGGTATGTATCCTGAGGCAGGACTCTGTTTTGGATTATCTGCCGGGAGCGCTGCCAGAAAGCAGCAGCATGGAAAGGCCTGGCTGAGGGGGATGGAGCAGCAGTGAGCAGAAAGCAACTGGACTGGGCAGGGATCTGCAATGGGAGGTACACAGCTGCCATCCATCCTTTGCCATTGTTTCCTCCGAATGGAGATCCTGAGAGGTGGGAAAGTGTTACCTTCCAAAGGTGGGGATTTATTGACTGCTGTTGAGAGTACTGTGGTCATTCGCTTGGCCAATGCTTCCAACTTCATCTCTCCTACCACTCTCTCTTCCTTTCTTCCCAGACATTTCCCACTGTTTGTGACCCTCTCCAGAGATACATTTCACCTTTGTTCTTTTCTGCTTGTACCTCCCTACTCTTCATATCTGTGCTTTTGTAGGATGTGTGTAGGATGCTGAAGCAGGCTCGTTAAAAAAGTGATGTGGGAGGGGCTGGTGTTCCACCTAAACAATTCCATACAGTAAAAATGTCTTGTTATAGACCAGTGAAAAATCACCTTGCATCAGATTTCTGTGGAGGCTAAAATTTAGGAGGTAACTAGGCAGGTCTGTTCAGTGGAATTAAAGGGAAATGCATTCATCTGAAAATTATTTGGCATGCCTGATAAAATATTTTAGAGTTGATGAGATATATTAAGGATCTAATGATATATGCACAGAAAGAACATAAAACCCAGCAAGATTTTCCTGCTTATGTAATTCTGAAATAATATACTTGTGGGTAGCAAGAAATGTAAACCAATACTGGGATATTTGTAACACTTTCAGACTAATCCAATATGTGCTAGTTAACACCCTAGAAGTAATATTGAAATGTGGGTTAGAGAGAAGTTGTGATTAGGCTAATTTCCTTGGAGTATTTATAAGGAATGGGTTTGTCACATCAGAGAAAAGGAAAAATACAAGAAAAATAAAACCAAAGCAGCAGTATAAATGCGCTTTGTGTCTGGAATTATTTTGTTTTCTGTTTAATGGCAATGCACACTAATTTTTTGGCCAGGGATTCACAGTTTTCACAGGTTTCAAATTTGATTAAATAGTCTACTTTCCCTGTATGGCTTAATTTTATTTCTTCAGTGATATTCCTGGACACCTTAGAAAAATATCACCTGGTTCCATATTGCTTGGCATAAAATTATGCCCACACTGCCCCAAATTAACATATCTGAAGCACAAATGCAGATGCTCTGCCAATAAAGAGCACAAAAGAGGAGAGATATCTAGGGCAAGCTATAAATATCAGGCAGGATAATCCCCTTACCAGGAAGGCCCATTTCCTGGTAAGCATTTCCAAGCTGTGGGTAATGATGGCTGTGGCAGTTGTTACTCAGGTGAAGACACTTTCCTAATTCTCCTTGAAGAAAGACACAAGGTTGGAGCTGCAATGGTTTGCTAGAATATATAGAACTTGTGTCAATGGATTTGCTCTTAATAAGAGCCATACAGTGTGTGTGACTTTTTTCCCTTTATAGCTGTGAGGAAAATGTGTTTTGTTATGGGAAAAAAAAAAAAAAAAAAAGTAAAGGGAGGAAAAAAAAAAGACATTATAGACTTTATAGCTTCGTAGGTTTTGTTCCTGAGTAGTTGTTGTTATACACCACAGAGGGCTTGTCAGCAACAGTTGTTGCATATGTTGTAAAATGTATATTTTACACACATATGGAATAGTATTTATGTGTGTATAATGCATGTGTATGCTACACATACGTATATACTTAGTACACACATGTATTTATATGTATGAACACTTATACAGATGTATATGGTCATGTGAGAGAGGTCAGAAATACAGGAAATAATTCTATTATTCCCAGTATGTGTTGACTTGTAGTAACGCTTTTCAGTGTTTGCTCACTTCTTCAAGCAAACATATGACATTTCTTTGAGTTATTAAATTCTTTCCATTTTGTCCTTGTTGTTGTGCTGTCCTATCCGGATAACTTTTAGCTGGTACTTTCTGAATGTACCACAATGTCAGTCCAAAGTTTTTGTGTTTCTCTGGCACTGATGCCTAAAATGAAAATTTCTAAGCACCTTGTGACTGAGCATGCTGCCAGAATAGCAGATGGATGGGAATAGCAGATTGTTGGCAACCAAGAAGTGTTATGAAACATCAGTATCATATGGTTATAGAGACAGCATTTTAAATTCAAAAATATATGTTAGATGCTCTGGGTTTATGTACATGAGGGATCATAAGTTAATCAGGTTGAGTTATTTTAAATTTGAACTATAATTCTGAATCTGTTGTCTGCTACTTGCATAACCCTGAGCTGTTATATTTCTATGCCTTCAAGATTTATGTTTAGTTTGCCCTGAAAAAGATGTGCTTCAGAAAATAAAGTAAAAGGTCTAATTGTACTGGCTTCTAAGAACACATTAAATATATATCAGTATCTTGTCATATGTCCTGATACTTTTCACCCATCTACATTATTGTGGAATTCATTGAAGGAATTAATTTACTCATGTATTTTAATGTCACATATATTTCTGTGATTCAAGTTGTATTCTTTTATTGTAGCTAATTTAATTCACAGAATCACAGAATTGTCATGGATGGGAAAGACCTCTAAGATCACCACATTCAACTGTCAACATCCTCCCCCTGCTAAGATAAATAATATATATACCTATATCTATATCACCATGCCCACCAGAGCATGTCCTGTAGTGCCTCATTTACATGTTTTTTATATACTTTGAGGGATGGTGACTCCACCACCTTCCTGGGTAGCCTGTTCCAGTGCCTGACTACTCTCTTAGTAGAGAGATTCTTCCTAATTATGAGATAGGGTGACACTTTTGAGATATAATTGACCAACTGCTCCTTTTACTTCCTTTTCTGCCCCACAGAGAGGAAATGTTTGTAAGTAGAAAACAGTGGCAGGTATTTAGAAGATCTCATTGGATGCTTACCTGTATCATAATTACCTTTGAAAACAAGACACTAAATATGCTAATACATGATTAGTCTGTTAATACATTATTAGTCTGTTAATACATTTTTAGTCTCTTAATACATAGTAATTTTCTTCAGGGGAGACTTGCTTTTTCAAAAATGGTTGTTTGGCCATCCCATTGAATACAAAATACATGAAAAAATAATTGGGATCTTCTGGTTCATTATACCTGCTCAGCATAATCCCATAAATTCCCACCCTTTCTTAATATGTTATGCTCTTTCTGTTAATTTAGTTCAAAGAAAGCTTGCCATTTCAGAAGTGTGTATGTGCAATAATATATGGAAACTTGTGGTGTGTGATTTACTTTCACATAGTTTCATATCTGGATAAATGAACAAGAGAATGTTTTCTTCAAGCAGTACAAACAAGATATTCTAGAAAGAAAATTTACATCTTATAAAATCCCTGTGGTGTGTTAAATCCAATCCCATTAATAATTCTTAAGCTAAAACCAAATAGTTCTACTTCCCATTTTAAGTGTATATCTGAGAATCATAATTTTAATTTTGAGATACTTTCATTTCAGACTGTATTATCCTCCAAAATCTGATATACTATTAATAGAGACAGGCAAGCCAGCAGATAGCAACTAGAAGCATCATCCAAAGCAGGCAGTTCTGCATATTTATCATAAATGTGCAGAAATTACAATAGAGAATGTGCATGAGAAATTTAATGGAACTTCCTAGTGAATTCTTAATGACCTTGGTTTTAAGGTTCAAGAAGGCTTCTGAGTTCACATTTATTCCTGTTCTCATGAATACTTAAGGATGCCTGGAGATAAAAAAAAAAATCACAAATCCTTAGGACTACGTAAGTATAAAATAAGGAGAGAAATAGGATCATTTATTAATACAGTGTCAGTGTTTCTGATTTTAAAACACCATGTCAAAATCTTTTTTCCCCCCATAATATTAATAAGAAAACATAAACATTTCTCCATGAAATAGTTTTACTTTATTTCAGTTTTCATATTATGTTTTTTTTTATTGATAAGCTGCCTAGTACCTTCACATCAGGTACAATCATTAAATTATGTCCTGGATAAATACCTAGTGGATAATATTTGCATTTTATAGACATCAAAAGTGGCAGATTCTAAGATGGCATAGTAGCAAAACTTCACCAGTGCTCATGTAACCATGCATATTTTGTAATACTCTTACCTATCTACATCTAGGTGTTTTTTTTTCTTTTTATATTAGATGTGAACCATGATGAAGTCATCAGTCATGTTTTGTTTGCTAGAGGCCTAGCCTGTCTCTTCAAATTCACAGAAAATTAAAATATGATCTGGGGACAGAGATGTCACCCTTAAACTGAAGAATCAGTGATCATACATATCTTTTGTACCCCAAGAACATTGGAGGAGAGGAAGGGGAATTACACAGAAGAAAATTCAGCCAGTGGATTACCAGGGCTGACTACAATTCAGGAGCATACATACTTGCATTATACCTAGAATTAGCTTATTGGGTAGTTCTGAGGGCCATGAAAGCCTGTGACTGCAGCTGTTAGGAATAGTGCATCTGCTGTTGTAATTGCAGGTATCTTTCAGGAATTCAAGGAAAGGCGCTCAGACTTGTCCCTTGAGAAATGTCCTTTGAATGAGTTTTTGCAACAAAACACATCTACTGCTCTTCAGCTGTAACTCTTTTCATTGCTGGTCAATGTACACACAATTTCCAGACATACTGTGATAGCGTATTCTCTCTCTTACTGAAATAATTTTATTTAATTTCAAGGAAAGTAGCAGAGCAGGGAAGGTTAAAATGGTGCTCCTGTTTGGAAGTCAGTGTTTTGTAGGACACTGTATCTCAGATGAAACTAAAAGTGTTTGATTTCGCCCCCAGTCTTGCCCCCCTTTTTGTAATAAAACAAATCTTTTGAGTTAGAAAATAATTTGGATAAGATTTTTGAAGGTTCTTTTAGCTACAGTCTGCTTTTAGGTAGAGGATCAAAAAGTGCTCATTTTAAGGGAAAGGTTGAGTCTATGAGAGCAGTTTAAAACAGACAGGTGCATCTTTTAATTTAAGGCAAGGTGCTCCCAGACAAAGTGAAGTAATACAGTACTGTGGTAAAACAGTGCACTGTGTGGCATATAGATATAATTCAGAGTAAACTTGAAGGGTTCTGCTGTGCTAAGTTCAGGACTGACAGTGGCATGTACCAGCACTTTGGTCTGTGACTTCAGTAGCTGGGTAGATAAATGCAAGAAGAGATTTGGGCTAACAGAGTGAGATACAGCTGTAAAAGTGCTGGTATAGGCTAGTTTTTGTTACTAGAAGCAACGAGAAGTTACTAGTACTAGAAGTACTAGACTGTTCAGAATATTTGAACATTGCTCAGCAGATACAAATGATCTAGAATAAGGTGTGAATTCAGAGAAAAGGGGGCTGTTACAGTAATGTAAGACCTGAGCTTGGAGTGTGCCACTTGACAACAACCTTCAAGGTTAGGGGTCAGAAAAGGAGCTAAGGATGAGATTAGAACTGAGGTTGGTGATAAAGTATAGGTATCAGGGTCATTAAGTTGGAGTAAAATTAATATAAGCCTGTGCTTGGTATGGATGATGAAGTGTCATTTGCTGCTGTTGAGATGTTCTGAATGGACCGCTTGCCCAGCTTGATCCATGAAGCTGGTAATAGAACCAGCTGCAGACATCTGATAAGGCATGTGTGAGAGCCTGATCTCACTGATTTGAAATTGTCTCAAAAGAACAATTTTAAAGTGAATAGCCCTGGCTAGGGTGGAGGACCTGCCTGGCCAGAGCTGAGTAGGGGGTGACACCCAGAAAGAGATAAGGACTACGAGATGGAGACTACTCCCCTTTTCTGAGGGCCTTCAATGCTGGGGTGTCCCTCCAGGCACAATTACCCTGGAGGAAGCCACCTTGATTGTAGTACCTGGCTGAGGGGATTGGAACAGAGGGGGAGAGGCACCTGGAAAGAGATAAGTCCTGTGTGCTGGAAATCTGCCCTCCAGGTGAGCCTGTTTTCAATGGCTCTGATGCTAATGGACCTGGCCTGGATGAGGCAGAACAGGGGTTTCTTTCGCCTGGAAGGAGATAAGAACTGATGACTGGGTGGGGGATTACACCCTTCTGCTGAAGCTCCCCTCCAGGCAAGTCTGTCTTCAATGTCCCTGATGCTAATAAACCTGGCATCTGTGGCAGCTGACTGACAGCTGCCCCTTTGGAACAAAAGGAACTCAGGGGTATTTATGGGGCTGTCCATGCTGTGTCTGTTTTGGTGTCTCTTGACCCACAGCCATCTCGCATCAATCCCTGTCCAGGATCAGTGAAATCCTGAAGAAACTTGCTGGATGGCTGGAACCCCGGTGGTGACTCTCTTTCTCTCTCTCTCTTATTCTTTTTTCCGACTTTCCTACCCTTTTCCCTCCACTTTTCTCTCTCTCTTTTTCTCATATCTTCATTTCCTCTCTCCCTCTTTTGCCTGGCTCTACAATTTTGCCTGTGTCAATTGTCAAATAAAGTCTGCTTGCATTTGACCCTTTTATAGTTGGACTTTATTTCACAGATCCAAAACAAAAATAAATTTTAATGTTACCTCAGAACATAACAGCATGTTACAGGTGTAATACACAGAGAGGGCCACAAAATATTTCACCTTTTTTTTGAAGTTATTGGTAAAGGCAGTGAATAAGTATTTTGCACAGGCTTATATGTTCTTTGTTACATGAAGATATGACTGCTAAGACATAGGCAGTCTTATCCACGAATCCCAGCATTTTTCACAGTTACAAAATTTAAACACATTGAACTGATATTCTTTACATGTAATATTACAAAGTTCAGCCCTTATTTTAATTAGTACGTTTTCAAAAAGAAAAGAAAATAACACATAAAGCTCTCTCCTTGGAATGCAGCATGGATGTCATGGGTGCTGTTTTGTGAAAGCAAAGAAAATCTAAAGAAATGCGGGGAGGAGAGAGAAAGGAGAAATGACTGGCTTTACTCCTGATTTGAAACTGCTTTTTAAGACTTCTATTTTCTAAATCATGTTGGCATCTTCTTAACCTTAATCACAGTAATAGTCCCTTTGACTTCAGTGTATTTACATGTGTAAAGTCAGGAATGTGCAAGAGGATGCAAAAGTAAAATAAATGCAGGCATGATACTTCTATATTTGTACACTTGCACCTTTATATCTTAGTGCTGCATGTCCAAATCTAAATTAAATTGCACACAGGTACAGCATGTTAGTGATAGCCATTTCTAATTCTTAGTTTCCCACTAGGAATTAAATTGGAATCAATTTTACAGATAGCCAGGCTACATTCTGAAGGCAAGGCAAGCCTTGATGTAATTGAACTGGCTCTGATTTGTTTCCTGAACCACCTGTCTCTCTAGTTGTTCTTATTTTAGAAAGTAAGGCTTATGTTGGACAGGAACTAATCTGAAATCTTATGAAATATCCTCAGTGTCTGCAAGCATTTAGGACAAACAAATTAACTATGTTAAAAAAACCAAGCACAACGGAAGGGGAAATGTAATAATTACACTGGGCAAGACTTTAACACTGAAAACTCTGTCATATTTAGTAGAGTTTTTATGTGACTCGCTAAATATTTTTATGTACTACTATTTTAATTATTACTAATTGCTTTCTTTCAGCACAGGCTGTATCCTTCCTTCTGGTCATGCCTACACTTCCAGCTGCCATCAGTGGAAGGTTTGCCCTATAATGCAGATTTCTTCTGCTTTAGGGCTTACCACAAGCCTGACAGCAGGAGCAGTTCAGCAGGAGAGATCACTGCTTAGCATGCTCTCTAGTATTATCTCACCAGTTTTGTGGGTTCCTGCATCTACTTCTTTCAGTAATTCTTCTTTCTGTTGAGTGTTCCCCAAAAAGACAGTCACTGGAATGTAGAGTGCTGTAACACAGTGAGAGACAAATCAGCTCCTTGCTCAGATCATAGGTGAGCCTGTAAGTGGGATACCAAATTACCAGTGGGAGACACTGCTTATATTGGGAAACTGATAAAAAGTGGATTTAGCACACATTCACACAGAGTTTTAATTCTTAATATTTAGCCTTAAATTTTAAGTTTCTTGTGAATGTTTACTAGATGAATATATGCTGAGAAAATTAAATTCTCACCTAATTTAAAAAAATAAAAATTCTCCTAAGCAGGAAATACTCCCATTGAAGGGTCAAACCATATTTACTATTTTTTAGGAGAGCTTCTCTATAACTTACTGTACTTATCATAGTCTTCTCAGGACACCAGCATAGTTAGCAGGAAGATTCTTGTCTTCTTGAATATATTCAAAATGTTCAGAAACCTGTCAGGAATTTATGGCTCAGAGAGTATATACACAAATTCTTTGAATCTTCGGTATGGTTCACAATATATCACAGATGTCATAAGCTGGTAAAATTTCTCTGACTGCTGTTTAGATGTTAACATTAAGTGAATTGTTTTCTAATTCTTAACTCTTTATAACGATGTTAGCTTATGATTTAGTGCTGCTAATGGAGAACAAGCTGATTTATGCAAAGAGAGCCCTGTGGGATTAAATATGTCTTCAACAGTGCATTGGCCTTGCAGCGGACCTCAGCATGTGAGTGGATGTCATATGGAATGACCATTGTAGTCACACACAAAAAAACCCCAAAACTTCTTTTCATCATAGAAAGTCTTTAATTAAATCCCTAACTCTTCATTTATTATGACTTCATTTATAACAAAAATTAATAAGGCTCTGGATGTTAGCGAACTTTTCCAGAAGATTTAGAGTTGGTAGAAGAACCAATATTTTATAACTTATGTGTTGAAATATCTTTTAGTTCAGAGAGCAGTCATAATTATAGCAGACATTTGGTCCTATATGGTTCAGAAAAGTTGGTCTTTCAAATATTTTTGGTATACAACAATTGTTTGACAATTTTTTTTCTCTAGTTTGTAAGTTAGATGCTGCTATTAAAAAAATAAATTCTCTTATTCCTCTTGGAAGCTGGGCACCATGTGTGATGTTTTAAAGAGAAGTCATATATGTGTGATAATGTGGGAAGAACAGAAGTCAATCAGACAATGGTATGCTGAAGATAAGAGAGGAAGTAGCAAGCTATATGAATGCCAAATGTACAGAATTATAATTATCCCTTACTTCGGGCTTCTTTATCTTCTCCAGTGCCTGTGCTTCAAAAAAAGCCTTCTGTCAGCCTGTTTACCTCTTTTTATGGTGATTCAGCACCTACTGACAGTTGTTTGCAACCCATTAGGACAAATCATCACAGTAGTAACTGGTATCCAGGTAAAGGTTGGGAGATAGAAAGCTGATATTTTCTTGAGTTCCCTCAATTTTTTTACATAGCAAACTACATGCAGGTAATATAAGTCATTGAAGATATATCAACCCATGGCCATTTGCATCTCTCTGACTTTATTAGATCCATAATACTTCAGACCCTGGCCAATGACCTGTCAGCTCATGTCTGGGGGATGCACAATTAATGTTCTTCACCATTAGCCCTTCAGTGCATCAGCCCTTCAGAAGCCTGAAGGAAATGATGTTGAGAAAGTCACAACCTCATTTCTCTCTTGTTTAATGAGGTTAGTGATAGACTTTAAGAGAGATCACTTGATTGATTTCTTGACAAGAAGCCAGTTCACAATTCCTCATTACGATGTCTCTTTCAATCTCTCCTAAATTATGGTGATCAAATAGCAAAAGCCTGTCCAGGTCTGAAAATAAAAGAACTTTTAAATGTCTTTAGGACTGAGCAAAATGAGCAGTTTAGAAAAGGGCTTGGAATACATATTTGATTTATATCTAGATACTAGTAGTTCTTATTCATACATTGTTTTGGTCTGTGATTTTGTTTCTGCATGTACAATACAGCAAACTAAAGAAAAAAATGAAAGGCAAAAAAAAAGAAAAAAAGGAATTTGGTAAAGTGTCACAGGATAAAAGGGTAAAATAAAACCCAGACAAAATCTTTGCTTGAATTTAGGTCTTACTTCTCATTGTACACAAAAATGTATATATTATAGTAAATAAAATAAAAATGGTCAATATCAGTTATTTGCATTCTCCTGAATACTTCATACCTCCCCACAGCACTGAAACCTAAGAAATGAAAATGCCGTTCATGGTGTAAGAAGTCATCTGCTTGCCAGTTAAGAACATATATCTGGGAAAATTTGGATCTCTAAGTTTTTTGAAAGTTTGCAATATAGGCAAGTATTACTCTAGCTCTCATTGCTTGCTTGTGAAAAGACTGTGGAAGTTGCATATGGCTGATTGTCTCGTTAGTCCAAATGGAGTGTTGGGATGATAAACTGCTAGCACCAGTTTTATAACTGGAATGCTTACAAAACTACTGTAAACTCTATGCCGTAGCTTTCTTTTCAACTTTTCCACTGCATTATCCACCACTTAAGGGTGGCGAAGGGGAATTCTTCTTAAGTAATTCTAAAAAACTTTTGCAAATAATTTCTACTTTTAATTTAAAATTCATTGGGCTGCTGTTCTTGTCTATAGGCTGAGTAGGTATCAAAAATCTAGCAGGTTTGCATGAGAAGAATTCAATCATCAGTGTATCCTCATTTTTTACCTAAGGGTAACTTAGCTACCTTCCTCATCAGCCCATCATTAAAACCAAGTTGCTAGGCTTGATGTACCTGTAGTTCCTACTGACATTGCCTTCTAAAAGTAAATTACAATTTACCAGAAGTAAATTACAATTACAATTTATTTGCCTTTATTACATCTGCAGTTCCACACCCTTTATGAATAATAATTAAAGGAGCATTCATGGAAAGTAAACATAGAAAAGAGATCAGCTTAATGTAGAAACAATACACACAGGTGTCATTTCAATGCTATCACCAACAAAAATACCACAGAAACTCTTCTACTGTATTTTACAGTGTTTTTACTTTCTTCAGGCAACCATCATTATTACCTTTTTCAGTTAAAACTGATCTGTTTTCTTAAGACAGATTTTTAGGACATATAAAGCTTTCAGCTGGAAGACCATTTGGGACTGAGAAAGAAAGAATTTAAGATCGTGTAAAGTGACCTTCTAGACTTGTTTTCCACTACAAACATTTCCCAGTGAAGAAAACACATTTACGGGTGATTTTAATTTATTTTTTTTTTTAATTTTATTTTCTTGGTGGTATCATCTAACTCATCTATTTGACTTTGTGTAAAGAGCTGCAAAAAATATCAAGCTCAGAATCTCATAATGTGTGCCTTGAAAAAGGACATAGTAGAAAAAAGGCAGAAGCATCTTGCATTTAAAAAAAATAGATTGCATGCTATCTTTATCTTTCTAAACCTGTTAAATCTCCAGCTATTGATTCACCCAAAGGTCAGAATTTCTCAGTTACTCTTTAACCCCTCACAAGAAAGCAGGTATCTGGGTTAGAGGTAATAGTTTTCTGGCTTACAATAACTAGCTCTTTAAATACCATTGTTTAAATAACCAGTAGGGGAACACGAGTCACTGTATTAGGTACATCTATTTAATAGACAGATGCATTTTCTATATGTTTGAGGGTTTTTTCTGTTCTTTTAGTTGAGTTCCTCAATGTTCTCTTATACTTATCTAAAATAATGATAAAATATTAATAATTTTATTAGTTACTATTAGTTTAAAATGGTTAGGCTAATGGTGTATCTGCAAATACTCAATATACAGTATTTCAGATTAATGTTTAAATAAATGCACACTAAAGCATTACCAAAATGTTTTCTGCTTTGCTTCCCTTTATTTAACAAACTGGCTTCTCGTGTTCAAGGAGACCAGTCCTGCTGAACTGCTGAACTACTGAAAATGTGCTCTTGTCAGTTTATAAGTTTTTTTAAAGCTTTTCTATAGTCCTAGGTATCTCTCTGTCTCTATTATTATTATTATTTTATTATTATTTTCAGCTCAGGGGGAAAAAACAAACCAAAGAAATTAATGTTTCAAATAAGAATGTCTTTCATCATTTTGCATCTGAATCCTGTTTTAAACCATAATGCTGAAACATATTGCTCTAACATAGGATGATCCCCCAGCAGCTATATTGGGAGAGCTCTTCTGTTCCTATCAGAGATGATTTTTGTTTACAGTAGAGGCTTCAATTATTTTGAATGATGTTTCCAATCTATCATTGCATAGTAAGTTGAAAAGGAGCATCATTTTTAAGTGACGTCCCTATGAAAAAAGATGAGCATCATCAACCAAACCCGAACCTTTCCCCTGCCCTTCATTATTTGGTATCTCAGTGGAAAGGTATCAGGTTAAATGGTTGGGGTTTAAAGAGACCCTGAACTGAAACATTATGCTGAGCTGTAGCAATTAAAACAGCTTGTTCATTTATTAGCAAGACTGTAATCTTGCAGTGATATGAACTACTCAAGCTGTTTGCATTAACAGTAATTCTAGATCAAGAATATTAGCTATATAAACTATGCATTTGTATGCCATTGCTTTTATGCTCCATTTGGCATGCTGTATCAGGAGCTGTTGATTAGAGATTTCATAGCTCTTGCAATTCTAGAAGTAGCTTTCAGAAGTATGCCTTTCACTGACAACTTTTTAACTAAAGTTTGCATTGGCATAGTTGTAAATGTAGTGTCAAGCATAAAAATGAGCCTAATAATAATCTTTACTCAGTTATATTTTTTTAATTCCTGAAGAACTTTGGTTGTAACTTTAGCAAATCAAATCAAATTTATCTAGGAGAGACATTAATTTGTATCTTGTAAAGAAAATCTGTCAAAATATTTTCCCCTAGAAAAGCCTCTTTTAGCTGGTCTCTTTTTAATGAATGGTAAATCACTAGAAATGTCATGCATGTGATAGAGATGTCAACAGAACTCACATGCAAACCCTTTGATGGGGAAACTAATAGCATGTTTATGGAGGATATAGATGGGGGGATCCTGCAGGGTTGCAGGCTGAAACTGTAACTATGTGGAGAACAAAAGGTTATTGAGTCCCACTGATAAACCTTTTTGAGGGCCTTGAGCTATTCCTATCCCTGTACAATAAGCACTATAGAGAAGACATCATCTAATAATATTGCTATTCATCATAGCCCTCTCATCTGTCGTCTTCTCATTTTCTCTGGATCTCCTGCATTTGTCCTGCCCCCAACAGGCTTTATTGCTTGTATGATATTTGTACATCAAATACTAAAGGTACAGTCAAAGATTAAAAAATAAAATAAATAAAAAAAAATCCATGTTACTCTTCTTGGCTTGGCATCAGTAGCCAGATGAAGAATACTATTCTGTTGTGGATTTTTGGCACACGTTGTGGGCTTTTCTGACAGCTGTTGCACTAGAAACCACATAACCTTTTCCAGATCTGAAATTTAAATGGCAATAGCAAAGAGCCAGAAAGAAAATGTCTATAAGTGTATAGTGATATAAAAATTTTTCACCTCCAGCTTTCAGAAGATTTAATCAAATTTTGCTTGTTTACAAACATTTGATTAAACTTCAGCTAGAATTGTTGTGTGCTTGCATATTATGATCTAATAAGAATGTAAAATCAGTTTTCGATGGGCATTGAGTTTTTCCTCAGGGTATGTTTGAATCATAGTGTTTTAAGATTTTTTTTTTTGTAGGCAAGGCAATTGATTAGACTGCTATGCTTTCAGTAGGTATGTTTTACTTTTACCTACAAATGTACATTCTGCATACTCAAGACTTGGAAGGAAATTCTGGAGAGAATGAAAATGCAAAATGAAGAAATGCTTAAAAGTTGAAGAATTGTTAACTGAGATGCTGCTGCTATTTTCACAGTGCTAACAGAGAGATCTTTAGCAATGATCTATGGACTTTCACATCATTTTCATTGCTATGGGATTTTTTTTGTTGTTATTGTTTTGTGGGTTTTGTTTGTTTGTTTGTTTGTTTGGCTTTGTTTGTTTGTTTGTCTGCTTTTTTGTTTGGTTTTTTTCACCTGTACTCAGTGCAGATCTTTTATTTTTTTCATTCCACCCAAGATTCCTTCTGTACATAGTTTTGCGAGTCATTGTATATTGTGTTTCCATCACAAGTCAAATTATGCTAAAAAGGAAAGTAAAGAAGTCAAAGAAAAAAAGATTTGAAAACCAAATTATTTTAATTGTTTTGGGGTTTTTTTTCCAAATTTGAAATAAACAAGAACAGTATTTTGGAAAGAAAAGTTCTTCTTATGTTTGTGTTTGAAGACCATAATAATCAATATTAATTTTGAACCATATAATGGATGATGAGAAATAATGGAGAAGATGACTGGTTTTAGTCATCTTTTTAAAGTAAGATAATTGTAGGCAGCTAAATAGACTTACACAAGTAGATAGGCTTATACAAGTTTCTTCTTTTCTCCTACTAGGTATCTTTGCGCTACTTTTATGTGGATAATCTTCTTTGAACTGAAAGATATTTTAATGTTAAGAATAGGGCAAAGAAAGTCCATAACCAATTTTAGTTACTAGTATAGATAAACCCTTTATCTCTTGCCCTTCTGATCTGGTTGTATGCCATATAATACCTTGGTTGCCCTTCCTGGTTATTGAACATCCTTTTATACTACTATCCAAACCCTCCTAACAGTAATTGATTCATTGGTGTCTTACATGGAACCACTTAGTTCTCATAATCTTAGCAGTATACAACACGGGGGTATACAGACTGTACCTTCAGCACCTCTACTCCCAACAAGTGTGCAGCACATCTGCATTTCTTGCTGTACCAGAGAGTTTCTGCTTTGCAGTCATCTATGCAAGCACTCAGATCTCTGCTTCACTGATAACTGCTGGGAGACAGAACTGAGATGTTAATATTTTCTTAGTTATAACTTGTTTTTATGCTATGATAAATTTCTAATGGATTTTAATCTTTTCATTATCCATGTATATGAATACATATGCTTCTGCTTTCCTCTCAAGTTGATCACTTTCAGTGTACTAGGATTTTTCCTTCTACTTTGTCTACAAAAAAGACCTCAGCTTGTTGTTTTGTCCTTTTTTTTTTTTTTTAAAAAAAAAAGTGTAATCTCCCTTTCCTTTTCATCTGTAAATAGCCCATTTTTGAACAGTTAATACTTTCCAGTTATTCTGGGTTTGTCCTTGGTGCAAAATTAAAACAAATATTCTGCAAAAATAGAGAAAACTGGAAAAATAAATAATTCTTCAAAATAATGTTGTTGGTTTTTTTCCTTAAGTTTAGGAAAAATGCAGTTAATTACCTTTGTGACCAACTCCTTATCAGCTTTCAAAAATTTGCAATCAACAATAAAGATGAAAGGACTCAGTAGAAATATTTTTAACCAGTTCTGCAATGTTTCTACATTAGAAGTTTTGAAAAGGAGAAAAGCGAGTGGAAGAGATGTGGATGCTTCTATCCAAAACCACTTTACTACTGTGTCCTAGGAGATTTGCAGCCATGTCTTTTTATTAATATCATTACTTAGCTTTGCCACAGAGGTGAACTCTCCATCTGAGCAGAGTCTTTGGTATTTGCTGAGCTGTGCATCAGCTTTCAACATCTGAAATTCCCAACATGGAACCCCTAGTAGAACAAGACAGGAGCTGTGTAAATTCCTCCAGTATTTGTCAACCTGACCTGTTTACCCATCATTTTCTTTGCATTTCTGGTGGGAAGTGACTTTCCTTCTTCTTGCTTCAGATATTTTTTTTTTTATGACAGCATTAAATGTGTGTCCAGTCAACCTAAATGCATAACATAATACAAAACATTAAAAATTAAATTCCTTTTCTGTTTTGGCTTTCTAATTCCTTCAGATACTAGAAGCTTCAAACTATATTAATTACACTTAAAATAATTGAAGCTGAGCTGCACATTTTTCTGGTGTTGCTTGAATTCTCCCAATATGGAAACTTCCTCAGCAAGGTTCCCCAGATAATTTACGAAATGCTGAATTAGAATATCAGTGTCTTTATTCTTCTCTGCTTTTTCTTCTTTAGGATTGGACAGGACTAATTTGGTTATTCTAGACAGTGATTATGGTCAATATTAATCATTCCCTGAGAACATTTTACCACCAAGAAATGTCTGATCTCAATTCAATTTACACCTTTTTTGTGATTTGAATCAGGTGATGTTACCTTCATAAACTCACCTTCTAGTTTTATTATTGTGGAGTCCACAATACAACTTCAGAGGCTTATGAAGTGTAGCAGATAGTGTAGTGGACTAGATTCCAATAAAAAGAGGTCAATACAACATCTCTCTTATTTTGCCTACACAGTAACACATACAATTTTGCTACTCCAGGAATTTCTGGAGTAAAACATAAACTGAGATTTCATGATTTAATGACTTGGAACCTGCTGTTTCAACTGATATGTTGACAAGCTGATAGGCTGCTATACCTTATGCAAGATACTGCAGACTGTATGATATCACAGTTTTTACTCAATGAAGGCAAGTTTTGGGGTAAAAATAATAGCTAGAGTGGTTTCTTGAAATAGGAGATACATGAGTTTAAGCTCTCCCATTAAAGTGTGTCTCAATTTTTTAGTTAATGCTGGTTTCAGCTCCTCCTAGGTTTTCCTGTTTTTTTTGGAGGCATTTCACTTCCCATGGCACTTCTGTATTTTTTATGAGGACAAATGTGTTACATGCATTGGGAAGAAAAATTGATTCTGTAACTGAAGTCATAAAGCACGTTCTATGAGTGAGTTACAAAGAGGATAAAATGAGAAGTTGCCATGAATGTCAGTACAACAGAGTTTGATCTTGTTTACATAAGCTTAATCACAGATATGTTCGTATGATCTATGTGCAATGACTGTTTTATTACCCTACTTTTACTGAAACCTGGATGTCATGGCTTTTTCTATCAGTGCATGATGTCCTTGAAAAAGGGTATGCAACTCTGTTAGTGTAGTTCAGCTAAATGCTGCAATAGCAGGGAGGCAAATGATTTTTATTTCATATGATTTTTTTGAAAATGAGTTTCACTGATGGGTAGAAAGAGCACACTGGCTAGATGTTATCAGGGAAAGTGCAGGACAGCCTGGCCTCTTTGAGTTCCAGTTCCCCTTTCTATTATATTTTTATCAGGAGAAAATCTATGTATCCAACAGCCACGAAGTGTATGCTGTGGGTAGGGAATATTGATGTTTGGACTGGAAAGAAACCTTGCACACTCTTACCAGGTTTCTGTGATGAATGGAAGAGCAAAACCTGACAGCTCACTTGACCAACATCTGCCAGTCAGTCTGGCTGTGATATCAGATGGCACATTAGCACAGAGCTGTTCTAGGAATGGCAGAAATGTGGGTTTGTGTAAACTTGATTCCTGGGTGAACTGTGTGAGAAGAGTAACTGTAGTAAACAGAGGAAATATATAAAAAAGAGCACTTTATGTTACTGTGTTTTGGAAATTAGCTATATTCTGAGAAATGTTTTTGGGTTTATTTGAAAAGAACTAATAGTGAAAATAGAGCTAATTAGCTCTAAAGACTAACTGAGAAATTGATCTCTGCTTTCCACTGGAACCAGCAAAATAGATGTGTTTCTTGCTACTTCTTTGATAGGACATAGCAGTAGATACAGATTGCTCTAAAAAAATCATTATGTCCTAAACTAAGGAATTGCTTGCTTACCATTTCCATTATGATTAAAGATAGTGGAAAATACAATGCATACAGGAATTCCAAGTCACAGGTTCCCTCAAATATAGTGTCAGGATTTCAAGTTTCTTAAAAATACTGGATTAGTTTTTTTTGGTCTATTCTGGAATGCTTAAATTAATAAAAAAATCTGCTTAAAAAGATAGCTAATGGTCTTTTTAGTAGACAAGTTTCTGCTCTAGACACTTCCTTTGAGGCATTCATATGCAGACAGATTTTGCTGCAAACAGAAGGATTTGGGAGAGGCTAAACTGAGATAAAATATGTATTTGTTTTGTTTATCAATGTGGTGAAAAATCCCTTTTGGAGTTTGTCACCTTGTGACATTTTACTAATAGAGTATTTTTTCAGAAGCATCAGTACTTGCTGTATCTCCTTGGAAATATGAAGAGACACTGATGGGGAACTATCACAGGTTTCTCTCTGTGGTTTGATTGCTGGCTTTTTCATCAGACATCCTGATTACAGAAGCTGCATGAAAGCTGGTTTGCATATTTACAGGTGCTACTTCAGTGCAGTCTCTGCAAAGTATATGACTAGGCATAATCAATACAGAATTTCATTATAATGTTTCTATCGTCTCAAAAACATGGTTTAACATCACTCTTAATTGAACATAACATTGAGCAGATTCCTTCCCTTTGCACTGAGTCTACTTATCATGTGCCTTTGCAGTTAATCTATTCAGTTTGCAGATTTGTTAGAAAACTGTTAATCTGTGGATTTCTGTCAGATCAGTGAGCTGCACCAACTCACTTTGTTGGCTACATGATCATTAATTACTTCCAGTGCAACGAAAACAGTGGGAGAGCAAGGCCAAGGATAAGTAAACTGAAAGTCCTAGTTTTTGCAGCAAACCTGAGTTATCCTAGATTAGTGGTAATAGTAAACTTTACTCTTAAGATTTTTTTTTTTTCCTAGGTAGCTGAGCACTGCAGCATGACTACACATGTTGATCTGTAAATACTCTCATTTTATAAGCAAGAACATAAATTTGCAGATAATCTTCCTATTGAATATAGACTGAAAAAATTCCTCATCTTTGGGCTTCAGGGGAACTTTTTGGTCACTCAGGCTCTAACAAACGTTCTGTAAACAGTAATGATAGTGTCTTGTTATAGTACTGTGGGATGCAGTTCTGTAATTAATGTAATTAATGTAAAAAATGTCTTGGGGTTATAACATAATTTATGTTTGTGTCTGATCAATTTTTCTATTAATCTAAATCTGGGAGTCTGTAAGAGCTGATAAGAGATTTTTAACAACACTTATTTTGACAAACAGTTGAAACTTGAAATGTTAACAGAATTCCATTGTCACTCCTAATCTGTTCAAAAAGCTGTAACAAAAGTTTCAACTTTTGTTAGTGATGTTCATGAACTATCTGAGGTCAAACAGAATACTGTAGCAGAAAACACATGCTTCTTGAAAACTATAAACTATATATATAAACTGTAGTATCTTGAACATTACAGTGCTACTGTAACCAAATGAACTGTGGCCACATTTTTCTTAGGGTTAATGTACAATCCAGTACTACTAATAATGTATTATTCCAATATGCTTGGAATCTTGAGAAAATATTTTTCCTTGTGTTCTACAACAGTACATTAAAAAAAACAAAAACAAACCCAAACAAAAAATAAAACAAAAAACCCCCAAAACCCCAAAAGTAAAACTACCAAAGAATCAAAAAAACCCCAAAACCAAACCTACAAGAATCTTTCAAATTACTTTAAAATGTGCTTTAATAGTAGGTGCTGTAACTGTTATATTGATGCTGTGAACCACCAATGTCCTAAAATAATACTTCCATAAATCACTGATATATCTTGTGTAGATTCTATTCTTCACCTTAAGCTGTAAAATTAAGATAAGTAGTATATATTTTAGTCGATGTGTCCCTTTTTACTGTACTTTACATTCCAGATAGGTTTCAGCAAGATTGATGTTGAGGAAGTGCTTGTACTAGGTAAGAAGGCAGATGAAGCCTTTATTCTCGGTAAAGAAACAGAAAAAAACCCAAAAAACCTGGAGATTTGGATGCCTTTCTGGTTAATACTATCTCTAAATTACCTTAGATCCAGATAACTTACTGTTTTTTTCATTGTTCACACTTCATGGAGTTCATTACTGTACAATACTGTATTATGTACACCATGAAATCATGTAAGGCAACAAAGCTTTCCTGTCCATACTCCATACACTGAATTACTTGTGCAGTATCACTTTCTGGACCTGTTCTGTGATAACCCAGCTTCCAAATATCAGGCTCCATGGAAGATTTATTATTCCATTTGGCTCCTTCTGGCAAACCAGACAATTAAATTACCTTCAAATTAGTCAGTTATAGAATCATCTTAGCATCCTCCTTGGCCTATACACTAGCCCAAACATAATGATGAATCAAAAATATACTCTGGTATTTTTCCAAAGATTTTGATTTTTCACTTGCCTGGAAATTCCATGTGTATGCTCAAAGTTCTTGTAGTTTTTCTTTGACACAAAATCCATTAGCATTTTCAGACTTTTGTAGTGAAAATGCACTGAATTTTGTCCTTGGTGTTCTTTCTGGCTGGCCACAGTTTTTTTCTTCTACAGATTATCTAACTTGTTTCAATTTTGAAATGTTGGGAAGAGCACAAAAAAGCCCCAAACCAAAACAAAAAATGGAGGCCGTGGCTAAAACCAATGCGGTTGAAACACAGCTCTCAAGTCTATTAATAATGACACAACGTTATATAGAACTCAGAGACCACGCCTCTCTTAGATAAAAAATTCTTACGGTTAGCTACATTTTGGCTAAACATTCTGTTTTCTTTTCTTCTGCCAACTCCCTTGTCTTTTGCCCATCTCTTAATAACTTTGCAGCTGGGCCTCAGGGCCCTTAGCTCACTCTGGCTAAAGCTAAATAGTCAGGATTGCTCACATGTCCATTTTCTTCCAAAAACTCTCCAACAGTGAAACATGCACTAAATCTGCTCATTCAGCGTACATGCCAGAAAACTCTATTACCCTGTCAGGCTGTGTTGCTTCAACCTATGTAGTATGTTGTATAAACCCAATTCCCTGCATTGTTTTAAAACTTGCCAAGTCCATTACAGTCCATTTTTGATGCAGGAATTTAGTCTTTCCCTCTTTCCATCTGCAACAACAGGAGAAGTCCTCTGCAAGCACCACTGACTTTGGGTACAGGTGACTGTTTAGAATTTCTGCTGTGTCAGCAAGTTTTTCCTTCATTGCTAGCAGGATCAGTAAGATTACACAGTAGGTTTGTATCTGCTATGCCCTTGTTAATCTTCATTAGAGTAAATGAAACTGCCATTATTTTCCTAACAGATAGTATGATGGTGGTGTTGGTCTGGCTAGTGTACTACTTGAGGAAAGGTTTTCAGAAAGGCTGGACTGGAGATTTTTTCACTTTGTAATCTGAGCGATTTACTGATGGGCTGGAATTGTAGCTTCACTTTTTATGATTTTCATGGAATCATTTACTTTTGAAAAGACCCATCAAGTCCAACCATTAACATAACACTACCAAGTCCACAAAGACTTTGAAACACTTTCACAAAATCTGCTTTAGGAATATGGTTTGACCTTTACAACTGGCTCATAGTACCTGGTTTACATACAGTGGAAATGTGTGAGACTGCTCAGTTTATATGAAGCAGTATTTTAACTGATTTGAAATAATTCATGAATGATAACTTTGAAGAATGACACATTCTCAGCCTTCTCTCCTAGTCATCTCAGAACCTCATTGCGCTCAGCATGCTAAAGAGGAAACAGTCAAAAGTAAATTCTTTCCTAAGCATTTTATGATTTTTCTATAACAATAATGACTAGAAAAACTGGAAAACAGGATTTATTTCCTTCAAAAGGTTTTAGGACTGTTTCTAAAAATAAATATATAGCAAGTCATCTGGAACCAGGCAAAATTTCCAAGGGAGCCTTTATTCTCTCATTTGCAACAAATGCTGTTTCATCTGCATTTTTCTTCTAATAGCTGGAGCTGTTAATTTGTCAGAATTGAACACAGTACCATAGCACAGATCTTTTATAAGAATGTCCTCTCAGCCAAAACAGTTTTCAGTTACATGATACTGTGTACTTTACATGCTTGAATACTGAATTTAGCACAGACAAAAGAACACCTTTAGCCTTTATATTTGAAATATACATATATTAATGAGTAAGTCACTTAAACACGATAAACCACATAGGGTTTATTTAGCATGTTCCTATTTAGTACCACATAATCATCTATATAAGTTATTGCAAAGTGTGATGTAAGGCAATTTTGTTCATTCCTTGAATCTCAAACAGAGAGCTGCTATGTTGGAAGTCCATGACTAGCATTTAAAGTTAAGTCCATGACTAGCATTTAAAGTTATGTTTGCAATTGGCTGTTCTCACTTGCTAAAGTGAGCAAATGAGGAGAATAGTCTGTATGGTGTGAAAGAAGTGACTCCAGCAGGAAGGAGTATAGGGTAGGCCTCTCCTCTTGGATTCTAATTGAGAGCAATGACATTTCTGACTGGCTTGTGCATGCTTTCCATTTAGCTCTGGTACAATGGAATCATTGGGGGACTACAACATCTGTCAGCATCATGATTCTCATTCACTTATTCCCTTTTCTCCATGTTTCCTTAGTATCAGCCCCACTTACTGCTGGGGCAGTGAAATGAAAATCTCAGTATTACAATAGTGAAAAAGAGGTTATGTTGCAAGATAAATGTAATTTTGTTCACTCATATTTCAGTAATGCTTTACACTGGAACACTTACTGCACATTTCCAACTGTTTCTGGTATACATTAAACTCTGTAGTTTTGTAAGCTTTTGTAACAGCAGTCAAATCCATCTGGAAATAGTATGGCTTAGTCAAGTTCTCTTTGCAAAGAAAAAACTTTTGACTCTATAAAATGTATAAATTAATGCAAGCATGTCTATGAAGTTCTAGAGTCTTTTTATTCTCTATTATGTTAGTTCCTATTGATTTAATAACATAAAGTGAATATTCTGTATTCACTTACAGTATTATGAAATGCTTTACAAAAGTAAATTATACCTAGGTAAATATTTTTTTAAAAAATTGAATGTTCCTTTAGACACATAACAGTCCAAAATTTTCAGTTTATATAGTTCAGTATATGTACTAATGCAATTAAGCATGAATAAAAACACCATATTTGTTTTCAGCCCATCCCTTGCTGCTGCAGGCATACATCTGCTTAATTGTACATTTTTGGTTTAAATGAAATCTGCAGGGCTACTTATTAACTGAGGAATACATTTCAAGATCAGTATTACAAGCAGTAACTGAAACATAAAAAATGTGATCTAATGCAGCTCCAGAACAATTTTCATATCTAAGATGCATAATTTAGCTGATACTTCATGTCGTCTTCTTTTTTTTTTTTTTCTTTCCAGTTCAGCTATAACTGAGAGAATGCTTGTGCTGCATGAGATCTGGAGACCAGAAGACCATCAAGAGCAGCCACCGATATGTTAGTAGAACATTCAACATAATAATTAAGAGAACTGCTTGTTTTCCCCTAATGCCTAACAAGTAGCAATTGATTTTAGCCTCAAAAAAAACGATATTTATATCCAGTTTTACATCCACCCTAAATCTTTTCTTTGTCAGCACTACCGTAACTGCGTAACTGAATCTTCTTGTGATTAATTCAAGTTATAATAGTTTTTTAATAATTTAGTAGTCCTGTGTTTAATGGCAATGCTTCTTAAAATCTTTTTTTTTGTGCTGTATTATAGCTTTCATCTAGTTTTGAGTGTTACCTTGTTCTTACCTAATGACACAAAGAGAACAGTTTGATCTACCTTAGTGTTTATACCCGATAGTCTATTTTGTGATTTATCTTTTTTGAAATAAACAGTCCTGGCATTTTTAGCTTCCCAGCCCTTGCTTACCCATTAGGTTGTTTTTTTAAATTATTATTATTATTTTTATTATTATTTTTTAAATTATCATTTTTGCGATAGAGTGACTAATAATGAATAAGTTTAATGACAATCACAATGTCAATAAATTAATTGATCTTTTCTTTATTACACAATTTTAACTGCATTTTTTTTCAATTTACACAAAGTTACATACCTCTTTGTGTTATGGAAAACTCTTGATTTAAACAGCAAGGTGTCACATAACCTATTTATGCCACTATCATAGTAAAAAAATCCTGTATTTTTAAATTTGTTAAATTAATATTCATCAATCATCCCTGCTAGAATGCATAATGTCTTTCTCACAGAAGATTCATTAGAACTTAAAAATTAATTGCCCATGACCCAGAATGATACTGCTATTTAGCTGCCATGATAAACACTATGGTTTGCAAACTGATTTTTTAAAAACCTCTGTAACATCAGCTGTTACTGATTAAATCAGGCCAGTCCTGCCAACTCAGTGTACTGCAACTACAGAGGATTATCAGGAACATTGTTAGTCCCCAGCAATCAGCAACACAAGCATATTTGATTACATCTCTGTCTCTCAAAACATAGTTAATTTGCTTGTGTTTTCCTAAGAGCAATTAACAGCAGGCAGGATTTTTAATGAAATGAGGTGGTGATTCCCACAGGGACGTTTGTAAGGAACATTACTAAGTAGCAGCAGCTACTAGTGTTTACATTAAGACATGATTAATAACAAAGCTGTTAAACTACACATTAGGTAAAATACATACTCTAATTAAGGGATATTCTTAATTGAGTAATCATATTCACTGGTATATTTCCTGCCTAAGTATATTTAAGGGGGGAGATGTGCATTTAGGAGGGGTAGGGATTTCTTCTCAAATTTTTTTCCTGCCGTATCAGCAGAATTCATCTAACTTTTTGCACAAATGCACTTTTCAACAATGTAATGGTCTGGGAAAGTGGGATTGTATTGAAAAATTTAGAAATTTCAGTTAGAGTGTCTATTTATTACAGTTACTTGGAGCTGCGCAAATTAGGTCTTATGGGAATCAATTAACTTTCTGCTAGGGCTAAGGAGTAGTGTTAAACATGCCAGTGGAAATAGGAGCTTGTAAAATCTGCCAAATGTTTAATAACCAGATTCATAATTTCTTTATGACTGCGTTTTGAATCAAACACGTTCATTAAAAAAAACAACTGATAATTACAGTTTTATCATATACAGAATGTCTGATTTTAGTTTTGCTGTGAGTAACACATTTATTCCAGGCTTCTTTGAGTTAAATAAAACCCTTAACATGAGAACCTAGGATTTTTCACTTTTTAGACATCTAGTATGTTTAGACTTCAGAGTAAAATAGAATGTAAACATGTTATATCGAAGAAGCAAAAGCAACTGCACTGGCAGTTGTTATACAAGTGAGGTTAAATCTTCAGGAGCTCTTTGGGTGGAATAATTATCCAAAATATGAGATGTATATTTAAGAAACTTATCCAGGGAGTGAAATTTTTGGAAGCATCGAAGTGACTCAGAAGCAGAAACACCACTTGAAATCAATGACATTCATATTCCTAAGGAATGTGAGTACTAAAGCCAAATCTATGATGTGAAATAGATGTCTGGATTTTTTAAAATGCAGTATCATTGTTCAACAGGACTCTTGGATATTCTATAATGTGATAAAATTTAATAATAATTGTTATCACTGAACTAACACTAGTATTTGACTTGGCTTGCTTTAAAATATTGATGCAATTAAAATTCTCTTCCGTTTTGGTAACCTCAGTCATAAATGCCTTTGAGTGAGGGTACCTTAATGTTTTAACAGAATACTTACAATGCTGTTCCCTGTAGTGTCTTCAACCCAATTCATTTATTCCCATGTGGCAAGATTTGAAATCAGAAACAGTTGTGTTCATATCTCCTGACTGAGGAAACTGAATCTACTTGTTTGATCGCATTGTCTTACTGCAGTTCTTTAGAAGTATGACACTCCAAGCAAAAAATGTGCTGCTTTTAGTATGAAACCCCTCAAATCAACATAATAAAATAGTTGAAATAAGTAGTTGAAATAATAGTTGAAATATATATATTTTTTAAAGCTATATTTATAAAATGTCATGAGATAGTTCTGGTCCTAGGATCTTGGTGGTCTGATTTTCTCACAGAAAGGACATAATCTTTGTGTTTGTAGACAAGCCCCTGATTTTAGGTCATCTTGGAGGAAGATTGATGGTTCTCTCTAACAGGACAGGTTAGGTGAAGAAAGATCCTGAATGCATTAAATGATTTAGTTTATTAATTAACCCTTCAGATTTAGGAACGTTCCAAATATCTTGTCAAATGATGCATGTGAAGCTTTTCTCTGCTTCCTTAAAGATCTTGTATTTTCTTCTTGTTATGGTACTTACACACACTAGCCAAATCCCTTCTCAAGCTTTTGATAAGGTAAATATGCTATGCTATTTATATGCCATAGCATAATATGCTGTTACTCCATAAAGCATTTTAAGAAACATGAGTCTTCCTGAGGCGACCCTCTTCTTTCTAATGCTCTCTGTTGTCTAATAATTATTTTTCAAGGGAGATTTGGTCCTTCCAAATAAAACCTGCTGAATAATTGCTGTTGTCTAGTCTTGAGTTAAGCATTAATTCTACAGCTGTTAGAGTAGCTGCTATAAAAGCACCATAAAAAAAATTTTATCATATGAATCAAGTTCTGCAATATAAGCATTTGTACCTAAAGGACAAGATAATAATTTGGGAAATTATATAGTGATTTTGTGACTAGAATAAAATATCCGAACAATGAAATACAACAGATTTTTAAAAATCTAAAAATTCATTCTGTTTCAGTTTATGCCTTGGTGAATGTAGCACTAATCACTGTCACTTTCTGTGTCTATTCTATAGGTTACATCTACAGATTAAGTAAGTAATGAAAATTTGGTTTCCTATGTAAACAAGTACAGCAGTCATTTTAGCAGAAGACAAAGTATCAACATAATAGCAATAAACATGTATCTGGTGGGATAGATTCATGAGTTCCTTTGAGTTAGGTCTTGGCCACAGAGCTCAAACAATAAATACACCACTCTGTCTGCATTTCCAAAGTGGTGTTCATGTGCCACAGTCAACAAAAAACTCATTCTAGCCTCTTGCATGGACACTACAATGCCAGTCACTGTTTCATTAAGCACAAGTTTCTGTAAGCATTAGAACTATTCCAGCTGCAGAAATGCAGTGATTTTAGATATTTCATTGCCATGAAATTAAAGCAAACAAAAATCCCAACAACACTTCCAAGTAGTTTGTTATATACTAGACACAAAGGGCATTTTGGAGAGCCTGAATTATGCTGTAGACATTAACATTTCTAGATCTAGTAAATAATTTTAAAAAGCCAGTGAACCAATGCCAATGATTAACTGTAAATACTCTGCAAGTCATACATTAATTCTTCTTTTTAATTTTCAGCATCACTTTATAAAAAAATCCGCAGCACATCTGTTGATATATTTAAACTTGCTATTTATAAAATTTTGGAAAACTATTTGTCTCTGATTGCCCCATTTCCATTATATACATATTCAGATATGTAATTATAGCAGCTCAAAACTAGTCTGTATAATGCAGTATTAAATACAAAATAGATTTTAATTAGAAACAGAAATTCAAGCATTGTGGTTTTGTAAATTATCTTTTTTGTGTTACAAATTCTTTGAATTGTGATAATATCTGACTTTAAAAGTTATTTGATTTCTAGAGAAACCATTGTTTCTGGAAGTAATATGGTGGCATTGTTATTAAAAGTTCATTTACAGTAGGTTGCAATTCTTATTATCTGACAATGAAAATCCAACAATTCTTGTAAAAAACATATGGGTATTGAAATGTTCTCCATCAGGCTCATGGCACCTGGAAATTGCAATGGGATTTTTTTTTTTGTCTTTTAAGGTCTTCCAATTTTTTCATCATAATTCAAAAGTTGGAATTGAGGAAAAACATGTTTAAAAATTAAATTTATTTCTATGTTATAGAATTTAGAACAGAATGATCGATAGTTTTTCCATATTCTGTAGATAAAGTTGTATATAATTCCTGAGTTTAAATTAAATCACACTGAAAATTTGAAAT
Source organism: Phaethornis superciliosus (assembly GCA_023637945.1). Classification (NCBI taxonomy): domain Eukaryota; kingdom Metazoa; phylum Chordata; class Aves; order Apodiformes; family Trochilidae; genus Phaethornis; species Phaethornis superciliosus. Next base: position 10,796,490 of record JAJQWJ010000009.1, on the reverse strand, counting down.
ACTACTTTTTTCTGGGTTTTTTTTCCTGCCTCTAACAGTAAACTGATAACCTGTTCTTTTAATTTTTCTGTGTATATAGACTTTCTTACTAATTTTTTGAAAAGAAAAATACAAATAATCCAAAAGGGGGAAATCTATTAAGCTTTAAGATTGTCACTTGAAAATCTCTAAGTTTTGGCTTTAGTGGTTTTTATTGTTGCTTAGTGTTTTTTGTTGAACCACATGTGTTTCCATAGGTGTGTGCCTTGGTATGACTCAGGCTCTTACACTTAACCTTGACCTAAGCTGAGGAAAATGATCCATGTCTATTCCAGGGGAATTAAATTCCTAATGCTGAATAGAAAGGGTTTTACAATTTTCTAGAGACATTTTGGGAGACTATCAGCAACCAAACCCAGGCTGACCATTTGAGGGTTGTTTACCATATGTAAATATTTGACTCAGTTTGGTAAGTAACAGAAAAATTTCTTATCAGCAAGAACATAATGTTCTGTTGTATGGAAACAACAGTAAATTCTTTTCCTTTTTTTGTGCCATTAAATTAATGAGAAAATAATCTTTGCCAATTGGTGTATTTTTCAGGCTCCCTGCACAAAACCCAGTATTTTTCTAATAAAGGAATATATGCTTTCTGGATGTCAAGTAATTATAGAGTGCTTTGAGGGTTGCCCAAGAAGCATGGAAAATAAACAGCAAACTCTGATTTTCTGAATACCAGATTGTAACAGGTTTGAAATGTGTGTGTGCATTTGCAGGAATTTTTGGAATCCCTTTGACTTCAGCTTTGGAGAAGAGGCATTTTTTGAGCTAAAATGTACCAAAACTGACCAAACGAATGCATTTCAAAACAGGGATACCTAGGTTTGGTTTGTAAACTTTCTACATGAGGAATGAAACCTACAAATATGAACAGAACATTCTTTGCCACTGGGCTGGAGTTTGCCCCCTTATATTTATTTTCCTAAAAAGCAGGTATCTAGTCTAACCCAATTAGCCAGCACAGTGCTTCTGGGAGAGGAGACATTGTTCATCCAATCAAACATAGGATACAAGAATCACCATCTTGAAGTGCATCTCTGATTTAGTTGATTCCAGAGGTAGCTAAGATAACTGGCCTTTAACAGACATCTGACTTCTGGATGGTGCTTGAATCCTACTCCAAATGCAGACTTTATATTTAAGAGGCATATTTCTTTTGAATAGCATTTTTTTATTTCGTTTGGACAGCATAGCATTAGTGACATCCACCTTCCTAGACTTCCACTTCCTAGAGGTCACGTTCATTCAGAAAGCTAGTCTTAGGACAATCTTATTATATTTCAGAGACACAAAATCAGTTTATAAAAGATTATTGCATATTTAATGTGCTGTTATGTAATGCATAATTAATAATTTATAATGTATTATTATAAGATAATAAGTAGCTTATTAACTGTGCATAGATGGTAATGCAGCAGAAGAAACAAAATTCTTCCCTCTTACTTCACCTGCTTCTTTTAACTAATTTTTTTGGTAATAATTTGTGTCACTCCTTGATCTGTTTCCATATAATTATATTTAAATTATCTTCCAAATAATTTGGGCTTCTTTTCCAGGAATCTCAGCTGTTCACAGTCTTTTCTGAGGCAAGGTTCTCTTCAGTTCCTGGCCATCTGTCAAAGGACTTGGCCAGCACTTCTCCACAGTTGGCCAATACAGATCTTTTTAGGAGGTTGAATTGCTAAGCTGATTACTGACCTGAACAGCAAGTCTGATCCTGATAAGGACTGCTGTCAGCATCATTCATCTTCTTTATCCAATATATCATGCTCAAAACTCTTACTAGAAAATAGCATTTTCCATCTTTAAGCTATAATGTTGGGCATAATAAACAAATAAAGTGTAAAAATTTTAATGTGAATAAAATGTATTAGGCTTTGACTAGAAACTGTTGAAGGTGTTATTTACACTTCTTACATTAAAATTCGTGCTCATTGTAGATGGATTGAATATACATGCATTTTATTGAGGATCTAGGGCAATATAGATAAAGTAGATTTTGTAAAGCATATTTCTTTTTTTTTAGTATTTCTACTGTCTGTTCTCTAATATCAGATATTTCTAGAGATTTTTTTACTGATAGTGTTGTATATTCTGTATAAATTTTGTCCCAATTTTATGTGTAACCAATTCTTTCTCCTCTGATTGACCACACGGAATCCATGTTTGCTACCTTAGTTGGTTTTTTTGCTTGTCCACAGCTTAAATGTTAAATTTCATTTGTTTTGCCTATTGCTCTGTTTATTCATAAACCTTAGTATTTTTTTTTCTGAAATCTTTTAGTCTTCTGTATTTATTAGCTTAAGGAACATTCTTTATTCTCTGTAAATTGTTGTTAAGGTAGTTTTGATTTAAGTACTGATACTGTGACCTGTAATGTTGGTAGCATATTGACTTGCTTGATTGAGTTTTTTCTTAATGGTTTAGAAATACCTTATGCCTTTAATATCTCAAATCATGACTAAATAAACACATCAAATTCATAAAATATTTCAATTGCATCTACTTTGTTTTGGTTTGTTTTTCTCCTTCTTCAGTGGCCTCTAAATAATTAATCCACATGGAAATTAAGAACTGTAGTTGTGCAGTGTATGCTCAGAAAAATCAAAACAGGAAAAAATCTCTCCTAGTGGAATATATCTGCTTCTGAAATGTTGGGTCCCAGTGTGACAAAGGAGTGGTTATTCCCTAAATAAACATTATCCTGTGCAGAGAGCTTTTCCCTTTGAACTTGTGTGAATTATCTAAAGCTTTGTTAGAAGTCTCTCTGGAGAGGACCAACACTCAGGTTGCTAACAGAAGAACCCTGCAGATAGCTTGAGGGGATTTGTGCATCACTTCAGCTGCAGCTATGATCAGGTTTCGAAAGTTCTCCTTGAACAAGGGCTATTTGAAAGACAAAGAATTCTGAAAGATTCTGTGAAAGTCAAGGAAGAAAACCCGAATGAAAAAAAAAACAAACCTAAAAGAAACTCCCAACAGCTAACAACTTTTCTAGAGGACAAAAGGTGAAGTATTACAGTCAAACTCTAATTATACACTGAAAAAAATTATCTATAGCTTTAGTGAAAAGTCCTATTAAGTGAGATTTTACATTGTTAAATGTGTGTGTACTGAGCTAGTACTGCCTCTACAGAAGAAAGAGCTGTGCTCTCTGTTAGGAAATTTGGACAGCAAAACCAGAAGGGATTTGGAAGAACAGTTGTAAAGACTGGTCAGTATTGTGTACAAATGACAGGTCCTGCGTTATTATGTGGGGCTCTTTCATGCACAAGAACTTCAGTGATCACCTCTTAAGGGATTTTAAATTCTTTTAAAATGCCTACTGAAAATGCCAATTGTCTCTTTAAAAAAAATTATACTTTATATAACTCTGTCAAATCCACTTATTTTATGGCCTTACCTAAACTCACCAAATACATGTTCACAGCATTTTGGAAATTACTTCCAAAATTTCTGTTCTCTCCACACCTACCCATAACTTATTAATAAATAATAACAATAATGTCCTATAGTGGATAATTTATGTTCTCCAAGAGGCTTCATTATACACTAATGACTCAAATTACCCATAGGCCCCAGATTATCAATCGTAGTAAAAATGGCTGTGCTTGAGAAAAGTATTACCAGCTAAACAAATGAGTTTTATCATCTAAAGCCAATAAACCACTGGAGTACTCATGTATGACTAGCCCTAAATTCAGATTATTATCTTCATAGTTAGTCAGATGCATGCCAAGATAAAACTAACCACAGTTTATGGAGGAAATGTTTAAACCTAGGTCATAACGTAATGTTAGTTTAGATGTTACTAATATAGCTGCATGTCTGAGGTTACACAGATTGATAATAGCTCCTTCTTAGAGTCAGCTCTACCCTAGGAAATCTATTTTGTGGATCTGAAAAACAGATACAGCTCTCTGCAGTCCTGCTCTTTTTATGCCAAAATGATTCACAAATATATACACCTCCAATAGAAAGGAAAGATTTCCCCCTTACAATAAAGTTCCATTACAATCCAGGACTTCTCGTACTGGGCAGTCTCCTGTCCAGCCCACAGTAAGTGGGACTATTATTTTTGTTACCTGACTGCAGGGACTAACTGCAGAATGCAGTTGATACTGAGATGGAGATACTAGATTTGTTTTTCTTGTTTATTCTCTGTACCTGCCACACAGTTCATAAGCCTGCCAATGCTTGTTGAGAGAAAACTTAGCTCATTTTCTCATGGGCTGTTAAGGCTAATGAGATGTAAAAATGTATGGTTTTGCCATTCAAGTAAAGAGAGTAGACCTGGACTACAAAGCAGACAGTGGAAAAACTGAGTAGGAAGGTGACATTTGAATAAAATCATTTGTTCTATTGATTCCATGTTTGTTTATTATGATGTATTATGTTCTAAAGTAGTTGATTAAGTTATGATTCTACGGTTTAGTCTGCTCTGCTATTGTCAGAGTAATTATTTATCTGCCAACAAGACACTGTAACAGGTTATCAGCCACAGTTACTGTCTGGGATAGCTGCCATATCTGATATTAATTTCTGTGTATTTTGCATAATTACTAATTCTGTTGTCCTCCCGCTTCGCTGAATTTTTGTTTTACTGGTTTAGCATAGCTTCATTTCAGAGCGTACAGGCCATTTTGCACTTCAGATATGCTATACATTTGAAAGACTATATGCAGCAAAGACTGCATGAAAAAAGATTTATGCGTCTATTAGAACAAATTCAGAGAGTTGCTGGATGATAGCAGTTTGTAGGACCTGTATTATAAAAGCAGAGGCAGAGCAACATACAGTACTATGCTAATTTCCTACCAGGGCACATGTTCTTCCCTGAGAGCATGACTCCCTCCCATCCCTTGCATCCGTGCTACCTCCTTTCTTCTATGGCCCTATGATTCTGAATCCCTTGTTCCTTGGTTGCAGCAGGAACCATATGTAAAATCCAGAAATGTTGTGGTTGTTTTTTTGTGTGTGATTTTTTTTTTTTCCCTGGAGCCCGTGTTCCTCAAGTGGACACTAAGAGTAGATTCTGTGCTTGCTCAAAACATTTTAGGTTGCAATATTTTTTCCTGGATTATAACATCTCCTGCCAAACAATGAAGAACAAAGATTAATCTCAGTTTGATTTTGTATTTTAGCAATGAGTATAAAGATGTATTAAGGAAAAATATTTCAGTAATCTGTGGGGAAGAGCTAAATCAGTCTCACCTCTAACCATGTTGTAACTAAAGAGCAGGCTATAAAGCTAAGCAAATGCAGGCTCAGAAGGACTGCAGTCTCTGATACTTCTGCATGAAAGGATGATTGATCTTCTGCTGTCAAAAGAGAATACACTGGGAAGGCCTATCTAAAAAAGTCACTGGTAGCAGAACACAAGCAAAACTGGAATAGCAGTGAAATCTGTAACACTGCTGCATAGCCATGGTAATTGCTTGAATTGGAAGAGTGGGATTATAACTAAGAAACAAAGATCTAATGACCGTGACAGTAAGCCTATCTGAAATGTAGGATACAATGTGTTTGGGGAGAGTACTGGGGAAAAAAGGCACAAAAACAAGGGCATGAAATAGGTATGATGCTGCAGGTTTTACACTCAGGAGAATGGAATTAATGATTAATGGAATGATTAATGAAACTAGCAAGGATAGGTACCAGGAATATGAGAAGGAGGACCTCTCCGCTGGACAAACAATGAAAGAGAGCTCTTGAGAGAAGTCTTTTGGGTATTTTCCTAGAGATTTAGCTTTTCTGCAAAATGAGCTGCATTCCTGCCACTGTAGACTTCAGTTAACATGCTATGAAGATCTTCTACCCTCCTGATCTTGTTATGAAAAAAAATGGACCTTTACCCAATAAAGATATAAAATGCTGGCAATTATTATACTGTCATGGGGGATGAAAAGATTTGTGGACTAGTTCAGGGCCTGACCCTTAATTGGGATTAAATTCAAGAATCTTATTTCCTGAGTTCAAACTTATTTTTAATGGCAAAAAGAGATTAGCACTGCAGTCAGCCACCAAATATTCACACTTCATGCCCTGTGACAAAGAATTTTACCCAAGGGAGAAGAATAGAATTCTGTCATGACTCTTTTCTCTTTTGTGATGAGTACCCATCTGAAAGCATGTTAGAAAAGACACCTATGCAAATAGCTTAAGTCAACATTTACAGATATGGTAGTCCAATTTTAGTGTCTCAGTTCCACATTTTATCTTCTCAACAGAATGACCTGATTTTGAGGACTGATTTGCATTCACAAGTCTGCCACCATTTTTTTCCAATTCAGCTGGCTGATTAGGCATCTACTGACAAAGAAGCCTAATTTTAAAGAAATGCATGTTTTAAATACTTGTACAAATGTACTTTTAGGCCTCTTTACAAGTGTTATGTAAGGTTTAACTGTTCAATTTTTCTATTTCCATACACTTCATTATGTTTTGGATTATGTCCCCAGTCCACTTCCTTTTGTCTAATTCTTGTATCATTGTAGTCTCTAGGTATTTACAGCTTTAAATCACTTTTGAACAACATCCACATCCACAGAAGGATGTGTGTACAGATATGTTAAGCCCAGCATGAGCATTGTGCACCATAGTAAGAAAAGGCTCCTTGTTGACCTAGAAATCATTAGGTCTAGAGAGCTTTGTTTGAAGAAAATAGGAAGAAACACGAATGGTAAAGAACTTATCAAAATCTGAGGAGGAATATCAACAAATATGTGTATTTTTCAGTCTTCAAATACCTTTATCAAACAATTGCTGAATTTTGCATTTTTTAAAAGTGCTTTCTTCTTGGTAATCAAGCTTCTTTTGTGAATTCAATGCAACTGAAACACAGTGACACTGGGGAAGAAACAAGTTTTGTAACAGAATCATGTCACAGACATATTCTATTAAGAAATCACTACAAGTGAAGGAAGGAAGGAAAGAATAAGCAAATTTGCCCAGTCAACCTAGATAATCCGTTTTTACATGTGGGAACATAGATTTTTTTGTTTATTCAAGCTAATTAGTGTGTTTATCTTGTGTCAGCCTTGGACAAGACTGCCAGCCAATTAAGAGTTATCTTTTACCTGTCAATGAGTAGGGGTGGAAGGATGAGCAACTTGCTTGTGTGGCTGAGACACAGCACAGATGTTGGACATTTTATGATCTGACGGCTACAGTGACTGGACCTGATAGTTCCTGCAACTTCAAACGTTATGATCAGCAATTAGTATGATTGCTGGAATGAAGCAAAAGCCCCATGGCCTGAGGTTGCTTTAACAAGGCTGGAGGCAAGGCCTCATAGCCAGAGTCTGTAGCAACAAAACCTAAGGAGGAGTTTGCATCTGCTTCCACCCCACTCCCTCCCCTCATGCCCCCTCCCAAGCAGGGATACCTCTGAATTTATCACTGGCAATCCCAAAACTGTATCTGTTGCCTGAGGAAGTCTCTTTCTTTACAGCTTTGTGCAACTGCCTCAGTGCGAGTCTTTTTGGGGCTCTGAGCAGGCAAACAACTTTAATTGGTGGCTGCACACACATAATCCTTGAGACATAACCTTTGAACGAGCCAGGCACTAAGATTGGATCCAGCTGCACTTAGAACTCTGAGAAGTAGTTTAGAAAGCAATGTAGTACAGTCTGAACCCCATGACTCAATGAGAGGACCCTCCCCACCACCCTGCAGACTCATACCCTTTTATGTAAAATACTGCCTACCTAGAAAGATTTGTTTCCTGTAGCCTATAAAAATTCTTCTTTCTTGAAGTAATATGCATCAACATTGACACCCAGTGGCCAGAAAGTCTTAACTCATGTTACTCACAACTCTCTTTCTGTGTCTAGTTTTAGCATATTAAGACCTTGAATTTTCTCTAATATCTATATAGTTATGCTTACATGCATACAGGCATACAGAGAAAGTGGTTTTCTACTTAAAAAATGGGTATTAACAAATGTAAGACATTTTCAGTAGCACAAAATGCCATTTGGACATCTGCTTTCATTTAACGTTCAATAGGAATTAGACACTGAGCTGACATTTATGCTAGTGAAAACATTCTCTTACATCCTGACTTTGATTGCAATAAATAAATATCCAAGTACATACTAGTGAAATAAAATTACTTGCTACTGGAACTAAAGATTTGATATAGAAGTGCCACATCAAAAGCACAAAACCAAAGTATATTTCTCTCCTTATTTTACAGAGTTCTCATGTCAAGATGTACAGGGTTGATTTGGACAATAGATTTTTGTTCTTTAAGCCAACCTTATTGAACCAAATCTGTAGACAGATATACTACAATGGCAAGAAAGTAGTTTCTGGTAGTTTATTGAAAAAAAGCCACCTGTTGTGTTTAATATTGTGCACTTTACTTGTATTATGTATTTCAAAAGGCCTATTTCCCTAGGAAATGACTGGTCTACTCAGTAATGGAGACAATTCAGAGCACAGGCTAGGCCAAGCCTGTAAGAACAATGTTTGGTTCCCAAGCTAGAAGCCAGAGACTTTATATCTGAGGGCAATTAAGTAAGAAATAACTGGTCTTTATGAAGGGATTTGAGGAGTAAGAGGAAAATGAAAAGTAAGAAAACCAGCATTTTTCTATTATGATATAGGACTCTGAATAGTAAATACTTTGACTGAGGCAGAATTTGTTATCTTAGCTTGATTTGAGATCATCTCTTTCAGAAGAGCCAGCTGACCTAGGCTGTTGCCTTTTCAATACACCTTTATCTATTTATTGCAAGGTTTCATAATGGGAAGTCTTAGAGCTCAAAGAACGTGTCGATGTGGCACTTCAGGACATGATACAGTTGATTCCCTGTTTAAAATTCCCTGTTGGAATCTTCCCTATGCCCTCTCCTCTTGGTGTTTCAGCCGCCCGTGGCTCCTGATTGGCTGAGCAACCCAGCGAGCTTCCGGGTCCCTTCCCGCGGTTCTGGGCAGCGGTTCCGAATGGGCCCATGGCGGGGACTCCCCGGTACTGCTCAGTCTCACAATTGGCACCTGGGCTTACTTAGTGATTTCCCTCTCCCACCGCCTCTGCTGGTCGCCAAACCAACACTTTTTCAATGAATAATTATTCCTTTTGGGAAACTTATTTTGTGCTGGAAAGAACCACTTACGTTAACTGGAAGATAAACTCGTTTTTTGGGAAGGCATAGAGGATGGGGCATTTATCAGACTGTGGTCTTGGTAGCAAAAATAGAACAGCTAACAGAATTTTATAGCAGCCAGATAATATATAATACTAATCCAAGTCCACAAATAATTAATTTTGTAATAGTTTCTGTAGTCTTTCATTGGCTTATTAATCTAGTAGCTGATTGTACACTACAGGAATTGCAATACTTCAGTAAGATGTAAAACAGAAGAAATAATTCATAGCAATAGCAGTAGTAGCAGACAGTTTGTCTACATAAACCTTAATAAAATCAATCCTGGTAGCTGAGCTTGTTCTTAATTAACTTATCCCAGTTTCCAGAAATGTAAAGATAGGGGGGAAATGCTGACTTAAAGTCTAGTGAATTACCATGTGAAATGAAGCAAAAGGCGAGAAAAGATCTGACTTATGATATGTTCCATAACAATATCCTGGAATGTTCAGTGTCTGGTGTTGTGTTTCAAGCCAAATTTTCATTTTCTGTGGAAGACATGGGGACTTAAAGAATGAATTTTCTTTCTCAAAGCCTCTGTTTGTATTCCTGGTATTAAGTAATCTAAATAATTTGTGTATCCAAGAAGGAAACTAAGACTTGGACAATGCACTGGCTTCACTAGAGGCAGGAATGAACTTTATTAGCTCACTCTTTATGTCAGTTGGATCATTTGCAAGTTCAATAGTTACAGATACTTTTCATGTACTAGAACCTGCAAATCTCACCATAATCTTTACTTGATTATATGTCATAGAACGGTGCCATAGAGTGACAGTGTCCTCTCAGGTCTCTGGCTATGGACCCTGATGCTTACATGAAGTATTACAAGTGTGGGATGGAATCCTTCCATTGGTCAATTTTGGTCACCTGTGTGCTCCACTCCTCCCTAAAGTAAGGTCGCAGGTGTAGCCACTTCCCTTTCCTTTCTGAAGTGTAAGATATTTTCCAGAACCGCGCAGTGGTCTTGGTTCTGCAGGCCATTCTCTAGCTGTAGCTATAAACACTGAGCGCTATGGGTTCTGGAAGCAGACACTGAGTAACAAAAATTGCTGTTAATTTCACCAAGCAACTTAGAAGAAACTTATCTGAAAAGTAAAATTACAGAAAAGAAAGCTGGTTTTATCCTGGCTCAAATCAGGACAAGTAAATCACAGATTAGGAAGCATGAAAGATTGGACCACGGCCACACCACAACTGGTAAGACTGCACAATTTATCAATTTCAAAAGATGCTTATTTCTTGCTTATTTTTTTTAAAAAACAATACTTTATTGCTGTTAGTGAATGTGGATATGCAAGAAGCAAATTTAGCATGTGCTGTTAGCACAGAACAATTAGTAGCAACAAACTGGCTATCACTTAAGCCATGGCAAAGTTCTGTGCAAACATTGCTTTGAAGAGTCTCCAAAGACATAACCATGAGATATCATGGAGACATAGCTCCTTGTTAAGTGAGGAATAGCATAAGATAACCTAAGAAAGTGCTGAGAAGCAAGGTTAACGTTAATGATAATAAAACTTGTTAAGCATTAGGTAATTACGGGACCTCCTTATTAGGTCAGGATCGTTAATTAACCAATCAAGTAGCATTAGGTAATGCCATGTTAGCAGTAACTGACCAGTTGAGTAATTTTCAACACCTTTGTAGTGATAAGAAATAAGGTATATAACTGTATGTGAAAGTGCCAATAAACTGAATCTGGTTTGCATCAAACTGTCTCCCCGTCCTTCGTTTGCGACAAGTGAATACATAGTAAATGAGGCATTGTAACATATGATCACCTCGCAAGTGTTCAGATAGGGAGGGAGTACAGGATCATCTTGTATAAAAGGAAAAATAAATTTTTTTCTTAATGAGTTTCTAGGGGTTTTTGTTTTATATGACTCAATGTCTTACTAACAAAATCAGTTGTGTACTTTCATCTTTCTTTTACTCAAAGCTAGTGAATTTTAAAAGTTTTGACACAACAGGGTAAAAGTGTTCCTGATATCCTAATACACAAGAAAATCTGTACAGCACAGACATTTTACCCACTGTGTTATCACAGGAAAGGAAAATTTATCCACACTAGGAGAATGCACTGAATTGCTTACATTTTTATGTATGTATTCAAGCAACTTGAGACTTGTTTATCAATATTTTCTGTTTAACTGCAATGACAGATTTTGGCAAAAGACCTTTTATGAAAGTAACTTCTGAGCTTGCCCCAATATAGAAGGTTTTATTCATTATAGTAAAAGAATAAATGTTATCTGGTGCTATCTGTATTATAGTAGTGATATAGTATTGAAAAATACTACAGTAAATAGACATGGATTTACGAAAATCTGGAAAGTAATAGCATCCTCAGTGTGGAAAGTAGTAGCAACCTCAGCGTGGGGGTGAATTCCCTAGTAAAGGTACTTCGTTGGGGCAAGATATTTGTCTACCAGAGAGATTTATCAGTGTTCTACCTTATGCATTTCCACAACCCTTGGCATTAGATCAGGATGTTATTGCCTGGTAGTATTTTTTGTTTTAATCTGAAAGTTCTATGTTAAACTCTTTTTTTTTTTTTTTTTTTTTTTTTTTTTTTTTAAGTTCTTTCATGCTTGCATGCTTGTTTTAAGCATATTTATGTTTTGCCTATAGACCTGATATATAGAATTCAATTTGTATATTCATATATTCATAAAAAAAGTATTCTTGAGATCTAGCATCCAGATACAATTACTAGTTTGGTAAAATTTTAATTCTGCATTTAACTAAGACATTTTGCTTAACATAATGGAAGGAAGAATACTGCTTGCTGGACTCAGGGAAGTGTGAATACATGCAGGTAACATAAAAGAATAAACTTTATTTACCTATAACTATCTTCAAGTGGACCCTGCTCATTCATAGCCAACAGTTCTCTTCTGCTTTTGCTATCAGTTCTGCCACTGAGGAAATAGTGCTTCTGTCATGAGCAGAAGGCCTCTAAGCCCCTGAGAGGCACTGCTAGCAATGATTTGTAATGCAGCATCCCCTCTGACAATATGCTCTGAAGGATGCTAATTTCAGGTAACTTTCTTACATGCAAAATATACTTTCAGTGACAAATGTATGATAACTTCCATTGGTGACTGCTCATTACAGTTTTATTTTGCAAATGTGGTAATGTGTAATACCAAAGATACCTCTGATTACAAGGATTCCCTTTGAAGTCTTCCACAATGGACTGTATCTACTTATAAATGTTCAGGAGGTAGCATTCTAATTGAACAGAAGTTTCACTGACAGCAGTGAAAGGGGGGGGGTGGGGTGGGAAGGGGTGGGCAGGAGGTGGAAGGAACATTCCTCTTCCCTAAGATGCATGGAAACACTGGATATTTTCATGACTAGGAAAAGGAGGCAAGTTTTAGCCCTTTATAGAAGAATTTATATGACCATTATATTTTAACATCTTCTCTTTCTTCAGACATATGGCAAATGTGAATTGAAATTTTCTAGGGCAAATAAGAAATACATTATTTGTGCCTTTAATGGAAAGACTGTCTGAACAAATAGCATACATATTTTCTTAACAAAGGTTATAATCTAAGTGGCTTGTTAGATATTCATCTGCTTCTGGGTGCCTAAAGAGCAGACAAAAGCATTTTTTCCATCTTCATTTGCCGAAGAGCTTATGACCTTTTCTGTTGGACTCCCTCAAAATGGTATCCATGGTTATTTGTTCCCAGGTTAAGTAACACCAAGCACCTTATAAGGTTAATTTTCAATTTTCAGTTCATCAGCACTGTAGGCACAGAGCATATTATCATGTGTTAGACAGCTAGAACATAAATACTGTGTCTGTATTCAGCATAGGTTCCTGGATTTAGTTTCTTCTTTGGATCTTTCAAATCTGCCTCTCACGTCATGCTCTGCCCTTGTAACTGAGGTGAGCTGAGGCATTTGAGATAACCCTCTGCAGGTGTTCTGGCAGTATTCTGGCAGTTCTTGCAGTTGGGAGCAAGACAATCTCTTTTGCAGGGTATAATTCTGTGTTTTCCATCTCTGTCAATCCTTGAAAATTATTAATCTGGAAAATACATAGCTCAGTTTACTAAGTATATCTTTTATTTGCTTTCAAGGTGCACTTGAAGAGACAGTGAGGTATGAATGCAATGCTATGATTTTGTCTTCAGTCAAATTAAAAGTTAAATCAGGAGAAACTTCAAAATTATAGATGGCTTGCACAATGATCTGTTTGTCCAAGTATAGTAATATGATTTTTATTTTTAATTTTTGATCAGTTATTGTCCTTTCACACACCATATGAAGTATAAAAAAAAACCAGCTTCAGTAATTTCATTGTATCTTCACAATTGCAAAAAGACATTTTCTGACTACTTAGTATTACTTAACACAAACCACTGGAAAACATCTGCATATTGCACATATCAGTGGCATGCATTGCGTCTTTTAATTTTTTATGATAATGTAGAAAGTAAAAATGTTCTAGCTATTTCTGGAATGCCTGGAAAGTGAAAGTTATAACAATGTAAAAAAGGTCTTCTTCCCCTTTCATTTTGACTATAGTTTTATATGAATTTGTGTGATGATAACTTAGGTTAAATAGACTTCTCAGTTTTTTTACCTAAAATTATGACAGACGGATCCCTCTAAATTTCATTATCATAAAAAAATCCTATTATAATGTGCTAGGGGAAAAAAAGAAAAAAAAATCCAAACATTGATGTGTAAATCTACTTTAGTGATTGGCATCTTTATGATACATAGGTTCTCTTTGTGATTCTTTATGAGACTTGAATTAAATGACCTGGAGGTTCAGAGTAAATCTTTAAGCTGTACTAGTCCTTGAGAAGCAGTAAAACGGAGATATTGCAGAACTTGTTAGTGAAACTATTCAGAAATTGAATTACAGACACTTTCAGGGCCATGTCTTATCCTTATGTAATTTACAGAAACTAGTTATCTCCCTGACCCTCAAACATCCTGTACACCTACCTCCTTGTTTAATAAAAACAACTAGATCATCCACTTTCACAAAGCAAAAGTGGGAGCCAATTTTTAAAACCCGATTCCAGCAAACTATTAAATGTCACTTGCTTGGTATTGCAGACTGTCTGCAGTAAAAAGACTGTCAGCTGCTCTCTGCATCTGATGTTGCTCAGCACCACACTGTATGGTGTTTGGGGTATATGCAGTGTGTGTTTTGGTTTAATTTAGAAATGATTAACAGTCTCTGAAATCTTCAGAAGGCAAAATTCACTTTGAAATGGGTTATTTCCTTGTTCCTATTCATACTCCCTGCCTTTGAAGTGTTTAGTCAATGCTCTGGATGCTATAACCTTCATTTGAACTCTTACTGGGATGTGCAGGATGTCTACACCACAAGCTCAGGCTGCTTCAGCTGTGCAGTTCATGTGCACTGTGGATTGGAAGTGTGTTGACAGAAGCATTTTTCTATTGATGTAGATACACTGTTTCATAGAAATGCATGAAAGTAAAAGGGAAAAAAACGTTCTTTGGTCAGGAAAGTTCCCTACCAAAAGTCGTGTTTACAAGTGGGCTCCTCTTTGGCTGAGGCTTTAGAGTGGTGGAGCCATTAACTTTTTAGTTCATTCAAACAACCATTTAGTTAATTCCTCTTTAGCAGAAGCGAGGTATTTTGTGTTATTGAACTTGTTCTATCCTCACTGATAGAGAGTTCATTATTTAAATTCCATTTTCAATGATTCATATAATTACTTTGTCTTGCAGTAATGTCAGAAAAATAAAACTCAGGAAAGTTAAACACTGCTAATGATGTTTAGGTTACCTGCATCCTTCATCTCAAAAACTTCCAAGACAGAAGTATTCTTTTCTCTTCTGTGTCACTTTTAAATGTCTTTTATGCTCTTATTTTTCTGAATCTCCTCACTAAATCTGTTGTGGTTTTATTAGGTAGTAGAGATGTTCCTTTGTACAGACAGCAAAGGCTTTGACTTTTTTTTTACCATATAAAGATGAACATCTCCCAGGGTATGCTAGGATCCGTTACTAATGGCAAGAAATATTTGAATCTTATGCTGGTTGAGTGACAGGACAGATCTATAAAGGAAAATAGAGGATGTTACAGCAAAAGGGATAGGATAGTAAAATGAAAATACATGTTACCTGTGTGCAAGTCTTTTATATCTAGGAGCTGATTTCTCATTCAAATATCTGAATTTAATACATTTATTTACTGGCAGCTGGCAAATTATGTTTGTTTTTCTTTTTCAGTTATATATTATTCTTCTGCAATAGTAACACTACTCATCTCACACTGTAGAATGGCAGCAAGTGATAAGCAGCTCTGTGTGCATCTCTGTATTTGGCCAATGAGCAACTGGTGAATATTTATTGTGTCCAACAAGCTCTGCAATTTCTAGTCCAGTGCTGGAGAGGTTGAGATGTTATAAAATCCCAATCTATTCCAATTATGATAATATAATGGTGATAATAAGGGTAGATGTTATGTCACCTTGCAAGATTACATTTGGAATATAACTTTAGACGTGAATGATTGCATCAGAATCTGCATTTGGTGCTCAGTTCTGTACTGCTTCCTGAATTCCATATAAGTGGACAGAGCAGGTATGGTTAATAGAAGTACCCAACAGAAGAAATGTTAAATATAATCTGTAGACAATGTTCACACAAATAGTTCAATCACTGCATCTGCCTCTGAAGTCTGACTCATGGACCCTCCAAACCAAAAACTTGTGAGTCCTTTTCCTCATACCACCTGTGATTGCTTGAGAGCTTTCCTGGGAGGAAAAGTTGTTTAAGATGGACATATCTTGCAGACTATAAGCTCCATGTCTGCATTTCAAGTACTGCTGTCTGGAGAAAGGTAAGCTGTGCTATCATGCAGATGGACAAAAATTATTAGTTTTTACTTGTACTGATACTGGAACAGATCAGTAGCACCTCTGTGGTCAATCACAGCAGAAAAGTAGTTTCAAGAAGTTCTTGTTGGCTGAGGCAAAATGTCTGGATTATATTTTTATAATAAAAGGGACATCTAATTCTGCAGAAAAATTTTGGCAATTTTAGCTCTGCAAGAACTGTCTGACGAGGGGCTATTGCTTAACCTGGTTGGACATATATTTAGAAAGCCTCAGGAATAATTTTGGAAATTGAGCATTGCTCAATCTCTCCCTTGGTGACTTAGAAGAGCATGTTGCAACAAAAAAATCAGTACAATTAGGAAATAATTTGTTCTTTAATGAATTCTGATCTCCACATAATTCTAATCTAAGTTGAAGCAACATTTAACATGAGAAAATTATATATTTTATATATATACTCTTCTTTAAATATATATTCTCTTTATTTTAAATCTATTCTGAAATAGAAATCATCAAATATGCTTGTAATTTTCTTCACAATTGATTCTGTTTCTGTAATTAAATTTCTGCTCAAACCAATGGACAAGCAAAGTTGGGAAAATTCCACTTAGCCTGAGACTATTTGTCTTATGTTCAAAGTCAGTCCAAAACCCAAGACTTTAAAGTGTTATAGCAGTAAAACTGCTAAATCAGTATAAAAGTTAGTCTAGATAGTAGTATCTCCTGTTACCATGTAATGTGAAGAGGAAATGATAAGAGAAATAAGTTATGTTTTTATTATGAATTATTATTACAAATAAGGAAGCTTTGCTTAATTTAGAAAATTTCAAAAGCTTGAAAAGGGTTCAGTGCAAGATTCATTTATCAGAAATTCTTAAAAATACCTCACGTGGACATTATTGAAATAATATATAAGATTTCACTTTTTTCCATGTAACCTTATCTAACAAATCATGTACAACTTTTTATTTAAAGATAATAGAAGAATCAGACTTGGTGCATAGGATTGAAATATTGTCTCATTATCTTTTATGAGGAAATTCAACATAGTGTTGCCCTGTCTTTGCTGTGGTTTAAACGATAATATTTTCCTATCAATCTCTTGAGTCTTTTTTGTTTTCTAAAATATTAGTCTGAAATTTAAAAAACTCGCACATGTAAGATTTATTCAGTCACATGCATTTTTACAAAGCTATTTTACTTTTCCAAGACACTTGTCTAGAAAAAATCTATCAGCACTGAAAAAGAAGGGAATAAGACTTGTGGTGTGGGTAAGCCACGAACTGCTTGGAGTTTTCAAGCTCTGACTGCAGTTTCTGATGCTATCACCAGTGATCCAGTGTCTCCCTGAATGTAGGCCTAGGTTTATGTATTTAGAGAATTAGATGTCTGAATATCTCGGGTCTCAGTTTCCAGACTTAAATTTCTTCAGTTCCCTTGTCTGGAAACTGGTGCTGTTGCTCATCAAGCTTTCTACTTAAGCATGTAAAATTGAAATTTATCAGACTTCCAAGACAGTTAGATACCAGGTAGTGGGGAGACTTTCTGTTCTCCTGAAACTTTATTACTGATTGTTTAATTCCACTGTGGGCTAGCTTGAAATACTTGCCTTTAAATAAAAGTCAGAATGATGAGATCAATATATGTATCCAGAAACATGGTTGTGCAATAATTATCGAGTTTTTAATCTGACTCCATAAATTAATAAAGATAACATAGTATATTTTCAAATTCGGATGAGGTGAAATTACAAATCAGAGTGTAAGCATAAGTATTTTAGTAATTCGTGTCTATTTCACAGTGTTATTACTAGAAGTTTAACATATAGGTTAGTAATACTGTACAGTGCATGAGTACCTTTCTTAATGTTTCCATGTACTCAGCTAGAGATACTGTTTATTACAGGAGGTCTCTTTTTATATATGCATTTGACAAAGACTTAAGTGATGAATGAAAATGAAGTGGAGTTAATACAATTATGGTTTTTATTACTTGGGATTAGCCAGCTGGAGAACTGGCTATCTTGCCTTAATTTTTTTTCTTTTTTATTATTTTGTTGAATCAGCACAATATTCTCAAAGATCTCTATGGAATATACAGAAAATGCATCAGATTGATGAAGTCTGTGTGAGAGATGATATGCTCATTAGCAGTTAGTCTGGTGAGGTGCTCAGCAATTTCAGAGTTCTGACAGCTAAAGAGAGGATCAGAAGAAAACAAACAAACAAACAAAAAAGGAAGTCCTGGAGATGCCTGGTGTGAAATCCAGGAAACTTTGGAAGATAGACACTAGCACGCTCACGCCGCCAGCGGGGTCCGCCGCCGTCCCGTAGCAGCCCAGCCCAGTCCCGCCGAACCGAACCGAACCGAACCGAACCGAACTTGCGCCGCCCGGCCCCTCCTCAGAGGCAGGAAGCGGCCCGGCCCCGCGCCCGACCCCGTCCCGCCCCGGTACTGGTACCGGCAGGCACAGCCTCGGCCCGATCCCTGCCGCCTGGGCTCTCCCGGGTGTCCCCGTGGGGGGGAGGGGAGGGGAAGAGTGGGGTGGCTGTGGGGTACCCGAGAGCCCCAGAATGTCCCTTGGGCTGCCCGTGTCCATGTGGAGCCTTCTGTCCCGGGGAAGTTCTCAGTGGCACGGCTCGGTGTCCAGGACCCTGGGAGCCCTGTCCCTCCGGCAACAATTCCAGGCTAATCACACTCCTGCCTCTCAGATTTTCATGGTTTTTTTCCAGCCGAGTCAAGTTTTTCGCTTCCTTCTTCCCATTTCGCCAGGCTGGGACACAGTCCGAGGCAGAAGCCCAGCCCGGAGCATCCGCCCCTTTGCCGCTGCATCCCACGTGGCTGGGGCAGGGACAGCAGGGACAGCCCCTTCCCGAGGGCTCCCGGGGCCACAGGGACAGACCTGCTGAGAGATCTTCGGTAGGACCACGACAGAAGGAAGCTTTTGTGACCACCAAAACAGGCTGCCCAGGGAGGTGCTGGAGTCTCCTTCCCTGGAGACATCCAAACCCCACCTGGATGTCTTCTGGGTGACTGCTGGAGGTGGCCCTGCTCTGGCAGGGGGCTTGGAGGACTCCATGATCTCTCCAGGTCCCTTCCAAGCCCTGACTTTCTGTGCTTCTCTGAAAACCTTACCTCAGACCTTCTGTCAATCAGATCATCTCGACACAGAAACCCGAGCTGCTCTGACCACACGCCCAACTCGGGGAATCCCTGGAGGGAGCAGCTGGTGCTGGGGGCATCCCAACAGTTGGGATCACAGCACTGCCTCCAAATCCCACCTGGGGCTCAGGGCCGTGCAGTTTCCTAGGCAGCACCCAGTGTGCTCTTAGGCTGCCCAATTCCACAACGCGGGGCATCCTGATGGACCTGCGTGCCTGGGACCCCTGGGATGGAAAAGTGGCTACGAGACCAAGTTGCCCACAGCCACTGGCTGCCTACCCCTCTAGGTGGCATAGCAGGGATGAGGAGGAGGGGACTCCCCTCACACCACACCCCTGGGCTCCCTCAGGAAGAGGGAAGGGTGCCAGGCGGGATGGCACCATCAACTCCTGGCCACAGCCTGCATGTTTCCACCAGGCTCACACCAAGGACTCCACAGCAGGGGACTGGATATTGGCCCAGAGCAGCTCACCGAAAGAGAAAGGAGAATCAGAACATTTTTACTACACGTTTTCTTCATACATTCTCACTAACGTTTTACTAAAACGTGGGCTTTAGTAGCAAGCAGATACACATTGAGAATTGAAACACTGACACAGCATACTTCCAACAGCTCCAATGACAGTGCTACTAACACAGCGTGGCGCGTTCATCTTCCAAAGACGGCTAACCAGGAGCACAGTCGAGAGCAGGCAGTTCCTGTATGTGCTAACATGGGTCAGCTACTCCGTGAAAAGCGTAGACTTCTTGTTGTTGAACGATGTTTCGGTCATATTGGATATGCTCAGCCTCGATAGCACAGCAACAGGTCAATATTTGGAATTATGAAGTGCAAAACCAAGTACTTTAAAATTTCACGTGCAGTGTAGTGGTCATGTAAAAAGTTAAAAGCTTTGGGGTTTTTTTGATTGCAAAGCAAAAGTGACCGAGTGGGTCCTGGCTTCTATCGGCACTCGTGTGGCCTGGCCAGCAGGACAAGGGAAACAAGGGATTCTGCACCTGGACTCAGCTCTCTGCATGCCCACAAGCCCACGGCTCAGGGTCCCACCAGCAACGATGCCAGACCAGTCACACTCCTCACTTGCCTTCCCTCTTGACACCGGCTGACTCTTTGTCCCCAAGAGGGCTTTGAGCAGACCCATGGCACAGCTTCCCAGCTCTGGTCTCAGCTCCTTCTCACTGAGAAGTTCAGGACACAGATCACGAGGGACGTGGTCCTGCTCCTCTGCAGGCACAGCAGTGGGAGCAGCAGCAGCCTTCAAAATCCACATCATGGGTCCTCCACAGCTCTCTCTCAGCCTGCCGGGTGGGTGGGGAAAGGCCTGGGGACATCACAAAGCCTCGCATGACATCACCAAGCCTTGCGTGACATCGCTCTCTGCCTTGTCAGCTTGGAACCCTTACCGAGTGCAGACGCACGGGTTGGCCACTCGGTCACTGACTGTCCTCTGGTCAGGATCTGCTCAGCCCGAGCTCCTTACTCGGAGACAGGTTTTTCCCCTTGGGAGACACCAGGATGAGGCTCCGCCGGCTTCTTCTCTCCCTGGCCATGGCTCTCTACCTGGTCTTCCACTTCCCTCATGGCCTCGACCAACCCATGCACCCTGGCTGGCTCACAGGCTCCGCACGAGCCTTTCTGGAAATCCTGAGGCAGCTGCTGAGCATTGCAAAGAGCATCTACTTCAGCTGGCTTGGCCACAGAGCTCTTCACGAGCCCTATGGCTTGATTGGGATGGACGTTGCTCCTGGGGGCCCGAAGCAAGCACTCGTTGCTGCTCAGAGCACCTTTGCTCAATGCCCCAGCAGCGGTGCCCTTCCCACCCCCGAAACCTGGGACAATGTCAGGATGGGTGGTGTTCCTCAGCACCTGAAGCAAGCACCCCTTGCTGCTGAGAGCACGGTCACCATACCGCCTGGCAGCATCGTCCTCCGTCGCCCCCGGACCTGGCTCAGCATCCTGACGGACGTCATGCCCGAGCAACTGAAGCAACTTGCAGTTGCCACCAAGAGCATGGCCTCCAAGCTGCCCTCTCACCTGAGCCGCCTTTGGGACTACCTTGTCTCAAAGGTGGACAGGACACAGCTGCTCCGCAGGACCTTGTGGTTCGTGGTGCCGCCCTGCGTCACCCAGGCGGCCCTTCGCTTCTGGAGGCACCTGCACACCCCCAGGGAGAGGTGAGCATCCGGAGCACTCACACGGGAAGGGAATGGGATGGGATGGGATGGGATGGGATGGGATGGGATGGGATGGGATGGGGGGAGATGGGCACCACAACGGCCTCGGCCAAGGAGGTTCACCATCAAAAGACAAAGCCCAGCGTGGGCGGGAAAGCCTCAGCAGGGCCCAGGAGCTCCTCTGGCTCTTCCCCAGGGACACGCCATGCCCCGGGGCTGAGAGCCTCCCGGAGCCCCCGGCATGACACGGGCACTGCCTGGGCTTCCCTCAGCCCAGCGTGCTGCCCGGAGGGAGCATTCCTCTGGGGAGGGAGTTCTCCCAGAGCAAGCCAAGCCCAGCAGGAACCCTCTCGGACACCCAAGCATTCGCTCCCTTCATTGTGCCCCCAACCCTCTCTTTTCCAGGCAGCTTGCTGGGCAGACGGCACCTGCAGCCATTGGGAACTGACCTGCCAGCTGGAGCCCATCATCACCCTGCTGAACTGGCTTTTCTGCCTCCGCTGCCTGAAACATCTCTGGCAGCAGCTCTCCAAGAATTGCTCAGCCTGCAAAAGACCTTCAGGATCATCGAGTCCAGCCTCATGTGCATAGAAGGCCATGACAAAAAGACAAGAACTTTCTCCACCTCCCCATCCCTATGCCATCAATAGGGCATCAGTAAAGTGTTTTGTTCTCTTAGCATGTGTCCTTTCAGTACCGAGGGGATCCAGGGCAGCCGCAACACGAAAGCCCACGCTGGGAACCAGCCTGGGTGAGGGGTGCTGGCCAGTGGAGGAGCTTGTATCCTGGGAGAAGTGGGAGAGCTGGGCTGGCAGAGACCAGGCAGCCGTGGCTGTGGGATGCCCCGCAGGTGCCCAGGTTCCAGGAGGAGGGCCCCACATCCCAACCAGGTGCCCATGTCCCGCTCAGATGCTGGCTGGGTGCCCATGTCCCAGGGAGGCAGAGCTGGCTGCTGCATGCCCAGGACCCCACGGCACTTTTGGTCCACGCAATTGGCCCAAACTGGGGGTTTGGAACTAGACCATCTTTAAGGTCCCTCCCAAGCCTGGCCATTTGAGGATTTAATTCATTCTCTCTTAGGCACTGCAGTCTGGGGCTGCAGATGTATGTCATTCCCAGACCTGGTGACCAGGGGAGAAATCTAACCTGGCGAGGAATCTGGGCAGTTCCTGCCCAGCTTGCTCAGCCCACAACAGGAGAGCTCAGCAAATAAAGGGCTTTACTAACGCAGGGAATTGCAAGGGCACAAGAGAGACCTGCCAGGAGCCAGAAGCTCTCGTGGGGGCTGCCTGGATGGTGCCTTCCAAACCATTCGGATTTCATGGGAGCTGCTTTCCTGACACTTGCCCTCCAGCTTAGTATCATAGAATCATAGGATAATCATAGAATGATAGAACCACAGAATCATAGAATCATCATGGAATCATAGAATCATCATAGAATCGGCTGGGTTGGAAGGGACCTCAGAGATCATCAAGTCCAAGCCCTGATCCACTGCCACATGTACTTGCGCATGGGATTTTTCTCCCCCAGGTGCAGGACTTCACACTTCCCTCTGTTGAACATCAGAAGGGGAGCCCAGCCCGGGCTGCTCCATCCTCTCTCCCATCTCCTGCCCCATCCCCTGCCCTAGCCTCTGCCCCAGCCATCACACCGCTGCTCACCGGCACCCAGGGCATGCCCCGAAACCCCGGGGAAGGGTCCCACCGCCTGCCCCGCACCCAAAGAACGCCTTCCACAGCCTTTCAGCTGCCAGAAGCCTTTCAGAGCACCTTGCACATGCTGGGAAATGGGGACGACGCTATTCTTAGACCCCTGAGTGCATCAGATTGAATCCCTTGAAAACCCACATTCAAAGGCGGGAGGGGGTGGCGGGAGGGGGTACATTTTGGCCCCTGGGCCCACATTTAGCGCTCTCGGCGAGGCACTCTCTGGCTTTTCCAGGCAGAACGGGGCCCCGGCTCCGCAGGTTCCCGGAGCCTGCTGCGGGACGAACCTCCCTTCCCTCCCGCCCCCTTTCCCTCCGGACCCCGGGCCGGCAGAAGGCACCGAGCCGAACCCAACCCAACCGAGGGACCAGACCGGCTGAGGGCCCAGGCCGCACCCCGGGACCGCGGCACGGGCAGCAGCCCCAGACCCCCCGCACCGGCGGGGCAGGGGGGGACTCCCGGGAAGCCGCCGCCGCCGAACCCCCCGGCCCGACGGGGAAAGGCGGCCCGGGCCGCGCTCACTCACGCCGCCAGCGGGGTCCGCCGCCGTCCCGTAGCAGCCCAGCCCAGTCCCGCCGAACCGAACCGAACCGAACCGAACCGAACCGAACCGAACCGAACTTGCGCCGCCCGGCCCCTCCTCAGAGGCAGGAAGCGGCCCGGCCCCGCGCCCGACCCCGTCCCGCCCCGGTACTGGTACCGGCAGGCACAGCCTCGGCCCGATCCCTGCCGCCTGGGCTCTCCCGGGTGTCCCCGTGGGGGGGAGGGGAGGGGAAGAGTGGGGTGGCTGTGGGGTACCCGAGAGCCCCAGAATGTCCCTTGGGCTGCCCGTGTCCATGTGGAGCCTTCTGTCCCGGGGAAGTTCTCAGTGGCACGGCTCGGTGTCCAGGACCCTGGGAGCCCTGTCCCTCCGGCAACAATTCCAGGCTAATCACACTCCTGCCTCTCAGATTTTCATGGTTTTTTTCCAGCCGAGTCAAGTTTTTCGCTTCCTTCTTCCCATTTCGCCAGGCTGGGACACAGTCCGAGGCAGAAGCCCAGCCCGGAGCATCCGCCCCTTTGCCGCTGCATCCCACGTGGCTGGGGCAGGGACAGCAGGGACAGCCCCTTCCCGAGGGCTCCCGGGGCCACAGGGACAGACCTGCTGAGAGATCTTCGGTAGGACCACGACAGAAGGAAGCTTTTGTGACCACCAAAACAGGCTGCCCAGGGAGGTGCTGGAGTCTCCTTCCCTGGAGACATCCAAACCCCACCTGGATGTCTTCTGGGTGACTGCTGGAGGTGGCCCTGCTCTGGCAGGGGGCTTGGAGGACTCCATGATCTCTCCAGGTCCCTTCCAAGCCCTGACTTTCTGTGCTTCTCTGAAAACCTTACCTCAGACCTTCTGTCAATCAGATCATCTCGACACAGAAACCCGAGCTGCTCTGACCACACGCCCAACTCGGGGAATCCCTGGAGGGAGCAGCTGGTGCTGGGGGCATCCCAACAGTTGGGATCACAGCACTGCCTCCAAATCCCACCTGGGGCTCAGGGCCGTGCAGTTTCCTAGGCAGCACCCAGTGTGCTCTTAGGCTGCCCAATTCCACAACGCGGGGCATCCTGATGGACCTGCGTGCCTGGGACCCCTGGGATGGAAAAGTGGCTACGAGACCAAGTTGCCCACAGCCACTGGCTGCCTACCCCTCTAGGTGGCATAGCAGGGATGAGGAGGAGGGGACTCCCCTCACACCACACCCCTGGGCTCCCTCAGGAAGAGGGAAGGGTGCCAGGCGGGATGGCACCATCAACTCCTGGCCACAGCCTGCATGTTTCCACCAGGCTCACACCAAGGACTCCACAGCAGGGGACTGGATATTGGCCCAGAGCAGCTCACCGAAAGAGAAAGGAGAATCAGAACATTTTTACTACACGTTTTCTTCATACATTCTCACTAACGTTTTACTAAAACGTGGGCTTTAGTAGCAAGCAGATACACATTGAGAATTGAAACACTGACACAGCATACTTCCAACAGCTCCAATGACAGTGCTACTAACACAGCGTGGCGCGTTCATCTTCCAAAGACGGCTAACCAGGAGCACAGTCGAGAGCAGGCAGTTCCTGTATGTGCTAACATGGGTCAGCTACTCCGTGAAAAGCGTAGACTTCTTGTTGTTGAACGATGTTTCAGTCATATTGGATATGCTCAGCCTCGATAGCACAGCAACAGGTCAATATTTGGAATTATGAAGTGCAAAACCAAGTACTTTAAAATTTCACGTGCAGTGTAGTGGTCACGTAAAAAGTTAAAAGCTTTGGGGTTTTTTTGATTGCAAAGCAAAAGTGACCGAGTGGGTCCTGGCTTCTATCGGCAATCGTGTGGCCTGGCCAGCAGGACAAGGGAAACAAGGGATTCTGCACCTGGACTCAGCTCTCTGCATGCCCACAAGCCCACGGCTCAGGGTCCCACCAGCAACGATGCCAGACCAGTCACACTCCTCACTTGCCTTCCCTCTTGACACGGGCTGACTCTTTGTCCCCAAGAGGGCTTTGAGCAGACCCATGGCACAGCTTCCCAGCTCTGGTCTCAGCTCCTTCTCACTGAGAAGTTCAGGACACAGATCACGAGGGACGTGGTCCTGCTCCTCTGCAGGCACAGCAGTGGGAGCAGCAGCAGCCTTCAAAATCCACCTCATGGGTCCTCCACAGCTCTCTCTCAGCCTGCCGGGTGGGTGGGGAAAGGCCTGGGGACATCACAAAGCCTCGCATGACATCACCAAGCCTTGCGTGACATCGCTCTCTGCCTTGTCAGCTTGGAACCCTTACCGAGTGCAGACGCACGGGTTGGCCACTCGGTCACTGACTGTCCTCTGGTCAGGATCTGCTCAGCCCGAGCTCCTTACACGGAGACAGGTTTTTCCCCTTGGGAGACACCAGGATGAGGCTCCGCCGGCTTCTTCTCTCCCTGGCCATGGCTCTCTACCTGGTCTTCCACTTCCCTCATGGCCTCGACCAACCCATGCACCCTGGCTGGCTCACAGGCTCCGCACGAGCCTTTCTGGAAATCCTGAGGCAGCTGCTGAGCATTGCAAAGAGCATCTACTTCAGCTGGCTTGGCCACAGAGCTCTTCACGAGCCCTATGGCTTGATTGGGATGGACGTTGCTCCTGGGGGCCCGAAGCAAGCACTCGTTGCTGCTCAGAGCACCTTTGCTCAATGCCCCAGCAGCGGTGCCCTTCCCACCCCCGAAACCTGGGACAATGTCAGGATGGGTGGTGTTCCTCAGCACCTGAAGCAAGCACCCCTTGCTGCTGAGAGCACGGTCACCATACCGCCTGGCAGCATCGTCCTCCGTCGCCCCCGACCTGGCTCAGCATCCTGACGGACGTCATGCCCGAGCAACTGAAGCAACTTGCAGTTGCCACCAAGAGCATGGCCTCCAAGCTGCCCTCTCACCTGAGCCGCCTTTGGGACTACCTTGTCTCAAAGGTGGACAGGACACAGCTGCTCCGCAGGACCTTGTGGTTCGTGGTGCCGCCCTGCGTCACCCAGGCGGCCCTTCGCTTCTGGAGGCACCTGCACACCCCCAGGGAGAGGTGAGCATCCGGAGCACTCACACGGGAAGGGAATGGGATGGGATGGGATGGGATGGGATGGGATGGGATGGGATGGGATGGGCACCACAACGGCCTCGGCCAAGGAGGTTCACCATCAAAAGACAAAGCCCAGCGTGGGTGGGAAAGCCTCAGCAGGGCCCAGGAGCTCCTCTGGCTCATCCCCAGGGACACGCCATGCCCCGGGGCTGAGAGCCTCCCGGAGCCCCCGGCATGACACGGGGACTGCCTGGGCTTCCCTCAGCCCAGCGTGCTGCCCGGAGGGAGCATTCCTCTGGGGAGGGAGTTCTCCCAGAGCAAGCCAAGCCCAGCAGGAACCCTCTCGGACACCCAAGCATTCGCTCCCTTCATTGTGCCCCCAACCCTCTCTTTTCCAGGCAGCTTGCTGGGCAGACGGCACCTGCAGCCATTGGGAACTGACCTGCCAGCTGGAGCCCATCATCACCCTGCTGAACTGGCTTTTCTGCCTCCGCTGCCTGAAACATCTCTGGCAGCAGCTCTCCAAGAATTGCTCAGCCTGCAAAAGACCTTCAGGATCATCGAGTCCAGCCTCATGTGCATAGAAGGCCATGACAAAAAGACAAGAACTTTCTCCACCTCCCCACCCCTATGCCATCAATAGGGCATCAGTAAAGTGTTTTGTTCTCTTAGCATGTGTCCTTTCAGTACCGAGGGGATCCAGGGCAGCCGCAACACGAAAGCCCACGCTGGGAACCAGCCTGGGTGAGGGGTGCTGGCCAGTGGAGGAGCTTGTATCCTGGGAGAAGTGGGAGAGCTGGGCTGGCAGAGACCAGGCAGCCGTGGCTGTGGGATGCCCCGCAGGTGCCCAGGTTCCAGGAGGAGGGCCCCACATCCCAACCAGGTGCCCATGTCCCGCTCAGATGCTGGCTGGGTGCCCATGTCCCAGGGAGGCAGAGCTGGCTGCTGCATGCCCAGGACCCCACGGCACTTTTGGTCCACGCAATTGGCCCAAACTGGGGGTTTGGAACTAGACCATCTTTAAGGTCCCTCCCAAGCCTGGCCATTTGAGGATTTAATTCATTCTCTCTTAGGCACTGCAGTCTGGGGCTGCAGATGTATGTCATTCCCAGACCTGGTGACCAGGGGAGAAATCTAACCTGGCGAGGAATCTGGGCAGTTCCTGCCCAGCTTGCTCAGCCCACAACAGGAGAGCTCAGCAAATAAAGGGCTTTACTAACGCAGGGAATTGCAAGGGCACAAGAGAGACCTGCCAGGAGCCAGAAGCTCTCGTGGGGGCTGCCTGGATGGTGCCTTCCAAACCATTCGGATTTCATGGGAGCTGCTTTCCTGACACTTGCCCTCCAGCTTAGTATCATAGAATCATAGGATAATCATAGAATGATAGAACCACAGAATCATAGAATCATCATGGAATCATAGAATCATCATAGAATCGGCTGGGTTGGAAGGGACCTCAGAGATCATCAAGTCCAAGCCCTGATCCACTGCCACATGTACTTGCGCATGGGATTTTTCTCCCCCAGGTGCAGGACTTCACACTTCCCTCTGTTGAACATCAGAAGGGGAGCCCAGCCCGGGCTGCTCCATCCTCTCTCCCATCTCCTGCCCCATCCCCTGCCCTAGCCTCTGCCCCAGCCATCACACCGCTGCTCACCGGCACCCAGGGCATGCCCCGAAACCCCGGGGAAGGGTCCCACCGCCTGCCCCGCACCCAAAGAACGCCTTCCACAGCCTTTCAGCTGCCAGAAGCCTTTCAGAGCACCTTGCACATGCTGGGAAATGGGGACGACGCTATTCTTAGACCCCTGAGTGCATCAGATTGAATCCCTTGAAAACCCACATTCAAAGGCGGGAGGGGGTGGCGGGAGGGGGTACATTTTGGCCCCTGGGCCCACATTTAGCGCTCTCGGCGAGGCACTCTCTGGCTTTTCCAGGCAGAACGGGGCCCCGGCTCCGCAGGTTCCCGGAGCCTGCTGCGGGACGAACCTCCCTTCCCTCCCGCCCCCTTTCCCTCCGGACCCCGGGCCGGCAGAAGGCACCGAGCCGAACCCAACCCAACCGAGGGACCAGACCGGCTGAGGGCCCAGGCCGCACCCCGGGACCGCGGCACGGGCAGCAGCCCCAGACCCCCCGCACCGGCGGGGCAGGGGGGGACTCCCGGGAAGCCGCCGCCGCCGAACCCCCCGGCCCGACGGGGAAAGGCGGCCCGGGCCGCGCTCACTCACGCCGCCAGCGGGGTCCGCCGCCGTCCCGTAGCAGCCCAGCCCAGTCCCGCCGAACCGAACCGAACCGAACCGAGCCGAACCGAACTTGCGCCGCCCGGCCCCTCCTCAGAGGCAGGAAGCGGCCCGGCCCCGCGCCCGACCCCGTCCCGCCCCGGTACTGGTACCGGCAGGCACAGCCTCGGCCCGATCCCTGCCGCCTGGGCTCTCCCGGGTGTCCCCGTGGGGGGGAGGGGAGGGGAAGAGTGGGGTGGCTGTGGGGTACCCGAGAGCCCCAGAATGTCCCTTGGGCTGCCCGTGTCCATGTGGAGCCTTCTGTCCCGGGGAAGTTCTCAGTGGCACGGCTCGGTGTCCAGGACCCTGGGAGCCCTGTCCCTCCGGCAACAATTCCAGGCTAATCACACTCCTGCCTCTCAGATTTTCATGGTTTTTTTCCAGCCGAGTCAAGTTTTTCGCTTCCTTCTTCCCATTTCGCCAGGCTGGGACACAGTCCGAGGCAGAAGCCCAGCCCGGAGCATCCGCCCCTTTGCCGCTGCATCCCACGTGGCTGGGGCAGGGACAGCAGGGACAGCCCCTTCCCGAGGGCTCCCGGGGCCACAGGGACAGACCTGCTGAGAGATCTTCGGTAGGACCACGACAGAAGGAAGCTTTTGTGACCACCAAAACAGGCTGCCCAGGGAGGTGCTGGAGTCTCCTTCCCTGGAGACATCCAAACCCCACCTGGATGTCTTCTGGGTGACTGCTGGAGGTGGCCCTGCTCTGGCAGGGGGCTTGGAGGACTCCATGATCTCTCCAGGTCCCTTCCAAGCCCTGACTTTCTGTGCTTCTCTGAAAACCTTACCTCAGACCTTCTGTCAATCAGATCATCTCGACACAGAAACCCGAGCTGCTCTGACCACACGCCCAACTCGGGGAATCCCTGGAGGGAGCAGCTGGTGCTGGGGGCATCCCAACAGTTGGGATCACAGCACTGCCTCCAAATCCCACCTGGGGCTCAGGGCCGTGCAGTTTCCTAGGCAGCACCCAGTGTGCTCTTAGGCTGCCCAATTCCACAACGCGGGGCATCCTGATGGACCTGCGTGCCTGGGACCCCTGGGATGGAAAAGTGGCTACGAGACCAAGTTGCCCACAGCCACTGGCTGCCTACCCCTCTAGGTGGCATAGCAGGGATGAGGAGGAGGGGACTCCCCTCACACCACACCCCTGGGCTCCCTCAGGAAGAGGGAAGGGTGCCAGGCGGGATGGCACCATCAACTCCTGGCCACAGCCTGCATGTTTCCACCAGGCTCACACCAAGGACTCCACAGCAGGGGACTGGATATTGGCCCAGAGCAGCTCACCGAAAGAGAAAGGAGAATCAGAACATTTTTACTACACGTTTTCTTCATACATTTTCACTAACGTTTTACTAAAACGTGGGCTTTAGTAGCAAGCAGATACACATTGAGAATTGAAACACTGACACAGCATACTTCCAACAGCTCCAATGACAGTGCTACTAACACAGCGTGGCGCGTTCATCTTCCAAAGACGGCTAACCAGGAGCACAGTCGAGAGCAGGCAGTTCCTGTATGTGCTAACATGGGTCAGCTACTCCGTGAAAAGCGTAGACTTCTTGTTGTTGAACGATGTTTCAGTCATATTGGATATGCTCAGCCTCGATAGCACAGCAACAGGTCAATATTTGGAATTATGAAGTGCAAAACCAAGTACTTTAAAATTTCACGTGCAGTGTAGTGGTCACGTAAAAAGTTAAAAGCTTTGGGGTTTTTTTGATTGCAAAGCAAAAGTGACCGAGTGGGTCCTGGCTTCTATCGGCAATCGTGTGGCCTGGCCAGCAGGACAAGGGAAACAAGGGATTCTGCACCTGGACTCAGCTCTCTGCATGCCCACAAGCCCACGGCTCAGGGTCCCACCAGCAACGATGCCAGACCAGTCACACTCCTCACTTGCCTTCCCTCTTGACACCGGCTGACTCTTTGTCCCCAAGAGGGCTTTGAGCAGACCCATGGCACAGCTTCCCAGCTCTGGTCTCAGCTCCTTCTCACTGAGAAGTTCAGGACACAGATCACGAGGGACGTGGTCCTGCTCCTCTGCAGGCACAGCAGTGGGAGCAGCAGCAGCCTTCAAAATCCACCTCATGGGTCCTCCACAGCTCTCTCTCAGCCTGCCGGGTGGGTGGGGAAAGGCCTGGGGACATCACAAAGCCTCGCATGACATCACCAAGCCTTGCGTGACATCGCTCTCTGCCTTGTCAGCTTGGAACCCTTACCGAGTGCAGACGCACGGGTTGGCCACTCGGTCACTGACTGTCCTCTGGTCAGGATCTGCTCAGCCCGAGCTCCTTCACGGGAGACAGTTTTTCCCCTTGGGAGACACCAGGATGAGGCTCCGCCGGCTTCTTCTCTCCCTGGCCATGGCTCTCTACCTGGTCTTCCACTTCCCTCATGGCCTCGACCAACCCATGCACCCTGGCTGGCTCACAGGCTCCGCACGAGCCTTTCTGGAAATCCTGAGGCAGCTGCTGAGCATTGCAAAGAGCATCTACTTCAGCTGGCTTGGCCACAGAGCTCTTCACGAGCCCTATGGCTTGATT
This sequence comes from Phaethornis superciliosus, assembly GCA_023637945.1. Classification (NCBI taxonomy): domain Eukaryota; kingdom Metazoa; phylum Chordata; class Aves; order Apodiformes; family Trochilidae; genus Phaethornis; species Phaethornis superciliosus. The sequence goes on along the minus strand of JAJQWJ010000009.1, from coordinate 10,765,015 downwards.
GGGATGGACGTTGCTCCTGGGGGCCCGAAGCAAGCACTCGTTGCTGCTCAGAGCACCTTTGCTCAATGCCCCAGCAGCGGTGCCCTTCCCACCCCCGAAACCTGGGACAATGTCAGGATGGGTGGTGTTCCTCAGCACCTGAAGCAAGCACCCCTTGCTGCTGAGAGCACGGTCACCATACCGCCTGGCAGCATCGTCCTCCGTCGCCCCCGAACCTGGCTCAGCATCCTGACGGACGTCATGCCCGAGCAACTGAAGCAACTTGCAGTTGCCACCAAGAGCATGGCCTCCAAGCTGCCCTCTCACCTGAGCCGCCTTTGGGACTACCTTGTCTCAAAGGTGGACAGGACACAGCTGCTCCGCAGGACCTTGTGGTTCGTGGTGCCGCCCTGCGTCACCCAGGCGGCCCTTCGCTTCTGGAGGCACCTGCACACCCCCAGGGAGAGGTGAGCATCCGGAGCACTCACACGGGAAGGGAATGGGATGGGATGGGATGGGATGGGATGGGATGGGATGGGGGGAGATGGGCACCACAACGGCCTCGGCCAAGGAGGTTCACCATCAAAAGACAAAGCCCAGCGTGGGCGGGAAAGCCTCAGCAGGGCCCAGGAGCTCCTCTGGCTCTTCCCCAGGGACACGCCATGCCCCGGGGCTGAGAGCCTCCCGGAGCCCCCGGCATGACACGGGGACTGCCTGGGCTTCCCTCAGCCCAGCGTGCTGCCCGGAGGGAGCATTCCTCTGGGGAGGGAGTTCTCCCAGAGCAAGCCAAGCCCAGCAGGAACCCTCTCGGACACCCAAGCATTCGCTCCCTTCATTGTGCCCCCAACCCTCTCTTTTCCAGGCAGCTTGCTGGGCAGACGGCACCTGCAGCCATTGGGAACTGACCTGCCAGCTGGAGCCCATCATCACCCTGCTGAACTGGCTTTTCTGCCTCCGCTGCCTGAAACATCTCTGGCAGCAGCTCTCCAAGAATTGCTCAGCCTGCAAAAGACCTTCAGGATCATCGAGTCCAGCCTCATGTGCATAGAAGGCCATGACAAAAAGACAAGAACTTTCTCCACCTCCCCACCCCTATGCCATCAATAGGGCATCAGTAAAGTGTTTTGTTCTCTTAGCATGTGTCCTTTCAGTACCGAGGGGATCCAGGGCAGCCGCAACACGAAAGCCCACGCTGGGAACCAGCCTGGGTGAGGGGTGCTGGCCAGTGGAGGAGCTTGTATCCTGGGAGAAGTGGGAGAGCTGGGCTGGCAGAGACCAGGCAGCCGTGGCTGTGGGATGCCCCGCAGGTGCCCAGGTTCCAGGAGGAGGGCCCCACATCCCAACCAGGTGCCCATGTCCCGCTCAGATGCTGGCTGGGTGCCCATGTCCCAGGGAGGCAGAGCTGGCTGCTGCATGCCCAGGACCCCACGGCACTTTTGGTCCACGCAATTGGCCCAAACTGGGGGTTTGGAACTAGACCATCTTTAAGGTCCCTCCCAAGCCTGGCCATTTGAGGATTTAATTCATTCTCTCTTAGGCACTGCAGGCTGGGGCTGCAGATGTATGTCATTCCCAGACCTGGTGACCAGGGGAGAAATCTAACCTGGCGAGGAATCTGGGCAGTTCCTGCCCAGCTTGCTCAGCCCACAACAGGAGAGCTCAGCAAATAAAGGGCTTTACTAACGCAGGGAATTGCAAGGGCACAAGAGAGACCTGCCAGGAGCCAGAAGCTCTCGTGGGGGCTGCCTGGATGGTGCCTTCCAAACCATTCGGATTTCATGGGAGCTGCTTTCCTGACACTTGCCCTCCAGCTTAGTATCATAGAATCATAGGATAATCATAGAATGATAGAACCACAGAATCATAGAATCATCATGGAATCATAGAATCATCATAGAATCGGCTGGGTTGGAAGGGACCTCAGAGATCATCAAGTCCAAGCCCTGATCCACTGCCACATGTACTTGCGCATGGGATTTTTCTCCCCCAGGTGCAGGACTTCACACTTCCCTCTGTTGAACATCAGAAGGGGAGCCCAGCCCGGGCTGCTCCATCCTCTCTCCCATCTCCTGCCCCATCCCCTGCCCTAGCCTCTGCCCCAGCCATCACACCGCTGCTCACCGGCACCCAGGGCATGCCCCGAAACCCCGGGGAAGGGTCCCACCGCCTGCCCCGCACCCAAAGAACGCCTTCCACAGCCTTTCAGCTGCCAGAAGCCTTTCAGAGCACCTTGCACATGCTGGGAAATGGGGACGACGCTATTCTTAGACCCCTGAGTGCATCAGATTGAATCCCTTGAAAACCCACATTCAAAGGCGGGAGGGGGTGGCGGGAGGGGGTACATTTTGGCCCCTGGGCCCACATTTAGCGCTCTCGGCGAGGCACTCTCTGGCTTTTCCAGGCAGAACGGGGCCCCGGCTCCGCAGGTTCCCGGAGCCTGCTGCGGGACGAACCTCCCTTCCCTCCCGCCCCCTTTCCCTCCGGACCCCGGGCCGGCAGAAGGCACCGAGCCGAACCCAACCCAACCGAGGGACCAGACCGGCTGAGGGCCCAGGCCGCACCCCGGGACCGCGGCACGGGCAGCAGCCCCAGACCCCCCGCACCGGCGGGGCAGGGGGGGACTCCCGGGAAGCCGCCGCCGCCGAACCCCCCGGCCCGACGGGGAAAGGCGGCCCGGGCCGCGCTCACTCACGCCGCCAGCGGGGTCCGCCGCCGTCCCGTAGCAGCCCAGCCCAGTCCCGCCGAACCGAACCGAACCGAACCGAGCCGAACCGAACTTGCGCCGCCCGGCCCCTCCTCAGAGGCAGGAAGCGGCCCGGCCCCGCGCCCGACCCCGTCCCGCCCCGGTACTGGTACCGGCAGGCACAGCCTCGGCCCGATCCCTGCCGCCTGGGCTCTCCCGGGTGTCCCCGTGGGGGGGAGGGGAGGGGAAGAGTGGGGTGGCTGTGGGGTACCCGAGAGCCCCAGAATGTCCCTTGGGCTGCCCGTGTCCATGTGGAGCCTTCTGTCCCGGGGAAGTTCTCAGTGGCACGGCTCGGTGTCCAGGACCCTGGGAGCCCTGTCCCTCCGGCAACAATTCCAGGCTAATCACACTCCTGCCTCTCAGATTTTCATGGTTTTTTTCCAGCCGAGTCAAGTTTTTCGCTTCCTTCTTCCCATTTCGCCAGGCTGGGACACAGTCCGAGGCAGAAGCCCAGCCCGGAGCATCCGCCCCTTTGCCGCTGCATCCCACGTGGCTGGGGCAGGGACAGCAGGGACAGCCCCTTCCCGAGGGCTCCCGGGGCCACAGGGACAGACCTGCTGAGAGATCTTCGGTAGGACCACGACAGAAGGAAGCTTTTGTGACCACCAAAACAGGCTGCCCAGGGAGGTGCTGGAGTCTCCTTCCCTGGAGACATCCAAACCCCACCTGGATGTCTTCTGGGTGACTGCTGGAGGTGGCCCTGCTCTGGCAGGGGGCTTGGAGGACTCCATGATCTCTCCAGGTCCCTTCCAAGCCCTGACTTTCTGTGCTTCTCTGAAAACCTTACCTCAGACCTTCTGTCAATCAGATCATCTCGACACAGAAACCCGAGCTGCTCTGACCACACGCCCAACTCGGGGAATCCCTGGAGGGAGCAGCTGGTGCTGGGGGCATCCCAACAGTTGGGATCACAGCACTGCCTCCAAATCCCACCTGGGGCTCAGGGCCGTGCAGTTTCCTAGGCAGCACCCAGTGTGCTCTTAGGCTGCCCAATTCCACAACGCGGGGCATCCTGATGGACCTGCGTGCCTGGGACCCCTGGGATGGAAAAGTGGCTACGAGACCAAGTTGCCCACAGCCACTGGCTGCCTACCCCTCTAGGTGGCATAGCAGGGATGAGGAGGAGGGGACTCCCCTCACACCACACCCCTGGGCTCCCTCAGGAAGAGGGAAGGGTGCCAGGCGGGATGGCACCATCAACTCCTGGCCACAGCCTGCATGTTTCCACCAGGCTCACACCAAGGACTCCACAGCAGGGGACTGGATATTGGCCCAGAGCAGCTCACCGAAAGAGAAAGGAGAATCAGAACATTTTTACTACACGTTTTCTTCATACATTCTCACTAACGTTTTACTAAAACGTGGGCTTTAGTAGCAAGCAGATACACATTGAGAATTGAAACACTGACACAGCATACTTCCAACAGCTCCAATGACAGTGCTACTAACACAGCGTGGCGCGTTCATCTTCCAAAGACGGCTAACCAGGAGCACAGTCGAGAGCAGGCAGTTCCTGTATGTGCTAACATGGGTCAGCTACTCCGTGAAAAGCGTAGACTTCTTGTTGTTGAACGATGTTTCGGTCATATTGGATATGCTCAGCCTCGATAGCACAGCAACAGGTCAATATTTGGAATTATGAAGTGCAAAACCAAGTACTTTAAAATTTCACGTGCAGTGTAGTGGTCATGTAAAAAGTTAAAAGCTTTGGGGTTTTTTTGATTGCAAAGCAAAAGTGACCGAGTGGGTCCTGGCTTCTATCGGCACTCGTGTGGCCTGGCCAGCAGGACAAGGGAAACGATTCTGCACCTGGACTCAGCTCTCTGCATGCCCACAAGCCCACGGCTCAGGGTCCCACCAGCAACGATGCCAGACCAGTCACACTCCTCACTTGCCTTCCCTCTTGACACGGGCTGACTCTTTGTCCCCAAGAGGGCTTTGAGCAGACCCATGGCACAGCTTCCCAGCTCTGGTCTCAGCTCCTTCTCACTGAGAAGTTCAGGACACAGATCACGAGGGACGTGGTCCTGCTCCTCTGCAGGCACAGCAGTGGGAGCAGCAGCAGCCTTCAAAATCCACCTCATGGGTCCTCCACAGCTCTCTCTCAGCCTGCCGGGTGGGTGGGGAAAGGCCTGGGGACATCACAAAGCCTCGCATGACATCACCAAGCCTTGCGTGACATCGCTCTCTGCCTTGTCAGCTTGGAACCCTTACCGAGTGCAGACGCACGGGTTGGCCACTCGGTCACTGACTGTCCTCTGGTCAGGATCTGCTCAGCCCGAGCTCCTTACTCGGAGAAGGTTTTTCCCCTTGGGAGACACCAGGATGAGGCTCCGCCGGCTTCTTCTCTCCCTGGCCATGGCTCTCTACCTGGTCTTCCACTTCCCTCATGGCCTCGACCAACCCATGCACCCTGGCTGGCTCACAGGCTCCGCACGAGCCTTTCTGGAAATCCTGAGGCAGCTGCTGAGCATTGCAAAGAGCATCTACTTCAGCTGGCTTGGCCACAGAGCTCTTCACGAGCCCTATGGCTTGATTGGGATGGACGTTGCTCCTGGGGGCCCGAAGCAAGCACTCGTTGCTGCTCAGAGCACCTTTGCTCAATGCCCCAGCAGCGGTGCCCTTCCCACCCCCGAAACCTGGGACAATGTCAGGATGGGTGGTGTTCCTCAGCACCTGAAGCAAGCACCCCTTGCTGCTGAGAGCACGGTCACCATACCGCCTGGCAGCATCGTCCTCCGTCGCCCCCGAACCTGGCTCAGCATCCTGACGGACGTCATGCCCGAGCAACTGAAGCAACTTGCAGTTGCCACCAAGAGCATGGCCTCCAAGCTGCCCTCTCACCTGAGCCGCCTTTGGGACTACCTTGTCTCAAAGGTGGACAGGACACAGCTGCTCCGCAGGACCTTGTGGTTCGTGGTGCCGCCCTGCGTCACCCAGGCGGCCCTTCGCTTCTGGAGGCACCTGCACACCCCCAGGGAGAGGTGAGCATCCGGAGCACTCACACGGGAAGGGAATGGGATGGGATGGGATGGGATGGGATGGGGGGAGATGGGCACCACAACGGCCTCGGCCAAGGAGGTTCACCATCAAAAGACAAAGCCCAGCGTGGGCGGGAAAGCCTCAGCAGGGCCCAGGAGCTCCTCTGGCTCTTCCCCAGGGACACGCCATGCCCCGGGGCTGAGAGCCTCCCGGAGCCCCCGGCATGACACGGGCACTGCCTGGGCTTCCCTCAGCCCAGCGTGCTGCCCGGAGGGAGCATTCCTCTGGGGAGGGAGTTCTCCCAGAGCAAGCCAAGCCCAGCAGGAACCCTCTCGGACACCCAAGCATTCGCTCCCTTCATTGTGCCCCCAACCCTCTCTTTTCCAGGCAGCTTGCTGGGCAGACGGCACCTGCAGCCATTGGGAACTGACCTGCCAGCTGGAGCCCATCATCACCCTGCTGAACTGGCTTTTCTGCCTCCGCTGCCTGAAACATCTCTGGCAGCAGCTCTCCAAGAATTGCTCAGCCTGCAAAAGACCTTCAGGATCATCGAGTCCAGCCTCATGTGCATAGAAGGCCATGACAAAAAGACAAGAACTTTCTCCACCTCCCCATCCCTATGCCATCAATAGGGCATCAGTAAAGTGTTTTGTTCTCTTAGCATGTGTCCTTTCAGTACCGAGGGGATCCAGGGCAGCCGCAACACGAAAGCCCACGCTGGGAACCAGCCTGGGTGAGGGGTGCTGGCCAGTGGAGGAGCTTGTATCCTGGGAGAAGTGGGAGAGCTGGGCTGGCAGAGACCAGGCAGCCGTGGCTGTGGGATGCCCCGCAGGTGCCCAGGTTCCAGGAGGAGGGCCCCACATCCCAACCAGGTGCCCATGTCCCGCTCAGATGCTGGCTGGGTGCCCATGTCCCAGGGAGGCAGAGCTGGCTGCTGCATGCCCAGGACCCCACGGCACTTTTGGTCCACGCAATTGGCCCAAACTGGGGGTTTGGAACTAGACCATCTTTAAGGTCCCTCCCAAGCCTGGCCATTTGAGGATTTAATTCATTCTCTCTTAGGCACTGCAGGCTGGGGCTGCAGATGTATGTCATTCCCAGACCTGGTGACCAGGGGAGAAATCTAACCTGGCGAGGAATCTGGGCAGTTCCTGCCCAGCTTGCTCAGCCCACAACAGGAGAGCTCAGCAAATAAAGGGCTTTACTAACGCAGGGAATTGCAAGGGCACAAGAGAGACCTGCCAGGAGCCAGAAGCTCTCGTGGGGGCTGCCTGGATGGTGCCTTCCAAACCATTCGGATTTCATGGGAGCTGCTTTCCTGACACTTGCCCTCCAGCTTAGTATCATAGAATCATAGGATAATCATAGAATGATAGAACCACAGAATCATAGAATCATCATGGAATCATAGAATCATCATAGAATCGGCTGGGTTGGAAGGGACCTCAGAGATCATCAAGTCCAAGCCCTGATCCACTGCCACATGTACTTGCGCATGGGATTTTTCTCCCCCAGGTGCAGGACTTCACACTTCCCTCTGTTGAACATCAGAAGGGGAGCCCAGCCCGGGCTGCTCCATCCTCTCTCCCATCTCCTGCCCCATCCCCTGCCCTAGCCTCTGCCCCAGCCATCACACCGCTGCTCACCGGCACCCAGGGCATGCCCCGAAACCCCGGGGAAGGGTCCCACCGCCTGCCCCGCACCCAAAGAACGCCTTCCACAGCCTTTCAGCTGCCAGAAGCCTTTCAGAGCACCTTGCACATGCTGGGAAATGGGGACGACGCTATTCTTAGACCCCTGAGTGCATCAGATTGAATCCCTTGAAAACCCACATTCAAAGGCGGGAGGGGGTGGCGGGAGGGGGTACATTTTGGCCCCTGGGCCCACATTTAGCGCTCTCGGCGAGGCACTCTCTGGCTTTTCCAGGCAGAACGGGGCCCCGGCTCCGCAGGTTCCCGGAGCCTGCTGCGGGACGAACCTCCCTTCCCTCCCGCCCCCTTTCCCTCCGGACCCCGGGCCGGCAGAAGGCACCGAGCCGAACCCAACCCAACCGAGGGACCAGACCGGCTGAGGGCCCAGGCCGCACCCCGGGACCGCGGCACGGGCAGCAGCCCCAGACCCCCCGCACCGGCGGGGCAGGGGGGGACTCCCGGGAAGCCGCCGCCGCCGAACCCCCCGGCCCGACGGGGAAAGGCGGCCCGGGCCGCGCTCACTCACGCCGCCAGCGGGGTCCGCCGCCGTCCCGTAGCAGCCCAGCCCAGTCCCGCCGAACCGAACCGAACCGAACCGAACCGAGCCGAACCGAACTTGCGCCGCCCGGCCCCTCCTCAGAGGCAGGAAGCGGCCCGGCCCCGCGCCCGACCCCGTCCCGCCCCGGTACTGGTACCGGCAGGCACTGCCTCGGCCCGATCCCTGCCGCCTGGGCTCTCCCGGGTGTCCCCGTGGGGGGGAGGGGAGGGGAAGAGTGGGGTGGCTGTGGGGTACCCGAGAGCCCCAGAATGTCCCTTGGGCTGCCCGTGTCCATGTGGAGCCTTCTGTCCCGGGGAAGTTCTCAGTGGCACGGCTCGGTGTCCAGGACCCTGGGAGCCCTGTCCCTCCGGCAACAATTCCAGGCTAATCACACTCCTGCCTCTCAGATTTTCATGGTTTTTTTCCAGCCGAGTCAAGTTTTTCGCTTCCTTCTTCCCATTTCGCCAGGCTGGGACACAGTCCGAGGCAGAAGCCCAGCCCGGAGCATCCGCCCCTTTGCCGCTGCATCCCACGTGGCTGGGGCAGGGACAGCAGGGACAGCCCCTTCCCGAGGGCTCCCGGGGCCACAGGGACAGACCTGCTGAGAGATCTTCGGTAGGACCACGACAGAAGGAAGCTTTTGTGACCACCAAAACAGGCTGCCCAGGGAGGTGCTGGAGTCTCCTTCCCTGGAGACATCCAAACCCCACCTGGATGTCTTCTGGGTGACTGCTGGAGGTGGCCCTGCTCTGGCAGGGGGCTTGGAGGACTCCATGATCTCTCCAGGTCCCTTCCAAGCCCTGACTTTCTGTGCTTCTCTGAAAACCTTACCTCAGACCTTCTGTCAATCAGATCATCTCGACACGGAAACCCGAGCTGCTCTGACCACACGCCCAACTCGGGGAATCCCTGGAGGGAGCAGCTGGTGCTGGGGGCATCCCAACAGTTGGGATCACAGCACTGCCTCCAAATCCCACCTGGGGCTCAGGGCCGTGCCGTTTCCTAGGCAGCACCCAGTGTGCTCTTAGGCTGCCCAATTCCACAACGCGGGGCATCCTGATGGACCTGCGTGCCTGGGACCCCTGGGATGGAAAAGTGGCTACGAGACCAAGTTGCCCACAGCCACTGGCTGCCTACCCCTCTAGGTGGCATAGCAGGGATGAGGAGGAGGGGACTCCCCTCACACCACACCCCTGGGCTCCCTCAGGAAGAGGGAAGGGTGCCAGGCGGGATGGCACCATCAACTCCTGGCCACAGCCTGCATGTTTCCACCAGGCTCACACCAAGGACTCCACAGCAGGGGACTGGATATTGGCCCAGAGCAGCTCACCGAAAGAGAAAGGAGAATCAGAACATTTTTACTACACGTTTTCTTCATACATTTTCACTAACGTTTTACTAAAACGTGGGCTTTAGTAGCAAGCAGATACACATTGAGAATTGAAACACTGACACAGCATACTTCCAACAGCTCCAATGACAGTGCTACTAACACAGCGTGGCGCGTTCATCTTCCAAAGACGGCTAACCAGGAGCACAGTCGAGAGCAGGCAGTTCCTGTATGTGCTAACATGGGTCAGCTACTCCGTGAAAAGCGTAGACTTCTTGTTGTTGAACGATGTTTCGGTCATATTGGATATGCTCAGCCTCGATAGCACAGCAACAGGTCAATATTTGGAATTATGAAGTGCAAAACCAAGTACTTTAAAATTTCACGTGCAGTGTAGTGGTCATGTAAAAAGTTAAAAGCTTTGGGGTTTTTTTGATTGCAAAGCAAAAGTGACCGAGTGGGTCCTGGCTTCTATCGGCACTCGTGTGGCCTGGCCAGCAGGACAAGGGAAACGATTCTGCACCTGGACTCAGCTCTCTGCATGCCCACAAGCCCACGGCTCAGGGTCCCACCAGCAACGATGCCAGACCAGTCACACTCCTCACTTGCCTTCCCTCTTGACACGGGCTGACTCTTTGTCCCCAAGAGGGCTTTGAGCAGACCCATGGCACAGCTTCCCAGCTCTGGTCTCAGCTCCTTCTCACTGAGAAGTTCAGGACACAGATCACGAGGGACGTGGTCCTGCTCCTCTGCAGGCACAGCAGTGGGAGCAGCAGCAGCCTTCAAAATCCACCTCATGGGTCCTCCACAGCTCTCTCTCAGCCTGCCGGGTGGGTGGGGAAAGGCCTGGGGACATCACAAAGCCTCGCATGACATCACCAAGCCTTGCGTGACATCGCTCTCTGCCTTGTCAGCTTGGAACCCTTACCGAGTGCAGACGCACGGGTTGGCCACTCGGTCACTGACTGTCCTCTGGTCAGGATCTGCTCAGCCCGAGCTCCTTTACTCGAGAAGGTTTTTCCCCTTGGGAGACACCAGGATGAGGCTCCGCCGGCTTCTTCTCTCCCTGGCCATGGCTCTCTACCTGGTCTTCCACTTCCCTCATGGCCTCGACCAACCCATGCACCCTGGCTGGCTCACAGGCTCCGCACGAGCCTTTCTGGAAATCCTGAGGCAGCTGCTGAGCATTGCAAAGAGCATCTACTTCAGCTGGCTTGGCCACAGAGCTCTTCACGAGCCCTATGGCTTGATTGGGATGGACGTTGCTCCTGGGGGCCCGAAGCAAGCACTCGTTGCTGCTCAGAGCACCTTTGCTCAATGCCCCAGCAGCGGTGCCCTTCCCACCCCCGAAACCTGGGACAATGTCAGGATGGGTGGTGTTCCTCAGCACCTGAAGCAAGCACCCCTTGCTGCTGAGAGCACGGTCACCATACCGCCTGGCAGCATCGTCCTCCGTCGCCCCCGGACCTGGCTCAGCATCCTGACGGACGTCATGCCCGAGCAACTGAAGCAACTTGCAGTTGCCACCAAGAGCATGGCCTCCAAGCTGCCCTCTCACCTGAGCCGCCTTTGGGACTACCTTGTCTCAAAGGTGGACAGGACACAGCTGCTCCGCAGGACCTTGTGGTTCGTGGTGCCGCCCTGCGTCACCCAGGCGGCCCTTCGCTTCTGGAGGCACCTGCACACCCCCAGGGAGAGGTGAGCATCCGGAGCACTCACACGGGAAGGGAATGGGATGCGATGGGATGGGATGGGATGGGATGGGGGGAGATGGGCACCACAACGGCCTCGGCCAAGGAGGTTCACCATCAAAAGACAAAGCCCAGCGTGGGCGGGAAAGCCTCAGCAGGGCCCAGGAGCTCCTCTGGCTCTTCCCCAGGGACACGCCATGCCCCGGGGCTGAGAGCCTCCCGGAGCCCCCGGCATGACACGGGCACTGCCTGGGCTTCCCTCAGCCCAGCGTGCTGCCCGGAGGGAGCATTCCTCTGGGGAGGGAGTTCTCCCAGAGCAAGCCAAGCCCAGCAGGAACCCTCTCGGACACCCAAGCATTCGCTCCCTTCATTGTGCCCCCAACCCTCTCTTTTCCAGGCAGCTTGCTGGGCAGACGGCACCTGCAGCCATTGGGAACTGACCTGCCAGCTGGAGCCCATCATCACCCTGCTGAACTGGCTTTTCTGCCTCCGCTGCCTGAAACATCTCTGGCAGCAGCTCTCCAAGAATTGCTCAGCCTGCAAAAGACCTTCAGGATCATCGAGTCCAGCCTCATGTGCATAGAAGGCCATGACAAAAAGACAAGAACTTTCTCCACCTCCCCATCCCTATGCCATCAATAGGGCATCAGTAAAGTGTTTTGTTCTCTTAGCATGTGTCCTTTCAGTACCGAGGGGATCCAGGGCAGCCGCAACACGAAAGCCCACGCTGGGAACCAGCCTGGGTGAGGGGTGCTGGCCAGTGGAGGAGCTTGTATCCTGGGAGAAGTGGGAGAGCTGGGCTGGCAGAGACCAGGCAGCCGTGGCTGTGGGATGCCCCGCAGGTGCCCAGGTTCCAGGAGGAGGGCCCCACATCCCAACCAGGTGCCCATCTCCCGCTCAGATGCTGGCTGGGTGCCCATGTCCCAGGGAGGCAGAGCTGGCTGCTGCATGCCCAGGACCCCACGGCACTTTTGGTCCACGCAATTGGCCCAAACTGGGGGTTTGGAACTTGGGGGTGAAGGTCCCTCCCAAGCCTGGCCATTTGAGGATTTAATTCATTCTCTCTTAGGCACTGCAGTCTGGGGCTGCACATGTATGTCATTCCCAGACCTGGTGACCAGGGGAGATGTCTGTTCATCCATACCAGTCACCTTCCCTGCCGGCTCTCCTTTCGGCACACTGGGAAAGCCTGCGCCAATGATTTGAAAACTTGCTTGTTGAAGTACGTCCATACCTCCTGGACCCCTATGTTTTCAAGGGCTGATTCCAAGGGTACACTCTGAACTAGTCTTCCGAGTAGGCGAAAATCTGCCCTCTATAAGTCCAACGCAGAGGTTTTATTGATGGCCGTCCTTTCATCCCTGAGTATTGAAAACTCTATTATTTCATGATCACTGTGTCCCAGACGTCCACTGACCACCCCATCTCCCACCAGCCCCTCTCTGTTTGTGAACAGGAGGTCTAGCAGGGCTCCATTCCTGGTAGGCTCGTTTACCACCTGGAGCAGGAAATTATTTTCAATACACTATAGGAATCTGCTAGACTGCCTCCTCTCCGCTGTGTGGAGTTCCCAGCAGATGTCCAGCAGGTTAAAGTCACCCACGAGAACAAGGGCTGAAGATTTTGAAACATCTGCCAGTTGCCTGTAGAATAATTCATCATCCTCATCATCCTGATTGGATGGTCTGTAGCAGACTCCCACCAGGATATCAGCCTTGTTGGCCTTCCCCTGATTCTGATCCACAGGCACTCCACCTTATTGTTACTGACTTCAACAGAGTCAAGAGACTCTTTAACATATAGAGCTAGCCCTCCACCTCTCCTACCCTGCCTGTCCCTTCTGAAGAGCCTGTAGCCACCCATGCCAGCACTCCAGTCATGGGAGTCATCCCACCACGTTTCCGTGATAGCCACTACATTGCAGCTTTCCTGCTGCACGATGGCTTCCAGCTCCTCTTGTTTGTTGCCCATGCTGCGTTGCCTTAGTGTACATGCACTTCAGCTGGGCTGCTGATTTGTGTCTCAACTTGGGCTGGCCACCCTTGGGCTCCTTTCTGGAGAGCCCAGTTTCAACCCCTTCCCCCTTAAAACCTAGTTTAAAGCCCTCCTTATCAGCCCCGCCAACTTATGGGCTAGAGTCCTTTTGCTCTTGCTAGACAGATGAAGCCCATCTGGTTTGAAGAGATGAGGTATGATGAAACTTGGCCCATGGTCAAAAAACCCAAAGTTCTGACGGTGGCACCAATCCCTTAGCCACCTATTGGTAAGACAGATTTTCCTACTCCTCTCCTCATTCATCTCTTCCACTACAGGAACTGAGGCGAACACCACCTGTGCTCCTGTCCCATCCACTAACTGACCCAGCGCCTTGAAGTCCTTTTTTATTGCCTTGGTACTTCTTCCATTAATGTCATCACTGCCAGCCTGGACTACCAACAGTGGATAATAATCAGAGGGCCGAATTAGCTGGAGGAGTCTCATACTGATATCCCTCACACAGGCCCCGGGAAGGCAGCAGGCCTCCCTGTGGGATGGGTCTGGTCGACATATAGGGCCCACAGTTCTTCTCAGAAGGGAGTCACCAACTACAACTACACTTCTTTTTTTTTTTTTTTTTTTTTTTTTTTTTTTTTTTTTTTTTTTTTTTGTAGCTATAGTTGTAACCCATCCGGTAGACAAGGGGCGAACGGGAGACCTTCCAGATAGATCTTCCTCTTGTCTGTCCTCTGCCTGATTCTCTGAGTCCAGGGCCTCATGTCGGTTCTCTGAGGGCACCTGGGGCACGGTGGGGGTTGGGATTCTTTTACCTCTCCGATGAGGGACCTGTTTCCATTCCCCCTCATCCACCTGGTTTGCTCCAACTGCCTGATGGCAGGAGGGGCAGGGCTTCACCGTCTCCTTCTGGACTTCTTTTGGGGTCAAAAGGCTGGGACTCCACCAGAAAATTTCCCTTTCACTGTCCCTAATACTTCTCAGTCTCTCTAGCTTTCCTTGAGCTCTGACACCAGGCATAGCAAGTCATTCACCTGCTCACATCGCACACAGACCCCACTCACACTGTCCTCTGGTGCTAACACCAGGCTCAAACAATCAACGCAGCCAGAGGCCTGAACAGCTACCTCCATCGTGGTGTCCCTCTTAAGAGGTTCCGTCTGCGTGGGCACACCCTTCGTCTTAACAGCAACAGCTTTAGCTTTTCTGGAAACCATTGCTGGCTTAAAAAAAGAGATGGGAGGTGGCTGTGCCCCTCCTGCTTGCCCCTTCCCCTTTCCCTGCTCCTCTTTGCCTGCTCAGGGCCGCTGGCGCTCCCGGCAGCCGTTACACTCAGCCGTTACAAGCAGCCGTTTGAATCCCTCTCGGCAGTGCTGGGTGCCGCCTCCTTAGCACCGGATTGGCCTCACCTGAGACCTCAGCAGAAACGTTGGGCACCTCCCGGCAGCCATTTCCTAGCACAACCCAGATCAACAAAATGTGTAGAGGTGTTTTTTTTCCAGCCAAGTTTTTCGCTTCCTTCTTCCCATTTCGCCAGGCTGGGACACAGTCCGAGGCAGAAGCCCAGCCCGGAGCATCCGCCCCTTTGCCGCTGCATCCCACGTGGCTGGGGCAGGGACAGCAGGGACAGCCCCTTCCCGAGGGCTCCCGGGGCCACAGGGACAGACCTGCTGAGAGATCTTCGGTAGGACCACGACAGAAGGAAGCTTTTGTGACCACCAAAACAGGCTGCCCAGGGAGGTGCTGGAGTCTCCTTCCCTGGAGACATCCAAACCCCACCTGGATGTCTTCTGGGTGACTGCTGGAGGTGGCCCTGCTCTGGCAGGGGGCTTAGTGTAATGTTTTCTGATATTAACTATAACATACTGTAGTAATGGAAATCACCATTGCTTATCCTAATGGCTATGTGAAAACATGTTCACAATATCATTCTGTGTGAAAGACAAATTCTGCATGTCTGTGCAAGAAAGCAGAAGAGGAAATAAGAGGGAATTAAAATAAACCTGGAAGGAAGGAGCAAATTTCTTTTTGAGCAAAAGACATTTTCAAGAAAAATGCCTGAAAGAATTCAGACAGCCATAATAGTATCTTATAAAATATATTTCTGAGTGATTGTTGACATTGTCTCAGGCACCAGCAGTAAACCTGCACCAGAGAACTTGATGTTTAGTACAATGTTAGAAAGGCACCATGGAACAAATATACTCATTGATACTTTATTTTGGAAATTAGGTGCCTTCTAATTTTTTTAAAGGGCATTATTTCTATTATGCTTTTTAATGTTCCTTTATATAATACATTTGCATGAATGAATTCATGTTGCTGGATCTCCCTGACAGAAACCACAAGTCATGACAGAGATACTAATCCCCGGCATTATGGTTTCTCAGAAGAGTTAAGTTTTATAACTAAGGTTGAATATTTGATCAAGGGAATACAAGAAAGATGATTCACATAGTGAATCATGCCATAAAGAGGCAATAAGTGGTTAAAATGAAAAGTTAATTATTAATTTTCTGTATGATTTTACATAACTGCAAAACCAGTGACATAGTAGGAAAACACAGTTGAGTTACTTGTCAAGTGACAATGGCAATTCCAGATTTTTCAGCACTTTTAAAAAAAGCTAAAATGATTTACTTATAGCTACTATGGGAAGTGTGAGAAGGGCTTCAACATCAACAAAAAAATTTCTCTCTTTAAATATATAGTGAAAGACTTGGACTTAGCCCAAGAGCAGGCAGGGACAAAGAAAAGGAATCACTTTCTCATTCAACACATGGGAGTAATGAAGCAAAGAGAAACTCAGACCTTTGTTAAAGACAACAAAATATGTGTGGCGACACTAGAAAATGAACTTGTTATTTTGGACATGATATTTTTGACAGTGTCTCCTTCCCTTCTAAGGTGAGGAATACCTCTTGTTAAGCTCAGAGCTCTCTATTTTATCAAAATAAACAGTCAGAGTCCCCAAAGTCCTGCATATATGACTATTGGTACGACACTTGAGTAAAATACACATGTGAATCAAGTCCTGCATCTTACTGTAATCTATTTTCTTGCATTCTGTTAAGTAGAAATGAAGTTTTGTGACAACTCAAATCCTTGCTGTCTGCAGTCATTGAAGAACCCAATATATATTTACTGAAACTGAAACAAGTCTAATGTCTGAAATCTTCAGCTGGATTCCTTTCTTTTTATAATACATTTCTTGTAGATGTACTAGAAACCATATGTACTGAATTTAAAAAAAAAAAAAAAAAGGTAATTTTTGAGCTGTCATGTACTGGTGAAAGACTGAAAACCTAAGAAATGCTAAGGTTATTTTTTTCCTTTTTCTATGCGCGTCTCATTTTAACAATACAAGTTGATATGAGAGGTGTGAGGGGTGGCTGCTGTGGTGAAGCAAAATCAATTCCTTTGGTGAAAGATTCCCAGAGCGTGATAATTAATTGGATTTTGGTTTAGGTTTGCATGAGTGTTTGATTTTCTTTAGGACCAAAGGCAACAGAGTTAGAAGATGACTGGTTTTATTTATTAATGAGGACTTAGCACAAAAAGTGTCCAAATGCAAAAGTTGAGAGATGCAGAGAAATGCAGACAAATGAATCTTTCTCCTTTTCTCTCTCTCCACTTCTCCCTTTCACTTTCTTCTTTTTCCTTTAGGAAGTCTTCTTTTGGTTGAGGAAATTTGTAGCGAGAGGGCTCAGAGTAAATGCCAACACAATCAATATGATTGAAGCAAGTCTCTGTGCCAAGGTCAGTTCGTTAACACATTCCTAGACATGGCTTGCTCAGTACATGTCTGTTTTCGTGGGAATACCCCACAGAAATTGAAAAAGGGAAAGTGAGTGCAAGCCGAAGTAATTAACTAGATGATGACAAATGAAAGCAATCATCTCCATTATTGCTTCCTTTTTAGGTGATATTTGTTTTAGGTACAGCCTGACATTAAGGATAGCACAAAATGGAGAAAAAAAACTAATGTTGGCATAGTAAAATCGATTTTAGTGGAGGTTTAATAGAATCTCTGTATCTATCTTCATACCTCACCTCTGAGACAGGAACAGTTTAAACATTACATATTAGTACTGCTAACTACTTGAGGAGAAAATTATCTGATGTCTTCAGAGAAAAAACTGTATTGGAAGCATTGGAACCAGTTATTTTAATGTATCTTTTCATTTTATTATCTATTTGTTTTTATTTTTCAGAGAGATCACCTGAGTTTCTCTAACCAGTTTTTACATGCAGATGATATGGCATTCTTCAAAGTAGTAGAACATGACAAAGTATATCCCCTGGTAATTTTGTTTCTTACTTTTGCTTACAGACATGAGACAGACAACATTGTAAAAACTACTTTGTCTTTAATAATTTAGTTGGAATGTCTAATTAGGGAATCTCTCCCAGAAGACAGCTATTGTATAATATATTGTACAATATATTGTATTGTAGTATTTTAGAGCCTAGAAACTACCAGTAAGATTATAAAGTTGTCCAAATTCTACAGTCTGTCCAAAGATAAGCTGAGGTGAACATCATCACCAAAGCAATAATGTATAGGTGAACACACAAAGCTCTTGCTTATAGTTTGCTGACTGGCATTTCAGTTCAATATATTCTAACGCAGAGTCGAATTTTCTGGGCAATAAAACTTGATTTTAAAATATTTTCTGGTTGCTTGATATGTCAATACACTATGATTATTTATTATTATTATTATTACACTGATTATTACAATATTTATTATTATTACACTATGATTATTTTTTAAATTCCTAGTGAAACATTCACATTTAGAGTTTTAAATAATATTGCATCTATATTCATTACAGGTTTATTTGTCTCCATTATTTTTCCCCATCTATTTTTCTTAGTTTGAAGAGCCAATCATAAAAAATGATAACAGAATTTTATTACAAACCCATCTGCAAGAATTTTTAAACTGCTGGTATGAGAACACTTAGAAAAGCTCAGATGTCTCTAAGCTTATGCACATGAAGAACACCACATTTATACAAAACCCAACATCATTTTTGAACAGCTGTGGGATGATCACTAGTGACTCAAACTTTGTCAAGAAAGATCCTCCAAACTCAGACACATCCTTAGTCTTTGATCTTGAGGGGAAAGAGTTCTGTGCACTTTTCTCACTGGGCATCTGAAAGAGTATTCTAGTATTCAAAATCAAATAAGACTACATATGTATCATTTCACTTCTTTTCTTTCATGGGAAAAAAAATAAGAATATAATAGGATTTTTTTTAGTCTCACAAATCACTATTTTTGAATATAAGAGATATTTTCAGATCAGATGGAGACTCAAGACCAGAATGGGAGGATTAGAATGAGAATGCCAGATTTAGCATCAAGCTTAATTTTAACTTTTGAAATTATGACTCACTACAGAGTGAAACAAATGAAGATCAATTTCTTTAAGTACTCTGGATAAAACTTGTTTTATCGATGAGGATATTCTAAGGCAGGAATATTTAGTAATTGTGTTTAGGAAATGTAAATAACTGTGCCAGCTACAAGGTGGTACATAATTGGTCCCCAGATATGAGATCTGTGCCACCAGCCTGCAGACCTACCATACATTTACCAGAGTTAATCAGATAAACAGTCAAGCAATAATTTGGAAGACATAAAATAAAAATATGTGGATACTGGTATATGAAGGAGAAGGATATAAAGGTAAAGGAGAGTAAATAGGATGACAAAAGAAGAAGATAGTATTGCTTATGGACAACTGGAGTAGATGGTCACTTATTTCATGTAGGGAATTGATAAGAGTCACTGAATTCTGAGTCTGGTTACTATAGCTCCTGTTTTCTTGTTTTCCAGTGTAATCACCACAATTCAACCATGATTTTCTTTGAGACCCTGTCTAAAAACATAGGAAAGTCCTTGTGCAAGGACAAGATTATTGATACATGTGTGAAGCCAGTATTGAAGAATAAATCTCCAGATTTGAAAAATATGAACAGTTGCAGCCTGGGCCAGTCCTTGCTCATACACCAAAACAGTCTCTTGGAGGTGCTGTAGCTGAAACTACAGTGAACTCATGATCTATTTACTCATTAAAGAAGCAGAACATGCTTAACAGCTGGTTGCCCATATGCTTAGGAGGAGGAAAGGCAGGTTTCACGCTGGGTTGTTTCTTTAGCTTGTCTATGTTAAGGTGTGCTCTCAGGCTGATTCAGTATCAGTTTCTTGGCCTGATGGGACAAGTATTAGAGAAGAATGTAATGTATTTTAAAATTGTACCCAAAGAACAGGCAGCCTATCTTAACCAGTTACAAACTCTGTCAGCTTCTTTTTATAGCTTAAAAAACTGAGGGTGAAATTTTGGGGAGAAAAGTATGTTAAAGTGATAATACTTATCCTTAAAGGAATTGTTATATAAAACTCTATAATTATTTTAAAAATACAGGTGACAGTTGATGTGAGTACGTCCTATTAAATACTTAATCTGCGCAGACTTTTGCTGTGAGAAAGTAAATGTATCTGAGTTCTATTAAGGTGACTTGCAAGGAAAAAAGGTGTGGCTCTCTTTGCCTCCATTTAGTATGTACAATGGAAATACTGTAATTATAATGTAGCTTTGTGCTTATGTGAGGCTTCCCTTTAATTTTTTTGCATTAGCATTTCAATATTTGGGTTTAGTTCTAAATTTGGGGCTTTTACCATATTTAACTTGTTTTACTAAGATGCTCTCATCTCTTTTCTTGGATGATTCTTGTATAATTTTAATAATTGGAATCACTAACCACAGAACTATAGCTTAGAAGGAACTTCTGAGAGTTGTCTACTTCAGGCCATTTCTTGAGGTGGTTCTGTTACTAGAACTTTGTCCAGCCAGCTCTGCTCTTGTTTTGCTGTCTTGAACACCTCCAACTGAGGTGCTCACCTTTCACTGAGCAACCTGTCTGTATGCACCATTACCTTCCCTGAGAAAAAAAAAATTGTGATACCTACACAATAGGAAAAAAAAGTTGAAGGATAGTTATTGGTTTCATATTAATCTTGATCTTTTGGAGATTTAAACAAAAAAAATAAAACAAAAAAAAGCGCCTCTCATTAGTTAGTTTTGGTTCTGTTGCCCTGTTACCAAAAAATGGACAAAATCTTCTTCTGTTTATTTTTGGGTGTTTTTTATAGCAAATCTTGCAGCATGATCATGGAATAAAACATTAGCTACCACTACGAATTCTGTTCTTTTATACAGATTACAAACTTTTTAGGGAGTAAACAAGTAAAGGAAAATGAGCAAGAAAAAGAAAGTTAACATATTTTCATGCTTCTTTCTAGATAGAAAAAAAACCCCAACATCTTTTCTTTCTTTATATGCAAGGGACATTAGTAGTTGAAACTTACACTTTGTGTTTTCAAGAAATAGATGCAAGAACTAAACAGATGTCAAAAATTGGTCTGAATATCTATTTATAACTTTAAAGTAATGTAGTTAAAAACAGAAATAAAGAAATCCTTGTGTAATGGGTAATGTAGTACCAATTAGCTCTTTGAAATATTTTTACATCTTCAAAGTGCAGTACCTTAAGTAACCCTAACTGCTTCTTGTGAGTACAGTATTCTTATGGGAACTAATTACTGATGGCCTAAGGACACTTCTTCACAGCATATGCTCTTTCACAAACTTACTTATGTACTTCAACAAAGGACAGTATCTGGCTGATTTTGTTTGTTTTAAACAAAATTTAAAAGCAAAACAAAACCACAAACAAACAAAAGCAAAAAACTCAAAAAACAAAAAAACCCCACAAAACAAAACATCAACCCCCCAGCCACCACATCATTAGAACAAAAATGGCCTTCATCAAGTCAGGGCAAACCACTTCAGTGCCTGCTTTGAAGTTCAGTTATAGAATCTGTGTCTAGAAGTCTCTGTCTCTGTCCCACTATGACCTGAGATCTGTGAACTTCCACTCAGAGAACTCAGTGGCCATTAATCTATAACTTATTAATGTCCTCATGAAATTTCACTTTGAGCACTTATACTAAGTCCCCTGTGGCTAATGCAGGAGTAGGGCAGAAAGGAAAGGAGTGCATATAGGCATCCATTCTTTATGAAGATGTTTCTTATCCTGAAGACATTTTTATTCTTAAATGTATTACAGAGAAAATGAAAAACAAGAAGTCATTCCAAACACACCTGCATCCATTATGGTCTCAGCAGGTGCTTCAGGTTCTCCAGCCCATCTGCTGGTGCACAATGACAAGCCACTTTGTTTTCAGAGTATTAACTATGTTTTCTATGCACAGCCCTCATGAATTCACTGTCCAGGAGAGCTGAGGAGCAAACCTGATGTGCTGACAAATTTTGATTCTTTAGTGAAGTGAGGAATAGATAGTCAAATTATTACATTTCTTGGGTGTGTATTTTTAAACTTATTAAACTCAGTGCTGTAAAAGGCAAAATTATCCTCTCCTGTGCACACTCTTTGGCCTCAGTAGTCATGTTTCTAGTATTTAAGCCTAGGATTGGTGGTAAAAGAAGACTGTAATGTCAAAAGCAGCACTGAAAATGTTGAACACGGTAAGGACTGTGGATAACTAACATACGGACTTTGTGATGCTGTATGGGATACACTGCTAGATATTCAGAAGTAATTCAGATGTGATCTCTAAAGAGGAAAGGTAGCAAGGTTTTGTGAATATGATCAGCTCCAAAAATAATAACTGAATATCAGTGCCAGAATTAACAAGAAAAATAGAAGGTGTTAAAATGAGCTAGAAAGCTTTTAGGCCTATTAGTCTCTCTGCCAAAGGAACAGCTTTAATACAAAAGCTTTTAGGATGCCCATTCAGTTAATACTGTATGTTTTATAATGCCTGTCTTGTCAGTGAAAGATAAGGATTTCATTACAGTAGAACCACTTCTAGTGAAATTATCTGCTATTTCCTGCAGACATGGTTTAACAGATCTGATTTATTCTGGTTTTCAATCTCAGAACAAGAATTTCAAGTGAGGATTCCTACACAGCTGTTTCAGAAATTGTCTGCAAAGGCACATTTGTCTTCCGAGTGTTTGCTTAAATTGAATTTCATCCCTCATTTATGTTTCTCATCTACATTATAATGTCGTGCAAGCTGATGCAGTTTCTCTTGCCATAATCCACGTGACTCTGATTTCATTTGACACTGTATTAAGGCAGACCACATTCTTGTTAGTAGTAATAAGCACGAAGGTGGTTGAATGCTGCTTTGAATGAAGACAAATGAATGGAGGGAAATGTAATGACTACAATCACTGTGAAGGAAAAAGTCCGTCTTAATGGCCTGAAATCAGTTTATGAGGATAAAATGACTTCACTAACATACAGCTGAGATGGACTAGACTCATTCATCCAACAGCTTGCCTAAAGTACCACATTATTACCATATCACTAAGGTTTACATGGTAAAGGCTCCCTGAGACTAAGAGCTCTGGCAGGACTCATGCCTGTAAAACCCAATTTTACTACTGAGTAGGTACTTAGTCTAATTTATTTCGCCAACAGGCTTATTGCAGATAGTATATTTGGGAATAAGGTTTGTTCCTTAAGTATTTTGAAATCTAATAATTTAAAAAAAAACAAAAAAACAACAAAAAAATCCCAAACCATAACAAAGCTACCAGAATGTCCTATAAGAACAGATGTCACAAAGAGAGCAGCTAGTTCTGAGAACTGTTTTCAATGAAACTAAGTGTGAAATCACAGTAAGATTTTGGTCAGATCTATTCTTTATGCATTGCCTAACTTGTATTGTCAGCTGCTAGATGGCACAATATACTTTCAGTTGCAAAAAGCATTCATACAAACATTAAATTTTGCAGAAAGAAAAAAATAATGATAATGGTTTTATCATAGTTAATAGAGCAGTAGACTTCAATACTGTAGTACAGCATGTCTGCACAAAGGTTTCAGGTTTCTTAAACTTGCTAAGACAGTTAATTTGGAAGGAATACTAGAAGGAAATAATACTTGAGAGAGATGGTTGAAATAAAATACTTTAAATCCAAGGCAGTATTAAAAAATAGTTGAGTTTTCAGATCTTTACTTCCACTGCTGATGTAAAACCCATCACTGACTTTTTACTTTCAGAAATATTTATCTTATAAATCATAACTTTGCTGTGTCTTCTAGCAAGTGACACCATCAGTGTACGTATATGGACATTTTTTCCCAATATTTTCACTGAAAATTCTAGATAAGATGAAGAATAAATTTAGCAAGTTTGTCCATTCTGTATCCCAAGAACATTCTTATGAAAGTTGGAAACTCGTTTTCCAAGAGTTCCAGGGAGAGACAGCTCTTTGTCATGCCTTTCATGACAAGTATACAATTTAGTGAATTGTATATGTTGGGCAAGCACTGATTCCACCAAATGAGAGACTTTAAGAAAATTCTGGTCTTTTACCAAACGTAAGAGATACTGACAATGACTCTTTTGTGTATCTTTGAGGATAGGCAAATAATTCAAGCCAGCAAGTCCATAGGAAATACACTGGACCACTTTTTGTGGCACATTGAGTGAACTTTGTTGAACTGACTGAATTTTAAATGGCATCTTATATTGTGTACAAAGTTCAAATATAAGAAGGGATAAGACCCTTGTAAGTATGACTGGAACTTTCTGCCAGTTGGGTAGTGAGCATGGAACGTTATTCAGATATAGATGGAGCATTAATCTTAGCAGAAAGCAGATGGATCTGACATGTAGACAAACAATCACAGATACAGCCCATACTAAAGAGTGAACGCTTTGGACTGTGAATAACTAAAGAGCAAGGCAAGCTCTAGGCTACTGAGAATTTTACAGTAATTGTCACTGAGCTGCACAACGTGGACAACAAACTTCACAGATGCAATGGAGAAAAGCACATGTACCCACTCCCCCAAGAGATTCACTGCTGCAGCACATACTGTCTGCACTCTTACGGTCCAAGGTAACATTAAAATTTATTTTTGTTTTGGATCCGCAAAACAAACCATAGAGCAGTCAGGTGCAAGCAGGTTTTATTTGGTAAGTGACACAGGCAGAAATATAGAGCCAGGTGAAAGAGGGAGAGAGGAAAAGAAGATATAAAAGAGAGAAGAAAGTGGTAAGAAAGAACGAGAGAGAAAAGTGGAGAAAAAGGGTAAGAAAGTGGTAAGGAAGAATGAGAGAAAGAAAGAGTCAGCAGGGGTCCAGCTGTCCAGCGAGTTTCTTCAGGATTTCACTGATTCTGGACAGGATCCGATGCAGAACGGCGGTGGGTCAAGAGACAACCCCAGCCATAGCATGGACAGCCCCTATATATATACCCCTGAGTTCCTTTTGTTCCGAAAGGGGCAGCTGTCAGTCAGACAGGTTTGTTAGAAGACAGGCTGCCTGGAGGGGAGCTTCTGCACAAGGGTGTAGTCCCCCAGCCACTCATCAGTTCTTATCTTCTGCCAGGCACCATTCCTCCTCTGCTCCAGCCCCCTTAGCCAGGTACTTCACAAGTACACTCAAGGTGGCTCAGTCGTGCCTGGAGGGACTGCCCAGCATTGCAGGCTGGCCCTCAGAAAAGGGGAGCAGTCTCCACCCAGTAGCTCTTATTACATCCCAAGGTGTCACCCCCTGCTCAGCTTTAGCCATCCAGGTCCTCCACTGTAGCCAGGGCTATTCACTTTAAAATTGCTGCTTTGAGACAACTGCAAATCAGTGAGGTCAGACTCTGACATGCACTCATGCTGTCAGTGTGTCAGCCCCTGCCCTAGGATGAGAAGAAAAATCTCTGATTAAGTGCAGAGATGCTTGCAAACAGGCAATTCTTGATCCATTTTCTCAACGTAGGCCTGTGACATAAATTCTCACTCTGGAAATTGTTGTTAAGAAGGTATTTAGAGAACCTCTGTCTCTGTCAAATATATCCCAATTAACACCCTTTGATCATGCTCCCAGATTTCCCCTGTGATACCAGGCAGAACAGACTAAACATGTGGACAGAGGGAAAAGAAAGGCCTCTGGATGCCAAAAGGTATCTGCTGAAGAAGGCAGAAATCTCTATAAAAACAACATTGGTGGATTCCAAAATTGAGTCTCAGAAGCGTCTTCAGACCTGACATTTCTTAATTTGTCCATCTTTATTGCTGGTCTTTTCTATAATTAATTTCTTCAGATATTTTTCCACATGTATCCTGAAGTATTGGCTATTCTCTAAGCCCTCCATAAGAATTACAAAAGTAAGATTGCCTACATGATGGTTCCTTAGAAAGAGTTACAAAATGTGCATTTTTTTTTTTTTTGGCATTAAAATAAACCACAATGCTAATCTGACAATCACAACCCTTGGAAACTTTTACAAGTTGATTCTCTGAAAGATGATATATCATAAACTAATTCACTGTAGGAACAATTTTTGAAAAATACTTTCACCATTTCTTTGGAGTTGTGTTCTAATTTTTTATTGACCCTTATTTACATAAGTTCAGTAGAAATGTTTCAGCCACCAGTGAGAAAATTTTTGTATGGCATTCTTTTTGTTTTTAATAATAAGTAATAAACTGCTACGTTTCATAGCTAACATGCAACTTATTTATACTGCAACTTACTGATAAATTGATGCAAAAGAAAAGGGTGTGTGTATATGCCAATAAATGGAAGCCTGTCACATTCAGATGTTTTTCTCACTGATATAGATTAACAAGCAATATTGGTTTATGCTGCAGTAAAAATACCAGTAATCTTTGAAGAAAGGAAATGTAAAATATATTTTGATATTTTTATTTTGTTCACCTCATGCTGCTGCAAATGCATTAAAAACTGGTCCATGTGATATATTAAATTTATAGTATTATCAATAAAGGAATTTGATAAAGTAATTGCCACACTACTTCAAACTTTGCTAAATATTCCCTTGTCCCTGCTACTGAGTCCAAGCAGGCAGGCTGATTTACCTAGAGAATAAATATAAGAGACCATAACTATGAATGCTGCTTCATTTATGATTTGAAATTGTTGGTTTTTTTCCTGTGACCACAGTCTTTTAAAATTTAGTCTCCTTAGTATACTTCTAAATCCCTAAATAAATCAAAGTGAGGAGCTGGCACTGGATTCACCTTTGGTGCACAGAATACGCCTGAAATGCTAACCTGCAATTTGGAATTTACTTTTTTTAGCAGACTTTCTTCTCCAAAATCTAGGTCAATAATGAGCACACTATGGAGTAAATAATTACGTACTTAATTAGTCAGATACTGTAGATAGTGGCCTGTTTGCTAGAGATGCTTTTCCATTTCTCAGAAAGGGTCAATTTTGAAAGTACCTGAGGGGAATTTGGACTTCCAGGCCACTGCAGAATGATCACTGAACAGTGTTTTTCTGGGGACAATCACAATTATGGCCCAATTCCACAATTTTTGAAGGCACTGAAAGATTAGTATTGATTTATCAGTAGCATTTGTAAAGGGCCTGTGCACCTGACAGCAACTGGACCTCTAATTTATGAAGGTAGCACAGTAACAGTTTTCTAATTAATTGATCTGGTTGTTCTCAAGAGTGCTGGATTCCTCATATTTTCAGGAGTCAATAAATAGCAAATACCTACTTCTTTGGTCCAAAACAAAGTGTATGCTCAGAAGAAAAAAGAGAGCAATAGCTGCCTGGACACACTCATTGCATCTGTGGCAGCTGATAATGCAGCTTGTAGAGTGCCATACTCACAAGACTGCACTTACTCAACTTTTTTTTTTTTTTCATTTCAGTAGTATTTTTATAAAAACCTACACAGGAAGTTTAGGGTTTTTTTCCTTTATGTGTATTTTTTTTCAGAAAAGTCTAACAGATGGAAAATTTGAATTTATTTTTGGGAGCAATACAGCTCAAAACTGTCTTACCTTTCTCTGTTTTCATCCGTAGGTGTTTTGAATGTGTCCTTGCATTTTCTGCATAGCTGGATCCTAGATCATTAAGGATAAGGGGTAAGACTTTTTTTGCAATCCAGATAGAAACAATGAGAATAAGGAAAATGTATGGTTTGCACCTGCATTTACTGAAGAATTACTGTCAAGTTCTCTGCTGCTCAGGAATGTTTTAATTTACAATCCCTACCTGCCTGTCTTGCAGCTAAGGAGAGAATTATCATTCCTTTTCTTTGCCTAGGACACCTTCAGCCCAAGACAATTCCTAGATAAGGAGAACTTAGAAGAGAGCCCAGGCTAGACTACAGCTGTTAATTTGGGGCTTGTCTATGTGTAGGACTAGTGCAGATGTCTTTGCTGTATATGTTACATAGAGATAACTTAAAACCATGAATGTCGAGGAATCCTTGCCATGGTCCTTAAAGGTAACAGACTGGGGACAAGAGGATTAGAGGATTCTTTATTTTCAACAGTTTAAATGTTGTGACTAAATGCCATTTGATTTCAGCAAACTTGCGGAGAGTAATTGCACTGTTTTCTTTTTTCTCCCTTGTGTGTAATGAAGCTTGTACTTCTCTTTACACTGTTTAATGGGTGTCATGTCAAAAAAGATTAATTTACTGTGACAGATGACAATAATAGGGGAAAGAGTCTGTAAACACTATTATGAGTGATGAGCTCCAGCAGCAATTAATTCAGGATTGAGTTTACTGAAGAAATCTCCCAGGCTCAACCGCAAAACCCTGAATATGGCTTTGTTTTACAATTAAAGCTTTTAGAGAAAGAGATTACATGAAAGAGGAGCCGCCACATCTACCAAAAAGCTGTGTGATGTGACTCATTTCTCAATGGAAGAGATTCTATTGTATGAACTCTTTAAGTGCGTTTCAAAACTATTGACACAAATTTCTAGTTAGTTTTAGGTGTTTTAGTGCTTGCCAGAAGTTCCACCACTACCTGGGCTTTGTGGAACTGTGCAGCACCTTCTACCACAGAAGCGCTCAAGTAAAGAAAACAGATGACCTCTTTGGTTTTTTCCGCTTTACTCTTTAATGTTTCTCACCCTAGGAATGCAGCTCTTCAGAAAATGGTCCTCAAATTTGTTTTAACTCATAGGAAGCATTTGCATGACATGACAAGAGGAAAACCACAAGTGAAGGGAGGTGCCAGTGTGCACCATTGACAGGGATTCAGAGGATGTGCAAGGAGTTCATGTGTGGGAGGAGAAGTTTTATGTTGGGGATTATTCTTAACCTTACTTATGCCTCTGCAGAGGCACTAACAAAACTTGAATCCACCTCTTTCATATGCAGAAATGTAAAAATATCTGCATAAAAATGATGTAGAAACCATCAAAAACCTTCAGGCTGTCTCTCCCCTCCTGCAGGAGACGAGCCGAGGCCCACAATGAGCGCTATCTACCCCTTGCAGCCCGAGCTCCATCCTTGGTGGAGGTGAAAGTTTTGCTCAGAAAAAATCGTCCAAGTAAGTTTCCTTACTGCCACCTGTTATAAGAGGACTTTAGCGTCAATATTTCCTCAGCTGTAGTTGCTTATCTTCCTCTTCACGTGAAAGCTCGTTTGCTATGTGCATAGTGTGTGCAGGCTCCAGGCTTTACCCCATTCTGCTCTTTGCCTAGTTACAACCCTGTCCTCCAGGAGTGGCACTTTGCTCACCCTTATTGACAGAGTTTTCCAAGTGTACATCAAGCTCTGTATTCCTTCATTGTGCTTAAACAGAAAAGGGCTGATTGCTGTCTGGCACTTATGGAATGAAAATATTCCAGTGTTGCAGGAGCAAGAGAGCCCTTAAGTACTTCACTCTTTTTGCACCCTGATGTGTCTCATTAAATGTATCATTTCATACACCATCACAGCTGAGTTCCATCTGGGTAATGTGCATCCAAATTTTTTGTATATCTACATGAAGTATTTATCATTGTGCATATTTGATGGTATTAACTAAATGTTCTTGCAGCCCTTGGTTAGCTTTCATCAACTGCTTTCACTTTCTTATTTTTAGAGTAGATAATTCTAACCTACTCATTAAATTTAATGAGTAATCATACTGGCTAGCTGGTGCATCCAGTCATCAGAAAGATTATGCAAAACATGAGAAATGAATGCATACATGCAAAACTGCATAATGAATTGAAAGAGTAAAGAATCATTAAATCAGGATATTTTTCAGGTATCATCAATTCACGTGTACTGTCTTTTTAAATTTATTACTGCTTTCTCCAGGGAAATTGTCGTGGAAAGATGTGACAGTAGAACAAATGTGATTCCTCAGAATATTATGGCTTTGTTTGGAGGTTAATGTGTTTGAGAAATGAGATATACCAGCTTTAATATGCAGAGAGAGATTTCACATGGTCATCAGTGTGAACTAATCTTCCTATTGTTTTCATCTGACTTCTGCTGCAGAGACAGTCTTTAGGATAACTATAGCACTGCTGGACCCGTATACTGGAAAAAGAAATTGGGGCTGAAAAAGAAAAGGGCTGCTGCCCTTGTCATTGCCTATTCCTAATCTGGATGTTAGCATGGCTCCACTTTGATTGAACCTGCTCACCCACCCCCATTGTTCTTTCTCCCTCTTTCAAGTGCTGACCTTACAATTTAAGCTTCTCATCCCCCTTTTTTAGATGTCCTGTAGTTTTCAGTGCTACTATGAAATATTCCATGAGAACAGAACTCCTGCAAAAGAAGCAACTTCAGTAATATCTGTTGAAGACAGAGGTGTGCTTGGGAAGGGGAGAGAGAGCAAGGGACAGGGGCAGAGCTGCACCCTGTGCTGTAGATAACAGTGGCACTGCACTTGCCACAGGGGCTTACAGTCTTTGGTACTCTTTTTAGGTGTGGTTTTTATAAACCAGTTTCACTGCTGCAACCTAACTAGGGGGCTGGTGCACCCACACACACACACTTTGCAATGACTGTGAGAAAATAACATTCACACCTGCTGTATGACAGCAATCACATAATGGTCCCAAACTGGGTCAGAACGTTTTCTCACCCTCTGCCCTGTGTTGAGGAGAGAAGGGAGCAAAATTCTGCTGTCCTCACCCTTTTCCCACATACTTCTCCACCACTTTCTTATTTCTTCTGCCCCACTACCTTTTTATCCTTTCTTTTGTACACTGAGAACTATTTCATCCTGTGTGTCTTTATCTTGTTTCTTCTATATAGATGCCTTCATTCAGCTGTCAATATAGTATTTATCTCCTGTCCCCCAGCACTCAGGGAAACAATTTCAGTGTGCATGCCAGTGACTTCCTCCTACCAAGTATTTTCAATCAATTTGAAGAAAAACACCTTGTGTTATCAAATGGAAACATCACGATTTAAGAAGAGGGAGCAGTGGGCAGGTGAAACATTGCTTTGTTCAGAAATGGGAGTACTGTGGCAATTTTTTACAAATTTAAGTTCAATTTTTGACCTTTTCTGATAGTAAGCAGCTGTGATCTTAATATGTCTGCATTGAGCAAGTCTGCAGGCCTAGAACAAACAGATATTTGTAAATCCTTCTGAGAAATAATAAAGGCATAAGTGATCCTTATACACCCAAATCAAACAAAAAAGTTACTGAATAGTGAATGTTACGAAGATTATGCATTCTCTAGACCCTGTCTTCACACTGTGCTGTTATCTTGTGAGCTGATTTGGGTAGCAGGACCAGAAAGGAGATCTGTTTGCTCCCCTGAAATTATAATCTAATTAAAAGATGGCATAAGCTTGAGAGACTGTATGAATAGAAAGTTTTTTGTTAATAATTGACAGAAAGAAGCTTTAGTGTCAATAAAAATAACTGCATTCTAAATCTCTCTACTTCTTAGTCACTTAACATACTTCATGTGCTGTAATGAACAGCACTTGCTCTAGAAGTTACCAAGGTAATAATACACTAGCTGACTTCTCTGGGCTTTCTGCCTAAAATACTGAGTAAACTAACAAATAACAAATTCGTATCTCTGTTTCAGAACTTTTCAGAAATATTCTGCTGTTAAAGAGATCTGACAGGTACTTCCATCTAGTCATCTTTAATGTACGAGAAGAAATGATAATAAAGGATCCATTATCTATTCTACCTACTATATCACTTGGAAAGTGATTAATGTCCTCTTTTCCTGTTATCTGTTGCAGGCTTATTAAAACTGTGGCAGAAATTTTTTGTTTTAAAGTCATGAAGAAGGTTGAGTTGATTATTCTGAGCCTCATGTGGCTCTGAAAATACCATCTGAGAAAAAGCAATAATGTTGCTTGAGTGTAGAATGGCTGACAATCAGGAAATTGAAAACTACTGTTAGTCTTAGATTGTAGTAGCTCATGAAATGTATACTAGACACTGAAGGGCAAACAAGTAGTTGGGATCATCCACCAAAAATTACCAAATGTTGTTGAAAGGAAATCAGATAATGAACTTGAGGTGTTTCCTGAAGAGTAAGCTCTAGACTTGAGGAGAACAACTGACACCATCAAGAAATTGAAAGTGGATGCATTGACTTCCAATTTGTAGATTTTGTCACAGCCCATTAAGGAGATGCCTTTGATTGCTTGGTCATCTATTTATATGTTATGTTTTAGAAGTGTATAATGTAATGTCAGCATATGGGATGAACTGCATTTTAATCACTGTGCTACCTAGAGCGTTTTTTCTACTGCAACAAGATTTAGTTAAAATGTCTTTCTGATGTTAAATAATTTCTTAGATGATACTAGGAAGCAGAGAATACACTCACAGCCCAGTCCTGGTGGTGAATTCTTGGCAATGCATCTGTCTTACTGAAGTTAGCTGTGTTTTGATGGAGATCGCATCTCCACCCTTGAGAGACTACAAACAAACTCAAGGTCTGCCAAGCTCCTGAGAGAGCCTAGAGAAAATATGTCTATAGTACCACTGTAGGCTTTGGCTTCATCCTCTCTGAGAACACAACCTCCATTCACATAGCTGAGATAAAACCAAGTGCAATTTTGGCTAGGGTGGCAGGTCTGAATATCTATGCTGGCAGTCTTCTTCACTTTATTAATCTTCAATGTCCTTTATGAAAACAAAATTAATAAATAGCTTTAGAACAGTCCCCTGCTTTGTAATAATCCTTGCATTGCCATTGCTTTTTACCCAACTAGAAACAAGCTTCTTTGATAATTTATGTGTCTAGAAAATAAACATATATAAAACACCTTTCCAGGTAAATATAATAGATGTGAAATTTAGTATCCTGTCTTTGTAATTTTCAAGGTGTTTTTTGTCTGTGTACACTAGGTGTTCATTCACAGAAAATGAGTGTGCTTGTAGCAGAAAATCAATTGCTACTAAGGCATCTTCTACCAGTCTTTGACATATGAAACTTCATTGTAAAATTAACAAAGCTGTTTCCCAGCAGAAGAATCTCAAGCAAATAGCTGTACTTATTTTTTGAAGCAGACTGTAGCTAGCCATAATGACTGCCCATTTAGACTGAAAAAAGTATTTTAATTATATTTTATGATGTTTTCCAAGAGATGTGCCAGTCTAGATGAGTTGATACTGGCCTCTCATGGATTAGAAAGAGGAGAGAGAAAAGAAACTCTATTCCTACACACGACAGTTTATACCTCTGCAGACATAGCTTGTAATTTAAGTCTCTCGCATATGTCCATGTTTTTCGGGAGAGAATTTTGTCTCAACGTGTATTATTTATTTGCTTGTATTTGCTGTGTGTCTACTTAAATACATTACCATGCAACATGCAGCAACATATGTATTTGCAGTGAAGAAACCATTCACCATCTCCAGTCTGGCTTTTCTCTGTTCAGAGAGAGGCTTGAAGAAAACTTGTAAAAAAAAACCTGTCTAGTTTGCTCTAAGATAGCCCAAAACATTAAGATCAAAGAACATCCAAATTTTGTTTTGCCAGTTTGTAGAGGTAGAATCCCAATGTCACATAGCAATTTAATGTTACCAGCATGAGCCTTGGCAAAATACTTTGATTCTGGAAAGTATCTGGGTTCATTTGGCTCCTTGAATATACCCTTGCACTCTTAGAAATATTGTATATATCTGCAGCCTAATCCTGGCTTTGCTAAATCACAGCCATCTTTATGTTTTTACCCAAATAATCCTAAAGTACCTGGCTAAGAAGTCTTGTGTTTTTTTAGATAGGGTTGAACAGCTCAGCACCTAACTTAACCTAAAACCACTTGCACAGCAGAAAGTAGCTGCTCCTCTGCCAAACTTATTTGAGCTGCTTTTGCAACTATCATCATGGATATAACCAGAGTTCATAAAGAAGAGTTAGCAGATTAAAACAATATAAACTGGTTTGGAGGAGTCCCCAGGTGACATATGTCTCTATGTTCCATTATATAAAAAAAGGCACTGGAAGTTTTGGGCTTCTAGGTCTTGGTAAAATTCTAGTCTTCCATTTCCTATCAATAAATAGTCTTTTGCCTACATTATGGGATCCTACAAGGATAAGAAACAGTTGTAAGAACCATTGTGGGCTGTAAGAAACAAGGCGTTGTAGGCTGGAGAAAGAACATATGTTCCTATCTTGTGTTTGATAGTAATATGTGGACTGCTGAGGCTACAAATCCATGTAAACTCATTATCAGCCCTTCTGCATACTGCCAGTGGCCAGATCAGTATCTTTTCTTGTAACACTTCTCTTCTTAGTGCTGATGCTCAGTGCTTGCCAGGACACGGAATACTTTTTTTTTTCTTTTTGAGTCTGGATGGTCTGGAACCAGACTGAAGTTACAATAACAGTGGGTGAGTTTGGCACATAGAAGAAAGAGAAGAAAGAGAATGAATCGATCCAGGTAGACAAGACTTGATTTTATTAATAAAATTTGTATTTTCCTCTTTGAGGTGACAGTTACAAACTTTGGTTCAAAAATAAAAGAAAATATGAACAGCAAAAAGTGACTTTTGAAATCTCACTTTTACATGTATAAGTGTGCATAAGAAAATACCAGTTGGAAATGAGCCAGTAAGAAACTAGTACTGTTTAATTTAACAGTTTATAAGACATAGAAACAAACATTTCAAGTCTTACATATATTATGAAAAATAATTACAAAAGGATTTGTGTTGTAAAGCTAAAATGTAATTTCTACTTCCAACTACCTGAATAAAATGTTCAGAGGGAAGGCCAAACCAACTTTTTTGGTGAGATTTGAATAGCGAATTGTAACAATTTGGGTCAAAGACAGCTCTGTAGGAAGAAGCAGTCCTCTCCTGTGTTGCTTAGCAACTATGTAGAATCACATGACCTAGACATATTGCGTCCCTGGACTTCAGGTGAAATAATAGGAGCAAATAATTCATATTAATGGGATGGACAATTATTGTACAGGACTATTCTCTGGAAAATTTAATATTCAATTCAGAAAGCAAGCATCCATTTTGGTTTACATAAAAATCTAAGTAAACACTGAAAAAATTCATAAATAATTCTTAAAATCAAGTTTTAATATTTATGTAGACCAAGTAAGCACAATGGAAACTAATTCAGATGAGATTTAAAAGAAAAAAAAAAGGAAAGCTATATGACTAATTTATTTCACACATATTTTTAACAGATCTCTTACACAGAAATTGTGGTTTTGTTTGTTTGTTTGTTTTTCTTACATATTTTCCCCACCCAAAAATATAAACTTATTTATTTTAGGTATATACAGGTATCTTATGAAATTCTGGAATTAGAAAAGAAAATAAAAAGTCTGAGGTATAGCACCATGGGACACAGCACCTTTGAAGGTCCTTTCATTACTGAAATTCTTCATCACAGCATTATAGCAGCAGAACAGAGTTGTTTGAATGTGCTGCTCAAGATTTTCCAGTTTTGCCACCTTAAGTTTTGTTGGCGACTTCAAATAACAAAGCTTTTCAACAACAATATATACAAAGGGATTTTATTATTAATCAGAAATTAAATTGGCTTCACTGGCAGTTACAGCTTTATTTTTTCAGAATGCATACACAGTATTGAATGTAGTTTTATAATTATAAAATAAGAGCCAGATGCAATTCAGAGACACATGCAAGTTTTGGAAATGGACAGAGAAATAACAGTATAATACTGTACATAAAATAATTACAGTTTATTAAACACTTTCTTAACACCTCTTTGTTGTAATGGAAGGAGCACCATGTCATTCATTTATTTTGCAGCACCAAA
The DNA here is from genome assembly GCA_023637945.1 of Phaethornis superciliosus. NCBI lineage: Eukaryota > Metazoa > Chordata > Aves > Apodiformes > Trochilidae > Phaethornis > Phaethornis superciliosus. The sequence continues at coordinate 10,730,010 of JAJQWJ010000009.1, read as the reverse complement.
GGAATCCAAAGGGGAGTTATTCTTACAGTCAGCCCTATGTTGTCTGTCTGTGCCACAGCATCTTGGCAAAATAAGTTTAAGTCATGTGATTCTGGCCCTACAAGGGCAACGATTACTTTCTAGATACGGCATACATACACAGCAAGACATATTTTCTATGCCATCCTTATTCAAAACTTGCATGTGGCATGAAGTGTGTTGTTAGCACCAAAGTGCAACATTCTTGTTGATCTAATTTTGTCTTAAACTTAACCAAGGAAGCAGACAGGACCAACCTCAAATCCAAACTTCTGGTTCTGATCACCGAAGTCATTGATCATCACATCAACTATAGGCACTTGATCTATTTTGGGTGTGTTGATTTCAATCACTGTCTTTGCGTAGCCCTTTCTTGACTGTTAAAAGAGAAGCAAAAACAAAAACAAAACCAAACATGGTTATGTTCCGATGCAGTAAGCATGCACTATAGATCTTCACAGGTTATCTTGGAAGTGTAGAATTTATAAATTATTGCCCCCTCATGCATCAGATATTACAAAGTATAAGGTTTATGTTTTCTTAGGATTATGTTTGTGACATGGAATGTTTCTGATTTAGAAAGACATAATCCTGTAGCTTTTTGACTTACTAAAAAAAGACCTACAAATGAAATATTATCTAGGACATTTAATGTTTCTCAGAGAATTCTGACTTCACATCTGTACCATTCCATAAACAATTACAATGTTCTCATGGCAGTGCATGTGTTTTCCTTGGGAATAAATCAGTAATTAGTTCTATCTCACAAAATATTATAGCAGCTGTTTGGACTTGTAAAAAAGTCTTACAGGATGCACTTAGAAACCAGGTTTGAAGGCATACCCTTACTTCCTCATAAAAGGTCTCTACCTCCTCTAAATATTGTCCAGACGAGTCATTATTTTAGATATCAGGATTGCACTTTGCTTAGATGGTCAGCCTGTTGTATTTTGCTGAGACGCCTTTCAGCTACACCAGGGTCTTGGAGTTTCAATGAACATCCCAGTAGGTCACAGTGTTCTCAGTTGAGTGCTGGAGCCACACTAAACCATTTCCTGCACTCAGTAGAGCTCTACTTACTGTGCATAGCAAAAGCAAAAGAAATATACAGCCCATACAGAAAGGGTGGCATGAAGCAGATACGTATCAGAATCTCATTACTGAGGGCAGCAGACTCTGCTTCTACCTGAGCTGTATCTCTGCCTCAGGGCCAGGCATGTATCCTGGCACTTTCAGGTCTCCCAGTTCTCAGTCACTGATGTCTCAGGAACTGCCTTCAAAATGCTCCCACATGAAACCCCAAAATAATTAATAAGGCTTCAGCTGTCACTTGCTCCTTTGATATCTTAGTTTCAAAGTGTTCAGTACAAAGCATACTGTTTCTGAAAAATGTAACAGTTACTATGCCTACAAAGGCCCTGCTTTTGTAGGCCGGGCAGAGACCTAATGCCTGTTGTTTGCAGGTCAGAGAGCTGATGCCTGTTTGGACAGCTCCAGGAATTTTAGCCAAGCTAAGATAGGATTCTGAAAGGTATAAATCCACAAACTTAGCCTAGCTTTGACTACCAAAACATGAGGAAAGAACATGAGGTATCAAACTATGCAATTTACTATGTTAGTGTAGATATGGTTTAGTTCACATATGCTTTTACTGCATTCACTAAATATTCTGTCTGTGTATGCCTTGATTTTGAGTAGAAACATATGCTGCTGATGGGCTGCCTCCCCTGAATATACTTTTTTTCTTCTGTTCTCTTCTACTGTGCTCATACTAGTAGCTAGTCTGATTTCAGCACATTGGTGCTGACAGCATGTCTCCATGGCACGGTTATTCCATTTCTGTTGCATGGCTTACGTTTTGGGTTTGTTTTTTGGTTTGTTTTTTTTTTTTTTTTTCCCCGTATATGAAAATAAAATAAATAAATAAAATAAGGGACTAGTCTACTGTGGTTAAAAATCTATGAAAAGGCAGGCTATTAGAAATAATGGGTTTAGAAAGCTTTTCTCAGAAGAAAGCTATGAAGTAAATAATTTCTTTGATTTCTACTTTAATTGACAGGTTGGATTTGTAAAGACTCTTGAATCTCTACTTACTGCACAGCCATCATGAAGAGCTTTGATATAAGGATTGTTGTCATAAGACATTTCTTCATCATTCGATCCTAAGAACCTTAGTGCTTTGTCATAGCTGTCAGATGATGCATCATGCCAAGCTACAGACTGATGACAGTTGTAAGTGAAATTTTGTCTGGCAGAGGCACTCAGTAGTTTAAGGAATGTCATTTGGACCATATTAATAGAATTGCCTTCAACATCCAAATAGGAAAGCTGGAAAATAAAGGTAGTTAAAACAATATTTATCCATTTCCTTTGTTAAAAGACAAAACAAAATTATTGTTAAAAAAGAACTGCATAATTATCCTTAACAAAAAAATTACCAACAGATAATACAAAACCTGAAGTTTTGATAACAATAAAACAATTTATTGGTAGCAGTAAAGCTATTACTCAGTAAATAGATTTTTCATATTGCAGCTAGGACATTTAGGATGAAGAACCACATATTTTAGCTTCATTCTGAATTTCTCATTCATTAATTCATGGAAAAGACAGGATTATTCCTACCAGTAGTAAACCAGCAGAAACTCTGTTTTAATATAATTATAAAATTATGTCAGCATGCTGTCTCATCTCTGCATGTTCAGTGTATTTCAGTTACCTAGAATGGGGCAGGGGGGTCTGTGTTCCAGCTGTTTTGCTAAGGCTCAGTGGTGATGTATGGGCTGCCAGAAACTAGAGCCTTGCTATCAGCTGTGTGAGTGACTACTGGGATCATCATGGGACCATACAGAGCTGTCCAATGCTGCTGTTGTGTGGCAAGAGGCAGTTCAGCTGCTCTGATATTTAGGGCAAAAAGGCTGGGGGTGAAAAGTCTTTTCACTATCTAAATACTTTTAAAATTATTTGGGATCACTAATAACATGTACTTGATTTGTGAATAACTGTTATGTTGCAGTGAAAACTTACAAGTTTGCCTCGCTTAAATTCACTAAACCAAGATCCGGGATTCTCCTTTGGCCACGATGAAATTCTAACCTGTGTGGTAAAACAGCAGAGAGAGAAGTATTTAAAACATGTTAGTAGATTAAGGTTTTACATTACCTGGGACAAATTTCACATCAGGTAGAAAAGAATGATTCTTCTTTCCAAGATCTCAGCTCTGGAGTAGGATGCTTTTCTTTTATAGAATGCCTTAAAATTTAAAAACTTTAAATGGAATTCAAGGTGATAGCTTATAAAGAGAGCTATTTCTGTATAAGGGAGACTGTTGTCATCTGTTAACATTCAGGTAAACTGCTGGTATAAATTGATCCTGTAAAGAGTGTATAAATTAAAGTTTTCACTGGTGGTGATGCTGATAGATCTCTCTCATTTAAAAATCCTTTTAGAAAGATTTCCTCTACATCATATGCTCCATCAGAGGCAATTTATAACAATCAGAGAGGACACTGTTAATATATGGTGTTTTATGTCAACTTGACATGGCTATAAATTAATAGATATAAATGAATCCATAAGAGAAATGTGCTAAGACTTTAGCTTTTCGATATCTAGCACTGTATTATGTACTTTAACTGGCTGCAGAGCTATGTTGTGTTCTGAAATGCAGTAAAAGGTTAGTAAGCAGGTGCAGGTGCATTGTTTATCTAAGCAAAAGACTTAAAAGTGCTGTTTGTTAACTTTAGGTATCATTTTATCACTTCATTCAGATTTATGCAATGTAGTCAGAAAGACAAGTGTATGGAAATGTGGTAGTGTAATTATCCTGTTTTATTCAAAGTTGCAATAACTTTGTAGGATTTATCAACAAATAGTAGGATTTATCAACAGCCAACATAAAAACAGACCGGTACTTACTCCTTCAGATTTCTTTTCTGGGTAGATGCAAGTTTCCCCACCTGCTGTGAAATTGCAGTAAACTTTGAAAGAGTCTCCAGAACAGCCTTGGTTAGGATCAATCCAATATTCCCCTAAAACAAACGAGAAAATATTAACCCTATACAGTTGAAATGGTATTTGGAAGATCCAGATTTTACTACTATCTAATGGTACCCCAAAGCAAAGTTGTTTTATCTGAATGATGAGAAAACAATCCTTTCTTTTCTTCCTGGTTATTTGTTGTGGTTGTTATTGTTTATGAAAGGAAACACCAGGATCAAAGTCTATTTTTATCTATGCCTTTTTGTATTTGTCTGATTTTACTTCAGATCATGACTCTATTGCAGAATACAGCTGAGGCTTTGGAGGAACTGTGGAGACCTCTGTCTCCTAGAGTAGAAAGACCATTTTTGAAACATACATTGCAGGTCTCAACAATATAGCCATTTCAGTATTTCAGCTAGAATAATAATTTGTACCTGTGGTGACAGCACTCTCAAAAACAGAGCAGAGCCATCCTTAGGCAGAAATAAGCTACCATTTAGCTCAGAGAGCAAAATCTGAAATCATTTATATATCTGTCTACATAAAAAGGTAGTCACACAGGGCTTGGTGAGGTTATAGCTGGCACAAGTACCTAAAGCTTTCCTTGAGAGAGTTACACCTCAAGCAAAGATGTTTTATGTCTGCTGGGTTATCCAGCTGCGAGACTAGTGAAACTTCAGGATGCTTTAGTTGATAAAATCACCTTAACTAATGAATGATTAAGAGACATAGGGAGAAAGACAGTTAAAACTTGCATGAGGCTTCCCAAAGTTTCAGCAGTCCTTGTAGACTGGCATGGTTGAGAATTGAGTCCCTGCAGTGCTACAATGAGTAAAAGCCAGGGATGAAAGAGAGCTGCAGCTCAAGGTTCACTAAAAATCAGGGCTTTTCAAAGTCCACCCTTCTAATGATAATGATGATTCCTGTGGTGAGTCCTTATTTCCAGCTAATTTCACAGTGTGACAACAAGTGATTTTCTGACACTACTGTTCCAATACAGTTTCATGCGAATAGTGGAGGTTTCAAAGTGGCATGACAAATCCTTTCACCAATTCCATCTTCTGAACAGGAAGTGTAGAGAAAATATTTAGGGTATTTTACAATTCTATTGATTCTGTATTTATTGAAAAGAATCTTTCCTACCTGTAAGTCTTTGCCCTGGAAAATTTGGTAATTTACTTTTATTCAGTATTTACTTTTATTTTAATCAACATAAGGTTATTTTGATATGAAGAAAGCTCCTAATAATAAGAAAGTACTGGAAAAAGAAGAAGGTGAATGTGTTCTATTAAAACCATTCATTATTATGGAGGTACTGAATATGTACTTTTCTTTTAGCACATATATTATTTAACTGCTCCTAAAGGCAGTAATCTAATTTTATCTATCTAGAATGAAAACAATAAAATATTATTGTCAAAATCTATTTTTTCCTCCCATTTAAAACCAGAAAAATATTGCTTTCAACTAGGAAAATATCCATTGCAATAAAAAAAAATATGAAAAGATGAAAACTCTGTGAAGGTTTGCTTTCATTTAAACCTTTCCAAAGGGATAAACTCAGAACAGAAGGAAGAAAACAACAAATAATAATTAAATCAATATAGTTCTTCAGAATACAGTGTCATGTTCCTACTGCTCTGCATTTTATTAAGCTAGTTCTTAGTAGCATTAAACAGTATCAGAGCAACTTCCATGTCTATTTGCTAAATGATATAGAACAAATGGTGAAAGGAGCAAAGGGGGAATGGTAATTTTTTTTGAATCACAATCAATAATAAATTTCACATAGTACCAAAACTATTTTTTATTATTATGCTAAGCTTAAATATACAGCTACCAAAACAATTCTCTTTTCTTTTAAAAGAAGCTGTTAGCTATCCTCAGCATGATGACATTTGCCATTTTATTTTTTTTACATCATTAATCTTTCATCCCTCTCCTGTTTGTATAGTCAGGAAATGCAAAGCTAACATTTCAAAACAGCAACTGTTTTTTATTTAACATGGTAAAAGGTTTTAAATGTGAAAGCAGATCATGTTATGTAGTAAAAGAATTTTGGCTTTTACCAAGAGGACATCTCTTAGTTACATTTTATGAACTGTTATGCTTGCAAGTCTATTTAATATGTATTAGTGGAGCAAATATACAAGCCATCTACCAAAAATTAATTATTCTGCCAAAGTAGCTTATCAGATCACAACTTCAGCTTAGTTTGCCTTTGTCATGCAATATGAACATACCATCTGGGAAGTCTGGGTGGCAGAGCTGCAGGTCTTTGCAAGTTCGGGCTGGGTTATTCTGAGTGCCCATTGGATACTTCATATGCTCAATGTCTTGTTTCAGTGAATTCAGTGAACTAAAGATCTCTTCCATGCCATCGGAATAATCCAGGATATTATCACCAGCATCAGATAGCATGTAATCGGGTGATCTTCTTGTCTTTTTGGGTGACTGGATTGGCAACGGCTGGATGACCTCACCTGGAGGACCCTAAGTGGAAAATAACATAGCTGGGCACCATTTCTGTCATTATTTGCATCTGCATACATACATAGAGGAAGACCACAGAATGTGACTTGGAGGTGGTTTGAGAAGGCTGTCTTCAGTTTCTTCCTTTAACATATTTCCTTCTGATTTATGCTTATGTGCTTTAATTTACTTGCATAAAAAGATTATTAGAGAAGGCCAGATCATTCTTGTGTTCTAAACTCTTCCCACAGCATTGCTGATTGGGGAAGAGTGTGCTGCCCTCACATAAAATTGTGTGCAGAACTGACTTGCAACCATCTTTTTATCCTTGGCAATTCCAGCAAGCACAGACATAGCCACGGTTTTCATTTGTTATAGGCTATTTCCTAGAACAAAACTTTAAAATTCCAGTTGTAGTCTATAAAGCAATATCTTATTTCAAGCAACTGAAACACTTCATTCAGATTTGGACTTTTTTTTTCATTTTAGATTGTTATGATACAAAAAAGAAATAGCAGAAACAGAAGAGTATCAACAGGAGAGAATCAAAATAATTCAGTTTGCTGTGTTTCAATATACCCCATTAAATAGTTATGCAAAGGGGTTTTTTGTTTTTTGTTTGCTTGTGGGCTTTTTGTGGTGCTTTTTTGGTTTGTTGTTTGTTTTGTTTTTTTTTAAAAAAGGTTTCTAATAGCTTTTTTTCCAATTCAGACAATGTATTTCTGTGTTGGCTGGATCTGTATTTCCTGGAAAAGGAATTTTCAAACAAATTATTAATATTTTCCTTATCTGGAGGTTCACAGGTTTTTTTTCTACCCTTGTCAAAACAGGATCATTGTGTCATTGTAATGTGCATGCATGTCAAATAAGATCTCTTACTTACTGGAGGACCAGGTGGACCAGGTAACCCACTGTCACCCTTTTGACCAGTAGGACCCTATACAGCAATGAAAGAAATTCAGAGTTGACCATGCTACACAATGTTAAAAAAATAACACATAGGAAAGTTAAGAAAATAAACAAAAAATACAGAGGAGAAATACTCACGCTGGATCCTTTGGAACCTTTTGGACCTTGCGGACCCTACAGGCAAAAATATATAACTACAGTTGGAGTATATGCAACAAAACATGGGATTGTTTTGAACAAAAGGACTGGACTCAATTACTTACAGGTAAACCAGGAGGACCAGGGGGTCCAAGTGGTCCAGCAGGACCTGAAATTCCCTAAGAAAGAATAAGATAATAAATACAGAACTGAAGTACTGGGCTGTATTAGAAGATGTGCATCTATGAAAAACATAGTCCTAGAAAACATCTAACCCTGATGAATTTTGATTTAGGCCATTTGCTCAGGTCCAAAACAGCTTGCAAGTTTAAAATATTATCTGACAGTTTGAGTTACTTGTAGTTGCTCTTATGCTACAGTACTTACAGTCATGACTGTGATCGCCTTCAGACTGGCTTGGAAACCTCATGTTTAACACAGTGCATTAAAACATTGCTTAGTAACTAAGAGAAAGGAAGCTATTTCAGTTAATAAACATGATGAAACCAGTGCTGCTAGTTTATCTTGTTCCTAATTTAGATGCATGCATTTCCTTAACCTTCTGAAACATTCTTATGGTCCCATTTTAAGCAATTTAAAATTCACTGCATTTGCACAAAGCCTAGAAAAGTTTTAACTTCTAGCAGGAGGCTATGAGTGTTAAACATTTATAACAACTTTGTTTCTCAAAAGAAAGACTGGAATATGTGCTCTTTTCTTGCATGGAACTTGAATGAAAATACAAGTTTTACTCACTGCATCACCCTTAGCCCCAGGAGATCCTTGTGGGCCAGGAAGTCCCCTGTCACCTTTTTCTCCCTGTTCTCCTGGAGGTCCAATCAGGCCAATCAAACCAGGATGTCCCTAACCAAGACAGAAGAAAATAGAGTTAAAACTCACTTTGTATAAAGTAAATATGCTTTGCAAACACACAAATTAGAGCTTTCAAATGTCATCATTGCTGCCAGCAAACAATCTGAAAACAAATAATTCTTCAAGGAAATTTGTTGTTAGTTGGTCTTTAGACTTGGAGATTATTTGCAAACTGTGACCACTAAAAGATCTAAGTGCAACATGATCAGATAAAGAGCTGATACAGACAGAACAATACCTGTGGGTACAAATTGCATAACAACTTTCATTTCAAGATGCTATAGGCATATTATAGAGCTGTACATTTTTTCACACATAATATATTAGCTTTATATATATATATATAGTAATATAGCTTTATAAGCAGGTGATCCAAGCATGCAAAATAAAAGTCACAAGATATAACATATCCCTTTCTCTATACAATTTTCCACTATACACAAGCAATCAATGAATTATTTGGACTCCATTAGAAAATTCTGTTCCAGATGTCTCTATCCTTTATTTTACAATAAAGTAGTATAGCTGTTAAACATTTACACTTTGTTGGTTTAATATAAAAATCTTGCATACTTTTTATTTCTACTTTGATTTTGTGAAACCAACAGTCCTCTTTATGCCAATGTCTTTGTGATTTTCATTGAAAGGAAGAATCACATGGTCTATAGATTACCACACAGGCAGCAATCTTTTTCTATGTATTACCACAATATCAGATGTGGCTTAAAACTTCCACCATTAGGACTCATGGAAGCTGAGTAATAGACACTGGAGGTTGTCTTGCTTTCTAATACAAACCCCCAGTGTTGCTTCTTGCTGATTCTATACAGACTTTTAGATTGGACCATAACTTCAAAGCCACAAACAAGGAATAAAATATACCTTTTCTCCTTTGGAGCCTGGATCTCCTTTCAGACCAGGCAAACCAGGTGGACCCTAAATTAACCAAGAGAAGTAATGTAAAAATAAGTTTTAACATACAGCATAGATCGTATTTTCTTCAAATTTTAAGGCAGGGTAAGTCAAAATACAGTCGTTCAGTGGTTGGTGGTTGTGATTGATGGCATATGATTTAGGGCGCAAAACGAAGCTGAAATGTATGTTTAAAAAAGCATAGTGGTATCTTTTCACATCATATAAGAAGCTTACAATTTTTAATTTCCATTTAGGAGCAATCTTTTCTGCAGCACATCACAGGCACATATTACTTTATGAAACTGAGTAAGAAGTGTTCTTTATCCTAAATTTCATTTGCAGTTGTCCCTTAAACATTGCTTGGTGCAGCTACATTTATGAAAACAGAAATGTTCTGGGGCTGGAGATGGAGCTGTGAACAACCAACACAGGGTCAACAGAACCATTCCACAACACCTTCCATGTTTTTGGGGTGGGTGTGAGAAGGGGTCAACCGAAACCACTTAGTTTTTGAGGAGGTTATAATGTAAACTGATGTTTAGTGACTCTGCTGAAAAACTCTATTGTAGTCTTGCTGTCTGGGAAACTGCTGCAAAGGATAAACACATGCACACGGACAGGTCTCACTTTCTGTACATCTCTTACAAAAAGCATGGAATAATCTTTTTATAACTTGACACAAACTTCTTTTCCCTGGCAGTGCTTTTTTAAATCTTTACTCGGGTCATAAGAGCAATACATTAAAGATACTATTTTACTAATTGTCAAAAATATGCTGGATAGATTGCACAGAAAAAAATATACATGAAGCTTGTTACAATCTTTGGGTTTTTCTCCACTTTTTTTTTTTTTTTTTTTTTTAGTAGTATTATTTTGATCTTTGTCATTTTAGAAGAATTTTGAGGCATTTGAGAAATCTGAGGTTCATAAGAATAGCAGTGCTGGTTTTATGTAATTTGTGTGGAATGAGGTGAAAAATTCAGGCCATGCAGTGCATATGTAAGTGCAGAAAAGACATTAATTTCTCAGAGGCTATTAATCTCACACTGAACACATATGCATTAGGCACAGAGCTGCTAGACTAAGTCAGTATCTCATCACTACTCGTCTCCTGCTGGCAGCGGACATCTGTGAAGTTATGATATGGACAGAAGTAATAAGTGACCTTTCAGTCTGGTACAGATTGAAAAGTGCTATAACACTTCACATACAAAATATAATTCTTTGCATTTTCTTTCCATCTCTACTTCAGGATATCATTAGATGCAAAATCCTAGGAAAATAAATAATTCATGAATGAAAAGTGAAATTTTTAAGCTTTTGGAATACAGAATAAGACATTTTTTCCTGTAGTATGTTATGCTCTATTGCAATTCTGCTTTCATATTCTTCCTGATAGCAAACTATTACAGAGGGAGGGAGGGGAAGAAGGGAGACCTGACCTTAGCAACTTTTACCTATAAACTTTACTTTCTTAAAATCCCAAATAAATTTCAAATTGCAGCAATGCATCTAAAATACTTGTTAAACTGACAGGAATGCTGTGCATTTGGGAGTATACAGTTAACTCATATACTCAGTTTCAGATTTGAAATGAATATTTAAGCTTGCAAATGTTGGAAGAGAGCTGTTTGGATGATGTATTTTGAGGCTTCTGGTGCCTGACATGTGGGAAATGGATGCCTACTAGTGCTGAATAATCGTTCACCGGATTTTAGATTACAGCTTTCAGCTAAGAATTGTACTTGAGGAGATCAGTTTTCAGTTTCTTGGTTTGTCCCTGATGCATTTTATTTGTAAATTGGGCGCATCATTTAAAAACTATGGTAGTGGTCTCATCATAGACTGGAGACAAGAAGTTTTAATTATGGACTTAGCACAGGGGAGTCCTTTTCCTCGCAGCTTCTCATTCATTGTTCCCTATCTCTGATTTACAAGCAATATCTTATCCATGACTTCAGGCAAAATTAGAATGTTAAAATGAAGACCAAGAAAGAGCTATGGGGAAAGGCACACATTAGCACATTATTTGCTCTTTATTGTTTTTTAAGGGAGAAAGAATAATAAAATTATATGTAGGTGAAACCGCATTACCATCTGTAATTATACACACAGAAGTGATAAATAGTTGGACCTATGCAACTGTTCATTGGAAAAAATCTAGTGCATGGGTCATAAAAATATATGTTCTGAAACTCTTTGCTTATGGGTTAAGAAGTTGCATGTTTGGAAAATTTTTGGAAATGTAAATAGCCAAATACTTTCACCTATGAATTCGTTTCAGTCAGGAAAAGGCAATTGCTCATGTTCACATCTGCATGTGAATGTGAAAGATTGGTTTAGAGTAAAACTCAATTTATGCATAATTTTTTCCCCATTTTTAAAAATTTCTCCCATTTCAAATTCCCCATTTTTTCCACTTGCATTTTTCTATTCTGGAGAAGACTGATATGGAAATTTTTACAGCTGATGTTCAGACCCCAGGTGTTCACTGTGGAGGCAGGAATGCTCTTTGGAAAGATGATGAGGTCATGTCTACAGCTTAAGTGCAAAAACTTGCAGTGTTAAGGCTACCCAAGGACTCATATCCTTTCTATCCTCTAAATTGATACAAGAAAAGAAACAAAGCACTTCCTTCACATTTCCTATTCACAGCCTTCCTTTTCTCCTTAAAGAACCACATATTTTCTGAAGTAGAGGGTTGCTACTTATTGCCCTATTCTCCTAAAGTAATCTGATTGTATATGTTGTCATTATCTTCTAGGAAAAATACCAGAGTGGATTTTACTTAGGATTTGATAACACTGCTTCCAAACTGCCTTGAGAGTGTAACATTTGTTTATTCTTTTTTCCATCAAACTATAACAGTCCATGTTTTGTTTGAAACCTTTTATTCCCAAAGTGTCACTCAACTGCCATAATAGAGGTGACCTCCACTTCAGTGAGTCTGGTGGGCAAGGGATGAGATTTTTCCAATAAACTGGATAATCTTGGCTTGACATGTGAAGAATTATCTTGCTGCCCATATAGTTTACATTTCAATTTCTGCACATGCTGCTGAATAAGAACACCAGCATTGTGCAATTTGTGCTCATAGTGTTTTGTTTTTTTCAGTCTCGTTAGAAAAATGCACTAACATAGCAAATGTAAGCAGAAGCAACAACACAATTTGATAATATGTCATCGATAAGCTTGCTTTGTTTAAATCATATTAACACAGAGCAAAACTATGGTATGCTTTAGATGCCCTAGAGACTGGGATCTTGGTTCATTCAGACCCTTTTAAACACTTTAGTCATGGATTACAATTCCTTGGACTGCCACAATAAACAACAGACATGATGCTGTTGTTCATTTTAATAAATCTCTCATGTTTTCTTCTTTGTCAGAGGTCCCCTTTTGGCTCTTCCAATAAACTTTTTACTTCTCTAAGTACTGGATACGATCTAAACTTTTACCTTATGAATCATATTTTACTAAACAAGCAATCATGAAAATCAAATGGATGTACAAAATTTGTTAGTGCTAAGGAAACAGTATTACTTAAGATATTAAGCAAAGCTTAATAAAAAGCTATTAAGGAGTAGATTTTTTGATTGTAAACTTCATTAATTTATTTCTATTTTTAATTATTTTCAGGAGATTTCAAGAATTCTGTTTTACATTTCCTTACTCCACTTTTTGCCTGGTATAATTTAGTAGCGTTCAGCACAGCTGTCTACTAAAGTAGAGCAGAAAATTCAAGGCAGTTGTGTATCAGATTTTACCAGCACAAACAGTGACTTTGTCCTAAGAACTGACTTGTTCATTCATTTTTCTGTAAATGCATAGACACATTAATGTTATATTTTAAAGAGTGCTTTTTCTGTTTTGGCACTGCAAGGAAGGGTACTCACCAGAGGCCCAGGAGGGCCATCCTGACCAGGTGCTCCAGGTAGACCTTGCTCTCCCTAGAAAAAAGATGAAGTTTTCTTTATCAAGGATATACAAGAAATGCAACATTTAAAATATTATTATATGCTCTGCTTACTTACCACAGGGCCAGGAATGCCCCGGAGACCCTCTGGGCCAGGTTTTCCTGCAGGTCCCTGTGGACCAACTGGACCTGTTTTTCCCGGAGCTCCTTCTGCACCAGGTTCACCCTAGAAAAAACATAAGCAACACATCCAAGAGGAATTTCTGACTGAGCTTGGCACTGCAGGAATATACAGCTGCAAAGTGAGACCAGAATTTCCTCACTCTGTTTTTTAAAAGCTATATTAAAACACTTTTCTGCATAAGGCAGTTTTATAAACAAAATGTTGATAGTTTCATATAAAGATGTGCCAACAAAGCATGCTCAGCCTGCTTTTCTGCAGGGGTGAGCTAAGCTAGGCCTTCACTGGTCCCCCGGATATTTCATTATGGGTCTTAATTTGGATTTTTTTTTTTTTACCTACTATTACTTTGAGAAGTTTCACATTCAGTGCATGATAAGCAACTTACTTTTCATTTATATATGCTTTACATTTCAATGCTTCTGGAAAAAGTCTTTAATATATTACCTTTGCACCTTTTTCACCTTGTCTGCCTTCAGCACCAGCTGCTCCAGGAGGTCCCTGTAAAAGATGGCAACTGAGCTCATAATCTCACTTTTCTAAAATATTACCAGGGAAAAATTCCAATTTCTACTGCAATTTCCACTGTATTAACAAGTAGTAAAAGCTAACAAAAGAACATTACATTTCTTTCTTGACATTTTATTCACAGGATAAAAAGCCCAATTCATCATATCAGCTCTTTTTCCCTTTATAAATTTTCTTGCCTTTTAGAATACCTATAGTATTATATAGTAATATATATCACCTAGCACTTCTGATATAAATATATATGTATATGACGCTAAAAACAAGTATCTTGGAAAAAATCAAAACAGGATATAGAAGTAAAAGGAAAAGAACAATACTAATTTACATAGTAGCAATTTTAAACTTCCTTAGCATTGGCTTTTATTATTATTTTTTAATAATTACATTATTAAAAGACAATTATTGTCTTTTATCCACTGATTCAAAAAGGATCTTTCTACATCGCACAGAATGGCATATAGTTTATTTTCTAGGTAAGAGATGGGCTCAGTAAGCCTTTTGATTACATTTGGGCAGCCAAAAATTGGTATGTGCCTTAATACTATCTAGTAAATACAAAAAGAGAAAAAAAAAATAGAGGTTGTAAGTAATGAAATAAAGACAATGACTCCAAATACCTCTTGGTACTAGTTACCTGCTATTGCTTTAGAAAAGATCTGATTGACTAAGAAGATAGAACTCAGTACCACAGGAGGATGTAGAAAAGGGATAAGGTTCAGATAAAGGTGACAAAATATGAATCAGAGTCATCTGGCAGCACTTTGACTACCTATTGCTGATATCATCCATCTTTCATTTTCTTAAGGTTTCAGAAAAATAAAGACATTTTTCTCCTCTATAAAGGAGTCCATAAAGGACTGATTTTCAGGTGAGGGAATTACAAACAGAAGCAGTATCTAGAATCTAATGTGCTCTTTGAAAATGGTTCTCATATATATACTTTGTTTAGAAAAGGGGTACTCAAGATAATGAACCAAGTGTTTTCCTACAAGGTTAATTTTTAGCCTGGGAAATGTCTTTATTACAAGTAGCTGTTTCTTGCAAACCACTGAGCAGCTTATAGCAAAAACTATTATGAAATACAAGGTGCTTTTCTGAATCTATAAAAAGTAGTCCCTAAGAGTCATCTGTTCATTAAGGCTACAAGCAGTTTTTTATGTAAAAATTAAACAAAAGACATTCTAAAGACGAGCAACAAGAAAAATTCAATTGCTTCCATTTATTTACCTTATACTTTATAACAATAGACAAAAAAATGCAAGCCCCTAAAAGTAAAGCACTAAAACACATTCTTAATTTTACAGACAAGATCTGTTCTTCTAGTCAAGCATATTTGTATGTTTTGTGAGCTCAGACCTTTAAATTAGTTTGACCTAATACCAATTTTTTTATATGAGAGCTGCATTTAGTTCTTCATAGCCTGATATATTTCACCATCCACTACTACTGGCACATATCTAGAGGAACTTTTAAACAGATTAATTACTGGAAATTTACATTTATTGTACAACTATTTACATAAAATGATATTAAGATCATTCCTTTATTTCTGACATTAAGCTTTCTCCAGTGTGGAACTGAACACCTGCAGTACTATATAAAAATTTTGACCAACAGAGATAGTTATGGCTTTCCATAAAAAAAAAAAAAAAAAAGCTAAACTACCCACAATGATTTTTGGTAATTTGTTGTGGGTATCAGCAGGTTGTTCTTTTTGGTATTTTTAAGAGCTCTAAGTACTAACGTGATCAGTTTTACCACTTAAAATATAGAGAAACTAAGAATCCTTGGGCAACATGGTCCAGTTGCTGACTGTTTAAAAAGAATAACTTAAATCACCGCTCTTCCACTAATAATCTCTGCATACACCCCTTTGTGTAGATTGTAATTGGTTGGGTGGATTGCAGTTTGCAACACTAACAAGAAAAATTATTAGCAAGTATACAAAGAAACTCAGGAATATTTTAGAAACAGGACATTTTTTTCTTAATTAATTTGCATGACCATCATCTTTACTTCTTGGAAATTCCTTTCACTCAAGTTTTCTTTTGGATCACAATCTACCCTAGCTAAGAAACTGAAGAGGGCTGAGTATGGTAGATTTTATTTGAGAAGTATAGTCTCTGAGTAATTGAGAAATACAGCTGCAGCATGAATTAGCTGGGCTAAAAACACTGTGATCTCAAATTATAAAAACAATGAATCATGATTACTAAACAAAGGGTGTGCATTCATTATCAAACAGTGCCAGTACTGCACCAAGAACAAAGCAGCTGAATGAACTGCTCTTTAACAGGCTGTGATTGCTGGCATGGCACAGATGGTGCTTTGACAGAGAAAGACTGCTAATTATTATTTATCTTACCTTCCTACACTTCAGTTGGTGAAGTGCCTGGTAAATTTTAACTGACAGAAAAGATCTCAATAACAATAATGTGAAATTAATGCATGGCTCCCGACCCTCATCCCTCCCAGCTACCATGGTGATTTTTACAATCATACTTCAAGTTTGAACATGTTCCCTGATACATTTCATGCAGAGAATACAAAAGAACTCGTATAGAAACAAACTTGTTCTCAGATTTTGTTATGTGAATGTTTTGGACATTTTTGTCTGCTTTTCTATATATCAAAGTTTCATTAAAATAATTTAAGCTGTCATTTATAGCTGTCTATCACCTGACTAAAAACATGATTTCCAACACAGAATGCCATTGCCACATTTCTCAGTTTGTTAAGAAACCTGGTGTATTATTAGTTGTTCTGTGAATTTTCAATCAAGAGAGAAAATTTGCTTTATTTTTAAGTGATGTGTGCACCCTGTATGATACTATAGCCAAAATGGAAAAAAAAACCAATCTCCTTTCTAGAAACATTTCCTTTTTTTCTAAATTACTCAGTTTGCATATAAAAGCAACTAACCACATACACTTTTGCTTCTCAGCAAATAGAGGCTGACAAGGTTGGGTGGAAAATAGATTGAGAGCAGTTCTGAGGAAAAGGTCTCAGGGGTGTTGGTTAACCAGAAGGCACAACATGAGCCATCAATGTGCCCTTGCAGCCCAGAAAGCCGACTGTATTCTGCATCAAAAGAAGCATGGCCAGCAGGCCAAGGGAGGTAATTTTCCCTCTCTACTCTGCTCTTAGAGACTCCACCTGGAATACTGTGTCCAGCTCTGGAACCCTCAACACAAGAAGGATATAGTGCTGTTGGAGTGAGTCCAGAGGTGGGCAATGAAAATGATCAGAGGGCTGGAGCACCTCTCCTACAAAGACAGGCTGAGACAGCTAGGTTTGTTCAGCCTGGAGAAGAGAAGGCTCCAGGGAGACCTTTTAGCAGCCTTCTAGTACCTGAGAAAGCCTACAAGAAAGAAGGAACTTTTCACAAGGTCATGTAGACACAGGACAAAGGATAATGCCCTTAAAACAGAATTAGGAAGAAATTCCTCTCTGTGTGGGTGGTAAGGCACTGGCCCAGGTTGCCCTGGGAAGCTGTGGATGCTCCCTCCCAGGAAGTGTCCAAGGGGAAACTGGATGGGGCTTTGAGGAACCTGATCTGGCTGGGGGGTTGGCATTAGATGATCTTTAAGGTCCCTTTCAACCCAAAACAGTCTATGGTTCTAAGATATGATTCTATGATGCTATCATAAACAACAGGAAAACTATACAGCTGAGAACTCATACTGACAAGCCTCTGCCAATTTCTGCCTCTTGGTAGTCTCAACAACAATATCTTGTTGTTTCAACAAGAGAGTTAATTTTAAACTTTTTTTGTTTTCAGAACATTGAAGAACACTTAAGAAGCCACATCCTTTTGTGAGGCTTGCAAGTTTCATTCTGTTCTCTTTGCAGACAGAGAAATTCAGACAGAAATACTACAAATATTGAACATCCATATAATGGGAAATCCTATTCCCACAGCTGTACTGGATTTTGAATTCAGATTTCAATGTTATTTATGTAGATATCACGCCTCAAGTTTTCTAGAGAATCTAGGCTGATTTCCATCATGGAGAACATGTGCAAGGGATTTGATGATGGAAAGCCCACAGTGTGAGGAAGATGTCCTGATGAAGAGCAGCTATCTCAAATCTGATAGCAGAACTCGTAAGGCTAGAACTGGGTCCTGAATAGTTTAGAAGTCATCAGTGCTCTGCTATGGGCTATCTCTACGAAAGAGCCAATTGTGCTAAATATTTTTATAAATTTAAAGTAAGTATGAATAGACATTTAAGTGGCAGCCTTTGTGTTTAGCTTCTGAGGCCTTGATTTGCCAAGGTGTGAAATCTGTTAAGCTCTTTCCCAACAATCTTGTATGCTATGTTGAATCAGGAATACCAGGAAAGTTGATCAATTTTTTCAAGTGGGTATAACAGATTTCTTTAAATTGTATAAGTTAACTATAAAAGTTCTTTCATTTGTATCATGATGGCTTAAAATAAAAATATAGTATTTGGAAACACTATATTTAACTTCTGATGAGCATTCTTCAGAAACATGATTCAAACCTGTTGGCCAGCTAGAATGCTAAGTTTAGCACTAAAATAGTTTAGTTTAATTGCTCAACCTTTCCCGTCTATAGCTACGAAAGAACATATGAATATATATGTGTATAGCATTGCAACTGATAACTTTGTTTGTTTGACTTCAATAAAAATTATGGCATGCTTTTACTTCTACACAATTTTCATTCACATTCTGAGATCAGTATTCATTCCACTGGCTGACTATTTTTGCCTAAGAGAAGGTAGCAAATTCTCAGTACATTCCTTTTATTTTAGACTATATCCTTTTTAGGGATTATCAAGTGTAAGAAAACTTATCAAGAAAACTTTTTCAAAGTAAGTATGATTTCCTCAAATACTTCCAACACTTATTCCTGCATTTTTATTGTTAGTATCTTCTCTTACTAAAAGTTATAAACCAAGATAGAATTTATACAGAATAAAAATGTCTTTGACAACCCTTGTAAAGCAATGTGTATGCATATATATATACACATATACATATTTTAAATAGGAAACCTTTTATTTAATTGACAAGGTAATCTTTAAAAGAATTACTGTTTTTAATTAATTTCAGGACATTTTATCATTGAATTTAAAAATAGAGCTTAGTCAATATTAAGCTCGTCTCTGAAAATCTCATCCATTTAACATGTATTTTAAAATCAGTTGGTGTTCTGGGCATTTGTCCTCTCCTGCATTGAACTTGACAATCTGTCCTTCCATTTGTTAATCACAGAATGACAGAATTGTCAGGCAGAAGTGGCCTCTAGAGGTCATCTCGTGAATTGAACGGTAGTCCATTTTACCCCTCAGAGTAGGAATCTGGAGCAGGTTTATTGTTTGGTGATTCCTAAGTGGTATTTCTTAAAAGCTATTCACTATACTGCTTGCCCATGGAAACCTTGCTCAGTCTTCAAGGCTCTGGTATTTAATGTCAAAACCTTTAAGCACCACAGCAAAACAGTTTTGGTATTTCCTTATTTCACCAAGGAATATTTATTCTATTACTGTTACTCATCAAGAACCAGAAAAAACATGAATGTCACTGCTAGTATCTGTAGCTGAAGTCTTAGATACAATGGGAGAACTGTACTTATGTCCATGTCTTTCACTAAAATTTGCTTCCCTGGGGAAGCCTGGGGAAGTTCTTTGTAACCAACAATACTAGATGCAGATTGCTCAAAACCCTGAAACCTGGTAATAAACAATTTCCTAAGACTGGGCAGTGAAAATGAGTTCTGACCAGTCCCAAAATACAGAGGAAGAGTAGAATGAAAATGAATGACAGAATAAATAAAGAGATTGTATAGCTGAGGAGTTCAAGAGACTAGATTTAAAAGTATGTAGCTCTGCTACCTTGTTGTTTCAGAGGCAGAAAAAAAACCAGGATGGAATGTTGCTTTCTTGTAGTACAGCCAGAGCTGTAACTCCATAGTGAAATTACTACTAAAATGGTAGGTCCTTATTCTGAAGAAAGAACATGTTAGGGCTTTTTGTGGAAGTAGATTCTACCATTAAAATGCTCTTCATTAGCTTTTGTTTTGCCAACCAAGTATGAAGTTTTCAATATTTCACTGTTTCTCTCAGCTATAATATCTACACAATACAGACTCTCCACAAATCTGAGACATTCAAGTACTTGTGTAACGTATAACCTAATGCTGCAAAACATTTTCCTTGGAATTCAGGACCAGGATTACTTGGCAATACTTAGCCATACATTTTCCCTAAACTGGAAATCACAAGTAATGTGTTATTTGTGTTTCTGAAATATTTTCTGTCTAGGTACCATAAGATGACAAATTTGTTAGGAATAAGCTGCTGCTTTTCTGTATAAAAACAAAGGAAGGTTTAATTTAGTACCAAACAAACAATTGTGAATATTAAATTGAGCTATATTTCAGTTTCTGTGATAATGTTGCTAATGCTACCATAATCATTCCCAGTATTATAATGTTTTGTAAATTGATAGAGCTAATAGATTACTGTGTAAAATAGGGAACACTACTAGTGTCAGTTCACTTAAGCCCATTAAGTAGAGTAATTTAACACATTTTGTTAAATATCTCCCAGGTTACATTCAGTGATGCCCCTCCCTTGTTTTTAAAGTGTAAATACTGCATCTAATTGCTAATTGAAGCAGACCTAAAGGTTGATGCATCTACTAAAATTCTCTAAGTGTAACATTATTTACTGGTTTTGATTAGTTGTGTTTGCAAAGCCTATGAAAATCCAAAGACTTTAGAAAGAACAGAATGGCTTTTTAAGTTTCAGAAATGTCTGCTTATTTGGTTTGTGGGTTTTTTTGTATTTTTTTTGTTTTGTTTTTTTGTGTGCAGAGGGGTTGACATAGGTGTGCACAGAAGCTGCACTGAAATGATTTTATTTCAGAGGCCAAAGGCACAAAAGCAGACAGTCTTCCTGCTCCCTGCCAGCAGTTGTGTGCCTAAGGTTGTCTTGTATGATGTCTCATGAGTACTCCTGTTAGAAGACTAACTCAGCAGACACTGAATTCTTAGCCTAGCAGACACTGAATTCACTTGAGTGAAAAGATAAACCATATTTATAGATAAGGAATATACTCTTTCATATATATTTTTTTGTCATGTTCCATATAACCCATGCTGAAGGTTTTCTATTTTTTCATTATTTCTCCCATTAGATTCCTTAAAAGAAACTTCAGTCATCAGATATGAGTGTCACAACATGGAAAATAAGTAGCTTAGATTCTTTAGAATATAGTTTCTTAAAAAGAAATATGTAAGAGAAAACGAGAAATTACTTACTCTTTTTCCAGGTGGGCCAGGTGGGCCAGCTTCACCTGAAGGACCAGGTGGACCCTGCAATGGAAAATTATAAGCTCATTGATAACAAAAGAAAAAGTTATTTCCATTTATAAATGCAACATCCATCTGCAATATATTGGGTCTTTTAAATGGGCAAAAATTAAATGCCATAGATACACTGCTTCTTCAAGAAAGCCTCTTAGGATGCTTTTTTGAAATTTTTAACATCTTTTTTTTACTGAAAAAGCACCACAAACCAAACCAAAAAAACCAAACCCTCTTCTCTTTCCATTTGCAAGAAAATGTTTCAGACCAGAAAGTGGCTGCACAGAAGTAAGACATCATCTTAGCATACTGCTTTAGTCCACTAAGAAATTTTTCACTTTCTCAGGTGTTGACATATTTACTTTTGCTAATTTTTTTACACTTGCACTTGTGAGTTAGCTGTCCCATGAGTGACTTTCTCTTAAATCTATTAGTGCTATTAAGCACTAATTAATATTAAGCTATTAAGTAAGCTGTGATACTTTAAAATATTTCAGGGTTGCTGAACAGACTGGCAAGCTTGTCTTCAGGAACATAACACTCTAAAAGTACTGTTAAGTAAGTCAAAGATAGTAATGTCCTGGTGTTTGCAGGTAGACCCCAATTTATAACTTCCAAACTTTTGTTCAAAGTACTAGCATTTTTGTTTTCAAACTGTACTATGTAGCATAATTCCCTAATAATCAAAACTTCCAGAGCTAGGAAGAGATTTTTCAATTTGGAAAACCTACCATTTTGGAAAAAAAACAAAAAAAACCCACATCAACTTTTAATATAGTAACCACAGAAATATAAGAACATTGATGCTTAATATGGTATTTCTTAGATACTTCTTAGCTTTCTGAAAGCAGAAACATCAAGGTTTTGCGTCATTGCATCAGGTCAGCTAAAGAAGATTGTTAGGCTGCTGCATTCCTTTCTTATGCTCAGAGCTGCTCTATTTTTAGTGCTCCTCAGCAATTCCAACATAAATCCTAAATACATAATTTGTTTCCACTTCTAAAAGAAGCTGATCTCTTGCTTTTGATTATGACCATAATACAGTTTCATCTATATGAGGAATTAAGTAGGTATTTTCCATTATAATAGAAAAAGTATCCATTTACAAGTTATTTTTAACTGCATGAATGTATAGAAACCACTGATTCAGCAAAAGATAATTTCTTAGTATTGGTGAGAACATACAGCCGAAATAAAATAACAAAAATAACTCACAGGTTGACCAGGATCACCATCTTCACCCTTCTCTCCACCAACACCATCTTGACCCTACAGAGTTCATAGGAAGAAAAAAAAATAAAAAAAAATAAAAAAAAATTAAGTAATTTAGTTTCATAAACAAATATAAGAGCATTATTTCTCTCCAGAGCATTTCCCTAAGGACACCACTTTTCAAAGCATTTTAAACATTTTGAAACCCTTTATAAGCCTTAGGATATATATGAACAGAAAAGCAACAGATCTTATAGGCAAAATCTTACATCCGCAGACAAGGGAGAGGCAGGACTAACTAGAATGTAATGCAAACCAAGACTAGGACCGAAAACTGTGTTTTAAGTATACTTACAGCTGGACCAGGTTCCCCAGGGGGACCAGGATCTCCAGGGAAACCAACTGGACCCTAGAAAAATCAGGAAAAAGACAAAACAAAACAAGCAATGTGTCATCCATTGACAGGAAAGTAGCATTCATCAGAAATATTTTATGAAGCATATAATTTATTTAGTTCAAATGTAGAATATATATAGTTCTACATATATATATATGCATTTCAGCAGCACTTCACAGTGCTTTGTGTTAAAATTATTAAATCCACTTACTGGGTTACCCTTAGGCCCATCATCACCTGGAGGTCCTTTAGCACCTGGTGGTCCAGCTGCTCCAGGTGGACCAGCCTCACCTTTTTCTCCCCTTTCACCTTTTGGACCCTGTAGAAAACATGTGAACACAAAAATGTCACCAGGAAGTTGAATGGTTAAAAAAAGATTATTGTACTTCAGACCTGGGCAATGTTACTTATCAATAAATGCTGGCATATGAATGGGACATTGGGCTTTGCAGAGGGACCTGGACAGGCTGGAGAGTTGGGCTGATTCCAATGGGATGAGGTTCAACACGGCCAAGTGCCGGGTCCTGCAACTTTGGCCACAACAACCCCATGGGGAGCTCCAGGCTGGGCACAGAGTGGCTGAGAGCAGCCAGGCAGAGAGGGACCTGGGAGTCTGGATTGACAGGAAGCTGAACAGGAGCCAGCAGTGTGCCCAGGTGGCCAAGAAGGCCAATGGCATCCTGGCCTGGATCAGGAACAGCGTGGCCAGCAGGTCCAGGGAAGGGATTCTGCCCCTGTACTCAGCCCTGGTGAGGCCACAGCTCGAGTCCTGTGTCCAGTTCTGGGCCCCTCAGTTCAGGAAGGAGATTGAGGTCCTGGAGCAGGTCCAAAGGAGGGCAACCAGGCTGGTGAAGGGATCCAGCACAAGTCCTGTGAGGAGAGGCTGAGGGAGCTGGGGGTGTTCAGCCTGGAGAAGAGGAGGCTCAGGGGAGACCTCATCGCTCTCTACAACTCCCTGAAAGGAGGCTGGAGCCAGGGGGGGGTTGGTCTCTTTTCTCAGGCAACTTTCAACAAGACAAGAGGGCATGGTCTTTAAGCTGTGCCAGGGGAAGTTTAGGTTGGATATTAGAAAGAATTTCTTCACTGAGAGGGTGATCAGACATTGGAATGGGCTGCCCAGGGAAGCAGTGGATTCTCCGTCCCTGGAGATATTTAAAAAGAGACTGGATGTGGCACTCAGTGCCATGGTCTGGTAACCACAGTGGTAGTGGATCAAGGGTTGGACTTGATGATCTCTGAGATCCCCTCCAACCCAGCCAATTCTATGATTCTATGACAGCAGAGTGGAAAATCTGTAAATTTCATGTTGAGCACCAACATCTGCACCAAGTTTGGATCAATGAACTGTCTTTGGAGAGAAAAACATGAACATCAGAGTTCATGCTTTAAGAAATAAAAATAGGTACTCTCCTAGTAAATCTTCAGCTTTGTCCTCTAGCTGTTAGTAAAAGACGAGGCTAATAATTATAAAGAAACAAAATGCTTTTTAAAGGCATAAATTCTTCACTGAAAATTTAAAGAAAAGATACACAAGCACTCAAATAATTTGAATAAATGCTTTCAAAAGTAAGCACTACCAGATACCTTAGTTCACCATAATAAAGGTTAGTAATAAGATAAAACCAAAACACTCACAGATGTTCCAGACTCTCCAGGAGGTCCAGGGTTACCAGCTTCTCCAGGTTCACCCTGTAATTGTGACAATAAATTGAGAAGTCATTAGGGAAAACATTTCTATTGATTCACTTCTGTTATTGCATATTCTTGTCATTCATGTAAGTAACTTGCAGGAACTGTGTTTTATTTGACCTGTCTGATGAGGTGGAGTTATATAAAGGTTTGCAGAACTGAAATCTGAAATCTGGGAGAGAATATATCAAACTCAGTTTTCAGTGACAAAGGAAACTAAACTTCCCTCTGGGCTTTGGAAGATCTTCTCCTTTATTATTCCACATATTACAAATTTCCTGTTTGTAATTTTTTTTTCTAGGCATAGAAAACCCAAAGAAGTATATTGATTGTGGGGTTTTTATTCTAGGACATAACTTTTGCCTGAAAGCAAGTGTCTACAAATGAGACAATAGTAATTTCAATTTAGTGAAATAATTATTGCTATAGCTATTGTTAGAATAAAAATTATATAAAGGACAACATAAAAATATAATAATATCATGACTGCTAGTAGTACTTCTACGGCAAGCCACAAATGTGTACACTATACACTTACTGGTGACAGGGATTGTATAGTATTGAAAGTGGAATATATAAAAAATGGGTGCTAGTCAAAGTTTATACACTAGTAGGTGAATGTTTAAGTTAATTTAGTCTTGTTTTGAACTAAAACACAGTACTGGCTCAAAGACAGTCTTTGCAATTGTTAATTTTAAATTTTATAATGACTGATAATTTTTAAGCTCTGTGGTCACCACTATGTGGAATATTTAGCTATTATCAGCACAGACACACAAATATGTGTAAGGATAACCATGGTTTTGTATTTTGTGATTGTCATGGAGTGCTGAGATAAGAACTGTGTATTTTTATTCCAATTAATTTCTCAATGTAACTGCTAATGGTGGGATTTTCACCCCATATTTATTCTAAACCAAATGAACTAAAATCAGTGCTAAAAATGCATTTCACCCAATCCACTCGAGTGAACTTGAACACAGGTTTAGAATAAATTTTTGTATCCTTCATATCCTGTATGATCAGCATGGCCCTCTTAATGCTACAACAATTTAATTAATACATTCTGTCATTTCCACACTAACACTTTAGGAGTATAAATCATGAAGTATGAATGTTAAAAAAAACTTATGGTGTGTATACTGAACTTTTTCTTCATAGAAGCTAATGGCAGCACCGTGAGCTCACTAGGCCCAGAATTTGGCCCGATGTAAATATTACATTAAATGAATAGAAGTACCCAACAAGATTGAAGAACAGAATAGTTGAACAAATTACTACAATTTTCCTTAAGAAATGGTGCTTTTAAAGGGTAAACAGCTTTAGTAACTGTGGGGTGTTACATTAGACATATTTAAATTTTCAGTAATCTTAAAAATTAATGATCCCTCTTAGTACTTAATATTAATTTGCTTCTGTCATACACCATTCATAATTTTTCAAAAAAAGTCTAGTAGATTCTTCAGGGCAATAACCATTACGTATATTTTCTGTGAAAATTAATCTTCATTCCTTATCCTCTGCACGGGGTTTACTGAATCTGCAGCATCATTAGTAATGCTTTTCTTGCCCATGTCCACTATTAGTCAAATTAGATTTATGAAGAAATAGAGAATGAGGTCTGGTATTAACAAAAAAAAAAATTGTGTCATTCAATTTAGTAGATATAATATATTTTACAGAGCCAGCAATACAGAGGCCTTCAATACTGCAGGACTAATTAAATGACATAAGAATGTTACATGTGCCAAGTCTTGCCTGCCAGGCATCTGCACTATATAACCCCCTTCTAAGCTTCTCAGACATTAAGTTCTTTTTCTGTCTTTCTGCCAAATGATATTGTAACTTATACAATATATATATATACATGTGATTAGTAATTCAGTTTACCCTTCCTGCTAACAAACACATCCTCATTTTATGATATCATGCAACAACAGAAAAGGTAGGCTTTCCCTGACATATTGATCTGTACTTGGGGATAATGGGGGAAACACTTTGCTCCTGGGATCTTAGGGCTCCCTGCATGCATGTTGACACTGGCTGATGCAGGCAGCCTATATGAGCTCCTTCCCAATAAACAGCAGCGTGGAAGACAGCAAAACTGCTAGAAAACCATTAAGATGTTTCCCTTGCAGGGAATCCATAAAATATCAGATAAGTTAAAGTTTCATCTCACACCAATACATCTGAATCATTGCTCTATTAAAAGATGTGACTCTTCCTTGCATGCAGGCATTCTTTCTGACACTGATTTTTATATTTTGAAAATTAGGTACTATGGAAGGTTATATTTATCTTAGGCAACTGTTAAGGAAGTTGAGCAATGTTTTTATGGATAAGACTGTAGCTGATAGATATTTATAGAATTCATCTTTATAGCTACTAAAAAGTATGCAATCTGTAGGTTATTTGCCCTTCTCTTTGCATTTTTGGTAAAGGAGGGTATTAACTCAGAATCTGATGAGCCTTCTTCATGGGAAAAATTTCATGTTCTGAAACAGATTTTATGATGCAGTAATAGATTTATTCCACCTCTGGAATGTTTCTTTCTCTTTTTTTATCAGGTCAGATCTTACATATTTATACATATTTTATATGTGTATATATATATACACACAATTTTTATATATATTTGCCACTGATACATTAGATAATATCCTATAGCCTTATTGTACAAGAGAGATAACTATATGATATTCCAAGCTACACTAAAATAAAAATCAAAACCACTTGAAGCCAGTAACTACTGTAGGCATCAAACTATGTAGTTAAGGAAGTGATCACGACCTTGTTTCTATCTTTCTGTTGAAAACTACCTCTTGTGCTTAAAATCTCTTCCCTCTTACAGTTAACACTTTAGTGACATAAAGTGTGAAATAAAAAGACTAACCATGATAAGTCAGCCATTAGTAGTGTAACTAGATCATAATTAACAATTACTAGGTCAATGAAGGATATTTGGGAATTGTAATATATCTGCATAGGTCCAAAGAAGAATCAAAATGTATATTCACATTCCTATTCTAATGTTTTCTCTTCCTAGGGGGGTATTACCACTCACCTTTTCACCAACGCCTCCAACAGAGCCAATTGAGCCTGGAGGGCCTTGAGGACCCTACAATGATACAATATATTAGTTATCCCAAATATACTGCTTATTACTGAATTAATGAGACAAAAAAATAGAGATTAATTCTTACATCAGCTCCATTAGGACCCTGGGGACCTCTTGGACCTGGAGGGCCAGGTGGACCCTGTATGAAAGAGACAGTTTGATATAGTTACAAACAATCAATCTAGTGGGGTTTTTTCGGTAAATGAAAAATAATGTACTCAATCTGTAGAGGACTTTTAATCTTCACAGTGCTACAGAAATAGCCTTGGAGAAGAGGAGACAGAGGGGTGACGTCATTAATGTTTATAAATATATAAATGGTGGGTGTCAGGAGGAAGGAGTCAGGCTTTTCTCAGTTATGTCCAATGACAGGACAAGGGGTGCAAGATGGAGCATAGGACCTTCCACATAAACATAAAGAAAAGCTTTTTCACTGTGAGGGTGACAGAGCACTGGAACAGTGTGTGTGTGTGAAGTCTCCTTCTCAGGAGACATTTGAAACCCATCTGGATGTGTTCCTGTGTGACCTACACTATGTGATCCTGCTCTGGCAGGGGGTTTGGATTCGATGATCTTTCGAGGTCCAACCCATTACATTTTGTGATTATGTGATACTCAGACACCAAATTCAGAAGCAGCTTATCAAATTGTGAGCTACAAAGACAATAATACACAGAAGCTATCTAGAGTCCCCACAGTAACGAATGAAGAAGTCTTACCATTGGGCCCACATCACCATTTTCACCCTTTTCACCTGGTGGGCCAGGCAGACCCTAAAACACATGGAAGAGTAAAGAAAACTGTCAGTAGGGTACCTGGAATGCTGAGTTATGAATCAATACGAAACAATATAAATCAGATCTGCACATGAAGCTTGGAAATTTGGGGGAAGAGTGGGGAAACTAGAAAAATTATGACTCTTTTTTACTTTGCATTAAAACAAAACGAAACAAAAAAAGCAAAAAAAAGAAAGTGTTGGTTGTTTGTTGTTTGTTTTGGTTTTTTTATGTTACAACAAATGTATAGATAACCCTTGGATGTTTAAACCAGGTGAAGTAGGAATTTATTTTTGAAAAAAATAAAAAAAGGGACACAGTAATACTAGGGTGACTGAATGGAAAAACACTTCCATCGTTACCCAGACCCCTTGGATAGTTTGATTTATGCTATAATACATATCTATGTGAGAAAAATATAATCAATGAAGCAAAATGAAGTGCTATGCAACCACATCAATGCCACCTGAGTGCTGGAAGCTGTACAATTGCTCCAATAACATGTCCAGTGGAGGTAATCAGTCTTTCTGAGAGGCATTACATTGGGTTACACAAACATTTACTCAGAAATAATGTGTCCAAATTTGATTAGTAAGAAACACCAAGAGAAAGAAACTGTAATTAGTTGATTCTAATACTGATAGCTAGTATAATATTACCCCAGACAGAAGCACTGTGACCACTAGGCTCAGCATTCCTAAATGTAAGATCAAAGCTCAGCTTCTATAAAATGTAGATCCCTTGGAACCGGAGTCAATAGCATTATATTGATTTAAATTACATTAAACTCTGGTTCTAAGTTTCACTTCGCAGGTTCTGCTACTTTCAAAGCATTTATCAAACTATAGATAACCAGATTGGAAAGCGCAATTTGCAATTTTTGCTACAAAGTGGTATAAGAAAGTATAAACTTGATCAGCATTATATCCATTCAGCACCTGTCCTCCTTCTTGGCACAATCTGAACGTTAGAAAGTCTTGTCAAAATTCAGAATTATAGCTTTTCTAAAAATGATATATGTAGTTTTCTGATCTCTCAATGTATCAAGATTGTGGTTGAAGCCTGTTTACTATCAGCATGAAAAAAAGCCAGCTTTAGTTCATGTGATGACACAGTGGTGTTTCTTTTTAATCTGTGCTTATTTTAAAAAAATATTATACTGCATTCTATCAAAATGGAAGCCCATAGCTGATAGTACTATCTTCAGTAAGCTGCACTGATTAAAGTACATGCTGACCATAATGCCAGGGTTAGGAGAACAGGTAGTTTTATGACATTCCAACTTTCTTCGTGTGTACTTTTGTAACCATATACAATTACAGCAAATAAAATCTGAATTGACTCTTACTTTTTCCTTCACTATGAGGAATTTTAAATAAGAATTAAATAGCTAATTGTTCTAAAAAGTTATTATAGAGCAGAAGCTAAGACTTGGATTAGATGACTAGTGTTTTGAGAGATGAATTCTATCTCAAATGAACTACATTTTCCAGTTTCCAACAGTCTACTAAGTTCTGCCTCACAAACATGGAAAGACATTTAGCTTAAAAAGGTGAACGTCTTATCCATTATGATTCGTGGTCATGATAAACATAAAATATAAACAGTTCATTCCACTGCTTGCAGAGTAGGTATTAATGAAACTGCAAAGGCAATTGAAACCTGCTACTCCTGTCTTTGAAAAGACTTTCCAAAGCTGTCCTATTTCAACAATGAACAAACTCCAACTATTTTCACTAAATCAGTATTCCATGCATTACCAGATAGGGTATTTTAGAAATCATTTCAGTTCTTGGTCAAAAGTTGGTGAGGTATTTGTCATAAGTACAAAATACCCTAGATAGGCTCATGGAGTTTTTCAGATTTTTTTTACTTTCAGCATCTTTTGTTAGAAAAGTCTGTATTTTTAAAAATACCACCAATATTAAATAGCAAGGAAATTCACAATTAAAGTAATAAATATTCAAAATTGCCAGAGCACACTTCATGAACAAAAATATTTTTTACGTAATTTCCAGTGGAAGTAATACCAGTAAAATGTAATTGGAGTTAAGTGTGGTATAGATACCATGACATAGTATATATATGAGAGTTTTTACTCCTCAGCAGTTCATAATTACTGTAAGAACTGCATTACTGAGTAGAAGAAACTCCTAGTTTCTCAAAGGTATTTCAGTATCATTAGTATATACAAGATCTTGGTTCATGCACCAACATATTAAAATAAAATGCTAATCTGGGAAATGCTTCTTTTGAAATGTTTCATTTGCCTAAGTCTCAACCTGATTGACTTTTATATTTATGTAACTTAGTGCTTATTAAGTTTGAAAAGTGGTGAAATTAATTGAAAAACATAAATTAAAACAGTATCCTAGATCTGAAAAATATAACTAGGATAATTTTATTTTGCTATTTTGCATCTTTAGCATAGTAAAAAAAATGAACAATTAATAAAAATTTTCATTTTTCTGATTTATTATTTCTGAAAACAAAGATGTTTTCAATTTCAGAGGCAATATTAATCTACACAAGTCATATGTACTGGTGCATCAATGAACTGCTAGTTTTCCATGGAGGTCTGAAATCTTTTAGAAACCACTGTAACTTTTGTGAATTGTATTATGTAGTAGAATTTAAAAAGTGATAGGTACCTGTTAAGGTTCAGCTTAGCAACCGAGATGAGTCAGTTCAGAGGGTGGACAGAAAGGAGACATTCTAATATATTCAAAGACACTCTTGCTATAATTTTCTGGGTTTTGAAAGGGAGTATATATGATTCATATTACAGCTTAATGCTTGAATTAGAAATAGTTTCAGAGTGCTCTTTCTTCTAATATTGACTACATGGAAACAAACAAAAGGTCCTAAATGTCTTGTTCTTTGCTTTGTATATTTAAGCAAACTACATTTTTGAAAAAACAGAATCTTTCAATTGTAATTCTCTGAATGCAGCAGTAAGAATCCTGCATGTTACTGTATGCTTGCATTGTGTTGACTCTTAAAATAACAGTTTTAAGAGGAAGAACCATGAAAGTCTAGGAACCTACCAATGATGGCAGTAGTATATTAGCATTATGGAGCTCTGTCTGTCTTTCAGAACATAAGTAGTGCCTGTGATGGTGTCACTGAGAAACACACTGTTTTCAAAGCTTATTGTGAAAGTACAGGACATGGCTAGGGTGTGTTAAGTACTCTAGTTTGAATCTTTACTTAAATTTTCTATCTCCAGTAAAAAGAATTGCTCCTGCTAAAACAGAAATTGTTGGACTCAATAAATGAATGAGTTACTGAATAAAATTCTAAAGCCTGATAGTCAGAAGTTCAGCTTTAGAGCATCTTATCCAATCTCCTTCAGCATTAAATTTATGCATGCACAAACTATATGAAGACAGCATATTTTAGTTCTTCATAAATGACGCTATAATTTATTTAATAGAAGACAATAATAATTCACTTTATGACAGAAAAATCATACATTTACAAGTAGAAGGTAAAATAATGAAGAAATTTACCTGTAAGCCAATAGGGCCAGGAGGGCCAGGGAAGCCTCGAGGACCTTCATCACCTTTTTGCCCAAACATCCCCTGCTGACCTCTTGGGCCTGGCTCCCCATCACCTCCCTATTTGGAAACAGCAAAAAGCAAAAATACCACAGGTCTTATAATAGCAGAAAAAGTTTCACTGACATCACTAGAAATCAACTGCAGGAGGGCTCAGAATCACTCCTAATGTCTTTACAAATGCATGTACACCACCTTTGTTGAATGAAATCTGTTATACAAATAGAATACCAGCATATGCTCTAGTTTAATGTAAGTCAAATGATGATGCATATCTCACATAATTTTTCCTTGGATACCATTTCTCTTTCACATCTGCATAAACATTCTAACTGTTGAATACCTACATATTAGTAAATTTGAGCAGCATGTACCATTCTTCATGGTAGCATAATTCAAAGCCTTCTATATCAAAGTAAAATTCATTCCTGGTATGAGGTGGATTTTAAGAAAAGCTACTCCCTTTAAAATGCATGTCATGTGGAGTGGATTTCTACCACCGACTGTCATGCAAACCAACAAGTTACCTGAAAGTGTGGGCCCTATTCACTAATTACACGAACCCAGTTTTAGTAATTCCTGCAAATTACTACCCATCTGTAAATCCAAAATAAAGTAACAGCTAAGCAGTTTACAACAACTGCATGTAAAAGGGCAATTACAGAACTGTTAATAACGACTTGCTATATATTGCTGAGTAAAGAGAATGTAGTTCAAAGAACTTGTAATATCAGATAAGTCTTGGCAAAATTGAGGTTTGCTCTGAATAAACTACTTACAGCTATACCAGGGGCACCAACAGGACCCTGGAGACCTGGTGGACCTGGAGGACCCTGCAGCAAACAAAACATCCAGAAGAAAAAGCCTGTGATTGTAGCATCTGGGATGAAATTAAAAGCAGATATAGAGACAACTCTATTTGCACAATCAAGTCATATCTACCATTCTCCACAGAGAATGTAGCATTCACAAGTCTTTTCCATTCAGTACAAAAACTCATTATTTGTTTATGCCTCAAAGATTCAGATTTGCAAATCTGTAATACACTTAATACTGGAATTTGTTGAAAACACACTTGTAATGTTGCAGCATACTTAAAACAGAGTCCCACAAAAGCATGAATCAATATATTATTTTTTTTTTACAAATAAAAATATCAGACCTTTCAATGAGATTTGTGCAGAAATTAACATTTAAAGCATCATATAACAATCTACCTTTAAATGGAATTCTTGCTGTTAGGGTTATTTTTTATTTTTTTTTTTAATTGAAAATGTTTTTTCCAGTAGCACAAAGCTCATTTTGACACTCAGGAGACATGAAAAAGTGTCAGTTCTTGTTGAGCACTGGAAGTCACATTTGGTACTGAATCTATTTTTAACAGAATGAAAAAGAATATGTCTCTGAGAAGGACTTCTTAATTTTTTCATTCTCCTTACAGAATAATAACTTTCTGAGTTATTTAGAAGTCAGTTATGCATATGTGATGTAATGAAGATACTTAATACTGAGAGTGTAGGGATGCAAGATACAAGTTTATGATGTGATTAAAATTTTGTGCTGGGTTGAATCTTTTTCCAGTATCCAGAGAGATTAAACTGATGAAGAGTGATGCTAAAATAGCATAAAACCTTACACCTGGAAACTGTTGAATTCTAGTCTATTTCAGATGACAAAGAAGTGGTCTGCAGTCACCAAGATGGGAATTCTAATTCAGTGCAGAATATTGCTTGGATTTAAAGACCTTGCAGGGGCTAAAATGAGATTATTCTGCCCTTTATAGGGAGATTACGAAAAGGTACATCTTGTTGTCTATTTCTTTCTTTGGGTTCTATGTATATTTTAGAGTATCTAATTTTCTAGGGGGTTTGAAGTGTCAAGCTATGCATTTCTTCTCTTTTATAATTTTCTTTTCATCACATAAATGATGGCAATAGGTGAAGCAAAGATATTTAGCCTCTGTGGTGACATGTCTAAATGAAAGGACTGCCAGGAATTCTCCTATTGACTGGGAGGATTACTATGAAAAAGAAAATTTGCACGCATAAATTTAAAAAATAATAATTATATTGGAATGTACTGCTTCTACACTCTGCAGGATGCTTCTACCTGCTGCTCTTCCTTTTATAAGACCCAGAACAAGATCTACACATTTTAATCTCATTTAAATAGTAACTTTTATATGAAATACTATTGGAAGGTAATGATTAATAAGAAGTTACTTGGATGTGTTGCCAGACAAATGGAGAAAGGCTGATCAAATCATCAGAAGAGAATCTTCAGTTACTTAAGGCACCTGAGATAGCAGTGGAGGTTTTGAGGCTCAAAAAATTATATATATAAACAATAAAATTGTGCTTCCCCTAGACAGAATCTGGTAACGTAACAGTTTTGCTTAGGCTCAGTATAGTTAAACTCCCAAACATAAATCCTTGTTAGTCTCAACTGGGAACTGATGTTTCCAGCTCTTCTTAAATAGAAAAGAGTTCTTCTTTGCTCAGGGTCCTTGCTGTGATAAAGCTCTAAATTCCCACCAAGTCTTTTATAAAGGATGTTTAAATATAGTGAATATCTATTCTTTGTGTCCTGTGATTTTGGAACTAGGTACTTACTTCCTCTTCAGAATCTTTCAGAGGTGACCTGAACAAGGTCTTTCCTCCCTGCCCCAATATACATCTGTCAGCATGTTAAAAGGAAAACACATTTAGAAATAAACACATTCTGAAATTGTTGGGATTTAATGACTCAGCATACACATGACTTCAAATGGGGTAACATTCACTTCACCTGAGCAGGGCTGAAACTGCATCATGTGTTTCAAGAAAAACCTACTTCATTCCCCAATGCCTTAAACCTTGAGACTGATAGTAGAGGATACATTCTCAAATGATTATGCTGCAGCCCCTTTATTTGTAAACTAGGTCTGCTGGACCTTGCTATGGGAAATGTGTACTTGCTATGGGAAAATGTGGTCACAGCCTAATGCTCAGCATAAGTAACTATGCTAAAACGATCTGAAATAGAAAACTGCAGAGCATGTCTTTTTCTTTTTTTTCCCCCTGAATTTCTTTGATGCAAAAGCGTCTTTAATAAAGGGGCACGTTGAAGGGAAAACAGAAGGATATATATGTGATAACATGCAAAGCCCTAACAGTAACTGGACTGTGACTTGCTTCATATGCTTTCTCTGTCCATTCCTTTATATGCTGGGTATGTTCACACAACCCAGTCAGTGAAGTTAAATTAATGAGAATATATGAATATTCTTGGTCTCTCCCAGTTCAAATATAGGATAGATGAATTAAAATTATATAGGAAGGGTGCTTAGGAATGTAGCTTACCTATTTTTTAATGATTCTTTAAGCTCAAGAAATATCAGAAATACTGAATATATGTATGTCTCTGGAAGTGTTGTGGTAATACATTATTTTGAAGAAATATTCTTGAAGTGTGTAATTGTTTCTGTTCTTTGATGTAGTGTGGCTGTCTGCATACTTCATGCATGAATACTTTTTATTTATGAAGAATGTAATGAGGAAAGGATTTTGCTACTCACGTTTTCTCCCTTGTCACCTTTACTACCTTTCTGACCAGGTTCACCAATTTCACCCTGAAATTGAAAGTTAAATGTTAAACTTCGTGTTTAAAACAGTCTCCTTCACACTTAGCCAACAGTGTCTTTAAATGTTCCCTTTCATATTATTATTCTGTATTTCATCCTGCCACTTCGAGTGTGAAGGCCTAAAAGGAGAAATTCTGCATCAATCCAATAAATTGTATGTCATATTAATCCAGATATTGATTACTACACTGCAAAGGGCAACAAGATTGGGCTTTGAAGTATAGTGCAACTGAGCCCTAAATATAGGAAATTGTGTTCCTTATGCCACATTCAATATGAACTTATAATGAAAGCACCCTGATTTACAGACTTATCTAGCCATGTGTGACTGAAAAAATGCTTCTCACTGCAGTGTACAATATTTCAAAACTTGTAAATTATTCAAATCACCAGGAAACTGTGTCAGAAAAAATGTTTTCTTTATGAAATAATAGAAGACAAATCACAGAAAACACTCTGTGTTATCAATAACAGTCATGCATCATAAAAACAAACATCAAAGTCTTTATCTTTACCCTATGCTGACTAACAGAACAGTGCTAGATCGAGCAAACATGCAAGATGATTATGAAAAGGGATGTGTCCTAAATTCTGCCATAAATCAACTGAGTATCTCTGGCATTAACATATTGACTTGATGCCCACTGCGTACCAACAGTGGGTCCAAATCACTGGACTGACATTTCATCTTATTCATTCAGAAAACCAAGTTTCTAAAATAGGCACGAAATCAATTACAATATCATTTACCATGGTTAATTTTGCTACACTTTCATCCTTGTTTCTTTGGCAGGTTAAATGTTAGTCTAGTAACATTCTAGTAACAGTCTAGTAACATCTAGTATGATCTTGAGCATAAAATCCAATGTCCCATGGCATCTGTCTCTCAGGCATCTGATTATAGGAGGTTTTTTCAGGTTTTTTTCAGTGGTGGAGGGAGTCTGGGGGAGGAAGCGCTAGGAGTTGCTTTGTAACCATACTTTTTGTGAGGAAAGCTAGCACCAGAGACAGACTGACAGACTGACAGACCTTCTCACAGATGCACTAATACCAATTCTACTGATTCACCTTGTCACCATCTTCTCCAGGAGAACCACTAGGACCAGCGGGACCAGGAAGTCCTACAGGACCCTGTACTCCATCACGTCCAGCTGGACCCTGAGGACCTTTTTCACCCTGTTTGAAGGAAATGAAGTGATTTGTGTTATCACAGTCTTAACTGTGATAACATCAGACTATCACAGGAGACTGTGATAACAGTGAAATGAAGATTTCAGAACAGGGAGTCATGCTACCAACAGAAAGGGTTTTTTTAGAAAAAAAAAAAACTACAGAGGTAAGAGAATATATCACAAAATTATGCTAAGTAGTAATGGAAGCCAACAACAAATATGCTTGTATTCTAAAGTACAGTGGCTAGGGACAACATTTTAATGAAAGACTGACTTGACAAACTTTTTTGTTATATTCACTCCCTGCTGTGTTATTGTCACAGGTTTAACCCTTCTTGGGTGTTTATGAGGTTATGACAAGAAAAGTTGTACTATTTACTTGTAAAAACAAAATGAGTTGGTCAGGTATTCTGAAGATATGTTTAATAGGTGAATACCGGTAGGGAAAAGCAACATTCTAGATAAAATTCTTTGCTATGATAATTTTATGTGCCTGATTACTCACAGGAGCACCTTTCTCCCCTGCAGGGCCTGGAGGACCCTGAGGTCCGGGACGACCTGGTAGACCTATTGGGCCAGCAGTACCTGCTGCTCCACGTTCCCCTGGTGAACCCTGGAAAAAAATTTAAAAATTAAAATAATTCTGATATTGCCCTGATAACTGTTAGTTGTTTTCATGACCCAGGCCAACAGAGAAGATATCTGTTGTCCAGAGAGATTCTAGCTGGTAAAAGGGTACAAATTCAGCATGTGTACAGGTAAAGAAAAAGGCTGAAGGAACTAATCTGAAGGGCACACTCAATAGTTCATAGTCAATAGTAATTTGAACTTTTTTTTAATAAATACCCCTTCCTGTCCTTGGTCATTATAATAGGAGTTTGCTTCAGACTATTTTTCCTCTCTTTTTTTCCAAAATACCACTTGGATGAAAGAACAGTCAACATATTAAAATATAGAACTAAACCACACCACAACCCAAATTTTTGGTCAAGTTTTGTGCTGTACATTCTGTATATCAATTCACCTGTGTAAAAACTAGGTAAAAAATATTTCCCTAGCTTTTCATCTTGATGCCTATATGATAGTTTGTAACACTTTAAAGTAAATGATAATTTTACTTTTCCAGCTGATGTATTGCAAGTGAAAGGTTACATCATGGAATGGATAAGTAATAGGTAGTGTAGCCTAAGGCTGTGAATTGCCAGGGTTTTTTTTCATACTTAAGCAAGAGCAATTTTGCTGGCTTGTGGACCACTGTAATTTTAAGATGATCTCATCTAGGAGGGCCCCATTTTTTGCTTTTTTCATGGAGTACTTTTCCTGGACTGACCCCATCAACATAACTGGTCGTAGCTCCATAATGTGCTTTTCCCTCAGATAACTGTGGAAGAAGAGAGTGCTAAGTGGTTGCTCCAAATATTTTTTGCAAATTATGTCAAGGAGATCAAATTTTGCATGATTATTCAAGTAAAGTATTTGGTGCAGGAGTCATTTTATCCTTCCAGGTTTGGTTTTTTGTGTCTTTTTATGTCTGGATGGGTGCCCATTTTTCAGACCTATTTATGTTATTTTACTTCCTAAGACTTCAGTGAAGTCAACAAGAAAAAATCACTACCCTGCAGCCATGCTATCATGGTCTCTGATCTTGTCAGGTCTCATAAGCTATATAATTTTAGGTCATCTCATCAGTGGGATGCAAGAATAAAGAGGAAAAAAAAAACCCAAACTCATAGATCTTTCCTATATCAGACAGCAGACACTAACAGTGGCCATAATTTTTATTTAAATGGGTGTGTGTGTCAAAACTTTTCTACAGAGCAGAAGTCTCATGCTTTGTCTTGTATTTCTCTTATACAGACTATAAAAAATAGTAACCTTGTTTTTATCTTCTTTCTGTGAAGAGATATGCAATTATAGATCTCATATACATTACACAGTAGTAGTGATACTTTTTATTGATAATTAACAAAATGCTCAACAAGTGAAGATCCTCATGACTGAAAACTGATATCAGATTGAGGAAGATTGCTCCAGATATTTCAGAACTGATAACTGAGTAGTCTACAGCTGGCTTATTCTGAGTCCCATTTGAACATCCTATTCCTAAATGATCTAATGAAAAATGACTGATTGACATTCCTAAGAGCTTTCTCTCATCAGCATTCAGCATTCCACACAGTTGTATGAGAAGGGAAGAAAATAAACAGAAGACAAAAATAGCAGATAAGAGAGAACTTTTTAAAAAAAAACAATCCCCCAAAGAAACCCCACAAAATGAACAAACAAAAGAAAAACTCAACAACAACTCAGCAAAAAAAAACCCCAAACAAACAAACAAACAAAACCAAAGACATCAAACCACCAGGAAAAAACCTTACTCTGCAGTGCACTTATGCATCCTTTCTTTTGTCCAAATCCCTCTAAGCACAGTAATTGGCATGCACATTATTTGGAACAGTCATTTGTTTGGTATGCTTGCATATGTATGCACCATCCAAATAATGCTTCTAATTGACTATATATGCTAGTTAGAAGCAATTGGTATTGGCAGAGAATCAGGAAAATAATCCAGTGGCATGAATTCTCTTTCTATTATAAATGGTAAATGAAGACTTCATTATAATTCCACTTCTGCACATACCCTGTGTTGCCTAAAAATAGATGGGAAAATATTTTAGGACTTTCTGATATGCATGGTCTACTATGAGTGACTGTAACAAAAGCAAATTGTGGTTTAATTGCAGTCCTTGGAAATGCATAGAAAACCTGTATTAAGGGCATCTTCTTTCACTGAAAATCACTTTCAGGTTAACAAGTTAGTAATTAAAGATGAACTAGAAAAAAAGTCCCACTGAGGGCATCTGGAATACTCTCAGGTGAGCTTAGTGTTATTTGTGTCTCAGCTAGCCTGCTTGCACTACAGGGAAATTAAAGTATATTTAAAAAAGAAGATGTTTACCCTTCAAATTCTGTTTCCACTCTGTCCACAATTCCATCTACCAGCACATCTCATTCTAAGAGACCATAAAAACAATATGCTAAAAATTCTTACCTTCTTAAGTGATTCTTTCTATGTCTCTGTTTATCCTATCAGGAAGTGTGGGCCCAATATATATTATATATGTAATAATAAGTATATACATTTATATATATATGTGTGTGTGTGTGTGTGGTCTCTGTTTATATTATAAACAGCAGAAACAGTTGGTACTGTGCTCCTAACACCCATACTCCATGTATTTCTGGACTACACTTCCTGATAACTCTTGTCTGACACTGAATTCCCATTAGCTGCATTATATTAGAAGTACTCCTGGAATTTCTCTTGTAATTTAGTTTCACCTGAAAGGAATACTGTTCCTGAACACCAGGAGGGCTCCCTGATTTGAAACAAAGGATGGTAAATAGGGATGATTGGGACATTCACCTCAAAAAGGCTCTGATGTTTTGATCTAAAACACTAATGTATATACATCCTAAAAGAATTAGAAAAACAGAATCATCCAGGTTGGAAAGACCTGTAAGACTATCCGGTCAAACATGCATCATCTGAATTTAAATTCAAACACATATATTTCAGAATATGGCCAACTACAAGATAGATGTTTTCACCTCACAACCTTACATGATGTATATTTGGAAGAAACTATAATAGTAGTGGCACAGCTACTGTGTGGGCATCCTGTCTGGGAAAGTGGGGTATGTTAAATGTCAGGTATGCTTCTGCTCTCTGCTTTCTGCATGCTCAGAAGAGTTCTGGTTCATTGCACCTGAACTAACCATCTGCTTGAGGGGGTTGGTCCAGCCTTAGGGCCTCGTTTCAAAAAACTGAACATATGACCTTTAGATTGAAGAGACTATTCTGGTCTATGCTTTCTTGATTTGATTCATCTTTTATTCTAACATTTCAGGTTCTTAAGGTGGTATATTGTAAATCACAGATGCAAATTAGTGATTTAAAGAACAGAAGCTTAAAGCCATGAAGAATTTAATAATTAATTTTATTAATTCAAGTATAAAGTTTTAAGAAATCAAGAACTAAAACTTTAAAAGTGTGCTACAGCAGATCTTTTCCAACAATGTAGAAGTAATCCAAAAGAAAGAACCTTTACACTATGTTGGTATTTTTTCTCTCTGATTAATGCATTCTAATCTCAATATGGATTGCAAGGACAAAAGAGACATTGTTGAAATGTAAATAATTTCAGCTCCTCCATTACTTTTCTTTCTGACAAGAATGACTATGTTGTTGGTTATGGGTTTTCTTCTTCATTTGCACTGAAGGAAAGAACTAAGTTGACAGGATGACTGTCAAAATCTATACAATCCACATTTTGGAATAACTACCATGTTATACCCCTGTACTTAGCACTGGTGAGGCCACACTTAGAGTACTGTGTTCAGTTTGGGGCCCCTCACTAAAAAAGGACACTGAGTTGCTAGAGCATGTCCAGATAAGACCAACAAAGTTGGTGAAGGGTCTAGTGCATTATCTTATTTCTCTCTACAGCTACCTGAGAGGAGTTTGTAGCGAGGTGGGGGTTGGTCTATTCTCCCATCTATCTGGTGATTGGATGAGAGAAAATGGACTCAAGTTGCAGATTCAGATTGGATATCAGGAAAGATTTCTTTACAGAAGGAGTGGTCAGGCATTGGAACAGGCTGACCAGGGCAGTAGTAGAGTCACCATGGTGTTGGATTAATGGTTGGACTTCATGATCTTAGAGGTCTTTTCCAACCTTAATGATTCTATGATTCTATGTTTTAAATACCAGTGCATCCTTGTAGAACTACTTTGCATAAGAAACGAAAACAGAACAGTTAAGTGTAAGCATATCCTACTGCATATCCACCTTTCAGTGGATAGCTACCAGAAACAGAAGTTACAGAGGCAGCAAAGGTATAAATAGTAGAAGTCTAAACATGAAACAAAACTCTACATTTAAACAATTTTTGAGGACAGGACCATACAGAAAAAGTCTAATCAAACTACTCAGGGGGGAATAATTCACTCTTTTTGAGGAATGAATACATATCACTGCTTTTAAATTTGGAGAAGAAATAGTACTGCAAAATCTCAATAAATTCTGAGAGGACTACCTTCA
Source organism: Phaethornis superciliosus (assembly GCA_023637945.1). NCBI lineage: Eukaryota > Metazoa > Chordata > Aves > Apodiformes > Trochilidae > Phaethornis > Phaethornis superciliosus. Next base: position 10,688,083 of record JAJQWJ010000009.1, on the reverse strand, counting down.
AAGCTTTTTCTTATTTAAGATAGCAAATAAATAAAAGATTTTAAAGTAGTTGTGGAAAGAATTAGGCTAAATGATAGTTACCAATTATACAGAAATTACTGAAGCTGAGTAGAAAAATATATCAGTTTTATGCTTTACATATATAACATTCCGCTATCCCAATCTAAACAGAAAAAGTCTGTTTCACAATGATATAAAGTGAATCAAAACTTACACATAGGTTGGAATATGCAGTAGTAAGGTCACAGAAGTAGCGATGTCACATATTTAAGGCTATGCAGAACACCAGCACTGTTTTGTCTATGATAGAAATTGTTGAGTAATCTCCCTGTCCTTGCCTCAGCCCTGGAGCCTTTTGATTGCATTTTTTTCTCCCCCTACCCAGTTTAGGGTGGGAAATGATAGAGCAGCTTGGTGGGCATCAGGCATCCAGCCAAGGTCAATCCACCCCAACAGTGTGAGTCTACTATCCACTACCAAGATTTTCCGCTACGGAAAACCTATTTCATCTCAACAAGAACTTTTGTAAGTGGCAACTGTTGTGCAACAAGGTAATCTCATATCTACTGATAGCAGAAGGCTTCAGATATTCAGAGCCTTCACATTCTTTGAATGTTTAGTAGTATTTATGATTAGTAGATAATAATTATTAAACACTTTGAATAACATACATCTGTGTAATGTTTTATGAGCTGCATTGATGAAAACATCACATGCATGTAACGCGTGTAAAGAAAAAAAAGTTACTATGTAATACTGTTTATATTTCCATAAAATTAATATGCTTACTTACAATTGGGCCAGGTGGGCCTTGTGGGCCTTCCCCTCCTTTCAGACCAGATGGACCCTAATAAATGAAAAAAAGAAAAGCAAAAAAAAGCTTATCACTTACACTGGAAAGTTCAAGAGCTACTTTTGCAATATGTATAATAGGAAGAATGCAAACATACAGAGACAAAAAACTGAAGAAATTAATTTTTTCTTTCAATAATATTGAAAATGCTTGATGCTTGATTTCTGTTTTATTGCATTTATTTTTAAGCACAGTAGGAGGTCCCAAAAATTAAAAGAGTCAATCCATTGTTTCTTGTATTTAGAAACACCATGTCAATTGTTCTAGTGTTTATATCATACCTGAGCACCTGGAAGGCCTCTCTCTCCAGGGAAGCCACGCAGACCTGCCGGCCCATCTTTGCCAGGAATGCCTTGAGGGCCTGGGTCACCCTTGGAAACACATTACATTTTGAAAAAGTTTAAAATGCTTAAGTTAATCATTAAACAAGTGATGAAAATGAAATACCAGATCCTAGTTATAATAATGACAAAAAAAAATTATGACCCCACCTAGTCCCCAACCCACTAGTTCTCTTAAGATTTTCACTGTTAGTCTATTGATATGGTTAAATTTATAACAATCTGACAAAATACAGTACTAGAGAATATAAATAATGAAAAATTGTCACAAGAGAACTCTCATCATTTCAATTCAAGCAGACAGAGCTCTAAAACTGAAGTCTTATGGTCTTCAAAATCCTTCTGGGTGAAATGTGCTAATCATGATTTTATATTGTATGTTCTGATTCTACCATGCTTGTTCTGCATGATGACTTGTAATGTGAGACTGTCAGCAATTTATCTGTCCCTTCCAATTTCTTCCCCAAAGTCACACCATACCTTAGCACCTTCTTTTCCTGCAGCACCTGGGAGGCCCTGTTCACCTGGTGGACCAGGAGGACCTGGGTGACCTCTTTCACCAATTGGACCAGTCTCACCAGTGGGACCCTAAGCACAAAAGTAAAACTTCTGTCACCTCAAGGTAATGTCTTGAGTTAGGGGGGGTGAAGAGAAGCAGATTGCTAGTATCTGTTACGAGTACCTGTTGCAAAACAATATTGCCATTGGTCCGCCTACATTCCTCACCTTCTCTCCAGGAAATGCTGGCTTACAAAATATCTTTGTTCTATAAAATAAAGCTTGCATTTTATTCTGTCTGCTGATATCTCTGTACAGCTTCCAAAGAGCGAAATCCTGACTTTGCTCTTTAACAATGATGCTTTAAAATACAGCACATGTATGGGAGGATGTTACAAAAAAGGGACAAAAGGAGGGAAATCCATGTACTATGTTTGTCCTGAAACACTGTCCGTACTGATGTTTTTTTCTGAATAATATGAAGGGCAGGAGAGTTGAAAGATCTCTTCAGATTCACTAGGAGAAAATTTTCACTTAGGAAATTACCTAAGAAAGCCTATGCAATCCAAATGCTTGATTTTGCTGCAAATAAGTAAGATTAGTTTAAATGAAATTTTGATAGTGAATCTCTCCAAAATCTAAGTGACTAAAATTCAGCCTCTGACAAGAAAATCCCATGTTGCATTGTTCTTTCTAAACAATTTAATGGTAGAGAACTCTGCCTTCTTCTGTAAACCACCATTTCCATAATCATTTTAAGAAAACACACAAAAAAGGAAGCTGAAAAGTAACCCAAACTTTTGCATAATTTGTGGAATCCCTAATGATTATCAAGTAGACTTTTGTAAAATTGTTTTGCATAAATTGTTACAAAAGTTCATATAATCATCAATACAGTCTGTTCAATATAAGAAAAGCAACTGCCTTAGCCATAATGCAACCTTTAAACTTTGCTACTATGACATTACTATGAAAGTTAACCATGTACCTGAGGGCCAACAACACCACCAGGACCCGGAGGACCAGTTTTTCCTTGAAAACCCTGTGAAATGATAACAGAATACTGTTACCCAGAAGAAGATGTACAAGAGCAAAATTTATACCTGTGCTGAAGAGATGAAAGAGAAATTCCTTTTCACACATTCCTTCTCTTCATGAAATAAAAATGAGAAATTATTATTTCCTATGTATACTTAGAAGTGAAATACTGATTAATCTTCCTTCTCTATATCAGTTCCAAGCTCTCTGAGGTGGTACAGCACCAAAATTCCAGTCCATTTTACAGATCTGTCTGGGTGCATTTTATTAGATAGGTCTGAATGCATAAGCGATGCAGCTATAAGCATCTGAAAATACATTTTTATGTATATATATTATGAATCAGTAAGACAGACTAATGCCAATTAGAGAAAAACACAGATGGTGGATTAAGTTGGAGGGGCTTTAATATAGGGGAAGTTAGACAGGAAGAAAATGAAAAGAAATAGACATCTAGGGAAGATTAGTGTTTTACAGAGATGGTAAAAAGGCAGGATGAGTGCCACAAAAAGAATAAAGTTAATGAGAAATTGATTTGATGAGAAAAAAAAAAAAAAAGCATAGAAAGAAAGGAAATGGCTTTGGGACAGTTTTTCAGAACACTGGCAAATTACAAGATTTTAAACCTCTCATCAGTGGCTCCAGACTTCTTCCCAAAATTAGTCACTAAAAAGAATGACAACCTCACTTTTTAGTAGTACTGTATAATGTGCCTTTGAAACATGATAAATTATTTCTTTCAAATATTGGAAGTATGTTGCTCCATGAAGTAAGGATTGTGCATTCACTCCTATATCACATCTAGGGTTCCACATAGCATCCCCTGCTTAACAGCCTACATCTGCCTCCTACTCTGCTCACCTGTGTGTCACCACAGGTGTTGGCATTAGGCCCATATTCCTTAGAAATGTTGGGCCCTTCTTAGCATTCCTCTGGGCACAGTCTCACTGACAGTTGCCCTATTCCATCAGATCCAGCTTATGCTTTTTTTACCTTCCTCAATCTCTTCTTGCTGCCAGCCAGACGTTATCAGGATTAAGTCTGGCCCATAACTGGCACTTTCTCTCAGACCTCTGAAATGATCCAGACTAAAAACAAATACAAAAGCACCCCTTTTTTCTAATCACTGCAAATCAGAACTGCTACAGATGTGTCCCTTCCTTTACACAGTCAAAGCTTCTTCTGAAGCCTATTGTAAGAAAAGACAAAGGAATGTTTAATATTACCCATTTCCTGAAAGTACCTTGTCAAAACCTGATATTCCCAGGTTTGTAGAATGCATTGATACTTTGCAGTATATTCAGTGATTCTTGATGTTAATGATAGTTTTACTATTTTGCTTTTGCCCTTATGTCACCAGCTTATATATTCCTACAGATTCAAATTTGTAAAAAAAAAAAAGTAGTAAGAAAGGAGATTTCAGCAGCAGATGCTCAAGATGACCTCAGCACCCCATGGGTTCATCTAAAGTATTTAGAATTTTAAAAATTTACACTAATATCTCATGCCTGTGTTTGTAAGCGCCTGATTAGCCTCCGTTTTTTTAATATTTTCTGTGAAGTATAACAAAACGGAGTTTATTGTAATAAGGAAAAGGTCCATGATTAATTCTACTGGATGGATCAGCTAGTATATTTTATTTTCTCTTTTCACAGGCCTGAAAAACTGAATTCTTGCATATGTGAGAATTTCAGCAAAAAAAATGGTAGTTTAACATGCATATGGATTTCTGGGGAAAGATACTGTAGTGTTTTCTCCACTAGTACCTCAGTTGCTGTCAACATATGCTTATTATTCCATAAGAAATCTGCATAGTGCAATCTGGGAATCTGGTGCTATGATTTAGGTTTGAGCACATCTCTTATCCAAATTACTTAATTGTTGTAATGCCCAATTGCACCACTGATCTTTAATTAGATGCATGTCCAAATAAAAGACCCTGATTTATCAGTGAGCGTAATGAAATTTTTCTGTTTTAAAAATCTGAAACGGAAAATTTAAGTGGAAAATCAATGTCTTCCTTTTTTTTTTTTTTTTTTTTTTTTTTTTTTTTTTGATATGGTTTTCTACAAAAACATGAGAACCTGTAGGGGAAATTATTTTTCATGTACATATACATGGGGCAGAGAATAATACTAATGACCACATTTACTCCTAAGTTTTATAGCAATCTAACCCTACTGAACCCAAAGGACACACAAACTTAAAGAACTGTAATTTTGATAGAACCTAGAGGGACCTGGTCCAAACAGCAGAGTCCAAAGTTTCAAAATATTTTGCATCTTTTATTTCTAATCATGAGTAAAATCAAGAAATCATAGAATCGTTGCATTTCGAAGGGACCTTTGCCTGTCATTTGGTACAGATTCCATGCTCAAGCAAGACCACTCATTCCCCAGGAGTATGTCCCCACAGATTTGGACTGTCTCCAAGGATGGAGACTTTGCAAGCTCTGGGTGATCTGTTCCCATGCTCAGTCACCCCTACATTAAAACTGTTTCCTGATGTTCAGAAGGAACTGCCTGTGTTTCATTTTATGACCCTTGCCTCTCATAATGCCATTGGGCACCACTGAAAACAGCCAGGTTCCGTTTTTTTCAGACCCTCCCTTCAGGTATTTATATACTTTAGCAAGATTTGACTTGGACCTTCTCTCCTTCAGGCTAAACATTCTCAAGTCTATCAAGCTTTACTCATAGGAAAGATGCTCCAGTCCCTCAATCATCTTACAGGCCCTTTGGTGGCCTCTTTCCAGTAGCTCGCTGTCTCTCTTGCATTAAAGGGACCAGAACTGGACACAATAATACTGGACTCAGCAGGGCTACAAAAAAGGAAAAAATCACCCTACTGCAGCTCAGAATACTATTATCATTCTTTGCTTGAATGGTACATTATTGTCTCACATTCAAGTAAGAATAAAGAGAAAAAAAAACCTGTGGTTTTTCTTATAAGTCTAATAACGAATTTTGAAGTTCCCACATTCCAAACAATGATTCAAATTCATTCTTACGGTATACAAAACTGGTTTTTCCATAATTGCAAAGAAAAAAACCGAAGTAGTAGTCATTAATTTTTCTCACACACACAAAAAACTCAGTACTAGCAGAAGGAAATACAGTTTTTCAGAACTATTGTTACTCCACGTACTGTGCTCTCCCTTCCAGCAGAGTGACTCAGCAGTCACTAATAGATTTCCAGTGAAGTTGGAACCCAAAACACATTCTACATGCTGAGAAAATTTACCTCTAATTTATGGCTTTCACTACCTCTGAAAAATCTGAATAAGAATTTTATTTTATTTTAGGGGGTATGAGTCAGGTTCTTTTCACCACAGAAATAGAAGTTTTTAAAAAATAAGCCCATTAAGATTACCACATCATTTTTTTAAATGTTGCTTCCAAGATTTACTCACTGTGATCCTTAAGGGGATTACATAGGATATAGTTTCAAAATTAAGATTTTTCACAGGCTGAACCATTCTGAATCCTACTTTTTAAAGGAGTTAGCTTTCAAGTTTCCTAGCTGTTTCCCATTAATAAGACTTTTTATTATGTTATTATTTATATAACAAGGCATTCAGTGACAAAAAAACCATAATGTAATTGCCTGGAAAATCTTTAGTAAAACTAAGACTGGAGTATTCTTTTACTTCTATTTACTTCTATTGACATTTTATGCTGATTGTGATGTTACTAACCTGTCATAGCAAAGAATAACCTCACTCTTGTAGCGTGGAAAAAACATAAAGGTTTCTCATGCCTAACCTACTAATCATAAGAAAACAACAGCTATATAACCACTTAGCCTCTTCCCCATTTTTCTATTGCCTCTGTTTCTTTATTTTTGCTCACACAATCATGGCCTTGGAAGGTTTACAACACTAACATAGTAGATTACATTTACTTACAGTCTCACCCCTCTGTCCTGGGTGCCCAGGCAAGCCGTCTTTTCCAGGTGGACCCTGAAATTGTAAAATACATAAATCTAAACATTTCTTAGCCATCCTTAATTCTGAAAACAAACAAACAAACAACAACAATAACAAAAAACCACAAAAAAGAAAACCACACCAAAAAACTATGCAATTATCTGTAAGAATCTCTGATCTCCTTATTTTTTTCTAAACTATTCTTCAGTACAGCTTAAATGCTTTTGTATCAGCCAGGTATGATTTTAGTAAGACATTTTCTTGAATAATTTCTGATGTGTGCTAGCAATTGCTAGTGTGACTGTTAGGTTGTCAAACGCATGTATTTTTGTAAATACAGAAACCATGAAAAGTCCCTATACTTCCTGTCCATTTTTCTTTGCTTAATGACTCAGGTAACTAAGAATTAGAGCAGTATTTGATGAAATTTTAGGTTTTGTCAGTAGAAATTGAAATAACCAATGCATGGGTCAAAAAATCACAGGTGGTTTGATGCTATTGTACTTAGTCCATGTGAGCAGAAATACACTAAATTAACAGTATAATTAGTTCAGGCTGCAGATCAAATGTGCTGTTACTTTACATTTCTGCTGATAATGAATGTCTCCTTCCTCTTTATTTTTTCCCAAATAATCAATTGTTAGAAGACAATCTACATGTGTTTTGTGTAAATTCAGTATGGATCTGGACATTGGCATCAACATACTGTTTGCAATTTAGTATATTATGCTTATATACACCAACAACCATTTTGAATATGCGAGTTCTTATCTTAGCCTTGGAGTTCAATAAGCACATTTGTAATCTATACATAAACAATCCATTAAATAGATCTTCAAATACAGAGTTCAGAAACAAAATATGAAAAATAATATTCTTGATGTTGCACATACTTAATTATAAAGATACTTACTGGAGGTCCCTTTGGTCCGGTGAATCCAACAGGTCCCTGGGGCCCTTGTGGTCCCTAGCATAAAGGCATACAAACATGTGAAGTTTTACTCTAGCTGTCATGACACTAGATTGAAAACTTTGCTTCAAATATAAAATATATGAACTTCAATTATAATATATATATGAACTCAGCAGATAATTTCTGGTTGTAAGTATAAAGCCTCATCTCTGCTGCCATGGATATTTGGTAGCAATAAATACCGGTAGCACCAAATCCCATAAGTAGACATTGGAGGGGATTTCCTGAAACCAATAGTGTCTGTGTAGGAATGGAGTAAGAAAAAAAAAAAAGTTACTTATATAAAGAATGTCTGCATCTGATCCCTGAAACTGTGCATAATAAAGTAGGAATTAATAGTGACTAAGAAGCATTGTTTTCTGTGTTGCATAAAACATGGGAATTAACTTGTATATAGTCTAGTGGTCTTTTTAACTTTGAGTCCAACATTCACTTTTGGGGATCCTTACAATGTGACAATACTTCTAGCCAGTACAACAGTACACACTTAAAAATAGAAGAAGCTTTCAGAGTTACCAGGGACTAAATACAACATTCTTGCTATCATGAAAAATAGTTGAGATAGCTGGAAAAAAATAATGATGCATGAGCTTTTTATTTATATACTTTTGTACACATACATGTATACAGAATGAGAAAATTTTCATCCAACATGGTTTTACAAATTTAAAGATATGTGAGTGCATTGTGTATGTACGAGTATGTACATATACATGTGTGCATGCACGTATATCCAAATTCATCTACACGCACTATTATTTATACAAAGTACTAGCTTACATGCCTGTTCCTAAAGTTGTCACCAAACAAAACAGAGGTCAGCTTTTAACATTTATCACTGCTGGAAAGGACTATGGCAGCTCATTGAAAGAATTTTTCCTGTTTAGTTTTTAGTGTGCTAAGTAAAAGAGTAGAAACCTGGAAAACCTTTTTTATTCTACATGGTAGAGACACGTAACCTAGTCATACTAGTGCAAGTTTTTATTCTGTTCTCCTTGGTATATGATGTCTAGTTTTGCTAAAACATCAGCTGTCAAAATACATTAGAAATAATATGAAGTTTGATGAAAAGGCCTTGAAGAAGCAGGCTGTATCTGCAAAATTATGCTACCCTTTTTCTCCTCTGATAAAGCACAGTTTTTGTGTCCATAAGCCTCATTCATTAAAGCTCAGGATCACTTCCAGAGTCTGCAGTGGATGAAGTAAATGTATCTGTGGGAGAGGATCTCATGTTCTCAACCTAGAAGAATTCACACCGAAATGAATCTTATTCCAGGGCAGACCTTTATGATACTGTAACACTAAATATGAGTCAAGGAAGAAGTGCTAGGTAAAGAGAGAAATCTTTATGATCTTATTGCAATTTTTTTTATTTTTTATTTTTTCCCTCCTCCAAAACAGGCGTAAAGTTGTTTCTGAAAGCTCTGCAGCAGACAACAATGTTTTATGGTCAGTGCTTTTTTCTTTTCATTCTGGTGTCTGTCCACAAATGACCTTACTTCATTTGTCTCTGGGTATAAAATAAAGCATAAAGTTTCAAAAAAAAGAAGGAGTAGTTTTATAGAGGAAAACTTAAAACTGACTCAGTCACTTATACAAAATATATGAAATAATGATCCCTTTCAGGAATTGTATTTCAATGCAACTGATGTTGCACTTTCTTTCTCATACATTTCCACTCTACTTTGATCCTCTCATCCTGAGGCTTTTTTAAGGAAATAAGATGCTTTTTAATTATTTATTTATTTATTTATTTTATTTTTATTTGCAACATGGCTTGCAAATTTCAAGCCATGTTTTGTAAGCCATGGGTTGTGTAAGAAAAAGTGGTAGAATAGTAACAGCATGTTATCACAATTACATTTTCCTTTTTGTCACTACATTTCATTTTAACAGTAGATACACAGAACAGACTATTTAATGTTTACACATCTGGTACTCGAAGTAGTCTCAGCAGAGTAGAAATGACAGGGGTTTTTTGGCTGAAATTCGTCCCTATAGGGAAGCAGATTTCTCACACTTGTATTACACAAGTGATCTGAGATGTGGTGCTCTGCAGTTCCTCATGTTTGCTCTAATCAGTTTCTCTCCAGGGATGATGCCTTCATCTTGCATTGATCTGCACATTGTTTTCAGTCCCCCCACAGCTTCTCCTCCTCATAACCTTTTGGAGCTGCCAGAAAACTCCTGCTTTGCACAGCTCTGCTAGTCACCTTCTGGAAGGCTGCCTCTGAGGCTCCCCCTCAGTATAAAACAATCTACTGTTCCTTTATTGGGCTGCGCCTAGTTCTCTATATACAACGTCGTAGTTATCTCACTCAACTCTTGAATCTCAGCTCCCTGCCACTGCATCTCTCACTTACGTGCCACATCCTTGCTGCTTCACTCAAACTTCCACATTTTTTTCACATTTTTTTAGCTATATATAGAGATACTTCCAAATTCTTATGGAAGCCTCCTTTGAAGTGTTTCCTTCCATATATCCTGGCTGCAATCTACCCACTGCACCTCAGCTTCCCCTCTGTTCTACTCTACTTCTCCTCTTTCCTACTCTACTTCTCCTCTTTCCTGCAAAGACTGTTGTCCTGCTCCAATAACTACTGTCTTGGGATAGTTAAGTAATATTCTGCTGCACAAGTGAAAGAGCTAAAACAATGAGTATAGAAGGTTTTTACTAAACTAAAACTTTTGCTTCCAGTGTACTTGGTATTAATTTTTTGGCATATGCTTTAATGGATTTCAGTTGAAACAAAAGGAATTCTTAAGCAGAAAAATGTGACATTAAATATGCATATGTGCATTTCCTTATGTATGTACAACAGAAAAATGTTTATTAATACTCAGCTTGTAACTTCTAAGGGTAAACCCAGCAAAACTAACCTTAACTGCTTTCTGCAGACACACAAACTGAAAATTTTAGCTTTCTAGAACACACTCACACCACACTCTTTTTATCAGTAATTTTATGGATGCCCCTGTCTCAGTAATCAACTCAATCAGACCAGGTGGTCTCATTCTATGGGCTTTTTCCTTTTGCTTAGTCATTCTAGCAAAACCAGTCTCCTGTTGTCCTGCTGGTATGGTTACAGTAAGTGTGCATATATTCCGCAAGGAAATAGTGTAATAAAGTGAAATTATGGAATGGTGAAAAATGCACAAGGAGCTCCCTCCTGAAGAGTAAGACTTATGGAGGTCATTGTGTGGGTGCTGGGAAAGGAATTATAGATTTTTACATTAAGAAGGGTAGCACTTTAAGGAAATATGACTAAAAATGGAAAGTTTGTTCTTAATCTTTGCAAAAATAGAGAGCATGTCCACTTAAGCTATCCAAGTTGGTTTTTAAGTGCTGCTATTATACATTTAATTTATTCATATTGTTTTTCTGTATACTACTGTGTAATGGACTGACGGTGTGTTGAGTTTTTGTTTTGATTGGTAATATCATGCAGAAAATTTCAGCAGGCACAGTAGGATTTCTCAAGCACACAGAAAGTAGGTTGAAGAGAATTTTAGCCAATCAGAACAAAAAGAAATCATCTCCTTCAACTAAGAAGCTTCTGCAAATGGCCGGAGTTATTTGTAAAATCCATAAACAAACAGCATGCTGCAGTTAATGGGTCATTCTTAAGAGAACACGCTGGTAGTCACAACTGTAGTTTGCATGGATATATATACAGTGCATGGATATAACATGAAGTATGTTTGTCTTCACTGTGTCCTGTTCATACACAACTGAGATACATATGGAAGAAGCTTTCAGGAAACTTCAGCTCCCCCAGTCATAACTTTGTAAAAAGCATTGCTGGAACAGGTTTTGTTAGTTCTGGTTTCTCTTGTTGAAGAAAGGCAAAGACACCAGAGGGAGAACTAAAAATAGAACAGCTCTCCCACCCAAATCATACTCCTACATACTTGGAAAAAAAACATTCACATAAATAGCTTTTCACATACCCTTTCACCTGGTGGGCCAGGAGGACCATCATTGCCTGAAGTACCCTAGGAAGACAAGATGTTCAAATATTACACCTCTATTTTATACAAAAGAAACATCCTGCAGGCAATCTAGGCAGTGTGCTTGACAATTACCTTTGGACCAGGTTTGCCAGTAGGGCCTCTGGGGCCTCTTGAGCCTCTCGGACCCTGTCAATTTAACACAGATAAGCTTGAGGGTAAATACTGCATACTATAATAAAAGCAAAATAGTTCTTCATAGTATAGTGTAGACAATTAATATAGGAAAGCCTCTAAACTGCAAAGAAAAAATACATACTGTTGGTCCTCGTTGTCCCCTGGGGCCTGGCTTGCCATGTAATCCCTGCAGAGAAAAGTTCACAGAAATTATCTTAACAGACATTGTATTTGTGAGATAAAAGTTTGGGGTTTTTTTACTGAAGTGGGGGCAGATTACAGCTCTCTTAAGTTTAAATGTTATCTTTAAGTATCTATTTTGCATTTCAATTTACAGAATCATTGTCAATGAAATTATCTTTCTGAACTCACTGGGGCTTGTAGATAAAAGCATCAAATTTGCCCCAGAGTCATACTCTGTCTAATAGACATTAGAATATTTTAAATGAGTTTAAAATAGTAGTGAAGATGGCACACAATGAGCACGGTGGCTCTGCAGTAGTATAAAGGACTTGGCATAATTTTCAGGGTAATAATAGCCTTGAAGACAAAGTTCCCAGGTTCCCATGAACAGCTCCACAGGTTAACAGAGCACTGAATGAGCAAATCTCTATTTTAAAATAGAAACAGGGACTGTAAAACAAAGATTTGCATCTGCAAGATTCTGCATGCTTGCACATAAATGCAGAATTTACCAGAATACTGTCCCTTAACTTTTGCTTCTATATATCTCCTAATCATACTCAACAGATTTCTTTCTTTAGCTTTAGTATTAATATGCATATTGTAGTGCAAAAAAGTTTAAAATTCAGTGAAGTGTCTGTCAGGTAGAAAAAGGAACCTGATGACCAGTAAAAGATCAACAGAAAAGCAGAAGACATATTTCACGATAATGCACACATCTGTTTTCTTGGAGGTTTTCTTGTGTTTTTTCTTAATATTGATTTTATTTCAGTTCTTAAAATAAATAAAAAAAAAAATGTGCTCTTAAAGGGCTAAAGAACTTATGGACTTCTCAGCAACTATGACTGTCATTCCTAGTACCAGTGTGTGGTAGGATAAAACACAATGATACATCTTTGGGGAAGGTTAATAATAGTATCTGATTCACGTTACAAAGCCAGCACTTACTATCTCACTGATGATCAATATAATACTTAAGTATGCATGCAGTTTGATGGTATTAATGATGTGGTTAGCACTGTAGCTTAATTCAAAACCTTATGAAGGCCTGATAATGGAGCAATATAATTAGATTTTAATAATTTTAAGTCTAGTCTTTGATGTTATAATTTTGTTTATTTTTTCACTCTTATATCTTGATCAGCAGTCATATCTCACTTTTCCCAACAAGGATGAACTGAACATTATTGCATTGCTTGTGTCTGTCCAAAACAACATACCTTTACTTCAGCTAAAATAATAATAGCATAATTTAAACCATATATGAGCAATGCAAACGGAATTGGATTTCATATGCTTAATCTTAAAATAACAGATTTCTGCTTGTTTTCCTACTTCAAATTAGAATTGATTCTTAAGAACACTCATATGTATTACTTCAGTTTGAGTTTAAGTTGTCATCATCTACGAGTGTTGACTTCTTTTAATTCCATCATCCTAAAATGTTCCGCAACATAAAATTGAGATACAGAGACAGGAGCACAGTGGCCTTGTTTCTAACCTCTATTTAATTTTGACAGTTTGAAGAGAATGCATAACAGATTTTTTCTCGCCTCCTTCAAGGAAATAGGGCAAAAAAAATTATCATGTTACATCTATTTTTAATATATCTAATAGTACACATTCTTCATTTTCTCTGGCATATTTTGCACTTTCAAAGCTCAGCCTATAAAACCAGCTCATGGAAAACCAGAATCCTTATGAAATACAAGTTCAGTTTTCTTGAGCGTAAATTGCATGGTATCTGGAAAATTCATGGGACACCAGAAAGTAGTCAAAAGAGATGTTACAGCAAAGGTAGTTCCTCATTGCTGCTTCAAATATATAACTGTGGTAGTATATATAAAAAGTGACAAAGTGTCTGAGTTCCCATATGTTTAGATTAAAACCTTAAAGAATGAGAAAAGCTGTCTCAGTATGTCCTGTTTTACAAAACTGTAGAGGCTGATTTTAAGTGTGAAAAGTCTATTTTTATAGTTCTTTAGATAGTAGCTTGTAGCCTTAGGTTTCAGTGTCTTCCCATAGTACTAAGTACAAAAAATGTTATGCGAGCATGACTTATCATACCCTTGCACCTTTCTCTCCGTTGGCGCCTGGAAATCCTGGGAAACCAGTTGAACCCTATGTAAGAAATCAATGCAAAAATCAGAGGATATCTATAGCAAAACACTAGTATAGCCAATATTTATTTTATATGTAAAGTATACCTTCAAAGTCATGTACACTGTACACTTGCAAATGTGACAACTCTGAAAAATACCTGTAAATTAACTTACCATAAAGCCTCAAGTCCAGAATGCATTAAAAAAATCAATGTATAAAATGCATATTATTTGTCATCTTACTAGGCAATATAGCATAAATTAAATCTGCACCATTTTTAACAGTAGTAAAGAAATTATCAGTAACAGTCCAATAGAAATAAGTATCATAATGAAAATGAACAAAAAAGGCTTTGTTGTCTCACAGTAAATCAATTCTTTTACAAAATAACTTTATACTAAATGATTGTAAGGTGCTGCCATAACTGAACAGTGGTCCTCTATTCACTTTACTGAGCTTAAATTACATCAGGTGCTTTATTCATTGCAGGCTGACCACTGGCCAGTTTCATTTAACTGATAAATGCAATTTGTATGTCTGGTTTTTTACCTTTCTTCCTGATAGCTACTCAGCCTAATCTGAAATTTCTTCTTTATTTCTGGTATACAGGTCCAGAGGGACAGGAGTCTTACTACCTGCCATGGTGCTAACTTGTCATACAGGACTTGGGGCCAAAGAGGTGATAGAGTTGATAAAATATGCTCTTAAGTGATTGATAAAAATCAAAAAAGTGTTTGTTTGGTTTGGTCATCCACGAAAACTACTGGCCATACTCCCACCTGTCATAGTATTAGCAACTTGCTATTAGCAGCTTGCTATTAACATTTTAGTTGCAAATAACTTGGATATAACAAAAACTTAAATGATAATTTCTTGGTGTTCTTCTTTGAAATGGCACTAAGTATTTTTCCTTCTTTTCTCTTTTTCTTATTTATGTTTTCCTCTAATGAGTCTTATTATACAGAACCATTGCAATTATCCACTAATAACTTAATGACAGTATAACTTCACTGACACTGATTCTAACAAAAACCTGACTAATACTGGTGGGAGAAAAGTAAGAGATCCTTTCCCCTTCCCTCTTCTCTCTTCTTCCTTCCTTTTCCCCTCCCCTCCTCCCTTTTTCCTTTCCCCTTCCTCTTTCCTTCCTTTCCATTCCCCCTTCCCTTCCCAGTTTGACACCAGTTATAACTTAACATGTAAATAAAACTGTGAAAATTCTCTGTGAAGCCCAAGCATGTCCTTTAAAGCCTTTAATGACACAGCATTAATATGAGTTGGTTGTAAGTATCTTAGATATACATTAATTTTTGCTGTGCTAATAGGGATGGGACAGGAGAAAAATATGTAGTGAAAATTATCATATAATAGCACTACTCTAAGAACACTTCTCAGAGAAAAAAATAATGAAAAGCATATAACTGACAAAAAGAACACTGTGAACCTCCCTGACAATACCGGAACAATATTTCTTATTTGCTTTACACACCTAAAAGTTTTTTCTGCTGCTGCTTTTTCTCTCTTATGTTAATTTGAACTGGACTGTGAATAAGTTTCTAAATAAGTCTCTAGTGACTTGGTGCATTGTAGCTGTTAGTAGCCTTCCCTGGAAGTTAAAGTGACAAATTAGAAGAGCAAAGAGTGAATTCAATTTGCCAACTATTTTTTTATTTTAATGTGATACAAATTTAAAGTAATGGAATTCTTGATCAAGTCTTTGCTGAAAAAAAAGAAATAAGCAGTTTTTATTTGATGTGTCACATCATTTTTGTTCTTAGAACTGAATAATGTGAACCTCTTTGATCTTATCCTTTTCAAAAGACATTTCTAAAGGAGAACAAAAAGAGGCTGAAAGCTTAGACATTTGAGTAAAGAAACAGGAGCAAAAAACCATGTCTGTTAAGGTGAATAGTTTTCGTGAATACTTTCTATAGATGGTTTTGAACACAGAGTGTTCAATGAATATGCATTTTTCAGATAGTTCAGTCACCTGACTGAAAAGGGACAAAGTATAGGCCAGAGTCAGAGAAACACTTTGCTTAGCCAGAAAGGAAGTTGTATTTCTCACAAAAAATCATCATTTTGGATTTTATAATAAAAATAGGATCCAAAGTAGAGCAAAGTTGATTATTTTACTGCAGGCTGATTGTTCAGTTTTGTAGAAGGGCTAAGGGATTCTCTTAATAGCAGTATTTCCCTAGATCAGCCATCTTTCAGACAGCCTGAAAGTGCAATGTCGCCCTAATGCCCTCCTCTATACTGGGAAATGTCTATAGAATTACTTTTTAATTCCATGTTTTCTTGCTCGCTAATCTCAGAAAAGAGAGCTTGAAATAAATTTAGTGTGCTGCTTTCCTATATTGTTTTGTATTGTAATCAAAACATAAAACAGTTAAAGGATAGATGTAAGCATATAAATCAGCCAAGAGTGGGGTTTGTCATGTTGGTTGTGACAGAAACAAAAGGAAAACATGTTGAAACTTGAAAATTAAATATTTCAAAGAAATATGGCTTATTCTATGGAAGACAGTAACAACATAAATGGAATCCTTGAACTACATGGGAAATTACCATTGCTAATCAGCATCCACTAAGTGATCAATATAATGCTCATACTCTTCCAGATATCAGTAGTTCCTTTATTTTCAAATTGTTTAATGTATGCCAGTCTGATGTTTGCACAAAAACACAACTCACACGAGGATGGTGAAGATTTGAAGGCAGTAGAGCTAAGAAAAGAAAGGACAGTACTCCTTAAAAAACTTCCCTTATGGTCGCAAATTTTTTAAAGATTTTACTTCAGAATTTGTCAAGAAAGAAAAAATGGAAAATGATCCTTGCTTTGATGTCTACACCTTGGTTCCTTCAGCACACAAATAAAATAACTAGCAATGTGACTAATGTCAAACCACAAGATCCACAGCTCATTACAGCTCACCTTTGGTCCTTGTCTTCCTGGATATCCTGGCAAACCAGGTACACCAAGCTTACCCTGCAATAAGAATGAAGTGTTAAATTTTATTCTATTCTCCTTAGTGGTTCAGAAAAGTTCTCTAGAAAATATTTTTCATACAACCTAGTGATGATACCTCATGGTACATAATATTCAATTAAATAAATTTCCCATTTTAACTGTTAATAACAAGTGGGCTTAGTTCTCTAAACTTAAAAATTCCATCCCAATGAATATTTTCAGGAAAGCCACAGTGTCTTTTTTTTGCACTCCCTGAAAGGCTCTGTGGTGCTCAGGTCATTAAACTACAAATATTGTCTAGGAAATCAAGGTGCTAATAAGTTTAACAGAGTACATCCTTTTAATTTATGTGATGGCTGCTACATTTTTCATGAATATACATTTGAAGAATCAACTTTTTCCTGAACAGTTTTAAGCTATTTGAGAATATGATAAATATATCCCACTGTGTGCTGACAATAGATTTGTCAACAAACATGACCAAACATTGCTGTATTCAGAAAAAACAACAGGATGACTAGTTAGATCAATACTGATCATTAACCATTCTTACAAATGAAATACAGTACTCTATCCCATTGAGTTGATCTCTTTAGACTTCAAAGGCACTTTCAAAGTAGTTTCAGTCTTTGAAAGATGGAAATCTGCAGAAGAATTTATGTGCCACAGTGTTATGTGCCACAGTGAAACAAGCCGCTCACATTATAATGACTGAAATGTTTTGCAGCATGACAGTCCACCAAGTCATGCCAAATTCAGTGTATGTTTTGTCTCTGTTTTTGTAATTAAGCAAACTCAGTTGCCTGGGTTTTTAGCGTGGATACAGGTGATTTTTTTATTATAAGCTCTTTTCTGATGTGTTCTTCATTTTTTGGCACCATACTTGGCATCTTCTGTACTAAGCAGACCCAGCCCTAGATCTACTTAGGGAAGAGAATTTTCTTATCATTGGATGAGCTGAACATAGAGAATAAGAGACTACTCTGGTACTGTCATTACTGTGGAAGAGCAGTGCCTTTGCATTAAATAAATCACAAGAATGTCAAGGAAATAGGACATTGATAACTGGTCTTACAGGCACTTTCCTAATATTGTGGGAGTTAACAAAGATTAATGCAGTCTTTTCACTTAAATAACTAGTACAGGACCAACATCATAGGATTCTCCTCTAATATTCCACAGAATATCCACAGAAGCTGTCCAACTTTCAGTGGGCAAGAAAAATATAAATTTTTGTACGAAAAGGGAACATTTTGTATCTCCAGTTCCAAACCCAGCTAACAGTGTTATCAATACCAATATTTTTTTCAAATATCTTCTTGTATTTGGGCTTCATATTCTACATTTGAGACTGTCCTTTTATATTCATGCAAAATAGTCATTCCCAATACTTCTTCAACTCCAGTGGTCTTTTGTGGCTCAAAAAAAGCTACTGTTAGGTAGATGAAGATTTTGCAGATCTGGTGGCTTGTTTTCAGTGATGAAGATCATGGGCTCCATCTATTTTATGTTGATGTCTGGCTACTGACCTTCTCCCCAGCTGGACCAGCAGCACCTGGGTCCCCAGATGGACCTGCTCTACCTTTTGGACCTTCTGGACCATCTTCTCCTCGTGGGCCTGGCTGACCAACTTCTCCCTAAAATAACAACCACCTTATAAATATCGAAAAAGTTGTCTTTATTTATGTATTGGAAAGGCTAACTACAATTACTTAAAAAAAAAGTTTTCAGTAAATGTAAATAGAGATTAGAATCAGGATCATAGAACCCGGTAACAGTTTGGATTGGAAGGGACATAAAAAGGTTATCAAGACCAAACAATCCTGCAACGTACAGGGACATCTTCAACCACATCAGGTTGCTTAAAGCCCTGTTCAGTTTCCAATTAGGAATAGCACTGCTTATGTTCATTGTATAAATGCAAATACGTTTAAATCAGGCACTGAATTTTACTTGCACAAGTGTCAGAGGCCAGTCACCTTGCCTGAAGAGAGCTGTATTTTTGAATTGTGTTCTTATTTTTCCTCCCTGAAATTTCTGTGAAGGCATTCTGACAGTCCATAGAAAGAAAAATTACTGCCTCCAAATACTTTTGTGGATACCATCACCCCAGGTATTTATGTATACAGGCAACCTACACGACACCCCCCATGAAAGTAAGTACGTGCTTGTTGGGCTATATACACAATATTTTGGCAGAGATTTTCAAGATACTGTGTTGGTATGGAAACACCTTTATCCTGGGTAGATTAATTTTCCTCAGGCAAATACTGGAGACCTAGCAATGTGGAAAAGAAGATTCCCTAGGAAGAACTTCTCCTAGGAAGCATTAACTGTGGCATACTTATAAAAAGGAAGAGAACGTCAATCTTAACTAAATGTGTGCCACAGTTAATTCACAAGAACCAAATCTCTGGCTCAAAACTGTGCATGCTCAGAGAATTGAAATATTTTAAGCTACTAGCTTGTATTTTATTATTTGCTTAAGTTTATTTGTTGACTTCAGTAATCCTTTCAAAATAATAACACTTAAATTTTTGAAGAACATATGGGCTATGAGTAAACGCTTACCCTATCACCTTTAAGACCCATGTCACCTTTAAATCCTGGAAAGCCATCTTCACCCTAAAAAGGCAGAAATACATGTAATGACTTCTAGTGATGGAAAGGAATTTTTTTTTGCTGCAGACAGAATAAGACCCAAAGAATTTGCATAGAAGAGTGAGAACTTCAAACAAGAGAAACTTTAATATGGCTATTGCTATTTTAGAGAAAATGTATCTGGCACACTACAGAGAATGTCTTTTTAGTTTGACAGTTCCTAGTGCCAGAGACAAAACAATTACTCTGATCTAACAAGAATCAACTTGTAAAGTCCTCTCTCAATTCCCCAGCTTTTTTTCTTTGCTATTACTCTTTTTAAAAAAGGTAATTTATTCAGTTAACTAAAAAATTTCTGACAAATTATTCAGTGTTATTCTTTTGGATAGCAGAAACTACCGTTTAATTAATTTTTATTTTCCATTAGTGTGTTAATAGTATCGCACACTTTTTATATATATAAAAAAATTGTCTTAGTGGTGACGTCTTAATAAAAAGACCTATCTTAATGTTCATAACCTAAAAGAAAAAGTAATAATTTGCATACAGGTGCACATTCTTTTTATTTCTAGTGAGAACTAATTTACTGCCTAGTGGATTCTGGCATAGAATTTACTTCAAGAATTTTAATAGGTCTCCATGCTGAAGTGCAAGTGTAGTCTGACACCTTAATTTACACCTGTAGCTAGTTTTAGATACAAAGAGAAAACTCCAGAGCGGTTCAGTGAGGTTGTTCATGAATTGCAGTAGCATAACTGATCAGCTTTGGTTTTCCTCTTTCTTAATCTAACCCATCATACAACTACTATTCCAATACCCAGACAAAGATTATGGATTTCATTTTTATTCATTATTCATTTTTACCTGATGCTTAGTTATAACCTGGGAGCAAAGACCTTTGTGATGAATGAGCACCAAGAAAAATGTTTTATTATAGTGTTAGGTTTTTTAATATGCTGAAGTAATATTGCTGACTTGGAATCTGAGTAATAGTTGGACCATCAATAAAGCCAGGAAAAAAAAATACCAGGATCCACATTGCTGAAAAAACAAAAACAAAAACAACCCAAAAAAGGCTTTCTGTTTCATTCTCACTTTGAAAAGAAATTTGAATTTTGCATTCCTGGGCCCACAAAACGCTCATCTTTTCCTTGATAAGCAACTGAGGCAGATTGGAAAGCTAAAGTAATTTTGAGTCTGTTCAGAACTGGGCATGCTGCAATAATCCTGAAAAGAGTGATGGATATAGATTTGCTAATGGTAAACAGCTAAAAAAATAGGTGAGGAGAAATTGAAATTTTAAAAAAACTCAAATATATTTTCTCAATTGTTAATGTAAAAAAAATGAAGTAACTATCATGATTATTTGAAAATAAATATATTTAAAAACATTCTAAAAGCAGAATGATTTCTAGATGGCAAAACTGAATGTTATATTGTAATCTTATATTGCATAAATTAAAATTTCAGGGTAGGCTTTCTTAAAATTCAGAGTGAGGTGAAAAATGTAGATTACAGAATATTTCTATACATAGAAAAAAAATTAGTTGCTCAGTTATGGCCATGGACAGTAACAACTATATGAGAACACTTTGCAGAATATAAAAAAGGACAGACTATGTGACAGTACTGAGCAAATGACTGCCAAATAAACTGAAACTCTCCTTCAGCTTTCACAGTGAGGTTCCAGCTGTGGAGATCTACAAAAGCTTGATTTTATTCCATGTAGGAAGAAGGGGAATAATGCTTTATTCCCTCTTTTGCTGTTAACAAAATTAAAATTGCTGAAGAGTTCTAGTGACATTTACTGGTCAGAGCAGAGATGGACTGGGACTCTTCCAGATCTACAGATGATTTTCTGAATGATCAGTTTATTTCTGTCTCTTACATTGCTTTCTCCCCAGTGGCATCTGAATAATTTGAGTAGAAAAGGAACTTCAAAGCACTCTGAGGACAGTCTGTAAAATATATTTCTGTGATCTTTTGAGGTATTCAGTAGAGTTCAGTGTCTTACTGCGACTGTGAGATCAGCTTTTAAGGATACAAATATTGTGAAGACTACACTAATCAGTGTTAATTGATACACAAATATATATGCACACATATATTAAGTCTATTTATATATGAGTCCTGTATTTTGTCCTAGCTTTTGTCCTAGATATCACTCACTCAAAAAGGAAAAAGCAAATTGGTTTTTTGAACTGTCCAGTCTCCACAGGTATTAAACACTCTTTCAGTTTAGATTTAATGAGCAACTCTAAAATGAGTATGCAGACTAGACAAACTGGGATTTAGGAAAACCTGAAGATGTACAGGCATCTAGGCCTGAAAAACTGATCTCTAGTGCTGAAATCAAGGCTTTTTGGCAAGAGTGAGTCTTCTGCTCTAAAAATAGCTATAAATATATACACAGTAGCCACTAGAACCATACAGCTGAATTTGCCTGTGTGGCTAGGAGATAGAACTAATGGTGGTTTTAATTTGTCTCTCACTCTGTGTACTGAGGAAAATGGGAATTTAAACCAATTCTGGCTATAGATTCAGCCACTGCAGACCATCAGAAGTAAGTAGAGACTTCAGTAGTTGGTGTTTGCTTTAGTAAGAGCTCTAAGTATCAGGGGGATGTAAACTCTTTATGTTCACATATATGCATCTGATGAGGTTGTCCATCACTTTGGCAAAACCAAATTCTTGGGACAAAACCACCTGGAGCTCAGAAAGCACTTGGAAGATGTACACAAAAAGTAACTCCAGCCTACAGCACTATCAAAATAGATAAAATAATACTATTACTACAAATCTCTGATGCACAAGCTCCTCAGTATTCAGTATAGTATCTACAAAAAAGAGAGGGAATGTCTAATTCTCTGCTTAAAAGCACCTTAGAGGAAGTTAAACTGGTGGGAAGAGGATCCAAAAATAACCATAGAGGTCACTAATTGATGAACTGGGTACTTAAGGTAAGGCAAAAATAAACTCTAAACTGCTGCAAGAGAAAACTCACAGCAATGAAGGAGACAGGTGTTGCAGTGAAATAAAGAACACAAAGAAAGGAAAAGGAAATAAATGCAGTAAAATTTACCTTTTCACCTTTGGATCCCTTGAGACCACGGACACCATCAGCTCCCTAAAGAAAGAGAATAAAGAATTACTCACATACTTATATCACAGAAAGGGGTGGGGGAGGAATACAGTAATTAAGTCTTACCTTTACACCACGGGGACCCGGATAGCCAATGGGACCCTGAGGACCTGGAGGTCCCTAAAATATATTGGAGAAAAAAAACTTTTTTTGTAAAGTACTTGGTTAGCAAGCAGTTCTCTTCCAAATCTAATCCTTGTTCTTTCATTATTGTGCAGAGGTCTTGTGTGAGACATCAAAATAGCACTGGGCTGGTTGCCACTAAGAAAAGTCATGGCAACACAAAGCCATGTGGTATGTGTTTCAATGTCACTATAAACTATTAATAAAATTATGAACTTGGTTCTATTTGTATATTTGGGAAGCCTCTATTCACAATATAAATTATCAGAAAGAAAAGTAACTGAAAAATGTAACAAAACCCCACATACAAAACAACACCAATTAGAAAGCAGTGGTGTCTTACCATAGAAATATTTTTATGTTAATCAATGACACAAGTCAGAAGTAGAGATCAAAATGATATTAATAAGAAAAATGATGATCTGGAAAAAAAAAAGATATTCCTAACCAGAAAGCTAGAAGGCTCATGGCACTATAACAATTGGTCGGTGTAAGGATGCTGTTATTTACTGTTTGCCAAGCATTTTTAAGTTGTTTAACTTCACTAATATGAAATGCACTGGCAAGTGTGTGTTTTGTAAAGAAGCCTTGAAATACACATATATGTATCTGAGTCTGAGCTGCTTTGCTGATTCTCTGATGTCTGAGATGAACAAATAACAAAGTCTTCCCTAATTGGACCATTGATAAGGTCTTTTCCCCTTTCCAACTGTATTCTTTCACAAAATATTTAGACTGTTTACATCTCTGAGAAATAAAATATTCTATCAAATTTATCTGAAATCGATCAATAAATTCAAAAGGCATAAGGAAGAAGTGACCTGTACTTTCAAAACATAAATGTATAAACAGTATTTTCTTAAGAAATCAGGATAAAATCTACAAGCTTCTGACAGAAAAAAGACATTTTTGACAAAGAGTAATATGCTGCTGTCAGTGGAACTACACTTTCTGAAATGTTATATTCATTCATTTATTTTTTCACCCTACTTATCCAGAATGTAACCTTTAATATTGCCACTGAAATCAGTACTGCAACTCAGTGCTATAAGGGCTACTATTCCTGATAAATAAGGGTCAATATTGAGAAAGTAGAACACTCTAAAGAGTCCTAAGACCCTTCAGTGCTTCACAAAGAAATAT
Source organism: Phaethornis superciliosus (assembly GCA_023637945.1). Classification (NCBI taxonomy): domain Eukaryota; kingdom Metazoa; phylum Chordata; class Aves; order Apodiformes; family Trochilidae; genus Phaethornis; species Phaethornis superciliosus. Next base: position 10,664,055 of record JAJQWJ010000009.1, on the reverse strand, counting down.
ATTATTTTTCACTGATTGAAGGTGGCCTAAAAAATACAATGAGCTGCATACATTTTTAAGTCTGTAAAAACAAGGTTCTGAAGAACCCCAATAGGCAAGCTACAAATGGAATTGTAAATTCAAACTATTTGCCAGCTATCTTTAAGAAATGTATGCAATTTCTATTAATTGCCATTCTGTCAACTCCACAATTGGTTTCATTTTAGAAGAGTAACATTATTATTTAGAATCTCTATAATATTTAGAATATAATAGAAATGTTTGTATGCACACAGACACTTTGAATATATCATGGGTTCTCTATTACTTTAGTAAATAGTTTTTGGAGCAACAAATGTGTCAAAAAGCTGAAAAACTATGTAAATAAATGAAAAAGTTTTAAAACTCACCAATGCACCTTTATCTCCAGACTGACCCTCTTTGCCCGGATGACCCTGATTTAAAAGAAATGTATCTGATTTAGAAAATACTCATTTTACAGCTGTGACATTTTATTATAAAACCACAATTATTTAAACATTTGATTTTAAGGTCAGCAATCACCCTTCTTCTGTATCAGAATACACAAACATCATTTTGAGGAAATATTTTCCTTTAGATGCCTATTTGATTTACGTAACAAAAGGATAAAAGGTTGAGGGCAAGATGCTCTCAAATACAATTTTGAAACAAGCAAGGTGATTAATATTACAGCATGAGGATAGATATTCCTACAACTATTTAAAAGATTCTGGAATTTATTGCAGAGACTAATAGAATGCTGATCCAGCCTTCTGACTGGCTGGGTTCTTAGCTGCTGACTGGGGTCATCCCACGACAGTAGGCATGTATATCAGGTACAGACCTGTGGTAAAACCTGATTATCTCTTATAGCATTTCTCTCCTGCTTTTAACGCATAGTAAGATACAGTTTTAAGATAATGCTTATGTTTATAAATTAACATTGCTCCATTTAGAAAATGATTCAAGATACAGACTTCCAGGTGAACTATGATTGCATATCTAACATTCTCCATGAAAATGGTACTTAGGAAGGTAAAAGAGATACTGTAAGAGCCATGGGAACAATTATGTGTTTGTAATATAACCAGTGAAACTTCTGCAGTCAGTTCCATTGTTCTTATTGTAGCAAAATCCTACTGAAAGTCAGGGTTAAAAAAATGCAGATTTTATCTAAGAGAAAAATTGTAAAGGAAAATAGTATGGGGAGGAGAGAGATGTTCCTAGAAGTCAGAGACTGTCTAATAGATCTTGGTGGTATGAAAAAGATGTCTTTGATGCAAGAAAACCAGTGTATATGAATGTGATTATGAATAATGATTCCATTTATTTTAATGCCCAAACTGTAGGCAATGCTAATCAGGTGGTCACATTCTCTGTGTACATGAGTGAAAGCAACTTTCACACTGAGCTAACCTGAATTCCAGAGCAATCACAAGATTCTAAAGTTTGCCTTGTCATAGGGCAGACAAGGAAAGAAGTAGCCCAAACATATAATATGCACCTGAGGTCAGGAAGCAGAGAAAGAGCTAGTCAATTCTCTTTTTCCTTAGAAAACAGGATAGCATTTTTACAGATGATTTGCTTTCTCATACTGACATAGTAGGACTACAGTGAAACAATATCTGACCTTCTGGGTGTCAATTAGGTTATTTACACATCCTTGCAGATGTTTTGGATGCATTTCATCACCTGGAGACACATTTTAAAAGCCCGCAGTCATTTTTAACAGATGCTTCAAAATGTAATTCTCTTAGTGTTAACATCTCAAATCACATAGGGGTTTTAGATGGATTCTATAATGTTGTTCACAACTAGGACTACCACTGCTTTCATTCTCTAGATTGTCTTTTTGCAACATAGGTATCCCGAAATATTTACTACTTGATAAAAGTATTTAGATATTCAAAGGATGAAATATTTGGTTACTTACAGGAGGCCCATCGGAACCAGGAAGGCCAGGAAGGCCGGGCTTGCCTTGAGGTCCCTAAATGCAGTAACAGAAACACATCTCAAAAACAACAGCAAATATTCTATCATTTGCCAGGATAATGGAGGGTCACAATTGCTGAGGGCTGGTGTGTCCTAAATAAGTAAACCACTTTAAATCTTTTTAATATTTTAATCTTTGTTGAAACAACAGCCAACTCACTCTAGATGCAGAATAGATATAAAAGAGCAGAGTAAATATAAGAAAAATAATAATTATGGAAAAAAAACCCAAATCAACCAACAAGGAAAGAACAAACCCTGCCCATGTCCAATAAATTTTACTCTAAGAGCTAAGGATATGTAGTGTAGTTATACTTAAATATTAATATATTTAAATTTATTGAATTATACATATATAAATAAAAACTAAATTATACATGTAGTTATACTTAAATCCCTTCATATGGATACCAGGGATAAACCTAAAATATAACAAAATTAAACCCCGAAAAATACTATCATACAACATAAAAGCACAAGGCCATCTTATTTCTTATTTAGCTGATACAAATCATCCATGTTTGCCAACAAAGTGCTTTACTGAGAACAGGCCTTAGGAATTACCCTATGAACATGCACACACACAAGGCAGGCTGGGGAAAAAAATTCCATTGCACAAAATAAACTACTGTTTAGAATTTAAGGAATAAGAAGATTCACCATATGAAAGATAGCAACAGTCACAGAACCCTGGTGCTCAAAACTGAAAGGTATAGTACATCTTTGTGAAATCTTCTGGCATGTGCACATTGTGGACCTGGTCCATTTTGCTAGCATAGTACACAGCATAGTACTAGCATGGACACTCAGTCAGATTAAAAATATGTTTATAGTTTAAAATCCCCTTCAATTTTTCCTGAAGTATGTACCAAACACTGAAGGAGAGCAAAACTGAAGAATAATCAAGAGTATGACTTCAGTAAAAAGGGGAGAGAAGTAAAATCAGTGCAAAAATCAGTTTTTGAAATTAACAGAAGACATACCTCAAACCATGTAGAACATGTACAAATAGGCCGAGAAAAAAATTCCAAGTGACACTACAGTATTAACTACACTGTACAGGTATGTAAAAATATAATCCTTGAAAAAAGGAAACAGAATCAGACTTGAGTAGCTAAAACATTGTTATAAAGAGATGAATAAAAATAATTCACATGTCTTGCTGTGAAATTAACATGCAAGTATACAGAGTTTAATATTGTAGATAGGATTCTGAGGCTAGTAACAGAAAATTAATCCCAAATAAGGGAGGAAATTATGCTTGTGAGAAAGTGTATATACGAGGAAAGCCAGGCCTCCATTGGCTATTAATTTATCTGATGATTTCAGGAAAATCTGCTAATTTTTATATCATAGGTTACTATTCTGGAAAACATAGCAAAGCCCTCAAGCACATAAGCAAGGTTGTTACACAGAACTGACTGTGAAATACCAGAATGATGCTGTAACTTACTTTTTCACCAGGAGGTCCAATAGGACCTTGTGGACCAGGAAGCCCCTATTAAAAAGAAACCAGTGTGAGAAAACAGGGAGAACAATATACATACATTCACCCTACTAAAGGTCCCTCATTCATCTGTTTAAACACACTGGCAAATACAAGTGGTGTTTTTTCCCCCTTACAAGATAGATCAGGAGTTTTGTGTGAAACTTTTGCACAAGCCACTATTCTGGCAGTAGGTCTGTAACAAGATCCTATTCAGAACCCTCCTCCAGGTGTGGCCATTTCTGCCGCATTCCAGGAATTCTGAATGAGTCATTTTTCTCCTGAATGAAAAACCTCTCTGAAAGCTTCCTTGAAAACTGTGTTCCCACTTCCCTCGGCTCATTTGCAGAATTATTTATGAAATCATTGAGGCTTTATCAGTATTGCACATGAAAAGGAAACCTTTTAGTAATTTCCATTCATTAAACATTTGATGCACATTACAGAGTATTTCTTGAAAGTTATTTTACACTTACTTGTGGGCCTGGGATTCCTTGCTGACCAGGAGGTCCTGGTTCCCCTTGAGGACCCTATCATGCAAAAAAATACCAGGGCATTAGGTTTGCATTTCTGCACTACAGATCTTCATTGTTAGGACGAAAAGGAATACAAACTGAACTTTGTTCCTTCCTCTTTAAAGTGTACCACCATCCAATATATTTTTTCATGCTAATGAATATCACGGCCTTTTTTTTAATAGAGTAACAGCCCACACATAGGACCTAAACACTGGAGTCCATGGTGCTAAAGGGGCTTGAGAGAAAGCACAGTTAGGCTTTTTGCATGAAAAGTAATAGAAGTTTTCTATTTTGTAATGTATTATACTGAATCTGAATATTTTGATTGAAAATTAAATGGAAGGGATGGCACAGTAGCAGGGACAAGAGAACGTGAAAAGGATTTTTAGACTCTATACCATTTTTAATTCCCAGTTTATTTACTCACCATGTTTCCTTTTGGGCCCGAAGGTCCATCAATACCTGCAATACCCTAAAAGTAAAAGATATAAATGTGAGCAACTGTCAGTGGATTTCCATTTTTCTCCCATAAATTACAAAATACAAAACAGTTCATACGTACTGGTTGTCCAGGGGGACCAGGTGTCCCTCTGGGGCCCAGTAATCCCCGCGGACCCTGCAAGAGAAACTCTTATTAATATCTGCATGATATTAAGGGGAAAGGGAAGGGGAAGAGGATGAGGAAGGGGAAGAAGAAGAGGAAGGGGAATGAGAACAGGAAGGGGAAGGGGAAAGGAAAGAAAAAGGGAAAGGGAAAGGGAGAGGGAAAGGGAAAGGGAAAGGGAGAGGGAAAGGGAAAGGGAAAGGGAGAGGGAAAGGGAAAGGGAAAGGGGAAGGGAAAGGAAAAGAAAAAGGAAAAGGAAAAAAAAAGGAAGAGAAAAAGGAAAAGGAAAAGAAAAGGAAAAGGGAAAAAGGAAAGGAATTAAAAAAGAGAGAGAAAAAAATACGCTAATAACAGATTCTCCTGGAGGCCAACATATGTCTGAACTGGATGTTAGTGGAAGGGCAAGTTTTGATTTAGCCACTGTATGTTCATTTGAGAGAATGGTAGAAGATAACTATTTATACTTCCTAGTGCAGTATACTGGCACAGCATCTTGCACTGAACTTTCATTCTTGGCCTGAAGGTCTGACCTGAATAGTAGCATACATGTTTTTATTCCTGTCTTTAGAGAAATGGGTGGTCTTTCATACTCTCTAGTACTATCCTGAATGTAAAACACTGATTTCATTCTGTAGGAAAGATTCAATACATAATTAAAGATTACTAATAATTTTATTATAATAAATGCAAGATTTTGTCTGCAACATAATCTTTTGACTTTATGCTATTAAAATATATATTAGTTTTCATCCTTCGTACCATGTCACACTGCTAAAGGAGGCAGGACTAAGTGTCCAGTCTCCTCATGTATGATATAGTCAAAAACTAACAGTCTGACTCCGTGGTGAGTTCTTCCTATTTGCAAGTAGGCAGTATATTACACACTTAGGGTAAAAATCCCTTTTCTGAAGCTTTATTTCTTTCCTGCAGTGCAGAATCCTGCTCTGCAGTGATAGCACCTGCAGAAGTCCAGCTGACAGTAGTGGGAATTCTGTATGTGACACAAGTGTGAAAATAGAAAATGAAGCAGAGTGCCACCAAAAAAAAAAACAAAAAAAAAAAAACCAAAAACGCCTAATAAAAAGCCTTATAAAAGGACCAATACTTGGAAAACATTTTCAGAGCAACATGGGCTTGGTTATAGTCTAATGTATCAAGGACTACAGAGATTGACTTTACACAATAGGACAGAAAACAGCTTTTGTGATTCTGAAAAATGTATGCATGGCTGAATATATCCCTGACTTAATTCTAATCCTTCAAGCAGTGTTTCACCCCCAACAAAACTGTTATTTCTTTGCTCTTCAGACAGGATCAGTGATATCTATAAACACATACAGAGTAGTTTTTATACCTGAAATTCATAACAAATCAATAGGAAGGAAAAAAAAACCTAGAGTGATTTTTGTGTTTCTAACAAAAACAGAATAATAAGAAAGCATTGCTTACAGCTTCACCTGGGAGACCTCTTGGTCCAACTTCCCCATCTTCTCCCTGTTTTTGTACAAAGGGAATAGAAGTTTTAGAAAAAAAAAGAGAAAATGTATTGTGACTATGTTCCCATTACATGGAAATTTACTTTAGTTTTTACTGTGTAAAGAACAACTTACTCTTGATCCATCTTCACCAGGTAAGCCAGGGGGTCCCTGTGGGCCACGGTCTCCCTGTAGAATAAAGAAAGTCATTAAAATTATACATCAGTTATTGGAAACAAAAATGGGTGGGAAGGGAAACAAAAACATGTTAGCTGGAGTCTGATATGTCAAAACATGTCTTGACACAATGATACAAATCTGTAGGCTATAGAAAAACAAATTAACATTATTGAAACAATTTGTTTTTGTAAAATTTCACTCTGATGCTTGGCATCAGAACACACACAAATGACAAAAGGTAATGTCACCCACATTTTAGTTTGTCTCATAGGTGTCTTCCCCTTCCAGGATGTATTACTGTTAGTAAAATAGGCTCTGGACTATATAAGGTGAAGTGCTCTTAACATCTATCAGAGCCATGTGCCCTGGCACCAGTCACTGAGAGCCTTGAGACTGATTTGCCTGAGGCTTTGGAAGGCAGCCAGACTTCCACACTTGCCCTCAGAAGGTGGGGCTTTTCAAGCCCACATATGCAGTGTCTCAGTAGATTCTGTATCATATTTTTAGGATTTATTTTTCTTTCCCCATTTCTAAAGAGAACTAAGGTGCTGCATAGCTCAACCACTGACTGACCTCTTTCTGGGCAGTGGATTTTTAGACTGTGACTTCCTTCTGGCATTGGACAAGAACCAAGTATTCATGCTGTTGTCCTTAATTTTATCAGTGTCTCCAAGGAGCCTGACCTCTGCTGTGGATCCTAGCAGAGATATAAGAAGTCACTATTTAGTGGCTCCATTCTTTACTCTTTCAAGCTTTTCTAGGGAATTTTAGGTAACTTGCTTTCTGACAACAGAGCTATCTAATTTTAGGGATGTAATGATTTCATTCTACAGCCTTTCTGTCTTTTATAAGTTGGAAATGGCATGGGAGAGAAAGAAATTCTAAGAAATGCAATTTCATTTCTCTAAGATGAACTAATACAGCAGTTTTTTGTATTTTGCTGAGTTTTGTTACTGAACTTGATCTTTAAAAGATCCTGCATCTGGGTCAAGAAAATCCCAAGCACAATGACAGGTTGTGTGGAGAATGGAATGAGAGCAGCCCCAAGGAGAAGGACTTGAGGGTGCTGGCTGAAGAGAAGCTCAGCATGAGCCAGCAATGTGTTCTTGCAGCCCAGAAAGCCAACCATATCTTGGTCTGCATCAAAAGAAGTGTGGACAGCAGGTCAAGGGGGATGATATTCCCCCTCTACTCCATTGCCACGAGACCCCACCTGGAGTATTGTGTTCAGTCCTAGAGCCTGCAACACAAGAAAGACCTGGAGCTGTTGAAGTGAGTCCAAAAGAGGGCAATAAAGATGATCAGAGGGCTGGAGAACCTCTGATATGAAGACAGGCTGAGACCTGGAGAAGAGAAGGCTCCGGGGAGACTTTATAGCAGCCTTCCAGTACCTGAAGAAGCCTTTGGGAAAGCTGGGGAGGAACTTTTCACAAGGGGATGTAGGACAAAGGATAATGGCATTAAACTGGAAGAGAGTAGATTTAGGCTAGAGTTTAGGAAGAAGTTCTTCACTGTGTCGGTGGTGAGACACTGGCATAGGTTTCCCAGGTTTCCCAGGGAACTCAAGCATGCCCCCTCCCTAGAAGTATTCAAGGCCAGACTGGATGGGGTTTTGAGCAATCTGGTCTAGTGGGAGGAATCTCTGCGGATGTGGTGCAAGGCTGTTGGAACTAGATGATCTTTAAAGGCCCTTTCAAGCACAAACCATTCTATGATGATTCTATGATGTGCTGCTGGAGCATGTTTTCTTCTACATGCTCAATGACACTCCTGAAAGATGACACAGAATTCACACAATCTCTGCTCTGGCTTGCAACTAATAGCCAGGTGAAGACTGACTTAAGCTTTCAAATATTGAAATTGTTCATTCCCTCAAGGGCTACCTTTCCTGTGTAATTATATAACACTTAGATTTAGATTAGGAAATTTCATTCAGTGTCCTGGTATCATCATGAAGGGAGAACAAAACCTCCTTTCAGCATTCTCAGTTATTCAATTCTCTAATTTTTTACTTCAAATATTCTGTTAAGGCATGAATTTCTTTTTCTTTAGACCTTTTATTTTATTATATAGTGTTCTGCTTTTATACCAGAGAAGTGTTATACATCTTGTTAATCTAAATAAGAAAAGTGGATTTTGAGGCCATGTGGTCTGATCTCCCCTGCATTCTAAGCCAGAGAATTTCATCCAGGATCTCCTGACAGTCTGTGTTGGACAAAGGAATAATTTCAGACAGACGTTGAATTTGCAACTCATAGTTCAAACCTAACTAAGCCTAAAAGTAGTCCTAAATCTTCTACTCTAAAGTTGTGGGTTTTCACCATCAGTTCTCTTACAGATGAAATATAAATAAAACAGAAGAAACATGACTTTTGTCTTCCTTTTCTGTACTCTTTATTGCAAGCCAAAGAGATCTGACTATTTGCATTATATGTTGTCAGTGTATATGAATCTGATAGCTACAGCTATCCGATCTGGCTTCGAAGTGAGCTGCTTTCAGAAAGATCAGAGTTTTTACTGTTACAGATTTCAACAGAAACACAAAAATGCATTGATTTTTAAATAGTGGTGTGAGAAAATGATGAAAAGAAATAATTATTTTCATTGCTATTTTGCAAATTTCCACCAAACTAGTTCTTTTATATTAGTGCTTATTTGTTTAGGAAACATGAAACAAACAGAATACTCTAAAATAAAAAATAAAAACTAATTTCTTCAGGACTTGGAAGGTCCTACAGACACAATTGTAGTATTCTAGGCTGGAAAGCAGACACCCATTCCCTGACCCTGAACGAGTTTCTGCTCAGCCTACACCGAAGAGCTACATCAAGAGCCTACATCAAGAGCTTACTGTTTAGCCCCCTCTGCTGGGCACCCACTGGCGAAGCTGGATTTCAATTATGTGATGAGCTGATTGCTTTAAACTCATTAAGTAAAAGGAAATGATGAAAGAGGATCTCTGCATGACGCTAGAAGTTCTTTTCCCACTCCCAAAAGAACTCAAAAGAGTATCCTGAGATTTTCTGGAAAGTGCAGGAACAGTGCTAACCCACTGAAGGGTGAGAACTTTGGGAGATGTGGGAATGAATCTGCTGACATTCCCAATCACTGTGTCTTTTAAGGTGCATTGCACTTACCAGGACAGTAGTAAGGGAGATACATTCAGTAGAGTACATTGTTATTAACATCTATATTAGGAGTATAATTTAAAGCAGAAATCCCCAACTTTGATTATTTCTACACTATGTAAGGAAAGATTAGGAAAACCTGAAGTAATACTTAAAATAACTAATGTACTCGCTCCTTATGTTATGTTACTTGCTCTGTAGGATGAGACCGAATCTTTCCTTACATAGTGTAGAAATAATCTGGTCTTCCTTTAAGCTGAAGTTTTTGGAGTAAGCCAAGCTAAATTATTCCATTTGCAATTCAAATATTCAAATGCATTTTTTGAGCAAGCTTCTCAGCAGGTTAAAATTTGTCATGCTTTTTTCTTCATGCTAATTTACTTTTCCTATTACTATTTCCTTTAATAATCACTTGAAATTTCTTAAATAAGAAAAATTTCAGTAAAACTTTGCTGAAGAAATGATCTGAATTCTGATATTATATTTAAATCATTAAGATATATATGAATTGTTGTCTACTGATTGATATTAATAAAATGTTTCACGAGGAATACATTACCTGGCAGTATAGATAATATTCTGTAGCACAAAAAAGAAACATTCTGCTTTAACATTCCCCATAGTCTTTAGTGCTATTGTTAGTGAATAGTCCACTGTTTCTGTTATGATATCAGTTTGTTGGATAAATATTTACATTCTTCTTACCCTGTTACCTTTGTCACCAGGGAGGCCAGGAAGCCCATCAAATCCTCTGTCACCCTAGGAAAAAAGAAATCACAGCTTTAGTAAATTACTATTACATTCTGTATTACTCCATAGGTTGTGCCTTCCTTCTAAAAGTTAATTTCTACCCTTCTTTCTATGTACATTTTTTTATGGAATGAAACACATGGATCAAAATCACAAAATTTGCTTCTATGCATTAAAGCAGGAGAAGATGCCACACCAAATTTTTCACTGTGCTGTAATTATGCTTTTTTTAAAAAGAAGTCTAAATTAAAGGAAAAGCTCGTTTCTAGCTGCACTTTGTAATTACAAAACTGACTACCATTATCAATACTAACAAAAGCTGACTCAGCGGAATAGGAATCATGCCTGAAGAATAAAGTTACTTCAAGGTCAGATTACTAGCCATTACCATAGTTTAAATGGATGATTCATTCTCAGCTTTCATCTGAGCTTTCATCTGACCCAGCTATCTGAAACCTAAGTATTTTCACTTGAAAGAACAATTTTGGCTTGGCCTGGAAGCAACTGTGGTACCTATATGAAATCTGTCTAGTCCATTCCAAGACTCACATAAAGCCTCAGTCCTCATTATTATTTACCTTTGCACCAGGTTCTCCTGGCATTCCTCTGGCACCATCAGCTCCAGGACGTCCCTGAAAAAAAGCAAAGGGTTAAACATTTGAAAATGCAGTGGAACCATTTAATATTTGGATATATTTAAATAGAAATTATTTACCTAGAGCAGGACTAATCCATATGCTACCTACCCTTTTGCCAGCTTTTCCACTTGGACCAGGGGCACCTTGAACACCACGAGGACCCTGAATTTAAAGAGTATAATTCTTACAATCATAGTTATGTCAATAAATAGCTAATTAAGCATCTCACTTCAAGAACTAGAAAAAGAGTTTTTTTATATACAAACATCATTATTCCCTAAGAGATGGATGCTGGTTTCCAAATTCCTGCTGATTTCTGAATTCCTGCTAGTATGATAGCACATGAACACCTAAACTGTCCTGAGCACTACCAATTTTAAAACTACTTTTCATGAGATGGCTCTATACCCAGCATAACATAGCTGTTAACATAAAAGCTGCTTAATTTTTTTCATGACTTTGAAGATCTCAGTCCTGTGGTTTGAAATCCCTTCTTCCTCTCGTGCCAAAATTATTGTAGTCACATAACTATTTATGAAAACCAATGAGTGCTTATTTCAGATCCCTAACTCATACACTAAATAAGCTGTGCTGGTAAACAGCTCACATAATGTCTTAGCACACAGCGCAGTTTTACTTAGAGGGAGACCAAATTAGCCCAGACTGAAAAATCTAATTCCACTTCTCAAATACATGTAAGTGTTGATCATTGTCTGGAGATGTATTTCTGTGGAAGCTTTCTCATTCCCCATCCAAATTCATCTTTAGGTGAAAATAGCAGTGGTAAGGACTAGCCACCCAAAAATACTGAATAGAAAGAGAAAAAATATTAACATTTTAAGTAAGCAAACTGGAAGATTGACCATCTGTAAAGACTGCTTTTTTGTTGAGTTGCTCTATTTTTCTTCTGCAAACATTCATGTGGAGTTTTAAGAGAATTCATGACACCACTTGACATCTGACAGAAATCATTGTTTCAGAGGTTCCTATGATGATATCTTTAAGAACCCCTTATTACTTTTAGATTTAAACTGAACGAGTTACATGTTTCAGCACTCTCAGTTACTGCATAGTAGCTGATAAAATAGTAAACTGAGACGAAAAGCATGCATTGATTCCTAAAGACTTATTCTTGCTATGTCATGTCTTCCTTGAAAATATCTTGTTTAACTGCCAGCTAAATTCAACCTTTCTCACTTTATGAGATCTGATAAGATCAGAAACCAAGGTCATACAATCATAGATTAACATATGATTATTTAACAGCAAAAAGAGCCTGAAGTGACAATATTAAAACTGGTTTTAAAGTGATGACACTGTACCTGTGACGACTGCTCTGTAACACAGATATGTTACTTTCCTATTTCAAAATGAAAAATCAAGCTATTGCATTGAATTAGGATGTTATTGCAGAAGCTCTTTTTCTTCAATTGCATATGAAAAGCATAGAACTGACTGTTTTCTAGTGATAGGAATGTGATCTTCTTAAAGATAAACAAGCTCAAACATAACAGGCAATACTATTGTACCTGTGGACCTGGTTCACCACTTTCACCCTTAGCACCTGCAGCTCCAGGTCCACCCTTGATGAAAAGAGCAAAAAATATTGTTTAAATATACCAAAACCACTTTACATTAATTTTATTTTCCATTCTATATATTAATTACAGAGAAAATAATAAAATCAAACAATCTCCTTTTCATTAGTGAGTGTGAATTCACCATTTGAATCTGCAGATGTACCCCAAAATATTACCTAGACATTGGGCTGAAGTGGGTAAAACATCTTTCTACTTTCAAAGAAAACTCCTATGGATTTGACCCTTTGCCCTATATTAATATTTGAGAGCTAAATATGAGCAGAGTATGAACATATGCAAACAGAAGTGCATCCACTGTAGGAAGAAAGCAGAAATGAAAGTCACCCCTTTTAATCTATATGTTTTGTACAGAAAATAGAAGTCTTTGAATTCAATCCAAAGATCATTATAGACAATGAAAAATACCCTGTCTAATCTTGTAATGAATGTAATGAGTGATGTTTTAATCATGGTCTTTGTGCATCTGCCCCTGAAGAAGTGGCAAATCTATATAACTGCAACCCTTGACTATCATTAAAATATAGACTTTCAGATTAAGTTTCAATCATAGACTGACTTTATTAAACAGATCTTCATCTGGGGTAAGATACAGTAGATGGAATCTGGGGCAGAACAAGTCAAAGTTTGTGTTGTTTGAATAGTGGTCTTACAAAAATAGGCAAATCAAACCAAAAAATTTCAACATGTTCACACAGAATACAGGCTCAGGGAAGGAACACACTGGAATTTACTATTATGGGCAAAATAATTTTAGCATTTCTGACCTCTGAAATAGGTCATGATGTAATTATGTAGGTAATTAATATGAAACAAATCTTACAGACCATGGAAAGTTGAGTCTAGCACCCTGGTGTGGAAGGATTCCTTTCAGTCCTAAACAAATTGAAAATCAGATACGGAGCTGATCCTGGCAGTGGAGAGAACAGTGGTTTTGGTAGGTGGTGACAATCTGTTTGGGTTTCCTTGGTGTAAGCTCTGCTTTTAATTAACATAATGTATCACATTTAATTTATTATGATCTCCAGACTCAATTGAAGCCAGACTGGGGGCTTTGACACTGCTGCGTTTAAAACTCTGAAACTTTTAGTAACTAAAACATTACTAAATGTATTTTCTTGGCTACTAATAAGTTAACAAAAACAAAATTTAAATTAAGAGCAAAAGCTCCAACTATTTCATTCTTAAAATAAGCTAAGGACACAAGCAGCCACCAGACCAAAACTTTGTAGTTGCTTCCAGAAGTGCAACAAAAATGTTGCCAGATCAAAGAACTGGATTTCTAAGGACTCCTGGTGACTTAGAAGCAAAACATATTTCTGTATGCAGACAGGCAATAACCTGGTTGCTATCTTCTATTGGTAGTAGTAGGATGCTATACTCATGTTGTCCATCTGCCTCTCTTGCTTTCAAAATAACAGATATTTTATGTTAAGGAAGATGAGAAAAAGATGGAAAAAGAGTATGTTGGAAGCGGAGGACTTGATAGTTACTGCTCAGCAATGGGCTGTTGCTGCTGCATCACATTAAAGAAGGAAAGAAGAGCAAAAGAAGGGAAAGATATCATATTTCTAATTTCCTCAACTGGGATGAGTGGAAGGAAACTACTTTGGAGGAAAATGCTATTGCATCCTGAGGCAATGGGTAAACCTGGTGACCTGCAGCAACTTATGTTGCTGTCTTCTGTGCACACTGCTATACTTGTGACTGGCATTTCTCAGCACTCACTTTCTTTACATAATAAACCAGGAAGAATTTGCTTCATCCTTTTTTCCTGGTTATCCAGTAATCACTTGGTTTCATTTATCAATAGCAAAATTGCAGTATTGTATGCACTTTATGCTTGTCTGATCTAATGCAAACTGCTCTCATTACTCTTTGTATCCATCACCATAAGGACAATATAAACAAAAATGAAAGCAGACTTAGATCAAAATTTAAGAGGCCAAATATTTGCCAACCTAGCTGTGCCACCGAAGCAGACAAAATAAAAGTTTCCAAAATAAGTGATTTTTTTAATATGGATGCTGTACTGTTGAAGAGAATTTCACTCTACATCAGAGGATAAATGCAATCATTTTTAGAGAAGTGGAAAAATTTAGAAAAAGCTTATGATTGGGGCTATAGTACTTGCTATTTTATATCAAGGCACACATCCGCTGTAATAGCTTTTTGGAAGATCTTAAATGCTAAGTTACATGACTAGTGGAGTATTTAATCTGAAAAGCCTCCCTTCCTAAAAAAGGAAATTGCAATTACAAGACTGATTAGGTAGTTGTGGCTTTCTTATGTTCTGATCTGTTTTAGCTTTTTCATTTTGATTATTGTCTTTTTAAATTGTTTGTAGGGATTACTTAGCCAAACCTATTTGTGATCAAAAAGTTGTTTTGCATGTCATCAGAAAAACCGTTGTGTTCCATGCATGGACTTCACAAAAAATACTAAGTTTTTCAATATCCACAAAGCCATTTTCCAGATCATTCACTATTAGCAATTAAGCCAAATTAAAGACTGCAGTAAAAAAGTGCAATTCTTTTACAAATCCAAATAGGTTTTAATTGCTTACAGGAAAGACTCTTAGGAGCTTTCCAGATTTGGCCTAAATAGTGAGCTGAGGTCATACTGTACACTCTTGCTTTAGTATCTCCTGTAGAGTTTCATATTCACCACAAGAAATTTTGTCAATATGATTACTTAAATGACTGTGTGTAGAGACATATGTAATTATTTAAGTAAAACTATATGTTAGTTTTTTAAGTCTACCAGTGTGTTCTATCCACACTCCCCAAAATCTATAATAAAAAATTATTCAGTTTTCATGTCTGCCTTTAACTGTATTAGTTTCTTTCCAAACAATGTCAGTACAAATACAGATGTGTAGGCAAGGCCAGAATGAGACCCATGGATTCGTGTTACTGTGTTCTTTAACCTGTGCCTCTGTTTAGCTTACATACCACAGGACCTGGTCTTCCAGTGAGTCCCATGGGTCCAGGTGGACCTCTCATAGCAATCTGAGGAAACAAACACAATAAAACAACAGGTATATAAAAAAGAAAAAAAGCCAGCATACAAATTCTATATTAATACAATTTCATAATACATTAGCAAATAGCCCCATCATTGACTCAGTTGTCAATAAGACTACTGGGACAAGATGATGCTTAGAGTTCTTCATATCTTTTGTGATATCAAATGAAGATTTTTGGAGCAGCTTCTTTTGTAGGCTTCTTTTGCTCACCCTAGCCTGCTGAAGAATAGCTTGTGCTTGAGCTTCCTGAGCTGAGATTGTTGGGCCCTTCTCACCGTCTCCACCAAAGCGGAACTGCAAGTATCAAAATAAGAAAAGCATTCAGAATTTACCAAATTAAAGCCATACTTGTTACTCACTGCAACTGTGTAAAGCACTTCAAAGACTCTAGATTTAGTTTAGTCTTTAGTTCATGCAAATACCTTTAGAAGACTGATGAACTGAGGCCACTGGATCCAGCATGAATATTCAGTCATTAGTAATAGGTTAAAACTGAAGTGCAGATGTAATTCCTAATGAGCAACTGTTTTCTTGATTTCATAGGACTTTGATTGTATTTTTGTTTGCTTGTTTTAAAAGAGGCAGAAGTAGACTGATTATTTGTAAAACCTCATTAAAAATATGTATCAAAATGAATTAATTCTCTCTACATTGGTAACGATCTATAGAAAAATTCAACTCGACTAAAGGCAGACTTGAATTTGAAAAATGTTTGGTGTCTAAAATGAAACAGTTTTTGTAATTTCTGACAGTTTCAAAACATATTACAGAGTAAAATTTAAGTCCTCATTGCTGCACTTCTGGACTGCTATTGCTCATGAAACTTCTAGCAGAAGTTTTGCAATGTTGCCGAGGCACTGACGAGGCTCAGCTGAGCACTGAGATGCTGAGGCACAGCTTTCTGAAAGGAATGGCATAGGCACACTGGATATTAGAGACAGGAATTTTCACTGCCCACAACAGTTTGCTCAGTCTGCATACAGCCAGACTTGACACTGTAACTCAGGTCTTTCTCCTGCAC
Source organism: Phaethornis superciliosus (assembly GCA_023637945.1). Classification (NCBI taxonomy): domain Eukaryota; kingdom Metazoa; phylum Chordata; class Aves; order Apodiformes; family Trochilidae; genus Phaethornis; species Phaethornis superciliosus. The sequence continues at coordinate 10,647,637 of JAJQWJ010000009.1, read as the reverse complement.
TCGTATTATCATCATAATGTGAAAGGGATGGAAAACTTATTGCTTTAAGCTCCCATGAATAAGCACCTGACTTTTCATAAAATTAGAACTACCAAGCCTTCTGTCCTTTGAAAGAAGTCCAGGTGGTTTGTAGGGATACACATAATGTGGAATCAATCATATTTTAAAAATATTTTTCTAAGCACAAATACTGTCACTTCATTTACAGTTGGTTAATCAATTCTTTGAGGTGGTAGTACTCACCAGAGCTTTCTCACACACACACACACACACACACACACACACACACACACACACTTAAGAATAAGGAATCGCATTGATTTAGTACTTTTCATACCACAAAGTTCCAAGATACTTGAACAGCTTTGGGCTTGTTCTTCTACTTGCTAAAACAGATGGTGTTTTGCTTTGACTCCAGTGGGAGCAGAGCTGGCTATGTGCATGTATTTTTATTGAAAGGATGCACTGAATCTTCAAAGAACACATTGAAGTCAAGTTTTAAGCATGGAATGTGTAAAATTCTTCGTGTCAAGGAGACCTGAAAGCACACATGCCTGCTGGGAGTAGATGCCTTTTGTGCAAAAGCAAACTCCTTGTTTAGGACATATAATAGGAAATAATAGTTACTGTTGAAAGTATAAGGAGCATTTCAGTGACTGTAAAACATTCATGTAGGTTCCAATCTGTCAACAGTGAAGGAGCCAAAGCATGCTTTGTTTGAGGATAATACGGTACCATGCTTACACCATATGAGAAATTCTGCATCATCTCTCATTCCAAAGGCAAAAACAGATTAAAAAAGAAAACACCTATATATGTCTTGAAACACACTTCTTTTTAGAGGTTGGCTACCCTGTAATCTTAATATAACTTACAGGCAACATTAACATGGTACCCGGGGGACCTGCTAACCCATCAGCACCAGGGAGACCAGGGCGACCAGGTGGACCCTAAGAGAACAAAGAGATGAGAGAAAAAGGGATGAGAAAAAAAAGACAGTTTTGTAATAGAAAGGCTTGGGCTCACTCACACACACACACTTGTATTCATAATGACACACTTGTAAGTTTAATAGTCTCTTTGCAAGTGGTTTGGGAATTTTATTCTTTATTAGTGAGGTAATTAAAGAACTGAGTTTGGGGAAGATATTCATCAATAGACAAGAAAGCTATTCTCTATCTTACTTGCAAATTATATTTTAAAATGTAGTATGGAGTACCTAATTACAGAGACTCTGCTCATTATTTCATAGGTTGGGTTGAGTAGAGATTTGCACTGTGTTTCAGTGTTCCCTTTATTTGATATAAAGAACTAACTATGATTAATCTCTAAATCTTCTGAGTAGGTTTAAGCTTCAAAGACTACCTAAGTCCTGCAGCTATAGCCTGAAATGTATTTTTATGAGATCTAATTCTGTCTTACAATTTAAAAAGAGCTAAACTTGTGGTGTAAGCTGGAGTTGAAGAAAGGTACCGATGTGTGTACATAATGCTCATTATTATTCATCTAATGTGCTGCATAGATAAATATTGCTGTTGTGACAACAGTTACAATTTATAATTGCACTTTTTCTCCCAGTAGTTTGCATTCTGCATTTTTACTGAAGCATTTTAGCTGAAGCTGTCAAAGGCAGGAAGGATGTGCATCAGGTGTGCTAATTTGCCTGCTGCATGTCTGCCAGAGAAAGTACTCATTCACCCCAATGACTCTCTGCAGGGTTGCAGTGACAGATCACCACGTGTCAAACTGTCTTAACTGGTTCTTTCTGCTGCTCAGTAGTTGAAAAAAAGCAAAACAATTGGGAAAGCTGATCCAAAATGTTGGTGTTTTTTCCTTTCTTCAAGAATTAAGATCAGTAGTCTGTTACGGAGTCTGAGCTATTAAAAGAAAAAAAAGCTTTTGAAACATAAAAAAATAATTCTCTAACAATAACACCCTACAGGTAAATCTGAAGTAGAGAATTATTACTAAATCAGATGTAAAATATGAAAAAAAAAAAGTAATTGTTAAAAAGAACCATTTAAAACCATTTATTAAAGCAGCCACTCAGGCAATTTTGAGTGATGCTTAAAATCATTAAATAAACTTGAAAGGCACCTAAAGAACCTTCACTCTGACCAGCAGTGACTTTATGCCATATGATAATGAGATTTTGTAAAGATTAGCACTGGAAGATTGGGTTTGAAGATGAATATCAGGTTATTGAAAATGAAACTGAAGATTAGATAATTTTTCAGTATCTTCTTCCATTGCACCATTTTATGTGAGAGAAATTAATCTCTACAGTAAGTAAAATTTATGATCCTCTGCAAAATGGTATATTTATTAATTTCTCAATTGTGTAATATTTATTATTAGGATTACAATTATATAATAATTTCATAAAAAAGCTGAAGCATTATAAGCAAATACAAAAAGTGGTAGGTTTATCTTCTGTAGTTCCATGCTTAAACAACATTCTCAATTATCCTAGGTATTATTGAGGGCTTTTTAAAATGAAACAATGTGCTTTTCTTGCATGGCAATTTTCTCAGAATGCTACTTTTCTAAATTTTTTTCTAAAGATGAGAAGTTGTCAGAATAGCTGCTGCAAGAGCTAAAGCCTTTACTCTTATACACTGCTGTTTAAGTAAAAAAATCTGTGAACAAATGGTATAAATTTAAAGTAAGACTTGTTACTGCATCAGGGTAGAACCTGGCAGAAAAATCAGGTTGAAGAAATTTATATTCTCATGAGTTTGGTAACCCATTTCTACAATTATTTATTTGTGCAGTGTTCTTATATTTTATACAAAACATTAATTCTGTTCTATGACAGGCAAATTATGTGTTTAAACAAGAATTTCATTCTGATTAATTTTGTAAGGAGTTAGTTAAAAAATAGTATTACCAGGAGTTATTCCACTACTATGTTTTAAAATTCCCGTTTTATATGTTTAAATTCCAAAATATGTTGTTGAGTTGATCACAAGGAAGAAATACAAAAAAAGCATGCCTGCTGACTTACTATCAAGATGAAGCATTGCTGGGATTTTAACATTATCTCATTATTCAATGAAGCAAGAGCATCTTCTCAGCAACTTCTATACACAAATACAGCATGGAAATGCTACACTCATCAGTAAACTAATCCAGGAAAGCTTTCTGTAACATATTTTTCCCCAAAATATATTTAGGCTGTTTCAAAATTGTGTTCCTTGTGGCAGGAAGAAAAGGCATGTGCAAACATGTCAGCTTAAATAATAGCTTAAATTTCTATTATATTAATGACTGGATAGGGTGCTCATGCACTCTGCTATTTAATATGGCAAGTAACTTCTGCCTAGATATCTAAATGTTATCCATCACTTTCAGTATTTCCATGTGTATTTTGATTCTGCAGAGCTTGTTTTCTCTTATCTCCACGTGTATATGCTTACATGTACTGATTTTTAAAAAGCTCATTCAAAACCATATGCAATTATTGTACCTATTGCTTTATTATATTTTAAAATAATTCACATAAAAATAGATAAATATGGACATATAGGAACTTTTTTTTCCCCCTCTATTTAAAATATATATTTCTAACACTAAGGAAATATTGGCCCAGATTCTCAGTTGATTTGATCAGCTGAGTGTATCAGCCTCAATTCCACTGAGTTTTCTTAATTTATGTGTATGTATTACAGATCAAGATCTAATCCATTTAGTCTTAGAAGAATCAGAGCAAGACATATAATGAATACCCCAAATAATCTATATACTGACTTACCCTTTCACCAGGGTCACCTGGAGGACCAACAGGACCTTGTAGACCTGGGGGACCTGTAAGACCCTATGGAAAATTAATTACATTATTATGCTGAATTACAGCTTGCAGCATTTTTGAATTATTTTTTCTAAGGAAAATCATGTTGAACATGTATTTGGATAAAATTATTTACGAGGCCGCATACTTTTTATTTTCTTAGAAAGATTTATAGTTGACTTTCAAAGTTTTGATTTTCATGTGCACTCAGGTTGTACCATGCTGTCACTGAAAATGCTGGAGATAAGCCTTTTTTACTCCCTTCGAAAACTACTAATCCCACTGTACTATTTGGGAACTATCATAAGGCTGATATTAATTGTATTAACTCATGTATAGCAAAGCACAGTGGATAAATCAAAGGTCATAAAAAAATATTGTGCTTAATCTACTTACAGCAGGGCCTCTTGGTCCCGGTGGTCCTTCAATGAGCATACCCTAGAGAGGCATGAAAAAAGGTACTGAATTCATTGTGCCTTGGAGAAACATATAAAACTCCTTTTCAGATGAACTACTGGAGTTAGTATTTCTTAGTGTTTCATTTAAATATTCAGAGGATCTCTCCACATTTACTAGAACTGTAATCTCAACTGCTGTGTGGCTTTAAAGGAGAGAGACATTCAGGTTGGAGGGATCTCATAGTACTTTATTAAAAATATTTTTGGTTTTTTTATGCTGATAAAGAATTTGATGTGAATAGCTTTGGCTATATCTATGTTGTGGGTCACTTCTTAGTTCCTTTTTTTTTGAGTGCAGATGTCAGTGAAAATTCCAGGTCATGGTGAGACCTATGGATGCATAATTGTCACTTGTACTTGGCTTTCCAAGTACAAGGAGGACTGGACAAGCAAGCTGAACACGAGCTGTAGAGAACTCCAACAGTGTTGGAGAACAGCAATGGATACCTCTTCAGTATTATGAACGTAAACTAAATGTACCTCACAATGGTTTTTAAAAGCCATGTTTTTATGAGCTAACACACTCTGAGCTTCTTCACAAGTTACAACTGAGAGGTCAAAATCTCAGCTTGTAACTTGTTCACTATTGTAGTACTTTGATAGGTATCTTAGTACTAAAACTAGAATAGGAATATAGAATTAAACGGGAGCTTTTAGATGACAGAATCCATACCTTTCATATTTAGGTAAAAATGTCACATCATAGTATTTTATCAGGCTTCAACTTAAACTTATCTTTCCATTGATACTTCTGTAACTAATTTCCTATGAAACAAAAACTAGATTAAACTTTAATTTCTGTTTGAGTTGAAAACATTTCTGAAATCAGTCCTTGACAGTTCTAGAAGACTAAACCACACTGGCATAACCACACCTGTACATTTTATAAAATTATTATTTTTGTATAATCTATGCCTTTTAAATTCAGTTACATTTTAGTTTATAGCTGTCAAGCATGATGCTATAGTAAACTATGTCCTACTGTAAAGGCCTCTTACAGTGGCAGAAGTACAGCCCCACCACTATTTCAAAATGACAAAAATTCTGTAAGCTGCTGATCTATTATTGAGCTTATGACAAAGATGTAACAAAGAAAGTATTTAATTAAGGGTTAGCAATTTAATTTCACCAGCAACGTTTATACATTCAACTTCTCAGAGGTACTTTCTTGCCCTTGTTGAAACTCATAGCTTCAGTGTTACCTGTGCCTAAGCTGGAAGCTACCTCTGTAGGTCTGTCCAAGCTGTAGTTACTAAATTTGCCTGAAGAGAAGACCTATGCTCTGTTTTTGTCTTCACAAAAAGATTCTCCTGTTTATTGTTTTAAGGAACATGTGTAACCTTTGTGTAACCAAAGTCCTTTGTGTAACCAAAAGAGAAGACTGAAGTCCTTTTATCAATTTTACATGCTCCACACTGCAAGTGATTGTTTCAGAGATCCTGGATAAGGCTACTCTTGCCTACCATGAACAACAAAGATAGTGATGCATCAACAATGTACATATGATATACAGTGCTAAAAAAACCCCTCACCCACATCTATACTTACAGGTTCAATCACAGCTGGTTCTCCTTTTTGGCCTTTTTCTCCATAAGCACCATGTCCAGCCACCTAACCAGCAAAAACAGTGCCAAAAATAAAAAACTAATAGAAGACCTAAGGACATGGTACATCAAAGAACTGCAGCAACCTGTAACTGAAAGCTAAGGCTGGAATTGGTCTGTGGTTTAAAAAACACACCACAGGCTCAAGCCATAACAATCAAAATATTTAGTACATTAGGAAGTGAAAATGCAAACTCTGCATTAATACTTTTAAGATTATTGGATATTGTCCATTTGTAGTCTTCCAATGAGATACAATAGTTTGCATCCCATACTTTGCATTAGGACTTTGGACTAAGCTTCTAAAACTTCTGTGTGCAAGTCACAAAGTCGTTTCTTATTGTATTTTAACAGACATATTCTTGGCAATTAACAGTGATTCTTCATGGTTTTCTGAGTTAAGCCCAAGGTAAGACGGAATGATAGATTCCCTGGTCCCATACTCCCAATATCCCTCAAGATCCTAGTTTCATTCATTAGACATCCACGACATGTAAATTAGTCCTAGGATTTGACTTCATGGCAGAAATGGGAAAGGAATTAGGTGGCATTGTAAACATTAAATAATATTTTGTGATTAGCCAGTTAGGCCTACTACCTATGTGAGTAAGCATCAACTGCAAAATTCTCTTAGGATCAGCTCTGTGGGGAGTTTTGGGATCAGGATTAAAATAACGGAAGTACCAAAAACAGTAAGTCAATAACACATGCTAGTGACAGAACATAGATTCAAAATTTCAAACCAAGAGTTATGTATTTTTCTCCAGAAGTGCCTCTCTTGATTGCTAACACTGAAAACTAGAAAATAAATTCATCTCTGATCAGATGAAGATTAGAAATACTTTTTGAATTTGAGAAGAGTGATTCCACATTTACACTGAAATAGTTTCTGATTTGAAAATATTAAGGATAATGTTACAGTATTTCATATGAAATTCCAATATGAAATATTTTGGAAAGGAAAAACATACATAGATTCATGGTTTGTGCATTTTTGTACTGATTTATAAAGGCACAGATCTTACTAGTAACAATGTAGTAGTTCATAAAAATCAAGTACCAAAAAGGTATTTGTTTCATTATATTAGTGAAAATTGGTTGTAAAAAATGACTCAGGTCTCTATATTTGGAAATATTGCACCCTTTTTGAAAGTTTCCAGGTACTGAGCAATTTTCATCTTGCCATTTTTTATCAGAGACAGAACTTGTTCCAAAACATTCACGGGAAAATTATATATTTGGTTCAGCAGAGGAGAGTCGTAATAAAGAGCAAGTTGCCTGACTCCTTCAGCTTTGTAGCAAGGCATTTTAAACTCAGGGGATGGAGTCTACGCAGTCATTTACTTAATACGGGCACAAATGGTGCCTTATGGGCTCTTTGCTTTACAGATAATCTGACCTTTTTTGTGTCACTCTGCTAGTGTCCCCATCTGTGCTAGAAGGAAAGAAGTAAGCTTGTATCCAATTGCATAGATAAGGATCATTAAAAAATACAAAGACCCCAAACTGGATTTAGAAAGGAGTGATAAATGAAATACAGAAGTATGGGTTTCAAGGCTGGCAGAGAAAAGCAGCCTCACAGCATTTGCTGTTAGTTCTTTGATCCTTTGTAAATGAAAGTTTGAAGACCGTAAGGAGAAAATAAAGCAAAAAATACAGCAAAACAGAGAAAATACAGCAAACAAAATTCTCCTTTCCTACTTTCAGGGCCTTCCTGATTAAAAATCTAAGTGGGAATTAATTTTGCTTCCAGTCTTAGTCATATTGGTTTACTTTACTGCTTCTACAATCCAATAAACTGGTAAATGAGGATCTTGGCTCAACTGAAGGAAAATGAAAGCCTTTCTGTTAAACCTGTGATTAAGTCAGAGGAAAAGACAGAACTATGAAACACACACAAAAAGTCCATGATTCAAAGGATCCATCATGTCATCCTATCTTTATACATACTGAGCTGTTAAATCACTCCTGAAAAGTCATAAATCTGTCACCATTGACTAAGTTTATTTTCATGAAAGGCTTCAGACCTTCTCATTCCCACTCATGAATTTTGTCCTTGGAAGCTAACAGAAGATGCAGGATTCTAGACACTTCTATACATTTCATCCTCTTAGGGTAATCATATAAAAATATTAATAACTGTACTTGCACCTCGATTAGAACTTACATGCTTTCCAACTTTAGCTCTAGTTAAGAAAGATTTTTATAACTGTCTGTTTCATCATTTAGCTTTGGAATTCCGCCTCTTCTTTACTTTCCCTCCCGTTTTGAACCCTCCCTTACTCCCTTCACCAAAAGAGACCAAACACCTGAATGTAATAAAAGTTCAGAATTATTACAACACAAAGATGAACTTTATCAAAACGTGAACATATATCTAGTATGTACAATGAGCTCTGGATCAGGCTCTGTACCATTCTGAGACTGCAGAACTATAAAAGAACACTAAATGAAATTAATCTGCATTATGCCTTCAGTCAACTTACGCTTGTTTCTGTGATATCAGTCTCTGCAGGAACACCTGGACCAAACTCTTCATTAGTGGAATCAGTTGGTTTCTCTTCATATTCTTTATATTCATAAAAATCATATTCGCCTAAATCTCCATCTACCAGCAGATCAGATTCACTGAGGTCTACTCCTCTGCTTCCATATTCAGTTTCCTCAGTTTTTTTATCATAATCCTCTCCAGTTATGTATTCTTCAGCAAATACTTCTTCAACAGGATTTTGCTATTCATATCAGTAGCAAAGATTTGGGAACAGGAGGAATACGTGAGTTATTGTTAGTAAAGCAATGTAAGCATATGCTGATCCACCATGATGACTTGTCAAAAGGAGAAAGAATTGTAGAACTGCAGCATATGATCTTTTAATTAGAGTCTGAAGGAATGAAAGCTCAGCCTTTCAGAGTAATTAAAAGATCTTTATATAAGTAGTACAAAGAGGTAATGGTTTCCTATACTTTTTTTTTTCATTTCTGAAAACATTTATTTCAATATATCTAGGATGCTTTGTGTACTGCTTGTGTAATGTTACTTTAGTGTCAAATATAGCTAAATTTCCCTCTTGCTTGGTTTTGCAATTACAAGTGCTCATGAATGAACGTGTGCACTGCGATGAGCAGTGAATAAATTCAGACCATTTTATAATAAGTTAAGCCCAGCCTTCTTTATTATTTTATTTAAAAGTTTCAACTTTTCTCTTGTTAATGATTTGACAGTCTAGTTATGACTCAAAAAGTCATGGTTCATGTCTGTCATGATAATTTATGTACTTTTTGGCTGAGTCAAATTCAAGTTCTGAAATCGAAGCTTTCATCTTCAAGTATGTAAACTGTAAAACCAAGCAACCAACTTACAAGCACCAAAGCAGTTTAAAAGAATGCTATATTTGAGATGTACAAAACCATTTGTGAAAAAAAGAGGATTGCTTTATTCTGTTACAGAGGTCTCTTGAAAGGATAATTTTGAAAGAAACTAAAGTTCAGATCTTGCTAATATGAGACAGATAGACAAGATCTATCCAGCAACTAGTATGATCTTAAAATATATAATAAGATTCTAATCAACATCCAGAGTAGTTAAAAATTTCTTGATCTAGCCATGGTATTGAAATATATTACAATTAAAATAGAAGGCCAGATTCAAATTTAACAACTGCCTAATTCCATTAACTATAGCACAATGACTCTTGCCTTACAGCAAGAGTAAATATAGATTTGAACCAATTCTAAGGAAAATTTTGCCTTTATGCAAGGCTGCTCTCACTAAGGAAGGCATTTAACACTTTGGATTTACCTTATAACTGTACTATTGTATAATTGGCCTATAATTGCCTGAGAAATAGAATTATTTAAATATGCCTCTGTTGATCAACATGTGAGAAGTAAACATCAATAACAGTTTACAGTAATGAATGAAATGAACAGTTTACAGTAGAATGAGGAAAACATCTATCAAAACAGAAAAATGAGGAAAACAGAAAAACAAACAGGGACTCTTTTTCTCTTTTCAAATGTTTGCAAAGGATGAGAAAGTGCAGTTTTGTACATTTTTCAAGCAACATCTCTTCATTTTGAAAGGAAAGTGTAAAATAAAAATGAAAACAATGTTTCTTATATCCAGCCATCATTTTTCTAACACTGTTATTAATTAATATGCAGATATATTAATCAAAATTGGCTTTAGGTGTAGTAATCTTGACAAAATAATGTTTAGGCTTGTCCTTATGTCCTTCTAAAAATGTAGTTTTTAACATAAAGCAAAATAATAATTTCATCTTTTTGACAGTTCAAAATACACTGCTTTATAAGACTTTAGTGAAAAAGAAATAAGCTGGTTTTGTTAGGTGAAGAACTATTAAAAGGGAATTATGGCTTCTGACTCCAACATGCTGCTGTAGTTGCAGCAATTCTTTGTCTTTTGTTAGGCTCATTTTATGCTGTGTCTTAAAAGTTCCAGGACAAATCAGAGAATTCACTTCCTCTTGGTTTAGGAGGACTATGTATAGTATTCAACCTAGTTTACACTAGGCATAGCTCCAGTCACATCCACACTGAATGCAACAACCATGCATTTCCACAGTATATATCACTGAATGATTTCAGAAGAATGAACTCAGCAGTCTAAAGATTCATCAGATCTCTACTGAGAAAGCATAAAATTGCATTAATTGCTGCTAAGTACAGATTTGTACATTTACAAAGATTAACATTCATTCTTTTAAAAGATGTTTGTGCTTTTTTAATCATTGGCACCTGATGAGCAAGTATTTTTTGCCTATTATTTTCTCAAGAGTCCCCATATTACCTCATTTGCTTCAGTAGTTCTGGAGGGAGCTTCTGTCTGAGGTCCATAGTAATTTTCAGCAATGCTATACTCTTGAAATCCATCAACAACATTTGCCTAGTATTAAAGAAAAGGCGCATTATTAGAAGAAAAAACTTTTGTAAGAAAAAATCAAAAGGTATCACTTTTATTCAGGTTACAGTATTAGGCAGATGCAGTCATCTAGTGGGGTTAGGTATATTTTTGTTTATCATCAGAGATCTTCCAGTCTTGGCCTGGGAAAGATCTTGATTACTTCTGGGCTACCTTTACCCCTAGTTTGTCTTTTGTTGCTGCTTGATAACTTTTCTTCTTCTTGGCTGCATATTTTTCAGATTTTTTTGTTGTGGCCTTTTGGAGTTTGTCCTTTGAGCTACCGGCCACTGTCCTCTTCTTCTTTTTGACCATAGCTTTCTTTTTCTGCAAACGTTATGAAAGATGGAATGGGAAAACATAAATAAAATGAAAACTGAGAAAACATGGATAAAAGAAGGGTAACCAAATGTGAGATGAATGCTGTCAGCTGTGAGACCTTTCATCTCCAACTGGAAGCAAGTGTTACAGCTAGAGTAAAGAAATGAGTGAAAGGAAATCATTAAGCTTATATTCAGAAGACACAAATTGACAAACCATGTGGTAGGAGACAGCTGGACACCACACAACAAACAGATCAGATTCTGTTACCTCTGTTTGTGCTATTGTCTCTTCAAACAGTGGTGGTCCCTCTGTTATAGAATCAGTTTCTTTATAATCTGCATCCCCATACTCATAGTCATATTCGATAAAATCTTCTGGTGGGTACTACATTGCAAATGGAAAAATATCAGGCATTCCCATGTTAGTGGTAGCAAACTAGATTAGCAATACTGGAAAGCATCTTAACCTTTACTTAGGAGTAAAACTTAAGAAAAATAAGGTAGCATGAATAATTCAGTAACAGTTATTAATCTTTAAGAAAAAATATAATTTTTAATTTCTGTCAAAACACAATATAAAAATATCAAAAATGCAAGTAGTAGCGCCAGAAAAAACCCTCTCTTTTACTGTACTGCACAAAAAAATCAACTATAATTTTGAGTACTGGGAGCACCAATTGACCTTTTGAAACCTTATATAATTTTATCTTTAAATTGCAATTAAGGTCTCCTTCTACCTATACTCTCTTACCTGTATTTTTTCAGGTGACCAGAAGATTGTAGAGATGCCAATATCTCACTTGAATAGTGTTAATAATTTTAAATACAGGAAAGAAGCCACAGCTTATAAATAACCATAGCTATCCTCCACTTGTTTGCTGGAGAGTTCTCAAAACTAGGGAAGATCCATGGTAAATATTGCCTAAACAAGTGCTTCTCAGGTATAATTTCTTTTAAAGTTCATATCCCCAGCTGCTGTAAATTCCTCCATAGCTCTGCATTTATAATAACTAGTATAAAATGAATATTTGGCTGACAAAATTCTTACAAGAGAAAATGGATTTAGAATTGGTTTGTTGCAAACATGACCTAGAGAGCCAGCAACTCCTGAGCTGTATCTTGGCTGTGCCATGAAGATACTAGTCTAGATATTACATGCACCAAATGCTAATCATCACAGCAGAGAAGAAAGGGCAGGTTTAAACTGTTTCCACTCCTATCATGCCTGAAGCTACAGGAACTTTCTGATCCTGTAAATTAGATCAGTTTCATGGCTGTTTCCAATTTTCTGTACATCCCCCGAGACAAAGAAAAGTGGAATTATGGCCAGAACCTGGGCAAGTGTCTGCTTTCCCTTGTTTAGGGAGAAATAGTCTAATATGGCTCATGTGAGTTAGCCACTTCTGAAACCTCCTCTGTCCTGCTACAAGTCAGCATCATTGTCTGTAAAGTTAAGACAACATCTGTTTCATAAGACTGCTGAGAGGATTAGTACATTACACCTTCAAATGACTCTGAGGATTCATAGAAGTTATAAATATCATCAGCATCAGAAAGATTGACATTTTACGAGAAATTATAAATTAGATCAAAAGAGGTATCTATATTCCAAAATATATTCTACTATGTAACAAAATCACTGGTTTAAATGTTTTCTCTGGCAAAGCCTTTTGATAGATTCTTGTACTTAAATTTTTAGTGTACAGAAAATATGGAGAAGCTGATTTCCTCAGGATGCCTGAGACTAACTGAAAGGATTTAATCACTTAAAAATCCCTTTACATGGGTTTCTGTTATTTCACTTCTGTGACTCCTCGGAGTCCTACTATGACCACCAGTTAAAAGAACATCCAGATTTTTTAAGAAGTTGAATGCTTTTTATTTTATTGTCCTTTTGACTATTTCTACACACATGCCAATATAACTTGGTTAATCATGAGTTTTGATAAAGAAAGAATGTAACATGCTTTTGATAACTGCCTAAAACTATATTACACATTTATAAGAAAACAACAAACTGCTCTTAAATAACAAAAATTTTATCAATTTTGGTGGGGGACTATCCTCTCTGTGAAGAATATTGGCACTGTAAGCAGTGGTTAGATTTCATCAGTGCTATCACAGGTGTTACAGAAATAAGTTGATTTTTTCAAAATCAGCAAGATTTTAGACCTAAAACTTGTGACTAATGTGATTATTGATTATTATGCCTCTGTTTAGTAAATTAAGATTCAGTCCTAATCCCAGTGAAGTCAATGAGACATCTTTTCCATGTAATTGGTGTTGTCCAAGGGCATCATGGGCAGTGATAATCCATTTCTATAATGTACAAATGCATAAGAAGATATTTTCTGGCTTGTTCAGTTCTAGAAATGCAACTCAATACAACTGGTTTCTAATGAAGAATGCCACTGACATCCAGAAAAGAAAACAAAGTGACAAGTTTCTAGGAGACCATGAACAGCCACACAAAGGACACAAAGAAAAGAAATAACCACATGGATTACAACAGTTGGTTTGAAATTGTTAGCGAGTAACCCTGAAACTGCTGTACTTCTTTGGAAATCCTGAAAATGTGTACAAATGCATAAAATCTGATTTGCTTATCTTCTGTCAAGAAGTATATGCATACTAGGTTGATCTACAATAAAAAGAAAACAGTCTCTAGAGGAATATACCTCTTCATATTCTGTCATTCCACCTTATCAGTGACAACTCATTACATTTAAATGCTTCATCAACCAAACCACCTGAATCAGACTCTGCTATGTAAATTTTACTGGCACAAATAGACACTACCCATGTTAAATATTATCCAGTAATTTAAGAGATAAGTGGAGGAACATTTTGGATACAATTACGTCTTCATTTGCTGGATTTAACTTTAAATATTCTGTTAGAAATTTAACAACTTCCAGACACACAGATTCCTTTCTGGTAAGCACTGTATGCCTATTCTGAAACTGGAAGAATTCCTTCCAGTATTCATTTTGAACCAATTAACAGTGAAAACATAACTCTGTTACTCGGAACTGTTTTTCAAATCTCAGTAGTATGGCTTCCCTCAAAGTAGTTGAATGGCAGTGCTGAACTGTGCCAACTATGTGTCTAATAAAATTACAACAGTGGGTTACAAAAAGTTCTTCAGAGGCCATATACCAAATAGAAATGTTGACTGGAAAAAAAGAAATTAAAAATATCTGTGCCAAGTATGTTAGTACTAAAAGAGAAAGTGTTGAATAAATTGATATTTATGCTAAGATCCGCCAGAGGCATACTTTGGGAAACCAGACGTTTATGAATGAGAACTAGAAAATACTCATACAAAAGCACATGACTATGTGGAGAGATCAACACAACATTCACAATCACACACAAAATGCTTCTCTGCATTGGTCTTCATTTATTTCTATTAACGAAAATTAAGTTTTCTTAAAATAGGCAAAGTATTATCTTAAACATAGTGGCTGTAATGATATTCAGGCACATAGAAAAAAAGCACATAAATGGATGAGAAACAGGGAATGTCAGTTTCCATGCTGAAATCAAAACGCTGCCAAGCAAATTAATATCTCCATGGACGTTTTTCTTGTCACTTTAAGAGCACAGTAACAGAGGGATAGTAGGGAAATTCTTGGACCTACAAGCTAGAAGATGTGGCCACCATTCAAGAAGTTTCTAACTGGCAGGACTTTGTAGTACCCATGGTACAAAGGGAACAAGTGGAAATATGCTGTAGCCCTAAACTTCTCACATAGAAAAATGTTACTATTAGCAATCCTTCCTTTCTAGATGTTTCTTTCTGAAAGACTAGAAACCTTAGTCTTTCACACCAGCCCATAGAGAGAATATGTTTTGTACTGCACTGCTCAGGTCCTGTTGCAACTTGTGCAGCAGAGATGCAAAATCTTCCAGGTGTATTTCTTGAGGCACAATTTTTCCAGATGGAGGAATGCATCTCAACACCCCTAGATCGTGTAAAAATGTACTTTAGAAATATGATTTACTCCACAGCATGATTTTATCATCTCTAGATGATAAAGGTTCTTTCCTGTTTTTAAGAGGAGACAACAGGACTGGTGAATAACTGCCCAGTTAAATGAGGACTAAATTGACAAACACTAGGAATAGATTTAATAGAGAGAATAATGGGCATTTAATCACCTGCTGTGAAGCTAGTTACTCACTCTTGCACAGCCAAAATTGGAAATGTGGCACATATCCCTTCTTTTTCTGCACATACACAACTGCAAGCCTATCAGATGACCAGAGACAGAGGTATGACCCATTCATCTTGCAGCCTCAAGAAAAGTGCCTCCACATTTTGGATGCCAACATTTCTGAGTGTATAACCCATGCTACCTTGGGCTTTTCTATTAGTTCACAGAAGTTGGGGAGTTCATACAAATACGTCATGGTTGCACTGCTAATGAAAGAAATGCAAACTCTGCATTTGCATCAGATGCAAAGAAGACTCTTGAAAATATAGGAGAAAGCATGTAGAATTTCAAAATTAATTAATGCAAATGGAAAAGTATCTTCTGCCACTTTCTAAATTTATTCAAGACTATCAGCTCTAGGAAAAAAATCAAAGCAAGTAATGCCAGTAAGCAAGATAAAGATGAACAGTGGTAGTTGAAGTGAGCATGATTTGTTATCAATATACAAAGGAAGATTCTACTGCCCAGGAATGCAGACAGAAAATCAAGAAGCTGGAATGGGGTTAAAAGGGGCACCCAGCTTATGGATCATTCTGATGATCTTTCTACAGGTACCGACTTATTCAAGTGTAAAATATACCTATGACAGCTGTGCATTGTTACTTCAGTCCTACTCAAGAGGTCTGTCTATGAAAGTTCACCTAACCCTGTTACTGCTAGAAAATGGAATAGCTGCAGATCTGAGACAAGAGAGTTGAGATTGAGGCAATGTGTTCAGAGCAATAGTAAAATATTTATAACTGTATAAAATTTCCCTGTGATTTCACATGAATATAAAAAAGACTGAACCAAAATTATACCTTCAATTTGGACAATAGCTGGAACTTGGTGAGAGATTTCAGGTAAGAAACTACAGGTAACACATAGTTCAAATGGGATGCAATATTTTGTTTTTCTTTCTTCTCTTGTAAGACCACCAATAGTTACTGAACATCCATTCTTGTAATGAATATTGCATATGTCTGTTTTCTTACAAATGAAAGGAGGAATAAAACCTGCTGTTTCTTTATGGGATAAAATCTTTCCACTATGACCTCATGCTTTCTTTACCAGAGTGATTATATTACACTACCAGCTCATCATGCAATTCCAATTAAAGAGATGAACTGTTTTCTTCATCAGATGAATTTTGAAGCACAAGATCAGCAGCATGCAAGACCTATTTCAACTGTGGAATGACTTAAATATTCTGAAGAGAGCATTACTTTGAAAATAGGTTCTTTTACTATCCATACTTCAAAACCCACCCCCTCATTCCAAGATTTATGTATTAGAAATTTTTGCCTTACCTTTCCAAATTACAAGGAATTTACAATATATATCCTAAACCAAAGAACAGTCATAAACTCAATTTTTCCATTTCCTACAGGTTATGCTAAATCATCTATCTAGCTAGAGAGACAAATATGAGTCTGAAACATTCAAGGCCCACTAACATTTCACAAAATGCAAGAAAATAAAGGATGCCAGGTAAAATAAGGGTTTTAAAAAGCACATGCAGTAATACAAATAAATAATGGTAGTAGATATCAAAGAAAGTTAAAAGGTTAAAAAGACATAGCCCTTATAGTGTTCATAAAAGTGTTAAAAGAAGGAGATAAAAGGACTTAAGAACAAAAACTTCCAAAGACAGCCTCTGTCAAAAGGTGAACAAGACACTTAAAGTTCTTTAATAATTTAATTGCTTTAAAAAAAGGTCTATATATCTATGCAAAGAAAAATAAAGATAGCAAGTTTACTATTTTTAAAACCTGCCAAGTTAGCAGAGTACCACTCTAAACAGGAAATTAAACATTAAATAGACAAATAATTATCTTCCTGTATTCTTCAGATCATTCAAACACCTGAAAGGACACCATACTAATCTGAACAGATGCATGAGGCCTCCAGGTCCACATATTTTGGGGGCCATTGCACCTTTACTAAGTTCATTGAATTATGTGTGATTTATTTTTTGCAGAAGAATCTTTTAAGAGAAGACTTGAAAACCTGCTAGCTGGATTCACTGAAAACTAGACCTTATGATGCTCCAGAAAATATACTGCCCAATATCAAGAAAAATGAACACTAGCTAGGTCTTTCCCTGCTCTAATTTCTGTGAAGCATATGTGATTGAACTGGAAGTGACCAAGCAGATGTGACTGAACTGGGACTGAATTCAACACATTTCCTTTTATAATAGAAAGGTTTTTGACAGCGAAACAGAGGTCAGACCATTCACAAGACATTTATAAGTAAAGCACAGGTACATAACTCCCTTAGGAAAAGTAATCCTGACAATTTCAGAATATAATTTCATTCCCACCTTTGACCCCTAATACCTAATTATACATTCAGCATGAAAAAAATATAATTATTACTGAATTAACCTTAAAGTTCAGTATAAATAATAAATAAAAAAACCTCTGAAAAACTAGCAGAACAGAGCAAAAAACCTAAATAACTTCAACAAAATAAAACACCATTTCCTCTCACATACATTGTTAGGGCAAATGGCTAATTTGCCACTATTTCATGAACTCTACAATGTAGAGTAGCTCCATGATAATTCATCCTATAAATTAATTCTATGAAGCCACTGGTGCCAGTCATTCAGATACATTGTAGGGTTCCTGAAGATACCATATTAACAGATTACCAGTCTGTTAATCATCAGACTTTGTTCTGTAGAATTCTGCAATGGGAGCTTAACAACCTAGTACAAGAACTCACATTTCTTGTTCTTTCCTCTCTCTGCTTCCTACCACTTTATTTATTTGCAGCTCTTTGCCCCTTAGTTTTTCTGCTTTCTCTACAAAATTTGCTGGCCATAGGAAGATTTTTCTTGGTAAAATGAGTTTTACACTAGACTTAAACCATGCTAATGCACTATTCCAGTTTTTTTCTATAGTTCCTGGCCAGTTTGTTCCCCACTTAATTATCTTTATCCAAGAGGTATTCTAATGCACCAAATATTCTGAACTCTCTAGTAATTCTCTTCTGACATAAGACAATAACATGCAACACCTAATTAATATATTTCAGGATACTATATGTTCCATAAAATGTCTGTCAGCCTCCACTTGTAAATCAAATTCAATTATTTTTCTTTTGTTGGAATTTCTGAGAACTGAGAGTTGTGCTCATCAAGTAATGACTTGATTTGATCCATTTAGGAAGAACTTATTCTCCCTTGCTGTATTCAACTTTGAATATTTTCTAAATGTAAAATCAGATACACTTTCTTTTTCCTCCAGAAGCAACTACAAATTCAGTGCAACTTTTTTAAGGAATTTTTTTAAGCAACAGTTGCTTTTTGAAGCAACTTCCAGGGCTTGAGACAAACCCAAATTTGAATAATTTCCATTTTTGCAATGTTTGGTTTAGTGACTAAACACCAACATGGTATGTAATGTTCCAGTATATGTTTCAAAAAGCTGTATACAGAGAAGAATATCACATCTGTATTCTTATTCCTTTGTTTAAAAACCAAGACATACATTGCATGCTTTTTGCCAGTTTTGCTTTGAATCTCACTATACAAACTGTGTTCCTACTTTAATAACACGAAATTTTTGAGGCTCCTGTTCAACAGGTATTTTCAGTTTCTCTAGTTTAGACCAAAGCTGACACTGAAAGACACAATGCTGCCTAGCTTTAGGCCAGTGTTCTCACTCTTTCTATCACAAGAGTTTGAGCAAACATGGGATGCCAAACCAGGAACACAGTCTAGCTAAAGAGTAATCTTTTAATGTTGGTTTTCAGCTTCATTAGTATCCCAGTCTGGTAAACCACATACCCCCAAAACTGTTTTCACTGATACAGAAGGAGATGAAACCTATTGATGAGGACAATCTGCTGCAAACAAAAGGTTTTACTGTTATGCAGAAGGCTGC
The DNA here is from genome assembly GCA_023637945.1 of Phaethornis superciliosus. Taxonomy (NCBI): domain Eukaryota; kingdom Metazoa; phylum Chordata; class Aves; order Apodiformes; family Trochilidae; genus Phaethornis; species Phaethornis superciliosus. The sequence continues at coordinate 10,628,446 of JAJQWJ010000009.1, read as the reverse complement.
ATTGCAGTGTGTATTTTCATAGTCCTCTGTGTTTCTTCTGCATCATTTACTTGTATGTGTTTAATTTTGCCTTTAGTTGTGTTATAATCATTTTTTGCTGCTCTGCAATATCATGAAGGACAAATTTTAATAGTATTCATTTTACACCCATTCTATGTTGCAAGTGAAATTCCTAAAAAACTACTAAAAAGCTAATTCAGTGCTAGCTCTTAGTTCATAGTGGTTTCTGAAATAAGGTAGCCAGAGTTGAATCTGTTTGTCAGGTACCTTATCTTTGCCATACGATGTCTTTTCTTTCATTCAAATATAAGTTGACAAAGCAGAAACTTTATGAAGAACCAAGTCTGCAAACTTTATCAGATATCACTATCAAGCCTGAAATGTACTCATAATATGCAATCAGGAATTTTTAAATTACTTGTTTGCCCTATGGAAAATGTTTATATGTGGAATATGTAATTATTTTTTTATCTTTCAATGGTTTATTTAGTTTTGCAATCAATGCTGAAAAATCAGCATAGCTATCATCTGTAACCTCTTTCAGCACCTAAATAAGACTTTCAAAATTTATTTCCTTAAAGAGAATTATCTATGTGATTTGATAGGCTGCATGTCAAGAGATAACAAAGTATCCTGTTGTAACAAGTTGCTTTTTTTATCATTTAGCAGAAAATTCCATTCTGGGCAATTCAGCCTGTCAGTTACTCTACTGCAAACTCATCATACTGGTAGTATTGCTGATGTGATTATTTCAGATTAATATTGGATAACATGTTAAAGAGATCCATTGACTTTACTGGGAATATTCATACAAAGTTACACATATAAACCCACAGATAGCAATGAAGAAATTGTGTCTTAGTTCAGAAAGCAAAATAACTCAATCACCACCTCAGAGTAATAAATGGAAGCAAACAGAAGCAGCATTTCTTAATTTTTTTAATATTTTAGCTCATTTCAATTCTTTCAAATTAATTTCAAAGGTTTCATTACAAATTAAGATATTTGATTTTACTTTTTATTATCTCTACATCCTCCCAGAAAGTATATGTGTTATCACATATCTTGGAAAACCACATTAAAAGCTACTAACCAAGTGCATTTTTTCGTGGCTGCTGAATTTAATGATAAAATCCTTGCTGACTCCAGTGCCAGTTGCATTAGGCTACTGCCTGATCTCTGCTCAAGATGCCCAAAGAGAACAGTGCCAATTGTTTGATTTTATGGTTCCCTTTTTTTCTTTGTTGCTCACGGTCTTTTTTCAATAATTGTGCAGTACATAAATGGGAATTCTGTATCATAAGCATATAGTCGTGCACACAGAGCTTTTATAATTACGATGAGGATTATTTTTATTGTGATCTACAAACGTTACACATCTTTGGTACAGTATAAACATAATATTTGACAGTGGGAGATTTTTTAATTCATTATGTAATCCTTGGGGTATTTTATTCATATTCTACACCCTTTAGAAACACTGAAATACAATTTAATAATCCACCTTGTAATTGCTAAGAATCAAGCATAAGCATTAATTTCTCTACATCTTTAACAGATTTTTAATCTACACAGTGACCCCAACTAATTTCTGTGGACTCCAAGATTTGACCACATGTATTACACTAAAGGACAGGAGTCAACATTGCCATCAGAAATGGCTAGAGCAAATAAATATTCCCAATCTCTCTAAGGCATGTTGTCTTCTGCTTAGGATTCAATGTGAGTTTGGACATGGCAGAAGTCACAACTTACTAAAAGCATTTTATGTATTTAGATATATTCCTCTTCAAGAAAGAGACCAAGGATTTTAACAACTTTTTCCCACAAAGATGAGTTTATTAGATTGATTACTCTTCAATCTTATTTCAAAGTAGAAAAGCACTAGCCTATTCAAACTTTCCAGGTCTTCACACAGGAAACAAAAACAATCAGATTTCTGATTCCCATAGCAGCAAAGCCTGGGGAAGCTTCCAAGAAAAAGTTCAAATTTCTTCCAAATTCAATGAGAAAACAAATATTATGATTTTACAGTCTTTTATTTTGTTCCTAGAAAATACAAAAAATATTCTTTCAGCCTGTTCTGTTTTGGCATATAGTGCATAGAGACATACATAGCCAGGCACAGAGACAGAGTCCAACAGGGTCCTTATGAAGAGACCAGACTCCAAACATTATATTTTAGTGTAAAGACCTCTGCCTATGTATAATGACTTGACACATCTTGAACTATATCTCTAATGCAATGGGTGTGAGAGTCCCCTTGAAATAATTCTGGGCCCTACTGACCTTAGTCACGTGATGAAATGATTTCAGTCAGTAGTAATTTCAGTCAGAATAAACAGTAAAAAAAAGTGAAAGGATAATGTAGTTAGGAAAACTTGTCTCAAAATTGGCTCAAAGTAGGCGTCTGATAACAATTCAGTAAATTTCTAATGGTGATCTGAGCAATTAGTAACAATAACCAGTCAGATCACATACAGCTCACTAGAATAAATGGCATTTCCAGCAGAAGTTTACAGTTGCAGAATACTCATAGCTCCCATATCTTTCATATATGGCACTTGATGGTACTCAGCATCAGTGAAATCATATATGTAAACAAGAAAAGCAAATATGTACAACTAAACAAACTCATATTGCTATATTTTGTTAAGGAATTACAGTTTAACTTTGTTGATCACTCTGGTTATTCAAATATTCCTCCTTCATGCCTAGAACAATGCATTCCATTTAGCTATAAAGGCTCCTTGGAAAATTTGAATCCAGTAAAACCACTAATGTGCTATAAATCTAGTAATATGTGATGAGTACTCACCTCATCAACTTGAGGATCTTGAGCCTGAGGAGCACTGGGCACTGGGGAATCACAATCTGGGCTATAATGCTCACAGTAGTCATATGCAGCTCTGGGGTCTGCTATAATCAACAGCTGCTGAATCTCACCCTGCAGGAAAGCAGATGCAGATTAATTAACAAAACTCAAGATTGTATACAGTTCATAAGAAGTAAAGAGTTTCATTCAGAAAAAAAAAAAAAAAAAGGCACATAATACTTAGATATTAGATTATTAGATATTATATTAACATTTGTGGTTATAAACAATATTCTTCATTTCTCCCATTATTCTGCAGAACACCCAAACTATTGTTCACATGGTAAAACAATGCAAATATATACCAAATGGCTTCGGTGCAAAATTCTTGTTTAAAATGCTGTCTGGTTTGGAAATGACAGGGTGGGAAGATGTAACTCTGCTCTGTCATTTTCATACTATTTGTTTATTTCTTCACAGGGAACCAGTCTAAATTCCTAAGATTCAAGTCAGGTCACTTGCTATTACCAGCATGCAGCTTAGCATGCAAGTAATCAACAATATAATACTAAGAGTTTGCATCCCATCTGTACTCTCAAAGAAGGGAGAAAATAAAATAAAGACTGTATCAGAGACAGTTATTGGAAAAAAAAAATTATGAACCATGTAAATACATGCTATAGAGTATGTTGAAATTAAAATTTTAGCACTTGTTCGTGGTCAAAACCCACTGATTTCCATCTCTTACTATTTCCTCAGGAAGAGAGGAAAGCTTATGTACTTTCATCCTAATTTTACTTAGTTTCTACTGAAATGGCTACTATGGAATAACTTTGTAAGTATACCTATGCATGCTCTGTCTTTAAAGAGAGAATATTATAACTGATGGAAATGTACAGCTGGGAAAATTCACAATCATCTCAATATTTTAAAAAATGTCTTAAATCTCTCAGAACAGTAGCCTTTAACAAATTAACAAAATTATTTACTATTTTTAAATGGTAAAGAATAATCTGTAATGCTTATTCCTTTCCAAAAGAAGCATCACTGGAGAAATTATATAAAATTTTTCTAGTTCTAGAATATATTTTTAACAACTCATTTAATAGAAAATATTGAATACTTTGTTTCTTAGCACATAATGGCTATCTGGTGTTTTTTGAAGTAGTCCCAAGACATTGTACTTTATATAGACTGAGGTGTGTCTCAGATAAATGTAGAGTTGGAATGTTTTTATTTCAGCTTCCAGAATTACTGGAAGTTTCCCTTCCAGTGGTTCTGGACCTTCTCTTTTATTTTCTTTAGCTCACTAATACTTCCTGATTTGGACACATTCTTACAAAATCTGCTATGTATATAGAGAAATTCCCCTTTTGATTCATTGTATGACTACCTCAAGAGTTTGAGTGCTTTGAGAGTTTGAGTGCTTACAGTCATTGTCAACGTGGGCTATGCATCACCCATGTCCCACAAAATGATTTCAAATTGCTTTGCCCTTCCTCTTTTACCAGCCAAATTAAAACTTGGTGAAGCTTAGAAATAAATTAGAAAGAATTAACAAATAAAAGGCAAAAGAAGTAAGTCTTTTGGAGTAACCATTAGAGATAGAAGTGTGGAAGTCTGTCCTCACCTTGTTGAGCTCAGGTTACTACCTTGCTATATGAACCTGGACATATATGGCTTTCTAAGATGTCCATACAGATCTGCTCCTGAAACTATTGCTGTCAAGTATGATCTGCTGAGAGAACCCAGGTGGGGGAGCACAGCCAGTACTCTGGAGCTAGCTTTGTGCTGCTGTTGAATGCCATGGAATTTTGGCACTGGGTTTGGTTGGATTGTGTGTTTGCAAGAAGCACTCAGCATGCTGTTACCACTTGGCTTAGATGTCCCTAAGTTGGTTAAAGCTTTTCCTGATCCATTGACTGCACTTCCCAGCTCCACCCATCTGCCTGTCACGGGCCCACAGAGAGGGAGGCCCTCAAAGCTCTTGCACAGTGTGCATAAATTGCTACTGGCTATTCATGTGTGAGAAGTTTACTACGGAAGTGATTGATTTTACATTTGGCTTCACAGATGTTGATTTTCTGCTATAAAAATATTTCCAGCAAATTAGTGTTTTTCTATTTTTTGTCTTTGCTAATGAAATGGTTTCTTTGAGTATTTTTATGTGAGGTAACGGCAGCAAGTGCCGTTTCATTCATCAATGAAGAGACTTTATTTCAGATCAGGTCAATCATTTCAGCACATGAGATCCCACATATATTATTATGGATTACTTTATTGTGATTCAGTTATCATTCTCAGGTATTTGTGAGATAAATTTGCATTCTTTCTCTTTTAGAACTTTTTACAGCATGACTTCAGTCTTCACAAACCCATTGTTTGATTTTAATTGCTTGACTTTGTGAGACTTGAAAAGAATTATATAAAGTTCTTCACAAACAAACTACATGGCCTTAATCCAGCCATGCTTAACAATCTGGAGTCATAAATTAGGCTCTTAATGATCTACCAGCTCAAGTCCCAAGAACCTCAAATGACTGCAGAGTAACAAGTTAATAGCAACTCTAATAATCAGTCTCTAAAACAACACTGAAGTATCTATACATATATGAACACGTGCATAAGGTTATGCTTATATTAAAACTGCAGGAAAAAAGGAAGTCTTCCAGGATAAAATTATGAAATAAAAAGGGGAAGAACAAAGATGAGGAAGGAAATAGGAGAACAGAGTAAAATTTACAGATGCATTAGAGCATCCTAGAAGTACTCTGGAAAGTACATAAAGAAATTAAAAAAAAAAAAAAAAAAAAAAAAAAAGTACAAACAGCAGCTATTTATATAGATTAGTTCTATTTCTTCCCCTATGAAATTGCTATGACCAGTATTGTTGGAAAAGACTTCTCAGGCTGCCGGTTTGATTCAGCTTCATTTAACACAACTTTTTGGACCTGGGCATTCCAACACCTTTTTATCCATTGAAGAGTGTGTGTATCTAAGTCACACTGTGCAGGAGCACTACTTCTGTAGCACTGTCTTAAAAGGTACTCTGCCAAATAAGCTACTCTTTACAGCATTCTGTAGGACTATTAAAAGGAGCTAATTAGATCTGAGGAAACATTTGGGTGGTTTTGTGTCATGCCACAGCAAATGTGGAGAACCAGGCTACAGAGCTGCAAGGGAAATATGCTCAGATCAGGTGAATGCCTGGCTATGAACAACTGCCCAGACATTCACTCAAATTAACTGTTCTACAGCAAGGAACAGCCCAGCTAAGAAAGAGAAGCGTGTGGTGAATTCAGTCATTGAAAATTCCTCTGAGAATTTCACAGATCTTCCACAGTGACATTCTAGAACAAGGTTTCTGTATGTACACTTCCAGATTTTGTTGAAAAAAATACCTCACTGAGTAGTAACACACAAGGTGGAGTATCTGCACTGAATATGTAGCCTCTTGATTTAAGAAGTTTCCAAAACTGAAAAAATACAGTGCTGACTAACAAAAAAAAAAAAAAGGAAATGGAGACCAAATGTGCAGGAAAGCAGTAGACTACCAAGCTCTCTTTACAGACTTTCTTTTGATGTAATGATTACTTTAGTTAGCCTTGTAGTAATTTTTTATTTGATTCCACCTATTTATAGCATTTCTGAAATTACACAGCGAAATTGGAATAAGGAAAACCTCCTGTTAAACATGGTATCAGATTTTTCTCAATGATGTCAATAATTGAGAGCCTGAGAATTAAGGAATTAATTCATTTATCATCTTAAGCAATAAATGTTAATGTTATTAACTGTGATGTTATAAAAAGTCTTAAACATTCTTCTTTCTTTTTGAAACATTCTCTTTTGCCTTTAACTGTGTAATTTTACTAATGCTTTCAGATGTAGTATAGCAGAGAAAAACCCATAAAGTGGTCCATAGACTGTCTCTTTTTCAGCTACCAGTTTATATGATTAAGGACATCTGTACTATCACCTACCAGCATTATTAAAAAACATGAATCTCTACAAGGTTGTACAATACATATTCAGGAATGTACCACATAATATGCAGGAATCAGTGCTGAAATTAATTATTTTTTTTCCAGTTTTTAAATTGTATGGCCTGGCTCCATAAGGTTTTACAAGAACCTCAGACAGCTGTAGAGACAGAATCTTAATAAAACAATAACCGTGCCGGGTGAAAGTGATCTAGTGATTTTTTTTCAGGGAACAGCAGATAGACATCACACAAGAAGCTCTGCAGCACCCTCTCCACAGAAACAAACTTCGCAAATAATTCAGACCATTTGAAAAAAATTATAATTTTAAAGAACATGTGATATTGGTAGTTGCACAACTGGGATGCTACATAGCAATGCAACTGAACCACAGTTGAGAACTCAAGTTGTAGTTTCTTGTTGTAAAATAATGAGATTTTCTAGAACGATTTTATTAGGAGAAAGCTTATTGTGCTTCTTTCAGCTTGACAAAAAAAAAAAAAAAAAAAAAAAAAAAAGCAGCAATTAGCGAAACACCAATTTTATATATATATTAGAGGTTCAGAAAGACTTTCCACAACTAGAATGGGAGAGTTAATATTATCAAAATTCCATCCTTCTGATTCATATTCTGGATAAAATTAGTACCTCGTATGTGTTTAAAAGGATAATGGGGTTTTAAAGATGACTACCTAAATGGCATTAAAGCATCTCAAAAACATTTCCACACACTATATCACCTCAGGAGCACACTATCAGTATCCTTCATTTTCATATGATGGCTAAACCCTAAGGATTACAGCACAGACTCTCCAGTAAATCATCAAAACCCCCAACCTGAGGATTTGTGCCAACATTATCTAGTTGGTTATGCTAAAGTACAACCATAGACTCCAAAGAACAAAAGTCTAGACAGCCTGGATATTATTACTATAGAATTTAGGGGAAAAAAATGCTGCAAAATTCATTTAATGTATTGAAGAATTTCAGAGGCTTTTAATCCAATATTTCATAACTCAGGCCCATTGCATAATATAAACAGAGAAAGATATTTAAAGCCTGCCAGACTGAAGCACTGTAAAAGTAATAAATTGTGAAAGCAGAACCCGTACAAGTTAAAGTTTCCATATAAAGCAATGTCTTATTCATTCATTGAAACTACTATATATTGAGCTTGGTTAAGAAATATGTTGATTTACCAATTATAATTTTTAGCCTTTGGAGCATAGCTGTTCACAGAACAAAGTCTACTGCAAAGCTTGTCTAAGAGATTATTTTCTATGACAATGCCCTTGTATACAGCAGATGTGCATCACACACACACACACAAACACATACGTGTGTGACTAAGGACATCCTATATTCTTGATAAAAGACTTGTAAATCTGTTTCATTGTCATTTATCTCTGAAACCTCATTCTTCAAGCCTGTTCATTAAAACTTAGATGTATTACACACAATATTAAGTAAGGTAATGATAAATCCTATTTTAAAATTTGCTGGAGCTAAAATAACAGGCAGTATTTTTTGAGCCCAGGCTCTTAGTTTTAAATGTAATTACAAACAGATTAGTTAAATGACCATTCCTTTGTTTCATGGGATTATTCCCTGAAAGTGAACCTGAACTCCAGTGAATTACCAGAGCTTTGCTCTCTTTTTCTCCCTTTTTGCTTTCATAAGTAAGGATGGGAAATATGGAAAACAGAATTATTTACTTTTTTTTCGCTGAGCATAAGTTTGGAAATACTACAAAATAGAAAAAAAAAAAAACCCACATTCTTTTAGATTAAAAAAAAAAGGCAAGATGAAGCAAACAGAAAGCTCTTGTAAAAATGCTGGATTTATATTAGGTGCCTCTGAAATGGAAAGATTATTTATTGGATCTGAATCTTTGTTTTTATTTTGGGGGGTTCTTTTTTTCCAAACAGTGCTGCAAGTTGGCCACTTCGCTGGTGTTGACAGTTATGAGGTTACTTCTAAATATTTTTGCCAGGAAACTGTTTTGTTTCTGTCCCATTTGTTTTAAACATTACTTTTGGTCTGACTGACACTAAAGATTCGGTGGGTCAGTACCAATTACAATGGGAACCATTTTGTCTCTGCCTGCATTAGATAGTACAACTCAACAGGATAGTATGAAACAGGATACTTAAGACACATCATTCCCACTATGTGCCCTTGGGCAAGCTTCCTTATTCTACACTAGCCATAAAGCAATTTTGGTCAGTCAGTAAAAGCTTTTTCCATCCTTCTTCATGGAGTATGTATACAGATGAATGGCCTTTCTGCACCTGCACACTTGGACTTCCCATGCTTACAGATGTGTGAGGGATGGTAATTCATCTGAAGGGATCTGTGAACTAAATCATATGGTGTGAAGGTACTATCACTCCACCTTTAGTTGCTCACTCAGGCTATTGAAAGGAATCCTATGTTGCATATAAGTGTGTAAATGCTTTTCTCATGAAAATGGGATAATGCACAGTATTGAAACTGAAACCCTTTATTAACAAGAATTACTGCAAGGATTTAATCTTGTAAATTGTGTGCAGTTAAAGTTTTCATTGGCTTTAAATGAGAGTCTTATATACATGAGATTTTGTCTTGTTACAGTTATTTACTGCATAGTGCCTAAAGCTCATTGTATTGGTCTGATGAGAATTCTAAAGGAAAAAATCTCTATAGGGAAATATCTGTGAAAAGGGTCTGTTAGTTATCGACTTATAAAATAGTTATTATACTGTTGTATTGTTCACACCAATAGTACTAAATGAGGAGTGAAAAATCCTTAAAACTGGCAAAGAATAAAAATATCCCTGCTATATAACAAACATTTAAGCTAAAAACATTACAATTCAAAATTCTTTTCCTAGGTGCCATGTACTAGTATCTGAACAACTTTGTCTTCTTTTTTTTTTTTAAATTTTGTTATGTCATTGTAGTAATTCCCTTCTTTGAAGCAAGCACTTGCAAACCAGCCCATCTTGTACTATGTATTTGAAAACACAGAAAATATTAATTTTGAAGGACATATGTAAAAACTTGAGGTACACTGTCAGTCTTTCATAAATAACCATTCACAAATTGTCTCACTGATATTAATAGACCCACTTTAGTGAGTAAGTGCTTAGAAGTGCAAATGAAGGTTTCATAATTTGGCAGTTATTAAAGACACATAAACAGTTTATCATTTGCCTCTTAAGAATTTCTATCCACCTGATGTTTAATGCTTGCTTGCATTCAATATCTTGTTTGTAACACCATATTGATTTCCCTCTTAACTGAGCACAATATCATAAAATCTCAGATTAGCACTTACATTCAGCAATAAGCAACAGACAACTGCAAATTAGAATCTTCCCATATACATCAAGGTTTGAAAAATACATACAATATTTTTTCTTGCTTTTAAAGCAAAACCAGAATAACTTTCTGAGAGCATTACTAAAAACTGTCTCTCAGCTTTAGCACTAGTAGGTGAACTTAACCAGTAATACCATGTTTGTGACACTAATTAGCCCTTTCCTTCATTCAGTGGTGATCTACCTGATTTCTGGACACCTACAATGCTTACTTAGAAATTATTGATCACCAGCACAGGAAAGTCATACCAAAGCAGTCATGTCAAACTGTCTAAGATGTGTGCATTTAAAATTCCCCAGTGTACTGAAATATATTTTTCTGTTGGCCACAGTCAGAGTGCCAGAATCTGAACAAAGGTGAGAGAACAAGAATTTGTCTGAAAATTTAATTTCATTAAATTTTGCTGTATTAAAAATTTACAGTAACACAAAAAGAATATTTTATCCTTTGTGATGTAACAGTATTTTAAAGTGTGAAATATTTTTCATAAGAGCAACATTTGTTGTAAGGATTCTAAATGAATGATCCATGCAAATATGTTAGAGCAACATGACTGAAGGAGGAATTATTTTTTCCAAAGGTACAATTGGTTTTTCATGAGGTCAGGATAATGTTATGCAGCAATATTTCTTTATGACTCATGTATGTATGCAAGAAGTAATTATAGGCTTAGATCTGCTCTCTAAGGGAAAAGGAACTACCTAATTGCCTACAGTGCTGATACTGTCAGTGCTGATTTTTGTGTAGTTGTGTTATGCTGTATGAATGGCCCAGGACCAGAAAAAACTCTGGCACATTCAACTAGTAGGTCACTGAAGCCTAAGACTTCATTATATTTATCTATGGGTTTGTAATTTCCATTCAGTTTAAGGAGACTGAAGAGTGCTCCACAGTTCCTGTAATCAAATCATTGGCTCACCATGACTAAAGCCATCATTACTACACAGGAGGAAAGCAAGCCTTTGTGATGCATAGATACAATATGCTGCAAATTCCAACGGGTCACTTATACACTTTTTATGGGATTCCTACATGTAAGCTAAGAAAGGCATCAAATGTCATAGGGAAAATCTGTCTTAGAGAGTTCTAAATAATGAAAACCTAATCACGGAAGGAATACAGAAATGTACAGTGATGATACAAGTGGTAGAAATGTTGTTGTTCTCAGTGCTGAACATCAAGATGCAGCCTGTAAACTGACTATACAGACAGCTATCTGATTTCTTCACATGTCCAAAGAAGGGCAAAAGAGCTGGTGCAGTTACTGGAGCACCTTATGTGCATCTTATGGGAATTGGCCAAGGTAACTGGGTTTCTTTACTTTGGAGATGAGGAGGTTGAGGAGAGACCTTATTGCTCTCTACAATTACATGAAAGGAGGTGTCAGTGAGGTGGGTATCAGTCTCTTCTCCCACGTAACAAGCAATAGAATAGGAGGGAATGGCCTTAAGTTGCACCAGGGAAGGATAAGATTGGATATTAAGAAAAATTAAAAAAAAAAAAAGAAATATTTCATTGTCAAATAGCCAGTAGTCAAAAACTGAGATGAAAGCCCCCTAGAATGCTTCTTTTTTATTCAATATGTTACTCAACACAAATGATTAAAATCAATTATCTCTCTTCATGCAGGAGTCATCAACCACAGTACACAACAGCCTTGTACATTCATTTCAGCAACTCTGAAACTTCAGACAGAGCTTTTTAGTTGGCAATATCACTGAGTACAACAAGCCAAACACCAATATTCAGTTATTATGCACTTCCCTTCTTGGCAACTTTTAAAATGGTTACAAACTTAGCAAGAACAAACCTGTGTGTCTTGCCCAGGTTTCTGGGCAATCTTTTAGATTCTAAAAACACCTGTAAAACACTAACAAAATATCAGCTTAATTTTTTTTTCTGAATTATTTTTACTTATGTATATTCATATTACACATATTTTGACCATTTATTGACAAATATACATATCATGGAACTTGTTTTCTGCCCTAATAAAGACATACAAGTGAAAATTGAAAGGAACTGATTATCCCACACGGAGACCAAAAATCCTTGTCCCACACCAGGTCATCTGTGAAATATGACATCTGTGGAATTCAGCTTCAGATGTCCCTTAGATGTGCAAGCTGTATTGGAGACTACAGGTAAATTAAGCTGTGAATTCCAAGCATTCCATACTGGTTCACACATTAAATCATCCCATTCAAAAGTGTCATGTTTTGTCATGTCCGTGGAAAAGAAAGATAACGATGCCAGTGTTAAACTCAAAATTCATGGCTTCTAAATCATATACTCTGCTTAAAGTTAGGACATTTAACTCTGAACATTTATGGAGCACAAATGTTCAGAATATAAATTAAGTTACCTACTTGTCTGTATTCTTTTTTTTCCAGTTTTAATTTAAATTTAACACTTTTGACTGTTGTATAACAATATTATAAAGGAAACTTAATAGTGTAGATTTAAAGAAGGTTCATTATTAGCCAGTAAAAATAATGGTTGACATAAGGATTCTACCTAGAGAGGCCTCATGATTGGCGGTCATATACTTCCTTAGAGGCGTTTCACCCTTTCTATATGTACTTCTTGGCCAGTAAGTGATGGAAACATATGTCCTTATTGCCAAAATATGTTCCAGTTACTGGAAAGAGTAATAAGTGGGATAAACAATATAAGAGATTCATATTACACAGAAAACTTTCCAGATCCTTCTCCCCTCTCTCTAAAATACGGGTAGCATGCACAATACCTGTAAATGTTTAAGAGAGACAGAATTAAAATGATTCAGTATCCTTCTATTCAGCTTTCCCAGATTAATTCTCTTAATTTTCAGGTATCTCAGTTTTAGGCAGAAAGACAAAAAAAGCAAGCCACTTCCAGATATAACATAAGTTAAATAACAGTGTGTCGTATCTTCCAATAATAGAAACACTAAAAATCTAAGCTACTACATTAGACCAGGTTTTGCCCTAAAGAAATTATTCTGACTTGCATTAAGCATTTAACATGAAATCACTCAATTCCATTCGTTCAGTATTGATCTTTACCTCAAAAACTTCTTCATCCAGAATCCTGGTTCCAAAAACAGTGATGCCATTGGTGTCCACAACTGTTCTGTCACTTCTATCGAGTGGCTTAGTAGTTTTTTTGTTACAGTCAACAATCATTGTAACACTTTTTTTCTCCACACTAATAGCTACTCGATGCCACCTATTAAAAAAACATAATTTTTAAAAAGGGACGTTTTTTAAGCTAAGTCATTCCTTTCTTACCTAGACAATTTATTACAGATTGTTCACCAATCAGGTCACAAATAAAATATTGAATGTCTCCATTTATTTCCTTTTTTCATACATACACAAGTGGGCATAATATTTTGACTATTCAATACATATGTCTCTTAGTACAGAGGAATCAGATCCATAGCTCATTATGAATATCCTATATAAGATTAAGTTCAACCTGACCACCTCTGAAGCTTTTACCCAGAGAATATTAGTAAACCCAAATTAGACCCAAGTGCACTGTTTACATTTCATAAGACTGAACAGTCTGACGGGCAATTTTCTTTTTATGAATGGGTTTGATTTTCCAGATTATATAAGGAACTACTTGTGCAAATACATTTAATCTAGCACCTTATACTTTGTTATTTACTATATTACTATTTGTTCTGTGATCATTCACCAAAACTTTACCATGTTCTTTTCCTTATTTTAATGTATCTATAGTTATAGATATTCCTGCAGCAATAGCTTTGCCTACAGAAATATTCACCAAAAACCTGAATTGATTTAGAATACTGACACATAAACACATCTGAGAGTAAAGTTTTGTACAATTTGCCCAACTATGCAATGCTCTTTATGAGATTTTGTTATCATAACAGACCATATTAATTTTGTGACTCTCTTTGTTACTACAACTAAAATATCAAACAGTAAAAGCAAGCCACTCTGTAGCTTAATATAGAACAAAACATCAAAGAATCTTTGATAGACCAAGGCAAAAAGTGTCAAAGTATGTCATATCAGTGACTAGTAAGAAGAAGGATGGAATAAAATTATTTTAGTTGGCATCTGTGGAAATAAGATTTTCTAAATCAGAGAAACAGCATAGCTTATTGTTACAAAGAGCTTCTGTATATCAAAAGGAACACGTCAGAGCTAATGGAATCTGACTGCTAAACAGTTTCTCTGAGACAGTTCTCTAATTCCATGTTTTCTCTGGAACGTTGTTCAACATTATCATTATAAAAGCAAACTGTCCATGCATCCTCAGGCACATTACACTGTTTAGACTTTTTAAATGTAACTCATTTTGAGATGAAGACTGTTGTCTTAGGCCCTTTATAAAATAGCTGAGTCTGAAGAAATTTTTCATCTTACCTTTTGAAAACATGTGTAAGATGAAAGCATGAAAACATATGTCACTATGGAGCTATATAACCCTATTCCTAAAATAGGATTAAAATTAACCTCTTGTATTGTTTATCTCACTTATTACTATTTCCAGTAACTGGAACATACTTCCTATTTTAGAAATAGGATTGATTTAATTTGATTTAGAAGCTGTATAATCTTACTCCAGGAAATTCTACCAAAACAATTTCATTTTCAATTTCTTCATTTTTATCAGTTCATCACATTTTACATGAAATTCTGAAATCCATGTTGTTATTTAGAAAAAGTAAATGAACAAAGAAAAAAAAAACCAACAACAACAACAACAAAAGTTTTCTTTATCTAATCACCAGAGAAGTACATCAGTTTTAGATTTCAAGGTATTTTTTCCATGGGCTAGAAGACAACTACTTATTTCTTTTTATTTTTTATCCTTTGTTACTTTATAAAAATCTTTCATTATAGCTGATTTTTTGGCTGTCCTTCTCTAATTATATGTTTTCTTTTTCTTTAATAAGATTTCATTTTGTGTATCTCTGAAGACTGTGGCTGTTCTCCCTGGACCATAGCAAATAAATTAAAAGCCTTTGGAAGAATTTACAAGCACATTCCCAGAGAATGATTGCATTCATAAAAAGGTAAGTTAGGTATAAAAATGTAACAACTGCAATAATAAAATAACAGGTGTTTGAAATTAATTGCCTTTACTGAGGGTGCTCTATAGATCCTTGCAACACTTCAGAATAACTATTCACTTTATTCTTCCCTGACTTACTTACATATAGACAACTCAAAACATCTTTTTTATGTGCTGTTTTGGTTCAGGATAGGAAAAATTCTATGCTGCCTTGTCAACTTCTCTTCACTCTGTTTATCACCTTCTTACTGGACAGCCCTTCTGTCCTCGAGTCTTTTTTGAAAACAGCTTCTCTATATATTTCACAGGAAGACTCCCCATAGTTTTGGTGAGTTTAACTTCTGTGATGATTCTTCACTACTGATGTATAGAAATGGCAAGTAAGAAAGCTGGCTTGGCTTTATTTGTAGTTGTATACAACATTTGAATCTGGAACTGTATTTTGCTGCAAAGATTCTTCAGTTTTGTACTACAGCAGTCCAACTAGATGGAAATTGTTATTGATTTGTTTAAATATTTAAGATAACTTTTTGTGAAGAACATAAACACTTACATTGTGGTCTGCGGTATAATTTTTATCTTACAATTTAGTACTTACTTGCCATCAGCAATGTTGACTGTTCTGAAAAGAGGATAGTCTTCTGGGGCAGGTTTTCCATTTTGGTCTTCAAACAGGAAGACAGGGGATCTACCAACTTCAACACCCACTTGCTGAATTCCTTGCTCATTGTAGACTGACAGAAGGAAGGACTGGATACCCTTTTTAGGTTTTACTGTCATTAATATTGAAAAATCTTCTGGGAAATCTCCACCTGTGAATAAGGTAATGAACACAGTTACAGATTCAGAAAAGATGAAACCATTCTTTAAAGGTTTAAATTTTTCCATAAGCACAGAGCATCCCACATAAAAACTGTAGGGTTTTGGTTTTTTTAATTCTCAAAAAATAATTTAAAAAAAAATGACACTAGGAAAAGTTTTTATTTCTGTTTTTCCTTCTGTTCTTACTCTAATTTCTGAAATTATTTAATTATTTTCTCTTACTCTTTTTTCTATCAGTCTTCTAGTTTAAAATTGTGCATTAAAATGTCACTAAACAAAATAAGTGTCTGTATTATAGAAAATATTTCCAGGTACTTCATCGTCCTTCATAAACCCCTGTTTTAGTATCTCAGAATATGTATTTGGGTCTTTCTAGAATAATACTGTGCATAACATTAAAAAAAATATGTAACTAGTTTTATTTAATAGGAGCTTTAGGCAAAATCAGAGAACATTTAGTTTTCATTTATTCACTGATGCTTTCTCTTTGAGCTAGAAATTATATATTAATAATTGTTTCAACATTTACAGAGGTTTTCTAAGAAGAAACAAAATTAAAAATGGATATAATTTGTTTATAAAAGAAAGCCTGAGGTTTGTATAGCTCCTGTTGAATCTGGTGGCAAAACTGCATTTCGTTTGACGTGAAAGTCTTAAATATTTTAATAATATAATCCAATAAGTATTAATATGATATAAATAACATTTTTCTAATGAATAAACATATGTAAGACTTCAAAATCGAAAACTATTTGGGATTTGCTTCTTCCAGTGGAGAAAATATGATTGTTTGCAAGGCAGGTCTTGTTGGAAAACTCTTTCAGGATTTTGTAGAGTCTTCCATGAAGACAAACGATTCATGGCATTAAGTCTTCAGAAAAAAAAAATGTGTAAAACCTAGCTAAAAGATCTGCTCTTTATATGACATACTACTCTTCTAAACTGGATGGTCTAACACTATCTGTAATTTTGTTTTATGTGCTTTAAGTTTTTTCTTTTTTTTTTTTGTAGAATGTTGTTGAAACGCTAGTAATATAGACGATGTAAGGCTTGTTTTGACAACTTATTTTGAAGGGATCAAAGATCAAAAAATAGGAAGCATTTCATTCACTTTTTTGAGCCTTTGGTCAAGCTTTGTAATGACAAAGAAAAGCTGACAGGTTACAGATTGAATTAAAGTGTACATTATACCTTCTAATGTCACAGTAAACAGATGACATAAAAAAGAAGATAAAAGCTATCTGTCAACAAAAGCCAAATAAAGTATTTTAAAAGCATTGAACAGTGCCCTGTCTACACTATTAATCTGAAAGGTATGTTGAAAATGCTTAAGGAAGTGACACTAATTGATCTAGCCTGGCTATGAATTCTTCCAAGAGATAACATCCTATAAAAAAAAATTCTGAGAGCTTTCTAAGACATGTCACTGAAAATCAATAATGTGCCTCAGGTAAGTAGTTTCTATTATCATGGCTATGACATAATATTCCCAAATGCTGTATCTTGCACCTACATTGTGCAACTATAAGTAAATTTCCTCCAAATACACTTTTGATTGAAAAAGTAAAAAATTAATTACACTAAAAAATTTAAAACTTTATTATAGTTATTGCTATGTATATGTTCTTGAACACATAACTGGAATAGTTATCAAAGTCTTCTCACCTACTTTTAAATTTCTTGTTTATTGTTTTGGTTCTATTTGAACAAAAACCAAAAGCTACAATAAAAATTGGAGCAAAAATCACCAGAAAAATCTTTGTGTGCATCTGAGTTGCCATTCCTATATGCTTTTGGAAAAGATAACTAGAGGCATATATGCACACTGAAAAAGGAAAATTTAAGCAATTATCTTCACATTTACATAATTCCTTCCAGTCAGTGAAATCAACATATATTATTCTGTTAGTAAATATTATTAGATCCGCTTTTAAAAGACAGATGTTCATTCTCCCAGCTTTTCCCATTCATAGCCCCCTTTAAGCTACAGTAGCTAAAAAAATACCTATACTTCCTGATTAGTTATAGCATATGGTCACAAACTGGTGTTGTTTTGGATAACTTCTTTAGTTTTTCCACTACCAAAGAGCACTAAGAAAAAGGGACATGATCACTCAAATGCCACTCAGAATAATCTCTGAGAAATATGAAAAGGATGCCTGTTCCACAAGATTTGAAAAGAAGTCATTCCCATAATAGGTCCTTTACTGAGGTAGAGGATAGGATGGTATTTTCCTGTAGTAAGCAAACCTTTATGGTGTCATCTTGTTATTCTCTGAGTGAGCAGTGCTTTTTATTTGTCTCCTGCACATGGAAATGTTGCAACAGCCCGGTAATAAAAATCAAACGCATTCCAGTTGTGAAGTAGAAACTGAAAGCATTACTAGTAAAAGTACCTAAATTTAGACAGGCAAAGGCTACAGAAATTTAGATGTCACCAATCAACATGAGGTGTTTATCTGTTCAAGAATCATACTGTTATTACTGTGGCTCCCAGATCTCCTCTCTATGCAACAATTTTATTCATCAGGAAGTGCAGTTCTACGCAAGCTTTCAGACATAAAGTTCCAGCCTATCAGACTTTAGCAGACTTTAGCAGGGGGTGTTTTTACTGTTCTAAAATTTAAAAATATCAGTGATTCCAAGTCAGTTTATTCTTCTGTCCTGTTGTATCTGAATGCTTATTTAAATTTTTTGTTTTGTCATGCCCACAGAAATGAAACAATGCCACAGCACTACACTCAAAATTCCTACTGCTCCAGAAAGTACTGCTTTTAAATGAACTACTGAAACTGAAGGAAACTTGCCAAACCACCAAAAAACTTTTCCATCAGATAGCATAACGAAAGAACAGGTCATATGACTTAAAGCCCAATTCTGCTGCTGACACAAGCCAATGAAAAATGATTCATTCCATAGGTAAAGAGCACATCCTGTCGTTCATATGGAGGCTCAACTCCAAGGGTAACAGAGGTAGTTTGTAGTACTGCTGATGGGCTACATGTGGTGCTTTAGATACCATAAAAGCATAGGCAGTAAGATAATTTACCAAAGTAATAGCTTTTCAATCTTACCTGGGTACAGCTGCTTTGTTGGGGCACTCAGCTGTGCAGCTTTTGAAACTCTGTAGGCGACATCTGATCCTTTTGAACCCCTCCTATTTGTGCAAAATCCTGTTGTTCTTGACACTCCTTCTGGTGAACTGTGGAATTCTAATGCTTTCAGCACATCAACGGGTTCAGCTGACAAAGAAAAAAATATAAGAAAGAAATTATTCATCTTGCATCTCTACAGAATGCAGCCTATAAAAAGGATATTCATTTAATTGCAAAAGAGTGTGTGTAGTCATAGCAGTAGATCCAACCTATTTTGATTTATTGAACATTACTCCTACACTTGAATACTATTTTAACAGGATAATTAATTTTAAATATGTAAGAGTTCATCCCATCCAGTGTAACAGTAATGAATACTGAACTACAAATTACTGAAAGCCATTGCTTCTCAAATGCAATGAAAATTGGTAGTTGAAACTTAGAAAACATTATTTTAATGGGTGACTCCCAAGAAGGGGAACTGAATTTAAAAGTTTGCACAAAAATTTCAGAAGCATTCAGTTATTGATAATCTGCTATCAAAAACTCATCTGTTGCTGATATTAAAATATATTTGGATTATATAAGATTTCTTTCTCAAAAACAAAGTTATAGGGAAGAAGCTAATCTCACTTATACCTGCTTTGCCAGCTAGGACTATATGGACTGAATTACAGTCTTTCATGCTTTCCAAGTTAAATTGAAATAGACTTATGTTGTACTTTACAACCCAAGTACAACCAGGTGCATTTATGCTCAGTATCTAACAGTTCAAACCTGAAATCCAGAGCTGCTACTGCACTGATACTGACAGAAGTTTTTGTGTATGTGTGTATATATGGATATATACCCAACAACAAAGTTGTAATCCATGAAAGTTCACCAGAAAAAAAGAGACAAGTACTGAATGGACAAGCACTTCAACAGAGCCAGTGTGAGAACGTAGGTTGCCTTTTTCTCTTAGAAAAAATTAAGGTGCTCATTATGATACCCCCTACAGACCATGTCTGTAAAAAGACTTTTCAGAGACAGTTTTTTTTCACTTGGACTATTATACTGTTTTTATACTAGCAAACTCATGAGCACTTGATCCAGAAAGACAAAGTAACTTTCATTGTTAAGGTTGATAAGCATGTTTAGTATATCTGACCCTTTTTCATGTCTTTGAACTGCACTGTGGCATTAACTATAGCTAATTTATTTTCTGTTAGTATTAATTTTAAGTTTCAACAAATATCAACTTAAGGTCCAAAATTCACTGTGCGTGGATGTCCAACTATTTGAACAAATCTTTGTAAACAACAGAATGTGTAAAAATATAGAGAAAGTGATATTCTAACTACAACCACTGCTGGAAGCAGCCTTCTTTTCTTACTATTTATACAATTCTAGACAGTGCTACTATTTTTTGACACTGTAGTATCTCAGAAGTCACTTTAGTATATTCACTGTCTATAACAGGTATGAAGGAAGTTTAACTAGAGCCTCCTAGCCATCTTAGGTCTTTCCAAATACAAAGATCTCAATAATGTGGTTAAACCTATCTTAGAATAATACCAAGTACAGTCTTTAAAAAAAAAAACCTAGGGTTTTATCAATCAGCCTACCATGCACAAACCTTCTTCTGTCTTAAATATATATTGACAAGAAAATGCTTGTGAGCTTCTTTAATTTTTTTCAGATCATGCAACTTCTCAGTTCCTGATTTCTCATTCTTTCCAATTATTTGTATTATAAAATATAAGCCAAATAGACAATGTTTGCTGCAAACTAACACATTTTGAATGACTGCTACAGTATTTACTATATCCTGCACATTCAAAAAACTGTATTCAAGCATCACAGAATCATATCATAGTTTGGGTTCTAAGGGACCTTAAAGATACTCTAGTTCTAACCCCCCTGCATAAGCAGGGACACCTCCCACCAGAGCCTGTGCTGGGGGCTCTAGAACTGGACACAATACTCCATGTGAGGTCTCAAGAGAGTGGAAAAGAGAAGGACAATCACTTCCCTTGACCTGCTGGCCACGCTTCTTTTGATGTAGACCAGGGTACAGTTGGCTTTCTGGGCTGCAAGCACACTTTGCTGGCTCATGATGAGCTTCTTGAAAATCAACACTCCCATGTCCTTTTCCTCATTATTATTCTCAATCCATTCTCTGACTGACCTGCCATTGTGCTTGGGATTGTGTTATCCCAAGTGCAGAATCTTGCACTTGACCTTACTGAACTTTGTGATGTTGGGTTCCTCTGGATGGCCTCCCTTTCCTTCAGCACCATACAGCTTGGTGGCAAACTTGCTGAGAGTGCACTCAATTCCACTGTCCATATGACTGAAAAAAATGTTTAACAGCACCGATTCCAGTACTGACCCCTGAGGAATGCCACTTATCACTGGTTTCAGTTTGAATGTTGAGCTGTTGACCACTAAGACGTTGACTGTTTGAGTGCAACCATCCAGCCAATTCCATAGTCACAAAGTGGTCCAACCATGGAATTCATATCTTTCCAATTTAGGGACCAGGATGTCACCTGGGGCAGTGCTGAATGCTTTGCACAAGTCTGGGTAGATGCTGTCCATTGTTCTCCCCTTGTTCACCAACAGTGTGACCACCAACATCATAAAAGGCCAGCAAATTTGCCAGGAACAACTTGCCCCTGGTAAAGCCACTCTGGTTGCCATCAACCACCTCCATATTTTCTGTGGGCCTTAGCAAAGCCTTCAAGACCGTCTGATCCATGACCTTGCTAGGCACAGAGGTGAGACTGACTGCCCTGTATTTCCATGGGTCTTTACTTTTTCCCATTTCAAAAATGGGGATATATTTCACCTTTCCAGTCAATCAGAAAATCCTCAAAAGCCAATTTTCAATAGTGTGCAAATTCTGAACTATTAGTCTTACCTCTCTGTTCATTACTGACTACACAATTATAATTAATATAATTTATTTTCTATAGGTATTACACACCATTCTAAAGTTACTACCATATTGAAGGAACTGCCATATTCTTTTTTCTGGTAGCAGATGGCTGGTTTTGTAGTACTTAAAATAATGTAAACCAGTGATGTAGAAACAGTCACTAGAAATATTAGTGAAAATTCCAAGTTTCTGTTTAATCAACCAGCTTTTACATGCCTCCAATTTGGTACTACGATTTAGGCTGGCAAGGAAATAACCAAAAAGAAGCATCATGCAAACAGTTCTTGGGTGCAGTTAATTCTCCTTATGAAACTCAGACATCATCTTTGAAAACTCATCCCTGTTTGTCATCGCAAATTTGCCAAAAAATTAGATCCAGACCCTGAAAATGTGTCACTACATTGCAGATGTTTATGGCTACACAGCGCTGCTGCTTGAAGGCCATCTTCTGCAGGCCAGAGATGCCCAAAAGATAGCCCTTTGAAAAAAACAATATGTATACCAGCATGTTTCCTACTAAGATCTCCTGACTTTCAGCCCACTATAAAAAAGCAAGCTTCCATGGTGCTACTTTTCCACTGATAGAGAATCAACTGCAGGGGATCATTTTTCTCCCTAAATATTATAGAGCAAATGTTAACAGCATATTCAAAATATTCAGATAATTCAGATGATTCAAAAAAAGTTCAGAAATCTGTGAGACTTTCAGTGCCTCTAACAGACTATACAATTGTAGCCAAAGAAGGGCTTAAAGTGCTGGGATTTCTGGAACAGCACAGGAAAATTCTTAAAAAATATCTCTTTAGAAAACAGAACTGCGAGAGACAGGAGGAGCCTGATCATCCTACTGCCTTTCAAAGATATCACATTGCTAGTCATTTAGCTACAGTGCTAGTTCTTGATTTTCAGAAATAAAGAAGGTAAAGCACAAAAAAAATGTAGTGGTGTGACACCTTAAAACTTGAAATAACTTGTAACTTGCAAAATTTAAAATTGTAGTCAAATATGGTCTTTGTTACTGTGATATTACTGAAGTACATTCATTCACTCCATGAGCTTTCAATGTTTATAGTGGTATGGATTTGGTCTGCAGCATTTAATATTAAATTTAGCTTCTAAGTGGTAATTAAGCTTCTTTTGCTTTATCTACAGCTTTCTTACATAGGAACTAAGTAGAAATTGGAGGGAGGGGTGGAGACAGATTGGCAGAAGTTTAAAATGTAAGCTGATTTCGATGGTATTAAAATACATGTAAAAGCATATTAATTAAAAAGAGAAAAAAATACATAAAACAAAAGAAACAACCCTAACTTCTGTCAGCATATCTTTACTGGAAATTAAAAGGATTCAGTGGAGTTAAGTAGTTGTAAACTGGATGCTAGATGCCACTTTTACACTTCTAAGTCAGGACTGAATAGTAGGAGTGAACTAGATGAGGAACACTTAATATGTTTTCTTTTTGTTTGGAAAGGAGGAAAACGCATTTTAAAATTTACTTCAAATTTTGATTAGCATTTCCAAGCCCATGTTTCCTAAATATACAATGATACATGTATTTTAAAGGCTATGACAATGCATTTTATTCAATGTAAAAAACACATCTGGTAAAAATATGGGTTTTTTAAACTGCATTTATAGATTGGTAAAGGACCTCTGTAAAAATCTACACATTCTGATCATATATTCACAGTTTAAAATACCATAGCTTTCATTTCATTTGACAATCTCTAAATAGAAATAATATCTGTAATTTATCGTTCTATTAATATCAATGTTGATATTACACATAGGGATCAAATTCTCATTCTTTTAGATTGCATTAGACCCAATTATTCAATTCAACTTTATCTAGAATTAAGTAGAAGCTGGTGAAAACAGATTAATTTCTGATATGTTATAATGTTATAAAGATAAACATGTATTATACAAGATCAGAGGACTTCATTCACTTCGACTTCCCGACATACAGAATCTATTACATAATGTGCCTCTCCCTTTCTCTTGGTGGAAACTGCCCATGGAGGAGGTTCACCAGTACCTTAACAATGCAGGTTATGATATCCAAGAAAAGAGGGACTCAGAAATTCTACAACAATACAGAAACTGAAGTCCTTTGGACATACAGTCTGTCCTGATGACTTACTCAATATGTAACATCAAGCCTCCTTGCCTTAAGGATGACCTTTGTTTCAGTATAAATGCTTAGCATTGCCACATCTCCCTACAGGAATGCTTCTTGCATATGACCACATAACTTCAGGTAAAAGGATATACATTACAAGACAGGGACAAGTTGTATCACATGCAAGAAAATCTGCATTGGAATGGTCAGATCTGGTTTGTAACATTCGTATTTTTTTAAGTGCTGATGGTAACCAAATAGTGTTTATTCCCATCTTAGCTCATGTACAGACAGTGTCCTATCTGTAAGTAAGATCGTGGAAAACTTGATATCTTAATGAGAGCCAATAAAATTTCTCCTTTGTGCATCAGCTGCCACCATTAAAATTCTGCATTGTGATAAAGCCCATCAAAAATAAACACAAAAAATGATGGATCAACAGCGCATTACCATTTGAGATTACACCATCAGCAGTTCTTTTGGATAAAAGGATACAATCTATACATTTTATCCTTTTACCTACAATCCCATTGAAGGCTAATTATCTTTAATGACTTTGCATTTATGAAAATGTTTTGATTCACAATAGATGCTTTTTTACAATTTTTTAGCTACTGATCAAGTGTAGAGATGGTCCAAAACCAAAAGAAATTCTCTATATAAGTTTACTTAAATCACACAATTTTACTCAAATCAATCTAGAGAGTGACATTAATGTAAGTGCTAGGCATGTAAATATTAGGCCATTAACATACACTGAAAATAAAGCTCAATTTTTTTCATGTAAGTAGAATGTTGTGTCCTGTACCACCCTAAGCAGTTAATTTACAGCGATAGTATAGGTAAATGTTTGACCTCTTAAGATCTGAATAATACATGAAATACTGAGTTTCACAGTAGCAGGGGGTTGCATGGTCCTCAGTAGAGTCAGATTATGCAGATTGAAAATATATTATTAATTGAATTGAGAGATCTCTTAAGTGAATTTGAGATAAGCAAGGAAGTCATAATGGAAAACTGTCCTTACCTAGAATTTCCCACACCTTGAGTTTTCTTCTACACAAAACATGATGCAAAACACTTAGAAGCTGCAGTGAGAAACAAACATGGCCCTGAAACTTTTTAGATAGACTATACCAAACATGAAATCTGCTCTCTTTCTATGAACTGTACGGTGAAGCACTTTTAGCAGCAGTTAAAGGTGCTAGTGGCCAAGGACTAAATAGTTCAAGACAGACTTTTATTGTAGAAAGGGTATATGGAGGAAAGAGTCATCTGTATTTTCAGAAGGAAGGACTGCTGTCATGCCTCAAAGTAAAACTCTGCAGGATGGACATGAAAGTGACTGTGGAGGCAACTTCCCATATGAAACTGTTCAGGGGATGACTCATTTAGACTGAAATATTTTTCTTTCTGTTCAGACACCTAATAAAGCATATAATTTGAAATCCTATTTATATTTTAGTATGGTAACTCCTCAATCTTAGTTTCTTAATTTTATGAGAGAGCTCAGGCACAATGATCCTTCCCCATAATTTACAAGATGGCCCCACACTGCATGCTGGGGGACATCCTTTTTGAGGGGAAAAAAGAGAAAGTATTCTTTACAGTATAGATCTGCCTTAGAAAACTGAGTGTGCAACTGCTCGCTGTATTGTTAATAACTTTGGTGTCATGGTTTAACCCTGGCCCGGCAGTTAAACCGAATGACAGATGCTCTCTAGTAATCCCCCTTTCCTCCCTGTAAAGGAAGGGGAGAGCATAAGGGAGAGAGACTTATGGGTTGGAAGCAAAACTACACAACTTCAATGAAACAATAATGATAAATAGGAAAAATTACTAAATATATACAAATATACAGGAAAATTGATACTACGTTCCTCTCCCCTTCCCCCCAGTAACTCTCACGTCACCACCGAGGCTGCAGGGCAGCCCTGGGAAAGTCCAGGCTGGAATCCTGGAGTCAGCAGCAGTCGGGAGCTGGAGGCAGGAACACACAGATTCAGGCTGGTGTGGGTCAGGACCACAGGCAGAGGAATGGATGGAATCCTCCCAGGATGCTGAAGCAAAACAGGGAACAGGCAAGGAAGGGAAGCAGGAAGGGCAGGAAGAGCAGGAAGGGGTTTGACCCTTGTGATCCCTCAAATTTATACCGAGTATGATGTGTATGGGATGGAATACTCTGTTTGGTCAATTCTGGCATCTATCTTGTCTGGTCCTCCCCAGAGGAGGGGTTCAGGTGGGACCTCCTTACTCCTTCTGGAAGGCAAAATGTTCCTGAGAGCTGAGCAGTGTCCTTGGCTCTGCACACCAGTCTCTGGCAGTAACTATAAACATCGAGTGTTATCAGTCCTAGAAGCAGACACTGTCTGAGAAACTTGCTGTTAATTTCAGCTACTACTTACAAGAGACTTAGCTGAAAGCAGAAGTACAAGACAGAAAATCACCTTTATCCTGGTCCAAACCAGGACTCTTTGGTTACTGGCTTTTCCTTTTTCAGATATAATAAATAGTACTATATAATAAACAGTATTATACATTTTTCAGATTTAATAAACATAACTTCTAGAGTTACCATAATTCTTCAGTGATGCCCTTCTTCTAATTAATATGAAAGTGAAATTTATCAGTGATGACTCCACAAATAGTCTGTAAGAGTTAAAATTAATAACTCATAACTGGTGAGATACAACCATAGGATAGAAAACCACTTAATTTTCACCAGTAAAAAGAACTATTTGAGAAATTTAGGAAGACTGATGTTTCTAAGTTCCTATTATCTTACTTCATATTTTTACATAGAAATATGTTTTGTCCTGCCAGTAATCTCTTCCAATGGAACCACTGCAAAACTAAAACTTAAGAGTGTTGAAAAATTAATCTTCAATTCTAAATGGGGAGATTTTTCTAAATTTAATCCAGTTTTATTTCACTCTGACAGATCATGTGAAGAATAGAAACTATTATACCCTAGGAGGCTAAAATGTGCATGTACTGATGAAGGGACTCTTTGTATTTTTGTACAAGACTCTTAAAAGAGTGTATCTATGGTTAGGTTCCTAGCTATATAGAAATAGAACTTAAATAGATGGTATTGGCTTCTCCACAGTTTTCTGAAATTATGTTACCTATTAAAGGCATAATAGTCTACTGTTATTTACTTTATTTACTCTACTTAAAATTTTCAGTCTCCACAACTGTACATACTTATTTCAAGGACATTCCATGTATTCCATAGTGGGGTAAAGATAGAAAACTACCATTATGAAAGTCTCTAACTGACATTATTAGGCTGTCTAAAGCTTAATGAAAGTAAGAGGTGTAAATATTTTCATAAACAAGTACTCCTATGAAGAGCTAAGTAGTCTTCAGCTTCTGCTCTTGACCACTCAGAACGGACCTACCAGACCAGAAAAAAGAATAAATGTTTTGTGAGGGTTCTTCTGGGTTTTGTTTTTGGCTGGTTGGTTGGTTTGTTTTGTTGTATTGTGGTTTGGTTTTAGTTTTGTGTTGTTTTTTTTTTTTTCATTTTGTTTTGTTGGTTTGGTCTTGTTTTTTTGTTTTTTGGGTTTGTTTTGTTTTGTTGGTTTGGTTTTGTTTGTTTGTTTGCTTTGTTTTAAAAACCCAAACAATAAACAAAAACCAATAACAAATACAAATTGTGTCAAAGTTCTTCTGTGTAGGCTTAGATACCATGTCAAGCTGTTTCAGCAACTTTGCCCTTCCTTGCATTTCTTCTCCCATTATTAGTCCAGTTTCTGATTCTATCAACATTTAGCAAGCAATTTAGTTTCCCAGCTAGACCTAAGTTTGCTAGAGCCAAAAGAGTAATAAATGATGTCACTGTGCCAAAGTATCAATAAGGAAGTCTTTAAAAGCAGAATTAGAATCTGGATTTGTTAAACTGTTAGTTTGTTGACCTTCAGGGTACAGTACAAGACACATCCATTACTAGTACTCAATTTCTAATGTGGTAGGAGTATTTTTGTTCTTAAAACAGAAATATATATAATTATTATTATCTGTACTTATTAATTCACTGTGTTCTTTATCTGTTAAGCATTAATACAGGAGTATGTTATGTCCAAAATGCTTCAATGAGTTTCCAGTTCTTAGAAAGGATTCTGATGCCTTTCCACTGCATGCTCCAGTCTCTGTACCCCAAGCAATGATTCTCTCCAGTTCTGCCCTAAGTGTCTAAGCACCAGAAAAGGTTCAGACACTGTTCCACCCTTAGCATTTCCTACTCTAGCTTTAGGGCAGATCTGCAGTTTCTCATAGGCTTTTGGGATTGGCAGTGTGAGACTTGCCTGCCTCCCAACTCTCAACTGAGCCCAGACATGTAACAGAAGACTGTTCTGGGAGCAAGCTTCAAAAGCATTGGTTCTGCAGTCTCCTTTGTGAAGGTTCCAGTTCCTTTCATAGATGTTAACCAAAGAACTTTACAGAACTAGGTAATATGAACCCTGTTTTGTGGGCTGCAAAACTGAGTTACAGAGTATCTTCCAAGTTCAAAAATGAAATTGATTAAGCTGCCTAAAGTAATTACATAGTGATCCTGAAAATCAAGCTGTTTGTTGTGGTTTTTTTCTTGGTACCTAAATACAAAATTTTTAGATTAACTGAATATATATTGCCCATGTATATATTTATAGAGAGAAACTTCTAGATCATTTTGTCATATACACTTTCTTACATTTTAGCTTTTAGATTAATTAGTTAACGGGGATTTTGGCTGCTGACATTTTCAGAAGGTGTTATTATAGTGCTTTCATATTTCGTGATTACAAGAACTAGAGATTATCCAGATGCATGCAGGACTGACTGTGTCACCAAGAAAGAACTTGAGTGAAATTGCTCAGAACTGGCTACTTCTGTTTCCACACCAGTTATTTGGAAATCTTTCATTGACTCCTTATGCTGCAAAATCTACTAAACACGTAATAGTATTCCAAAGACAATAAAGACAGTCTGTGCAAATATGGGGCAAAATTTTGATACCCACCAACTGCTAACTATATCTTATTTTAAAAACTAGTCTCAACACTCATGCAGAGAAAAACAAACACCAGAAAAAATTTAAAGCCCATACAGAAACCAGTGGAAAACTTGCCTATATGCAGCTACACAGTCAGATCTTTAATAAGATTTTGAGACTGATTTTTCATAGTTGCTTTATATATTTTACCACAAATTGTGATGTTTTTTTACTTAAAACCTTTCAGACTAGATAGGCTATACTTTCATCACTTGTTCAGCACACTGACTACAACCAAACACTAAAGACCTGATCCTGATTCCATAAAATGCTTCACTTGTTACCCACAAAAGACTGGGTTAGCTCATCAACTGGCACAGACCTGTACTGATCCATCAGTTTACAATATTTTAACAACTGCCTCTATATTTCTGTGCAATTATTCCTTTTTTTACACCACAGCAGATTATATTAAAATGCAGTCCAAATGTCTAACTATGCTGAGACCTCTGCTAAAGATTCAAAAAGTTGTTTTTGTAGTGACAGAACTTCCAACTGTGAAAATCAGCAAAAGTATTAAATTCTTGAAGTATTCTGTCTCTGTTACCATATCTAAAAAAACCACATGAACTAAAAATGGTCACTGCTACAGGAAGAGACAAGGTGTTCCTTTGGCAATTAAACATGAAAGAAATTAATCTCACTTAAAAGCTTTGTCAGTCAAGGTATTAACTCAGAAATAATACCATGAGACATCAAAAATATCTTCTAACAAAGAAGAGTTTTCAGTGTGCAACATTTGAACACTTCTCAGCTACAAGCATACAAAAAAAGCAAAACACAACTAAGGACAAGATTTACAAATGGTGCCATTTAAAGTAACCCTATTTAATTTGAGAGAAAAACAATTAAAAACTTTCACTGTACTAACTGATGTTAAAGGTATTACTTCCCTTTTGAGAGCAATGTGAGGATATCAGATGCAATTCTATATCCAACTGCTATTAGCAGAAATTCCACCAAAGCAGACAGAAAGGTTGTAAAACCTTGAAATTTTTTTTTGTTTGAACTATGAGTAATCTATATGATAACCTATCAGATTACTAAAATAATTTGAATAAATACACAGATAAGGAACTGAGCAGGTAAAACTTAGGACCACAGCAATACTGTAACAGTAGTACCATGCTACAATGCATAACTAAGTTAACTCATACCATAGCTGTCAGTGACATCATTAATTAATAGCAGGATCGGGATCTGAATTTAAATCATATTTTACAAGACATCTTTCAATTCACTTTGTAGCAATCACTTTAACTTCCATAACATCAGCTCTGACAAATAACTTCTATTTCACATACTGCATGCATTAACACTTTGACATACAGTGAAGTCCCAGACCTAAAATTTGCAAAGGTTTTACAATCCCTAATGTGTGATAATGTGCTAAAAATAATTAAAGTTCTGCCAGGTGCTACTACTATTTTAATAACAGGGCCAACAATTAATCCTTACATTTACAGTCTGTAAACTTAGTATTTAAGAGAATGGTACAGTTATAAACCCTTGCAACAGGCACATGTGTTCACCTAATTCCTTTTAAGCCCCTGCTTTCAGTTGTGCCCATCCAGAGGGCAAATTTTTATCACTGCATGAGACTCTGCATTCTTAGCACTTTAGAGATTTGTCCCAAGTTCTGCTTAATTTATTCTCCTTTATTATCAACAAATACTTAGAACAATGATAAATTAACCAGTACTGGAAGGATTTCTTCTGAAAAGAAGTAGAGAGCTCTACAAAGAAAAGAAAAGCAGCTTCCTAATCTTGCTGGCAGATGGAAACCCTACTGTTCACCACTGTGCAAAACAAATTTGGGAGAGATAATTGCTCCAGTTTGTTTTAGGTATAACCTCACTTTAGTAATAATGTCATAGGGTTTTTTTATTATGATGCAACCTTGATAGAATTAAGTACCCAAGCATACAGAAAGGTTTTATATTAAAAGTTATTTTTTCTAGAGACATTCCAACAATAGGTGCTAGTCTCAGACATCATTTAAAGCCAAAAAAGCACTGAATATTTGTGGGCATTCTACATCTGCTTATATACATTTACATTTGTTAATATATACATAAAAATGAAGTTGAGAAATTTCTTTTCTTCAAAGCTAGTAAAAAGACAGTTTCCTGCAGCCTGAATGGTCCTTTCGGGGATCCTTGTGAAGTCTCCTTCTAATAAATGCAAAGATTCACTAGAATTCTCTCTAGAGAATCTAAAACAAATCCCACTCAGTTTTCTGTGTCATGTGTCTGCTGCTGCAGTGAAACAGTTTTATCTTAGAATTGATTAAAAAAACCCCAAAACTAAAATGTAAAGCAAATCAGACATATACACACAGGTGTCTCTTGCACTAAACTGGAAGACTGAACCATTTCACCTGCTGAACCCTGAGACTCAGAAAAACTTCAGCAAAGACCACTAGCTGAATCTAGTGAAATGACCCTTTGATCACTTTTGATCATTTGCTGAACATTTATATCAGAAACCCTTGTTTCTGAAGATTAATGGCATTTTGTTAAACTAAAACATACAAGACTATTTCACTGTAAATTAAAGGAACCTTGAAAACCTTGAAAGTTAATTGATCAATTGAAATGGTTTGCATCACTATCAGTTCTGAGAAGAGATTAAAATTTTTCTAATTTAAAACACCTTTTTGTACAGGTTCAGACTAGCTGGTTACATTAAACAGTTTTCATTAAAGGATCAGTATCTTCCCAGTGTAACTTACTAGAGCAACTACAAATAAGTAACAGTGTTAAGTGTATACCCACAAAGAAAACTCTCTTGCCATCACTAGTGAGCCTGGTTTGCATTCCTTCTGACCACTAGTTTCCAAACCTGTGTGTAGGAAGCACAAGCAACCTTTGTATTTCCTAAGATGACTGTATAAAGTATCTATGCTATATTAGAAACAAATCTACTTGCCACTTACACATAAATTCCAAAGTGTGTTTTCTATATATAGCTCATAGCCTGGTGTTCAGTGAGTACTCTTAAATCTTTTTGCACACAGACTAAGAACTGGATTTTCATTTGCTTGAAAAAGTTTATAAATAAGAAAAAGATTAATTTTTCATTTCTTGCTCATGAAATTTAAATCAGCATCACAATAGTGCATTGATGCCAGGCCCCTACAAAAAAAAATTTATAGTGTTGAAGCCATGCCATTTTGTCTAAATGAGTTTATTCATTCCAAATACATTACCAAGAGATTTAGTATTAAAGGTGAGGAAGGGGAAAGCAAATCAAAGGATGTCTTTTAAAAAACTGAAAATTGTTTACTTTAGCCAAGTCATAAAGCAAAAATATTTTCTAAAAACCACTCCTTAAGAGCTGGCGGGCAGTGAGCTGACACAGTCACTAGTTTTGTCATTCAGTTGGTTCTCACTTCTGTAACTTTTTCTGTCTAAAGAAATAACTCAGGAGATCATTCAGATCTTCACAGTGCCTTTCTTGGTACTATAAAAAGCACCTCATACTTCTTTTTCTTTTTTTTTTTTTTTTTTTTTTTTGTGTGTGTGTGTGTTGAATAAAGAGACTTGAAAAACAGTCAGGAATTTTAGGAATCTTTTGAGGTTTCTCTACATGGACAGTATTCTGCTGTCTTAAAAAGAAGTCACTGCTATATGATTAACACTTCATATGAATACACCATGTAATTTTCTTTACATATGGATAGTTTGAGAAATAAAGCAATTGAATAACATAGAATTTAATGTAACACAGTTTATAAGGGAAATGATTCATATTTTACTCAACATTTTTATTTAATTATACTGTTAACTGCTGTGGTATGCTATTTTATGTTATTCCTTGGTATTTTCCCTCTCCTGCTTTCAAATGTGAATAATTATGTCCCATTTTATCTTTTAACTACTTTAAACAGAATTAGAGTACATAAAAGATGATTCAGAAATATCTTCCTTCTACTCCATTAGGGAAATTAGGTCAAATTCTACTCCCTCTGTAGCTAATGGAAAAACCCTTACTGACTTCAATAACAGATGAAGCCTTAAACACACAGCTCCCTGTAGTTTCTAAGCAAATGGTATACTGTTTTTCAGAGTTCAAGAACTAAGTTCTTTACAGCAGGCACCTACACAGAGCCTGCAGTTTTATGTTTCTGAAATGTCCATTCTGAAATGTACAGCAGACCAGAGGAAAACATTTTTAATACAGTTTTTTAATTTTTAATAATTACCAAAACCAGATTACTCTGCTAATGTTGCTATTTCAGTAAGTACCAGATAAATTCAGTTGATTTTTTCTGGGCCGCCTATGTTTAAAATCTCTGTTAACTTTTAATTCTCATCCAACCCATTATGTAAAGATAATCTATAGAAATCCTACTCAATTAAGTCACTTCTACTGTGAATGCTCACATGAAAAGTGGCATAAGAAATGCACCATGCCTATTGTGGACAGTATTGCTTCCCAAAGAAGCCTGGTTTCGACGTACTAACGAGGAGACGTGTCCTTTAAGGTCTTCGAGGTTAATTCAACCTGGGTGTAACTCCACGGGAGTCTGTGGAATTGCAACTGGAATGAAATTTGACCCTTTCCAGTCCCTGTCAGGAATGAGGCCAGCAGGGGGCAGAAGCCCTGATTGATCTGATTCCCTCAAGGTTGTGCCTAGGTATGAAGGGCTTGAATGGAAACTGATCACCTCACTGTGCTCCCTCCAGGACGCCTGGTGACTCATAAAGTGAGATTTCAGACCAAGAAACACCTCCATAAAATAACAATTACATAAAAATTAAAGCTTCCTTGTCCGAGAGTTAAGCCCCTCATTGATGTCAGACCCACAGAAAAAATAAAAACTTCAGTCCTGGCCAGCCTGGACCATAGATGGTCCTTGGGGCTCCGGTGGGAGGGAGGGATGCAGGAAGGGGGGAAGAGGGAGAATTTGCACCCTCTGTAGGAGGGGAAAGCGCTCCCGCCACGGCGATTACACACTGCAGCTCCGCCAATGTCCGAGCACATCCCAAAAAAGGCGGAGGGCCTCGGATGGGACAGAGCGGAGCCGTGCCGGGGAGAAGTGCTGAGGGAGAAGTGTGAGGGAGGAGAGAGGTGGTGCTGAGGGGGGCAGCGATTCCTCCCTGCTGAAGCTGCCGCGCAGCTGCCTGCCTCTCCTTCCCGCGGGCTGCACCCTGCCCAGTAGCTCCACGGTCTCCTAAAGGACCACTCGATCCTCACGGGGAGGCTGATAAACGGGAAGGAAGTTTGGGACAGAGACCTGGCTCCGCCACTGCCCGTGTGGACCGCAGCGACCGTCAGGCCGAGCCCCCCGAGTCCCCCGCCCCGACCCCCGCCACTGCATCCCGGGCCCGGCGCTGCGCACACCACCTGCGGGGCGCCGCTGACGGGAGGAGCTCGGAGCTCTGCTCTCCTCAGCGGCTGGCAAAGGGCCCTTCACATGTATTTAACCCTCAGAGAGAGAAAAAGAAAAAAAAAAAAAAAAAAAAAGAATGGCGAAAATCAGAGCGGAGAGCCTCGACCTCCCACTCTCCACCCCACAACTTTCCCTTTCCCTCTTTCCCTCGCCCCTCCGAGAAGGCAGACACTTGTCGCTCCATTTAGGCTCTCTTGGTGAACTTTAGCATAGTAAGGACTCCGTAAACTCAACAAAACTGAAAATCACACACACACTCCACAAAACTAGCGGTGAAACAGAAGAAACTACTCGGTTCAACAAGTATTTCTTTCATCTTCTCACCCCGCCAGTGCATCCCCTTTACTGCACTAATGCCACTTCCAGAATCTAGCGCTGAGGCTGAACGAGAGCCCGTCCCTCCGCGGCACCTGGGACAGACGGGACTCAGCTCAGGGGGCAGCCGCTGCCGGGGGCTCCCAGCGGGTCTCCGCGCCCCGAGACGGCCCCAGGCGCCTCCGCGCTTTCTCTCGGCTTTTCAGCATCAGGAGCCGCTCTGACAGGTTTCCTCTGAAACGGGCCCCCAGCCGTGCCCTGGGTCCTTTTCCCCAAGAGAAGGAGAGAGGCGACTGGACTCCCCGGCTCCCCTTTGCTTTCTTACCTCCCCTGACCTCTGCAGCCCGGAGGATAACGAAGGTGACGAGCACGGTTACAGCCGAGTCCCAGGGCCATCGTCTCGTTTTCCACCTTGTGGACCATCTCTGCATCTCCATGTTAGGCACCCACAAGTATGAATTAAACCCGGGCGCTTTCAGTTTATACCGGCTCCGTCCTTTCCACTATATTCCCAGAGATGACTTTTCCTATAGAGCCATACGTGGTATGCCAAGAGGGGTTTTTCTCTCTCACAAACCCCTCCCTCTCTGCCCGGCCTTGTGCAGGTCCCTGCGACCCGTCCTCCCCGATGCCCTGCCTTCAGACTGAAGGGAGATGAGGGGCTCCAGTCAAAATGCAGAGAGCGCCGCATCCCCCTAAAGGCTTCATCCCGTCAGAGGGCTGGGCGAGAGGCTCCCAGGGCCACCCCTGGAGCCCAACTGACAAGCCAGCCGCCGGGCGGAGGCCAATCGCACGGCTCCCCCGGCCGCCCACAGCACCGCCCTCCGCCCCGGCGGCGGGACACCGGCCGCTCGGCGCCCATCGGCCATTCGCGGCACCTCGGGCCCTCCCTTAGGCTCTGGGGGAACTGCAGGATGGGAGCAGAGCGGGAGACTACGCTGGGTTTTCCCGGCACCGGGCCGCCGAACCTCCCTCCCTTCCTCCCTCCCGCCGCCGCCCCCCGCGCGCCCCACCGCAGCACGGCGGGCCCCGCGCGACGGCGCGTGCGCAGTTCCATCCTCGGGGTTGCGGCTCCCATCAGAGCGGGGATGGAGTCGGGGGGCGGGAGGGGAAGCGGGGGTGGGGAGGAGAGGGGAATGTTTGAGGGGAGAAGTATGCGTGAGAGGAACCGGGGCGCTGAGGTGAGGGCCTGCTGCAGGGTGGCCTTTCGGGCATCCCGAGAGTCTGCCTGCTGGCGTGGGTGCGCTGGCAGGTCCGACCCCGGGGACCCAACCACCTCACACCCGCTCCCGGGCGCAACTTGTTCTCACACACCCCTGAGGGACCTCCGGGGACTTCGCTTTAAGGTAGCTGTAAGAAAGGAGAGAGCGGAGTGATGGAGCCTGCCACCAAACAGCCGTCCCCATTTCCTGCCGTACCACATCCTGGAAATGGGGGAACGAGGTTTCACAGCTCCTCCCCGAGAACCCTCCTGTCCCGCTGTCCCATTTGTGCAGCAGTCGGTGACGGGGACAGACCTATTGTTCGTGGGTCCTTCGGGAGATAAAGGAAAAGTATGGTCATACTTTCATAGAAATTTTTAAAATTTGGTTTCATTGAGATCTGTCTCCTTGAATGTCTTACAGCAAACAATAAACACGAAGTTTAGATTTTACTTTTATAGGTTAAGTTACATTTTAGAAGTGTATTATCCTTTCCTACAATATCGTGGTTTACTGCACTGTATTAATAGATATGTCCTGGATTTTCTGAACCAGTTGTTAGCCCTTTCAAGAGATACACAGAGCTGCTCTGGCACTTGAAGCAGTAGCCACCGTACAGCTGTGGAACACCAAAGCTCCACAGCTGTCTTGATGTTCTGTATCAAAGTGTACTCCTGCAGAACTACTCTTACAATTTTGTCTGTCTTAAACCATAACCACATTCTCAAGAACTCATTATTAGTACTATTATTGTTGCCAAAGCAGTCTGTGTTGTCCCCAGTCGTTTACTAGGTTCTGCCTAGAACAGATCAAGTTAATTCCTTGATGTTTCATCTTCCATTGTTACATTGTCACTAAGTAACCTCAAGGGCAATTTATTCTTTTTCCTTAGTGCTTTATCCTTGGAAAATCTCGTGGTGTGAAGTTTTAAATTTCCCCTTGATGTTTTCAAATTACACATCTTTCTGTCACCAGCAATCTTGAAATTTCCAGTTTCCTATCACACAGTCCCTCTCTGACATTTTTTTTTTTTACTCTTCCTGTTAGCCTAAATGAATAACAGCTAAACTGTATCCTAGTAAGAAGAAACATTTCTGTCCTTGCCCAAGAGAGAAAATATAAGCGTTTCAGGTAGGTGGTTAAAAAGAGCTATGTAGATAATATTATTTTAATACAGTACCTTTATAGTTACTTAAATTTTAGGAGATGGGGTTCAGCCCCCAAAGTATCAGTGGAAATATATCCCTGACTGTTGTGGTCGTACATCAACCTGAAGCAGAACAAACAGAACAAAATCCTAACTATTTGGCAGAATTTTTGATCCCTGCAAGGCAGCAGAAGGAAAATATATTAATCCAGGTGCAGTAGCAAGCTTATACTAATACAAAATTCTGCATAACTCAATGTTAATTGTAGTACAAGAACTACATTTTTTTAACGTTAGCTTAGTCGTTTTCATGTGTTGCCATATCAAGCCACAAAAACATGTAATAAATTACCATCAGAATGTTCATTTAAAAGAAAAAAGTTACATATTGCTTAGGTGAGGATCCATATGTTGTAGCTTGTCAAATTCCATTCTTAAGGACAACCGATTTTCACATAACTGATTTTCTTAATTATTTTTTGTAATTTTTTAATTGCATGATGGTGTTTCAAAGTGAAGTAATTTCGGCCTAGGTGCAGTGCAATTGTGTCAAAGAATAGATAACGATTTAGATCATAGATAAGCTTTATGAATGCTATAAAGTTATTCTTAGGAGATTTTTTGTAGAAAATTTCAGTACTTAGATGTAATTTCAAGAGAAATATGTTCTTTTTCCATTCTAAAAGAGGGTTAAATCATGAAAACGTTTTCAGAGAAAAACAGAAGTGAATAATGTTATTTTTTAAATCAGCTGTGATCCACAGCGGTTTGTTCTTTCTTGCTCCTCATTACTTTTCAAGACAGTTTTAGTGAAAAGAAAGACTAAGCATTGTGACATTCATTATGTTCTGTCCCTGATATGTCAACGTTGGCAGATTAGTCCATGTTTAAATATTAGGAATTACTCTCTTGTATGTGCACAGATGGGTCATTGTTGTATTTTGGGGCAGAGAGGGGGAGGGGTTAGGAACTGTGGAGAAGGGAATGTTTCCTTGGACCACTGTAGTTTACAAGAAATTCACAGCAGCAGTGCTTTCACCTTCTTCAGACCATGTCCACCATAATGAAATGTAACTGTAAATGGACGTTCTTTGGTTGTCTTGCAATCATGCCATATTTTAACTTGCTGTCAAGGTTTAACACTCATGTATTCTTTGACATCATCAAAAGCAGGAGGCTTCCCTTGGCACATATAAAAGGTCATTTCATTGAGAGTAACTAACATACTGTATGGAAAAGTATGCTTTTATTCTCAGTTTCCATGTTTCTCAGGGACATTGACTTGGCTTTAACTATTTGGTTTCTAACTTCACACAGATGTTCATGACTTCTAGGATGTGAACTTTTTTCTCCAATTCTATTCACAGAAATGAATATTGCAAAATAAAAATGCCTTTCTTGAAAGCCATCACCCACTGCCTTTTCTACGACTTTAATTCTTTTCATTTATGTATGTGGGTTTCCCATCCTCATTTCTGGTACAGATCTATATTTTGTAAAAGTTTTCTGTTGTGTGATTAATACTGGAAAGACAAATATACTGCTTCAGTGAAGTGTGTACCCATGTAAAAAAAAAACTGTCTTAGAAATGCAGCTTAGTGGAATGATCTCTGCTAGGTGAAATGCTAATGGGCTTTATTTTGTAGTTTTAGAAATACATGAATGCATGCATACAGACATTATTTCTTCCATGATTCTATCTTTAATAGTGTAATTTGTTACTACCAGTAGTAGCTTATAGCTTCACTGAATTCCCCCAGTCACATTATCTAAGGCTTTGCAGGATGAAGCCAAGGCTTTCTCTGTGCCCCACCAAACTCTTTGGGCTAGGGAATAGCTCAATGTCTATTGATTCTTTCTTTCAGATGCCCAAGAATTAGGGATAGCACATGATAATAAATGAAATTTGATACAAACCAGAATAGTTCATTACTTGTTAGCTCAGGTACCAAAATACTACAGAAACATTAGCATTGCTTGCTTGCTTGCTCGGTTTTTTTTTTCTTTTTTTTTTTTTTCTTTTTTTTTTTTTTTTTTTTTTTTTTTAATTTTTATTTTTATTTTTCTTTCTTTTTTTTTTTTTTTTTTCCTGAGAATGTAAAGAAGCCTATTCACTTGACAAAGGCAAAAGCTGGAGTGGCTGGATGCAGCTGCACTGTGCAACCATATACAGCTCCAAAAGCAAGGCTGTAAGGTGACTGCATATCATAGAATCATAGAATTGGCTGGGTTGGAAGGGACCTCAGAGATCATTAAGTTCAACCCTTGATCCACTACCACTGTGGTTACCAGACCATGGCACTGAGTGCCACATCCAGTCTCTTTTTAAATATCTCCAGGGACGGAGAATCCACTACTTCCCTGGGCAGCCCATTCCAATGTCTGATCACCCTCTCCGTAAAGAAATTCTTTCTAATATCCAACCTAAACTTCCCCTGGCACAACTTAAGTCCATGCCCTCTTGTCTTGTTGAAAGTTGCCTGGGAAAACAGACCAACCCCCCCTGGCTCCAGCCTCCTTTCAGGGAGTTGTAGAGAGTGATGAGGTCTCCCCTGAGCCTCCTCTTCTCCAGGCTGAACACCCCCAGCTCCCTCAGCCTCTCCTCACAGGACTTGTGCTGGATCCCTTCACCAGCCTGGTTGCCCTCCTTTGGACCTGCTCCAGGACCTCAATCTCCTTCCTGAACTGAGGGGCCCAGAACTGGACACAGGACTCGAGCTGTGGCCTCACCAGGGCTGAGTACAGGGGCAGAATCCCTTCCCTGGACCTGCTGGCCACGCTGTTCCTGATCCAGGCCAGGATGCCACTGGCCTTCTTGGCCACCTGGGCACACTGCTGGCTCCTGTTCAGCTTCCTGTCAATCCAGACTCCCAGGTCCCTCTCTGCCTGGCTGCTCTCAGCCACTCTGTGCCCAGCCTGGAGCTCCCCATGGGGTTGTTGTGGCCAAAGTGCAGGACCCGGCACTTGGCCGTGTTGAACCTCATCCCATTGGAATCAGCCCAACTCTCCAGTCTGTCCAGGTCCCTCTGCAGAGCCCTCCTGCCTTCCAGCTGATCCACACTCCCCCCCAGCTTAGTGTCGTCTGCGAATTTGCTGATGATGGACTCAATTCCCTCATCTAAATCATCAATAAAGATATTAAACAGAACTGGGCCCAACACTGATCCCTGGGGGATACCACTGGTGACCGGCCGCCAACTGGATCAGCACCGTTCAGCACCACTCTCTGGGCCCAGCCCTCCAGCCAGTTCCTAACCCAGCACAGGATGCTCATGTCTAATCTGTGGGCTTGTGTATTGGATGAGTATTTGTTGCTGT
Organism: Phaethornis superciliosus; assembly: GCA_023637945.1. Classification (NCBI taxonomy): domain Eukaryota; kingdom Metazoa; phylum Chordata; class Aves; order Apodiformes; family Trochilidae; genus Phaethornis; species Phaethornis superciliosus. The sequence goes on along the minus strand of JAJQWJ010000009.1, from coordinate 10,587,865 downwards.
ATGTATATTGAAAGTTTAATTTGTACAGTTTCTCATGAGAACTTATACTTTTTAAACTGAATATGCACTAATTGCAGTTGCTGCTAGAAACACCAACATGAGAGATTAAAACTTCTAGGCCTGTGTAAAATAAAGTTAGTGTTAAGGTTTGAGTTAGGGATTTAAGGGATTAAACAACATGAGTGCTCTTTGAAACAGACAGTCTGCTGACTTGCCAAGAGGGCTGTAGCTGGTAGGAGCTTATGCCCCTCATGCTGCAGGGTTTATCCTTTTTTTTTTAGTTAATATGGTTAATGCTGAGAGTTTAAAATGTAAGAAATAAAAATGGCATCCTGTTATCACATAATTGTCATAGTTGGAAGGGACCTCTAGATATCAGCTAGTCCAGCTCTACCACGAAAGCAGGATCCCCTGGAGCACGTAATACAGGACTGCATCCTGGCACGCTGTGAATATTCCCAGAGAAGGGGACTCCACAGCCCTCCTGGGCAGCCTGTTCCAGTGCCTTGTCACCCTCATAGTAAAGAAGTTTTTTGAAGAAAATCATGAAGATAAGAGCAAGTTTGGATAAAAGCAAGATAATAACCTTTTTTTTTTTTTTCTTTTACTTTAAAGATGATTCCTCAAAAATAAATAATATAATCCTTCTCCCAGAATTTGGTTGACAGAAACAAGGTATATTTTTGTATTTAAGGGAGTTTTATAGTAAAACAAAGACTCCTTATCTAGAAAACCAGGAAAATTAAATTTCTTTTATGGTCTGAATGTGAATTGCAAATAGGTAAACAGAAGTTTAAAAGTATAACATGTGATAGGAAGTTCCTAACTATAATCTTTTCACAGTCTTCTCTAGTGAGGTAAATTCTAGGCCAGTTGACTGCTTTCCTGTTACAGTAACATATAGTTTACAATACAGGATTATCAATTCTTTCTGGATAGCAAAGTCAGATTTGAGCTGGTACTGGTCCCATTTGGAGGTACTTATAGTTTCTGCTTGTCTCTCTGCTCCCAGTAGCCATTCTTTCCTATCCCATTGTCTGCTCCTATCTCCTCCTTCCTTTATTCACCTGGAATCAATTCCTGCTCCTCTCTAGAGTTCTCTGGGACAGTACATAAAGGTGTATAGTATTTTTTTTAAGTTTTAGGACTCAGCTGCCAGGTTTCATAAAACTGGGGTTACGATAGGTTTAAATCAGGGTGCTGGAATAGGAAATGTAAAGATACTAGTTTATTGTAGGGTATTAAAATAGGTGAGAGTTTGGAAATGAGGATCTGACAAGTGCTCCCAGAAGCCTGAAGAGGTTTCAGTCAGAAAACCCATTACTCTTTATAGCATCATACTACAGTATTTAGCCTTTATTTTCCCATAATTTGTATATGAGAGATTGTATATGGGGTTTTGTCACAGTCTGGGAAATTATTTTTTAATTTGGATTTTTTTGACTCTGTTGAGATTGCTGTTGATAGAAACTGATACCTAATGAAGTCTCTCCCTGTTATGCATGTCACTATTAACAGTAAGAAAATCAAAAAGAACTGAGACAGGATTAGGGCAGAGGATTTTGAAGTCTTAAGAAACTAGGTTGTTCCTGGACCCTGCTGACCCTTGGAGACAGTAATTGTATTGACTGAAGCCTGTGCCTTCAGCTGTATCAGTCCTATGGAAACTTGTAGGCTATCTGTTTTGGAGGTAGATATGACAGTTTTAGGCTGAAGGTTTTAGCAAAGATCTCAGGGTATGATACCTTATTACAATTTTCCCACAAGTAAAGTGTATAAGTAGAAATCATTGACTACAATTGCCTTTAACTATGCAGGTTGCTTCCTTAGGTGCTAGTTCATTCAAGTTACAGCCAGTGTTCAAGTTACACCTTTAGGGTTTGAGATTCATAACTGTCCTAAACACAGAGTAATGCTCAACTATGCAAGACTGCCAAAGATGAGTAGCAGGGACGTGTTAATAGAATCTGGTGTACTGTGTTGCAGTTTTCTGCAGAAGTTGGTGCCCTTCCTAAAAAGAAAGCTACTATTAGAAATTAGTTAAATAGTGATACATGAATTCTAAATTGCTGTATTTTCCATTTGCATTTTGAACCTATGAGAAGCTGCTTCTTCTAAGAAGATAAGAAGGAATAAGACAATGGTAGAAGCCGGTGCTCTATACCTGTTGACAGAAATCAATGCTTTAGTCTCCTATAGGCTGAGAATAAGTTCAGTGCTAAAGGCTTAGGAAAGTAGTGCATCAACAGGTAAAATTGATTTCTTATAAGCTAGTGGTATATATATAGATATATTTTTTCTTTCTTTACAGTTGGAATTCATTCTGTAGATCTAAACAGGGCTTTTGTTACACTTGAGTTTAGGTTACTTAATATAATGTGTTTGCAGCCCTGAGTAAAGTTCTGTTCTACAGGGTACCCCATAGGTAAGCACAGAAACATTACAAATGTAAATCAGAGACTTATACTGTCTTATATTACGTCAGTAGGTTCCAGTGCATAAATTACAAATTAGTGCTGGACACTGCAGAGAATACAGAATTGGGCAAATACTGCTAGAAGCCTTGTATTGTCTTTTTCTCTGTCAGTCACTGTAGGAATATTTGGCCTAGGAGAGTGCTCTTACTCTTTAAGCAGGTTAACGGTAGGGTTCTGGAAAGAGATCGCTTAGTATAAAGACCATAACGTATGGTAGAATCTACAGTGTTTCCAGAAAGAAAAAATCTGAATCTGAATATGAATAGAAGCTGTTGGGTTTTCCTTTAGTAATTGATCCTGCAGCTATTAATAATGCAAGAGTTAGAAGTGGAGGTATAGGAATTTAGGATTAATGTTTGGGAATCTTTAGACTGATTAATCAATAAAATGGGCCAGGGACTGTTCTTTGTCCCTGAAGTGTCTGGTCTTCTGAATAGGACTGAGATCAGATTTTCTATCTAGAATCCAATTTATTGCTAATCTCTGAAAGGCTCTTAGGGGCAGGAAAGAGACTAGCAATGCCACAAACTGATGTAATTTGTTCTCTTTCTGTAATGATTTACTGCCTTTGAGATTAGGATTAGAGAAGTGTCAAAACACTGGCTCACCCATAATTTTTACAGTGTTAGGAATGTTGCTGTCAACAGGAGGGGTTTAGGTGAGGACTCAGCAACATATTTCATAGATGACCCAGATGATTTGATCATAGTACAAAGTGATTTGGTATCATCAAGATCTAGTATGTTATTTTCAGTTTGCTATCTTTTTCATCTGTTAAATCTACACACAGTTGTCATTAAGGTTACACTAAAGCAGATGAATTCAGGCGACTGGCAAGTTGCTGGGTAGTACAAAGGAACTTATCCTTATCAGTGGCCAATGCCTTTCTTAGTACTAAATACAATGAAGGCTGGGGATAAGATGGGCTTGAATACCAGGGTAGAAAAATAATATTTTCAAGACCCACACTTATATCAGGATTCGGCAAAGCTTGTAGGAATAGGATGCTTTATGGCATCATGACCCTACATTCTTTTTAATAACCATATGTATGCATGTAAAATAAGGGGTTGGGGTTGAGTTAAGAAGTGTCATTTAGGAAATGAAAGCCTGAGCATGCTAGATAATTGTTGGATTCTGCATAGCTCATTAGGATGAGAACAGCTTTGAATTTTTAATGGGCCACTGTCTTCATTCAGATATGGTACAAAGTGTTACCTTACAGCTTAGTCAATCAATACAGATCCATCACCTTGCTGCAATGATTGGGTTTATGTTTAGTGCTTAAGGCAATAAAAATTCAAGAGTCTTCCTTTTTCCAGACACTTCACGGCTTGAAAGTGTTGTAAGAATGCACCATCTTTTGGTTTGTTATAAGTACTGGTTATCTATCTACGTGTTACCTAAAGATAATCGCACAAATTTTTAATTATCTATGAAGTTCATCCTTTCTGGCTTTACAGAGCTTCAATATACAAAAAGTGATCTCTGTTATGATGCTGGTACAGTTTATCTATTTGAGGAGCTGCAACATACAGCAAGATTAGGACATTAGTTTCTTTGTGGTCTGTGGATCTGAAGTACCACACATTTGTGAATAGAAGATTTTCTGACTGGAATTGTTCTGGGAATGTGCTATGTGTTTGGCCTCAGGTTAAAAAATGTTAACATTGTCAGCCTATGAAGTTCATTGAAGAAAAGCAACAATCACCATTTTTTCTGGCCTCACTGACTTTGTTGGATTTTATTCATGGCGGTCTCATAGAATAGCTTGATCTTCCTGCACCTCCCTTAGTAGAATGAAAAATATTGCTGAAATAGCATTTTACAGCATATAAACAGCACATTTCCATCCTTTTCAGCAAGCAGCAGGAAGTATCAAGTATCATGCAGCATTTCCAGCTCAGCTTGGTAATTCGGCTGGAGTTCTTGGAGCTAATTTCAGCCAAGCTCTCTCATCTTTCAAGGCTCACCTACTGGTATTTTATAGCACAGCACAGTGTAATTGATACAGCAACCCACCATTACTTTTTCATTTGCATGAATTTATTCTTGGGATCATAATCTGTTATAATCATAATTATAGTTCAAGAGAAAAAATATTAAAAGAAGCAATGTGAATAATCTGTAATATGTCTCCTAATATATGACATACTAAGGTGTTATGGTCCAGTTACCAGAATTTTCCTCATTTAAGATAACTGAAAACAAGACATGCATATTTGATGTAGGGATTAGTTTCTCAGTTTCTGTCTAGTTTTTAACTATTGCCATTACACACCAGAACTGTCAAAATCGACATATTGATTGCTGTTTCTGAATTTATTTAACAGCCAACTAAAACTTACCTTTAATCATAAGTCTGTCATGGTTCTGCAACACAAAGCTTTCAAATATTTGCTTTTACTGATACCTATCTCATTCTTCCATTCATTTGTTTTTATGGTTTATCTGAGGCTTTCTTTTGCTGCAGATCAGTTGAAACAGATACGTGGGCTGGGGGAACTAACAGGGGCAGCTTGGACAGGCTCAGTTACTCTCACTGCCAACTGTTTATCTTATATCAGACTGAGTCTCCCTGATCAGTTCTGCTTTAATCAGTTCTTGAAGCAGTGGGCCAACATCTACATACCACAGTCCATTTGTAATTACGATTTGTGACAAATTAAGAACGCAGCTGTTTAAGTATAAAAGGCCTCTTACAGTCCCCGTTCTGCATTGTTTTGTGGCTTTGTTTTTGTACTGGGGTAGTCCTGGTGGCCTATTTATACACAAGGAGGCAGTGCAGGCACAGACTAATGGTCTGCATGCGTCACACACTTGTCATATGCTTATTAGTTTCTGGCAACACTGATGCTACCACCCGCACAGTTGCTTTTAATTGGGGGAAATTAAGACAGTGAGAGAACTAAGAAAGTGAATAGCTAACAGCAAATTAATTTATGCCTAGTCATGGCAGTCCTTTACTTCCTCTTCCTACTCACAGACACCTCACAACTAAATCAGTTCTGAAAGTACTCCAGAGTAGAAAAAAAGTTTATCCTGTTCTGTAGGTAAGAGCACTGGAAAAACAAAAGGAACATTTCAGGGAGGCCTGCCCAGGTAGCTCCCTGTCTCATGCCTGCCCTCTCACTTGGCCAAGTTTGAGAAGATGAGGACTAAAACACTATGTGCACATAAATAAATAAAAATAAAATTAAAAATGCATTAGTATTTTATCATTCAATAAATATTTAAGCTCCATCATATTTAACTCAAATTCCTCCAAAGTACCACATCCTGTCAAAAGACTCACAGGGGCTGTCAAATGACAACTGCCTTGGAATATGAGAATGCTGGCAGACTTGTTCAAGTATTTCTCATTATCCACCTCAGTTCATAAAATAATGTCCATTTTAAAAGTACTTGGGGATGGAAACTGAATCACATGAATTACTGTGCCATTTAAAAATTCTTTGTTAGACATCTGTATTTATCACAGAAAAAAAAAAAAAAAGAAAAAGAAGAAAAAAAACTTCTTTGAGGAAAGTGGTTATGTGTGAATGCTTCAAAACTAAGGCACAGCAAACTTTTTGATTTTATTTGATGCCTTTTAATTGTTTAAGCTTTGAAAAGTCCATTTCGGGCTATCCATGCCCTTTTGAAATGTGAGGCTGTTTTCAGTACATAATCCCTACCAAAGTCTTGGGGAACAGTTCCAGGAGGGCAATGGCTTGTGTATGTTAACAGCAGTTCCCAGAAGGCACTGAGTAGTTCATGTGACAGGAAATAATGAAACAAGGATTGCACTAAACCTGCCAAACTGCCTTGAGCTTCTTGCCCACAGGCACAGAATTCTGCAGACCATGGAGTTCCTCTCTCAAAGGCAGTACATTTACATGTTTTTGTACATGTGTATGGATGTTAAAGGCAAGTCTCCTGAAAATATTATATTAATCTTTTTTAATGTAATAAAATGTGAATATATGCATCTGATACTAGGACAGAGGGGAATATAACAGTTTTGTGAGAGTCACAAAAGAATAAGTAAATACAGGACCAGCAGAACATCTTTGCATATGCTTTGTGCTATTTGATGCTATCTTGAAATTGTTATTCCATTTTTGTTCCCAATGATGTGTGTTATACTAAATGATCAATATGTTGATTGCTAGTTCATTCACTCTTAGTGGTATTTATTTCCCCTAAACACTTTAAAAAACATATTGAATGGGTGCTCACAATGCTTCAATAACTGTACTGCATCCTGTAATAATCTCAACTGCCCATATTTTGCTTATGTTTTGTTTGGGTTTTGGTTTGTTGGTTTTTTGGTTTTTTTCTTCCAGAAAGTGATTATTTTTCAGTCGATGCCATGAAAATTATTAACTTTCTCAGAAAAATGACAAGTTTTTCTTTCAGCATGTATCTTCAAAGCAGCAGTGGGTGTCCAAACCCTGCTGTCTGCCAGGCACACTGCCCAAACTAAAAAATAATTAGATTCATTTCTAACCAGTCTGGACTGAAGCAAATAGTAATGAGGTCTACTAGCATAGTGACAGTTGAGAAAGATTAAAACAATAAACTGGAAAAAGACAGAATAGATCCTTAGAAACAAAATGTAAAACTCTAGATTAAAATGTATCCGTTTGTTAATATTAATTTAATTAGGTACTGTAAAATGGGCAATAAAAAGATAGGAGTATGAACGTTCATGTTTGGATTCCTAGCTTAAGAAATGCAAGTTCTATTACATTGTTTCTTCCACTACTATATTATTTCATGGGTTATGTGATACAGACTCTCAAGATTAAAGTACTAGGCTACTGATTATTAAGTTATCATAGCAATAAGGAAATTTTTTACCAGATAACAATCTCTAGCATATGCTTTTGAGTCCAGAATTCAATTACATCTGTATTAAACTTGTCATGGTAATTTTAATACAGATTATGAGAATGTAAATATTATTATTATTTATGCACTGTAATTTCTGTAGGTATAATGAAAAATATATTAATTTATATGTAATGCATTGAGATTAGACTGCTAAAGCAAAAAATGGATCTGAATGAAATATGAACATTTAAAAATGCAGTTCTGTCAAATGACTATAAAACAAATTGCAGAATTTCTAAAATACAGTGGGCAAAATAATGAAGGTTGAAATATGCTGCTCTGATATTGAAACCAGAGATCATCATAAGACATCTACAGGTGTCTTATTAATATAGATTCCCAATGGATGGAGAAATCAAGATTCAGATATGCTTATAGCATCTGCAGTGTATGTTTGCAGACTCTGAAGGGTAGGAAGCAATGTTTATTTTATGCTAAAGATTAATTTATATATATCCAGATTGATTCCAGATGATGACTGTAGCAATTTTCTAAAATTTTATATGTGGTTTAGTCTACTAATTCTTTATCAAATTATAATCAGATATGAGAGTGAGACTAGGAAATGGAGAGAAAAAATCAGATATTAAACTCCAAATGCTGATTATTTAGCTACCTTGCTGTCATCCCTAGATTGCTCATAAGCCTTCAGTCTTCCAGAAGATACATCTTAATGATCAACATATTTACAGACAAAACCCTTTTCAAAATTGGGCTTTGTTATACCAATAGGATTTTATACATATGTTTTTATTTTAGGTATGTAAAAAGCTCAAAATTAATTTCAGATGATATATAGGAATCTTATCTTTTACTTTCCCCTAGGATAGAATATCCAGCCTATCATGACCATACACACTGTTTTGATTCTTTATTTATTCCTACATCTGCAAGCCAGCTATGACTCTGATCCTACCAGTATTTTGGCAGGTGCTTAATTTTCAAGTATGGAAGTATATCTATGTACTTCATTCGGGTATTTCTCTGTGTGTGTGTGCACATACATGTATTTTTTCCTCCCCAGGGCTAGCTCCAGCTACTCCAGGGTAGCTAGGCATTTCTGAAATTATTTTAAGTGGTGTTTTTTATATATGAAAAGTAGAATCAATATATATTTCTTGGGCATCTGTATGGTAGCTAAGACAAAGATAAACCATAAAGATGTTACTATTATTTTGAGTTGGATAAGAATTGAAGTGGATGAAATAAAAATGGATAAATTCACCGTAGATACTCTTCTGTTGGACCCAAAATAATTATGGTATTGAAAAACCTGAAAAGATCTATAGGAAGAAGAGAGTGAGAAAAGCTTATCTGCAGTGCCCTGCTTTGGGGAAGAAGAACCACTAAATGAAAATGGACATTCAGTCTCCAGCAGTCACTTACGCCTGTGCTGCTAATGCCCAGGGAAAGAGACTGATGAGATGTTGATGCTAAAATCCAGCAGAACAATCTCAGATAGTACCTAAGTTGAGCTTCCATCTTGCAGTTTTAACTTCTGACATAATCCCTTAAATTCCTACAAACCCATGGTAAATGTGATCCTGACTGAATAGGATCAGGATTTCCCACTTTTTAAGATATTGAGACAAATTTTGTCATGAATATAAACAAGCATAACTATTGAGTTCAGTGGACTTCTGTCAGATTATTAGAGCTCTGAATTTGGCCTGTTTACCTCTGGAGCCTAAAGTGAATGTTTGTGAATGATGGTGTTGCAAGAAAGATTCGTTTTGACAGGAATGAGAATAATGAACAGGCAGCTGGAAATACCTCGGCATGTTATGGTTCTTGGCAGACTTCACAAGCAGTAGAGCTGCTGCCTTTGGAGTTGCCTGTGGGTCTGTCATTTTGTTCATGTCTGTTGGGCTGATTTTTCAGAACTACTTTGTCTCCAATGTGTCATTTCCCCCATGGCTTACCTTAGATTGTAAGGAATTTACATGTTATGTCTTCAATGCCCAAGGAAACTCTGGAGCTGTTTCTTTATTATAAAAGTAATGGGAAATAGATGATATCTTGGCATCTTATTATTTATTTAGAAATATAATAACTGTATGAACTGAAGCTGCTAATTTATTTAATATTAGTTGCCCTTACACTACTGGTCACATTGTGAAATTTAATATAATAGTTCACTGAGAAATAGGAACACAAACAATGCTTAAAAAGCTGAGAGAGCTGTAGTACACCATCACAGCAGATACTTATAAAATATGAAACACCTACAACCATTAAACAATCAAAAATGTAATGAAAAAAGGCACAGTTTAATTTCAAACATGTCAAGCTAGTACAGCCTACTAACTTTGAAACCTGACCACAAGTTTGTATTGCCCACTTTTTCTGCTTAATTTCCAGCTGTGGGAGCCACAGGAATGGGCTGCAGGCATGGGAATGCTGCTGCTGTCCCTTCAACAGGGAGTTTCCCTGTTCCTGACTTCCTGTCCCCAAAGGCGCAGTGGTCTGGCTTGTAAAACAGTGCCTTCTTTCTATGGAGAAGGCAGCAGGAAAAAATGCAGGAATTATTTTGTTTCTGAAAAATTGCCATTAAAAATAGATATTCAGTGATTCCTCTCTCTCTTTTAGGCTTCTCACTTTAAAAAATGTGTTCCTACTCATTTCTTAAATACTTGCAGTTTTTATTTAATCAGATTAAAACTGTATTCTGTGGGTTGTACTTTGGTAGATATCTCAGATCCAAGGCTTTCAGTAGCTTGTCTGGAGAAAATTTAAGTGTCAAGAGTTAATAAAAATTAAAGCCCTTGCCAACCTTCCACAGGTCTATGCCAAACCTATGTTTGGGGAGTTTAAAAAAAACACAGAAAACCAGCAAACAGTCTTAATACTAGTAAAGGCCATGTCTTGGGAAAATATGACCTGTCCCAAGAAGAAAACTGTGCCCTGGAATTCATTCTGCATTAAAGCATTGTTGCCTGCAACAGAAGTATGCTCTTATATTCATCCAGCATGCTCATTCATTTGAGCATGACATTAAAAAAAGTCTCATTTTAAGTGAAAAGAACAGAGATCAGTGAGCTCTGCTTCATTAAGCACATGTTGAAGAAAAGCCTTGTAGAGCTCCACATATGAGAACTTCAAAGGATTCTCCACTATTGTGGTACTGCCAGAAAGCACAGCCAGGGAGGGCTGAGTGGTACCAAACATCCTGCTGCACTGTGAAAATGAACTAAACTCAGCAGCCACATCATTTCAAAGTTAACAACAGCTGAGGACTGTCTTTTACGCATGGTGTGACGAAAGGTGCATTGGGTCACTTGTTTGATCACAGATTATTGTGTGCTATGCTTTATAAAAAAGTGGTAATAGGCCTGATGAGGGACTTACTCGGTTCAGCTGAACTTTTCTGAAGGGAAGTGCTGGTGGGCCTTCTCTGGAATTAGCTTCTGAATTATAGCGGCCATACGCAGGTGATAAAACTACTGCAGCTCAGTGCTAACACCTGGGGAGTTTGCAGAGGACCTGGAAAATTGTTATAAGAGGCAGTGAACAGCCATATAATTAAGCCTGAAGGGACAAAGAATGTTTCCTTAGGCTTTAAAAAAGAATGCTGAGTGTATAGGTGATCTTAGTTGTAAAAAAGGGGCTGGACCTATGAGCAGGGTTTGGATGTACAGCCACCAAGGGGAAGAATGAGGTTGTTTAGAAATGTTGCACCTGTCTGTTTCAATAGATTTGTGTTTTGTTTGTTTGAAAAGCTAAAGTGTAGTTCAGGCATTTAAACTATCTGTTTTTGAAATGCTAATTCTAAGAGAGGTGCAGGCCATTCTACTTTAAAGTCTTTGCCTTCTTGTTAGTATATAGCTCTTGGTATCCTTATGGTGAATTATAGAGTAATGTGATAAACTTCACTCTTCATCTGACTTTGATAGTTTCAACCTGCAGTTGCCTCTTCAACCAGCTTTACACAACGTGACCTTTAAGCAGTTTCAGTCAGCTGACTTTTTCTTTCTGTAAATAGACTGCCACAAAAATGTACCTTTCCCATCTTCCATGGGCCACCTATAGATTTTCATATCACAGTTATGCTAATCTGAAGCCCTGTAGGGTAACATTCCATTTTTGATCAATACTGAATGTCTTTGAGATAGCCTGTTAGCTCTCACTGCTTCTTTCTTGCTCTATAACTGGGAGACTAACATCACTAAAAAAGGGGAAATTGCACTGAGTTAATGGATCCTGAGATGCCAGCACGTAAAGCCAAGGAGTCTTAAGTAAAATAAAATGTTGATTTCTTTTAATATTAATCAATAAATGCAGCTTCTCAGTTACACTATTTCTACTTTTCCGAAGTCTGCAAAATAAAACTCCTCTGACCAAGACAGTCTATTTTGTAATGACAAGAATCTCAAAATATAACTCAAATTTAAATTGAGGAAAATTCCTCAAAATGCTATGTCCTTGCTCTAAAATAATATATGTCTGCATGGTTTCTCATGAATTGTTCATTGCTTATCACTGGGACATAACTCATGTAATTTTGCTATATATTGTGCTGTGGTAATTCGTATAGACCTTACCTCTTTTCCACACTGTGTATCTACATATACTCTATAATAAGAATTCAGAAACTTGTAGTGAAGAAGATAGCTAATGGCAACCTTGAGTTCTCAAACACAAGTATCTCTAAGAGAACTTTAATCCAGACCAGAGCATAATCTCATCCTCACACAAGTTTTATGTGGTTGATTAACTAAACTTGTGTTCATGTAAGTCATCAATAAGTGCTATCAGAAGAACATGATTTGGTGCTCATTAACTGAGGCTATACTATTGATTTTCTTGTTTAAAAGTCTAAGAAAATTAATGCATTAAATGTATAAATAATATTTTTGCATATATCCTTCTCATGATATGTTACTATAGCCATAATATGAAATTTTGTGTTCCTTGACAATATTTTACAAGCAGTCCTTTGCCTATTGCTTTTTGACAGGAAAAATCAATCGTTGATTACAGGTTCAGTGCTGTATTATTCAACTCCAGTCTTAAGTGAATTCTGTACATTTATATTCTATGTTTTCAATTATATTTTCTTAAAACATACTGGTGTTATAATTTATATAAATCATTGTCATTTTACATTGGCCAGGTTAGTGGAAAGCTGCACGTAAATTCTTCATAATTTTGTAGTATTTCAATTCTATTTTTTCCAAGTTGAAAGCAAACCAATACCAATTATCTATGAAGTTTATCACTATTTTTTTGAAGAAAACAAACAATTTGATGAGAAAATGGAAGTTGTTCTTGGGCTCTTTCTTAGTTTTGCTTGTGCTGTTTTTCTTATTTTTCATTTGAAAAATGGTTTGTGAAGGAGTAAGAGAGAAGGAAGCAAAAAAAATTAGATATCTACCTAAATAATATTTTGGTAAAGATGCTATTTCTATTACAAAAGGTTTTCAATGTGGAGCATCTATTTAGATTTACTAGTATCAATAATTGTTAGAAATCATAAATTCAGGCTGTAAGACTGAATAAGTTGAATGCTTCAAGCATTATGCTATTTCATCTCCAAGGTAATGATTTCATAAACCTTATTTTTGTGGAACACTGGCTGAAACTTGAATGTCAAAGGACTATTTCCATAACCTTTCCTCACCCTGATTTATACTTCTACATTTAACTAGTTACATGTATGCCCAGGGTGAGTATATATATATTTAAGTTGGAAAGTGACTTTAAATGATAGTAATGACTTGAAATGGGAAAATTCTCTAGTATAAAGAAGTTTTGTCCATGAAAGATTACAATTATAATGGGAGATAGAAAATGTTGGTAACTGAAATATGGCATTAAGTATAGAGAGTATGACCCATTTACCAACAAGAAAAGAAGAAAACTCCACAATGATTTGCTTTAGAATGGAGTAGACCAGCCATTTTATGAAAGACAGTATGGTAGCAAATCTGCCTTCTGGATGACTAGATGTGTTTTTATGAAACTGTTGGGGTTTTTAGATATTTTAAAGGGAAGTGTTTGGTTTATTTTAAATCTTTAATGTAGAGTAGTATGCAGGCAGCCACACCATACTATATAAGGTATGTGGCCAAACACACTAGCAAATCTATACATAGTTGCTTCATTTAATTTATTGGTAAACTAAGGATAGGGTCTCCAGCTTCTGAAACAAAAGCCCTGTTATGAAGCAAAAAAGCCATCTCCTTGAGCAAAAGCCATCTGAGTTTGTTATATTCAGCACAGACTGCTTTACAACCAGTAATTCTAGTTTGTAAACAGTACCCTTCTATTTCCAGAAGGATGGTTTTATATGACTATCCATTCACCTAGGATACAAGTTTGACTTGTGCCAAATATGGCAAATTGGTCTTATACTACTTTGATATCTCACTTTGCAAAGCCAGAACAAGCCCTACCAAGCCCTACAATTGTGGCTTGCCAGACTTACTATTAAATGCTGCATTTTAAAACTTACTGCAGCAGATCAAAGGAATGTGATCATTGAGATGCATAAGACAAAAATTACAGTACCAGAATCGTATCATTATGTACTGTTTCCTGAATTTACTTCATACTGTCATGAAATGTAAAATGGATGCTTAAAAGCAGATTAACCAGGACAAATATTAAAACATTAGGAAAGTATTTTTGAACATGAGAGGTAAAGAAATTTGCAAACGTCAAGAAAATTTCAAGTTTGATAAGTAATTTTAGCAATCTATTTTTTTAAATGATAATTTCTATTTGTAGAATTGAGAATTAAGAAAAGTTAACATATTCCAAATTAAATATATGTAATGCCTGGCATGAAAGTAAAGCAACTTTACACAGTAGTTGTAACTAAGTTAGGTTGTTAGTGATTCCCTGTATTTCTCAATGTAGCTGAGGATGCAAAAGCAGGTGACACTTGTCTGCTAGTGTAAGGGCTTGGATACTGTTCACCAGCTGGCATGTGTTCTTAATACCACGTTAGAGACATTTTTAATTCCTTCTCACTGTGTATTTTGATAAAGCCCTATCCCACAGAAGTGTAATGTGGGAGAAAGAGTATGACAGCAGTCCACAGATTCCAACATAGCAACTTTTCCCTTGTTAAAGAAACAAAATGAGATGCAGTATGGTTTTCACAGACTTTGTTTTGAGGGGAACTGGGTTGTGGGAATAGGAGTGGGCAAAATCTCATTCATCTCTTCCTGCATAATTGTCACAGTTACACCAAATCAGGGACAACAATCAACAACTACAGAATAGCCATCTTACTGTCCTTCCCTTTGTGGAGAGAATTGCTTCTTCCAGCTGCTCTAGGCATCTTAGTCATTTGAGGTGTGAAAAACTGTTGTCATTTAGATTTGTACAGTTAAAATAATTTATAAAGTGCCTTTATAGCCTTCAAAAGGCAAGCTGAATGTTTGCATGCATAGAAGTCAGGATAACACAGATTACAAATCACAGGATTACAAATCACAGTATTACATGAGGGAACTTCCCAAAATCTACTCTGGTATCTCAGAAGAGACCTGGGGGTCCTGGTAGACAAGAAGATGACCATGAGCCAGCAATGTGCCCTTGTGGCCAAGAAGGCCAATGGCATCCTGGGGTGCATTAGAAAGGGTGTGGTCAGTAGGTCAAGAGAGGTTCTCCTCCCCCTCTATTCTGCATTGGTGAGGCCGCACCTGGAGTATTGTGTCCAGTTCTGGGCCCCTCAGTTCAAGAAGGACAGGGAAGTGCTTGAAAGAGTCCAGCACAGAGCTACTAAGATGATTAAGGGAGTGGAACATCTCCCTTATGAGGAAAGGCTGAGGGAGCTGGGTCTCTTTAGTTTGGAGAAAAGGAGACTGAGGGGTGACCTCATCAATGTTTTCAAATATGTAAGGGGTGAGTGCCAGGGAGATGGAGTTAGGCTTTTCTCAGTGGTGACCAGTGACAGGACAAGGGATAATGGGTGTAAATTGAAGCATAGGAGGTTCAAGTTGAATATCAGAAAAAATTTTTTTACTGTAAGGGTGACAGAGCCCTGGAACAGGCTGCCCAGGGGGGTTGTGGAGTCTCCTTCACTGGAGACATTCAAGACCCGCCTGGACACGTTCCTGGGAGATGTACTCTAGGTGGCCCTGCTCTGGCAGGGGGGGTTGGACTAGATGATCTTTCGAGGTCCCTTCCAACCCCTAGGATTCTATGATTCTATGATTCTATGATCTCAGGCAACATTTAAAGTAGTCTTTTTTTGTGAATTTTATCAAGCCTTATCTTGGATAAATTCAATTCTTACGTTAATGGAAAGATTGTTCCAGAAGTCCATCCTCTGGTGTAAATAATAAATAATTACAATTCTAATTTGCTGACTACATTCTACATTTATTCATGGCAAATACCTTTTTTTTTTTTTTTTTAAGAAAATGCCTAGGTAGTCTTTTTGCCTTCAGCCACTCATTCATGTAGTGTGTTGATAGAAAGTTATTGTATCCTCTGTTAGCATCAACTTTTGTAGGCTCAATTGGGTTGTATTTTTAATCACATCTTGAAAAACAAACTAAGCTCATTTTCCACGATTCTTTTTTGCATCCATTTAATTATGAATGCATCTTTTAGAAGAAATGCTTTGGGTCTCTAATTGAACACCTTTATTTGGAATAGTTGTGCCTTATGGGTAGTTTGATTAATATGTGCTATTAGGTTGTTTTCTTATTTTGATGTTTATGATATAAAGATGCTTGCTTTGCCATGTTAAAAATTATATGGATCTGTTCTGCTTCCAGTGATTGTTTACGGGTGTGTTGGGAAGACATTACCTATGTATTGTCTGACTACGAGATTACTAAATAGCTGATACTTTAAAGGGGATGGAGGGAGGGGCACTTTTTCATCAATGCTGTTATCAAACTACCCCAGCTGACAGTGTGAGGCAGCTGACAGAAAGTAAAAAATGGCGGGTAGTAAAAATATATTTCATTGTTCTATTAGTCCTGTAGTATGCTACAGGATAAATATATTACTTGATAAATTTATTACTGACATGTTCTTTTTAACACCAAAGACTAATTAATTTCAAATTCTAGCTTCACCCACACTATTCTTCAAGATTTATTTTCGTAAAATAATTAATGAGCAAGGATAAATTATGTAATGAATATGTGATGGTGATATTTGAAAAGGAAATATTTTTAATATACCGAATTTATCGAAAAACATAGAATGGTTGGAAGGGACCCTAAGGATCATCTAGTTTCTGCCCCCCTGCATGGGCAGGGACTCTTCCACTAGACCAGGTTGCTCAAACCTGCATCCACCCAGGCACTGAACACCGCCAGGGAGGGGGCTTTCACAGCTCCACTGGGCAACTTTTGCCAGTGCCTTACTACCCTCACAGTATAAAACTTCTTCCTAATATGTAGTCAAAATATACCTTCTTCCAGCTTAAAACCATTGCTCCTTGTCCAGTATATTTCAGTTTTAAGAATAATATATTGTTGTCTCATTTGCTGTGTTGACTTTTAGTCAAGTATCATAAGGCAGGCTGTCTTTGAAGTCTCACATGAATTTGAAATAAACATATTACATTGTTACATGGATGTGAAAAGTCTGCAACAGTAATTTCTGTGAAAAGAACTGATTTTAAAATACATTGTGCATTATAGAAGAAAAGATTAGAGAAAATATTTGTGTAAAAGCAAATATTAGAGAAAAACAGGGAAAAATACAAGTAAAATAAATTACTAGAAGGGAGAGACATGGGAAGGAAAGGAAAGAACTAGATGGATACAGAATAAGAAATGAACCATTCTGAGTATTCTTCCTTTGACTTTTCCCTAGTGGGGTGTGAAAAAGATGTTAATGCAGTGTGCTGTCTATAGTGTCAGTACTCATGATAAATACCTTATGCACCTTTCAAGAAGTGGAGTAGATACTGGCTTTATGTAACCAACTTTTTTCAACAAAAAAGATTAGTTTCTCAAATGTTTCTGAGACATCTGGTGACTGTACAATGCAATTTAACATACTGCATCATTGGTGGTAGTTTTCATACTGTGCATGATACAATTACTTTTTAATGAGAAGCATTTTTGTAGGGTTTTCAAAAATTATTTTAAAAATGCAAATGCTCTTTTCTTCAATATTTCATCAAGATTTTTTTTTTATTAGCTACAACTTCTCTAGACTTTGCTAGATCTTCTTGAACTTCCTTAATGTAATCAGTTTTTTATCACCTCAGTAGCCCAATTATTATTGGCATAAAAATTCTGAAACTGCAGAAGATTTAAATTGTGAAGACACTAACATTTATAAAAAAAAGATTGATGTAGACTGTAATTTTACTCTTCTAAGGAGTTAAGATTTAAGGTACAAAATGCAGTACTGTCTAATTTTTGTACATAATTTTTTTTTTGCTTTATTTGTGCCAAACAAGCATGTCTCTTGTGAGCCTTGGTTACTTTCTTTGCAAGGCCTACATACTTTACCAGCTTTTACTGTACTATCTCTTCCAGTTGTACAAAGGAAGACATATCTTGGTCAAATATAGCATGTCTTCAGAGTATATGTTCTGGGATTACCTGTTTCTTTTACTTTCATACTTGGTAGAACTTCAATAAATGGAAAATGTAAATCGCCACATTGCCTTTTTGTTCAATTAATATATTGCTTTGTTAATTAGTATTCCTTGGTAAAAACCATGACTTCATCCTTTAGAAACCATTAACTCATGCTTGCCTTGCATATACTTATATTCTATACATCTGTGCTTTTCTTGTGGCTTCTGCTACTACTGTATTTGCGTCACCTAATTTAAAACAGACTTTCTGCTGTTTTCAACTATAATGGGTTTGTGGCTTAGTATGCGAAATAGAATTGACTGCACAAAATGTGAAATTCTGATGCTAGACATTCCAGCTAGGTCTTTACAGACAGGAATGTGAATTTGTCTGGGCAAGCATTATAGTCCAGTCCTAGGGCTGCTCAGCTCCTTTAGTGACAGTCTGAATATGTTGAATTCATTCAATTAACAAAAAAAACCCACAAAAAAACCCACACCCAAAATCCCCACACCCAAACCAAACGAAAAATAACCAAAGATAGAAGCACTCATTTTAAAGAAAAGACGAAATGTGCTGGCAAAGCTCCAGTATTTGCAGTGTAAATCTCAATATGAACTGTGGAAAAATTTGTGAAAGGAACATTGAAAGGAGAATAAAATATGTTAAGCATATAAATCCCTGAATAATAAGAAAACTGTACAATTTAGGAGAAATATTTTCTAGCAGGGGTGAGTCCTACTGAAAGAATCTCTCAAGCATAGGCGTCTCCGAACCATCAATTATTTTTTATATTTAACTGTATCTGAGGAGGAATGCAAACACATTAAATTCAGAAATCCTCTAAACGGTTTTTAAATTTTAAAGTATGAAGTGGCTTATCCCATTTTCCAGTTCCACCTCCAGTTTTTGGAGAAAGCGGATACTTCGTGTTGCTCTGGTAGTGATGAGCGTAATTCATTAGAACAACTGCAAAAAGCCCATAGACAGAGCAAGATGTTAAGCTGGAATTATTCCTGTGGGGAAGGTAGGTAACCTTAGTAGAGAATAAAGAATGAGGGACGAGAAACTCCTCCTCCCAGGATAGGGGAGAGAGGGAGAAAGATGATGAGGAAGAGTTTGAACTTCTCACTAACAGAAGCTTTTCAGTGTGGACTGATGGGAGCTATGACTTCTGAAAGTCTTTTTTTTTTTTTTTTTTTTTTTTTTTTTCTTTTTAGTTCAGGCTTCAGAATATAAGCAAACATCTTCCCTTCAGCCAGCTGCTAAGAAGTGCCTCTGTCCTCTGCCTTCAGCAATTTCATTATGTCCTGTTAGGGCTTCGCATTCTAAAGGTGCCTGTAAAACACTTGGCCATTGTTCCCAGGGAGAAAAGGAACTGAGCAAAACCCATCTGCTGAACACTGATGTGGAGCACTACCATGTAGTCCTTCCATAGGAAATCAACTGAAAATACTGCATTCCTGATTCCTGGCCCACACAGTGCTAAAGGTCATCTTGTATTGCTAACTCAAACTTCTCTAATCTTAAGGAGCCTGGCTATCTGAATTGATAAGACACCCAAGTCTCAGGCTGTGTTTTTTTCTTAGAGGCTCTCTGCAGTTATGCTTGGGGCTGTGGTCATCTCCTAGAGCAGCAGGCACAGCATGTGAGATGGGACAGAACAGCGCCAGTTTAGAAATAACTCGTTTCTGCCAGTTTCTGTAATGTCAGTTTTATATGTTGGCTTCAGTGGTTAAAACACATGATGTGCTACTTGCTCTTTTAAATAATATAACAGAAAGAAGAACAGCACATGGTTTGGATCCACTTTTATCACTCACATAGCACTTCCAAAGTAATGTGTTAAATTCATCTTAATAGGATTTTTTCATAATAAGGAAACAGATTTTACTATGAACTGAAATGTAAATACTAAGAGAAAACAGAAGTCATGTTTATATTGTATTATTACAGCAAAGTACAAGGCTCTTCTGATAGTCAGAAAACTGATTGGTTGTATTGGTAATTCTCAGGTGGTTTTTTTTCATTCTGAAACTCTGTCTACTACCACGACCCTTCTTGTGTCTACAAATAGAGATTTCCTGTCTATTGAGGAAGCATACAGTAGCCAGAGGCAGAGCAACTTAACTTAAGGGCTTACAGTTTAACTACTGTACGATCACAGAAACATCTTGATTACTAAAATTCCTTTTCTAGTATCTTTAGAAAGAACTATAATGCTTTTGTAACATTCATATGCACTTACAAAAAATAAGCACAGTGTCAGATCCAACATCCATCTAACTCAAGGAGTAATGAGTGCAAGCAATTATAATTTCTAAAAGTGATCACTAGCAGCAGCATTCAGGTGTGTGTGCTAGAGATCTAGTCAGTGTTTGTGGATTTTCCCATTTGTTATCTCATTCCTATTAGGTTTTAGCTTGTATTTGTCTTTTTGTCAGCATCTGAGTAGTGACTGAACAATAGCCATCAGAAACCTATTCAGTAGATTCCAATGTTTTAATGTGCGTACTTAAAGTTGTACATTCAGTCTGAGAAATGCAAGTGTCTTTACAGAGACTTAAATGTTCTGTCACACAAAGAAATCTCACCATAACTCTGTGTAGCAGGAGAGGACTGCTATTTGACCTGTGAGGTCTCCTCTGTTACAGTTCTTGTGAATATTGCAGAGTTTGATTTGTAAATGGGAACTTGGCTTTTCTAGATGAACAGTTTGAAACACCTTGTAGGTTCTGCAGATTTACTACAACTGCTTTCAAGTTTGGGTTAGACATGGGAAAGATGTATAGGTATAATGTGCAGTTAACCTGGGAGGAATTCCTTATGTAAAAATTTCTTATGCATTTACATGAGAGTAAGCTGTGGAGAAATCAGGTTGGAAGCTTTCTGTCAAAACATTTACTATGAGCTGACACAAGCTGATAAAGTCTGCTTTCTTCAAGAGCTTGTTATCCTAAAACCAATATGGTATTACATCATTTATTCTATATTTGTCACACATTCATATAAGGAAGCCCAATTTTATTTTTTAAAACATTAGTGAATGCCCAGTTAATGAACCCATGCATCAAAACTGAATCCTACAGTCTAATCATTTTATGCATCCATACTGCAAGCACCGAATTGGTTTCATGGTGTCACTAACAAAGAAATATGCATTATTGTAATTCTTAATATTTATTGTTTACCAGTAGCATACTTTATGATCTAACTAATAATCTCTAAATTATAAGATTTACAATAATTATCCTTTTTTCCAAGCTAAAGTTTTTATGCTTAACTACTAAGTTTTTAGCTAAACACAGTGGAAAATGTGGCTCCAGGAAATAAGGCTTTTTTTGTAAGGCTACATACTTAGAGAAAATGCTACAAAATGGCCTCTGTGTTAATAGAATCCAGAGCATTCCTTGGTAATGGCTCAGCACACTGGCATGCAAGTTGCTTGCCCTTGAGAAGGCATCATTTGATCTTAACATTTTTCCTGAATTATCTGGTAGTTACAGAGAACAAATAACCAAGCAGAAAGCTGAGTTTAGAACCACAGTGGTGCTGACTTAAATGTTTCTGAATTTCAACAAGAGAAGGAAAATTTTCTTGCAATTGAGTCTGTCTGATTCTTGTGAAGAGTTGAAAAACTGAAAGTAGCCGTGTGGTCCCAGACGCAGATATGCTTTCTTCTGCAGGCTTCTTTAAGTGATAGAACTGTCTGTCAGCTTCAATAGATGTTCCTGTGTACGGTAAATGGCTGTGTAGTGTTGTAGTAGACCCAACAGGAATGTCAGGCAAGCATTAGGAAGGCCAACATTTGTACTCTTGAGCCTCTAAAAATTAAACATCTACTACCTCCAGTATTTTTAAGAGTTGTTTCAGCACACTGTTTTTTTCCCTTGCTAGGTGTAAATCCTAATTACCAAGGAAAGGAATAGTAGTAATTTAAGTGATATCCAAGGAATAAATTTCCCCAAAAGATAGACTGAATAAAAGGCAGAAAGATTAGAATAACAGAACTTCATACTTCCTATCAGCTGTTTTTAAGCCAGAGAGTGGAGCTCAAAGGCCCCATGCTGATCTTGGCTACAGCAGGGAAAATCCAGAGCAGCTACCTGTGAAAACAGTAGAATTGCTGAAGACTCACATCAGCATGAATAAAACTAAAATCTGGCCATTAGAAACTTCATTGTGAAGGAGTGTAAAGTTATCCTGCTATGTTTATTTCAGGTTTCTTTTATCAGAACACTGGTAAATTGTATTTGTAGCTATTTCTGCAGGTTTCTTAAGTTGAATTTTTCTTTGTGACTAGCAGCAGAGGAGTGGTATGCTATTAGGTTTACATTTTATTTAAGTAATTGGGCTTGGATTAGTGGGATGATGTAAAGTGGTGGTATTAAAAATGAAACAGAGCTGTGTAGGCAGATCTCTAGTTGGACAGTGAGGCAAAAGTTGGAAGCTTGCCTGGACCAGAGGAGGAGTGATCTTTGCCAGGGCACAGCACATTAAGCTGTCTCTAGCAAGCTCATACAAGGAGTAGCTGAGAGGATTTGACAGACAAGTTTAGATGGCAGATACCATAGCTCTCACAAGGATAAACAGAATGCAAAATAGATAAAGTTATGCAGCTTTAAATCGAATGAGAGCTAATGCAGATCATTTCTACAAGGATCCTACATGTGTGTCTTTCTTTATTACTTGCAATGAAGCTGACTGTTCAGTGAGCCGATAGTATGTAGAATTCAGAAGATAAAAATATAATAACTTAAGGGCATAGGACAGCAAGGTCAGATTAATTTCTAGTGAAATTTGCTATTTTTCCATCAACATGAATAAGCTCTGTTTGGAACCATGCAGAAAGATTGATTATACCTCCAGTAGAGAAGAGGTCTGATGTATGAACCCAACTCCTCTATTCTTGCTTTCCGCTTCATTAAGAATTAACATTAGAAATAAACAGTTTCTAATGAGTTAATTCAAAATGGATAATTGAAAACATCATATGTGATTTTATGTAACAATTTCAGGAATCATAGTGGGCTATCATTCAAAAAAACCATTGCGAGGTTTCTTAACCCTCGAAACAGAAGTTAAATCTTTGAAAACAATACAGATGTGAAACACAGGGAAAAAATAAATGGCAGTTGATCCCAGTCTCTACTACAGAAATTAAGCATCATCTCTAGATGAGATAAATAGCATCAAGACAGCATCATTATTCAGTCAGTTTTCCATCAGAAAAGCAGCAAAACCACCCTGTTTAGAGGCATATCAGGTAGAAACTCCTGTAAAGATAACTCCTAGTAAGGTGGTGAATTGTATGTCTTGCTACATAAACTTGTTAAATAGCTGTGAATATTACAGCTTGCTTGCATACATGCACCTGTGAAGCAAGTCAGATTATGAGATAAAAAAAATATTATCAAATTATATATTTTGAATACACTATAAAAAGCTGCCATTTCACAATGATTTATGCTCTCAAATGGTACTGGAAAAGAAAACTTCTTTAAAAGTCTAATCTTCAACTGAAAGCATTCCCTGTATTTAGAAAAATAAATGTATAAAGCACTACCCTGATTATTTAATTATTGGTCATGGAAATAATGAATGTCAGGGTCTTCTGAAGCAAGCTTCTTTGCAGCAGACTAACCTTTATTTCCCATTGGTCTTTCAGATGGTTTTAATGTTTGCACAACAGTAGACTTACTTTGGATACCTGGTATCCACTTTGGCACATCTGAAAAAATAACAAGTTGTACCTCACTTGTTGTCCAGCTAAGAAATGTCCCATAATTGGACTGTCTAGTTATCTATCTCAAAACATTACATCTCAGAATTTGTATTTCAGGATTGTGTTAACATTTTAGCTATTGAAAAAACATAACTAAATAAAAAATAAATTTAAGCACTTATATGCAATAAGAAGTTGTATAGTCTGTATAGTTTAGGTTATGGAAATATCAGTAGTTAATTTGCTGTTCAAAAATAGTTATAGATTCACTTTTTCACCCAGTAATTGAATTCAATCTTTATATTTGATAAAGCTCCTTGAGATGGTTTTGAAAGGTTTTTAAAGAAAAAGTATGAAAAGTTTTGTGTGATTCTTTTTGGGAAACTTGCTCATGTGTTGACACCACTGCCCATGGAGGAGCTGAGTAAAAGTTGATATTCTTGAATTAGTTGCTCAGAAGATGGCCTGTTGACTAAACAAAATCTGTGGAATCTATTTCTCAGATCTCAATGCAGATGTAGGTCTATGGAGTAGACTCCAGGGGATAGAAAAATATGAAATGCCCAGGAGGGAATGGTGGCTTTTCTTCCTCCTGAGATAATGCCACTTGCTCAGTTCAGATTTAAAATTCATGACCAAATATTAAGTATAGGCATTTTGTTCTTCTCTGCACTGCTGTCAGCATAACTGCGCTTCCAGTGAAACTTTATGGTGGAACAAGAGAGAAAAAGACAGATTGGAAACATGTATGGAAAATCTGTAGGTTTGTGGGCTTTTTACTTTTAAGTAAAGTTTGTAATTAAATATTTTGGTCCAGTAAAGTTGTTTAAAAGTTCACTTTTTTCAGGCAACACCATGTGGACTGCTTAATAGATTTCTCAGATGTGAGAAGGGATTAGAGCTGAGATAAATAAAATCCTTCCACTTGGTTCACACTTCTGGGGAGAGCAAATAAAGGATTCTGGTTATAAAAAAAAGGAAGCTTTTTAAAACTTATCAGACTTTTAGTAGACATGTTAAGTTTAATTATAAGTGAAAACGAAGTTTTTCAGAATATCATGCTTTAGTTTCATACATAAAGACATTGAGGTACCTTTTTTTTTTTTCTTTTAGTGGAAATTCCTAAATAAAGAATTGCAAAAGTAAACTTACTGTGAATGAAAAATTATAGCTACAATAATATCATTCTGATTTGCTTGAAAGCCACCGTGAATATGCAAATGTAGCTAGATATTTTAATAATCATAGAATCGTAGAATGGTTTGGATTGGAAGGGACCTTAAAGATCACCGGGTTGCAACTCCCCTACCACATGCTAAGACATCTCCTACTAGATCAGGTTGCTCAAGGTTGCTCCCAACCTGTGTTCATGCATGGGATTGCCTCTACCCAGGTGTAGGACCTTGCATTTGGCCTTTTTGAACTCCAGGCAGTTTGCATGAGCCCAGTTTTGAAGCCTGTCAAGGTCTCTCTGGATGTCATCCCTTACCTTCAGCATGTTGACTGCACCATAGTTTGGTGTTGTCAGCAAACTTGCTGAGGGTGCTCTCAATTCCACTGGCCATGTCTCTAACAAAGATGTTAAATAGCACTGGTCTGAGTACTGATCCTTGGGGAAAAACATTTGACACATCGCCATTAGGAAACTGAGCCATTAAATTAAGGCTTGGTAGGTATCCCTGACACAGCGCAAGGGAAGGACAAATTATTTCCTCCAGTGTTGCTTTGGGAAGCATTTGATTGGTTTAGATCCTTAAAAAACAAACAAACAAAATAATCTTTCCAAGATTTTTTTCAATGTCATCTTCAAAAAGATTCACTGTGTAATGGAGAGTGTGATAAATGACCGAGTGTAAAAAATCCTTGGCAGACACAAGTCTTTTGGAAGTATTAACTGTGTTGTTGGAGCTGAGGATCTGCGTCCCAGCATGAGCCTGGGCTGAGTTGCTGTGAGGCTGTGCCAGCTGTAGCAGCAGCTGTACGAGCTGTTCCCCTCACCCTTCCCAGCAGCCCAACCTTGCCTAGTGATGTGGCAAAGCACCCATGCTGCCTGTGGTGCAGTAACACTGTGGTCCTGGCTTAATATGGGTGAAGACAAAGCACTAAAATTATGCAATAACTGTATTATTTGTGTACAAGATATTTCGAATAATATATTTTGACAGTTTTACCCCATTACTTTACTCCCTGCCTTGAAATACTTACTTTTTAATTTTCACAAATACTTAAATGTAACTTCCACCTAAAAAGGAAATACTTATTACATTATATGTGTTTATATCACATTCCAAGTGGTATTATTTTGGACAGGCAGGATGAAGATTTTTTTTTTCTTTACCAAATACAAATAAAAGGAGGGAGATTATTTTCACTTGCTTAAAATACCTTAGGCCAAGAGATAGCAATTGATCCAATATCCCTATATTTGAACAACTGATGTTTAATTTAAATTAATGGTCACAAATATGGATGAAAAAACATTGATCAACACATAGTTGCCTTCTAAATTAATTCTGACAATATATCTAAACTCAGGTCTTAGGGCACCGTTCTGCATTCCAGCAATAGTAAACTAAGGGTAGGATGTGTTGCCAGGATTGTATCTGGCACAAGAGAAATCTCCTGAAAGGCCTGTCTGAGGTGTTTTGTCTAGAAAAACAAGCTGCAGCAAGATTGGCAATGTATTTATTTTTAACTTGAAATGATAGGATAGGGAACCAATTCATTTCTTGAAGAAAACACAAGCAAGGAAAACCAATTATCCTAACGATACCAACTGCTGATGAAACTTTCCTTACTATTTTTTCCTTTAAAGTTAGATCTAATAAAGCAAAAGGAGCCCTGATGCACAGACTGAACCAAAGAAAATGCAATTGTTTTTAAATAATGGAAAAGTTGAGATTCTAAATGTCATACATGGTTAACAAATATTTATGAGGCAAAAGCATTTATCAAGTTCTGTCACAAAGCAGGATGTCTCAAAATTTTTAATATTAGTCTTCCATGTATGACTGCTTTGTTTCTATTGGAGCTGGAGATATCTCTTAACTATTTTAATACAGTGGTAACTACTTGATGGAAAGCTTTTGAACAATTCATTACCAATATTTTAGAAATATACTTTCTTTTAGTTTTTTTTAAATAATGTAATAAAATTTGCTTTGAAACTTTTATTAAATTTTTCTATAACTGGCTTTCAGACAGGAGCATTGCAGAGGACATCGACTTTGCCTTTTTTGGTGAATAATCAGAACCTATTTGTTGAAACTTCTGCATTTCATGTTATTTTCTTTGGAAGGAAAAAGTAGAGCTTTTGATGTTGCTGTTGAAGTGTTTAATTTTTCAAATGGTCTTAATTGAAAAGTAGATTGTGCTACTTTTGACAAAGTGATTCATACTTATTTACAGTTTTTAAGTAAAAGGTCACAATTTCTGTGAAATTTTAAATTTCAGTTAAAGTTTATTTTATCATTAACTTTGTCCATTTTTTTAAAATTAAATCTATTGCATGCTTAGAATTCTTTAAGCAAGATGTATCAGCAGATGTAAATTTAAACATTAATGTGCAAGATTCAAGTGCTACTATTTGACTTTCCTTTATGTAACATTTTAGGTTTGTAGGATTTGGCTATAGAATAGAGTGCATTTTAAAACTTTCACCCTGCAATGAATATTAGCATTTTATAGTAGATATGTTCTACTAGTTCTCATTTGTTTCTATTCTTGAATTTCATAAGAATTCAAAATGGAAGTTTGAATACTAAAGATCCTTCATCCTTGTTCCATGATCAAATATTAGATTGTTCCGTCTGCTAAACATGGTGTTTCTCCTATTTCTAGCCTATGCCTTCATGAAAAATCATCTTTAAAACCCTAAGTTGTCAACTTTAGGAAAACACTTCTGCAGTCTGAATTTGATTATTAGAAATTCTCACTTTGTCCCAGTAGAAGATAGATAGATTTTTACATTGGCAACTGTGTGGAAAATAAAATTGAAGTATGCTATAGAGTCTTCTCTAAATGTCTTCACAGGAACAATAAATAAATATAACCCAGAAAGTATTTCTGTCCAGAACCAATGGCATATAATTAGCAGCCAAAGTGTAGAAGAGGTTTCCCCTGATACATGGTTAGCTGCAAAGTACTGACTTCTGTGTGGAAAATCCATTTTATTATGTAATATATTTTGGAGCAAATCAGCAACTCTTGAGCCAAGACACAAGTGCTACAAGAAGTGGAATTTTCATTACTGCAAAACCACTGCTGTATCTTTCAACTACTTTAAATAAATCACTGAAAGAAAAATGTATGAACAAAATCGGGTACTTAAAAATTAATTTCCATAGTTTGCTGCATGACTATTTCAAGTCCATTGAAGAGTGTAGTGTATCTCATTTCAACAAGCACTAAGACATTTCAGGTAGACAAAGCATATGATCTTAGTTATCCTTCATTTTTCTCTTTAGAATAGAAGTAAAGAATTAAGAATTCTAGGAATGAAGGTTAGTTAGTTCCTTCACTGTTAACCAGGCAAAGAAACTGAGTAGATTTCATTCTAATTCACCTCTGCTAACTTCTGAATGTACACAAGGAGCTTACTATTATGATCATCTTGAATAAGCAAGTGGAAGTTTCAGATTTGTGAAACAAAATTCAGCTTTGTTTCTGAAATTTGTTTGTGCATTGTAAAAGCTTAGTGAATATGTGGAACAACTTACTCCCTTGATTTTTCAGCATATTTTAGAGAGTGCTTTATTGCTTCTTTTCTCAGTCTTCTCTTTAAAGAATAAATCCAGTTCTTTCAAGCTTTCTACACACCTGAAAAGCTTGTACTTTTTATTTCTTCTGGATTCTTTTCAGGCATATTACATGAAGTGGAATGCTCAGAGAGTGATTCAGTCACATCAGAACGAACCCTATCTGTGACAGAAAATTTGCATGTGTGTTGCCTTAAAATACCTTTTAGTGATGAAAACCTGTCTGCAAATTTTCAGTTTCTTTTTCAAAGTTTCACTGAACTCAACTTAAAAATCATAATTGAGTTAAAAAAATACAAATATGATGTGAGTAATCTGTAGGATTTTGACTTTGTTTACCATGAGGTGTTATTTGACTTTAATCTACTGACTTGCACGTGTTTAGAGCTGTATTCAGTATATAACTAACTGAAGGAAGATTTTTTCCCTTTCTTTAGATGAGCTGAATTAAGTCCTTAAAAAGAAAAAATTATTTTGGAAGTTCTAGCTTCTTTATCTATTTTTGCATACAAAAAATCTGATTTAGTGGGAGGTGTCCCTGCCTATGGCAAGAGGGGTTGGAACCATATGATCTCTAAGGTCTTCCAACCAAAGGTCTTCTTTGGTTGTTCTACAGAATGACTGGGGATTATTTTTAGCAGTAAAACTCCACTCTAAGCCCCAAAGAAACCCAGACATTCAAATAAAAGATTTAAAAGCATACTGCAAAGCTTACATATTTCTCTAAACATTGTCAAGATGAAAGTTGTTCCCATTGACTTTTGTGCAGATGATAAAGAGTTTGTTTGTTCTGATAATCCAAGACAAAGCTAAAATAGCTATGCTTGTAGACAAAAGCTTCACTTTGATGGAATGCCAACAGCCATTGTAACTTATAGTTGGAATTTAAGATTACTAGTTTCCCAAAACAATGGGCTGTGTCCCAGAAGGGTGTTGTTATCAGGCCTTACTGTAAGGGCTCACATTCTCTCTTTAAGAATGATTGAAACTACTCTTACAATGCTGTGAAATAACATTACAGAACAGTCATGTGAGCAAATTATTTACTCATATATTGCAGTAACTTTATGCAGTTAAAATGCAATTTTGGAAAAACAGTATATGTGGAATAATCACAGAAATAATTTCCTTTCTGATAATGAATAATGCAAATAGCTTAATTTGTTGCCCTGTTTATAGTGGCAAATTTAAAGGAAATCTTCCAAAGTACTGCGTAATTAGTATGTGTTTTAACATTTCTTTCCTGACCTGCTGTCTGGATATTAGAGGTATACATAAAATGAGTGAGAGAACTGACAGCATAAACTTCTGCAACAGGAAAGTAAAATAAGTATGAAAAATTAATCCCTTTGGGCCCTGGAGTCAAATTTTCCAGACACAGGCTCCACTAGAACCCACTGGTAACCACTACCAAGGAAATGTATATCAAGTTCCATTGATATATTACATATGTAACTCATTTTTGACTTTTTGGTCTAGCATGTGTGATTCCTACACTACTGAAAATACATCAACCTATTTCATTTCTAAAGACAAACCAAAATAGCACCCCAGCTGCAGGTACAGGAAACAACCAATGTGGAGGACTGTCCTTGCTTCTTTATACTTCTATTTTTGGCATCAGTAATTCAGACAGGCAGGTGAAATGCTACAGGACCTGGCTGATATGTGACCTCAGTTATTATCAGTCTCTGCCTCTGGTTTGAAGTTCAGTGCTATGACAAATCTTCCTATCATCTCAAAGTCTTGGTGAACTTTTCTTGACACGGGGATGTGGTGGGTGTGAAAGGTTGTCTTAGTCGTTATCAAAAAAAGGAGACAGACTGTAGTTCCTATTATGTACAACTCCTTAGGGGGATGTAAACATTTCTTTCTTGACTTCTGAAAATATTGTTCCCCATGCCAAAAAGACTCCAAGAACAATCCAGAGCAATCAGCAAGCCAACTAACATACAAAAAAAGAATACTTGGGAAGCATTTCTGAACAAGCTGTACTCAAGGCTGCTGCTGTAGACTGCTGATCTTTTACTTGATGGGACAAAGATTCCATATGGCTGGGTAGCTCATGTTTCTTTCAGATTTATCTTCTCAAGAATGAAAAAAAAATAATTTTCCCTCTTCGTGTCTGATTTCTCCATGGCACTTCTCAAATTCTACATGACCAATGCAACACTATTTGTATAGCAAATTGAATAATAATGGTCACTTTCATCAGCTATATTATCTGAATTGATTTGTTTTCAAGTGCATGGAAAAGCAAATTCTGTGTATTTCCTAGTTAGCTAAATAGTAATACTGCTTGGAAACTACCTTTATGCTGTTCAAATGCTAATGCTTGCCCTTAAGGAAAAGAAAACATTAATTGTTAAAATGAGATGTGAATTTTTTTATTTTGTATTTGACTTCTTAGTCGTCTTCCACTAGAAGTAGCAACATATTTGCTGAATAAATTAAAATCAGTGATATATAGGGTAATTGTTTGACTAATGTAATTGGATGCACTTCAAGTAAAATTGCTGTACCTTTTCAAGTTAATTTAAAAAAACATGTTGTCTTGAGTTGTAAACTGAAGAGATCAAGTAATTTTAATATGCCACTTGTGAATGCTGAGGAGGGTTCATTTTAGATGTTTATGTAACACTGAATACATATTTAGTCATGTATAAGGGAAGCTGAAAACTAGTCAGTGATCTAAATAGTTGCAATTTTCTGTGAGTTGCACATGAATGGTTCTTTTGTGAAGAACAGACCCACAGACTCCAGCATCAAAAGTAGGAAGAAATTTTGAGTTTTAAGAACAATTATTCTAGAGACTAAAATTGCTTCTGAGATCACTGCAAGACTGCTGGTTCCAGTGCAATGAGGGACTAGTTTCTTCCCGGTGAACACTCACTCAAACAACCTGGTATTCATCAACAAGATGATACCTGTTCTCAGAATTTTATTCCTCTAATACACCAAGTGGCTCAAACTCAGTTCATCCATAGGTAATTTTTCTTGAATGAATTTTATTTGGAATAGATTGCCCAAATAATGAAGTAAAAGACATAAAATAAAAGTAATTATAAAATGGCAACTGAAATATGAATGGTGCAAATAAACTTGAAAGTAGGCACTGTTAAGGCTTGAGGCACTGTTGAATGAGAAGTATCACAGAATGTTTAGGTTGGAAGACACCTCCAAGATTATCCAGTACAACCTTTGACCAACACCATAATCTAACTACTAAACCACATCCTTAAGGACCAGGTCCAAATACCTTTTAAATGCCCCTGGGGATGGTGACTCCACCACTGTCTTGGCCAGGCCATTCCAATGCCTGACAACCCTCTCAGTGAAAAAATTATTCCTAACATCCAGCCTAAACCTCCCCTGGTGCAGCTTTCATCCATTCCCTCTGGTCCTGTCACAGTTTACTAAGGAGAAGAGGCTGTTTCCCTCCTTGCTCCAACCTCCCTTGATGTAGCTGAAGAGAGCTGGAAGGTCTCCTCTCAGCCTCCTCTTCTCCAGACTAAACAACCCCAGCTCTCTCAGCTGCTCCTCACAGGACTTGTGCTCCAAGCTCTTCATGAGCTTTGTTTCCCTTTTCTGGACACACTCCAGCACTTCTATGTCCCTCCTATAGTGAGGTGCCCAGAAATGAACACAGTACTCAAGATGTGTCCTCACCAGAGCTGAGTGCAGAGGGATGATCACCTCCCTATTCCTGCTGGCCACAGTGTTCCTAATACAAGCCAGGATGCCATTGGCCTTTTTGGCCACCTGCACACACTGCTGATTCATGTCAAGTCAACTGTCAACCAATACCCCCAGGTCACTTTCCAATTTACACCTCTCTAGCCACACTTCCCAAGTCTGTAGCTTGGGGAACCATGGGGTTGTTATGACCCAGGTGCAAGACCTGGCATTTGGCCTTGTTAAACCTCATACAATTAACCTTGGCCCATTGGTCTAACCTGTGCAAGTCCCACTGTAAGGCTTCCCTACCCTCCAACGGATCGACACAGCCACCTGGTTTGGTGTCATCTGCAAATTTACTGAGGGTACACTCAATCCCCTCATCCAGATCATTAATGAAGGGACTGAGTGTACCCTCAGTATTGTGTTGCCTGGATACCACTTCTTCATTGGACTCCGCTGACTGACATAAAACTGGTTAGCAGTTGGTACTGTGATGTTCTCTATATTCACATGGTTTCTTGTAACAAAATATACATTTTATTAGATATGTACCTGGTATGCAACATGAGGTCCGCAGACATTTCCTTGTACCATAACTGGCTAGTCATTTGTCCATTTAGTCCAAAGAATTATTGTCCTACTGAGCTAATGACAGATTTCTCGTCTAAGTGGTTCATATGAAGATAGTATCTGTCTGCTTGAACTTTGATTAGTTAAAGGAAATATTGCTTAAACTAGACCTTGTGGATGGTTTGTGGGTCAGTGAGATGATTCCTAGGATCTGTGATATGCTCATTGCAATGCTTTTGCCTGGGAAGCCAGCAGTCTCCTCCTGTCAAGTACTGGCTGCAGGTCTGGCTTTGTGGTGGAGGCAGCTTGGCCAGGAGGCTCCTGTGGGGCTCTGGGTAATGACAGCTGTTGGGAGCTGCCATGTTTAGTTGTCCTGGCTCCTGCAGCCCATTTCCAGCTTCTGTTGCTGGTCCAGAGAGTTTTGGGTTTGGGCTGAAAGCAGATTCTAGGTAGATCTGTTGCAGACTGATTTCATTACTCACAGAAGAGATTGTGTCACACATACTAGCATCATAATGCGGTTATAGTCTGCACATTAATAATATGAATATTTCCTTCTTGCTTTACTAAAGAGATTAGTTACCACGGTTAAAAGGCAAAGCCTTTTGCTTTGATTTCATTATTTACTTCAACTGTATTTTTTCCAATTAGTCTATTATTCTCTAAAAAAATAGAACATTGTAATAAGACAACTGCTAATCTGTGATTCAGTGGATGCTCGTTACTGTGAGACTGAATCAGAAGCCATTTAATTAAACCTATGGAATATATTGGAGTGGGTTCATGCATAGAAATTCAAATATGAGTGGAGTAATGAAAATTGCTGCAGCTCTTTATTTGGGGATGAATAGCAGCTTAGATGTAAAGTCACTGTGTATCTTTGCTTCACAATCTTTTGTTCTTTATTCAGAGAATAACATTTTCTTTATCTCAGCATAGAATTGTGTTCCCAAGGTACAGGTCATTCAGATCTTTCCAAATAGAAGAAGAAACCTAGCCAAGAACACATGTGGAAACAATTTTAAAACCAGAAAATTTCTTTATGCTGGACTATTTGGAAGATGTGAAAGTTGACCAGAAAGGACTTACACTTCTGGTGTTCCAGGACAGTAGCAAAATACTTGAATTACTTGTGTAATAAGACCTACTTCTTGGACTTCTCTCAACAGCTGGATATTTGTGTTCTTTTTTTATTAAAATCTTAATTACAGGGTACCCTTCTAATTAGTGCAAGTGATCACATATATATATATATCAGTATGACCATACCAGTATCTCATTTTGTGAGATACAAATGCAGCAAGCAAACTTATGAAAATAACGCTCATAACAAAAAGCTGGGGGGGGGGGGTGTGGGGGTGGTGGTGTTATATTCTCTCAGCCAATTCTATCCTTAGTTTTAGAGAGGGTGTATTTTTCTAAGAACACTGCTAGGCTCACAAATCCCAAGTGCTTTAGTTAAATCCCAGCTTCCATACACAATTATATATAACTTTATCACTGCCCTGTTTATTTTTAACCTAGCTTTTCTAAAAGTTAATCTGGCAGGCTGACCTCCTGCTACCTCTGCAGCACATACCTTTTTCATTTTTTCCTCTTGGACTTCACAGCAGAATATGCTTATCTAGGGTAGCTGAGCTGTCTAATGCCTATGATGTGTTAAGCCAGTGCTACTGGTGACCAAAACTGAAACTGATCTCTGATTTTGGCTTGTCACACTTACAAAATGGGGCAAGAGAATTTGTAGTACCACACTTCCTTTATTTTGCAGTTTTGTTTATTATTCATGCTATCTTCTGTGTATTCCTAAATTTTTGTGCAATGTTTTTAGTATACTTAACAGCCGCTATTCTCAAGCATAACCACCTTCTTCAGATTATGAAGAAACTTAATATTAATCATATCAAACTGTTTTTGTGCTTATCAGGTATGCAATTTAAATCTGAGGGCTAAAAGTAGAAAAAAAAAATATGCTTCAGTTGACTGGAGAGTAAGAAGTAAATCTAAATCTTATGTTTTCCTCTCTACATTGCAGTCATTTACCTTTGGGGTCTTAATTTCCTTCCTGCTTCCTTTGCTTTCAGTTTTGCATCAGGGCTTCATTCAGACCATTACATTTCTAACTGGAAGGAAGGAAATAATTCCAAAGATTAAATGACCCAAAGACAAATATTTTCATACCCGTTGTGTTTCTGTGTTTAAAGATGTTACTGTAAGCTGGTTTTCATTCATTTAACTACCCTGTACTGGATTTGCATAATTATGATTATGGGTGTTTGAATAATATGAAGTAATTTTTACAGCATATAAGAAACTCTTATGCAGTTTTATAGAGGATAAATTGATCTATCTTGTTGTTTTGTTGTCACTGTATTGCTATCATTAAGTTTCCCATGGGATATCCACAGCTCCACATTTTCTTTTACTTTTCCAGATTACTTCAGAGTTTTCAAACTCATTGTTCAACCCAGTGAAAAGAATTTGCTAGCTTGGCTTCACTGAAGTTTAAACTGAAATCAGGTTTCAAACTACTAATGTACAATCAGCCACCATGCTGACTGGAGGCCTGGCTAGCCTCTTCTGACATGACTACTGTAGGTCCCTTTCCCTCTTGACTACTCCTTTTTCTGGCACATAGACTGTTCTGTGTCAGCCCTTCCCATTTTTCTACTTTTCCTGTATAAATCCTTAAACTACATTCCCTACTGGGCTGTAACACTTTGTTATTTCTGCTTTGTCCCAGTGCTCCATGCTGGGCTGTTATACTTAGCCCAGATCAGACTGCTGAGAGAAGTGCACAAGCACAACAGTCTATACTGAGAATGACATGCTTGGCCACTGGACTTAGTACTGCTTATTTCCATCTCTTCTGTTTTGACATATCTTTCTTGTCTGAATTAATGTTTCATGAAGGAAGAGAGAGAGGTTTTTATTTTTTTTCTCTCTGAGAGGTTACCTGCTTTTATCTACTGCCTGTTTTTGAGCCGACTGCTATTTTTCTCATGGAAACTTAATCTAACAAATCAACATTCTCTATTGGCAGAAAATTTACCACACAAGTCCTTGATTGTATGTAATGTAATGTAATTAATCAGCATGAAGCAGTTTGTGTAAATTTTCACACGCTTCAGTAATCATTACTTTTACATTTCCTGTACCACACTATGGCAAAATGGTTGAAGGAGGTTTATAGCAGAGAAAGAAATCAGTAAGTGTAGATATGTGGTGAATGATGAGGTTTCACAGCCCCTTTGGAGGGATCATTCTGAGGAAAAGTGAGCTTGTCCTTCAAGTGAAAAAATACTTTGTACACAGTTCTTTGGATATTTGACTTTACAAAACTAACCTGATAAGAAGTAAAGAACATTAGAGCAATGAGGATCTGAGAGAAGTGAACTATCCTAGTGATCATGGCCCAAAAGTTACTTTTCTAGGAACTTGTGCTCATCACAGTCTCTACTCTTCCTTTCCTGTCCATCATGGTAGTGTTTTTGGGTTTTGGGGTTTTTTTGTTGTTTTTTGTTTGTTTGTTTTTTCCTGTTTAGTGTAAATACTAACATTAGTTATCTTGCATTTTTCTCCTGGGAGGATAGCAATCTGCCAGGTATGGGCATATTACAAATAGACCCACTTGACAAGTGACAAGATGTTTTATGAAGTTAGTCTTTAACTCTTTACCATATTCTGAACTCCATCTTAACTGAGCTTTCCCCCTAAAAGTTTGTGGCACCTTTTAAGAGCCTTTACTGGCTACTCCCTGAGTTTTGTTTGTTTTTCTGTAGCAAACTCTTGGCTTAGGAAACCTAGTTTTTTCTATTGTAATTACAGTGTAGATGAAGCCCTAGCAAGCTGAATTTGGTAGGTGACCTGTACTTGTGACAGTCAGGAGATTGTGCATCCAGAGCCTGGACCCTGCTTGGAGACTTCATCCATTCTATGAGAATAAGGTAACTGCAGGGAGTCTAAGAACCATTTTAGGATGTAACTAAATAACAGCACTGAACTTGTTTCCTTTTGTAAATTAGAAGATCTCCAGTACCACAAAGAATAATTAAATGCTTTAAAGTGTTCAATGTCAGTCATTAAGTGGTGAAATTCTGTTGTACTGCACAGTTAATCTCGTAGGTAAATCAGTAGAAAAAGTATAAACAAATATAGTTGTTTCTTTCACTACCTAGAAAGGGAAAATAATAATAAATTATTATATGGTTGAGTTAGATAATACAAATAGTTTAGCTAGGAGTTTAAAAACACAGAAAACTGAACAGTGCTGTATTAGAAATTTTACATTTTAACCATGCTACTTTGCCTTCCTTCACACTGTCAGATTCATTGTCATAAAGTTCTTTTTTAATGTGTCTAGTACAAAACTGTTTTCCTTGGTTAAGTGGCAAAATACTACTGTTTAACTCTCTATTTCTAATCGGGCCCTTTGAGCTTTGTAATACTGAGAACTGTGAATGCATCTCATAAATTTTATAAAAAGGTGTCAGCATACAATAAGGAAGCTGTCTTTTAATAACAGATATTAAATTCTACCTGATAGAGTCAAGCTTCCTTTAATTTCCAGAGGGGGCAGGATTTCATATAAAGTAAAAGTAGGGTGTGAAACAAATTTCCAGTTGTTTTTTGACCAAACAATTGTCTTGCAAGAGATAGGCACTTTGCAGTTTCGTCACAGAAGACCATGCTATTGCTAGGCCAAGATGACACAGTATCAAGATGAAATTTAAATTATACTGAAATTTAAATCTTTGGTGATATTTTCCTTAGCACTCAAATGCTTTTATTAGTGTGGAGTCTGAAGAATATACAGAATGGCAGGGTGGTGCTCAGGTTCTATTGAAGATCCTTCTGCCTCTTTAAGAAATTCCAGCATTGAGGCACTAAAACAGCCAAACAGCAACAGCCTAAAAATTATTCAATCATTATTCACTTCTGTAGATGAAAATGTATTGCTCCATGGCCTTTAAAATAATTACTTGTGGCAAACTAGCTTAATCTAGCTAAGTACAAATCCAAACATATATTTATATTTAATAAGAAAATTCCATCAGTATTCCTAGAGCTACAACTCAAAAAATTCCTTTTGTTTTTCCTGAAAAAAAATTATTGCTCTTAAGTTATTTAAGTAATTTTCTCATCTTCAGCTGTAAAGCAGGCAATTTTCAGGCCATGCAATTGGCACCATTTTACATATCCAAGAACAAGTTGAACAGGAGCATTGAGTTACAGAAACTGAAGATTCTTTTCTGGGGGGGTAGGGAAAAAAGTGAGACTGGAACTGGATTTATACAACATATTGTGACTAGACATCAATTAAATCTAGAGCTAAATCAATTTCTTAAAATGGCTCTTTGTCTCTACAGATTTGAAGAGGATTGTTGGCTAAATTGGTGGTGGTTTTGTCCTCTGTATAGCCAGCCTTCAGTATGAACAGGCATCAAAGGGACTGCTTCAGCACACCTGAGCACCAGAGTCAGAGAAGCAGGGACATGGAAGAATAGCTGAATGCAAGAAATTACAAATATGATTACAAATATATTTTCCATGGTATGCATGGAGCATGTATAGAACAGGTCCAGCTTTGCCACTCTGTATGTCAAGTTTTACCTAATTTCTGAAATGCTATCATTAATTTCAGAAGGACTTCCTTCTTACAAGGGAGAGGTTAGCTCAGTGAAAAGGTGGCAGGAAATGAAACACTGGTGGACTCCCTCATTATTGTTTCACCACACAGTAACCTTGGGATAACTAGATTTAATTCTTAAAATATGTCAGTATTTATGTTTGGAATAGCTAGGCAAATATTTTCCTCCTGAAGCTGTCATGCAGCCCAGCTAGATGATATTTAAGGTCCCTTCCAACTCAAACCATTCTACAAGTCTATAAAATCTTAATTCCTGCCTTGCAGACACTTTACTTGAAGGTGCAGAGAGGTGCCTGGTGTGATTTGGGATTTTATGATCCATAGCCAGACCATTCAAACCTTTTTGCAGATGAAATACAAAAAGGTTAGTAGTATTCACCTAGGAAGGGGGTGCTTTCTCCCTCTTTTCCTGAGTGCATTCATCTCCTTTCCTGCCTTGTAGAGGATGCCCTGACAGTTAATAACCTGTTCTGTGCTGTCCTTTCTCAACTTTTTCCATCTCCAGATGGTTTTCTGAATTTTAGTGAATGTCTGTTTAAGGGAAAATTGACATCTAGTCGCAACAATGGGCTCCAATATCCACAGCTCACAATTGGGAATATATGTTTGAATCCTGTCAGGCTGGAGAGGAACCTGGTTGGAACAATTGTTCTTCTTTTTTTTTTTTTTTTTTTTTTTTTTACCCCTTTTTGAAGTGACATTCAAAAAGAAGGTGGGGTGGGGGTGGCTTTTCCTGCAGCTTGGTAATTTTTGAAAGTGTTGTAATAAAATGGTTGGAATAAATTAAAAAGCTGTTACCTGTGTCTTGTGAACATTTTCATCTCTTTTAGGTCATTCTATAACCCAAAAGCCACAGTTGAAGTAGCTGGGGAACTGAGATCCATCTATAGGGAAAAATTTTCTTTATGTGTTTTGACTTTATTGTTTGGTTGTGGGTTTTCATGTTGTTGGTTTGTTTTTTCTTAGGCACAGCTTTAAGGGATTGGCAAAAGCTGTTGGTCTTCAAATAAGTGAACATCTGCTGTAACTCTCAAAATGGATGTATATATTTGTTATATATTTCTGTGGCTGGTTTTGAGCAGTAAATATATGATTATGTTGTACTTTGTGTTGTAATCATCTGTATCCCTCTCTAATTCCAAGAGAATGCCTTTCTGTCTTTTTTAACATCTGTTCTTTCATAAGCTCACAAATGATAACCTAAAGAATAACTAAATATTCATTCTGGCAAACCCAATGATTTTTTCATGAAATGTCTTGCCTTTTGCTTTAGAACCTCACATGGTATAATGTCTTTGTGCTGAAGGACTAATGCACATCTAATTGGCAGAGGAAGCATTTTATGCAGCGTTTAAACGAGAAATGGTTTGAAATTTCATGTGACAGCATATTCTCAATTGATAATGCAGTTTCTACAAACTAGACCTTTTAATAGATGTAATTTTTTCCAGTTTTTTTCAGATGACGAAACTAATGCAACTCTTCTCTGAATTAAACTATTGTTTCAAAACACTAATACATAACTGGTTTGTTCTCTCAGTTCATTACTTTGAGTCTATCATCTGGAACAGGACCACTTGGTGGCCTATATTTTGCAATAATTAATACAAGACTTGCAAGATCTGGAGCTGCAGTATTACAACAGATATAATGACACAATATTTATGTATTAGTTTAAAAATAAGTTTAATTAAATCAAAGAATTTTGGGTTCTTTCACAAGCTCAAAAAAAACCCCATTAACTTACATGAATAACATTAAATAACATGAACAGACTAATTTAAAATGCTGGAATTTCTCAGATGATCATAGAATCATAGAATGGTTGGCTTAGAACGGATCTTAGGGATCATCTAATTCCAACCCCCCTACATGAGCAGAGACACCTTGGATCAGGTTTCTCAAGGCCCCATCCAACCTGCCCTGAACACTTCCAGGGAGAGGGCATCCACAGCTGCCCTTGACAACCTGTTCCAGTGTCTGACCACCCTCATACTAAAGAATTGCCTCCTAATACCTAATCTAAATCTCCCCTCTTTGAGTTTTAAACCATTGCCCCTTGTCCTCTCACTAAACACCCTTGCAAAAAGCCCTACCCCAGCTTTCTTGTAGGCCTCCTCCAGGTATTGAAAAGCTGCTATAAGGTCACCTCAGAGCCTCCTCTTCTTGAGGCTGAACAACCCCAACTTCCTCAGGCTATCTTTATAGGGGAGGTGCTCCAGCCCTCTGATCATTTTAATGGCTCTCCTCTGGACATGCTCAAGGACCTCTATGTCCTTCTTATTCTGGGGACTTTAGAACTGGACACAGTAGTCCAGGTAAGATCTCACAGGAGCAGAGTAGAGGGGCAGAATCACCTCCCTTGAGTGCTTACATTTCATTTGCTGCAGCCCAGGGCATGGTTGGCTTTCTTGGCCAGAAGTGGATGCTGATGGCTCATGTTAAGCTTCTGGTCCACCATCACCCTCAAATTGTTCTCCTCAGGACTGTCCTCAATCCCTTCTCCTCCCAGCATGTATGTGCATAGGATTGCCTTGACTCAGGTGCAGAACCTTGCAAGTGGCCTTGTTGAACTCCCTGCAGTTTTCATGAGCCCACTTCTTGAGCCTGTCAAGGTCCCCTAAAGGATGGCATCCCTTCCCTCCAGCATGTTGACTTCACCACAGTTTTGTGTTATCAGAAAACTTGTTGAGGGTGCATTCAGTTACAGTGTCCATGATCAATATTCCGTGTCTCTGATTTCTGAACATTTTTACTAATATGCAAGATTGCAAAAATTTAAAGAGAAAACGCAAATTGCCTCAACCATTATGATGGTATCTGTATGAGATAGTCCCATAAATTTGGTAACAATAAATAAATTCATTGGAATAAAAGAAATAGGATGTAATCACAATGACAGAAAATCTAGCACATGGTAAGAATAGTGCTTATTTCTACCAGTCCTTCCATGAATATTTATAGTTGTGTATTCTGTGAGAAGAAAAAAAAAAAAAAGAATTGGAAAAGGTCTATCTTTCATTAGTTTTTCTTCGAAATCTGTTATTTTTCTCAGTTTTTACTTTTATTTTGATTTCATTAGTTAAGTCTGAATATAGATATATACCTAAGTGGTATGACAGACAGAAATAATTATCCATTAGCTACAGTACACATCAACCGAAGGATGTGTACATCCTCAATACATACACTAGACCAATTAAGGAAAGTATAGTGCATTTTGAGTTCAGCCTTTTATTTTAATCACTTTGAAAATGTCAGGATTCTGTATTAACTTAAAAAACAATTTTGCCTACAGTGTTTCTAGCAATATAATCCACTTCCTGTGCTTTATCTAAAAGGCTTGCAAAAAGGTCCTGAAACATTTTACTTTTAGGTAAAAATATTTTTCTGACAAAAATGTATTACTTACTGACAGAAAAGTTGCTCTTCCCAGTTCTCATATTGGAAGTTAATCACACGGGAAATAGAAATGAAGGTTTCTATAGTGTCCAATAGAAAGCAAGCATACAACTGCTTTTCAAGGGATGATGGGATATTTTTCTGCCTTTTTGTGCCATTGAGAATGCTTCCTCTGACTTGCTGAAATAATCATTAAATATTCTCTCACATTCAATACTCTTTTCTCAACTTTCCAAGCTAAGAAAAAAACTGCTAATAGATAACAGTGCTTGTTCTCAATTTTATGTGGTTTGACTGTTTCCATGAACTTTTAATGAGATAAACAAACTTCTATAACACTATCAAAATTTATTTTCCCCAAAGATGTGCTCCAAATCAAACATATTAATAGAAAGATTCCTTATTCTTGCTGTATGCCAAATTTTTTGATAGTGGGAGCATATCATGAATGTTTCTCCATTCCTCAATATACCACCATGAAGACTATTTTTAAGAAGAGTTACTTTGAAACAATTTAAGCTTCAAGAAAGCTGTTCTACTTCACAGACCACTTGTAGCTTCTCTTACCCCTGCAGAAGGTGGTAAGCAGATATATTTTGAACTATATTGAACTTGAACTATTGAACTTGAACAATATTTTGTATAGTTCAAGTAGTTGCAAGCTTGTATTTGATTTTCTAGAAGCAGGAAACCAGAAAACCATTTGTTTGTGGTTTAGTGGATTCAACTTAAAATAAATACAGAACTCTGCACCTTTCAAATGTACAATTTTCACCAACTAACCTTAGCTAAAATAAAGGACAACATCCTTTTTGAAGTTTAATATTTAGTAACCAATAATTTAAATAAGCCTGAAGGAATTCAAGGTCCTGTGGACATCTCTCCCTCTAAAAAACAAAACAAACCAACCAACCAAACCCAAAACAAGCAAACAAAAAAAACCACAAACAAGCAAAACCACCAAAAAAACTCCCGCCTCTTCAAATAAAAAAAAGACCCATTTGACATAGTCATATATACAACTTCATCATAGTTTTCATTAAGAAAAATATAATCATGCTTGTTGAAAAATTATTTCTTACCAGTCCTCTACTAAGTGATATCTTTATTATAATATCTTCATGAAATTAAAAATTTAGTGCTTGGAAAGCACAGAGTAATCAAAGTATTGTATCTAAACAGTTACCTAACATAGCACAAGTCCTGTGAGGAGAGGCTGAGGGAGCTGGGGGTGTTCAGCCTGGAGAAGAGGAGGCTCAGGGGAGACCTCATCACTCTCTACAACTCCCTGAAAGGAGGCTGGAGCCAGGGGGGGTTGGTCTCTTTTCCCAGGCAACTTTCAACAAGACAAGAGGGCATGGTCTTTAAGTTCTGCCAGGGGAGGTTTAGGTTAGATATTAGAAAGAATTTCTTTATGGGGAGGGTGATCAGACATTGGAATGGGCTGCCCAGGGAAGCAGTGGATTCTCCATCCCTGGAGATGTTTAAAAAGAGACTGGATGTGGCACTCAGTGCCATGGTCTGGTAACCACAGTGGCAGTGGTCAAGGGTTGGACTTGATGATCTCTGAGGTCCCTTCCAACCCAGTCGATTCTATGATTCTATCATTCTAACCTGTCAAAGAAGGTTGCAATTTTCTGTCACTTGGGAAAGCCACCCAAAACTATGTGAGAAAGATATAACTACTACACATGGTCCACAGGGAAGTACAGTAGCCCCAATGGATTAGAACAATACTTTGGTTTAAAACTTTTTTGGTTTAAAACAAATACTTGAATTTGAAGAGTTAGTGGATGAGCTAATATGGGAAACAAAGTAGAGTTTTAATAGTGACAGTCCTACTGAAATCCTTTCCTTTTTACTTGTCCTTCTGACAGGGGATTACAATTTCTTTTTTTTTTTTTTTGGTCAACATTACTGCAACAACAGGAGAATGCCAGAATGCCAGTTCTGTTTTGCAACTGATGAGATAAAAAAGCATGTACTTAAGAAATATGAACTGATCATAAAAACAAGTGATAAGTGCTCAGCAGACAATAGATTTGTTTGTAATAAAGACAGCATTTTAAAATGGCTGTGTGAAGCACAACAGGCATATAGCAAAGCAGCCATCTACAAAACCATGTTATTAGCATGAACTCTGAAAGACAGAACTACACTAAGAACATGCTAAGTAGCAGTAATTGGTTCTGATGCTAACAAAATGAGAGTTGTTTATTGTTTCTACAAATTAAGGAAAAATCCATATAAAGTACAAATGCATGACAAAAATCCTTGATAGAGTCCAAGTGCCTTGCAACTGTACTGTTTTGACAATTAAGTAGCAGAAAGAAGCAGATGCAGTAGATTTTAAAAGGATAAGTTTATTTCACAGATCAGAAGGCTCTGAGTGTATAGACGAAAATATGTGTGATGACATAGGTCTGCAAGTGGAGGTGTGTGGAGCAGGTTGTCACTTTGCTAATTACTTTATAGAATATTTAAAAGATGTGATAGCAAAGGGACAGCATGTCTCACTGATGGAGATACCAGTGCATAGTTAATATACATGCAAATGTTAGCATTAATAAATTGAGTTTAACTGGATACAAAACCCATAAATCAGACTTTCCACAGGTTAACATTAGAAGATGCTGAGAAAAAAGATTGCCTTTGGCTCAGTTGAAAATAGGACTATATGTTAGAAAAGTCAAAATTAAAGATTTGTGGAAAAGGTCATCAAATATTATGCTAAAGTATCACTAAAGTTCCTTTCAGTGTACTAAAGTTCCTTAGAGAGCTCATTGTTTTTATGTCCTTTGTAAAATCATAAGACTATCCCTCTCTAATTTACAAGAAGAATATTTAACTTACATGTCAGGAAAAATAAGTAGGAAATTCAAATTAGGAAAGCTGCTGAGAATACCTTAATGGAAAATAACGAGTACACCAGGCTAGCCTTCAAGGCAAGATAATCCTTCACATTTGGAGATAAGACAAGAAAAAAACTCCTTTTTGTGTAGCTCATAATGCTTCATTACACTAAGGGGGGATGAGTTCTGCAAGGAAG
Organism: Phaethornis superciliosus; assembly: GCA_023637945.1. Classification (NCBI taxonomy): domain Eukaryota; kingdom Metazoa; phylum Chordata; class Aves; order Apodiformes; family Trochilidae; genus Phaethornis; species Phaethornis superciliosus. The sequence goes on along the minus strand of JAJQWJ010000009.1, from coordinate 10,543,168 downwards.
ATCTCTTGCAGTTCTGTATTTCTGTAATATCAAAAGCACTGATTAGAGCATGTCCTGAATGCTGCAAAACTTAAACTGCCTTTATGATAGTGTTATTTTTTAGTGCTTTCTGTGCAACAGTACTTCAGCCTTTAAGGATGCTATATGTAATATTCTAGAGATGCTTAATTGGTTGGAAGCAGTAATGGATGATTGCCAACTTGCTTCTGAAAATATAAGCAATAAAAGAACAACTTAGATATATGACAATGAAAATAACCCAGCAGTACCTCATGTGTCATGTTATTGTACCTTGAATGGTACCTGAACAGTTTGCTTTTTTTGTTTTAGGATATAATTTTGCTATGGTATTTTTTAAAATTCAGTTTCTTACTAGATCGTGCCAAAATACTTTCTTCATATAAAGGTATTCAGTCATACTTAAACAGGGAGAAAAGCTAATATACCAAGGAGTATCCTTGAGCACAGGGACCTTTGAAGCCTTTCAGGATAGCTGAACAAACTCATTCTTGATGAATGAATTTATTCATCTGAAATAAATTTCATTCAAATTATTCTTTGAGGACAGTGCGGAACAGCAATGGGATGATGGCCAAGGTCACAGGGGGCATTCGGGGGGGTGTCAAGAATTGATGAATGCAGAAAGATCATCCAAGATGCAAACTGACCACCAATTGGATCAAATGTGAGAATTGTGTGGAAAAACTTGTGGAAACATGCTTGAGGGAGACATTATATATTTTTGTTTGGGATTCCAAGGTAATATTTTTAGTGAAAAATGTGATTATATAGTTGAACCTTTTCCCCTTCTTGTGTTCTGCTAATTTTTGGGGTTTTTTTTTCTTAGCAATTACAGCAATGTCTTTCAAAGAGAGTATTTTGAAGAAAGGGATGTGCTGACTTTTGCAACTGTAGATGGTGGAAACCCATAGGACAGTGCAAGGTGGGGTTACTTGAGAAGGTAGGAAAAAAAAGTAGAGTTCACTGAGGAGCAGAGCACAGGGGCAAATAACTCAGGAAATGCTATATTAATCTCTGAAGCCACATGCTGGCTTAATAATAGCTTTTATAAACACTTGCTATTTTCTGTCTTGACCAGGTACTGCTTGTTCCTTCACTCCATCCTGGATGCCTGTGGCTTATAAATTATGCAGACATTTACTAGTACATGGCAAAGAAGACTATTGATTAAATCTCTCTTTGAAAATAAATATGCAGGTCAAGTGTCAAAGGCTAAGAGAAATTTATTTAAAATTTTCTGTTCTGCAATTTATTTAGAGCTCCTTTTTCTTATAAAAGGAAAATGTGAAAACAGACAGAACACCCCTATTGCTCTGTTTCGACTAGAGTGACAAAATTAAATCCATTTATCCTCATGACAGGAAAGAGAACAGCTACTACAGTGGGAAAGTATGTGTTAACCACACTACCATCTGAAACTGCTTCTCCTGACTTTGCTTAATGAGGAAGACAGAGGCATTTCTTAAGAGGTAAAATGCATTTAGGATCTGACCTAATAAATCTCTTGTGCCTACTTTATCATACAGTGTTCTTGCACCACTCTTGACTGGATAGGTCATTACTGTGCTGCAGTACCCCGGGATTTGTCTCTCTGACTCAAACATGGCAGACAACTGAATGCAAGTCTAGTGCCACCAGATGCCTAGGATTTTTAATGGGATTTGTTGCTGAAAGAATGAGGACAACAAAAATCTCAGTCAAAACCATCTGAGTCAGAACAACGAAAATTTCTGAACTGTTTCCTATTTGCATATACATTAATTATTTTCAGCTATTTATCAACACAGTCCATATTGTTTAAACATCATTGCCTCCAGAAATCAGATATAATTACTTGCAACTCAGAAGCTCCTGGAATCAGATACCAACAGAATGCACCTCCATTTGATGAGCTTTCTGATACTGGAAGTTAAATATATATTTATGTTCCTACATCACTCATACAGTTCCATAAATCTTCTTTCATACATGTGAAAGCTGCTGTTAGGCTTGGATCCATAATTCAGCAGGAGTAGGAAATCACAATCACAAAAAAGTTCACCATAATTTTGTACAGACCTCTGTTTCTTCTTTCTGTCCTAAGAAAAGAGACTGTACCAGAATACATTCTAGGATCAGAATGATTTCACTGGTAATCAGGAAATTGGAGTTTCCAGTAGCCAGTCTTTAGTGGGATGGGACAATGGAATTTTACCTCTGTGATCTTTACACCAAAGTAAAAAACTGAAACTGGATTCATTTTGGCAGGAATCAACTTCAAACAGAAGGCAGTACTTTGAAAACCTTTAAACAGGTGTGTGAAATAACACATTGCTATTTCAAAATAATTTCCTTCATGTGTTGCAACATACACTTTGTCATGTATGGAATTTTATCCTGTTAAAGTATAACATTAAACTGAATTTATTTACAATACTGAAGCAAAATTCAGGTCTGTCATTTGAAGAGATAAGAAAGCATTACAGATTAGTCTTGTCTAAATAAATACATCCAGATTGATTTATGGTAATACAAGTTAAAAAATTATTAGGATGACATGTGGACATCTGGTTAAACAGCTCTGAACACACACACACACACACACACACACACACACACACACAAAGTAGAAAAAAATGCAGAGAGTGGTTAAACTGAAAAAAAATACAAGTTAGCAAATGAAAATATTAGTCTGAATGAAAAAGCATGGCTTTATTTTTCCTATGTTTGTTCATTGATATTCATGTTTATTCAAGCACTTCCTTGTGTAAGCAATAATAATACAAGCACCCTTGTCAAAGAAAAATATATGCATTTTTCCTCTAAAAAGACGACTGCCAAAACCAAGAAACCTTCCCTACTTTCTTGGATTACACCTATCAGGAGCAGATTGTGTTTACTTACTCTGAGGTAAAATCTCTCTTTAAGCAACTCTGTCATCAACAAGAGAATAGGTTCCCTCAGGGAAAAATGGGGTGAATAGATACAAATTTCATAAGAAAGATAAGTTCGTGACATAAATATTAGAATTAATTTTGTTGGAAGCGGCCCTGGGTATCTTCTGTATTGACACAACATTCTGCTTTTGGACCTGTGCCCTCTAACCCAATGTTGGAGTGGTACTAATTTTAATTTTGGTTCAGTTTTAACCTGGAATCCTGACCTAGCAACACATGGTGGCATGAAAGAATGAAAATTTTCTGGTTTTCTTAAAGTCTATTAATTCAGCTCAGTTTTCTGTAAGGAATAAGAGTAAGCATCAAGGAAATATAACATATGCCATTAAATGCCTAACAACAGAGGTCTATAATGTTTGCTGGCAGCAGCACATCAAATCTCAATGCATCCAAGCTGAATCCAGGGACAGTGGAGCTTGATATACTTCACAGCACTAAGTATTCACCTCTAGAGCAGCACAGAGAGGAAATGCCTATATGGGCAGGACATAAACAGCCATGGGCTGCCTGGGTCTTACTCAGATATGTACATTAATTTAAGAATGTCACCTACTAATGTATTCTTCAAAACAAAGCCAATCAAATACTATCAACTTATTTGAATTACCTGCTTTTTAACACCTTCTGAATTACCAACCTGTTTATTTGAAGTAATCAAATTTATAATACGTGATCTAAAAAGGTTTAATAGAAACACAGAAATATGTTTTGTCTAAAGTAACTGTTAGGAGATTTTATACAGTTAAGATCATAGGAACAAACTGTAATTGCTAGGATCCACATGATAGTATAGGCATGTTTTTGTGGTTGGAGCATAACTGAAGATTTCAATTAAAAAAGGCTAAGCATGGTAGTCTGGGTTTTTAGAAATACCAAATTACAAAAAGTGCAGGTATTATATTTCCATCCAAATCTTTTTATATATCTGTAAGCTCTTTCATTCAGAATTGGCAATACCATAATAAAAAAGGCAAAAAAGACAACAGAAGCTGTGCATTCTGCACAAAAGAGGGGAACTGAGCCAATGCCTTTTGTTCTTTCTGTGTATCCGTGTAGGACATTCAATGGTAATTTCTTATTTCGTTAATCACAGGATGATGAAGAAGATGTGACTTGCTCTATGTTAGTAGAAGAAGAATCCCTCTTCATGGCTGTTCTTTGTTAAAGTTTTCTATTGGAAAGCTGTGTCACTCATTATTTCTGTCCCATTCTCTGAATCTTTAGTTATTTTCAGTTGAGACCCAAAGGGATGGACTATTCCTGAGCAGAGGTCCAAATGAAGTGTGTTCATGCAGAGCAGCATTGGGGATATTGAGTGATGTTGCTGGAACCCCAGGATCCCTTTTTTCTTCTCAGTTCCTACTGGAGATCCTGCAGACTGCAGACAAGACAAAACACATGCTTCTGCAAGCTGCCCTACTTCCTATCACACAGGACAGAAAGACTAATGGTCCACAGGAACCATTATTTGAAGAAAAGTTTATCTAGCCTGAAACACTTCATCATCATGAAGTAGGAGCCGACATCATCCGACTGACATAAGGAATGATATATAAGGGCCAATTAGAACAGTGTTATCACTAATGGAAGAAATGGCAATTACATTCTGTTTGGAAGATAAATGCTTGAGTCTTGAGCTGCCTATACTTTCAGGGCAGCCCAAATACCATTTCAGGTCAACACTGGATTATCTGACTAGCTTCTTATGCAGGTCTTGGGTTTTGCCATGACTGTGTAGAGAGGCATGCCCAGATCAATGTGGCTCTGCTTCTGTCTACCTCTTATTTTCACAAATAAGAGAACAATAATAATCACAGATGAAAATAATAGAGCATTCTGGAGAAGAAGTGAAGACTGGAAATTTTCTTGTCCTTCTAAATGACCTGGATAAGGAATGAAGGAAATACTCTGCACTGACAAATTAATAGACCTAGAGTATCTTTCTGTACTTAATTTCCTGGATGCTGTGATTTGACAGGGGCTAATACTGCTATAGTGTGACAGGGCTGCTGGGTAGACAGCTCTTCTCCCATGTGAAAGAGAACAGGTGTACTACAAAATTAAATTTGCTCAGACAATCTGTCTCCCCAAGCAAATTGATGCCTGCCTGCACTTGAACTGCCTGGTTTTGTTTTGTTAAACAGATACCAAGAAGTTCTAGTTGACATTCTCTAAAATCTTTTCTTTGTCCACAAAACGCGGAGTTTGCTTTTTAGTTTCATAGTACAGTAACGTTTATTTCAACTTCACTACCTTCTCACAGTTCAGTAGACACATAAACCCACTTTTCAGTGGTTTGATAGATAAAACTTTTCTATTTTAATAATATACAATTAATCGTAGTATGTTTCTCAGCTTGAAATACTTCTGCTGGTAGAAATCTGTGCTGAGTCCAGCAGCTCTCACATGTATGTTATCAGTATACAGTAGTACAGTACAGGTTTGTGAAGAATTATGTGGAAAGCCTGTTCACCAAATATATCACCCTGAGTGAGGTCCTTTGTTGAAAAATTCTTCCAGCTACTCTGTGAGTATTCCCATAAAATAAAATTCTTTTATGTGTCAGAGGAATATCTGAAACCCATCCATGAATGTCTGGAAACAGTGAACTGTGTATTACCAGTGTTGAGTATCAGGGATACAACTAAATGCTCTTTCTGTATACAGAAGAGTTCAAGCATTATGTAAGTGTTAAACTTTCAAAAAGTTGATCCCAATACCTTTGTTAGGGTGTTAAATATACTTGATAGGATCACAAAAATTGTACATCACATATTGTGGATTAAATAGAAGAATGTGGTAGTATTTTTCTTACTCAAAATATGAAATCAGATCCCAGGACAGATTACAACTTTTACATGGAGGTTCACCATGAATGGAAGAAAAGGAGCCATGCCAGAGCAAGGTTCCCAGGAGAACTGTACATGAGTCAAGTTTCTTTTTCTGGAGACTGTAGAATTAAGAGGGTGAACAGAGGAGCACAAGATCTGATCACCTCTCCAATCTATGTACTACGTACAAATTTTCCTCTGTTCTGGTTTTTGCTCTGAGCAAATTACCCAAATTATCCTTCTGTATAGTCCATTTTAGTGCAGGAAAGAAGGCATTTATAAATACTAGATGTGATATTTATCGTTTCAATAAAAATTTCAAGTAGAGATAAAAGCTCTGTTTTCTTTGGAAAGCAGCCACAAGCAAAGTTTATTTGCTACTTCAGAGCCGAGCTAAACTGCAAATACAGACGGTGATTCTCTCTACCCTGACCACAAAGTATTATAAATCTTGGAGCCAGCTAAGGGAAGTCTCTATTTTTGAAAATTAACATTAAAATTTCAATTTATGTATGTTAATCATCATGAAGTGTATGTAATATAGAATTCTCATCTTGGATATTTGAAATATTTCAATATCATGAAATGCTATATATATAAAGATTTAAAGGGAATGTAATGAATGTAATGAAGCACTGGTGACAAAGTTTTCATGACTATCTGGAACTTTGACAAATGGTTCTTTATAGGCTTAAATATAACTGTCATTGACAGTGTTTCCATTCCTCCTGTAGGATAACTGACACAGAAATTGTGCTGCTGTACCTCAATAATAAGAAAAAGTCAGAGGTAGGAAGCCAAGGTTGGGTTTTCTTGGCGTGTTGATAACCACTTATGAATGTTCTCTCCCACCTTTCTGTGATGAAAAGGACAGTGATCCAGCCCAGCTTGTGTCATGTCAGGCAGCTCATTTCTATGAATGCTTTTAGTATGCAGTGAAAAATACTTGGTGCACTGTGTATTTAATTATTTTGATTCTGCTAATCTTTGATTTTGCTTGATGCATGCTTTTGTGAATCTTTCATCAGCTTCACTTTTCAAGATGGGATGGGTTGTAAGTTTGGGGTGTGATGGGATGGCAGGGATTTTAATTTGTGGTGTTGGTAGTAGGACAGTCTTTTTAAATGTAACATCCAGCCTCTGCTTTACAGGTCGGGACTTTCTGATAGTTGGGAATTTTCTTCTTGTTGCTTGGCATTTTAGTGTCACCTCTAGAAACACCAATATATTTCATAATAGCTTTATATTGTGGAAAAAGTGATGTATTTTACTTATAAGTAAATTCCATCTGCAAAATTACAGGTGAGAATATACATTAGAATAAGGAAAGGTTTTTGTCTGCTGGTGAACATCTCCCTAGCATTAGCATTTGTTTTCCATTATAGTTTTCCTTAGAGACCGTGCATCAACCTGGAAAGACTGTAGATGTCTTTCCAGTTTCCAGCCAGTTATTTGAAACGAATATGGACTTGCTTAAGTATCCCTTAAGTATTAAGCAATGTATAATGAAGGAGAACTCAAAGTGCAGTTTCACATGGCATTTCACATCAGAAATGATATGACATCTGTGATGTCTGAGGGGTCCTCTAGAAGAACAGTTGTCATGAGCAGAGAGTTGTCCACTCTGTGGCTCATGTTCCATGAGAACAGTTGTCCACTGCAGAGAGAGGTTTCACAGCATCCTTCATTGATATCATATTCGTTTTTAAGCTTCTTTCTCTGAATGCAGAATCTGGCTATAGACATTTACACAATGCCTACCTGCAAAATCCTACATTTACAGAAGTAGGCAATACATTGGTCAAGAAAAACTTCAAATTAATATATCTAGAAATAAAATAATTATTGTGCTGATATTAAAAATTGCATTGAGGAATGTTATGTGCTTGATAAGAGAAATAACTGTATTAATTTTCTTAACTAATCCACAGATCAGCAAGTCTGTAAGCTAGAATTTTACCAACAAAACTCTTCCTGAAATGTGCTTTACCCTCTAGTGTCTGCTCTCTAGCTAGAAATTTTTGCCTTTGACTCCCAATCTTTCTCACAGTGGCTTCAGTGATGCAGACCATATTTTGGTGTAAGAAGCCAGTTACTGATTGTGAAGCAGTTTATCTGGGCTATTTCATTACGTTTTTGAGGTTTTCTATCCTAAGCATTAAGACAAACTTTAACTTTGGAAGAGGTCCATAACTCAACTGACTTTCTGAAAGAGTTCACTGATGAATGTAAATGACTTGTGAATTTTTACCATTTCAACCTAGTTTTTTCTTTGGTGGTTTGTTTATTTTTTTCCTTTTCCTGTAATATTAACATGATCTGTTTAAAGAAGTGTTGGAAAAGGTACGTGTCATTATTTTTGGAATTCCACAGGGTTTTTAACCAAAATTAAAAGTCACAAAAATATTCCTCTTCTTTATGAACACTTTCATTTTCCACAAGCTAGTGATTTCCAATTTAAAAAAATCACTTTTTGCAAAAGTGTCGCTATGACCTCTCAGTATGAGATGCACCATCCTCTCCACAGGTCTTTACCACTAGTACGCAAAATCAGCTGTAGCCATTGTGAAGAAGGTGCTACAAATGAGAGCTGAAATTACTTCCACTTTATATTGCATTTTATTATTCCAATTTTTATTCTTTATAAGCTGTTAAACTTTCTTGAGTATGCTATTTTGCAGACCTTCATTTAATGCTTCCAGTAAATGGCACAGGCTTCTGCTTCTTAAGATTGAATAGGAAATATTTAGATTGTCCTTCTGTTGTGCTGAGTGTGAGGTTGTGCAGCTGTAAGGAAAGCCATAAAATGTTTAATTCATAATATTTGTGAATTTTTTCACAGAATTTTCCGGATGTTCTTTTCTGGTTTGGCTATTTTATTTGGCTTTGCTTTGTTCTCATATTTCAAATTTCAGTATGAAGTAATAAATGGCTGTGTTTACACAAAGTGTTTACAAATGGTTTATGATTTCTCTCTATACTGTTTTGTAAACAGTATACTGTTTTTGTAGAAGTCATATTGCACTTTGGATAAAATTCTTTAAAAATACAAAGATCATTAAGTTTTTCTTGGTACACATTCTAGAAAAGCTAAAGTGACAAACTATTGATAACAAAAAAAAATCAGGTGGCTTTTTTTTTCAGAGCCAGGAGCACTGAAAGCAGATAGGGGATTACCTAAGAATTATTAAAGTGAAAACAGAACGTTGCCTTGGAGAGCAACACTTTAACAAAACACTGGGTCACATTCTGCTTTGCCTGGTCAGTCCAAGATCTATGTATGTATTGTATACTTCATAGTTTCTTTAAAAATGAGACATTCACTGGGATTAGGCAGTCAGGGACTGCTAAATTCTCTGGCCCCCTCTGCAGGCACACAGTGCACACAAACGTCATGCTGTGTTTACACTGAGACAAAATGGGAAAGGGAAAGAAAAGAATCTCCATGTGGGTGTAGAAACCCACCTACATTCTGCATGTTACACACCCGTGGAGGCTATTGACCCGGTGCAGATGAGCAGGAGGAGGGAGTGAGGCTGCAGAGCTCCTGCCCGCAAGCCCTCCCAGCCAAACAGGAGCAAAGGCAGCAGCTGCAGCAAATGGGAATCTCTTTCCATGGTCCAGTGTCCCGCACAGTAAATCCATGGTGCCCAGGGACTGTACTATTTGACCTAGGAAGGGGTCTCACCTGAATATTTTCCAGGCAGTAATCAAGACCAAATGACTGATAAGGTGAGAGCACGGGCTTTCTTTCTGAGGGTGTCTAATTACTAAATCAAATAGGATGCCATTCATTCCTGATTTTATGTCACACCTTCAGACACCTAAAGATATGACTTCAACATGCTTTAAACACATTTGATTTTTTCTTTCAATGCCATGTGAAAGACCTCTCTTCTTTTTTTCTCTCTTTCTCACATGTCCATGAGCAGGATGCTGCTTTCTTCCTCTGGAGTGATGATAGGTACCAGGAGGCAGTTTAAAGTAATTTCAAGGATTTGGAATAAACAGGACTCACACAGACAAAGAGACATAATATTATCACAAAATAAGGCTTGGTTAAAAAACAAACAAAAAGATAAATAAAAAAATCCTCCCCTGCAAGTCCATTTCTGAAAAGAATAAATTTTGTATTAAAGAGGAAAAATATGCTGAAGAGTTAAGAGCTCTACACCGTAGCGTCAGTTACTGAGTTGTTGATTTTTCCTGCAGCAAGTCTATCCCATAGGAATGTATTGTACAATTATAAAGATGTACAGAGCATGTAGTGTTTTTTAAAATTCTAGTTGGCTATTTTTTTCTCTTGAAGAAATTTCATCTTACTGAGTATGAAGGCCACAGGTTCTTTCCAATTCTCCCTTCTTTTTCCAGAAAGTCGACTGTGTTGACTAGTATTAACAAGCACCCCTTTATATTTTTCCTTTAGAGAGCACAAGGATTCTTTTGAGCTCTCTAGTGAAGGTTTGTTCTTCCTGAAATTTACACATTGGGCTAAGCTCTGCCCTGGCTTGCAGCACTATGACCCCATGGAGCAAGTTCAGTGGGGTTATGTGGGGATAACTGAATCTGACTGACTAATAAACTGAATTTTCTTTTCTTACTAGGTTTAAAAAGAGCCCTTTTTTTCTGAGCCTTTTTTTAAAGCTACATCTTAAGGACTTTACTCATATTCTGAGCATACCTGTAGAGAATCTGAAAAGCAAGTTCTGAATATAAGCAGATATTGTGAAGTGCTCCAGCAACAAATTGCTTTTCTCTCAGTAATGTGCAAATGGGACTACAACAAGGTCCAGAAAAACCTGTAGAACTCACACTTCTTCATATGTACTCTGTGAGCTAGCTCTGGCCTCTCACTAGGAACTATTGATATTTCCTGTTTTGTAAGATGTTCTTGAGCCAAGAAGAGCATGAGGAAATTTGAAAGCAAGAACTTCAGGCAAAATGCATCCCTAAAAGATACAAGTTATTATTTTTATAATAAGACTGTTCTGTATTTTTTTAGAGTACATTTCTGTAAATAGGTATATCTTCTCCAATACATACAGATGTGTATGAAAGTGTACACAGCCAAAGAGGCTGTAATTAATTGAGAGGTGTCAGGCAAAACATGACCTACTCACCTGTGGCAAGATGGATATTTTGTGTTGTCAGATTTGTGCCATAGCACAATTTTTGAAATAATTCTTGCATTTCTGAATCATTTTGCACAAGAGGTGTTATATTCCAAAAAGCATTTTTAACCCAAATCATACTCTGTCCTTTGCTTCACACTCTCTCTCTCTCTCTCTCTCCTCCTTCAGCCTCATATTATTGAATAGTTTCAGCTTTCATAGATTTCAGTCTATGATTTATTAAAGCTATTTCCATTTCCTGGATTTCTCTAGATTCTTTTCAGAGGAAAGTTCTGATCCAGTTGCAAATAAAAAATATAATTTCTCACTGCAAAGAGGTACCTTCTTAAACTGGATAGAGGTGGCCAAATACAGTACCCATGAAATCAAGGTCTAGTAAAAAACCCAAAATTTTTATTTACTTTTTGCTATTGCCATGCAGATATCTTGTGCTCCATGGGTCTTAAAGATACCTCCTTAGGGGGCAGTCATGTATCAGGGGAATTATTCCTATGCAAAGGAATATCTCAAGAATAGTAGTAATTCCAAAATGTACTCTTAATACTTTTCTTGGGTAGGATCAGCACTATATTAAGAACTACTGATAGCAGAAAGAAAAAGTTCATTCAACATATGAGTTGAATGACTAAGCAGACCTTGCTATGATTTGTTATGGGATTTTATATTCAACTTTAAAATTATTCCTTAGTTGTCTCTGCTTCTTCACTAATTATCAGCTTTTCTGAAGGGTACGTCAGGGAGGAACTATTCTCCTAAAATTGGGAAATGCATTTCTTATAAAAAGAAAAAAAAAAACCAAAAACCCCTGCCTAGCCTGAACTGAAGTGGAAAACAATGTGTAGAGGCTGCCAAAAGAGATGGAACCAGAAAGGGACAAAACGACTAGAGGCAATGATGGATAGATGGGAGGGAGTTATTGAAAGCCCTGAAAATATGAAGAAACCTTAACTAGATGGGAGAGAGGCAGAGCTTGTGAGGAGCATACCATTAAACAAATAAATGTCATACATTTACAGGTGTCCTGTGTTAATCTTTGGCATGTCTTTTCAGATTACTAAAGCATTTTTAACCAAATCCTGTATATAAGTGATACTGAAACTGTAGAAATAAAGTGCATAATGTGGCAAAAGGGTTACATTGTCCATTTGAGTGTGCATCTGAGAGCGTACAAGTGTATAGTTTAATAACTTTTTTTGTTTCAGTGAAGACCATATCAGACCTTTAATGACTGACTTCCTTACATTCATTTTGGTTTTTGACATTGACACTTAGAAGTCATAAGCCTTTTCCACCTCTGCCACTACTGCTGTACATTGGCTCAGGCAAAGGGAGATGAATTCTTCCTTGAGTCTTTTTTCTAATCTATTAAAAATATCCAATTATTCGGTATGGCAAATCATTTAGTTTGGTTTAGTCTTTGTATCAGATTATTGCAACTCAGACACTCTATTTTGTACAGAGGCCATTCAGATTAGTATTACAGGCTGTCTAACATTTGGAATTCTACAAACATTTGCTACCTGGAGCTGTATGAGTTGCTCAAACAGCCTTCTAGACCCATACAGACAAAAGTTCCATTGAAATGAATAGCTCTATTCATTTGCAAAAAGGAGGGAAAGGACTGAGCAACATTTTAAAAGGGCTCTCAGTGCATTTATGTAGCTCCTACAGAAGTCACCAGCTCTAGTTATAGAACAAACCTTGCTATCCTAATTGTTACAATACTTTGGCCATTGCTTAATTACTCCCTTTGGGCTTCCTATGCTCCTGTCTCAAATCTTTCTAAGGTGTCTCCCTTACTAAAACACTGCCAGCACACAGCAGAAAAAGTGAAGAACAGATTCTAAACTCCTTCGTACATTAGGAGGAATTTCAGCAACAGAAACAATCCCAGAAAGTAAATGCAATTCACTGTGCAACTAAAATTATCTGCATGCATGGTTTTAGGATTATGTCCAACATGTTCAGTATTGGCTGTGAGTTTTTATAGTATTTTCTTCCTGCAGGCTTTCAATTTTTAGCCAGAAAGGCTGATTTGGCACTTCTGGAGCCACACTGACTGAAATTATGGAAGAAATATAGGCAAAAGCATCAGATTTTCTAACCTACTAATTTTGATGCAGTGGCAAAATATGTAATGTTGTCACTAGCATTCCTCAGTTTCAAACAAGTGAAATTTCACCATTTTTTTTCAAAAAAATATTTTGTTGTATTTCATGGCCACATTTCGTCCCTTTAAACAATTAGGAAACCTATATACATCTGTCCTGTTGGCAGTTAGTCCACTAACTGCAGAAATGCACACTTTTCCAGGTTTTTCTTTCCATTTTCACAAAGTGTTGAGGTGGGACTAAAATGATATTATTTCTTTTATAAAAGCATAAATCTGAATATAACTGAAGAATATCTTTTGCTCTGACATAAATTCACATTAGCCACAGAAGAGCATGCTCAAATATGGCCACTGTGATGGGTTTCTGGAGACTTAGTCTTATTGCTCTCTTTTGTTTTCCTGTGCTGTTGCTTTATCCTCATAATATCCTTGACAACTCTTGCCTTCCCCTGGCTAGGTTCTTTCCTGTTTCAGTCTAAGGTGTTCCTGCCAAAATAATCACCATAATCTTCTATTCTAACTGCTTTTCATTTCAGCATTCTGAAACCAGTTAATGACTTCCCACCTCCCCCCACATCATTCCCCCTGGTTTTGTCTTCAAGATGCTGCACAAAGCTGAATTTGCTTTCACCTACACCCTCTTTTTCTTCCATTCCATTTTCTATTCTTTAATATCTCTCATTATTGCTCCCTTTGACCACAACTCCCTATCTTAGTTTTTTTGTTTAACACACTTACCTCTTGGTAATGCACTGAAATACAATGGAAAGAATACCTGGATTTCTGTGCCATATACATGTTTTTGATCTCAATTATTGTTTACAATCCTCCTAAGGAAAGCTAATGTTATCACTCTTCACCCTCTAGTAACTGGGTTTTTTGTCTGGCCTCCTCCACTGTAGGATCTTTGGGACTTTCGCTTTAAAGTTGTGAATAGTTCTGTGTGTATTTATGATACCACAGAGATCTTGGAAGCAGAGGTGGTGAATGCAAGATGATAGACTAAAGGGAACCACCTGTGTTTAAATTCAGCAGGTGAGCATCTTAATCTCATTTCCTAAGCCATCACTGCAAAGTAACAGTGAGCCTGGCTAGCCTTCCTCTCACATCAAAGTATATCAGGCAGATTTCCAGTAAGATGACTAAAGAGATGCTGGAGATGCCAGTTAAGGGAAAACCAGTCTGTGGTCGTGCCCTCTGGTCCAGATGCAGATGATTTCAGAGCTTATGTCCTTGGCAGTGCTCATTGCCCCGGCTCGCTGAGATCACCTTCCCGCAGTGCCCTTCGGCTTGGGTTTGGAGTGCAACACCTGTCCTGATTTTCTCCGTCAGCACAACTGGATGTGACCACACCTTTGATACAATACATTGAAGATTTGTTACTTTTGTCACTGTTTATCCTTTTGTTTCTACGGGAGAGGCTAGGTCTGTGCGTACAGTAATCACAACAAACCAGTTTCATTCGACTTTTTGAGCCAGTTTAGCAGGATAGGAAATACATACAGCAAAATCTATCATCTGTCTGTTTTACTCTGTGTCGGAACAACTTCATAATCCTCTGTGTGTGAAATGAAGAGTAATTAGCAGCAGGACCACAGTTTGTACTGAGATAGAATTTCCAGATATAAAAATAAGATGAGTTCTGGGAAAGTTAGACATTTTGTGATACTCTCCTGGGGAGCAGAAGCCTCCTGATAAAGCAGAGCTGGGACCAGCCACTGAAGGCTGCTCTCTTCAGCCAACAGAGATGTTCATAGAATATCCTACAGTTGCCATTAGGTATCTCCTCTTTTGGACTGGTTGTTGTAAGCATAACACAGCCATGTGTGACTGTTCAGCAGACCACTGATACCTTTAAAGAATTCAGATATATATTTGCTGATGTGTTTAATAAATCTCCCTATATGCTTCAGTGTGAGACCATATAAAGAACTTTAATTTTGCTACAATAGTAATAATTTGAAAAATTATTATCAGCATTATCAATTATCAGTATTATCAATATAGCTAAATATGTGTAAGATATTAAAAAATAAAAAGCAATATATGGAACATTGTTTGAAAGATTTTCTTTATATATTTGGATGCCTAAGAACCCAAATAACTTTGAACACTGCACTGTAGGATTTTCTCTTATGCCACTTATTTGACAAAAGGTTTGAAAGAATCTTCGTATAGTTACTATTAGTATTTTTGCTGTAGCTGTTAGAAACATCACACAAACCCCATATTTATGGTAACTGAGTCTTTGAAAGGAGAAGAAAGATAACACTTTAGTTTCCTAGTGGTTAAATTTACCAGAGACTCAAAATTATAATACTGTCAAGTGAACAGCAAAAATTATAAAGTACTGGTGACAAAATAATCAGGTTTTCCAATGAGAACATACTTGATTCAGGTTACCGGTGCACTAATAAGAAAGGTAAAGAAATTAATCAAATCTTGAATGAAATTGTTTGACTTTGTGCTTCCTCTTTTGAAAACAGCTTTTGCTAATCTACACTCCAGTCCTTCATGAGAATACTTCCCTCTTTTTAGAGTATTTTTCTTTTTTTTTGGTTTTTTCCTTTCTCTTTTTTCCTGTAAGTATCTCAAAAGCACAGCTACTAAACATGGCCACATTTGCAGAATACATTTTGCATTTGAGCCGATCATCCAAGCTGCAGTGAATGGGAGGCTGCTTTGCAAAGTCTGTTTCCACTCAAGGATTCCAGCCTCTAGTTTTGCAAAGCCTTCTGGGAATACATTTTCCTGGTCTGCATTCCAGTAACTTTTTATTTCCTGTAGCTGTGTCAAAAGCAGTAATAGTAAGTCTAAAGAATGGAACAGGTTACTTTATAATATATGTACCATATGGTTTTGCAGCCTTCTTTCTTCATTTGTTTGGAAACGATTGCAGAGGATAATAGTGACTCTGTTCACTAATTGCTGTCCCATGTGCCATATTCACGTATTTGAACTGGGCTGTCAATGAAGAATTTATGTTTTCTTTTCAAATTTACTCCTAGATCATTATATGATCAGAGGACACTAACTGCAATATTTCAGACAGCTCTGACATCAGCAGCAATGTCTTTTGGATCATCATCAACTCCATACACTATATACACAGTTTGCATTATTTATTGCTTTATATTCAAGTCCGCTTTTCTACAGAAAGTAATGTCACTTTTTGCACTTAACTATTTTGCAGCCTCATGTGGAGCCCTAGGATCTCCAAATTGACTAGGAGAAGCTGATAATTTACAGAAGCTGCAAATATGCAGAAAAAGACAGCAGCTGGAGTCCACAGTAGGGTAACATTCTTTATGATGTATTTCAAACTACAATCCTTACATGCTCAGATTTAATTTATGAAAAAGAACGACAGTATAAATCAATACTGTATTTCTCCAGAACAATGCTCATCTTTGATTTAAAAGCAAAAGAAATAATTACTTCTGCCCAGTTAATTTATAAATTTTACTGTAAAAATTATATAAATTACATAAATTATAAAATCTTATTGTATGTATTTTTTTAAAAGCACAATTAGAAGTCAATAATGTAAATGCTGAATCTATGAGAGGCTCCTCATAGTCTGTACTTCAGTTTTAGTAATTATTTTATTTATTTATTCTTTTGGTAACAAATTTACATAGGGTGTCATACAATGAAATAAATAGTTTTAATGCTCTTCATTGCATAAAAGCATAGAGTCCTCTCTATATTCAGTGATTTTTACTTCATGTTCCTATCATTGTGGGATGCAAATTACAGTAGGGTATGAATGCTAGCAGAAAGCTTGGTGGTAAAAAAAAAGAAAGCTTGGAGGCACAGCTGGTATTCCATGGAAATTGGGCAGAAAGAGGGCTTCTTTAACATTTTTCAAGTCCTGAACAGCAAGACAGTAGAAAGAATGCCCATGCACAACTGTCAAAAACAGCACAAAGGGACAAGATCAGTAACAGAGACAAGAGTCAAAAGACTTTCTTTTTTTTTTTTTTTTTTTTTCTTCGATGTAATACAAAACTGAACAAGGAACGAGCTGAAAGAGAAAGGGAGAATAAAAGCCACCAAACAGCCAAAGCTGTTGTCTGAGCTAATCCAGTACTTACTGATATATTTAGGTTACAACTCCTGAAAGGAGAAATCAGGGATGTTGATGGAGAAGGACAGAAAGGGCAAAAGATACTTGGCTAAATAAGTTTGTCTTTAAACTTTGATGTACCTCTTGGATAATACATCACCAGGATGGACTCCTGAAGCCAAACAAACTGTGGCATTTATAACGGGTCTTTTCCTCTGACACTTTGGAAAGAAACTTGCAACCACTGAAGTGTAACAACTTTGGAGAAGAACAAGGCTGCCCTGTAGGGCTGGCACACTATTAATCAGACAGGGTGGGAAACTGTATGTGGTAAGTGGTGGGGTGCAGTGAAGTGATTCTTTGGCTGCAAGGACTCCATGTCAGTGGTCTAGCATACAGCCTGGCAGAGATCTCCTATGTGTAATTTCAAAAGGGTAAAGCAAACTTTCCACTTCAGCACTCCCAAAATCTTAATCATTTAACCCAAAGTAAAACCTTCTGATCTCATTGTAGGCCAGCCATGAGGTAATGTCAGTGTCACAGAGCTATTGTTTCAGCAGAGAGAAGTCAAGGATGTCTTACACCATAGCAAAACCAATTCAGTTTATGCCTCAGTGTTCCCAAAATGTGCCAAGAATAAAAAAGCCCACACTGAAGAACTCAAATTTGGATGGGCAGCCAGGACAGAAAAGGCATATGAGAAAAAAGCGACAGCTGTTTAATTTTACAGTGAGATTTTTTATACTATCCAATTACAATTTGCTGTTTTAACATAATTTTGAACAGAGTACTTTAGGAAACTTTTAGATGCTCCCCCTTATATTTATTTTTTCTTTTTAGATTCAATTCTCACTTCTCTGAAATGCCGTGTGACTGAAAAAGACTTGAATGAAGATTTTAGAATGTTTTTCTGTAGTTTCTTTTTCTTCACCGTTGTAACTAATTGCCACGCTTTCTATGCTTTCTAGAAGGAGGACAGTGAGGGAGAAGGAAAACCCTTGCTTGTTTCTCAGGCAGCTGAAGAGGTAAATTACCCAAGGTATTCTGGTGGAAGAAATGAATCAGGTCACCATGTGGGAAAAACAGGGAACAGTAGCCAAAACACCAAAATAATGGCCAGAAGGGAGTAGCTACAGGAGGATAATGTGGGATTTGCTCTGAGTAATAGGTTATAAAAATACACATCATCTCTTATACTGTCCCTTGCTGTAATTAGTTATTGCAATAAATCACTGGAAAAGGTAGTTTTACAAGACTTCAGTCATTAGGCCATGCATCCTCCATTGGTTGCAGCAATAAGTTGAAGTGCCTGCTACTTCAGGAAACATGTTTTAAGGTGAGCCAGGAATTCTGTGTGACTCACCAATCCCTAAAGTTGATCTTCTGGGCCTAAGTTGAGACATGCTCTTCAGTATCCTCTTCATGTGGAATCATGGACATTCTAGAGAACATGTAGCCAGGGCTCCTGGCAATGCTTTTCTGAAGTCAGATGAGCTAAAAAGCAGGACCACAAGTACATGGTACCCATTAGCTCTGCAGAAATCCTGTCTGGAGCACATAGAATTAGAAGCAGAAGTTAAATGAGGTCTTGGTAGAGGCTGAGCAGCCTAATAAGATGAAATCTACCCTTAGCTGAGGAAAAACTTCAAAATCCACTTGAATATAAAAATGCTTATTTCTGGAGTTTCTTGCTTAGCTTATGAAAAAATTATTTCTGCCCTGGAAAGGAATGGAATCCAAAGGCTATGTCTATTTCCTGCACTTCTACTTTGTACAGAAGACTCTTGTTTAGAGGTTATATGTCTTTATAGGCTTTTTGGGTGGGGGGCTTTTTTTTTCTATTCTTTTGTTAAGAGAAGAAACCTGTGTTTGTTCTGTATCCATATGACAACTTTTTCTCTTATTTCTCTGAAAGAAAGAGGTGAGAGAAAGGGTTGTCAGTATCAAGACAAAAGAGTTTGAGGAATAAATCCAGCTGTTGGTATAACTTGAGGGCTTAGGTAAGACTGAAACATCACAGTATAAAGTAGTAGTAGTTTAACTTTCAGCGGTTTAAGTGAAATAAAATCTAGGCTATGACAGTAATTTCCTACAAATCTTCTACAAATCTCTGTTAGGAAGAATTAAGAGGTAACTATTCCTTGATACTTGAGTATGTGAGTAAACAGTGTCTACTATACTGCCTCTGTAAGGAAAATAAAGTGGTTGTACTAAAACAACTCCCTTAGTTGAAGTTAGCATGAACGTAGCATGAAGTTAGTTTATGCCAGCTGTTGTTCTCATTGGTTACCCTAATCACTGCAAAGGGCACTTGGGAGCTTAGACTGAAAGGAGAGAAAAGATTTGGGCCAGAGTAAGTATAACATTACGGAAAGAGTTAAAGCTGAGCCAGGGTACAGCAACCCTGAACCATTGTTTTCTGATACTGCTTAGCTGTGCTGAAAAAGAGCTTGGTAGAGCTGAGCTCGAAGCCCAGGTTCTGGACAGTCAATAGAACTGTCTTGATTTAAAAAGTAGTTGCAATAGAGGACACCAGTGCTTAATAAGGAACTAATGTGTCCATTACTTAGATATCTGGCATAGGGCATTTCTATTCCATTTGCCAAGGTACATCTGAAATACATTTTCTGTGTCATTTGGTAGTAGTAAGGAGAGCATACTCACAGCCCAAATAACATTATCAACTCACATGCTAAACCTCTGAATAAGACTACAGATTGTAAATTGGCACCTTCAGTCAGGTCATTACAGCTGAAGATTCCACCTGCACTTGTGCGTAATGGTGCTGGGCATCTTTCAGCAGACTGTTTCTTAAGCATCTCTTGTAGGAGTGCATTTTGCAGTGTCTGCAGCTCGTTTATACAAAGCTGTGAGTACAGGCTTGATAGCCTAGCAATATGGGTTTCAAAATATGAACTCAACATGTTAGTTGTTAACACAGAATTTCACAGATTTTTATTTCCATATGTCGATCTTCCACTTTCCTGGTGATCTTTCTCTCAGTTGTTTGTTTATTTTGTTTGGTTAGGGTTTGGATTGTTTTGTGGTTGACAAAGTATTCAATTGTGATGGAAACGATAAAATGAAGGCAAGGTCCATGGTTTAAAAGAGCAGCTCATTGGATTTTGTGTGATGGAACCTAGTGTTTCTGTTTACAACAAGAATGGTAAATAATTCTATGGAAAAAATGCTTGGATTTGAACTTTATATACTCACTACAGAGCATCTCAACTTTGATACATTTTGGAGTGTTAAACAGAGACATGATGGGGGTCCCATTTTCCCATGCTGATTACGCCAGCACTGGGAAAATCTCCTTCATGGGTGTCAACACGAAACTGCCTCTGGCTACCAGCCCTCCCATCACAGGCAGTGCAGACACATGACAGGAGAGAGAAAATCAAGAGATGCCGTGTTCTTCCATAGCTGTCCTGACTGACAATCTTCTGGGAAGTCTTGCCAGCTGGCAGAGGTTAGAGCAGTCTACAGGTTGCACTAGTGCATCCAAAAACAAAGAACAGAAAATCAGGGAGCACAGCCAGCTCCCTGATGGTCTCCTCTTTCTGCTTCACTGAAGCAGATAATGTAAAACTCAGTGCTTGTGTCAGACATAGTCTGCAAGGATGGTTCCCAGTGCTGCCACTGTTTCATTACTGTCCCTCTCAATAATAACAGACACCATAACCCCAGAGGGGTAGAATGCTATGAAATGCTATGAAGGAGCTGATAAGCTCTATCTAAGTTTCCACATGGAGTTAAGAGTCAGATGTTGGCTTCACAGGAAATCAAGTGCCGTTACTACATCACCACCAGCTCAAAGTAACATGCTGAAAACCTATCAGACCCATCAGTCAGTCTTCAGCTGCCAGAAATTTTATTTTATACCAGAGTTTTAAAATAAATTCAGGGGGATTCTAACTGCTCTTCAGACAAAATTTAATATCTAAATACCAGACAGATAACATATCATACTTCCTTATGATTCAGAAGCAAAAGGAGTTGAGACTAAAATTAATTTGCCGACATCTGTAAAACACATTGCTATGGAATGACAATAGAGGTAATCCATAACTTGAAGTGGGCACTTGTTCTTTATTATGAAATACAGATATAGTGACACAAAACATTGCATTTAGAGTAAGTGTTCTCAGTGCAGTCTATAAACACAATAAAACTCTGCACACCAGACAGTGATTTTCTGCTGCCAGTGAACATCTGCTTGATATACACAGACATCTTGTGATTAGATTCTACTCAGTAGCTAGACCAGCAAATGAAAGGGGTGGAGCAGAAGAGGATGAACAAGCTTGCTTTCTACAAGCAATAAGAAAACCATCAATGTGTTTATTACTATAAGGGTTGGAAACTGGAAATAAAGATTCAGAGTTCAAAAGTGCTTTCAGCACTTTTCCTCATTGAACCTGGCTGTTTACTTTTCATCAGCAGTCATCTATAATCAAGTTTATTTCTAGAGGAAAGACATTTTCATCTGCTGAATTTAAAGACTTAATGAAAAAGGAAAGAACATGCATATTAATGTGCTATATGCATGAATGACAAGCTGACTTATTAAACTAATTATCCAGAGAAATAAAGAATGAAAATGTCGTAATCTATTGTTCTTGAGAAATGTTATATCTCACCAGGGTTTTTAAACCCTCTCATTCCTGTGGGTTGTAATTTTCATTTTCAGAAATATCTCCGTCAGCTTTGTACGTCATTGCAGTAAAATCCAGCTGAGGACACATTTTACCATGATCCCAGTTTCTCTTTCTGAGTGACAAGCACCATTGCCACTAAACAAACCGGACAAAGTCTCTATTTTGCAGTTCTAAACAATGCATTTCAGTAACTATAATAACCAAATGAAGTGTCTACTGTGGTCTGCTGTCTAATTTATACATTTTATACTTGCAAAGATATATTAGCTAGCTTATTTCCCTTTGGGTATATTTACTATGCATTTTGGAAAGATGACAGAAAATCCCCACTTAAGGTCTTGCTTAGAAAATTAGGAAGTCAGGCTTCACTTCAGAGATCTGCCAAAGATTCCCACACTGAACTTCTAGGTACATCATCCTCTTTAGCTACATAACTGAGAAACTTTTGCTAATCTCATTTCTGTCTGGGGCATTTTTGACACTAGTGAGGATGTTATGTTCTGCAAAGCCACAAGAGAGTCTGCCATTCATCTGGTTTCTCTCATCACATAAAAAAAGGACAAAAGAGGTCCCCACATTAATTCCTGTAAGAAAAACATTTCATTTTTAAAGATTATTTAAGTACTTACACAAATAAGAAGCAGGGAAGAGCATTCTGTGCTAATGACTGGCCTTTTCATTATTTTCTATATTTTCTGTCCCTCTAGTCTCAATGTGAAAGTTTACCATATAATTGGAGGAATCCAAAAGGGATTTAATATAGATTTATTTCATTGCTGAAGAATGCCCATGTAACTGATTCCTTATGGTGGAAATATGGTATTTCTCTAAGTTCTTACAACTTGAATGATATTCCCAAATATCTAACCAAAATCTTCCTTTCTGCACAATGAAATTAATTAAGTAGCTTTCTGTCTTCTTGTTCATTTCTGGTAAAAGTGCTTAACACAACATGAAGAACTGACAGCTTAGCTCATAGCACTACGTAGTCCGGTGAAAGCTGATTGCATGCCAAAGTAAATTCTGTTGAATATTTTTGCATTTCTGATAAAAAGAAAATGTTATAAACTTTAAAGATCCAACCAAGGATTATACATTTTTGTAATTTCAGTGTCATCTCTTGCACAATGTATGCTAAGAAACACCATTCCACTCCTCAACACCTTCTTCTAGGTTAGTTTTTTATCACAGCAGTGATAGATTTTGTGCCTATAGAAATCAAGGAAATTTTCTTCTACCCAATCAGCAATAAAATGACACACAAAATACACTTCACTGTGTATCAAGTACTTGACTGTTTCCAAAAGGCTAAGAATAAACAGTAGAGGATTTTTTCTCACTCTGTACAATCCCAAGGAGATATTGAGCCTCAAACAACATTCATTGTCTCATAAAAAATACAACAGGTACCTTTGCCATTAATAGCCTTTCTAGAAATTACTTATGGAATATCTTTGTATTATTCTACAAATTAATGCTTGGAACATAAAATAGAATAAAAAATGCCAAAAGTTTATACATGGTGCCCAGAAAAGAAAGTTTTGACTACTAGTTAGAACACACTGCAATGCATTTTTAAAATTCTTAGATTTACTATTAAACAGTAAGTATGATAATTATATCCAGATATTTAGTCTTGAATTTTTCAAACTTTTGGCTTTAGCTGTTTGTCTCTGTACTTTTTCATGGAATATATAAAAAAAAAAAAAAATTACACATATTCAGGCAAACAAAAATTGTTCTGAAAATTATTTTTAAAAGATTTCATACTTAGCAAAACAGCATGGCTAGACTTCCACAGTATGTCTTTTTGTTTTTAGAGGCCTAATCCAAAATCTATTTAAAGTTGATGAGAATGTTTTTATTGAATTCCCTGTACTTAGGACTGTGTTGTAAATGCAAAAGAATTGCTTCCAACTGGAAAGAGAAGTATTAAATACACACTAAAAAACACACACATATATCCATTCTTTTTTCTAAGAAACTCAGATTCTTTTAATAGACTATTTCATAGCAGCATTCTAACCTATGTCTCCTCACTGATTTCTTAATATCTGGGTAATGACACAGTAAAAGTAGAATATAATATAAAGGAAACAATACGTAACTACTTTTAGGTCTCAGAACATGCAAACTACACAAGTTCTAACAATGTGAGATAAAAAGATATTGTCTGTGAAAAAAAAATCATATAAAGTAAAGAATACATAGGCTCATGTATGCATTATATCTTCTATAGACTGAAGTAACAAAACAAGAAAAAATAACAAAACAGTGAACTGAGGGGATAAAACAAAAAGAATTCTCCTGAACTGGAAATGGACTTACTAATTCCTGAATTCAGACCAAGTTCAACCCAAATTTTACTAAATAATATGTCAGTGAGGTTTTAAAGGTTTAGCTAAATTGAAGAACTGATTTATTCAAGTCCATTTTTTTAAGAGTACTGCACTCTTTGTTTTCTTAAAAGAAACCCATAGGCTGTAGTAAAAGCTTTTGTCCATAGCTATTTCAGAAACTCTTCTCACAGAGCAGAAAGAAAAAAAAAAAAAAAAAAAAAAGAAAATGTTGATTCTGGCAACCCAAGACTATGCATTTAACCTGTGACCTTTCAGGCAGTTATGATTTCAGGTTCAAAAGTACGTTTGTTGCCCAGTCAGAGACTGTCCAAAATTCTCTGAGGTCCTTCATCTTTGGAGGCTTTTATCTTGAAGACCATTTTATTTTTCTTTTCTTCCTAGCAATTGTTTGTTTTATTATAAAACAATAAAATGATATATTTTATAAAGCGCAACAAATCTTTTTGGGTTGTTTCAGAACTGAAGAACTCTCAGTCCCACGGAACTTGTCTAAACTTAGAGTCCTAATTGTAAATTAATAGTGATACTAGCACTTCTGAAAAAAAAAGAACCAGTTTTTAGAAAAAGAAAATGTTTTTATAGAATCATCTCTGTACCAGAAGATCTACTATAGTTTTGCAGGAGTTGTTAAAAAGTCATGCAACTGTAGACATGTGAATTTGGGGTGGAAAATCAGAAAATTAGGCAATGTGAATCAAAGGAAGATGCTAATAGGACCAGTTCAAATGTGAGAATAAATTCTGGGTACAAAGTTTGTTTTACAAACATCTTCTGACTAACTCTGAAAGCTGCTGCAACAGAAAAAGGCTACTTGGGTGGGTTTTGAGATGATCACTTCGTGGATGGGGAGAGGAAATTCTACTTCAAGACTCTGGCTGTCTCAGGAATGCATCTGAGTAATTATAGGATCCTTATAGGATTAATTAAGCTTGAAGTATTGTAAACTTTAAATTGTAACCTAATAGAAATACAAGCTTATTATGCAAATAACATTTAATATGAAATTAAAATCAAATTAATGGTCGTTGACTGTAAAGTATTAAGAACTGGAAGCAGCACAGTGCCAAACAACTGACTGATTTCTGTAGTCAGAAGGAAGGACCTTTTGCTATTGCTAATATTTTTTTCACTCTTAGTGCCAACTAAAAGAGATGTGGCAGGTGAATTGCTCTCTAATAGGGCACAGGCAAAAGGCTATTACTGTTTGTCATCCATCTTCACCCAGATGTGTTGAAAACATTCACTTTGCCTGAGCACTGATGATAGTAATGCTGATTTTGCACTTGAAACTAGGAAATAGTTTCCTATTGGCAACAAACAGGAAATAGTGATCACGTGAAAACAGAGGGCCATGCAATTTTTCTACACAAAGAGGATCCTCTGTTTCTTTGAACTAGTGTTCAAATACAATACCCAGGCACACAAAATGCATGTGTAGCCTTTCCTTCTTCTCAAAGTAACCTTGCAGTTTTACAGGCTGTTTCCTCACATTGATACTTATTTGTAGAAAATATTTTGAACAATACCGGTAATGAGATGTACAATTAAATTTACTCAGTGTTCTCCATTGTAATTCCCTGTTACCAGTCCTAATTTTATATTTATTTTATTTCTGAATATCAACAAAACTAAAAGTACATTTTTTTGAATTATATTAGATATCTATGTAATGTTATTGGTAATAAAATTTATCCTTTTCATTGGTTCCATTCTTATTTGGAATCTTTTGGATACCTCAAGGTAATAAAATTGAATAAAAATGCAATAGGTACTTATGTATTAGCCCAGTGTCAGGAACTGTGAGGTACAAAAATGTACTCAGCAACTGTGGTAACTAGAGCTTCTTTTTTTTTTGCTGATGGCAGCAAAATTGATTCAACTAATTGACTCTGTCTATATTTTTACAGTTGGCTTCTAACATATTCTAGAGTTGGGTTTTGCACTGCTTTTTTAAAATTCTGCTTCTGCTTTAAGTGTGTACTGCCTTTGAAAATGGTCTGATCACCGTCACGCTACAAGTAATAATCAGTGTGCAGGAGGACTGAAATACAAACAAAGCCTAAATATACTCTGCAGAAATACAGGAGTTTTAAGCCTGGATGGTTTCTCTGCCTGAGAAATAATACACAAAACAGAAACTGTAAACAGATGGTATTTGGCATGACTTTAAATATAAAGATGAAGTAAACACAAGCCATTAATGTGTAAAACAAGTGTAAAACTGGGAGGAGATTTGACATTTATGAAGTACTATCTTTGAAATCAGGTTGTGTTTTCATTACTAATTCTTTCGTTTCAAGTAGTTTTGGTTCAAAACAATGGAAAACAAATTTAATGCCATGCCAGATTTTTTTTTTTTCCAGTGCGCTAAAATGACTCCTCAGTGATTCCAGGAAATTATTTATTCACAATAAATTAGAGCTGGTGAAACTGCCAGCCAGACTGTCTGCAGGAAAACTTACAAATGTTTTATTGTCTAGCATCATTGCAGTCTGCCAGTAAAATGGCTTCATTCTACAGCCAGGGAAATATTGTACTCCCTCTCTATAGGACTGTTTATTTAGTATCCACTCATGTCCATGTGTTTGCATGTGTGCTGACAAACGTCTGTTATCTTATACAGAAGAAAATCAAAACAGCCATAGAATCATAGAATGGTTTGGGTTGGAAGGGATCATCTAGTTCTACCCCCTCTGCATGGGCAGGGCCACCTCCCAGATCAGGTTTCTCAAAGCCTCATCCAGCCTGGCCTTGAAGACTTCCAGGGATGAGGCAGCCACAACTTACCTGGGCAACATGTACCAATGTCTCACCACCCTCACAGTGAAGAATTTCTTACCAATGTCTAATTTAAATCTAGCCTAATTTCATCTTGAAGCCATTCTGCCTTGTTCTGTCCTCACATGCCTTTCTACAAAGTCTCTCTCCAGCTTTTCTGTAGCCCCCTCAGGTGCTGGAAGGCTTCTATAAGGTCTCTCTGGAGCCTTCTCATCTCTGGGCAGAACCCCTCTCCCTCATCCTGTCTTCACAGGAGAAGTACTCTGATCATCTTTGTGGCCATTCTCTGGACTCATTCCAGCAGGTGCTTCACAGAAGACAGAGTACAAGGACCTTATATTAACCTATTTTCATTCTGAAACTTGTTCAGAGACCAAATAATATACATATTCTCTTCAAGCATCCACAGTTTACGAACATTTATATCTTTTACAAAGGTATAGTGGGCTAGTAAGCTGTACAAATGAACTTTTGCTGGAGCATTTTAGTGTCGCTCTGCTTTTACCTCTGCATTCAAATACTGAAAAAATTATTTAGGAAAACAATTTGGAAAGTTCACATTCCTTTTTACCATTATATGCTCTGAACTCTTGGTTGCTTTTTCTCTTGAACGTTTAGTTAAAGAAGTGTACCAATTTCACTTTTTAATTCTAACAGTAAAAATAGGTGAATCTACAAGACTACGTTCAGATTTATCATCTCTGTAAGTGAAGATACATTTACATCTCCCCACTTTGTGCAGACACAAGTAGATACACAGCAATGCATTCATGCATTGTGAAAATAAAGGAAGACTTTTGCTCAGCTAAGCCATTTA
The DNA here is from genome assembly GCA_023637945.1 of Phaethornis superciliosus. Taxonomy (NCBI): domain Eukaryota; kingdom Metazoa; phylum Chordata; class Aves; order Apodiformes; family Trochilidae; genus Phaethornis; species Phaethornis superciliosus. The sequence continues at coordinate 10,515,450 of JAJQWJ010000009.1, read as the reverse complement.
TTACAATGCACAGTGAAATCTGTGGCTTCTCTAATTCTGGCCTCTTTCTTTCATTAACTGAATTAAATGGATGGGGGTACAAATGTGGAAGGGACATTATGACATTTTAAAATGGATTTTAAGGGAATGTTCTGATCCTATGTCAACCAACTCTCCTGTCTCCCAGGTACCAGAACCTGGTGTAGCTTTGCAGCAGTGTTAACAAAGAATCCTATAAAAGCTCAGGTGGGAACTTAATAAAGGAAAAGGAATCTAAATTCTTCTACAGTTCAGGCTGCCCACAGAGTGCTCCCTAAAGGGAACTCCATAACAGGATGCATCAGAAAGTAACATTTCCCAGGGCATTTGCTCTATTTACCCTTGGAAGTATGGAGAAAAGTGAATCTGGAGAAGCTTATTGAATTTCCCATTTCAATTGACCTTTGCGAATAGTTCCTGAAACTATTTCCCAAGCCTAGTAGGCTGTGGGAATCATGCTATATTTCTAGAAAAGCAGGTTTTAGCTTTCCCTCCTGGGATGGGAGGCTACTTTACACTTATGAAGAAGAGGAGAGAAAAGGAATGAGTAACAGACTACCCAAATTCCTGTAGTCCTCACTCAGTTAAAACCACTTGCCTGGCATTTGTTGCTTAATGTCATAATTCAGAGGACTGGAGCCAGCAATCCCATTTGCTTCAGAGGTCAAACAGACTTCCAGTTACTTCCCTTTGCCCACTCATTTTTGTTGGTTTTTTTTTTTTTTTTAAGTTACATGGTATTGCCTTTGTGAATTTTCAGAGTGAATGGAATGAAAGTGTTTAGGCATATGTTCTTCTGCAGTTTTCAATGGTTCTTAAAGTGATGCCAAAACATAACCTGGAAAGTCCTATTACTTTCAGATTAAATTACAATCTTGGTACAAAAGGTACAAAATACCTCTTCCAGAGAATAACACTAAATATTTAAAAGAATATCACAGGAAAATAGCAATACAGGGGCATTACTTCTGTTTCACTAGCTATGTAGTTCCAATTTTACGGACAGCAGTTTTCAGTAATTAAAGTTGTTTCTTTTTTTAATTACTGAGACAAAAATGTTGTCATAAGGTTAGAATGATGATGTGTTTTCAAATGAGCTATGTTGAAGTCTCTCTGTTTCTTTTTTTGTTGAAAGGTATGCATCACTCCAGTTTTTATTTACTCTGCACTAGGGTATTTGGTTCTTTGCCACTCTCATATTTGGAATTATCTGGCAGTGCATGTAATCCATCCTCTATGGACTTCTGACTTTGATTTGAGACAAAAGAAGAGCTGTAATTACATAGCAAATTTTGGATAATAATCCTTCTAGAACATTCCTTCCTACATACATCACTGAAAACCAATTACCATATTTTATTAATATAGATTTTGTAATTTGAGAGATAATCAAATAGAAACCTTACTGATTTGAGTCAAAAGAAACTCCAAGCCTAATTTTGAATTCCTGATCTGTATAATGTCAGAAGATACATTTCAGAGTTACAGTATGTGTCTATCTCTCAACACAATGTTTACTTTAAAAGGTGTCATTCGTGACTACATAATTACATCAATCTTCCAATATTGTACTAACAGAACAAGAGATAGTTAAGGGCACTATTAATTGTTCAATCATAGCTGATAGCCTAAGCTTTGCATTCTGTGTCATATAAATCATAGCTGAAATTCTGTTAAAAGAATTTTATTTATAGAAAACAAAGGAAACAAATACATTGCATGGAAAAATCCTTATCTGAACATTTTCATTGCTTTTTGCTTCATTTTCAGGAGTTCAAAAGCAGTTGCCACCACCATTATCTTATTAAAGCATAATAAAATATTATTGAGAACAAGGTTATTATTTAACCATAAATTTAAATGAGAATATTGGATTAAAATTTCATTTTGTGAATATTTGTCATTCTTCTTTAATGAGACTTTGTACACCCAAATTATTAATCTGGGATGCTACATGGATTCCATTTAACCCACATCACAAATTTATTTAAAGATGCAGATTATAAACTACATAACATATGACTTGTATAATAACTTTGCACAAATTTGAATTAGGTATAACTCTGCTAACGTCTATGGAATTCTATTTTACAAAGCATAAGTGAAGGAGATGCCTTCTGTAGCAATTAAAATATGTTTGCATGTTTCTTAATTCTTTGTTGTTCAACCTTGAAAGCCTTCAGTCTTAACAAAGGATCATTTGTTCGTTTTCAACAAACAAAATGGTTGATGTTACGATTGTATTTGACAATTAGGATGATGTAAATTACAGATCTCTATAATTCAGTGCTGGACTGCTCCTAATGTAAGATCTTGTTAATACTGTACAATTATGTACCTTTGTATTACCAAAATGTACTTCTTGTTCCTTGAAGCTTGCAAGAAATGTAGCGATTTATTGTCATTTGCTAAGCCATTAGCACTATATTCCTACTAAAAGCATGACTAATGATACAGTGAGATTCCAAATTTCTTATTTTCTTGGACAGTAACACAATTTTCCTTTTAATTTCTTCATAATTAAATTTAATACTAGCTATTTTGGAAAGAGAGAGGCTCTTAACTACCAGGCAATTTCTTTTATGCTTGGAACTGATAAGTGTTCTGTGGATCAGCTGCATCCTGCCCGTGCCTTTCTAGGCCTATTGTCTGGGCAGGTGTAATTGCAATGTAAATCCTCTAAGAGATTTCCTTGGGTTACTGAAAGCTTAGAATTAGCAAATGCTTTCCTCCTATTTCTTTATTTTCCCTTTTGTTGTTTTCTGAGGCGATTGTTTTTGCAAGGCTCCAATATCTAGTCCTGACCTATGGATTGGAGTCCAGTTGTTAGGTACCAGTACAAATCTGAACTGGAATTAGTCAACAAGACAACAATATTCACTCCTGATGAAATGCTGTCATTAAAAGTACCTTTATATGTGCTTGATAATACCTACTCTGGTTGTATGCTGAAGATGTGACAAGAAGGAAGAATTATTCTTCCCTCCTCTCCTTTCCATGTTAATGAGCACTTCATTCCTTTAGCACTCACTTAAGGAGACACCATACATTTTCTTACCTTTCCCACCCAATGCTATGCTGGGTTAAGATTATAGGATCTGCTGTGAAGGGGAATAAAATTACTTGCTTCAAAATATGTTCTTAACTAGGAAAGTCTCCAGTCCTGTGGCTTCTGATGCAGGTCATCTAGAATCTAGTTTTGGAAGATCTTGAGATATCCAGCAAAATTGGTAAATGTTAACAGGACCCTAATTACTCACCCTAAATGCTCCCTCACCAGCATCAACATTGATTTCTTGCATGGCTTCCACTGAGAAAAGAAAGGACATAATGGGGCATTATTAAGAGGAAAGGAAAAATAGACATTGTAAGCTTTAAAGAACATCAGTAGGAAGAGCAGCTCCTGTGAGCAGAACCTGTTTCTATTTGCTTATGGCTAAAATGTTATAACAACCCCAACAAACCAACATGTGAGCTGAACAATGACCCACAGTTGATATAATCTTAGACTAGACACTTCTGCAAGACAATGTTACTAAAATTTGCATTGTTGTTCGCATTAAGTCTAGGTCTGCCTATGTAGACATGCAGGCAAACACTATCCCATGATTCAAAGAACCTTTGGAATAACACACCAAATAATATACAAAGAGAGAGGGAGAGAGACAACTAAAGTGCAGTGTACTGGCAGCATATCTAGTCATTTGTTTGAAAAATTACTACATTGCTTAAGTTCTAAAATGTGATTGGAGAGCCCTGATGGCAGCTAGATCCAATGGGAGTTTTACCACTGACTTTAAGCCTCATGGAGGGATAGAAACTAATATAAAGTAAAAAAGCTGCTAGTAGGCACATGCAGAGTGTAGCTTTTTCATCATTGGTATGGTGGTTAGCACTGTAGGAGGCAGCGTTACATACTGGGAGGTTTTTATAACTTTCAAAATTCTTTCTCTGTCTCTGTTTCATGAATGGCTCTATTTACTTCTCCAGTTGTTGGGGAGAGGGAGGCAGGAGGTGGGGAAGAGAGGGCACATTTCAGGTCTGAGCAGCAAACTCCCATTCCCAGCATTTTGAAGTTCTCTGTGGGCTGGGTTTCATGTGGCTATTTTGGTACTATTTACAGTACACACAAATCTAGTCCCTTAGTGGTTGGCCATCAAAAATGAGAATAGATGCTTTTGGATGCAAGGAAAAATATCCAAAGTATCTGCTAATAGACAGACATTGTGTTTCTCACCAACACCAATACACAACACTTTCTGCCCAAGTTAGTACTGAAATCATCAATTATCTTTGTGTTACTCTTCCTGGATGTAATTCCCGCAGAGCCATGAATGTAGCCTTTTAAATGTTTTAAACTATCTTCCCTTCTTTTAAGGAAAAATCCCCCACTTTTTTGCATTACTTTCAGGCAAAAGGGGAAAGGAAAAGGAAACCTGCTTGCTGTAAGATTATTTCTAAAATCCTTAGGATTTAATTCTGTAATTGATGAGGCTTACAGAAACACATAGCATTAAAGTATGACATATAATCAATTACATGTTCTGAAGTAGTGTGAACTTGTAGAAACAATAAAAATAGAGACACAAATAGGTTTCTTTAAGCAAAGCTCAGCATAATCATTCTGATTATTCTTGCCTGTAAGAAGGAGCCATTTACATTTGAGCTGCTAATCAGGAAGATATATAATGGATTTTTTTAAAGCATCCTATGATATTTATTTTCTCTGAAAAGAGTAGACTACAGTGAACCTTCTATTTCTCTTTCATCAGTTTCTGGACCTACATTTGTTCTAATAAAATTATAATGCTGCCAACTCAAACAGCAGTGTGGTGAAACAGAGTTCCAGTAAATGGGTAGAAAACAACTTCAATGTGTACAAAAAAAGGAACTGAATGGGACTAATGATACCCCAAATAGCAAGGTACTTCTTCTGCCTCCTTCAGAGTCACAAGCCATCAACAGTTCAAACTCAGTACTAAAAGGGAGGCTTGCAGAAAAACTGAAAGGGAACTCCAAGGTGTGACAATTATGGAAATATCTTGAGGATTTCTTGTGCAAGATCAAGACTACCAAGCTATTCGGGTCATTCTAAAGCCTTTTGTGTTAGCCAGTATTGTAGTTATTACATTCAATTCCATACCACAGAAAAAAACTAGTATTCTAACACCATTCTTTCTCCCACATACCTCTGCAAGTGCTTCCAGCCTTTTCAGTCAGACTTGCCCCAAGGAGAGCTGGCCACCAACTAGTCCTTCCCTGTGCCAAGAAGCCCTGTGTCTCTGCCAGTATGGGTGGAGCCCCTGTGTAAAACAATTTTCTCCCTGCAGGACACTGTACCAGGCTTTGTGAGGGTGGCATGACTGACCCACTTACTTTGGAAAGCACCTCAGCACAAGTCCTGTGAGCACACTCCAGAGCTCCCTTGTTTCTTGTTCACCCAAGAAGCAATTCTTTGGCAGCTTTGACCAACTCAGGTCTCTCTCAGGGCCTCCTTCTGGGTGTGTTGCTGCTAAGCCTTAGTGGAGGCAGCTATTAATAATGGAGAAAGAAACCTGGGGTGTGATTTTCAGCTTTTTTTGTGTCTGAGAAATTAGGCAGGTAGTTAAATGTAGTTTCCCAGTAATGGTAGAATATGCTGAGAAGAGCTCAAGGAATACAAATACAAATATATATAATTTTCCAGGTATTCATCAGTGTTAATGTAGGCACCACTGATGATGTTGCTGATATCCTCACTACAGCAAAACTCATTGCTGAGAATTTGCAGTGTAGGCTTAGAAATATTCTAGCCTTCACTATCAGGTCTGAGGTAGGGTAGTATGCTTATTCATGCTCACTGAAAAATATACTCTTTCCAGAGTGATGAGCACCAAAAAACATCTCCACCCCAGTGATTTTGCCTACAAGAATGAAAAAAGGCCATATGCATGTGGGCTGTGAGAGAAGAGAAAAGGAAGTATAGAAATAGGAAAGAGCAAGTTACGAAGTTTTGCTTCCCTTTGGAAATTCTTCTCAGTGGCTACAGTCCACTTTGGCTTAAGCATCTCAGTGACATGGCTATAAATACCTATGTTGTAAAACCACAGACTTAAAATGGACTTAACATAGAAAAAATATCCTTCATATGTTAAGTACAAATCTAATCTTTTTACATTCTGAGTCTGTAGTGTTAACTACGCAGACCTAGCACTTGTAGCATCCCTTCCCTAAGTTTTCTGAATATACTTATGAATGTTTTCTAATTAATTTGATAATGTTATAACCAATCAACTGCAATTACTGTGATACACTTGTCTTTCTGAAAAAAGGCAACTAAAGCATGTTTCAAAAGCCTGAATTCATGTATTACTTACAAGTGTTCTCCATACACAGTACTATATCCTAGCAATGGCTTCCTTTAATCTGTACTTTCTCAAGGTGAAGTTCTGGGTAAAGGAAGCATGAAATCCACTGTTCTAAGGCATGTGATAGAACTTGAAGACCTGTCTCCTGAGCTCCGTGTGTATGCCACGCCTGAGAAAATTTGTGAGAAGTTATAGCACAAGGTAGAAGACAAACTGATCCTTCACAGGGGTCTCCTGAACTCTAGGTTCAAGCTCTAGGTTGCCTTTTCCTGTCAGTAACCAGTTTTGCCAGTATGTCCATGATAGACTCTGTCTTCACTTTTTAAAATGCTAGCAGGCTCCTTGTGGACAGGATCAAATGACTGCCCTGTTCCCTTCACCTGTGAAATTTCAGAGACTACTTGAAAAGGGCCATTGTTTCCCAGGAATGCCAGGCCTAGTCCAGGAAAGAAAGTCTTCATTTCAGCAGGAATTTGGAGTCTGCTTGTGAAGGCCTTGCAGTTAGTAGGTGAAAGCTGTGGCACATTCATTAAACATATGAACATTTATAGTGACTGGGCCTCACCCTTTCTGGGTTCTTTTGCTTACCCCTGCTGAGTGGGTGGGAAGAAGGAAGGCTTCACCACTAAAACCACTGGATTTGAACTATGATTAGCCCTCCACACACAGGTTTCTCTGTTCTTAACTCTATCCGAAGCATTTGTAGCACTTACATCCTTTCATGTGAATAAGCCTGTATGTTTAATGAGCATTTTGAAAAATACATTCCTAATAGAATATACTTGTACTTGAGCACAAGGAAAAGACACAGTGAACATACTGAAGTTCAGATCGATGATGTCTGCTTCAACAAATTAAAAGTCACTTCTAGGGTGGAAACTGGGAATAGAAACTGTGAGAGTGTTGTGATATTTTTAAAACTGTTAGTATATAGGTAGACTACTTTTACAAGAATGTACTGGGAGTGGCCAAAAGTTTTACTATCTAGGAGTCTACCTGTCAAGTTCTGGAATATTTTCAACAGAATGGGTTGAGAATATTACCAGGATGGACTGATTATAATAACGAAGCATTTAACTTTTCATAGTCCTTATTAGAAGCATTTGATTTAGAGTCATGAAATCCTTAATGTATTGCACAGTAGATGAAGAACATGCAAATATGAAACCTAAAGTAATGATGAATAATATTAGTAACTTGGTAACCAGATGGATAAGGGGAAGATGGGAGAAGCCTTCAAAAGTTTTTGCAACCTGTTTTTCAAAGGAAGGAGAAATCTGACCTGAATATGAACTGATGATAATAAATAGTGTAGTCAGCTGAAATGCTGGAATTTTTTTTTTTTTGTTCAAATATGTTTCTTCTCTGTTTTGGTTACAGACCTCATTTAATCTCTAAACAGTAACACTCTATTGAGATTAAGTACTCAGATTATAATCAACTGACTGTGAGTGTTTTCTGAAACTGTGGACCAGAATTTGATCATAAAGCTAATAAATATGTAACTTTGCAAGCTCAGGAGTATGATTTTATGACATTTTGGATTTTATTTCTTTTCTTTTTAAAGATTTTTCCTGTGAAATAGTTTAAAAAAATAAATAAATACAAGATTGTAGCTCTGAGTGTCCTTAGACCCTGGTATAGATGGCACACAAAAGGAAGCTTGTCCTTTTGGGGCCTGGCTCTGAATCAATTACAGACGACAGAGAAATACTCTTTTGTGGCTGCTAAAGTTCAGGAATGAATTCAGGCAGGCTTAGCCAATTCCCTAATGCAGCATCCACGTTACCAGCATCAAATTGGCAGCTTTTACCTGTCCCTGTGGGGACAGAGTAATGAATAGATTTAGTTAAGGTGTCCTGACTCATCTACAAAGTGCCTGGTACATGCACCAAGGCTCTCCTGTATATCTTCCAAAAAGCTGCCATTCAAAGAAAAATGAAGTTTAGAAAGTTTGCTTGCTAGCACTACTATATAGCACAGGCTGGGTTTCAGTCTGCACTGAGTGCCCTAGAAAAAGCTACTGTTCATTTTCCTTTTAACCGGTAGATGCTAAGACATGACAAGAGAAATCTCTAACACATAATCCATGATTTTTCACTACATTAAAAAAAAATAGTTTCTTTATGATCTTCACACTTCTTTATATTCATGATCCCTTCTAATAATTTACACCATACCAAAAGCATGCTTGGCCAAATGATAATTTTAAATTACTTTTCTTGGAATAAGGCACTGCCATTCTTAAATCCCCAGGCAGTGTGTTTCTGGATTTCTAGAGAGTGATGCAAATATATTTTTCTGTAGGTCTTAACCCTACCTGACAATGCAGTGAAGATATTTATTTTTTAATGCAAACACAAAGAAATGGGGAAAATGCTTAGCTCTATTTGTGTTTCTGTTTTCCTGTCTGCACTTACTTCCCTAAAATCCATGCCCACATTCAGGGGAAAACAGCTGATAAAGAAAAGTAAGAATTTTGTCTCCTTGTGCTCACTTCTCTGTTTAACCTTGCCTTTTAGTTCATTGAGAAAAGTGAAAGAAAATAAAGCAACCAAGGTTAAGTTCATCTCCTTGTTTATTTTGGTTGCTTCAGCAATGATTGGTAACATTCATGGACTCTCAATGCACAGGTGATCAAGTGCTATAGAAGGATAATAAGAAAGTAAACTAATCTGAGACATTGGAATGATCTCTGTGGCTGTTTTTTTTCAATAAGAAATTGAACTCTGACTTTTTGAAGGACTTGTGTCAGACCAGTTCATTCTCATCTTCACTCTGGTGTATATCAGGTTATATTTCACTACACAAGATTGCATTGGACAATTGTCCAATGTGTTAGGAACTGTGCCCATGTGCACTATTACAAATATGTGTATATGTATGTATAGTTTCTATAAGGTTTGTTTGTTCTTTCAAATTAGTAACTGATTTGCTGCAATGCAAAAGTTCCCTAAGGAATTATGTTAGAGAATCTTTTAAAATATTTGCAGAACCTCCCAGGCAGAACATGTTATAAAAGTTAAATGAAGAGAGAGATATCACCCATTTTTCAACCTTTCTATGATAAGCACTAAGGAAAACAAGAGAAAGAGAGAAGTCTCAATAACAAAATCCACATTGAAAAGTTAGGCACTTTGAACTTTCCCATCACCTTACCAGTGTTTCCCCACAGGCTGTCTAAAAGACAACTCAGCAATGTCTGAATGGAACCGCACACAATAGCTCCTTCACAAGTAGGTCTTTAATTGATTACGGCTGTGTTTATAGAAGCAGAAGAGAATTTACTCAAAATGACAGATTGCCTTTAGTGTTAAAATAGTTTCGTAATGTTAATGGTAAAGGAGGTCCCTGCTACCTCCTCTTCAGCTGCATGAACTCCTAAAGATGAGTTCTTTGTTAGTTCAGCCTCCAGCTGCTTTTTTTTTTTTCCCCCTCCTCCCCTCCCGCTTTTTCTTCATTTCCAAGCAGTGATATTCAGGAACTCAGGGACTGCACGAGCTGTGCAAATTTACCAAGAGATCCGCAACTGTCTGACTCTTGAAAAGTTAAAAACCCTCCAAAATTGCAGATTCAATTTTTAAATACGAGAAAGTAGAAAAATAAGCGATACAAACCTATAGGAACTCATCCTTGCTGCACCCCTGCCTGTGTCAATTTGCTCAGATAATCACAAAGGCAGTGTTTGAGAGTACAGTCAAAAGGTTAATCCGAATCAAGTAGTGGGAGTAAATGCCTTTTTTTCTATTTATGTTAAAATAAACTCCCACCTAACCTGTTGATCGTGCAGGGGGTGGATGTGGCTCGGCTCCCCCGGAGCCCCCCCGGCTGCTGGCGGCACAGGCAGGGGAAGGGATGGAACCCCCCGGCCTCCTACCAGCTCCCCCAGCCCTGGGACAGCTGTGCTTAACCCCCTCTGCCTCTCCCTGGAGGCTTCTGGCATTTCCCTGCTAACACTGACCTCTAATGGCTGCAGGCTTCCACATTGCGGGGTTTTGTATCTGAACAGAGGAAATGGCATCTGCCCAGCAGAAAAGATAGGTGAGTTTGTGAGCTTGGTCCTGTGTGAGGTACCCTGGCTCCTGGAACTACAGTTTGGCTAATGAGGAGTTAATTCAGCTCAGGTTCTGTCTCAGAGTAAATAAAGTTGGCATTGCTTTACATTTGCTTATAATCACTGCAGTTAATATCCCAGAAATGGAATCTGGCCTTTGATTTTTAAACATTGAAAAGGCGAATAAATTCTTGCACCCAGCATATACTTAGCCTATAAAATTGACTGGCAAGGCTGCTATTCTGATAGGGGTAAAAGCTGATTAAAAATAAAGCTCAACAGGGATAATGACCAAGCCTGCCTGAGTTCAAGAAGTATTTGGATGTGGGTATGCAAGAAGCACTATCTCCCCGTCCTTCGTTGCGACATTTGGATGATGCTCTAAGGCACATAGTGTGGTTCCTGGGGTTCCTGGAGTTGGATTCAGTGATCCTGATGAGTCAGCAGATTCTATGATTCTAATGCAGTAGCAGCAGCTAAGACAAAACTTATTATAAGATCTGTCAATCATAAGTCTTTAAGATATGTATTTCTCTCCTTGCACAGAAAAAATAAATCATTTATCACAGTGTTACTCAATCCTGTGCTTGCTAGTTTTCCTTCAAAACCTGTCATAAGCTGCATATAAAGTTCTGAACAAGGTGGAACAATGTCTGCTCTTACTAGAAGTTTCTTACACTCTTTTGAAACTAGAAAAGACTCTGTAAGTGGAGTAAAAAAAGCATTGATATGTTGCCTGGAGCCCTTTCTAAAATTCAATGAAACTTATTTCAGTGGATGCTAGTTCATATGACAGCTGAGACTATATTCAGAAAATTAATCCTTTCTTTTGTTCACTTCATATAGTACAATAATTCTGTAGGGATGACTCAGTGTACCTGTAGGGTCAGAGGTGGTGAGACTTTTCTGAAACACTCATTTTGTTACATTACACAGAACAAAGGTAGTAAACATTACTGTGAATACAAACCTCATAATTTTAAATCTCAATATATTATATCTTATTTATATAAAATTAAAACATCATATTTATATAACATAAACCTTTTATACATGAGATAGAATTTTGAATATCTTAATTTACTATATCGTGTTTATTGAATTTTAAATAAAATATTTACTTTTTAAATTGTAATGCATAGAAAATAAATCAACACATGGGTATAAGTTTGATTCTCTTTTTTGAGAAGAAAAAGTATATTGTAAATTGTTTTTACTTGATGCCAAATAAAGCATGGTAATCACAGAAGCTCTAAGGACACATCTGAAGCTCATAGGAACAGTCCCCCCTAAAGAAATCAAAGAGGTGGAAGCTTCTTTGGCCATATTTGGTGCTTGACTTTCCGTTTTTACAGTCAGTCCTGAAACCATCAATATCTTTTTTACTTTTCTATAGCATTTTGTACTGTTCCCTTTTAAACTGTGCTCTGAAAGACATGGATGTGCTAGTTATTGTGATCTGTGCTTTTTGTTGAATATTTAATAAGAATCTTTAACAATGAATTGTAAATGTTTTTAAAATTACAGGTTGTATATGCAGAAATTATTTGGTCTAAAGATAAACTATTATGAAATAATGCTACGGAACATAGCACTTCTGCACTTTATATACACCCTTATAAAATAATTGAAAAGTTTTGGTGTTTCAGAAAGAAACTGTTAATTAAAGTATATTATTGGTTACATAAGAGAACAGAAGCAGTATTTAGTCCTCAGTACAGCTTCATTTTTCATAGATTCCTTACTCAAACAGAGACTTTATTTTTAAACTTGATTACAAATGCATTAAAGACTTTTTTAGATAAAGCAAAAAAAAGCAAGAACTTAAGATGGATGAGAGGTGCTATTTAAATTTGGTCTTTGTTGGTGCATAGGCCCTAGTTAAAAAATGTCAGTGTGAAAGTCCGGTCTTTACTAACAGCCACAACACAAGAAGGTTTAATATGGTAGCAGGAGAGAGCAAGCCACATAAATCTATTCCATCACTAGAAAGGAATTATGTAACATGAAGTAATTGGGCAAATAAACCTAGAAGTTCAGAAACCAAGAATTCTTCAAACCTGGAGGCTTTTAAAAATATTGCATTAGAAGACCAGATAAAATACGTATCACAGTTCAAAATTATATCAAAGAGATCAAGCCTTTCCCTTAGCATATGGATGAATAGAAAATTACTGTTGATTATGGTAGGGCAAAAGTTAGCATTTTAAAAAATTGAAAGTTCACCTAAAAATTGAAGAAAAATTGTAATGTGGAGATGAAGATGGGTTACAGAAAAATTGAAAAGCACTGAAAAGTGCTTTTCAAATGCAGACGCTCAGACTAGTAATAAGACACACTTCAAATGCATGAAAGCAGGAAATCATCTAGAAAAATCTATCTTGATGTCAGGATTGTTAAAGCACCACTCCATGCTGTCAAAGACAAAATATCAGTGAATTCTTTGTGTTGCTCTGCTCCTGGAGGTGCTGGAGAGATTCCCATAGCTTTGTTGCAAACAGAAAATAATTTTGAAATACAAAATATTAGAGCAAATAGATAAGTCGGAGACTGATAGATACCCAGTACTGAAATGTATTCCTGCTGGAGTATTGAAGGAATCCAGATATGAAGTTGAAGAACAGGTGTCCAAAGTATATAACCTGTCATTAAAAATGGCCACTGCACCAGAGGACTTGAAGGGTGTCAGTAGAACTTCCATTTGCAGAAAGGGCTCTTGAAGGGTTTCTACAGATGGACGAGTCTGTTTCTCTCCCTGGTGAAATGTCAAGCTAATTATGAGGAAGGGGACCAGTGACACACAGATTAACTCAGTCTATTGGGGAAAGCCAGCATACCTTTTGTAAGGAAAAATCCTGCCTCAGTCAGCTGCCAGTGCTCAATGATAGTGTCAAAGGCATATGTGCAAAGGAGATCCAGTGGCTGTAGCATACTGTGATTTTCAGAAAGCCTTTGATAAGGTTCATTGGCAAAAGTTACTCGGGAAATTGTTAGCATAGGAAGGGAGGAGGTTCTTTTATAGATACTAAAGGACAGAGAGGGCTTAAAAGTCACTTGCCAGGATGGAGAAGAGTCAGCAGTGGAGTTTTTTATGGATCACTGCTTACACCAGCTCTACTTGACGCCTTCACTATCAAAAGAGATGACACCTGTAGATGACATTATGCTGTAAGGGATTTGAGTAGCTACTATAGTGATGGTGAGGCACTATACACAGACCTCATGAAATTGATTCCAAGAATAAAAAGATACCAGATGAGCTTCAATGTGTGCAAATGGTAGGTAAAGAAAAAATAATTTAGGCTGTGGTTATGGATATTTAGGAATTGTGGAAATGGTTATTACAGCTCAAGAAAGAAGTCTCAGTGTCGGCTGTCTGAAATCACTGGCTCAGTCTTAAGGAACAGTCAACAAATGTTAGCATCTCTTTGAACAAGGCAGATCTATTTATTTTGGCTCTAAGTAAACCCTTGCTGCATCTGCATCTTGTGTAGTGTGTGCAGACCTTATGTCTACTCCCAAAGAAGCATAAGGGAGCTATCTAAAGTGACATCTAAAGAAAGATACCTAAAGTGATCAAGAAAAAGTCAGCAGATACTTATGGGAAATGCTAACAAAGCTGCAGTTTCTCAGCATGCATAATGTAAAGCTGAGGGGGCAAGGTTTGCAAAACTATTAAAGTCCTGAAGAAGGTGAATGAAGAACTGGTTATTTACTAAATGCCACAACATATGATAAAAGATAGAGCAGAGTAAAGAAAACACTTCTTAATGTAGTGGGTAGCAACTTCTGGAACTTGCTGTCACAGGCATTCATGGAGGCAGACAGTATGAACAGGCTCAAAAAGGGACTAGACAAGTCCAGGGCTGATAAGGTTCTAAAAGGATACTAGAAGGATTATGTATGTGCTAGAACCCATTCCTAGTACAGCTGCTACAGATGCTGGAGGGATACGAAAGGGCCAAATTGTAGTTAGTGACCAGACTTTAATACTCTCCCTAACTAACATCTCCTACTGCTTTAGTTAAAAGTAGAGTTTTGACTAGCTGGAATGATTCATTGAATATTTGACCCAGCAGGGTATTTCTTTTTGTTTGTTTGTTTCCCTTAAAAGCTTCCATTGAGTTACTTTTTTTATATTTAGTTGTTTTATGCTGATAATTCAAATTTACTCAGCTTTATCTCTTGAGGCTGAGTAAAAGTATTATTTTGAGGCCTGAGAGTTCTTGGCATAAAGCAAGATCTTTATGATTCTACAGAGAGAGACTTTCACATAAAGATCTTTGCATTTATTAATGCAAATAAAAATAAAAATTAAATTATATGATGGAATGAAACCAAATTATGCAGAAGAAATAGAGACTCATTTGATAGTCCAATAAATTTCTGTCTGAAAAAAGTAATTATTATGTAGTTATACAAAGTGATAATATCACTAAGGATTCAACATAAAAGTCTGACAAAGCATTGTCAAGATATTTTATTTTTTAACAGATGGAGTTTTGTATAGTGTTTTAAAGTATTGATACCTCTTTGATGATCAATGTATTATTGGAAATGAAGCATAAAACACCAAGATGCAGCCTCAAAACAGCCAGCCTAGCAGTCACCTGAAGGCAAAAAGTTGAATACAGATGTATTCTTTCCTCCTAGAGCTCCTAAACCAAGCTCTCCCGCTGCTCTAACCAAGGCTGTAAGACTTACTGTTTGGAAAAAACAATATAGATGAGCAGAAAACACAGAATTATGTCCTGAACACAGAGAAGACTACAGGCTTGCCCTTTGGACATGCAGGCATAAATAGGCTTCAGCTACTTAATCAGAAAAAAAGTCATCTCCTCAAATGAAGAAAATACCTGAAAGATAGAGACGTAAACAAAAAGAAATCTTTTTAAAAGATCACAAATCATTCTTAAGCAAAAATACAGAGCATATAAATAGAGTAGAATGGTTGCATAGATTAGACTGTGTGAGGTAAATAAGCAGTGAAAAGTGCTACAAAACCATCTACTATAAAATCACATATTTTATTCTTAGAATATGTCCCAGTTATCATGAAGACAACTGATGAAGATGTAATTTCAAAGAGTATCTTGAATAGTTAGGCTATTTTTAATTGACATCTAACAACATGAGCTTGCTTCAAGTCCAACATTTAAATAATCTGTACAGTTCTTCATGCAAAGTCTTCAGATGATGATACAAAACAAGCTTGCAGAAGGAATGGTTACTTGTCCTCTCCCATCATAGCTGATGATAAGAAATATATGTAGAAAATTTTTTTTTTGTTCCTCTGTCAAATGTATGTATCTGCTTGATGTATTGTTTTAGATTTATGTTTTGGGCTTGTTTTTTTTTTAAGGGAGGCTTAAAGCAGAATGTGAAAGCTTGTATAAAGCATGAAAGTTATGATCAAAGACTAGTGAGAAGAAGAGATCTGTTATTTGAGAAAACTGATGAACTAGAAAAGGAAGATTTATTTTCCCAGTCAACACTTTTGCATACTTGAAAACTGTATTTAACAAAATCGCTGATAAAGCTTCTAAGATAGTGTCTTAAATCTGCCAGGGAGTAAAGATTAACCTTCTTTGGGTAAGTGTCTCAGGTTAATTCTTTTGGGAGTGAGCTGAAACTTATTTAATCCACATTTACACTAGCCTTTCATAAAAGCTGGATCTTCTTGTTGTTAGGTACTTAATAGCACAGGTGAGGAACAGGCAGGAACAGTTCAGTCTTCCATAGACTGTGTGAGTCCTCAAACACAGACAACACTCTTCCATTTGCCCAGAAATATGTAAAGTGATGGTGTTCAAGAAATATTTAGTATTAGTCATGTCTAAATGGTTGTTTGGTAGAAAGACAGTTCCTGTCGCAGACTGTGCGGAACATTTTATTGTCATGTAAAAATCAATTAATATTGTGGGTTTATTTTTATTTCCCTTCAGATTCTCTGGAATGAGATTCTTCAGATTCTTCTGGATGAGGCCAGTGTGCCCAACATCAGCCATATTAATACCAGCTTGTTTTAATCATCTTGATTAGATGCTGGTTTTGATGTTAGTTTCTGTATGAAATGACAGTTTGATCTGTCTTGTAAAAGCTAATTTTTATTTTGTTCCCTAGAGAGAATCCTGAGCTCCTCATGCATCAAAGATGGATGCATAACTGTAGGTGATAATGATGCCAAAGTCTGCTTCTAATAATAGAAGCTATTCCTTAGCAAGAATCTGTCTTCATATAACTCCCTGGTGTTTTCGTAGTTTGAGATATTTATTCTGAACACCAGCAGTCTAAATATATCAGTGGACACAGATGTTTTCCATTCTACACACCCTCTTCAGGCTTTATTAAATTGTCTCTAACTAAACAGGAGAACTGAGACTTCCAGTTGTGTCATGCTTTTTGTTGGGTGGTTCTGACTGGCATATCTTGGTGGCATGCCTCAATTAACCCTGCCATGCAGGGGGTCTTAATGTGCTCCCCCACATTTGCTTTCCACTTCATACACTATGGAGGAAAATTCAGGATGGAGAATTTGTATCCAATATGCACAATAACTATTTTTTTCCATATAATAATTATGAAGCTCTTATGAGCATCATAAACCTGTTCTGTACAAAGCATTAATTAAAACAAAAGGTTACTGTTGGCTCTGAAGCGTGTTCTTCTCACATCTCCTCACAAAACACCTCCTGTGTTTTGCTTTTATATGCCACTTCCACTGATAGCTTGCCAAAATGCTACTTGGAAATTGCATTTATATTTTCCAAATGACATGTTAAGTTTTTGTAATATGTTATACAGACAAACATTTCAAGAAAGTACCAGCAAATCATTCTTTATAATTTCCTGCCTAATGGGGTAATTTTGCCAAGTGAACTAACAAGACCCAAGGTTTAGAGATGCAAATCAAGCCTTAGTTATTTACATAAGTAAAGTCCTTGGTCCTATTTTTCATGTAACACCTAGAGTTATGAAGGCATAAAAAATAAAGACAATATATTTCAATGGAAATATGCCTAAATCCAAGCATATTTCTAGTGTGATGGCATCCTGAATGTGAAAGAAAGGGAAAGCTCATTGGTGTCATGGTTTAACACTGGCCTGGCAATTAAACCAAATGACAGATGCTCTCCCTCTCCTCCCTGATAAAGGAAGGAGAGAGAATAAGGGAGAGAGATTTATGGGTTGGAAACTAAACTACACAGCTTTAATGAAACATTAATGATAAAAAGGAAAAAAATTACTAAATATATACAAATATACAGGAAAATTGATACCACGTTCCTCCCCCCTTCCCCCCAGTAACTCTCATGTCACCACCGAGGCTGCAGGGCAGCCCTGGGAAAGTCCAGGCTGGAATCCTGGAGTCAGCAGCAGTCGGGAGCTGGAGGCAGGAACACACAGATTCAGGCTGGCAGGGATCGGAGATCAGAACGGATGGAATCCTCCCAGGATGCTGAAGCAAAACAGGGAACAGGCGAGGAAGGGAAGCAGGAAGGGAAGGAAGAACAGGAAGGGGTTTGACCCTTGTGATCCCTCAAATTTATACCGAGTATGATGTGTATGGGATGGAATACTCTGTTTGGTCAATTCTGACATCTATCTTGTCCGGTCCTCCCCAAAGGAGGGGTTCAGGTGGGACCTCCTTACTCCTTCTGGAAGGTAAAATGTTCCTCAGAGCTGAGCAGTGTCCTTGGCTCTGCACACCAGTCTCTGGCAGTGACTATAAACATCGAGTGTTATCAGTCCTAGAAACAGACACTGTCTGAGAAACTTGCTGTTAATTTCAGCAAGTGCAACTATTTACAAGAGACTTAGCTGAAAGCAAAAGTACAAACCAGAAAATCACCTTTATCCTGCCCCAAACCAGGACAATTGGAAATTAACCGAGTTTGATATGAATCAGATGCAGTAAAGCCATGCCACTTATGGGAAAATTAGAACTGTAATAAAATTTCTAGAAAATTCTAAAATAAGAAATAGAAAATGTTGCCTACTCAGAATGAATGCAATTGTTTATGTCACATGTGCAATCTGCATGGATAAGTAAAGTCAAACAGAGGAAGCAGGATTCTACAGTGAGTAGAGTACAATAGAGTTGTACTGTGAACTGAGAAAGCCACAGGGAAATAAACAAAAAAACTGGACCACCCTCCTGTGGCCTTCTCACTTTCTGGGTATTTCTGCCCTTTGGACTTTTCAACCTTGATGACATATCCCATCAGTGCCAGCAACTACTATAAGCAGAATTCTGACACCGAGTAATGGATCTCTTTCAAGGCAAGACAAGTCCACAAAGCTGTTATGGTACACAGACCTGCTCACCTATAATTTGGCACAGTATGGGTGGGATTATACATTTCATTAATCACAAATTAATGTTTTGACATTCCATCAGTTCCTCTTTTTGTCAGTTTTCCAAGTTTTTGCAATGGGATGCAGTTTGTTCTTTCTTATATGCTCTGTAATATCATTAGACTTCCTCGCAGATTATAATTGCATATTGATACAATATCATTTTTTTCAGGAAATCATTTGGAATATGCCTCTCCATGAAGAACCATTTAATGCCTGAGTGTCAAGAGATTCTGAATGCTGTGTTTCCTGTGAGTTTGAAAGAGGACCTCAAGAAGTACTTTAGCTGTGCAAGTAAGCCCTACCTAATACTCATTATGAGTCAGGCAAACAAGCTTTCCATTTTCAGTGACTGTGATGTATAGCCAAATTTTGTTTTAAATTTGGATGCTTACAGTCAGCAAATTCATCCTAACTGGAATTATTTCTGTATCTGTACTATCATTGACAATCAGGTTCTGAAATCTTTGTGTATTCTGTGTCTTGTATGAAAAACATTCATTTTCAATAAGTGTCAATGATATTCACAGTATTAAAATACTGCTAAATAGATCAGGTGTTTTAGCAGTTAATCTGAGTTTCATTTAATTTAATTTTCTATCTATTGGCTTAAATGCTGAAAAGTCATCAAAGTAAAGTTGATAGCCAAAACTTTATCACTTTACAGAGTGGAATTATACACTCTTTTCTGAACCAAAGACAAATGAATACACACATACACATTTGCATTAAGCATATATAATATCTCATCCATACATAATTAATTTCAAAGATACAATAAACCATAAACCACTGGTAGATTTATTATAGATCAGCTAACATCTTTGAAAGCATGGTAAAAAATAGAATCATAGAATCATCAAGGTTGGAAAAGATCTTCAAGATCATCAAGTCCAACTATGAGTCTTACATCACGATAAGAGGTAAACCATCTCATGAAATAGTCTTCTTTATTTTTGGGAGGGGACTTTCTCATAGTTTTACACAATATAATACCTTGATCTCTGGATTAGATTGGTCACTCTACCGTAAATATTCCATATTGGCAGCCTTGAGTTTAAGCTCCTTTTCCATGATACTTTTCACTTTTCTCAAGGTAATGCCTGCAAACTGTACCTATCCATGACAGATTTTATAGAAACATTGTGTGAAAGAAAGTCTTGCTTCAGCATGCTTAAAATACAAATTTTCAAAATTTATTAAAATTATTGGAAAGAAAATTAATGAAGCTGAGCAACTTCAGTCTCATAACCCATAAATAGTCCTCTACCTCTGTGCCATTCTGATGGTAGGACTTCATTCTAATTTCACACAGTAGCCCAAACTGGCTTGCTTAAACCAGAGAAAAGACAGTCTGATAAGAATTTAAAGACACAAATATTTTTACATTTATATGTAAATAAGATAAATCTGTAATAATACTAGACATCTACCTGCCCATGGCATTTGCTTACAATCAGTGAGAGTGCCCATCACAAGCTCACTGGACCTGTTATGAGTGTACTTGTTTTTCATTTGCAAGACACTGATTCCCTGCTCTCTGGTACCCTGTGCAGATACTTGTGCCAGTGCCACCTTTCTTAATCTGTATTGGATTTGAAGGATGAGCCTTATTTTTTCTTTCCAGACTCCGAGACATCTTTGATTTTTGTTACTATGTACCTGGTCAAAAAAAGGAGAAGCACCAGAAGGACACTATTTTCTTAGCAAACTTTTTAGCTGATGCTACATTTTAAAAAAATATACTTCTTAGCCTGGTTGCACTCAGGTAACTACTTCCTGATGCTATCTACACTTCTTAGATGTGACATTAGTTTAGGCAAGAACATAGGCCCTATATCCTGTCATTTCTCTATGCCTGCAGCATAAAGGAAGGGAAAACCAGCTTTTTTCATGGATAGAATAGAAAATAATGTTAAATTGTATTTTTTTATACAAAAGTAGCAAAGTTCAGCAGAGATTCACTCCTATATTAATACAAGATGAAGATGTACTATAGACTGTACTTCTGGTGACATGTTAACTGTGGCAATATTTTGCTGAAGAATGGGAACAGAGACTGTTCTGGGTGTTTTAAAATTAAGTTATAAAAGTACAGACTGAACTAGATGCTGTACAGGACAACAGTTTAGCACAACCTAATGCTCATGGAAAGCACAGCTGTTCAAGAGAATTTAGGAGATACTAGGAGACCTGCAACATGGTCAATCTAGTGTACAGTCAGGACATTGCAGTGCTACATGATAATCTTTGCCCTGTTGCCCTCATAGTTTCCAGCTGAATAGTAACCAGGAAGCAGAAGAGATTATTACAAACCTGGAAATAAAAATATGCCCAGTCCCCTGTTCCCTAATATAGCACCAACATGAGACAATGCTTCCTAGACTCCCGCTTTTCTCTAATTTTCTGCAATATCATTTAAGCTCTTGGTTTATAATATAATAGGGAACTTCACCATTTTTACTTCACTGGCTTAGGCTTCTGTGAATTACTTTTATTTCTCTCCTTGAATTTGCGGTGTGTAAACTGTAAGTAATAAAAGCAGTACCTTTATATATCAAATTATTTGGAAGATCTTAAATTTTAATTTATTTTTAGTTAAACATAATCACATGGAAGTACAGTTACTATGTACAATCCTGTGACTGATTTCAAGATCTTCTTAGTAAGCCCAGTGAACATGTCATGTTATACTTCCTAAAATTATGTGTTCAACAGTAACATCTAGTGCTGGCAAGCCCATTCCTGCTGTTGCATAGAATTAGTGTTAAATACCAATGGCAGATTTATTTCACAGTATAGTACACCAAAGAATTACTGTGGTTCAGTGATATATAATTACTCTTCTTCAGTCGTGGATTTAAATGCAAAAATACAATTAAATATTCCACGTTAATGAACAAGATAAGGCTAATGTCACAAGATGTCCTATACCAATATGCTTCTCAAAGAAGTTAGACATTTTCTTAATTTGAAATCTAATGTTTGAATTTAAAAGATACAACTTGCTCTAAGCCTTAGAGTGTCTGCAGTGTAGTGAGCTTTATTTTTTACCCAACAAGATCACTTTTATAATTTTTTTTTTTTTAAATAAAAACAAGCAAAATTAATGGATTCAAAGTGGGAAGGCATGAATTTGTCTACAGAGAGTGCTTGCATGAAGTTAAAATATAGTTAACAGAGACCTTTTTTGCACTGGATAGTTTTCTGAAACTCAACATCATAAGTACAATCAAGGTGTCTGCCCCCCACCTGAGCCAGGGTTATCGTGTCTGCTCATCCCAGCATTGAAGGTTGGCCCTCAAAGTCCTCCCAGGCATCACTTATTATTGTGGAGCTGCTATCTCCTCTGAGTTTGTTTGGGATTTCTTGCTTTTTCTGGTTGCTTTCTGAAATATTAAATTTTTTTAAGCCTGTTAGGATAGTGGAAAGCAACAAGACAACGTAGTTTGCAAGAAGATCTGTGGTTTTAGTTTTTTCTGGAAACAAGGGGAGATGGTTCTATAAGAAAGACAGACAGGCAACAAAAATGTTGAACTACTGCTTATTGTAATCAAATACAAGGTCACCAAATTCATAAGTGGGTCTCATTCACAGTTATGGACAGAATCCAAACAACTTAATCAGTGCTTTATTAGTTACTGTTTTCTATTTATTAAAAAACACTTGTATACAGGTGGAACATTATCTCAGCTTTTTACATTTGTACTGTAGGATATGTTCCCATTCCCTGTCTGGTAGATATTACAGTTTAGCAGATGTCTCCCAGATGCTCATCTGATACAACATCACAGACAGAAGTCTGCAGTCAATCAAGCACAGAGGGCTAAAATCTGAGAATTATTAATATCTTGCAGGCTTTTGTGTGTATTTGCACACAGCTATCACGTTTTCCTTTTTGCATTATCGTGGGGGCCATGGGTTCCATTTACACTTCCTCCACCACAGGAGTCCTGGGGCAGATCCTCCTTATGGTGTAATCAGTAATCATGTGCCAGTTTCCAGTGTGGCATTAGGGATATAGATACAGCAATCACTATTAGAGAAATTCAGGTAACCACAAAGACCATTTTCATGTAACGTTAGATCTAACTTAGCACTCCTAAATTCCCAGAACTCTCCCATCTGTCCCAAGTCATACAGCTGCTGTCCCTGGGTCTTGCCATTCTCATCCCGGGGTAACCTTTGCCCTCTTTATTCAGTGGGACTGGATAAGAGTTCACTTCCATAAGGGACAAAGTTTTGGGAGACCTAATGTACATTAGAGATTGGGTAACCCAGCCTACAGGAAGTATACATATTCCCATCATTACAAGCCCAGATCAAACCAGCCAGAACATCAGAGAAAATGTAACAGTCATTATGAGGTGCAAACTTTTTCATTTACTATCGTTTTGGCATGAACAGAAACTGGCAAATAGTATTTAAGCCAATCATTCTGTTCCCAGTTGGAACAATTCATTACCTTTCAGCACGACCAAAATGATGATTTGATACAGTGCCAAAAGAGAGCCCAGGCCCAAGTGGTGTAAAACCTTGAGCACCTGGCTCAAACAAGGAGTAGGAGGTATTTGTAGCAATAGTAAACCCCTTTATTTTCCCACATCGGGGAAGGCATCAGTGGTGCAAAACCTTCCCCAAACACTAAGAATAACAAATAAGGTTGTTGTCCCTCCAAGAGCTCCGCACTGCATTCTTCTTTCAATGTCAGGGATCTGGAAGAAAACACAAAGAAGTATATTGTCTGTTTTACCCTGTGAAACAGCATAACAAGGTTAAGCCTTCCAGGAGCAGGTATAAGGGAGTACCTCTCCCAGTGGGTGTTTGGATCAGGCCAATGATATAATGTAAAATGAGAGGGGCAGAATAAAACAGTGAGTTGGGGTGGAGTGAGAAGACACCCATCTGGGAGCATTTGCACCATCCTGTTATCAAAACATGGTTTAGTGCCCAGCTGGCCATTTTGTACCCCAGTGTCACCCCTACCCTTTTTTTTTTTTTTTTTTCAGGATATGCTTTTGCCAGAATGGTGACAGGCCCATAACTTGGCAAAGCACTTTGTTCAAAGGTCTTTTGATGTAGATTAGAGAATTTATAAATTGTGGGGGAAAACAACACATTCTCCCTTTCCAGACTCCCAGAATTTTAACCTCTTGGCTTGGGGGTGGCTGCTTTTCTTCAGGAATCTGCATATCCAACGAAGATGAATGTTCAATGATCCCATCATAAGTGTCCTGTGCAGGAGAAACTTCAGATACTTCAATTAAATTGTCAGTATGCTGGTGAAACTCCACCTTTTTAGGAGTAGTTGCTGATGCCATCTCTTTAGCTAGGGAAGAATGAATATTTACCACTGTATTAACCTCTTCCTTCTCATTTTTAGCGAGCCTCCCTATCAGCTCCCACCCTCCAACACCACACCCCCTATGACAGGTGGAGGGACTCAGCTTCCCTGCAGATCAGTGGGAGGCACAGACGGATTGATCAAATCAGCACAGGGCTTCTTTGCCAATTCATCTTCTATAGTGCAAGTGCCCGGGAGCACCAGCCAGTGGTCTAGAAGTTTTTGCAGGACCTGCCTTGAGATCCTGTCCATAAGCTCCCGGAGAATTCCTCTTTGGAGCCCCTCTAGCCACAGACTTGATCACAACGGCTGATACTGGGGAGAGGTATTTACACATGGATGCTCATCCTCACACGTATACTCAGTCATAAGAGGATGCAATCTAGAAAACTGAGTCAAATCTCTTTCCATTATCATCCTGATCACCAAAATAGCTATTTTTATGACCTCCTGACTGGGATGCTTCCAAGGCTGTTCAAGATTCCCTTGTTTCCATTTGTTCCACCACTTCATTTCACTATGTCAGATACAATGGCATATGTACTTTTTAAATATTAAATTAAAGAACTAAAAGGAGGAAATTCTAGAGGTTCCCTCAACCAGGATATGCACATTCTTTGTCAATATACAGTAAATTTAAGTTGCAGCTTTCCCATTGGGCTTCAAGTTGGAACTATCTAGCCATTAATTGATGAGATTAATTTGTTTATAGCTTCTGCTTGAAGTGCTTTAAGTGAGGTGCAGAGCTCAGAAACATGCATGCAGAAACTTCTGACAAATTAAGCAATCTATGTGCTGCATCTATCAGTGTTACTGACGAAATTAGGATTCAGTGAAACTGCATAGAATGGTCTTGGCCTTATGTAGCCTGATCTGAAAAGTGTTAAACTCATAGGAAAAAAACTCTAGTAGGATGATGATCTTCCACTTGAAGACCTCTGAAAAATCATTCTGAAAGCATACAGATGAAGGTATTGTGGTGCTTCACTGTGTAGATTTTATCAAATGCAATACAAAAATATTGTTCTAAATGTATAAAATGCTTTATTACCCCCACAGCTTTTTTAGCTAGTGCGCAAAAAGAAAATGAATGTTGGTCTCAAGGGGAAAATGAATACTTGAAATCATGTAAACATAAAACCCATTTGCTTTATAAAAGCCAGAAAAAGCAACTGGACTTATGAGTGTAATTGAAAGCCTTCCAAAATAGTCATTCAGTAGATCAGAATAGAACACTAGATAAAAACTCTAATTAGCATACAACCAAGAGAAGAACCTAGGGGGAAATACAGCATTTTATAGTTGTGTTTTAAATGAAGCAGAGTTGCAGAAGAACTTCTAGAGACACTCTGCACTGGAAAGAATTTAACCACTGGTGAATGTTCCTTATGTTTTGCAGTTTGGCTTAAGATATAGTCCTCTCATTCTTCTCTGCTCCTCCTTTTAAATATGACCTGATTCCAATCTCAGGATGACTTTTGGCATCAATATATAAAGTAGATGTACACATTTAATATTAATGACTGCTTGAACTCTTCAATTTATCAGTGACAATGGGTGAAATACATTATGTTCCCCTATGAAATTTGTCATCCTCTTCTGTGATTTACACAAAGCCTTATTAATAAGTGAGCTGCTATAATTCAAGTCAATAAATCTCCAGATGGCTTTTTTAAGTTATTGAAGAAAATTATTTTTGCACCAGGAAGCTTCTTCTGACCAATGAAGCTCTGCCAGGGTAGAAATGGATATACCCACTCTGATCTAAAAATAGTGTTAAAACACAAAAAGGTTTTAAAGGATAAAGAAATAAATTGCTTTCTCAAACAAAACAGGAGTCTGTTGCAACAGACAACATATTGGGATATCAGTGGAACCATTAGTGAAACAGGGGTCTAAATTGCCTGGTCATGGGATGGAAGAAGAAAAGCAGGTGACTTTCAATCTCTTAGACCATAAGACTTGTCTCCAGTTAAGCCTGAAGAAAGCCTTATAATTCACTGTTGTGTTGCTTTGTTAGAATATGTTCCTGCATGCACACTGCAACTGTGGAAGCATGCTCTAGATTTGGGGTCCCTAACCGTCATGCTAGTGTCACAGAATTTTCAACAAAGTTTAATGACACATATTTCACTTAAGGACTTCTATTTAATGTATTTGTTTCTTATATAAGTGTGTAATGATGTCTTTGGGAGGCAGTTTTAGGTGTCATTGAAGGTGCCAGTAAGATTATACCTGGAAGTAAAATGAGTAATATTCTATGTATTTAGCATACCTACTGCAGCTTGGTGTCCTTTATATAAGCCTGCCTCAAATTATATTACTAAAGACATATGCCAAACCAAGAGCATGTTAACATGCCTAATTTGACAGAAGTTCTCTTTCAGTATAATTGCTATGGAGTTTGCAAAAAGGAAGCTGCCTTTTAAGATCAATATTAAATTATAGCTCAATTCAAAGCCTACTGTGGATATAACATCATGGTGAAGCTGGCCTTGTAGTGTACTATAGCCATTCCCAATAATACCCCAGTGTAACTCACAGATGCTATTTCAGTGAGAGCAAAATAGGGTTTATATCCTCCTTATCTCCAAAAGAGTGTAAATTGTTTGCTTACATATTGAAAATAGGATCCAGATCTCTGTCTGGTGGACATGTACCATATGCATGTCTAGAAGTGGGAAAGTCTGATACTAAGCTTGTTCCAAGCCTCTTTTATGCTGGAGTTGACAGGTGCTGACTTAGCTTATAGGAGGTTCTGAATTGTATAACCTGTTTTTATTTCTGCACTGTTTTTGACATATGGGGATGACATTTGGGGATGATATATTAGTTCACTGGAAGGAAAGTTGTTCTTTTGAAGTCACCCTGAGAAGATCATCAGTAAATTGCTGTCATCTTGAAAGTCTAATGGAGCTATTGGCTAAGACACTCAGTGGTGTGGAAACTTCAGCTCTCAATATAAAAAGGGAAATTGCTTATGGCAGAAATCAGAAATCCTGCCTTTGGAAACAAGTACTATCATCCCATTTTTTTAGTAACATTTTCAAAATTTTACCCTTAATTCTCAAAGCACAGAAAAATAAATTCTAAAACTAAACCCACCATTTTAACTAATTATGTAGGACAGATACACAGAATGAAATATAAATATAAACCTGAATTAAATATATCAAATCTGTTCTCAGTATACTTTCGACCTTTTGCAAAAATCTGTACTCAAGGAAGTCCACATCTGCATCTACGGAAAATACATATACACACAGCTTCTAGCATCATGTCATATACTCAGTGTTAATAGAAAGAGCTACCGCTAAAATGTGTGATCTATATGGATTTGTATAAACTACTCAATGTACAGTAGCAGCTTAAGTCCATGTAAGAACAACAAACAAAATGCCAAATATTCGTATATTAAAATCCTGCAGAGTTCTATAAAGTAAAAGAATAACAACAAAATATAGTAACATATAAATATGGAGTTAAATAGAATAACAAACAAAATACTGCTTGCTTAAGTCACAGCATCATCTAGTGGTCAAATACGAAAAAAAGAATTCTAAGTAAATTATACATTGTTTTGGTATTTTGTTCAGATACAAAAATGAAAAGCACAAAGAAAATAGCTACTTGTACATCAGGAAGTATTGTAGAAAAAGCCCAGAAAAGTAGTTATCCGACCTAGTGCTTTTTAAAATATCTACTTTCTATTTTCACATAAAAGAACTTCAATAAAGTACACTAATGGAAGAGACATCATGTACTCTTACTTGCTTTTGCTTTAACTGTATTTGGATATAATCTGAACGGAAATAAAATCCTAAACAAAATGTGTAAGTGAAGTAAGTTAGCATTCAGCAAACTTTTTGAAGACTCTTTGAGGTTACAGGTATACTTACAGAGTATCTAACAAACCACAGCTCTTGTCCATACCTGAAGGTTCTGTAACATGGACACATGATGCTAGCAGTAGTCCTTCTGTGACCTTATCTCTAAGACTACTTTTTTGCACCGCACTATTCATATTAATATGAAGAAAGTAACAGGACTGCCACCAAGAAAATAAAATCTTTTCCAGCAATTTTGTCATTTATGTCTCAAAGCTACTTTTGAGGTTTTCTTTTTTTCCTTAATAATTAAAACATTTTGTCCTGAGGCTCCTAAAACTCTTAACAAATGCCTTGCTAAACTTGTTAAACTCACAATCAATTAGGCAGAAGAAATATCTTTTAGGAACTGAATTTGAACAGCATGAACTACTACCTATATCTCATTTTTCAATTTTCTTTTTCTTTTTTGTGATCTACTGAGTTTATATTGCAATAATGATCTGGTAATATAGGTTGTTACCCTGTAGGCCAGTAAATACAGAATTGCCATTATTAGTACTGAGCCGCAGGCTTTCACTGAGTTTGCAAAGCCTCAGGATTGAGGCATGTCAGGCTTGCTTTATTTGATTTCATCTAGACCTGTCTGGAGTTTTCTCTTAAACTCATTAGATGTAACATTGATTCATCTTATCAGATGGCTATGCCTAATTTAATTTACTTACTTCTGTACTGAAAAACAGGTTTTATATAACCTGTAGTAACAAGTGGTCATTCTGTACAGAATGAAATATTTATCACTCAGTCTAATGCAGGAATACAGGCCTAGTATGACAGCAGGGACTTTGAAATCAGTGAAGCATGTGGAGAGACATTTTTATCAACTTCTCCATTTGTAACTGTATGCAAGCATACAATAGTGAGTTGTTATAGAAGCTTTGTAGAAACTGGAGTGCAGTACTGGTAACCTGTATTTTGAATCTACCAAGGAAAAGTAAGTGCAGACTTCACACAAAGGCCCACCAGTCAAACACCAAACACCAGAGACCCACCAGTCAAACAGTCCTGGCTCCACTTTCTACAGTTCTGCAAGTCACTGTGTGCATAGCTACAGATCAGCTGTTTTCATCAGCTCAGGTGGAGTTTGACAACTCAGTTGGAACCTGTACTTTGAAATGATATTAGCCTTTCTTTAATGCTTGTCCCAAGAATAGGGCTGAATACCATAGCAGTGGATGTGGTTGATTCAAACTGCTACTTGTCATGAAGGAATATGAGAACTATACGGTTTATTTTTCCATGAGGTATTTGTGCTCTTCCCCAGAGGAAAAATATTTACTCACTAGTCAATTTATAGAATCTTCCTTGCTCCATGATCCACAGATTCAGAAGTTCTGCTCTAAAGTATGGAATTACCAAAACAGTGAAGTCAAGACTGATACCATCCTTAAGAACAGCTAATGTTGAACATGTCTAATTTAATCTAAGAAAGATTCCCCCTTCCCCAGTTGTTTTTTCTCTCCTATGGTGATTTCTTACATACCTACAGATACCTTTCCACATGGCAGGAGGGACAAAAAGAGGGGGAAATGCAGACTGTAATTGCCAGATATTTCAGTGTCAGACAACTTGCTGAAAGTGAAATGTCAATTATTTCTGGAATGGCAGTGTACAACTGAGTGTACATGCTCTGCAATTCAATACAAGGGAGCATGTCTTAAATCTCATAGCCCAATGACCTAGAATGAAGTTGTACTTATGAAGTATTGATTGTATTTGGTGGAAAGAGGCACTATGTGTCTTAAATGGAATTATAACACACAATAAGGTATTGGCCATGAACCTGATCTCCTGTGGCTAAAAAAAAAAAACAAACCACCAAGCACTCACCTTATACAGAGGTGCATTTTATGTTTTCACCTGAAAAATTGTTGAAACTTGCTTTAAGATATGAAATATGTCACCTTAGCATTAGACATACAATCTGAGTATTGACTTTGAAAAATTATGAAATGCAGCACATAGTTCTTCCCCTAAACATATTGAGTGAAAGGTAATTTGTTTTGACTGACACTTCACTTTATTATACTAGATGGTTTCTTACTCGAGTGCTGCAAGGCATGCTTTAGCATGCAGATACTGCTTTTTTAAAACTTTGTTTAAAAAAATACAGAAATTATTCAGACGTGCTTCTGTGGCTTCTCAGTGTGCAGGGACAATTCTCCTTATTCTGATACTGAAATACCAGTTGCCACAGGCTGAATAATGTGTAGACCATATAGAGAATAACAAAAGTTGCAGTGTTTGGCAAAAATAACTGAGGAAAGCATTTTTTCTTCCCTTTTGTGAAGCTTTGCTGATAGCCTCTCAAATTGTATTAAAAGTCCTGATAGATCTTTCTGGGGAAGGAACTTGAGTTATGGCAATTTGCAGCTGCTGCAGTTGTAACCCAAGCTTTTTTTCTTGTGTCAGTAAAGAATTAATACAGCACTAAAAGAATCAGTGAATGCAACTGTAGCGCTATTATATCATTTTCTTAATGAAAGAATGTGACACCATTATATAGTGTTATATACACTGTGGATTGTGCAACAAATTTGGGGGGGGCATTTAAAAATCTTTTGCTGGTGGCCTTTCTGCTCCTACTAACGCAAGAGAGCTCTAAAATGTTAGGTTGCCCTTGGAGATTCTGTCACAAACATAAGTATACAGTAAAACAAGCCATACTACTTTGGGTTTATCTTAATTTAAATAAACCAGTTTATTGGTCAATGTGTCACTGATTTGCTGCTTTCATAAATAATTGTAAAGGACAAGCTGAGTTGGAGTTGTATTATTTTGGACAACTGTGTCTGCCCCTGGCCATTGCTGATTTTATGTCACTAATGGACAGCTTTATGGGGTGGGTAATGAATTGTATTCTGCAGAGCTAGCTTTATTGATTTTTTTTTTTTTTTCAAACTTGTATTTCTTACCAACTTGACAAGTTTTGAGACTGAATTTTTGTCTTTATGACATTACCATTTATACAAATACTATCACTTCCTGCTGTATAAAAGGGGAGGA
This sequence comes from Phaethornis superciliosus, assembly GCA_023637945.1. Classification (NCBI taxonomy): domain Eukaryota; kingdom Metazoa; phylum Chordata; class Aves; order Apodiformes; family Trochilidae; genus Phaethornis; species Phaethornis superciliosus. The sequence goes on along the minus strand of JAJQWJ010000009.1, from coordinate 10,484,436 downwards.
AACAAGAATCATGGGGAGGTTAATTACGGAGTAATTTAAAAAGCTTGGTTTTGGAGTCTGTAGAATCTTCGCCCTTACAGCCTTCTGAGACCAAGCTGGAGAAAGTCCTGAGTAATGTATTTGGAATTCAGTGTAAACCCTGCTGTTGAGAAGGAGGCTGGAGTAGACATCTCCACAAACAGATTACCTTCCTTTATGGCCTGAATGAATCCATAGTTCGGACCCATAGGCATAGTACTAAAATACCTGGGTTGAATGAAATTTCTCCTTGTATAAGGAAAGAACTCCTGAACTTTGAATTTCAACATAAAACCATGGTAATTTGAGACAATTCTGTGCTGAGGGACAGGTATTATGAACAGCCATGAGAGTTATTTGTGAATTTGTTCTTGTGAATTTGTTCTTGTCACCTTAGTATTCAATGTCTCTAGAAAATACATATTTTTCTCAGCATACAGTGTTTCTTAGTTCTGAGATGAAAATATATTTGAAGTTGTGACATTATTTCATCACCTGGTGATGACGTGCAGATTAATAACTGAAATGTACTGGAGAGCTACAAGGTGAACAGAGATGGCTGGTTTGCCTATGAGTTTCATAGGCTTGCTGCATGAGAAGTTCCCCAATGTCAATATCCAGGAGTGAACTAGAAGGACAATTAAAACAGGATACAGCAGCACAGACACCCCAGACTTGCTTTTGCAGTCCTCGTGCTCCCACCTGCTACAATTGCATGATCACCAGCATATCTCAGAAAGATGACTGGACTTGATAAAAAGCACAGGCCACACACAGAACTTACTAGGCCAGTGATACTTTAAAGTTTGAACAGTACTGGATCCTGTAAGAAATTGCTGCTTAATTTCTTCTTTTCCCCTAGATCTCCTTTGAGCACCTGTGCTTCTTCAGTTATCTTTTCCTAGCTCCTTCCCAAACCCATCTGGATGAACTCGGGACTGTCATCTGATCTACCCAGTGAAACCACTGTGACCATCCACACTGGCCAGATCTTTCCTGAGGCTGTCAGTGTTCAGTGATGAAATGAGCATGCCCCAAAGCTCTTCCAGCTGCATCACTAGTTCAGCACCAGATCCATTGTGACTCCTCAGAGAAAAGAAGTGGTCTTGAGGATTTTACAGTCTAAAGGCCTTATTTGTTCTATTGAAAGATGCAATAAGCCATCATTCACTATTCACCAGGGATTCTTCACAGCCTGCAGAATACTTTTTCTCTGTGGCCAGCCTCACTGCACCCCAGACTCCAGTCCCAGAGCTTGGGTGTCCCTCTGTGGTCTTGCTGCCCAGTGGCAGGCCGAGGCTTTCAGGCTCTGCACAGTGGCATCAGGCACTAGGGCACTGCCAGACCAGACCCAGAGGCAACAGAGGTCTAGGCTGGCAGTGATTGCACCAGCCAGCAACCAGCTAATTAGATACATCAGTCAAATTTGGGGATTTTTTTTGCCCCTTTCTTAGGTCACAGTTTCTGTCCACGAAGAAAAAGGCTGATCTGCAGACCTGTCTGGTTCGGGTAGGAGCTGGCTGGTCACTGCCTCCGCACTCACTGCTTGCTGCAGAATCCCTTCCCGTGTAGTTCCAGCTCTGCTTCTCCCGTGCTGGCTGCCTTTGCCAGACACTCAGCTGCTGGTGCCCTGAAGGAGGGTGCCCATGTCTGCGCTGCTCATGTCAAGCGGCAGGAGGGAAGGAGGGGTGAGGGGCTGCTCTTCAGCTGAGGGCTCAGGGGGTGGTGCTGGGAGCGGCGCAGATCCTCACGCTTGTCTGAACACAACCTCTGAAGTGCTGAGAGAGGGGAAGAGAACAAGGGTTATCTCTGCCTTTGCAGCATTGTTTCAGATTTGACTACAGGGAGATTTAGTACACCATGTGTCTAAAGCACCACCGGACCGAGTCACGGCCCTGACAGAACAGCCCACGGCAAGCGGGACCGAAGAGGGGCGGGCAGACCCCTCGGCTCCCGTCAGCACACAGGCCAGAGGAACCGCAGAGACAGCCACAGGAGCCCACTGCGGCCCACGGCTGCTGGAAGGGCCGCTGCGGGGCAGCAGGACCCGAACCGGGGCGACACGACCCGAACCGGGACGGCGGAACCCGAACGGGGACGGCGGGACCCGAACCGGGACGGCGGGACCCGAACCGGGGGGGGGCGGGACCCGAACCGGGGGGGGCGGGACCCGAACCCGCAGCCGCGCCCCACCCTCCCGCCCTTCTCGTCAGCACCAACCCCTCCCCGCCCCCACCTCCCCGCGACAGTGTCTCCGCTCTCGCGAGATCCGTCCGGGTGTGAGCGGCTCTCCCCCGCCCTCTCTTCCCACCCGGGCGGTCTCATGGCGGCTCCGGGCTGCGAAGAGGCGCGGGCGGCAGGACCGGGACCGGGACCGGGTGCCGTCCCGCCTCACCCCTGCCTTCCGCATCACCCCGGCGTGGCGGGGCGGCGGGGCCGGACGCTGTTGGTGCGGCACCTGCCCGCTGAGCTGACAGCGTCGGAGAAGGAGGATCTGCTGAAGCACTTCGGGGCCGTGTCAGTGCGCGTCCTGTCAGACCACGGGCGGCTGGTGAGGGCCGGGGCCGTGGGGCGGCTCCGGGCGGCGGGGGCTGGAGGAGAGGCCTGCTGCTGGCCTGGGCCCTCTGCCGCGGCTCGGGGGTGCGGAGCGGGGCCAGGGAGGAGGTGAGCCTTGTGGCCGGGTCAGGAGCTGCGGCGCCGGGAGAGCGGCCCTGGGCCTAAGCGGCGGCGGGAGAGAGTCTGAGAGCGGAGTGCCATCCCCCGGCGGCTGCTCTGCCCGCCTTTGGCCTGGCTTCTTGTGAGGAATAAAGCCGTGGAAAAGCAGAGGTTCTGTTGGGAGCTGCAGGGGCACGGATTCACAAATCTGGTTTTTGAGATAGTTATTTTTTTTTTTTTTCTTATAAATTACAAAAACATAGGAGTGTCTCTCTGGTGACAAGAGGTGTTTGGGAAGAGCCTTGCCGTCCTGCAGAAAAATTAGGTCTGCAGTTTCAGCCAGGGCCATGCTTTCTTTTATAGGATGTTAAAAGTACTGACTCAAGTATAAAGTTTTTGCTTATAGCTGCTGTTATAACAGTATTAATGTTCTCATTAGAAGCTAGTAGTGAAATGAAGCAATAAACCGTGTTAAAACACAGTTTTGATAAACTGTATTTTGTGAGTATGAGTATGTGATCTAGTTTAGAAAGCTTGATGTTTTTCCTTTAAAAAAATAAAGGAATATATTAATTAGAAACCATTTAGGCTTCCAGAGCTCAACAGTAGTTATGACTTCTGTAGCAGAAAAAGTAATGCTCTTAGGACTTGCTTTGATGAAAATGTTCTGCTGAGAGGTGCTGAAATAAATTTCCTTTTTCAAAAATAGGTTTAAATTTCTTTATCAATACATACTTCCTTGCAGCTTAGGATAGCTTTTACTCACTAGGGGAAAAAAAATGTTTTCTTGTATTCCTCAAACTGCCAAATTTCCGTCTTAATTTTTGAATGCAGAAGTGCTAGTCTTAAATTCTTAAGAAATAATAAATTCCCCAGTTCTGCACCTTTATCCCACATAGGAGTTAAAGACTTAGTATCTGGAAGCTTTCAATTATGTAAACTTAATTTTACAAATTACTTATGAATATATGTTTTACAAGCAATTTATTCCCTTTTTTGACAATTTTTTGTTTGTTTTCTAGAAACATACCGCTTTTGCTACATTTCCCAGTGAAAATGCAGCTGTGAAGGTTTGTTTTGCATTTGGTATTGAACGTTTTAGCAAAGCACTTTTCTGAATTGCCAGTTGTGCTCTACAATTTTTTACACATCTTGTAGTATTCAGATGGAGAAAATATGCAGAGCAATGCAAAATTAGAGTTCTGTTTCAGAGAGGTGCTTGAAGAATTTGATAAAACAGACATGGGAACAACTGGACAAGGGAATAATGTCCCCAGGGAAGTGATGGATTCCCCAACACTAGACACCTTTAGCACTCAGCCTGACAGGGTGCTGGATCATCTCATGTAAATTGTGTTCCTACCAGGGGATCCTTGAGTTCCCTTCCAGCCTGGCATTGGGTGACTCTGAAATTTACATAAGTTGAAACTGATCAAATCCTTGTCTAGGGTGTGTTTTCACTTACATATAAACTATAAACCAAACATAATTTACTTGTGTTCTGCACAATTGCATATTTGCCATAAAATTCAGATATAGTGATGTACACAATTGCAGACTGCCTTGCATGCCCAGTTTTGCTAAGAAAAAACTACCATGTTAACAGGAGACATGAGTGCCAAAAAAGTAATATGAATAATGTTTTTACAGCATGAAGTGGTAAAAAGCCTGTGCCCTGAATTTCTCTCTTGTGACCTGTTTTTTGGGGTTTTTTTTGTTTTAATGTTGATTTTCTTTTGGCCATGTTCAAAAGTCCTAGTTTAAAATGTTACAAAGACAACATCAATTGAACAGTGTTGAAGTTAGGTTGCTTTGTATAAATTCTTAGCAGCCTATCAGGATCTGGACTTGTAGAATGGTGGAGTTACCTAGTGTTAAGAATCTTGATTTTAAAATTCCCAACTATTACTGGTGGACTTCATCCTGTTTGTAGTTCATGAGCACAAGGCTGGTTGCCTGAAATCAGAAAGGTCTACTAGGCCATGTAGTAAATTAAGCCTGCAGTCTTGCCAGTGTTCGGATGACCTCTGTCTCTTCAGTGGTTCTTTTTGTGCAACATTGTTCTTTTCCTTCCTGCTAGCAGGAAAGAGGCTGCTAAAAGCAGGGCTGTGAAGGCAGGAATGGTGCAAAACTACCTCTGTCTGTAGTAGCATTGACTTAGCTTAAAGCAGTTGATACTGTATCCTATGGCTAGTTTGCCAATCAGGGGAAAAATAGATATGTTTTGGAATTATTCTGATGTTTTTGTTTTTTCATTTCTTTCTTTTCTCTGTTGCAATTATTTGAAGGCTTTGTCAAGACTGCATCAGCTGAAACTTTTAGGTCACACCTTAGTTGTTGAATTTGCGAAGGAGCAAGATAGCGTGCAGGTACTTAGCCAGCCTTCTGTCTCAGAGAATTGTAAAAGGTATGTGTGTAGTAATCCAGTTTCTGTGTTTGTGGTCAAGGAAAGAAAGCTCCATATCGGTGAAATTTTTGTAGGACTGTTAAGTAAAAGGATAAATTGTAACCATGTAGAAGTGCTAGCAGGCATGTTCAGATCTACAGGTAATTATTTAGTTCAGTATTATCATGTAATCCCATCCTTATTCCTGTAGTTATCAATATCTTTTGATCAGCAGATGGTCCTGTTGTCATTTACAGAGCAGACTTCAGTCTGCATAAGCTGATTTCTGTGTTGCAGAAGTTCCCTCTGTTTAAAAAGGAAATAAAAAAAACCACGGGTTTTTTTGTGTCAGGAACATAACTTTCTGTTACTGTTAAAGCATGCTTTCCTAATGGTTTTTTTGTAATCTAATCAAGTCAACAGAAGTGACACATGTTAATGTAACTGTATAACTGATAGAAGCTATGTGATAGTGCTTAACTAAAGTCAGCTCTGGAGCTTTCAGGTTATTTATGCCACTCTCCAAGTGTTAACAACTCAAGAATTAAATACCTTCGTTTTTATACAGTCTCTGAACAGAGAGCAATATGAAATAATTCTAGTTCTTTCCCTGTGAGTAGATGTAAGTTAGTATGTAAATATAGGGAATATAAATATAGGAAATATGCATAAATGTGTTATTTATTTTAGTTATTTTATTAATAACTAATAAATAATAAATTATATATTATTATTTGTGTCTTGCTACTATAAGTGTCCATATATATTAATTCTTAGGAATTGATATTGGACATAGTAATGCCATTGATAAAGGGTGTTGAAAATAATATATTGATCTATTTCTAATATTTGTAAAACATGAAACGTATTTCATACATTATGTAAGGTACTTAAATTTTTCCCGTATTAATTAATTCTAAAATTACTTTTTAGTTCAGAAGAACCAGTGAAAGAAGAAGAGAAGAAAGAACCAAACTGTGTTAAAATAGAGAATGGAATTGCACCCAACCATGGGTTAGTATTTTTTGTTGTTTTGGGTTTCTTTTTGTCTTAATTATTTTATTCTCTTACAGTTTATTTTGAAATAAGGGTTCTGTGCTTTTGAGCAAGAGAGAACGTGGTATGTTGCATTTTCTCTTGTTTTATAGTATGCTACTGATCCACATGCATAGCTGTAGGCATTGTCATAAAGGTGAGATTTTAGTTCTTCAAATGCCGAGTCTTCACAGATGAGTAGCAGCTGATGCTTTGAGCCATCAAGTTATGGATTGTACCATAGCTTTCTAGCACTATGCATGGCTTACTCAAAAAGTTTGAGGACTGGCTAGGTTGTTGTAGTGTTAACAGCAGAATGCTGTTGGCTTCTGTTTTTCCAGAGGTTTATTGTTGTAATTTTTTGCCTCATTTAAATTTTTGCTTACGTGAAGAATAAATTTTTTTTGGACTAGTAAATCAAGCACTTTAAACATTGAGTTCATGATGTTCACGATGTTTGTGCAGCATGCTATGCTGTGCTTTTGGTTTTGGATGTGTTTTGGGTGGTTTTTTCTGTGTGCTTTAGGCTTTTTGTGTGTGTTGATACTTTGACTGTGCCAAAGCCCAGTAAGTCTGTTATTTATTAGGAGTCTGCTCTCTGGTGTTAAAGACATAATGTAAGTGGCCCAAAAGTGTTCTAATAATATCTAATAATATTTCAGTGATACTTCTTTTGTAATAAATTGTTAAACATCTAGTGTTCATTAATTGTTATCAGTGATGATGGTACTAAAATTCCTGGTTTTTAATCTTTTTTTCTTCAGCCTCACCTTTCCCATCAATTCTTGCCTCAAATACTTGTATCCGCCACCTTCAAGTACAATTCTTACAAACATAGCAAATGCCTTGGCAAGTGTGCCCAAATTTTATGTCCAGGTAAGTAAAAAATGTCAAAAAACGTAAGTAAAAAATGTCAAAACCAAAAAAGTATTTACCTGCTTTTTCTTCTTAATTATCCACAGAAATAATGTTTGTTATAGAAAATACTTCTTAGTTTTTCTGTGATGCTATTAACTTATGTTATTTTTGTTATTATATTGAGATAGTAAAATTTCATTTATCAGAAGTAACTTAGTTCATTGACACTGAAGACTTAACTGGATACAATCTTCCTAATTGGGTATGGCTTAAGTACTTGGAATTTCATTCTGAGAGGATGCTTTATGTTGTTTGATTAGCCTTTTTAGGGTGTTACTAATATTTACGATCAGTGTTGGATCTCAAGTACAGGCTTTTGCATTATTAAATAACCAATGTAGTTGTGTCTGCATTAAAAATACATTGATTTATGCCTGCCAGATATTTTTGGCTTTGATACCTAGCAAGGGACTAACTTTATGCATTGATTTAAAGGAAATCTTAGTTATCTTGTATCATTTCAGGTTCTTCATCTTATGAATAAAATGAATCTTCCTCCACCTTTTGGACCAATAACTGCTCACCCTCCCATGGTAACTTCTTAATACATGTTTTGACTGCACTGTAGAATGGATTCACAATTTAAAATTTTATCAACATGCTAGGAGTTCAAGCTTCTAAAATTTGGAGAAATCTCTAAGGATAGCAAATACTGTTCTATTTCACTGAGCAAGATGTGCATGTTCTCTTGTAATGAAATCCTTTTATGTATACTTAAATAAATACACATGTATGACAGTAGCTCTGGAATATTTCAAACTGTTGAGTACCAAAAAGGAGGTTTCAGCATTGTGTTGCAGATACAGGAAATAAATACCATTATCCCATTACCTTACAATGGTAACATGTATTAGGTTCTTTGTGTTTGGAGTTTTGATTAGATTCAGATGGTTAATGAGATGATAGAGGGCTTTTGGATTTAGCTTGCTCTTTCTCCAGGGTGATTTTTAAAAAAAGACAGGGTTGAGGAAAGCTAGCAGAAGGCTGGAGGGGAGCTGTTTCAGAATACAAACATATTGCTGTCTCTGTGTAGAGCAGTTTGACTTCTAGTGGAAAATAAGGACTTGTATCAATAGTGATAGCTACAGTATTTGGCTATAGTGAAGTTGCACTCAGTTGCAATTAACACTGGCTTGTGTATTTACAGGGGAGCTAGCTGGTAAAGAAAACTTTGAAATAAATCTAATACATAAACTAATTAACGCTTATTTTCTGGGAATAATTCAACTTGTTATCTGGTGGTGGGCCATGGTAAGCACTGAATCTAATGGTCATGCAAATAAGAGTAGTAAGGTGAAACACCAGTCCTTGACATTCCTAGACCAAATTCTAAGGGGCACAGAGTATTTTTAATGGCTGAAGAAATCGGTGCCTTATGAAACTGATGGTGCATAAAAGTAGCAGTTAAATGTAGTAAGGTTGTTCAGAGTGGGGCTGGAGATAATTTTATATATAGGGAATTCCTTAGGTGGTAGGGTTTGTTTGTGTTTGGGGTTGGGTTTTTTGGTTTTTTTGGGGTTTTTTTGGTTTTTGTTTTGGTTTTTTTTTTTTTCTGTCTCAGTGAAAAAAAAATTATTTATGTCATTAAATAGGCACTCCTTACAGAAACAGAAATGTAACTTGTAGGTGGTGGAAGGTTCAGTGTAGAAACTGACCAGACCTGGGAGCCTAGGCCTCTTCTGTTGTGTTCTGAGCACATTCTTCTCAGAAAAGTTCTTAAATCTCAGTGTGAAGTAAGAACCTGGGGCCAAGGTTTTTTGTTTGTTTTGTGTTTGATATGGGGGTTTTTTTGTTTTTCTTTTAGTTCCTCAAAATAAAAGAATTAAAATTTCCAGTGTTTTGCTTCAGAAAGTGAGTTTGTTTTTTCTGTAGAAAGATTTCATTAATAGTGTAGTATTGCAAAACAGCATATAGATCCCTAGAAATATACTTAAAAAAATACTTGTCAATTTCTAATTTATCACTTCAACTGCTTTTATTATGGAAAGGGAAAGAAATACATATGTCTTCTAATTAAAACTTTTAGTTAGCTTATTTTTTAAAACTTTTTCTCCATAATTAGTATGAAGAGTATTTACCAGTGCCTGTGCCACCTCCTCCAATCCCACCTTTGCCTCCTGAAGAGCCTCCTTTGCCTGAAGAGGAAGAAGAGCATCTATCTAGTGGAGATGAATCAGAATATGAAAGTGACGATGAGGAGGAAAAGGAGAGGTATGCATTTTACAGTCATTTGCAAGCTCTTTAGCTCTTTTAAAAGTGAAACCCTTTTCTAACTTCTAGTTCATCAAATGGTGTCATCTGTTTGCATTTGTAGTATATAGATAATCCTTCCAGGCACTTTAAGGAAGCTCCAGATTGACTTAAAAGAAGGACTGTGCTGTTTTGAATCACAGTGGAAGGAAAATGGCCAAGGGGTATGCAAATTACCCATGTCCAAAAAAAAAAAGCCAAAAAACCAAAAATTCAGAACGAGGGGAATGCAGATATAAGGAAGCAATAATTTTGTTTTCTGGATTCTGTATTTTTCCACATCTTCACTGCACAAACCACTCTGCCTGAATCACACGTGCACTCAACTTCCAAAATGTTCCTTGTACATCAGTGTGTATTGCTAGGAGTAATAATAATGAGAAGTTGTGTGTGCTGAAGATTCTGTTGTAGTTTTGGGACTGAATTGCATCATAGCTGTTTTTGTTGATTGGTTTTTTAAAGCTAGATGAGGAAACTATTCCTTTATTTGATACTTAAATTGAAAAGTAAATCAGAAAGGCCGTATGCTATATTCATAAAAATACATGCATTTGGCAAAAGACATTCCTTTTAAGTTTAAATAGTATTATTTTTTTAAAAGGGTTCATCTTAGGGCTTCACTAGCATTTCTACAGCTTCGATGTCTTAGGTGCATGCTTGGGGAAGGAAGGAACATCACTGAACTCTTATCTGATTTTGATCAGTCAGTTAAGTGCTCTGTGTATATTAATTTGTTATGTGTTAGAGTTCATTAACAATGTTTCAGTCTTAAGATGCTAGATTTATAACTGTATTCTGAAAACTTGTGTTTAGAGGGCTAAAAGGAAGGTGGAAGTGTTTTGAAAATGAGTATTTTGAAATAAACTGTAAACGACTGTGGTTCTTTCTAAAAATTTTTTTTTAAAATAGAATGACCAAATTGATGGAATTAGCAACGCTTCAGCCTAAAAGACCAATAAACACGAAGAGGCGTAGTGTCAGAAAAAAGCAAAGAATTAAAGACTTGTTGAATGTTCCCACTTGTGCTCCTCACAGGTTTGTATTATTTCTGTAGTTTTTGCACTTTTCAGGTTATTCCTGTTACTAAATGACATTCTGTGCATCATGTTTGCTTTACTGTTGCTGTTTTGAAACAAGCATTCTTCACTGATGTGTAAATTTGGTCGTGGAGTTGGTCTTCCTGTGTCTTCATGCTTGGTTTTATTTCTCTAATGATCCAAATTTTTGTGTAATTTGAACTTGTCTTCTCAGCAATCTTAATCTGTAAAGTGTGTCTAGTGCAAGATCTGTGTTTCTCTTGCTATCAAACTAATAAAAATCCCCTTTTCATAAAAAAGAAACAATTTCATATTACACCTGTGACACAAGGTGTGTGGGTTTATTGTTTGGGACACTTCTTAAACGAGAAATTTAAAATAAAAAGATGGCACTAGAAGAATAAAAACTTATTTGGTCTTAAATAATTTTTGGTTTTTAAATTAAAGTAATATGGGCAAACAACAGTGTAGTATTTCTCTGTAGTGATGATCAGTTGTGAAGGAGTTTTGACTAAGAACCTTTTTTCCTTCTCCAAGTGATTTGGTATATTTTTTTAAAAAAATTATATATTTCCTGCACTATATGAGAGCATCAGTCAAGCTAGCATTTTTTGTATTTAAATTACTGATACAAATTTTTTATAATTGCCTGTCTATACTGTAGTCTGATCTCAGCTGCCAGCCATACCTACTGCATTTGCAGTGTTTTAATCAACTTGGACTGTATTGGGCAAAATCTGTGAAATAGAGCATGCATGTATTTGTGATAAACAGCAGCATAAAATCTGTCTGGAAGAAATCTTGTATTTGACTACACATTCATCAGTATCTGACTCTTTAATTAACATGTTCTTTTAAACAGTAATTTGCATCCTGCACTGTCACCTTCAGATGTCTTTGAGCAGCCACAGCATGTAGGTCATAAAAAAATCGAGTTTCATATTAGTACTGACATCCCAGCTGTTCTTCAGATAAACTCAGAAAAAGAAGAAAAAAATGGTAAGAGAGTTTGAAATGCAATTAATATTATTTAATTTTTGTGGTTTCAGTGTATTGAATGCTGTTAAAATTTAGTCCAGGGAAATACTTTTTGTTTGTTTGTTTTTGTATTGGAGCTCCCATCAATAGTATACATAAGAGTTTTAAGAACCCCAGTTTGCATCTTTTCTGCATTTGTTGTTTTTTCCCATGTTGAATCACAGAACATTCTGCTTTGGTGCAGTAAAGGATCTAGGTTTGAAAGTCTTTCTCTCCTATGTGATCTGTGTGTTTATGGTGAATTGTACTCTTTTTTAAGTGTTAAGGTTTTTTTAGCAAATATATATTACAAATGTATTCTCAGTATTTTATAGTGTAATTGAATGTATGAGGCTAATTTCAGATTTTCCTTTTCTAGCTCTTAGAGAGCAGCATTCAAGTGGTTGCCAACTCCTCCTCTGTGATGCACTGATTATCTACTATAAAAATGAAGGGCAATAATAGCAATGAGGTGTGATGGCTTCTTAGAGGGTTATGGTCAGTCTGTGTTTTTTGGTACTTTACAGTAAGATGTGGTTTCTTTGACTGAAAATTAGACAAACCATTGAAATGGTTACAGGCTGGAGCAGCAAGGTTAGTTTAACCTTAACTGGCATATGCTGTGGCTTTAATTTTTAGTTCAGTTGATTTTATAGGACCACATTGAGTAGGTGTGTTTGTCAAAGCAGGGGTTATCACACATTTCTTAAGGATATGTTCAAATTGCTTTACAAAGTCTACTGTATTAAAATGTATAAAAGGAGTATACTTTTTGCTTGCTGTTTATCCTCTTGTGAATAAATACACAAACCACATCTGTAATGTGTTGAAATTCCAGACCTTTATGCAACTACAGAAGAAGTTGATAACACAGGCTTTGGAAGAATCTTCCCAGCTCCTAGCTCAAATAATAAAATGGAAACTGAAGAGAAAGAGGATGAAATACCATCAGAATTTATTTCTAGAAGGGATCTAGAAAAAAACAGACTTTCCAGAGAAGGTATAACTGAGGAAAAAAAATCTAATAATAGCTTTTTGATTTGTTGCAACATATAGCTTAAATATCTCCTTTATTGTTTGATCATATATTAAATTTAGTTATTTTTATATTGAGTGAAAAATACAAAGTCATTACATGACCTGAAACAATTTTTTTTTTTTTTTTTTTTTGTCTTCAAGAAATGGAAAAATTTTCTGTTTTCAAAAACTATGAGCCAGGTGATCCAAATTGCAGGATATATGTAAAGAATTTAGCGAAACAAGTTCAAGAAAAGGTAAACAAGCAAATCAAATATTTACCAAGAGGGCTTTTTGTCAGCTTTCCTCTTATACCTTACTCTTTAATTTCAGGATCTCAAGTTCATTTTTGGAAGATATGTTGACTTTGAGTCAGAAGTGGAACGAAATATGTAAGTTAGTTTGATACATGATTAACGTTAGGTCTTTTATGCTGACTTCATCATAATGGTAAAAATTGTGATTTAAAATCTGATCATCTCTCTTTCTTTCTTTCTGGTTCTGCATAAGTAAAAATATGTTTAATCTCAAAATCTTAATTTAGCTCAAGTGCAGAAGAATTATTTTTTTAACAGTATCTGAAGACCCTACTGTTTTGCCATTATATTTTCATTACCAAATCTACTGTTACTGGCTGAGCAACAGAGAATGAACAGTGTAGATGATTGTGTGTGTCTGGTAAGTTTGCATATGTCATGTTTGGACCTGTCAGCTGGACACCAGTTTGCCATCCTGCAGTATAACTTCACTTCTTACTAACTGGTTCCCCCGTGCAAAGTGGTCTGCAATGACATAATTCCTAATTGTAGGCTCTGCTCCCTTTTCTGCAATTTCTACAAGTTAAAGCATGAAAAGTATACTTGTAAAATGTGAATGTGTGGTTAAACACGAGTAATTCTCAATTCTCAATTTTGCATCTAGGTTTGATATACGTTTGATGAAAGAAGGCCGTATGAAGGGACAGGCTTTCATTGGACTTCCTAATGAAAAAGCAGCTGCTAAAGCTTTAAAAGAAGCAAATGGTTATGTCTTATTTGAAAAACCCATGGTGGTTGTATCCTTTTCTTCAGACATTTATATTATATTTTTTCTAATCTGTCCATCAGTTTCTAATTTTTCTGTCATGGTGGTCTACATCTTAGAAATCTATGGACAGAGGAAATACCTGAAGAAAACCAGGCAGCGTAGCTTAGTGTAGAAATGTTAATTTTATGATAATTGAAAAATATATAGTGGCACCTCTTATGAAATAGAAAAGTATAGGTGCTTTATTTAAAACAGTAAAATTGCTTTCTCTGGTCTTAGCTCTTTGATCCTGCAAACACAACACAAAAAGACAATTTAGCTTGTATGACCTTTGCTTTTAAATTTAGTAGGCTTTTTTACTTGGTTAAGCCTGTGTTTGCAGAATTAAGAACAAAAAGAAATGTTCCTTTTCAGTGGCCTCTACTTATATTGCTTCTCCATCTGGAACTTTGTTACTTTTTGGGCCTGTGTAACAAATTGTGATTTTTACACATTGCAACTGTGTTGCTCTGCTTTTGACTATTAGCTTTTAAATGTCTTCCAGTCCATTAATATTTTTCACTTAAATGACTCATAGTTTATTTCCTTTTCTTTGTACTCTCATTCACCCCACCATGTGTTCCTTTTAACTTTTTTCTTCCAAATATCTACTGAGACATCAGTTATGTATTAAACATATTGAGGTGGAGGTTTTTAAATACCAAGCATTTATCCTGCTGTAGTTTTTTGTTTGCATGTGACTGGTTCCTGTTTGGTTTCTTCAGTATTGTAAACTCTTGAAAAAGCTCACTTAAAATTTTCTGTACTGCAGATCAATGAGGTCCTAGTCTTTGACTAATAGATAATGTTCTTAAAATATTGAACACTGTAGTAGAATTCATTGACAGATAAAGGCCACTTCTTAAACTATCTTTTGCTGAAATAATACTTTTTTCTGTTTCTTGACTGGCTTCTGTGTATCACTTGTAGTCCTTAACAGAATCTCAGCAATTTGCTCGTTCAGCTAGACCAAAACAGGATGCCAATGAAGGGAAAAGAAAAAAGTAGGACACTGCCAAGGTATGGATTCTGTGCCTGAAAATATAAATTAAAGAAATAAGCTGGTGTGGTTTTGTTCGTTTGTTTGGTTTGGGGTTTTTGGGGGGTTTTTTTTTGGTTTTTTGGTTTGGTTTTGGCTTGGTTTGGGGGTGTTTTTTTGGTTTTTTTCGGTTTTTATTTACTATGTATTTAATAGATGCTTCAGAAATAACTGATGATGGAGGGGAAATGTTCTGTACAATTTTGTTTTCTTAAATGTGCACTCAGAAAATTGGAATGTAAGACAGATAACTGGTGTAAGTTTAAAATGTTCTTCTTTCTCTGTTTAGAAACTCAGAGACTGCCATTTCCCTAATCATGATATCCTAGCATAGTTGTCAGTTTCTCTTACCCTTGGGCTAAATATCTATGGAATCCAACCACTTACCATTTAGTAATCTTATGGGCTTTTGGCTTTGAAGAGCATCACCTCTTTTCTCCTTCCCTTTGGTACCCACCATTGTAAAGTGATCCTGAAATACTGTTTGTAGCAATAAACTCAATTTTTCTAGCTCTGTAAAGTACCTTTGCCTTTGCTAGATTTGGAAAATTACATCTTAATACTGTTGTAGTGTCCTTCAAACTTGCCTGATTTAAGAAAGGATGCATCAGAAAGTGGTACTTAAGTTGCATGCATCAAGGCTCTCTTTGTTGTGGAATGCATACATCCCAATTTTGACATTGTTGCCTAAACTTAATGAGAAAGTAACTTTTAGCAGAAAGTAATCACTATTTAACTTCATTTCCTACCATATAGCTTCACTTCATTACTGATTACTCAAAGTATTTGCTTTATATGAGAGTAACTTGGGCAAAACCATCTCTAATTAAACTGAGGGTTATAATGGCCTAAGAACATTTCAGTAGTTTATCAAATTAGCATGTGAAGTAACTGATGCAAGAATGAAAACCATGTATTTCTCTGCTCCCTCTGATAGATCAGCTAGCTGAAATGTAAAGCATATTTAGCCTAATTACAATTTCCTATTGGGCATCACTCTGATGCCTCCACCTGACAAAATGAACTCGGACCATGGGCTGAATGCTTCTGAAACATTCTGCTTACTCCCTAATGTGTTTTTAATCTGAATGATTTGATTGTTGCTACTTTGGAAGAAATTCTGAGATTTGAAATAAACAATGTGAACAGATTATTTTTTTTTCTTTAAATTTTAAAAAATTGGTTGGAGACCCCACAGTATGGTTATTATGAGGATAGTGTTTCTGTTTATAACAGTTACTTTAATTTAGTAGGTTTCTTGTTCTGTAAATTGTCTAAACATTTTTTTCATCAGATTATATTTGAGCTTGTTTCTCTCATTTCTGAAGTGAGAGTGCTCTTTGGTCTTAACAGTTCCTTTTTTAAATTGTTGATTTGTGGCTTGCAAAATTATTATTTTATTTTATCAAATTAAAGACCACTTTTCTTTCTTCAGTCATTTTTTTATTGGTCATTGAAAGGAGACAAATGAACCTTGGCTAAAGGGTACTGTTAAGAACAAGGGTTCATGGGAGTGTTTTAGTCTTGTTTCTTACTACTTCCTTGTAGAAAAAACAAAACAAAACACCTTGTATTTGTATTACTTTATCCAGTGTCTAGTAAGAAGAAAACTACTAAGGTTTCTTTAAATGTGAAAAAGGAACTTGGAGATTTTAGATTATTTTCCAAAGCCTTATAAATTAAGCCTGAACACTTCTAGGAATTCTGTATCTTTTCAAATAATTTTGTACATTAAATCTAATTCTGATTTGACTAAACATGCTAAATAATACTTGAATGACAATCAAATAAGCACCTTGTTATTTTCTTCATTAATCCTGTTGATAATCAACTCAGAAGCTTTTTTTAGAGTGAGCAGGCACATACTTATGCAAGACTGCATGGGTTACTCTGGTGTAACTCTGTACATTGGTTTAATGTATCCTGGGCAGAACTTTCTTCCTTACCTTGACCATTTGTATGTAAGAATCACAGAATGTGTCATAGGCTAATACCGATTTCTAGACATCCATGAGGCTTTAATAAAAATACTTATGTCACTTCTCAGCTAATGATTGAACTGAACTCTATTTCTGCATGAGTGTTGATTTATGATGCTAAGTTCCATGATAGAAATCTGAGTCTGTAAGGGATAACAGTTTCAGAATCTCATCTGAAAAATAATATGCATAGAAACAAGTTTAGGCAAACATTTGAGGTACTTTAAGTATTTAACTGCTAAATTGGCATAAGTTAAACTTTTGACTATTTTTAAACAGGAAGAAGCTGATCTAATTTCATGGCTATTACTGCAACTATTTTTATTTTTTTAATATTTTCAAGGGTTTTATAATTTTTAGAGAAAATAATACATATGGTTTATACAATTACTATATAACTGCTTGCTAGCTGAAAAGTTTTTCTTGATTGGCAAAAATTTCATTTTTGGGGGTGAATATTTTTTTCTGTAGCTAAAATGCAGCTTTTGGGGAAAGAGGTTATATAGAAGAAACTGATGTTTGAGAGTTCTCCAGCTTCTTCATAGGGAAGAAATGACTTCAAAGCCTGCAGTCAATGAAAACATGTTTGGGTTTTGGACATGATGGAAAAAGTGAGTCTGTAAAACAGCAAAGGACTTCAGGGACAATTAATGAGACAGAAAAATCTGGTGTTGTCCTAGTAGTTCAAGTTATCAAAAATGTATTTACTTCTGAATATGGTATTTAGTATTGGTGGACTCAACAGCCCTCATTAAATTTCATAAGGGGTCAAAACTGTATTTTATCAAAGGGGCATATTTGCTTTTGATAGGTAGCATAAAGTTATGTGTATGCAATACTGAGAATCAAGTAAAATTAAACCACATTCTGCTGTTCTTCTTTAGAAACATTCCTGCGTAAATACTGCAGTTATACTGTCATGCAGAGTGTATCCTTTCTTGTTGTATCCTTTTTTTGTGCAATGTTTCCTGTAGCACTGAACTGCATCTAAGTCTTTGTATAGAGTAGGTGTGGGGAGGAGTTTATATGATTTAGAGCTTGAACTAATCTAGTAATTTTAAAAGCAAAGGATGCTTTCTCAGGGAAAAAAAAAAAATCAATGAGTTGTGTGTGTTGTGTGAATGGACACAATGAAGGTTCCTTCTCTTAAAAGGTGGTCTCCACCTTCTTCCTCAAAAGTCATATATAACCTGCTAAACTGTAGTCCAGTTCCTTAGCTTGTGTGAGCTGGAAGTGTTCTGCTGATGTGTTTGGATCTGTGCTGAGCTCACAGTGAAGATTTCACTGTTTTTCTTTAAAAAAAACAAAACAAAACAAAACAACCAACTTGATTAAAATGTGTTGTAGAGCAATTCTTAATATTCAAGGGGTTGGCAGGTATTTTAGATACTTTCATGATTATTTTTGTCCTGGTGTATGAGAAATAATCTGTAGCTAACTTAGTTTGCCCATTGCTTACTTCTATTTTTTTAAGTAGAGAAGAAAAATCTAACTTATCTTACAGTGAATTATTTTGGAAGTATTTTTGTCTATGGTGTCTTGTTTGGGTTTTTTGTTTTGTTTGTTTGTTTTTTACATTGTTCTCAGCACTGGGGTAGTATTATTGACATTGATTTATATTTTTGTTGTGGATTGCATATTGCATTATTGTTTAAATTGCTGCTAATAAATACAGGCTCTATTAATTTTATAGGTCAGATTTTTTCCAGACATACATTCTAAATACCAAGCATCTTTCATTTTATTTGTCAAAAGATAGCATAGCACTACTATTTTTTTATTGTTCTTACTTTTAACATGCCTTTGTGATGTTCCAGGTCCCTTTTGTGTTTCATCTCTTTCAAGTATTTTCAAGCTGGGGGAAGAAGCAGCGTACATCAAGACTCTTGAACTGTGTGTGGTAGCATTTTAAAAGTATTTAAGGCAGAGTATAAATTTTCTCTTTAAACTGACTTATTTGATAGACTCATCTTAGTATGCTTGTGAAATCTCTAATAAATTATTTCCTTTCTCTGCATTTTGCATTTTTCTCTTCATTTTGACTTCTGTTTTGTTTTGGGGTTTGGTAGTAGTAAGGATGAGGATGATTTTGGTTCAAATGTGACCACACCGGTCATAACTGCAGCATATTCAAGATAATTCAGAGTATATATTGATGTACGCCTCCTTGAGTGTGATGTTTAGCTCTTAGTGTTTCAGGGTAAAACGGTAAGAAAATATCTAAGTGTAATCTCATTTTAGTGTAAATCGTTTTCTTGTCTTGGAGACTAAGCAAGAGGACTAGTGCACTGGTGTGAATTTGTACTGTGAAATTAGGCACTTTTTTCCCCCTTAATAATTAGCTTTCAACATACATCCAAACCTGAGAAATATCACTAGTGAGACTAAAGTCATTATAAAGCAGTGTTATCCCTGTGTAGATGTGGTCCTTGCACTGTTGAATTTCAGCCTCTGCAGCCCCAGCAGCGTTGGGGATGAGTGGCTGGAGAGCTGCCCAAGAGGAAGGGACCTGGGGGTGATGATTGACACCCAGCTAAGATTTCACATTATTCTAGGAACGAAAACTTATTTGATACTTTGGCAAAACCACTGTAGCAACATTAAAGTAGAAATACTAGTTTGTCCACTGTACTTTCAAAGACAGAGAATCCTTCCTAGCACCGCAACATTTTCAGTATACCTGGATGGAGCCACTTTACAAAGCTTTGCAACACGATGTATTGCACATGAAAAGGTAAAAATTGAAACAGGCAACACATCCTAACTCACGTGCTGAGTTAGAAGTACAGGGCCAAGCCATTAAAGCACTGTGAAAAGCCAGTGAAATTTTCAAAGCAGTGAAGCAGGATAACACCAAGGTGGTGCTGCACTCAAAGACAAAAATACTTTCAAAAAGAAGCGCGCAGAGATTTACTTTCTCGAAGCTCGAAAACGAATGTCTTTCGGAATGTAATTTGATCTTGAATCAACGTGTAATATAAAGCTTTTAGATAAACCACTGTGCTTTACCATGTGCCGGTTTCTCGGGGGCAAACCCGGGCCGGAGCTGAGGTGAGGACTCGGTTCCTCAGGCGCCCTCAGCGGCGGCAGCGCCAGGGGCAGCGGGCGGGAACCGGGCCGCGCTCACCGCGCTCCCGGCGGAAGGGGCGGGACGTGTCTGCCGGGAGAGGTGTCTGGCGGCGGGCAGGAAGGGAGCGGAGGAGGTTGCTGAAGGTGAACCGGGACATGCCCAAACCGTACGTAACGAGTTCTGCTTCTTGTTTTCGGTGTCTTTCATGGCATGTGTGTGCGGAAGGGGTCCGGCAGCACCCGGAGTGTGGTGTGAGGGGCAGGCCGGGGTCTCTGCGGGAGGTGTCGAGGCAGAGCTGCTCCGTCTGTACGTGACCTGCAGCACCGAGGGAGGGTCTGTGGGCAGGGACGGGGGGTTCGAGGGTAAACTACGTTCCTGTGACAGCTTCAGCATCTGAAGTTTGAACAGGCGTGTGTCACCTCTCACACATATAAATATTGCTAGTATTTAGGACATAGCAGCTGAGTTTCATACCCCAGACTTTAGCCTAGCTGAAGAAAAGCTGACCTGAGTTCTCATGTTGTCCAACAGCAGTAGAGTTTTTCAGAGACAAGTCCCATGTTCTTTGGAAATTGGTTGTACTCTTTTCTTCCATAGAGGAATACAGGCCTCTTACTGTTCTTCCAAGTTTCAAAAGCATTTTGAAGCAAGAGCCTTCAGAGTGTGTTGGGGATTTCAACATCTCCATTCTCCTACCACTTGTACTGAAACCAGAGGATCCGTAAACCTATTTGAAATACATGAAAATCTTCATTAATGGAGTCTTCTCTTCACGTGCTAGGCCTTGGAGCTGATTGGGTCAAAATGCATTATTCTTACTGCTTTGTGTACTGACTGCTGCAAGTAAAAATTGCCAATCTGATAAAAGGCTTCTCTCATCAGGGAAGGATGGAAGTAAAAGTGGAAATGAAAGTGGAAGCACACAGAACAGTTGCTTATAAATAAAATTTACCTGTGTACGCTACTGAAGAGATAAGGATCCTTTCCTTGACATAAAACTGGGGGTCTTTTTAGAGCAGTTACACAAGATTTTACATAAACCTTTGGGTATCTGTAGACTCCTGAAATTAATAATTGTCTCAGTATGTCTGCCCTGACAAACTGGACTTTGAGCTTGTCTAGAGTCCTTATTAAGTAAGCTAGGTGGACAATGTTCTCACAAAGGGAAGGGAATGCCCTCTTCTAATTACAGGGACAGCTACAGCCTGAGCTGGAGTCAGTCTTCATTCCCTTCACACCATTGTTATGACAGAGCACAACAATTTTGATTGTTCATTTCATCAAGCTACATAGCAACGAGATAGATGATTGCACTGAGGTTTCTCTCACAGTGTCAGACCACTCTCTGACCAGCTTTTAGATATTCTGTGTGTGAAGGGTATAATGTTTAATATAAAATTTACTCATTTGAACATAATTGAAGATGGATACTTTTTCTGACTTAGCAGATACAATGTATACTGAAATCACAATACAAATTAAATTACACTTAGCAAAATATAACAATCACAATACGCAGTTCAATCACAATATCAACATGCTTTCTATTGATGGTGTCTACACTACACTCTCCATCAGGATACTGGGTGTCCCCAGTCTCTGGAAAGGAGTGTGTGGATTGAAACCAGCTAAAGCCCATTTCTATCTTCAAAAAGCTTTTGCTTGGTCTTCAGTTTTTATAATCTTTGTTTTGCTGAGCCATGGGTAAACTCCCCATGCCAGTCTGGCTAAATGTGGGAGATATTAAAACTCTTAATTAATTCAGGGATAAACTTTATGAGCTGATGCAGTCAACTGACAAGGCCATCCTTGAGCTCTCTGTGTTGAGAGAGTCAGCATGCTGTGGACAGTCGTAGTCTGCCATTATTCTCTGAGCTTTCTGGGCAAGTTACTTATGCCTTTTGCTTCTGAGTCTTCTTCCTTTGCAGGGGTCTGTTGGTCAGTCACAGTCTGTGTACTACAGCATTGTATTGGGAAAAATGTATATTTGATCACCAGAGCTGTACTATACCAGCTTAGGCATGTATAAGGGCAGGCTTGCTTTTTAAGGTTTGCAGCATGTGCTGTTTTTTGGGGTTTTTTGCTGGGATTTTCTTCATGGTAACTGGTACATGGCTGTGGTTTTGGATTTGTGCTGAAAACAGCAGGCATGTTTTTGTTATTGCTGAGCAGTGTTTGCACAGAGTCAAGACCTTTTCCACCCTGCCAGCAAGGAGCTTGGGGGTGCACAAGAAGTTGGGCGGAGACACAGCTGGGAGAGCTGACCCCAACTGAATATCCCCCAAAGGGATATTCCACACCATAGGATGTCATGGTCAGCATATAATGCTGGGGCAAGAAGGAAAGGAAGCTTATTCAGAGCAGTGGCATTTGTCTTCCCAAGTAACCATTATGTGTGAGGAAGCCCTGATGCTCTGGAAATGACTGAACACCTGTCTGCTGAAGTAGTGAATGAATTCATTGTTTTGATGTGCTCGTGCACGTGGCTTCATCTATTAAACTATCTTTAGCTCAACCCACAATTTTTGTCACTTATTCTTCTGATTCTCTTCCTCATTCCACCAGGAAGGGTTGAGTGGGCAAGGGGTTGTGTGGTGCTTAGTTGCCAGCTGAGGTTAAGCCCTGACACAGTGTAAGAGATGCTGTGATCCCCATTCACAAGCTGATCTGGCAACTAGAGAGCCAAGGAGTGATCAGGAAGACTCATTCACCCTTCAATAGATGTGGCTGGCTTCAAAAAGAACATACTAGAGGCAGTTCAGGTACAAAGTGAGGAGTAGATATGCCATTTTATGGACTTTTTGTTTTTCTCACACATATTCAATGTCAGGGATTTTCTGGTCTTTGTATGCTCTCAGAGAGCTGGTTTATCATTGATACGACTTGAGCCTATTTATGGAACACTGTTGCCAAGACCTTGGTCTTATAAATCAGTTCCAAATGAAGACCTGAAAGTAAAATTATGTCATGAACAAAAGTCAGGAGGTTTTGGTTTGGTTTGGTTTGGTTTTTTTAGGGGGAAATTACAAGAAGAGCCTGACTGGACTTGGATGGACAATAGCTTTGGCTTTCAGTTTTGTCAGGCAGCTAAAACTCATCTGCAATATCACTTTACATTTTATTTTGGGTTTTCTTCTCTCTTCATTTAGTCAGTTCTATCACTCAGTGACCCCTCCTTACCCAAGAAGGGGAATGGGAGGAAGGAGATCTGTGGGTTGAACTGAAAACAGATTTAATAGAATAAGTGAATAAATGCCACATAGTGGTTGTGAGCTGTGCGGTCCCAGCAGTGACTGTGAGATGCCAAACATTGTGTGTACCACACATGCAGTGAAAGTGTGATGGTCAAAGCACATGGGAGAACAGAAGGAGAGGCCTTGAGAGCAGAAGGATAAGTGAAACACTTCAGGGATGGCAACAGCTGAGGGAACAGACCCATCCCCAGCAAAGTTTTCCATGTATAGTGAGCGTGACGTTTATGCTGGGCAATGCTTCTCTTGGCCAGCTTGGGGCAGCTGCCTGGGGTTGCACTCCTCCTGGCTTTAGTACCTGGCTAGTTTGAAACTGCTAAAGACCTTGATCCCTACCCTGTACACCATGGCTGGCCACAAAATAAAAAGTGTCTTATCAACTTTGTTTCCACCCAATTGGCTGCTGCAGTCTTTTCACAAATGCTGCTTTCCAGAATAACGAATTGATTCTATGAGTCTATCCCAGTGACACCAAGACACCTTCCTTCACACAGATGAATCATTGGTCACTTAAAGTGAGATGAAACTTTATGCAGAATCTCTGTTGGAGAGGAAAACACTTGAGCCTCACACTTTCTACTTGGTATTCTCAGTCAGGCTTTGCACGGCCTCATGAAGAAAAGTGCTAACAGTTCCTAGCAGGGACTGGGTAAGGACACTATACAAACTTTAGGCATGAAAAGGAGTCAGTTTATCTTTACTAGTGTGATTCACAGTGTGTTGTGTGATACATCCATTACTGACTGAGAGCAGCTGATCAGGTACCATGATTTGAGCTCACACTAATCCTGAGAGACAGGCATCTCTGTTTCATACTTCTAAAGCTGTTAAGTTTCCAGTTGTTTTTTACTTGCCTCTTTTTCCTTTTACCTTTCGTAGCCCCTTTTGGGAGTTTATTAATTTGTTATATTTTAGAATACTTTTGGTAAATTGTCTGTGTTTCCCTGATTGGAAAGAGTACAATTCTGACTTTGGGTGCACTGCTCATAGACTGCTTGCCTTATGGTAATGTATAATTGCTGTGAAAAGGTGGTTTAGCTTCAGCTGTTGAGCACTCTGGGAAAAAACAAACCAGAAAAAATTATATCAAGCTAGATAGCCAGCCAAATAATAACTGATAATATTGGTCTGTGTGAATTCTGACAGCTGCAATAGGAACTTTGTAATCTTGCAGGACTATAAATTTCCAGTGGAGAGTCCACAGCTTTAGACTGAAGGCATCATGCAAATCCTCCTCCTTCTTGTGGCTGTAGGCATTTGCTGGGCACAGTACAACCCTAACACCCTCTCTGGGAGGACATCTATTGTACATCTCTTTGAGTGGCGCTGGGCTGATATTGCTCTTGAGTGTGAACGCTATTTAGCTCCTAATGGATTTGGAGGGGTTCAGGTAAGTTATTTCTTATGAGTAGGCAGGAAAATGGTATTGTAGTATTTGATTTTTAAATCAAAATGCCTGATTCAGAGAGACCAAGCTCCAAGTAACTTTGGTGTTGCAAAGGGGGAGATGGAAGTATGGCTTTAGCCTTCCCATCTATGTGTCCTTGAAAGCTGGCCCATGCATGACCTGAGCAGCCCACAGGAATTCAAGAAAGCTTCTTTCTTGCCATTTTACAAGATGGACATCTGTCTCACAGACCAGAGTGTATGCTGCAGGAGAGAAAGACTGGGTTGGGTGCTAGGCTGCCTCTGAGGGCAGAGCTGCTAATCACAGATTTTGCCCTTAAATTTTGAAATAAACCAAATTATTTTCTTATCAAAGTTCATGATTTTTTTTCTCTAGGTTTCTCCTCCAAATGAAAACATTGTCATTACTAACCCAAACAGACCCTGGTGGGAAAGATACCAGCCTATCAGCTATAACCTCTGCACTCGATCAGGAAATGAAAATGAATTCAGAGACATGGTGACCAGATGCAACAATGTTGGCGTAAGTGCCTTGAAGATCTGTATCTGTTACAGCAAGAAGTGCTGTATCAGCTGAAGGCAGTCACTGTTGTTGACTTCAAAGGAGGCAGAAACTGAGAATAAACTGAAGGGGGAAAAAAAAATGTAAATAGTGATGTGGTAAAGCTCTGGCTGCCACTTGACCACCATTACATAATGTACTGAAATGTGCTTACTGCTTTTCCAGGTTCATATTTATGTGGATGCTGTTGTCAACCACATGTGTGGGGTTGCAGGTGGCTCAGGCACACATTCTACCTGTGGAAGCTATTTTAATGCTGGAAACAGAGATTTTCCAGCTGTGCCATATTCTGGATGGGATTTCAACGATGGCAAATGTCAAACTGGAAGTGGAGAAATTGAAAATTATGGTGATATGTATCAGGTAACTTTCTCAGGGAAAAGTTTAAAATATATTCTTTTTTTTCTTCCCCACCTGGCACTGGCAAGTGAATGAATTCATGAGCATGGTGCAAAATATTCTGAGTACTGAGAAATCTAGAATCTCCCTGCATGTTTCCTGTGGGCAGGTGCACAAGTTGTCTCCAGAACTGAGCCCTGTGTAATTTAGCTGATAGTGATAAGGAGCCACCTTGGAAAACTGAGAGAAGTGCATGGTGGTATCCTGGTTGAGTAACATAACTCTTTTTCTGGAGATGAAATGTGTGTCAGTTCTTTCTCAACATTACTGTTCTTCCTTTAACTGCTTTTCAAATATACACCATGCTGTTTCTCATCCTCAATTCTGGTGACTGGGGTGAGTTCAAGGAGGTGAAAACCTTCACTAACTGTTCTACTTGAATACTGAGTTTTATAGTAAATTTACCTGTGTCTTGGTGCAGACCTTGGCATAATTCTCTCCTGTGCAAATTAAATATCCAAACATAATTAATATTATGGCTTGAAACATGCATTTGATTGAAAGGTTCTACAAGCTGACATAGTGGCATATAAAAACTTATTTTCTTTTTTTTCATTACACAGGTCCGGGACTGTCGATTGGTTGGCCTTCTTGATCTGGCCCTGGGGAAGGATTATGTACGCTCAAAAGTTGCCAATTATATGAACTACCTCATTGATATTGGTGTAGCAGGCTTCAGAATTGATGCTGCCAAGCATATGTGGCCTGGAGACATGAAAGCATTTCTGAACAAGCTGAAAGATCTAAATACTACATGGTTTCCTGAAGGAACAAAACCTTTCATTTACCAGGAGGTAATCTCCATATTACTTTCTTTCTGTTTGTCTTTGGTATCTCTTTTACCTTCTTCCTTCAGAGGAATGGTAGTAATATATCTTTTTACTCCAAAAGAGCTAGCTATTTCTTTGGAGCAGGGGTGCAGACCTAAGTAGTTTTGCTTTTTAAAAATTTATCCACAACAAACATTCATTAGTCTTTACCTTTTTGTTATTCAATCATTTGTTTTTATATGTGTCCATCATGTAAGATAACTACTTCGGGTTGACTTACGCAAAAGAAATACTTGACTATTTTTTCTCTCAATGTAAAGCAAGACATAATATTGAGGACTGTACACTGAATCCTTTGGCTCTGTGAGATGAGAACAGGTGTACAGTGTCTCTTTCCTGTACCAGGTAATTGACTTGGGTGGAGAGGCAATCAAAGGCAGTGACTATTTTGGGAACGGTCGAGTGACAGAATTCAAATATGGTGCCAAACTGGGGACAGTGATCCGCAAGTGGAATGGAGAAAAGATGGCCTACTTAAAGTAAGGGTGAAGGTTCTGTGACTTACCTGGGATATCCTGGACATGCCAGTTGAAGGGTAGCTGCAAGTCTTTGTGTTTTTGGCTAGGAACTGGGGAGAAGGCTGGGGCTTTATGCCTTCTGACAGAGCCCTGGTTTTTGTGGATAATCACGACAACCAGCGAGGACATGGGGCTGGTGGAGCTTCCATTCTAACCTTCTGGGATGCCAGGTAAGAGGCTTCTCTTGCATCTGGATGATGCTTCTTCCTCTTGCCTGTTTATCTGTCTGCTTTCTGGATGGTTTGTCTTTCCACATCTCATTATTTATTTTATCTAACAAACAGACTTTATAAAATGGCAGTTGGTTTCATGCTTGCTCATCCATATGGGTTCACACGTGTGATGTCAAGTTTTCGCTGGCCAAGATATTTTGTAAATGGACGGGTAAGAGTGTAATGCTGAAGATATATTCATGGTGAGTAAGGATCAGAACAGGGCCAGAGAAGCACTCCAGTGCATTTAAATTTGTTAAATGACTTCTCTGTCCCATGATGGATCTAGCAAGGGGAAACTTGATGCTCCATCCAGTTTTTCTTATAGACAGGCACTCTGTATTTTCAGTAGGATGTTTTCAATCTCTCTTTTTAATTACAGGATGTCAATGACTGGGTTGGACCACCAAGTAACTCAGATGGATCAATAAAGCCTGTGACAATCAATGAAGACACTACCTGTGGCAACAACTGGGTCTGTGAACATCGCTGGCGTCAAATAAAGTAGGACACTGGGGAGAAAAAAATAAGTAAAAGCAGTTGCTTTTTGTTCATGTTTCTTGTGGTTTTAGAGCTCTTGCAGCCCCAGTGACTGCTGCTCCTTGCATTTTCAGAAACATGGTTATCTTCCGTAACGTGGTAGATGGTCAGCCTTTCTCCAACTGGTGGGACAACAGCAGCAATCAAGTAG
Organism: Phaethornis superciliosus; assembly: GCA_023637945.1. Lineage (NCBI taxonomy): Eukaryota > Metazoa > Chordata > Aves > Apodiformes > Trochilidae > Phaethornis > Phaethornis superciliosus. The sequence continues at coordinate 10,457,080 of JAJQWJ010000009.1, read as the reverse complement.
CCTTTGGCCGTGGTAACAAAGGCTTCATTGTTTTCAATAATGATGACTGGTAAGTCAGTAGGAGAGACCATATTCCCAATAAGAAGCATGGCACCCCTCATCAGCAGTACTGATGGGAAGGGGAGCATCCCCTTCTCCTGGTCAGAGGGACAACTACAGCCTGAGGTAGAGTCAGTTGCATGCCAGGTTCAGAGGGCCAAAACAGGAGCATAGGGAGCAAAGCAGAGATAGGATCAAAAAGCTCACATGTTACATTAACCTTCAAAATAAGGTAGCATCAGGTTAAAAAATCCTACAGCTGTTCTGAAATACCTGTTTTGAAAAAAATGAATAAATAGCATTCACTTGTTTTCACATAGGTACATGAACGTCTATTTGCAAACTGGACTGCCTGCTGGTACATACTGTGATGTTATTTCTGGACAAAAGGAAGGCAACAAATGTACTGGAAAACAGGTGTATGTTTCTCGTGATGGAATGGCTAATTTCCAGATCAGTAATGATGCTGAAGATCTATTCATTGCAATTCACATTAATGCCAAATTATAGCTCAGGAAAGGTTTCCTCCTCTGTTTGGTCTGTGCATTTCTGTATCCCCTCTACCTAATTCCCCAGCATTGCAGCATGAGTGTTTCTCTCTACCTATTGAATAATAAATGGCAATCAAAGTAAAGAGTTTTTCCATTAATGAATCAGACCATGACCATATCTTGTCACATCAGTGGCAATGCAGTGGTGGGTATTAAGGCTACTCAGCACCCACTTCCAGTTCATGGAAACATGGGAGAAAAATAAACAAAAAAACCCCCAGCCAACACCTGACAAGGCAGTATTTCCAAGGCTGATGCATACACACACGTATGTATCCCAGAGCAGATGCACTGTGGGCAGTCAGCTACAAGTAATGCCTATGCACATAGTTGATTTGGGACTTGTGGCAAACCAAACTCTGGGTGTGGGTCAGCAGAGGAAGCTGGGCTGGGCTGTGCCCATGAGTTATTCTAATGACAGCCCTCAGGGCAGTGGTTGGCCTGGTTCACCATCAAGTTTGTGGCTGTGGAAATCAAAACCACAGATCTTTGTGAGCCCCAGTGGCTTGCTGCAAATGAATGTTCCCTGTGGCTGTTCCAAAGGTGTCGTGAGAAGAGTGCTGTGTATCCAGGTGTCACTGAGACCTCCTGGCAGTGGCTGAAGCACAGTGTGTTCTTTCTCTGTGGTACATGAGGCTTTCCTATTCTGTAATATCTGAGATAATTATGCAAATGGAGCACAGACTTCGTGGCAGCCCCTGGATCTGCTCACTGGAGTGGTGTCAAAGATGGGTAGACCCACATGGCAGGAAGTTAAGAGCTACTGCAAACTCAGGGAGCATTCCTGCCCTTTTGAACTAAATTGGCACTATGTGCTCTTTCTGGGTTACAGTAGGCTTGTTGATTTAAGCCATGCATTCAGCTCTAACCCTCAGAAACAGGGATTTTTATGCTATGGATTTTAAATTTTTTACCTATTTGACTACTATGGCTTTGTTTATACCAATATAATTAAGAGACTTAAAAGTATGTTTCATGTTCCTTTTTATGTAACTGAGAAATGCAAAACTAATCAAACAAGCAGACTTATCATTTTAGTGGCCTCAGTTACCTCCCGAAATGAGACTAGAAGACCAGTTAAAAGCATGCTGTGGCAGTTTATTAACCTTCTGCATATCTATTCACACAACAGCAAGAAAATGAACAGCTCTTGAAAAAATATATCAAAAATTTCACCTACTTTAAACCAAGTGGAGGATTTGCATTCTTGAAGGAAAAATCAATGAGAGGGAAAAAAAAAACAAAAAGAAAAGAAAAGAAGAAAAGAAAAGAAAAAAAAAGCTATGTGCTATATTTAACCAAGAACTGTTCAGTTTAAATAGCCATTTGACCATGGTGTTATTACAGAGATGGAGACAGACAGTTTCTTTCTTTAGCCAAAAATATATTGCAGGTAATATATCACAAAATACACATTCACAAACATTAATTTCAAATAATATATATTTTGTGGCTTCATTTGTTGTCCTGTGCATTGAATATAGTTGTTTCTTGTATAACTTTTTATGTGTAATTGGCAAATTCTGCACACAAAAATCAGATTGTTGTAATCAGAGAACATGCTGGAAGTGTGAAAGCTCATACTTTAAAGGACTGACTCCAGGCGAGAATTTCTCTGATTATATCTTTTATCTTCTATGAGTCAAATAAAATCACCAGCTTTGCAGATGAATTTGTTTTGCTCTAACTTTTCAGTTTTAAGAAAGATGTTTGAAGCTGATTTGCTTTACAACATACGAGGATGCCTTTTGGACCATAACTGTTGTGACCCATAAGTAGCAGTCACTGAGGAGAGGAGCTAAGTGTTCCTTAGGACACTAAGGAACTAAGCAAGTAAGCTGATAAACTGGAGAAATAGCTGTCTCAGTCTAAATTAATCTCTGATCCTACAAATGCATAATAACTTTGTGAATTTGCTCATACCTTTTTTGTTTGTCGGTTCTTTCTTTTTGATTTCTCACTGTAGTTCTTTCAGCATAATAGTGATCAGATTTTGGTGAAAGTGAGGCACAATGAAGTATAGTGAATGGCTACTCCACCTCCTGTGAGGTGCAGTTCCACAGTCAGCCTGCTTCAGGCATGGTCACCTCCCCTGGGGCAGGGTCCTCCACAGCTGCTCCACTGTGACCCTTTATGGGCTACAGGTCCACATGTGCTCCACCATGCTCCTGTGAGTTGCAGGAGGCAGCCCTCCCTCCCTCCCTCTCTCCCTTCTTCCTTTCCTCCTTCCTTTTTCCCTCCCTTCCTCCCTTCTGGTTTTAACAATCTTAGTCTATTTGTCTCACTGCACAATTTTTTCTGAACAATATACAGATGCTTCATTTGCAAATGCTTCCATGCCATGGCAACTTTGATGTTGCCTTAAAACTAATCAGAACAGTGGTAAGAAAGAATGCTACTAGAAAAAAAATGCTATGAATTATGTTGTGTTTCAGTTGATATTTAACATATCATCACCAGAAAGTCACTGAAGTGATTTAAGAAAGTGACTTACACCTTTGCAGGCAAGCAGTAAAGTGTGAGAGATCCTGTGGCACTTGTGACCTGGAAATGGAAATACCAAAAATCTGTGAGACAATGAAATTCTGTCGTCCTCCTTGGTTCTAAACCAAGAATTAGATCACATTTTCCGCCACCCAGAATGAGAAGTCACCAGCTTAAGTGACTGCATTACATTCATTATTATTCCAAGGAGTAATTTTTTTTTCCCCCAGAAGAAAGTAAAGGGTATTGTCATGGTAAATATACACCACTACCATCATATTTTATTTTTCATTGATTCTCTGAAGAAAGCCTTTGAAAGCTTATCAATTTCTGAGTATTTGTAGTTGACAAAGGTAGTAGCTGTGGACGCAATGTTTGGAACACTCTGTTGAGCATGAAACCAGTCATAAGATTCTTTAAGAAAGGTAACCTTTAAAATTTGGCCAAGATGCCTACCAGAAGCTAATTGTGTTTACAATAATAAACATACAAATATTGTCCTGAGCTGTTTGCTTATACCGTGAGTAGTAGATAGTCAATCAAATTTAAAATGAGCTGTTTGTTATACCATTATTGTCCAAAACCTTCTGTCTTTAAGATTTTGTCAGCATATCTGTGTCTTGGGAGTTGTCAAAAACATTCACAATCACAATAGTCATTGGCTGAATTTAGGTCATTTCAGTACTAATCAAGTTGAATTTCATCAGTCATAATATTTAGCAGCAACAAACAAGAAAGGGAAAACAACACTGAGCTGGCTGGTTTAACACAAATGCAAAAAAACGTAATTTTGTCTTTCCTGTCTTTCCTGTTTTTTTCCCTAGGTGGTGGTTTGTTTTTGTGTTTTTTCTTGTGTCTTCTTTTCTGGAAAAGCCTCTTGTATAGCCTACTGGGGAAAGAAAGTAATGTAAACAAACATTTGTTAAGAAGTCATGGGGTCATAGCCCTCTGTTAAAGCACAACACATACAGTAGCCTCTCTAAAGCTACTAATGCTTCACAGAAAGCAATACAATTACAAGAATAGCGTTTGCCTAAATGGAAGTTTCTTGGACTTTTGGAGCCAAAATTGGCAAAAATAGGAGAATGGCCGAGGGGATGAACATTTATGGTTTTAGGTACTAAAGAAAACCCAGAGCCTGATTGTTGGTGGTGCTTTGGGTAGGGTTCCATGGGAGGGTGGGGGCCAGCGGAGTTGTCAGTGGTCACTCTGCGTTTGTGAGCCAGGTCACAAGCACATACCCACGTCTTTCTACATCTGAATGATTCTACATTTGTCTTTTACTCTCCTGCTTTTCAGCATTTGTAACCACCATTTTGATCATATTTAAACATATATAATTTGTGTGGCCTGGTGAAAAATGGCAGGACAATAACTTACTGTGAATCTGCAGCAAGATAATACAGGGGTCAATCACACAGAACCTTTCTGCTGAGGTAGACACATTTCTGCCTTTGTACAAATACTTCTAAAATCTACTCTTTACTAGGTAGTACAGTTAGTAAAGGAGACCTCATAAGCATGAGATCACAATAGTGACAGGACACAGCAGTCAGTAGTGGACAGAGAGCATAGCAAAGCAATTAGATAAGTGGTAAGCTAGAATGAATACCAGTGCTGACAAATATGTTGACGATAAGGTGAATAAGCACAAATAATAGATAAGATAACATACAAACAGATAATAGGCAAACTCCTTCTGGATGACTTGTCTAGAGTATCAAACTGTGTATCCATGGGTAGGGATTGCAAATAACTGAAAAAACAAAAAGGAAAGACTGAAGCAAGTGGATCAGCAAGCACCACATTCATGTATGGTGGATAGTACTTCCATGCTTTAACTGTGAAAAGAAATTGTATCTTAGAATGAACAGCTGTAATATAATTTTATGATGCCATGACCTATAGCATACTATTTATCCTATGAAAGGAAAAGTAATGACCTTGTGCTAACAACTAGACTGCCACACTTTGGTGTCAGTACTGTATGCAAAGAGGAATGGAATGTTAAAACTACTTGATAGGAGGCCTGTCATAATACAATACAGATGGAAATGTGGCAGAAAAAAATGAGCAATAGATTTGGATCTATTTTTCTACTTTTATTTGAAATCCATTTCAGTATGGATTCAGCATGGATTTTAATGTATTAGTTTTCCCTTCTTATACTGAACGCACTGTTCTCATGGAATATGTAGAAGAGAAGATATTTGATAGAAAAAGTTTCAGCTGTGTGTGTATCCTGTTTCAAACTTAAATGATAAATAATGTAAAATTTTCCATATACCCAATTCCAAGATACTAGCCATATCCGTTTCAATGAAATGTACTTTATTTTTATGGAATAAATGTTCAGTAAGTGGATCACAGATATGGATAAAGCTGCAATCTAAACACCAAATACAGCAATAAAAAATAAGTGTCAACTCAATCTCAAGAAATTCATCTTAGGAGAATCAGAGTTATTTTGTTGCAATGGTATATTCTCATGATTTTATTGCTTTTTGACTACCTCATTAACTATATATATAACCTCATGTTCTCGTTCCCACATTCTGAACAATTCTTCAGAACGCTGTGCTTTTTTATGCTTTAGCTGTTGTGCAATAAAGTGCATATTTTCAAGCCAGATTTAGAATAGATCTAATGAAAAAATTTCAAGCAAATCTAAAGCTCAATTCTTCTGCTATTGAAAAGCTGTCTCCTGATTGAAAATGTTATATTGGTGTCTTCTCCCACCGTAAACTGTATAATAAATGAATTTATTATTTTACAATCATGCTTTATAAATGAGCTTGGTGAAGATTTCTGTCCCCAGGCAGCTCCTAGGAAACACAAGTCAGTTTATATGTGAACAATGTGACAGCCAATTAGTATTTTCAGACTCATGATTATATCATTCATCTGTTAAAAAAACTGGTACTGTTCAAAGAGCTGCTACTAATTAAAGTTATTTTGGAGTTTTAGGAGCATACAGCTGTAAAGTGACATAGCAACACTTTAGTCTATAGTTCCATGCATTTTTCTATTGTCCTTGAAAAATAGGCCTTGTGGTTTCAAAAAAAGAAGCCATCAAAGAAAAAAAAATAATGCTCTGTTGTGTCATAATATTTTTTTCATACCTATGATTAATTATTGCTATAACAACAGTGATTAAATGGACTTAAATCTGTATGCCATTTCCAATCTACAGTAACTCAAACAGGAGCGGAATTTTCATGGAAACTTTTGCTTGGTTTTAGCCTGGAACTCTACTACACAGCAGCAAAATGCTTGAATTTGTTAAGTGGGGAATTCCCAAATTTTTAATATGTGTGAATGAACAGATTTTCCTAAAACAACTATGTAGAGATTGTATATAAGCTGTCCATGCTGCCATTGAGGTCCAGGTCATAATTTTGGCATTTTAAAACATAGAATCATAGAATCATAGAATGGGCTGGGTTGGAAGGGACCTCAGAGATCATCAAGTCCAACCCTTGACCACTATCTCTGTGGTTACCAGACCATGGCACTGAGTGCCACATCCAGTCTCGTTTTAAATAGCTCCAGGGATGGAGAATCCACTGCTTCCCTGGGCAGCCCATTCCAATGTCTGATCACCCTCTCCGTAAAGAAATTCTTCCTAATATCCAACCTAAACTTCCCCTGGCACAACATGCTGCTATTTACTATAGAAACAGTATGTACTAACCTAGAGACATTGTGTCTCCAGTTTAGAGAGCACAATTCTGCTGCTCTCTAATTTTGAAAGTATTCAAATTGTGCAAAATAAATACATTCTTACTCTAGCTACTGATGTGTATATACACACATATATACAGAAAAGCAGTGTTGTATCTGTATTTATAATATAGATGACATCCTCTGTTCAGGAAACACTGCATTTCTCTGGAATCTAACAGAATTTTAAGCTTTGCTGAGTGTTTCACTAAATTGAAATAAATAGCTTAGGCTCTTCAAATTCCATTTTTTTGCTCAACAAACTGTCACTGAGGAATTAGTTTTGCATGGGTTATGAGTTTTAAGAGATTTGCAGTTGTGCCCTGAATGCTTTCAATTATACTTAATATCAACCTTCCGAATTACTTTTTACCATTTCCTGGGCAACTTTAGTGCAGAGGAAGGTGTTTTGTTCAGAGAAGCATGCTAATATCATCTATTTGAACATCTAACATATTCAAACAAGCCATTCCATATGGAGAAAAAAATTGTATTGAATATATATTAAATATCATACACCTTTTTATTTCCTGTATTATCCATCTGAGCAGTTAAATTCCATGACTTGTCAAGAGGCTGAGGAGGACAGGCCAAGCCCTGGGGAAGCTCTGGCTGCTGCCACAGCAGGGACTGTGCTTTGTATCCTGTCATCTGGAGCATCATCTGGCAAACCTAAATATTAAAACATAGATGTTGCTATCATGGACAGAAAAGCAATGCCTTTGAGTGTCTGTTTTGTGGTATGTCACTTAAAAGGTGAGTGTCTATATTGAGTGTCTGTGGTGAGGTGCTGGCAGCAGGGGCCTCTGTGAGGAAAGGGCAGGGCTGGACAATATGATTCCACACCTGCTTCAACTCAGGGCACACCTGAGCCCCTTGGTGAAAACTGCTGGCACCTCAGAGAAAGCCTGCTTCAGAAAGGACAAACATGCTCTACTGGCAGAGGAGTGAGTAAAAAAGCATGAGGATTAGTCTGGCCACCACCAAGGGAAGAGATAAAGAAGGAATGACAGGAAGAGATGTTCCAGGTGCTGGAGCAGAGTCCTCTACGGCACACGGAGGGGACTGTGGTGGAGCAGACAGTTCCTCACGCTGCAGTAGGTGAGGATGCCTGGAAGCTCACCCCTGCCTGCACTGCATCCCAGCCATGCTCCTGGACCCACACCTCCATAACCCTCACATTAACCAGCCAGCATAGCTGCCCACCTTGGCCACAGCCTGGACACCTCACGAAGGATCTGCCTGACCATCCCAGGCTGTGGCGGTGGCCTCAGCTTCTTCCCTGGCCATCCTTGTCCTCCCTGCCTTGTGCAAGTACCTTGGGATGGGCCCCACATGGCCTCATCATGGCAGCTGCCCTCCCTGTCACCAGGGAAGTCAATCCCATGGGTGGATTTCGTGACTATGCAGTGGTGAGGTGTATTTTGAAAGAGATGTGGTAAATTCGCACGAGAAAAGAAATTCGCTTTCATCATCACCAACCTCACAGGAAAGTGTTTCTTCCTAATCTCTAACTAAATCTCCCCTCTCCAAGTTTTAAACCATTGCCCCTTGTCTTCTCACTAAAAACCCCTGTAAAAAGCCCTACTCCAGCTTTCTTGTAGGCTTTATTGAAGTCTGTGGTCCTGCAAAACTTTGTTAAAACTACAACAATAAACTTCTACAGGGCAGTGATGGCTGTAAAAGCAGTATAAGTGCCCATAAACTAACTCAAGTGATATTATAATACCCTCTTGTCTAACATTTTTTTTTCTGTTAGTGAGCACTGAAGTTACGCAAAGGTTCTAACACCTACCTCTTATTTTCTTTGGCAGTGAGGGTAACCAGAAAAAAGCAAAAAAATGGAATGTACTGTTCTGCAGTTTGAGCAATTACATTAAATCAGAACACTATAAAACTCAATTTCTCATATTCAACACTAATTTAGCAATTTGTTGTATTATTCTATTATAATATTTTTAATATATTTATGCATTGATATACTATTTCTGCATAGCCTGAAAGATAAAGATAATACAAGTTCAGCAATTTCACTGCAGCTTTTTGCATCACCTTAAGGAAAGTTTATATATTTTAATTTTTATGTCACTGGCTTTTATAGGCATCTGAAGATTCTGTATTACAATTATAAAGAGTACACCTAATTTCATGCCTTTTAGTTAATGAAAAGAATCTAAACATTTCAATTGCCACTCTGCTTATTACAACTCCAGCTGCTAATTTTGACTCAACAAGTATGTACCTGTTTCAGGTTGCCATCACACCAACAGATGGCTACCATTAAAATTTTGTTTGCGATAAGTGAGAACAAGGTGCACAAGAGAGGTGATTTAGTTTTTAGAACAAGGTCTTTGCTGATGACAGAGCAGATGGTCAACTTTGTTGAAATGGAGAATTAAAATAACTAGACAGATGTTCACTATATTCATGCATGCATAAATATAATCCTTACCCTTTGTCTCTCCAGTCTGATTCTAGGTGTAAGAATGTGCAGCACATCATTTGCTTTGTGTGCTGAAAGCTGAACCATGATAGCTCTTAATTTTCTAGTATTACTACAGTGAAAGAATGATGTATTTTGGTTTTATAATTTTCTTAACCCACCAGGAGACATAAAGATTGTTTAAATCTCAAATTATTTTCATATATTTCCTTTATGGCTTATTAGAAAAATTTTCTTACTAATCAAAATGATATTTTCAGGCCAGGCTGCTCATCTTAGGAATGCAAATAGAAACTGTGTCACACAAGTCCTCTAGCAGTGCTCACTGCTCAAGTACAAAAGATAATGTCAGTAAGTGTTATTATAATAAATATATATATTAGCAGCTCAACCCTTAAACTCATGAGTAAATACAGATCCTGCTTGCATTTAGCTTACTTCCATCAGAAGGCTACTCAACTTGAGACTTTCCATGCTGAAGATACTGGTTCCACAAATTCATCTTTTTAGATTTATCTTCAGGAAAGTTAAAAGAGAATACTTCAGCTTGGGACAGCTTGATCAAAAATCAACATGGTCAGAGTGGCTGTTGGTATGGTGTAGAATCACCAGAGAAGCCACTAACTGTATAGCAACACTTTTTGTAGACACATGGTGAAATGGAGGCTGTGTTGTCTTTTACTAGTAATACAAAATATTTATAAAAGACTTTCAGAGCATAATCTTGTGAAGTACATAGATGCCAAATATCTCTTCACAGATCATACTGTAAAACAAGGGTTACCTAATTTCTGAAGCTTTGGGGATTTTTCACGAGAAGATACTGATTCATAAAAGCAAAATACTTCACATACATGTACAGCATTTATAAGTCTTAATATGGAGAAAGTTTGTCAGGAAGTCTTGGTTTATTAAAAAAAGCTCTTTGTCAGTAAAGTTCCTTCCCTGAGCAATGGTGTCCCTGGAATTTACCTGCAAAACAAGGAATCTTTCTTTGTAGGCTCAACCTGAAACTGTCCTGTAAGAAAAATATCAAGTTCATGAACACTACACAGCGTTTTACAGACAGGGGCTTTTCAGAGGTACCAGTTCAGTACTGGGTAGATTTCTACAAGACCTCAAATCCATAATATCAAAAACTACTATTAAAGAATGATTCCTACAGAAGTGAGAAAGAGCAAAGATCCAGGGAACCATTACTTGTTTACAGGGCCTTAGCCTCAGATATGGAAACCCTTGGCTCTGGGCATGATGGCTGACACCCTCTTGGGGTCATCAGAACAATTAATACCAAGCATGTAAGTAGTTCTGATATAAGACTTCTCTAAAAGATTGAGCAGACAATAAACAACGTGACATTTTTATCAGAAAAGATCAGCAGAAGTCACAGCCTCTTTCTTTCATTAGGACCATGTAACATCAGGTGCTCCACAACTCATTTGACAAAGCAGAGCTCTAGAGTGACCTGACAAATGACTGGTACAGCACAAAGGACTGAGACTTTCCTGTCACAGAAGGTGACAAAGGCATCTTATCTTCTGTCTTCTGGACCAAGGAGCTAATTGCTTCCACTCTATGAGGTACTGAGTGATGCTGTCCATTGCCAAATGGGCTGCATGTCTTCAACTCTGACAGGGTATCCTCTGAGACGAGTGACAGTGATACATTATTGTTGATTAGCATTGTCAACAAATGAGCTGGAGCATGGTCCTTTAGTACTAGCACTGTGCAAACATAGGAAACTGTGATTTTTTAATAAAGAAAAATAAGATTACTTCTGCCACTGCAAATTCAAAATATTTTTCTGAGCTCTTATCATTAATCTCTGAAATAAAAGTACAGGTCTCTCTTTGGACTGTGGATGCTCTTGTGGACTGTTGGTCGTCCAGAAGACACAGGTGAAGAGTCCAGACACTTGATGAAGCATAAGTGTGTGGAAAAAAAAATCTCAGTTTCAAAAGTGGGTAACAATTAAAAATGCATCTCTTCCAATCAGGTGTCTTACAGTGACCGTTCTACTAAAAAACTTAACTATCTACTCCCTGTCAGTGGAAGGAGATAAAATTATTCTATTAAAAAACAATGAAACCGTTTATGACATTCAGATATGGGCTTTAATGTTTCCCTGTGAATGTTCTGCAACTGGGGCAATAGCAATTCTGTTTTGTGTGCCATTGGATTTTAGGAATTCTTGCTAACATAATAAAGAAAGAAAGGGTTGCAGAAAGAAATGGAATGCTAAACTGGTCAGAACCACAAGATGGCAATGCTGTTTAAAATATAAAGCTTACTCAACTAAATAGTGGTGTAACCATATATAATTTACATCTACTGTGTAGATGGATATTTTCAAGGAAGATAATCATAAGTTAGTAGCATCCGCAGGGTTGTTTTAATATTCTTTTTAACAAGTACTGTAGAACAAGTTCTTATTCAATGCCATGGCTTAGACTCCAGTGAAGCAGCGCTGCTGGATTTCAACACAAAAAGTGTGAGATAGGAGTGAGCAATCAGTGAACATTTTGCACACTCATTTTCTCTTTCATGCCTTCAGAAGAAGAGATATTTCAGGACATTAAATATTATCTGATAGCTATTTTTGTTCATTAGCTATCAAGTCAATAATTACAGCCACTTCCAGGCAGCACAGAGCACGTGCAGGAAGCTGCTGTGGCATTGCTCCATCAACATAAAAAGTGTTGCATGCAAAAGGTATCATTCAGAGCAAGCAGATGAAATGATCCTATACACTCAAGAGTAAACATCATACTCCCATTTCTGGGGCACTGACTGGTTATGTTATTAAATAGTTATTGGTATTGTCTCTTAAAACAAAACAAAGAATCACTCCAAAGTGTTTATGCAGCAGCACAAAGAAGATAGGTGGTGAGCTTCAGGAGTAAGAAAAAGATGGTCTCACTTGTAGGCAAAGACGTTTGTCAAAGCCATATAACCTCACTGAGACATGTCCATAAACATACATACTCATGCTTCTGCAACGCTGAAAGGAATTATGAAACATTATAAATACATTCTCTTCCCATCTAGTCTTGTTTGCACTCTGTATAGTGGCAAGAGAAGTCCTACATATACATTACCCTCCAGAATCAGGAGGGTAATAAACTGCAGCAGGTAAGTACTCCCTGGTTTGGTCCCTGTGTCAGACAGCACTCTGCAAGGAAATTGGATGTTGCAGGCTGCAAAACTGTTTATTTCCGTGCTAGAGACTTGTCATAGCACTGTAAGAATTTGTTGTTAGTCTACTTATTGTCTAAATATTCAGGCAGATGTACAGTTTGGGCCTGACTTTTAACCTAGATTATAACACATAATTATTATGAGTAGCTATGAACATCTACTCTTCATGAAAGCAAGAAATTCAGGTTGATATCAATATAATGTCTCTGTCATAATTCAATAAGAAAGCAACAGCAGTTCCCCACACAAGTATTAGACACTGAATTTTCTACTGTATTTCTAGCATTTAGAGTAGACATTCATACTTAGTGACAAATTTCCATGCCCTATAGGGAATTCTGTCTTTATAGATGATTGGGCAAAGAGCTGTCCTAGCTACCTTCCTCAAAAATTCTCAGCTTGCACTCAGTGAAATAGAGATGAAGGATATGTATGCAGCAGCCTGAGAACATTGAACCCTTAGTAGCAAGTGTATGAAAAGATGCATGGTCTTGGTACTTAAAAACAACCTTTCATAATTTATCATAATAGACATATCTGCTACAAGTCACGATGCAAAAGGGTCCACTGAAGCAGTGGAGAATTGGAAGGTCAGAACAGTAACAGATTTAGCAGAACTTATATTATTTTTCAGTGCAAAACCAGAAACGCACTGTGGGTCAGACTGTGTGTATACATATACACGTCTTCCAAAACCATTAGGAAACACACACACAGATAATAATATCTGATTTTTTTATTCTATTCACTTTGCACTGCAACGTTACCTAGCTCTCCTAAAAATCAGAATCTCCTTGATACAATTTTGGTAACATGTAAGTGTGGGAAGAAAGCGTAAATAAATAAAAAAGTGACCTGTAGGTAAATATGCTCCCTAGTTTAAAAGAATTTTCAAGTATATATTTTAGGGTGAGATGCCATTGAAATAAAAAAATCCATAAAGAGAAGCAACAAAAAGCAGGATGCTTCATTTCACATTAAATACAGCTAGGTGACTTGTCACTTTGCCTTACCAGAGAATGAGAGAGGGAACAGCTGTCAAAAGTCACCTTAAACTTGAGCACTGGATCTGCTGTGCCAGAGCAGAAGCACCACTTATCTTTTCCAATATTCTGTCTTTGAAAGTGAACCGCATCTATAGAAAGGGCAAGAAAAGGATGTAAGGGAAAATTATGGGTTAACTTATTTAGATGTGAGGGACTGCTTAGTTATGTAAAACAGTAGCTGATTCATGCCTCTAAGCACACAGGTTTCCAGCCTTTATGTTTCTTTATCCTTTCAAATATAAACCAGATCATTCTGGTTTACACAATCTTTTCATGTTAAGCAATTCTTACTACAGCCAAGTTTTTATATCCCATTAAAGAATAACAGTGCTGTCACAGAGGCAAGAAGCACAGGTTTAATTTGTGTTTGTTCTGAGATATGGAAGAAGATGGCCTTGAAGGAAAAAAAACAGGTGTCCTGGTTTGAGCCAGGATAAAGGTAATTTTCTGTCTTGTACTTTTGTTTTCAGCTAAGTCTCTTGTAAGTAGCTGCACTTGCTGAAATTAACAGCAAGTTTCTCAGACAGTGTCTGCTTCTGGGACTGGTAACACTCGATGTTTATAGTTACTGCCATAGACTGGTGTGCAGAGCCAAGGACACTGCTCAGCTCCGAGGAACATTTTGCCCTCTGGAAGGAAAAAAGGAGTAAAGTGGTCACACCTGCAACCCTCGGGGGAGGAACAGACAAGATAGATGGCCAAAATTGACCAAACAGAGTATTCCATCCCATACACATCATACCCAATATAAATTTCAGGGATCACAAGGGTCAGACCCTTCTTCCTGCCCTTCCTGCTTCCCTTCCTCGCCTCTTCCCTGTTTTGCTTTGGCATCCTGGGAGGATTCCATCCGTTCCTCTGCCTGTGGTCCTGATCCCTGCCAGCCTGAATCTGTGTGTTCCTGCCTCCAGCTCCCGACTGCTGCTGACTCCAGGATTCCAGCCTGGACTTTCCCAGGGCTGCCCTGCAGCCTCGGTGGTGACGTGAGAGTTACTGGGGGAAAGAGGGCAGGAACGTGGTATCAATTTTCCTGTATATTTGTATATATTTAGTAATTTTTTTCCTTTTCATCATTACTGTTTCATTAAAGTTCTGTAGTTTAATTTCCAACCCATAAGATTCTCTCCCTTATTCTTTCTCCTTTCTTTATCAGAGAGGAGAGGGGGATTAATAGAGAGCATCTGTCATTCGGTTTAATTGCCAGGCCAGTGTTAAACCATGACAACAGGGTAGAATAGAGGGAGACAAAAAAAGTCAAACTGTCTTTGCTTTTGGGTGTATTTCATACAGAGGAGGTCTCAACTCATTGCCTGAAAAATCAATGGGTGTATGTTTGTATTTGAGCATGTTCTTTTATGTGCATAACTCTTCAGGTGACATAGAACT